>CP139504.1:255596702-256903955 GCA_021014915.2 Artemisia tridentata subsp. tridentata | reverse complement strand
CTAGACAGATTCATGCACAGGACATTGCTGCTGAACAAGCAAGATTAGCTCAGGTTGCTCAAGATGAAGAGCTTGCAAGGCAATTGTCTGTTGATGAGAAGAACATTGCTGAAATTATGAATAACCCAAGTTCAGATGATCCTTCTTCAGAAGTGTTTAGTGCACAAGTTGAATATTTATTGAACACTGACATGATTATTAGAGCTCATGGGTTTATGGTTCTTCAAATGTCAGAATTGGACTCAGATGAAAGGTCAGATCTGCTCAAGGCATTCATCTTAAAGAAACAAAGAGCATCCACTTGGAATGAATTGATGCACAGGATCAAGGAAAGACAAAGGTCAGGATTTAAGTTGCCAACAAATAAAGATAATATCAATTTTATGAAGGTATATTTGAAAAATGAAGCCAATTACAAGCTCAGTGACTTCAAAGGTTGGGCTGATGGTGCAGTTCAAAAGTTGTTTCTTGATACCTATGCAAGGATCAATTCTTCCATTCAGACAGATATTTCACAAAGCAGGAAAAGAGAGCCTTCATTTTTAGAGTCTGATGTTGCAAAGAGAATGAAGTCTGGAGAAGGTTCTCAGGATGCTTCATTCATTGCTCCAAGTTCTAATGTTGATGCATCTGAGGTACCACAAGAAGGTCTTGTTACTGCTGATCTTCCTGCTGCTAATGTTTCTGTCTCTGCTGAGCCATCTGTATCTGTTCCTATCTTTCAATATGGTCTAAGAACAAGGCAGAAGAGTCACTCTTTCCACTCTTCTTCTGTGGATATTCTTGAAGTGGATGATCATGATTTGATTAGGGTTGATTCTGAAAGTGATTCAGAGGGTGATTCCATTCAGTCTTGGGGTCATATTGCTCATTGGGAGATTAGATCTACTTCAGAAGGTGATGTCAATGTTTGGTTTTCTCTTGATGGGACAGTCAAATTCTTTACATTTCTGAGGGAGATCTTGAATAAGGTTGAAAGAAAAGATTTGGAGCATCTTTATGAGATTGTGGACAATCATTATCAATCTCATACTCCTACTGGGATTGGCCTATTGTTATGGGGAGATTTACAGGTCTTGATGAATGCATTGGATGGAGACAAGGCTAAATTGATATGGGGAAATCAATCTACCTGGAGAGTATTTTCTTGGAAGTTATATCCATCATCCAATGTTCATGTTGTAGAACTCATCTCTGGGAAGTTCTTGACTATGTTTGTGGATGTCATTTATCCATTATCTGAAGAAGTTTTGAAGAGAATGCTGTCTCAGAAGATTAGAGTGCCCAAGCATACAATTGGCAATGATCTCACTACAGCTGAACAATTGGTTAAATTCATCAAAGATCAACTAGCACCTAAAGGTTTATCAGCTTAAGGGGAGGAATGCAGATTAAGGGGAGGAATGAAGCTTAAGGGGAGGTTTTACTCTTGTTGTTGTTGTATATTTTCTATCTTTCTTTCTTTCTTTTGGTTTCTTTTCTTATTTTTCTTTCTTTTATTTTGGTGTGTTTCTTAGTTAAAAAAAAAAAAAAAAAAAAAAAAATAAAAAAAAAAAAAAAAAATTGTATATTTTGTGTGCTAATAAGTGGTTTTGAGCAACACCTTGCAGGTACAGTGTTGGTGTTTACACCTGCACAATAAATGGTGCTCAACTCACCATGTCTTGCAGACTAGAAAGAGTTGACTCACCATGAGGGTACGGCTCTGGTGTGACAATCAAATCTGTTGATAGCTGTAATAGCTTGCTCAAAGCTATAGGGTATTTCAACTCACCCATGATTTATTTCTGAGAGTTGAAAATGGTTCTCAATTCACCATGGATGTAACCCTTTATGGGATCCAAAGGATTGGCTAGTCCACAAAAGTATGGTTTGTAGTAAAGACAATTGGTATCCATATTTGGTATTCAATTCACCAAGGTTTTGCTGTAACCTAAGAATTGACTAGTCCTGAGCAAACGGCTACAGGTAAAGACAAGTCAAATCCGTTTATAGTTGCTGATTTGCTAATAAATCAGATGGTTATCAGTGTACCATGGTCTAACAAACCTAAACATTGGCTACTCCAGTAGTGATGGCTATTGGTAAAGAGACATCAAATCCATTAATTTTCAATGATTCACCTCTCACAGGAGTTAACACACCTGGATGTGATGAGAATAGTATGAAACTTAAGTGATTTGATGTACATATTGTCATAGTAGCAGTCAAGTTCAAGTGAATGTCATGGTGACCAGTATACATGTTTTGAAGAAGATTTCCTATTCCTGCTGACCTATTGAAGTTGCTGCTGGATGCTATAGAGGCTGGAATCTTGCAAGTTAAGGATTTTGCTGGTTACTACTTATTGCTGCTGCTAAGTCGCAGTCCTCAAGCCTGAGAAGTTCAAAGCTCTATCACGATTGGAATCTTGCAGGTTAACCTAGTCAACCTCAAGATTAGGGGAGGATTGTTAGGATCTCTGGGAAATAAGAGTTTCATTGTTGCTGCCGATAGTGTTAAGCTGGTTCCTGCCGATAGCTTTGGTTCCTGCTGAAAGCTCATTGCTGCCGACAGTGTTATCTTGTTTCTACCGAAGGTGTTTGTTACTGCGGATAGTATTGTTTGTTATCCGTATATTTAGAATGTTTGTTAAGATTTATTTTTAGAAGAGATTGTTGTTTATCTCTTCACACGTTTTCTTGTAGAACGGGTTAGGGTTAGGTCATCTTGTTAGTATAAAAGATAAACCCGTCTATGAGTTTATGTACGCCTTTAACGTTTTCAATATTCAATATATCACAATTCTTAGTTCATAGTTTGATCCATAGAGGATCATTGTCGTTTAGAGTTTTCTTCTTTATTATACTTGTTGTTTAGTTTCCGCATAAACGCTTGTATAGCATACAGAGGTTCTTGTTTATACAAAGTTCAATCAAGCTCGAAGTACATGCAAATCAGTTAAAAACAAGTTTCAAGTTTAAGAGAATAATTGCAACGAATACAATTATGGGTAAATAATAATTATTGCCCTAAGCTCATGACACGCAAACCTTAACAGTGGGACATCATAATAATGATGTTAATTACAGACATCATAAAGATGATGTAAGTAACAAGGCCTTCGGGCAGGAGTTTGCCAACTTCCTATTTAATCTCAAATAAAGTGCATTTGGCTACTTATCCAGCAACACAAATGGGGCGTCAGCTGCCAATAGATCTATTCACTATATTCGCGTTCACTCGCAAGTGATTAATGGCTCATGATATGAGGGACTTTTTAGTAGCAATAGTGCGTAACTTAGGCAATAACAATCAGGATAGCATACAGAAAGTACTTGTATTGAGGTTTGTAACATGAAATATGTTTTAAATAAGCAAGTAGAGGGTTTCATCAACCGAGTAAAATGTTTAAGTAATCGAGTAAAATGTGTAAGTAAATCGAGCATGTATCTCCCCCAAAGAGTTCAAAATAAGTAAAAGAGGGGCTATGACTCACGATAATCCGTAAAAGTTTTGAGTACTTGTGAAAGTAAATGAAAATAGTTGAGCATGTATCTCCCCCAAAAATAATTCAAAATGTATAAGAGTAGGGGCTATGAAACTCACCTTGGTGATATAGTAGTCCAGATATAGATATGTCAAGTGTGGATGGGAACGGCTCAAATCACGCTACCTAAATTGATACGGTAAACCTTAGATTTCGAGGGTTTACGTTCATGACTTTAATGTTCAAAAGACAATGTTTGAAAAGTATTTGTATCGTCGTTACTTGTGTGGCAAATGCTTAAAGTTCAAAAATAAAGTTATATACCCATATAACTTGTGTGTATGTAATCGTTTATCGAGATTTAAGAATGAAATTATTTAAGATTTAATAAAGGTTAGTGCATGATAAGTTAAAAATTTTTTTTCTAACTATTTTAAGTTTGGTGAACGTTAAGTTGCTAAGAAGTTTGTATTATTTGTTTTTAAGCTATTCAATTTATTATTCGATTGAAAATAGCATCGTTATTTATATTTTGATATTGTCGTTTTTAAGTCTTATATGAAAGTTTTTATAAAACTTTGACTACATAAGTTTGTAAATATAAGTATTTCAAAAATATTATGAAGTTACAAAATTAACCCTTAGGTTATAAAAATTTACACTTCTTACCCAAAACTTAAAAGTTTTATATTTTTAGTCCAAAAGTATTAAATTTCACTTTATATTTACACTTCCTGAAAATTTACCGTTTCTACCCTGATATTTAATTATTTCAGTTTTAGAAGTCGCAATTTACAGTTTTTACCTTGTACTTTCCAAAAGTTACACTATTTACCCTTTGGTTAAATATAATTTGCACCGGTGTCCTTTTTATAATTTATTAATTTATTATTTACACTTTTTATCCCCAAGCATTAATTAGTTTTTGAATTTAGTCCTTTATAAATATCATTTTAGAAATTTGGCAAAACAGGCCCTCCATGCATTTTGCTACTTACATGCATAGTCCTTATTCTTTATTATTAACTAAATTTACAGTTTTGAACCAAGAATTCCAAGTTTAGTATTTTTACCCCCATGCATGTTTGCCGTTACATTTCTAGTCCTTGTTTTTGTAAATTTGCGTTTTTGTTTTAGAAAAGGATATGGCATGTCATGGCTTATTAATATAAGTTATATAAGTTGTATCTAAGTGGCCTTTAAGCCTAATAGCTTATAAAAATAGCTTATGATCTTTTAAGCCCATATAGGGTATGTTTGGTTGGGTCTCGACAAGAAAGAAAAAGAAAGAAAATAGGTCCAAAACTTTATAAAGACTTATGACTTTGTTTTTGTGGCTTATTAACATGTTACTAACTTATTTAAATGGCTAAACTTGTAGCTTGGTTTGTTTGAAGCTTTAAAAAAATACCAAACTTAAAGGGGTGTGTTTTGGTTCTTGGTAAAAAGGAGAAAAGAAGAAGAAACATTTGGTTTTGTATTTGGCTTGACAATTGATTTTTAGTACATGCAAATGGATGCTAGAAGATGTAATAAGGATTAGAAACTTACAAAACCTTATGGCTCTTGTAAAACTCGACTAGAAAGGAAATTGACAAATCGACTTCCAAAAATGTGAACCAAGCTTTCCATGACTTTAAACTTGATCAATCTTCCCTTTTCCTATCTTATGGCTTGATTTTAGTAAATAAGTGTGTGTGGGTAAGTTTTGTGTTGAAAAGAAAATTGTGTTGTATTTGGCTATGTGAAATTTTTAGACATGCAATGATGCTAGATACGATGAAAGTGATGTGTAATTAAGAACCTATGGCATGTTGTGAACTGATAAGGAAATTGGAAAATCACTCAATGTGAACAAGTCTTTATGACTTTAAACTGATCTCATACACGTTACCATATATAATTGATTTATATAGTGTTATGGGTAATTTTGGTAAAGAAATATAATAATGGTAGTTGCATTAAATAGCAAAGAAATCTAGTCTATTGCAACTGTAAGCATGTATACATTTAATTATGGTAATTATATGCATAATAGTCATGATAGCTAGTGAGTTGTAATTACATGATTGTTTGAATCAAATTATACAACACCATATACATATCATGTGGAGAAAACCATGGCATGAATGGTATATATTGTAAATTATGGAGACAAAATGCCTACCACGTTCATGAGTATATTGGGTCTATGGTGAAATTTTCATGAACGTAAACATGTGGCTTATGGTAAAATTTCATGCATGTTGGATATGTATTGTCGCATGGTATGCATGGCATAATTTATACACACATGTTAATAGTTTAAGGTGTAGTTTGATCCCGGTAATTACTAACGTTAAGTCCTAATGTCACGAAACTTAAAACCGGGTAACGTAAAAGTATAATACTTATAAAAATGTCAAAGTTTATCAATATACTCTAACTAATTATATTAGACGTATGATAAGTTTAACGGAGAGTGTGTACGTTGATAAAACATAAGTTTGAGTACTCGTATTACGTAAAGAGTATAATGTAAAAAAATAAAAAATAAAAAAAATAACAAAGTGACAATAGTTCATATGAAATATGACTATTGATGAATTTGAGTATTTTGAATATATAGACTCATCCTAATCTTGTGTTGGTCGTGAGAAAAATTCACACGATTAAACTTTTGTGATTGTTACAAAAGTAATATCATTTAATAAAACATAATAATAATTGGCATTAAATACTTACATTTAGACCTGAAATATGCAAAGTGCAATACTTGTTTGGTTACTTGGTCGCGAGATGAAATAAGTATATTTTGAGTTTAGGCGAAGTGCAACTTATATTTGGAAATACGATTACGTAATAATCAACATAATTATCAAAAGTATATAGTTAAGGAATGTTACAACGACAAATATATATGTTTATCAACAGGTGTGAATGAGAAATGACGTTTGTATTACCATACCATATGAAAAAACAAAGTATAGAATAAGAAACACATGTAATTCTTATATGCAAACCTAAACACGATTAAAAAACTAATCGTTATGGTTGTCATTCTATAATATACAAAATACTAATTTCAGATATGCATTTACAACTGGGTGTGAATGAGAAACATGTTTGTAATTCGAAACCATGGAATGTTGCGACGACAAATATATATGTTTATTAACTGGTGCGAATGAGAAACGACGTTTGTATTACCAAACCATATGAAAACAAATTATATTATAAGAAATACATGTAATTCTGATATACAAACCAAAACACAATTAAAAAACTAATCGTTATGATTTTCATTCGTTAATCGAATCCCTCGATTTCAAGAAAAATGAGTTATCTTATTATATAAAAGATATACCAAAAACTAATTTCAAATATGCAAAAACAACTGGGTACAAATGAGAAACCACGTTTGTATTTTGAAACCATATTAGAATCAAATTATCATATAAGTACCATTTGTAATTCTGATATACAAACACAAACATAAAATAATAATAATAATAATAATAATAATAATAATAAATAATAATAATAATAATAATAATAATAATAATAATAATAATAATAATAATAATAATAATAAAATAATAATAATAATAATAACCAAAACACAAAAAAACAAATCCGTAATATAATTGTTTAAAATATAAAACTTAATAATCATCTTGTTCGGTTTTTGCAGTTTTTTTCCCACCTCGCTTCGAGGGTTCTTTAGTCTTACACTTGCTGCCACTTGATGATGGTGGTTCAACCTCTTCTTCTTCAATTGATGTTGTAATTTCAACATCTTCGTCCTCGACTGTTCCTGCAGCATCAACTTCGTCCTGAACCTGAATAAAGATAAATTTTGAAAATAAATATAATGTTTTTTAAACAAAACAATTATATCGAAATTCAAAACATATATAAATACCTCTTCTTCTCGCTGTTTTGATGTGAGTTCTTTTATAATTGATTTATCTTCGATTAATTTGTTAACCGTGAATACATGATAATTATTATTCAAGTTGTAATGAGAAACTTGTATCTTGAACGCACATTGTTTCCCAACCATAATATCCAAATCTTCTCGATAAGTATCCATTGGAAAATCCTATATTTAAACATACCCATGCTAAATGCTATTTATTACATTTAATAAATAAATACATTTATAATTATACTTTGGACAATTATATAACCTTGTCAATTTTTGACATGAGATACGCTTGTGATTTTCTAGTAAGTTTGCAAACGTCTTGTTGAAACAAACTTAAAGTAGCCGAATCGGTGTCATCTTGAACACGTATTTGAACTTTAATCCTATGTAAACAAACATTTTACATTGTAAGTGTTTTTATTAATATAAGTTCCCTTTAATTAATTGTGTTTTTCATACCTTGGATAAAGTCTGGTTTGCATAGCACAACCCTCACAATAATTCCTTCCATTTTCTGTATTGGAAAATGTTTTGACAATACTTTTACAAACAGTACACGTCATGTAATACCATCCTTGGTAAGTAACAATCTTCAAAACGTTTCCAACAAAAACACATCCACTTGGCTGGATAGAAAATAAAACAAAGAAACAAAAAAAGGTATTTCATGAAAAAAAAATATATAATACAAAATATATAATAAACAATTAAAAACAAAACTTGTAATTACCTCTTAAATATCATAAACTTCCTCAATACTTTGAAATGCAAGTTGTAAATAGAACTCAACTGGTTGTCTTACAACTGAGTCTGTAGATAAAACTACCTTTGTATCCCCATATTTAGCAATATCAGAACTTAGCAATCTGTTTTAAAAACAAAAACTTTTAACACAATTGTTTTCTCAAACTTATAAAATGATACAAATAATTATATTTATGCATAAGATTACTTCTTTTTGAATTCTTTAATATGTGGGTTTGATTCATCATTTATAAACATTCTCGTTCCAGCAAAACAATTTGAAACTTGTGAAGCACTTGCATGTAATTAAATATTTTAGTTCGCTTGCATATATCTTGATGAACAACATTAACAATTAACAATTAAATTACTTACAGTTTCACATGCTTTGTTTTGCCATAACGATAAGCGTGATTATAGGATCTTTTGATGTGGCATTCGCCTTGATAAAGTCATGTAGTTTAATAGCCAGGTCACTCCAAATTGTGCATGGGACTCTTACGCCACTGAACAAAAAAATATAAAATTATTGATAAAATCTACGTCATTCCAAAATATGCATTTAATAACATTAGTAATATTAAAAAAATAACGATAAACATTGTAAATAACCTAAGATCTTGTAGCTTGAATTCATGTTGTTGTTCTCGACCAACTGACTAATAACATCTAATAAAGATAAAACATATTCAATACTGTATAAAAAACAATTTTAATTTAACTCTGATACTCAAAATAACATCAAAGAAAGATAAAAAATATTCAATACTGTATAAGAAACACTTTTAATTTAATTATGACACTAAAAATAACATCAAAGAAAGATAAATCGGATGCAATATTATATAAGAAATACATATAATTCTGATACACAAACCAAAACACCATTTTAAAAACAAAAAAACTTACCAAAGGAACACTTAGGATCAATCCTGTGCCCTAAAAAACTTTCAAAAGACAGAAAGTCCAAAGGCTCTTGTATATCAGCAAAATCAGAACGTCGTCGAACATTTGTTTTTTTAACAAAGTAGATTTTGCGTGCATGAGAAGTCAGTCTAAGCATGTCTGTATTACTTTTAACAGTGAGGTTTGATATAAAGTGGGTATCATCCTGGCGAATGAGGAATTGGAAATCAAAAACCACAAAATTACCCATGGTCGCATGGATCTTGGTACCCTATTATGTAAAACATATTATAAACATAAATATTTAGAGCATGTATATGATTTTAAAAAATTTATTTTGCCTATAAACAAATAATTATACCTGTTCGTCCATCAGAATCATATCAATACCAGCAACTTTAGATTCCTTACTAACGCTAAAATACTAGTTCCAAATAGTAACGACTTTTACCTTAATGCTGCACTTACCATTCGTGCCATCGATATCTTTAAGCACTGTGATCAGCATAGTGTAACACCCCCAAAATTTGGTACAACGGAAGACTAATCAGGCTTTCGGGGTGCTACGGGGATTGGTATACAACACAGGCATAAGAAAATGGAAACACGTCATCAGCATTAATTAAAACATTCCAAATCAAATTTTTAGTATTTACATTTATTCAAAAGTGCGGAAGTAAGCCCAAAATAAAACATAAGGTAGGTCCCCAATTTAGTTATCAGAGTTCGAAATTGATCCACGAGCCGTGCCATTTGCCAAGCCTCCAGGTTAAGCATTCAACAATAGTTGCATCAGTTACCTAAAAATACATGCTAAAAGGTCAGCTTACGCAGGTGAGTTCATAGGTTTAAGCAAATGTATAACAGTGGACCAAGATAAGTGATTTGCTACACTGGACTAAGATAGATATAAATCACAATTTCCATTTATATCAGAAATCACAAACAATCCAATAGCAATATGATAGGTCACAATAGCCCTCTCTCATATTGTCAGTCACAGTAGGGCCCTAGGATATATTTTACCTTAGCCAGGCAACACGTTATAGCAAAAGGTATCCGAGTTATTTGCTACCCTGGTCTAAGGCAAATATCTATTGTAAATATCTAACCTTAACCAGTCAACATGTTATAACATATCATAAAACAATAGTTAGATCCATTCAAAACAGTTTTGCATGTTTCCTCACCCCAAGGTTTCAATAAACAGTTCACGAGTAAAAGTGGGGCTGTGAAACTCACATGCATATCAGTTAATCACATAATGCCTTCAAGTAACCAAGTCAAATATTTCAGCCAAACAGTCAAATCTTGATTAAGCAGTTCGCATATTCCAAATAAACAGTCATTGAGTTTAGTTAAAAACGAGCATGTATTCTCCCCCAAAATAGTTATAAAACCAGTAAAAGTAGGGGCCATGAACTCACCTCAGTCCAGCAATGCAATATCACAACAATATCACTGGGTAGAACACCAAAATAAACCAAACAGTAGCCCAGCAGAACAGCTCAAGGGTAGTATATCACAACGGCAACTACGACAACACAGCACAACGGACTCGGCACGACCTAATAATATAAATACTCGTCTCAAAATACATTTCATAAATCAAATGCGTAAGGGTTTCCAAAAGTTATCTACTTCCATTTCCAAAATCAATCATTTCTATTCCCAAAATAATCCAATTCTATTTCCAAAAATAATCCAATTCCATTTCCAAAATAATCTTGTTTTAGCCCTTTTATAATTGTTTGGTATCATCATTCATGTAACGGGAAGAAGACACTGACTCAAGAGTACACACACCAAAAGAAAGACTCTGGCGGAATCGCCGTGGAGGAGATGACGGGAAGTCAAGAGGAGATAACGGAAATGACTCACAAAACCACACATAACAAATACACCAAGTATTTGAAAGGATTGGTAGTCTTCGGTTATAATCCCATTATGTTTCATAAAACATACACTTTTTAAATAAAAACTCATCATGACGTATTTGTTCGTAGAACGTTCCAAGTCAAGTAGCTTTATTAGTTTCCAAACACGTTTAGTTAACATTAGATTATAAATATTAATGTTCATTAGACATTATTCTCATATTGTTCATCCGTTACGGCTCAAATACATTAGGTTCATTACGACTCTAATGTATTGTAGTCGTTTCGTGTCCCAATAGTCTAAAATGTCCAAAGTCCAATAATATCTCGAGTCAAAATATATTTTCCGAGTTCCAGTGTTGCAAAGTATACCGACTACCAATCAATAAACCAAACAAATAAATAATCTAATAAAGTAATCCAATAGATTCAAATATGGTGTCCTACGGGTAATGTGTCTCGAAAAGTCCGACGACCCTTGTGTGTCACATTTTCATCAAAATCACTACGTATTTATTTTATTAAATACACTTTGTTATTAAATAGTTTAATAACAATTTATTTTACTAATTAATCTTTAATAGTTTATTTCGTGCCCCTTTTTCTTTTGTCTAATCATGTCTAATAAAATATTAAGTCACACGGTCGTCTTCTATTTTGAGCCACGGTCACACAACTACAACTTACGGTCCAAGCTTATACCCTCGCCCCCAAACAACCCAAACATACCCCCAGTTATATGTGTTGAGTAAACTAAAGTCAATATGGCTCATAGTCCAAATAAATCAACCAATTATGTCCATATTTAGGCTGTCCAAGTCATCCCGAGACCACAGGGTCTTGGAAAATCCTTGCTATGGCCAAAACGTCACCAATATTCCAAGTGTCATCCACAACAATAATAGCATCACAATATTCAACGTTACTCGGCCAACCTAAACCTACAGCTCGAGTTCATCAACAAGTTCAATCCCAAACACAACGGACCAAGCAAAAATAAAACCAAACTTACCACGCTGAGACCTTGTGGTCTCGGCTCAACCCTTGATGTCAAAAGACTCCACGGACTGAAAAAGTGGCCGCAAGTCATACGACTTCGCCAATCAACCAATCAGACCAAATTGTTACCACGGATACAAATCCAAAACCAATCCCTTGTGGGCTTTCGTTACTCACCGAGACCAAACCAAGGAATACCAAACTAGACCCAATCACAACAAAATTAATAACATTAAATTAAGTTCACAAACCAAGAAAATAAGCTTAAGAGTAAGCTTATACGTGAGCTTAAACTCACGGTATATCAAAACCCAAACATAAAGACGCTCCCAAATGATGATACCACGTTTTTAATACGCGTTTTAACAAGTTACTATTTTTTTCCCATTTGTTTCGACCCTTACCAATTCACACAAGGTTGTGAATCGATGAGTTTGTTCATTATACCTCTAGATCTGTCTTACCATGTTTACCTAAACACAAAGACGGCCAAAAACAGCGGCGGTGGTGGCGCTTATTATGGATTAAATGCGTGTGGTCTTCAGAAACGGGTTCACCATAATGATATAGAGGTGGGTGTGGATGCTGATGGCTATGTATGGGTGGTGGTGGTGTTACACGGTAGTTTGTGGCGTGTTTGGGCGTTTTAGGGCGCGTACCCTACCGATTCATAACAAGGGGGATGATAAAAGAGTGGGTTGGTGACTATTTTGTGGTTGGTGGTGGTGGTGTGACGTGGTGGAAGTGGTGGGGTTATGTTGGGCGGCGGTCGCAAATGATAGGAGGGAGGAGAAAATATTAGTTATGGTTTGTGTGGAAATGAGGATAATGGGGTGGGGTGATAGGGTTTTATCCCCATCAAGGGCCGAAAATGTCAATTTTCCCTAACTAGGGGGCGCGGCCGGTTTTTAATCAGAAGGACCATTTATGAAATTTTGCTAAACTTTGGATAAAACGGTTCTCGAGCTCGTTTTTGTATCAAAAGTTCTGGTATGATGTTCTAAGTTGCGCCATTGTTTTTATATTTATTTTTCCATTAAATATGACTATAAACACCTTTATATTTGTTTAACGCGTTAAAACCAATATTCCTCGTATTATTAGGTTAAATTGTGCCGACTCACGTTGTACTAAAACTCAAGATCTACGGAGAAACTTCATATATCACGTTACAGTGTTCCAATAAAATTTCATATATTCCAAAACAATTCCCCAATTCATTCCCAAAACAGTACCCATATATTAATATTCGTTTTAAATCAAAATACAGCATTAAAATAATCCCCAAAAATTATTAGTTGTCACAGCCTCCCAGCCTCAGAAGAAACCCGTCCCAGGTTTCAGTTCAAGTTACCCGTTAAGGTTCAAAAGAGATGAGAAAAGATTAGCTCGATTTCATCCTCACGTCTCCACGTATGTTTGGGATTGTTTCAGGATTTCCAACAAGTTCTAACGACGGGAATGCGACTTGGCTTAGATCGCTAGGTTTCACGATTCAAGATTTCAATAAGTTCCTGAACAGGATTCAACGTTAATCAAGCTGGATAAAATCCAGGGATTACAGCGGCAGTTTTTTTCAAAAATGTTTCTTCAGATTATGCACCTCAAGAATATTGTAGACTTCGCCAAGTCCCGGTGGTAGTACAAGTCTCGTGAGTTACCGGTCCATTTCTAGAAAGAATTTTAAAAAGAGTAATATAGCGAGGGTCAAGCTTCCCACGTTTACCAAACGGGTTACACCATTACATGGTGATATCTTGAGCATCACCCTGCCTTCACTCAGAATTCATGAGTTTCACGGTGTTTGTTAGTATAACAACTCTAATGATCGGGAGCAATTCGCCCTTCGCTTGATATCTCAAAGATCATTCCAGCGGTTTCATGGATGAGTTCAGTATCAGTGGGTTGGCTGTTTTCAAATTTCGGTCCAACAGGTAGAGAGTCGGTACTTTCGACCACAAAGTGCCTCAAGCGGTACAGCCTTGATGCTGGCGGGATTTCTATTATCTTAGGAAAGTTTGGGCAAAGGCGAATGTCTCTCCCAGCCTTTTTCCAAAGTTAATAACACATGCTAGAAGCATATCTTCCAACGTTTGAATGGTTCTCTCACTCTGACAATCGGTTTGGAGATGTTATGCAGTACTCATGTCGAGATCCGTCCCCAAGGTCGTCCGGAGTGATTTCCATAGATTTTTCGTGAGACATCTGTCTCGATCTAAGATGATAGGCATCGACACTACATGCCGGGGAGGTAACTTCTTCTAAGTATAAAGGGTCAAGTTGTCCATACTATCGCTTTCACTGATAACGGGGAAATGAACAGGTTCGGTAAGACGATCATAATTACCCTGATGGTATTACAACCACTATCTGCTCCTGGAAACCTGGTGATATATCCATGGTAATTCTTTACCACTTCTAAACTAGGAATTCGGGTTGTTCCAATATATCTGATGGTTTCTGGTGTTCGGCTATCATTTTTCGACATGCTAAGTATTTCTCGATATATATTGCAATGTCAGCCTCCATGCTTGGTCATCAATATCTTTTCTTCTGATCTTGATACGTCTTATCAGATCCGGGGTGAGTGAAGTATTTCGATTTATGCGATTCATGCAAAATCAGATCACGAATACCCCCGTGGGGTGGTATTCAGTTTCTGTCTCCAAAGCATGAAGTTTCCATCGGAACGCTTTACGAAGCCGTTTTCGTTTTCTAACATACCATAGAGGTTTCCACAATGTCGACTTTCCCCTTTGACAGCTTCAACTTGAGCTTCAAGCATTTTAGTCTGTACAGGCAAACCGCTAGTCATCCCTAAAGTTCGGACTCTCACTGATTGCGCTCTTTCTGCTCGACTAAGAGCGTCAACAACAACGTTTTCTTTACCCGGATCATAGCAAATTTTGAAGTCATAATCACCATGCAGTTCTATCTAGCGACACTGCCTCATGTTCAGTTCCATCTGGTCTGGGACATGCTGCTACTCTTATGCTTTGTGTGTACTATACACTTCGTGTGATGCAGAGAATGTCCCCAGATTCTGAGTGCATGTACAACTGCACCCAATTCTAATTCATGAGTGATGTACCTTTTCTCATATGTCTTAAATTGACGAGAGGCGTAAGCTACTTCCTTCTCCATGGACATCAAAACATCTCACAAACCTTTACACGAAACATCGCAATTTGCAACAACATCTACACTTCCTTCTGATACAGCTAGGATAGGCGTACTACACCATTCCTACTTCAAAAGTTACAATGCTTCCTCTTCATTTCCTCTTCAGTTACACTTCACATCCTTTGAGTCAATTTGGTTAAAGGTTTTGCTATCTTGGAAAACCTTTGATAAATCGCAGGTAATATCCAGTAAGTCATATTGATTGACGTACCTCGGTCGGAGTTGTAAGGGTAGCCCAATCCTTAATGGACTCAATCTTGGCGAGGTCCATGTGAATACAATTCACGTGACAAAGAAATCAGACAGTCAAAATTCAAAATTCGTACTCATAGAAGTTGGTCTACCGTTGTTCCTTCTCAAGCAGCCCTAAGGTCAATCCCAGATGTTCGTTGTGTTCCACTTTACTCTCTCGAGTAGTTTAGGATGTCATTGTTGGATACTATCACAACTTGTCCAATTAGAGTTCACGCACGCGGTTCATGAGATTCATAAAGGCGGTCGGGGTGTCGGCTAACCAACAGGCCTAACTAGGGATTCATAACAGTCACCATGGTTGTAAACGCAGCATTCGAGATTTTTCTCTTCCCGGACCATTTCTGATGGTAGTATTCGGATCCCAGATCGATCCTCAACTAGTTGCTCGAACCTTGGAGCTGATCGAAAGATTTTCGGTTCTCTGTAGAGGGCATCGGTTCTTCACAGTGGTTGGCTCATTGTCATATACTAGGTCTAAGCAGTTTGAGTCTTGTCAAGTGGAGGTCTAAGAGTAGTTGATACAAGATTTCCGTTGGCTCCTCCATCAAACTAAGCAGGTGTACATCGGTTCTTACTAACAGTCGACTAGTCTCAATGGTATACTTACTTCTTAACGTGAAAGATAGAATCTGGAAGATCTGTGTTGATTGCTACTAGCAATCGGTCGGTCGAATCGGTAACGTTCTAGTGCAGCAGGTATGACTTTGATTAGGGACCTGAATATAACCGTCGTAGTGGTTTGCATATATGCCTTAAGCAGTATATGTCTCAGGCACACATGAGGTTATGAATCATCAGGTAGTTGTCCAACCCAAAAAAATTTCAAATCAACACAAAGGTTCTCGGAACAGGAAGAGGTAGAGTAACGTGAAACATTGTGCAGCGAGATCGTTCTATGACAGTAGATGACGTAAAGTAGCCTTTCGGATTAGAGTATGACGCCAGATAAGGTTGGATTCATGGAACGGAAGAGAGGTAGAATTGATCGGCTCGCGATCTTTCAAACATACACTAGTACAAAACTAGGATTTCGTCACACATGTTGTTTATTGAACGGCCACACAGTAACTTTTTTATGTGACTAAATGTACTAGAATAAAATAAACAGCCACACTTGATCCGACTTGTGTGACCATTTTGGAATTACAACTGAGGCTACAGGCACACATTTGAATATTTTTGTGACTAGAGTTATCTGGTAAAACTTGTTTTGATTATTTAGTCACTTATTATTTGGGACGTGTGACGGATACAAATAAGTTTGAAACATTAGTCACACTATATATATACATATGTGACAAATATATGGCACACAATTGAACAGTGTGACCAAAATCCATATATGGTCACATGAAGTAATTGTGTATGTGGCTAAAACTCAAGTTTGTCACACATTATTTAAATGTGACTGCTAGTTTTTATTGAAAATTTAGCCACATATGAATTTGAAATGTGTGACAACTGAAAAGTAAGTTTGAAGCATTAGTCACGATATGCATTTAAAAGTGACAAATATATGTCACACACTTGAACAGTGTGAGCAAATGTCATACACGGTCACACTAAACCATAGGCATACATGATTAAGTGTAACCAAAATTAGATACATATGGTCACGTAAGTTAATATGTGTGTCTAAAGTTTAGTGTGTGTTTTCCTACCCAATCCTAATGTGTATGGTCACATTTAATTGTAGCACAATCATGTGACTATAGGCTATACAATAGTCACACCATATAACAAATGTGTATCTAAATTATGTTTATGGCTACATTATAAGGGTATTATATGTGACCAATACATTCAAAATAGTCACACTATGAAATATTCATGTGACTATTATTTATAGCAAAATGTGAACTCAGTTACCATTAACCTTGATATTAGTCACATTGAGTGTTTGTGTGACTAAATTCAAGATGTTACATATGGTCACATGAAGACTTTATTTAGGTGTCTAAATCATAGAGTCATATTTTGTCACACATTATTTAAGTGTAGTCACAATTCGATACATATGGTCACACATTTCTGATAACTTATGTAATTTTGAGGGGTTAGATATGGGATTTTATAGTCTATCTAGTTTGAGTCTAATTTGATATTCACTGAATTGAGTTCAGACTATTACTCATGACTCTTCATTTGCCCCATTACAATGCTGGGATTTTATAGTCTATCTAGTTTAATGCAGTAGTATGTTACTTGCCCCTAGGAACTAGGTTACTTGACTTTCTAAAGTCAGTTTTCAACTTTAATGAAGTAACATGTTACTAAAGTTCTTGCAAGTGCATATACATGATAAATAAAAACTGCAAATACAATAAAGCTTGACTGCAAGTGGATATATAATAGTGAAAACTGCAAACTTTTTCATTTCCATAGAAAATCTTGACTTTTTGGAGTCAAAATCCATTACAACAGGCTAAATTACACAAACAACTATTTAATACTAAAACTGCTAATCATCTAACAGTACTAACTTAACAATACCAGCAGTAACCTTGCATTTAGCCTTGAGCAGCAGTCTTAATTGTTACACTAGCAGTTTTAACTTGCAGCATGACATGCTTCACTTTGATTTTCGTATAACAATACCTTCACAGTCGGTTCGATAGTAGTCACTTCGTTATTCCTTACCCAAGTCTTGTTTACTTACACGTGGCAATATGTTTTCATTGTGCTCGTGAATGACTGTACTAAACTCCTCATCGACTTCGTCATATGTATCTTTGTAATTCTTGGTAGGTGTTTTAAAGACAATAGACAATTTTTTATCTACCTGGTCTTTCACATTAAACACTTGTGTTACTTGTGAGGCTAATATGAACGGATCACCCTTGTGGCCTAAAATATTCAGGTCTACCAACGTATAACCAAGAGTATCGCGTTTGACCCCGCCAGTTTTGTGATTAACCCAATCACATTTGAAAAGAGGAATTTGCCTGAAATGGTAATCTAGTACCCATATCTCTTGTAAAACCCCATAATAAAATGCTTTTCTTGTGGTTGCAACTTCTTTGGATATGTGAAGATCTACTGCCTCAACACTAACCCCACTGTTCTGATAAACTATGCCATCATTACTTTTCGTATGAAATGTATACCCATTGATGTTATACGCCTTGTATTTCACTATGCTGACGCGTGGTCCAAATGATATCCACCTCACAGTTTCTGATACACTATCATCGGATATCGCTAACTCTCTATCAACCTGAATTTCATTACAAGTATATATTACCTTTAAATTGCAGGAACAACAAACAAACAATTAAAGAATAGGAGTGTTTGGGTAATGAAATGGTGTGCTGGTGGACCTCTATCTAATGTCATATACAGGAGGGACAATTATGATGATAGGTTCTCTGACTGACAAAGTTGCTGGGCAGATCATTGGTAAGTGCTTATTTATTATAGACTACTACTATTGGTTTTGGAGCTTGTAGCTATGAGTTTTTCTCGGTGAATGGTACACCTAATTAATGGTTTATACAGCTTATCAAAAACACCAGTTAAGGACTTATCAATAAAACACACTTCACATTTTACCTCAACTCACTTATTTTTAGCAACAAACAAACAATTATAAACAACATACGAGTAATTACCTCTTCGTTTAACCACTTAGCAAAAGATTTACTGTGCTCATTCTCCAGCAATGCCATTTTTTTACCCGGGTTTTTTGTTTTCAAAACTTCCTTGTGTCGCCTGAAACAAATAAATGTCTTTGATTATTATATTTGATAGAACATTTTAAGCAACGAAATTGACATGTGTTAGTAATACTTACTCGATATACAGTTGAATTTCATCTGTATTTTGTATTACATACAAATGCGCTTTCTCAAAGAATTCTCTGGAAACTTCACTTGATTTGCCGGCCAACAATGGCTTTCCGTCCTCATTTTCATTGGTTACATGTTTCTCAGGTGGGATACCAATAGTTTTCATGGTTTTATGATATTCGCTAAAATACTCTATTGTTTCTTCCGAGATAGTCTCCTCAGCAATGCGTCCCTCTGGTCTATTTCTGTTTCGCACATGTCCTTTAATAACCTTCATACATCTTTCGAAGGGATACATCCACCGAAAGCATATGGGACCACATAATTTTACCTCCCTAGTTAGGTGCACAGTCAAGTGTACCATAATATCACAAAATGACGGAGGAAAGAACTTCTCGAGTAGGCACAGTTTCACAACAAGTTCTTCTTGCATCTTATCTAGTTCTTGCAAGCTGATTTCTTTCCTACATATAGATTTAAAGAAAAAGCAAAACCTGATAATAGCATGTCGTGTGGGTGGGTGCACGATTGAACGTACAACAATGGGCAAAAACTCTTGCATTAGCATGTGATAGTCATGCGATTTAAGGCCAATGAGCTTCCTATCATTTAGGCTGACCAAACTAGAGAAATTTAAACAATAGCCTCGTGGTACTCTGATGTTGCATAACGTTTCACAAAAGATGTCTTTTTCAGCATTCGTTAATGTGTAACCTGCTGGAGGTAGTGTTGTTTTGTCTGCTTCTTGCCTAGCAAACAACTCTTTTTTTATCCCCAACTGTCACAACTCGTAATTTCAGGTCATTTTCCAAACCTCGACAATTTACTATTCATGAGTTACTATTCATCAATCACTATTCATCGATCACTGTTCATCATTTCACTATTCATCATTTTTGAAGTCAGTTTGAGACTTTGAGAAGTCGTCAAAAATTTTACTATTCACATGACACTATTCATTCTCGGAGGGAAATCACTATTCATGGGCATCATTCATCATGTCGTAAACTAGGTTTACGAGTATTCAAATGCGCGTAACCAGTTAGGTTTAGCTGCGTATTCATGCATCATCAGTAACGACACATCATACAGACAAGAGTAGTCTGCATATCATCAGTAATATCAGTACCATATCAGTTCATGCATGTGTCTGTGTGATTTTCATTAACGTATGCTTAATTGTTTAATTAACGTTACCACTCAGTCATTTCTATCAACAGTAAATCAAATACTCCAGACAATGATCCTAATACATTTTCAAGCTAATTATAATGATATAGAGATTATATTATTACTTTACCCGGTGTTTTTAAATCAATCGTTACATTTTTCATTTGACGCTTATAACTTCGTCGATTTACGAAATTTCAATCCGATTATCATTCTAACACCCGATTTTTACAAGGAACATGATTTTACAATTTTTACAACTTCGTCGTATCTCATTTCACCTCATCACGAGTTATTTCTAGTTAACTCGGTACCCGATAACACTCAATGTGTACACAAATTAACTAAATACTTACACTAATGGGACACTTGGCACAATTTCATCAAACCCTTCCCATTTAACCCCATGTGTGCCGCCCCCCCCCCCCAACCCCCATCTAGCTAATCCATCCAAAATGCATTAATTGAATTTCCTTGATTTATTTAGAAATCCACTAACACAAACACATACAACATAACCATTTTAGTGAAATAAAGATCAAACCTCTCATCCCATCCTCTCCTAGAATCGGCCAACACCAAGAACACACCAAAAATTCATCAACTTTTCAAGAACAAATCATAAACATACTCCATTTACTATCCTAGTTAAAGTCTTGTGATCAAAACCTCAAGTTATTGCACCTTTCTCATCAAATCACTCCAAGATTGTAAGTAAACTTCAAGAACATCATTTTGATCTTTTCATTCTTTTATTTACTTCATATGATCATGTATTTTCAAGGTTATACTAGTTACTTTTGCAAGTTACTTATGTTTTGATACCATTTGTTTATAAACTATCACAAACACTAGATTTATAAGTTTCACTAATAATCACATGAGATCCACCAAGGTTGGTGATGTTTAGGACTCCATGACACCCTAAGAAAGTGTATGGTATGATATGCGAACTTGTGGAGTTGATTTGAGGTGGTATGATCAAGATTAGAACCATAGAAATGAGTTTTTAAAACATATATATACCTACTGTCCAAAATCGTGTAAACTGGAAAACTCAGTAATTTTTGGCATATTTTGGCCTTCATATTCAGAAAGTTCTTTCAAAAACGAAACCGTGGCCGCAAGAATCACTAAAATCCGACTTATAACGAAGGAGATATGATCGTTCGAATTTAGACGACGAAAACTAATTTTCTGAAAATAAGCGTGCTGTTAGCCGAACTTTAAAGGAACAAACGAGGTGTTAGACGTGATCTAGGAGAGCGGAGCTACTGAGATTATGTTAGTTCATGTTATGACGAATCCGTGGATATAAAGAACGTAGAAAACAAGCTTTTAACGACCGAGATATACACGTTCGAAGCGACGAACTCTATTATATTTTTCAGCCCTAATAGAAAGTATTTTTCTAAGTATATACGTTAACATTTTTACAAGCCATTACATTGATAGCCGGTTTTCTATCTATTCAAGACGCGTATGATCAAAATTCCAATAACACGACACGAAAAACTTGTAACAACGTTTTATTTTCAAGGACGTCAAATTCATTCACAACACTTAACGTGCACTAATTCGCGACTAGTTTTGCGAGGCCATTTTGGATATATTTTCACAAGTATGAAAAGTATTGTTTTTCGACGAAAACATTATATTTGCCAATAGAACACCAAACAAGGATCATGGAGTGTAGTTTTAACATATTTACGCGAAATGTGGTTTACAACTTAACAAGACGTCAAAATGTATTTTTCGACGATAAACATTGTTTTCAAAACTTTCGAGTGGTATCGATAACATAAGTGTTTGCATGAGTAACAACATTTCATTTGCTTACCTTAGATCATATCATTCATGATAGGTCGTGGTTAGGAACCGAGTCTCATCTCATCATATCCATTGTGATCATTGTTGCTATATCATATCAGGTGAGTTTTCATAGCCCCGTTTTAAATTGTTTAGTGATTTCTAAACTCTCGGGGGAGAATACATTGCACCATTTTTATATGCGGACCAAAGTATACAAACTCATTACATTTCTTAAGTTACATCATTGCCCAGATTAAAGTCCCCTTATATTATCATGAACCGTTAATTGTTAGTAAGCGAGAGTAAGTGGATAGATCTATTGAGGGTGACTCCTCCGTTCGGGTTAGTAGCACCAACTGGTCAAACGAACGCATTTCATTTCTGTCATATTTGAGTGATTGGCAAACACTCGGTTGGGGCATTTCATTCAGTCTAGCTTCGGGGTCATGAGCTTAGAGCTAATGTATCATTTTTATGTGGCATGGATTTGTCATACACTTTATACTTGTGGTTTCCGTACAATCATTTCATTTACATAAACCTATGATCTCACCAACATTTTTGTTGACCATTTTTAGCAATGTATTTTCAGGTAATTAAGGTATCGCATGTTGGCTTGCATATGGACCTCACGGAGTCGCGGAGTCGACGCGTCTCACTTTATATTTTATGCACTTATCCATCGTTTGAATTGTATGAACTTGTTTTTCTGAAAACTTGTTTCACCTTTTGGGACCTAGCTTCATAACTCTGAATGTTTTTAAATAGTCAAATGATGTATTTTCTAAACGACACTTTAGGTCATTCAATATAACTGCAACTTTGGTGCTATGACCAGTCGTGCCCCTGAATGACTTATTCCGCTGCAAGTCACGAAATTTGGGGGTGTGACACCAACTCTTCCAGATCTAATCGAGCATTCATTCCATCTTTTGTCTTTCCAGGAACATTCAGCAAAGTTCCGACTAGACTCTCACCAACATTCTTTTCTACATGCATGAAGTCAATACAATGCGGAACAGAATTATGCCTCCAATACCTTAGCTTTCGATACCAAATGTTGAATTTCTTCCAATATGCTTCATTTACTTGGCTTGAACTACCCTCTTCTTCTGTTTTTTTCCTTTTCTACTTTTTAATCTTCCCACCTCTTGTATCTTTTTGGTTTTTTGAGGTTTTTCCTTTTCCCCACTTATTTTCAATATGTTGTACCTCGTTGTATATTTGTTCCCCGGTCAATGGATTTGGAGCATGCTGAAATTCTTCTTGTCCATTAAACGCCTTCGTTTGCCTTCTGAACGGATTGTTGTATGGTAGATATCGTTTGTGTCTAGCATAACTTTGCTTGGATGAGGCGGAAAGTCTAACACAGTGTGTATCTTTCCCACATACTAAACAACCTTTGAATCCACTGTATGGGCAGCCACATAATGTACCAAGTGCAGGGTAATCATTTATCGTCCATAACACAATGGCACGCAGATTAAACTTTTCTTTTGTGGAAGCATCATATGTATCAACCCCTTTCTCGAATAAGGTATGCAGATCATCAACCAACGGTTCTAAAAATACATCGATATCATTTCCCGGGTATCCCGATATTAATACCGAAAACATTATAAACTTTCTTTTCATACACAACCATGGAGGAAGGTTATATATGACAGATAAAACTGGCCATACACTATGATGCGTATTTCCTGAGTTGACGTCAACCCCATCAGCCAATATTCCTAGCTGTAGATTTCACGGATCTTTAGCAATTTCGGGAAATTTTTCATCTATGGTACGCCATGCCTGTGAATCTGCGGGGTGACGTAAAACACCATCTGTTATCCTCCTTGTTACGTGCCATGTTAGATCTTTTGAAATACTTTCTAACTTAAAGAGTCATTGCAGTCTTGGTATAATTGGAAAGTACCACATTACCTTTGCCGGAATGTTTTCGTACACTTTATGTGTCTTATTATCCACCTTCCATCTTGATATCCCACAAGTTGGACAAACAGTTAACTCCTTGTTATCCTTCCAGTAAAGAATGCAGTTTTTGCTACATACATGTATCTTTTTGTATCCTGATCCCATCATTCTCACTAGTTTTTTGGCCTGATAAGTTTTTTCAACCATTTCGTTACCAGAAGGTAGCATCTTTTTTAACAATCCTAGTTATTCAGTAAAGAACTTATCAGAAGCTCCATACTTACCCTTCAAGTTGAGTAGTTTAACTATTGCGGACAACTTTGTGAAGTCAGGACATCCTTCGTAAAGTGGCTTCTCCGTGTCTAATAATAGTTCTTGAAACTTGGCAAGGTCATCCTCATCAAAACCTTCTTTCGTAGCATTAACCATTTCTACTGTTGCTGAGCCATCTGTTGGAATTTCTGAACCAAACTCCATGTCGAAATCCGTGTCGTCAACAAACTCCTCTGTTGTAGCATTAACAGGTATTTGGGCAGTTGTTGCTTGCTCATCCTTTTATCCATGTTTATCCCATTTTGTGTAGCTTTGATCAATCCCGTGGTAGAATAAATGGAACTGCACATCCTCTACTTTCTTCTCTATGCGGTTTAAACATGAGGTACACGGACATGGCATCTTAAGCTATTGTTTATTACCTCGTGGGTCGATGTTCCTCATCTTCTGCAAGTTGTGTTCTACATACTTAATAAACGCTTCTACTCCATAAATATATTGTTTCTTGGTCCTACTAGTTCTCATCCAAGACATGTCCATGCTATTGTTGAGGTCAAATGGTAACGTATATATCCTACAAGTCACAAATTAAACCAATATAAGCATCAAATCATTTGTGTATAAGTAAACCAAGTATTTACCACTACTAGTACAAAAGTTACTACTGCTAGTGAAAGTTAGTACTGCTAGTATAAAGTTAAGACTGCTCAGAGATTAAGACTTATTTCATTTGTTGTTGCTTATACACTTTTGGTCTATATTTAAAAGTCAAATTCTTCATAACTCCATGTACCAAATACAGATACATTACTCCATATACCAACCAAGAATTTAATTGCATTTAATTTTACCTTGAGTTATGTGTTGCTAGGTACTTTAAATTCACATACATACACACAACATACACCAAAAAAATCTGTCAAACCCTAAACTATATCCAAACTTTTGCAACAATGAGTTCCAAACCAGATATCATTGACGTATCATCTGATTAAAGCTCAAATTACAGCTCTGATTCCAGCTCTATTTCTAGCTCTGAAGATGATCAATCTCTGTCTAAAAAGGATACAAGTTATCAAGCTCTGTCAAAAAAGGGTACAACCTCAAACACTGCTCCTGTACAAGCTATGCAGGTTCAAACTCAGTCAATCCCTGGTAAAAGGATTCAAGTGCTAGGGCTTGCAAATGAGCACACTTGGGCAGCAATCAAAGACAAGATGTTTGGGATCAAAAAACACCAACTGGAACAGGACCAAATGCAGGCACCAAAGGGAAAGAGAAAAGGAGCATGGGCTAGCTTTTTATGTTGCTTCAACCATTTCTAATGTCTTAAGTTTAATATGTATGTCTTTATCTTTTGATGGTACTTTAACAACTTCTATTTAATGAAAATATGCATCTATATATGTATGCTCTTTCTATGAAATGAAATATGCTATTGTTGAGGTCAAATGGTAAAGTATATATCCTACAAGTCACAAATTAAACCAATATAAGCATCAAATCATTTGTGTATAATTACAATGGACAGTGGGTAGTGTAGTGGTACTCAAAATTCCCTTTGATCACAAACATCAAGCACATACTAATTGGAATCTGTCTGGGCAGAATTTGCTATCTTTATAATTGTAAAAAAAAAATTTCGAGAATAATATAATTTCACCATTGCATAAAAAAAATAATGATTTCCTAATTAAAAAAAGTACCTAATTTAGATCTAAATGAACCTCCCTCCGTTGTTGATGGCCGGACCGGCGAGTGGTGGATGGTGAGTGGTGGCTGTGATTGGTTACTAGTGAATGGTGGATGGTGACTGGTGGCTGTGACGTGACTGGTGAATGGTGACTGGTGGCTGTGATTGGTGAGAAATGTGAGAAATTTGAAATTTCCTAAAAAAAATATGGGGGGCTTTAATTTTGAAATTTGCTGAAAAAAATATATATGGGGGGTCTTTAAAAAAATATGGGGGGCTTTAATTTTGAAATTTGTTGAAAAAAAATGGGGGGCTTTTTTAAAAATTTTGGGGAGGGAAATACCAAAAAGGAAGCCACAGGTATCGAACCTGTGACCTCCCCTTCACAACACCAACAAGTCAACCATCTCCGCCCTAGGGTCTTTTTCGATTATACCTTCTTTTTTATTCGTCTTATAGACTATCTGTTTTATTAAAGAAAATTGTTACAAAATCCAAATATCTTCTATACAAAGTTAAACCTATTAGTACAAAGTTAAACCTGGCAGTACTAATATTTACACTAGCAGTATTAACATTATTTCCTTTTTGCTTGTGTGAAGATCTTTCTCAGTAACTCTCTTGCCATTTCTGAGTCTTCATCAACTCTGAGCTTAGCATCTAACATAACAAATAAGCTAGCTACCCTTAATGGATAATCTTTTTCTATCAGCATGTAGACATCCACTCCATTCTTTGTAGATACATGGTGAACACCACATGTATCATACAGTCTCCATGTTGTACTCAACTCATGATCTCGAAACTGCCATAAGATATCTTCTGGATCAGGTTCATACAACCTCTTCAATTCCACCCATAGCTCCTTTTCTTTGTCTTCTATAGGATCTGTAGATCTGAACCTTTCTTGAACCAGAATCCATAGCTTGTCCAAGTCTTCTCTATCAAAAATCTTCAGCATATCTTCAAAATACTTATAAACTTCTGAGTGTCCTCCTACCCTGATTATCATCCAAGCTTTCCCAAATGTATCTGTGTGTATCTCCAAATCATTAATTGGATGTTTAGCTTAAATAGGATGATCAACATTCAATGCTTCTGGGATTATAACCATCATATGCTGATGAAGCCTTTCATCAGTTAATTCCTCTGTTGTTTCTTCTTCCTCAACTGCTTGATCTTCTTTATCTTCTTCAGTCTTTTGCTTCTTTGAATCCTCTACTATAGGTACTTCTTCTTCACTTCTGTTTCTTTGAAGATTCAGACTCCATTATTATACCTGCTCTTCTTGTAGTTCTACTTGGTTTTTCTGTTCCCATGTGAATAAATTTGTTCACTCTTCTGTAAACCCTTTCAAACTCACTCTTGATCTCCTCAAAACTTTTACCTTGGAAATCCTTCCTTTTGTATCCAGCCATGTTCCTCATGTAAAGACACATGGTGGTTCTTTGCTCAGCTTGACTAGGTGGTTTACTCCTCTTTTCTTTGGCTTTTTGTTCTTCAGCAGACTTTCTTATTGAATTTTTTAGTTCAACAAGTTGTCTTGACTTCTCTTCAATGGACAACACTTCATCATGTAACGTCTTAGCCAGAAGTGCATCAGATTGTTCTTGTGCTAACCTTTGTGCTTCAGCTGTTTGATTTGAAAGTCTTTTTCCTTCAAGGAATTTTGCAATCTCAACATCTTCCTGTGCTTTAATAGCTACCTCTACATCAAAACAAATCTGAGCAAGAACACTCTTCTTGACCTTCTTTGGTGGCTCTTCTTCAATCATAATGCCCTTTCCTTTATCTGCCCTTTGCCTTCTATCATACACAGCCATAACTTGTTGATGAGCAGTACCAATATTTTCAGCATCCAAATTTTCTTCACCCATATCTTGCCTCCCCTGAAACTCAACATTCTCTTCAACCAAAGAAATATTGGGGTCTTGATCAATATTAGCTATCTTCCTCCCCTGTTTGGAAGAATCATCCATGTTATCATTTGAATCATCATCATCTGAGCTTGTAGACTCCACAATATTTTTCTTTCTCTTTGCTTTAAGTGACTTGACTTTAGACTGCAATTTCTTCACTTTTTCAATGAGCTTCTTGTAAGCAGTACCATACAACTGCTTTGTCTCCTTGAGTACTTTCTCCAAGCCAGTCACCCTTTGAGTCAATTTGGTACAAATATCCATCAATTCCTTTAGTGACACTCTGCCCTCATCACTTCCAGGTGTGTTACCTCCTGGGAGAGGTAAATCATGGGGCATTTCTAGGTGTATTGAAGTGGTTGTAATTCTGATTGAGAACTAGATGAACCTGTGATTGTGTGATGGGACTCAACTAGACTTGTTGATCCTTCACCCTGAATGTTTTAATTTTGAACCAACATTGTTTCAAAAAGTGGAACTACTATCCCATTAAACCCCTTAGAAGTCATGCTCATGTTACTGAAAAGTTTTTGAGTAAGGCAAGAAGTTGGATAAACAATTTTATGAGATAGAAGCAAACTTTTCCTTATATTCAAAACCGTTTGTATAAACCTTGGATACATTAAAAACTTGTATTTTTTATCCACATTTTTCACCATACCATCAAAACTTAATTTTGAAAAGTTAAAAGTCCTGTTTGTTGCTAAACAAATGAGAGCAGTTGCAATATTGCTACTGAATTGCTCCCATGAGGTTTTCTTTGGACTTAAACAATGAAGGATGGTATGTATGAAGAATCTCCATTGTGGGGCAAAACATCTTTTTTGAAAAGTCAGAATTTGAGAAGATGTGTCATACCCCATTCTGAAAAGGTGATGAAAAATTTCAGTATTAGGCAAATAACTAATACCATTTTCATCTGCTAAATGGAGATGCCTCCTAACAAATGCCTCAGTAATAGTAATTGTTTTGCCATCAACTGTTGCAATTAACTCTTTGTCTCCATTCTCAAATGCATTGGTAGTAATAGTCTGCCAAAACTGTTTGATTTGAGAGACATAGATAGTAGGATTGACTGTAAGAGCATACCTTATGTGGGTAGTGTTTAGAAAATCTACTATCTGGTGGAAGTCTTGACTCCCTTCTGGTTTCTCCAAGAATGCAACCTGGTTATGTGTATCACAAAACTCTAAATTTGCCATGAAAATTGATTAAATGCTTGAATAAAGTGCTGGGAAGATTGGACCGACATCAATAAATTGTTTCTTTAGTTTGAAGAAATCGTATAAGTTATATAAGGAAAGAGAATTATCCAATTTATGAAACCCTTAAGCGAAGTAATTGACAAAAATTACCCCAACGGCTATAAATAAACCACGGTTAAAACCCAGACAGTACTAACGGCTACCCAACAGTACAAAGTTTTACGCTAGCAGTACAAACTTTGTGCAAAAACTTTTTCTCATCAGTACGAACTCAATTTTCTTTTAAAACCATACTGCACTCATACATTTGGAGGGGATTAAGTGTAAAGGAAGACACTTAATCAGTTTTGGTGATATTGTTGTTCTTGCATTACAACACAGTTTATTGTTTCAGTGTTAATAGTCTTCTAAGTATTAAAGAGTAGATTTTTAAAAAAGACTGCTATTATCCAAGAAACCAAACACCCCTTTAACATCAGGGGAAACACAGATAACAATTACTCTTTTGCCCATAAACCCTCAGCATTCTTTTCACCACTTACCCTTATGAAAATTTTGGTTTGTTGACTTTCTTAAATCAAACATTCACTAGCAACCATAAAAAATTAATTAAACATCAAATATTTCATTGATATTTTTTAAAAGCTACAACCATACATCTAATTATCCAACCTAAATACTAAACATACTATAAACATAAAAACACCATCATCATAAACTGCTTCATTCCATTTCATACCAACTTGTTAGAACCAGAGCTCTCTTCCCTGCTTTCCTTCCACTTCTTCCTTTCTTCGAGTCGTTTAAACATAATTTCAAGATCGCGAATCCTCTTTTCTAGATTATAAGGGTCTTCAAACCCATCTTGCTGCTCCCCCTGGTTTGATGCACCACCACATTTTGCTGCTGATTGTCTTCATTTTGCTGCACCACCTCACATTGAGCCACCTCCGCATCTTGTTGCTCCTCCCCCTCCTCCTCTTCATCTTGTTCCTCCTCCTCTTCATCTTGTTCCTCCTCCTCCAACTCATTTACTCCCAAAACCGCATCCCAGTAAAAGTCTTGCGCATGCAGCCAGTTCAAAATTGTACTCCTCATCCACGTATCTACCTGCCTATACGACCCATATTCTGCAATGGGTTCATACCCGAAAGCATCAAAAAAAAATAGTTGTTTAACACGAACTCGTACTCTTCTGCATCATTTTGAAAGTTACCATTATTTGCTGCCATTATTGAAGTTTTCTTTGAATTGAAAGGGATATATGTGTTTGTGTGTGTTCTTTGGTATACAATCGATAGGTATAAATAGGCTGGAGAGGTAGATGAATGGTTCCCAAGACTTTAGGCGGGAAAAGGGACCAAAGGCGCGCGCAAAAAGTAAACTGTGAATTGAATTTGTACGAAAAAGTCTCCAATTTCCTTTTACTAAGTATTGACTTTCCATGTACAATGAGTTGATGCAACAACTAGTTGTATATCATGCTTTGTGAATAATAAACTTCCAAACTCAATAATTCCAACTAGTTGTTTGTGATGTTTGGGATGATTTGGGATCGGGTTCATTACTATTGATCCGAGGGAATAAATGTTTGACCGTGACTCAAAAGAAAATAATAACTCATTTGGTGCGACTTGATATTGACTCGACTTGGACAAAATAAAAGAAAGAAATAAAAACAACTGTTAAATTAAAAGTTGAAGAGATATTTGTTATTAAATTTGGTTAATAACGAAGTAAGAAAATTAGAAGTGTACGTGAGACCATGGTTGTCAGGATCCCGATCCTGATCTTAGGATCTTACGATTTTACGATACTGCAAAGCAAAAATGATCCGGATCTTACAAAGGATCTTTAAAAGCTTAAGATGTTATAGGATCCCGATCTTTACCATAGGATCTTAAGTAGGATCCCGATTTTGAAAACCTAGCATGTGACATTAGGGATAAAAACGGAACACACGAGGGCTATAGGACTATTCGAGACATGCTACCCGTACACTAACATATTTGGATTTATTGGACTATTCGTTTGGTTATTGTTTGAGTTACGGATTGGTTTAGGGTTTAGAGTTCAGGGTTTAGGGTTTAGGGTTTATATAAATACTCGTTATATTATAAATTACTCGGGAAATTGATTTTCAATAAAGTCTTTTGACTTGAAAACGTTCGATAAATGAAAGGGTCATGGCGAAATTTTGTTATTTCCAAAGATTAATTTTTTCGTAAGTCCAAACTTGTTTTAAATCATAAAACGAGTATACCTTGTACTAAAAAAATGGGATTATGGGAAAATACCGACGATTACCAATCGACTCATCTTATTTGATATGTTTGTTGTTAGTTATCTCTTTGACTTGTTTTCGTCATCTCGTCTCGACTCGAGTTATCGTCAATACTCTTCTCGACTATTCGGTTATTCATTTTTTTAGAGTGAGTACTCGTGAGTCCGTGTTCTCTACCATTACACGAATGATGATACCAAAGCCTTTTAAAAGGCTAAAACGAGATTATTTTTGGAAATGAGAATGATTAACTTTTGAAACCTCTTGTGCATTTGATCTTTTTGGTGAATATCGTGTCGAGTACATTGCGTTAAATAGTTTGATACGATATTCATTTTCTTTAACTATTACTTACGGATAACTGATACCCGCAGAGAAACCCAAAAAATCGATGGATAATATTAATCGGGTATCCGGTGGGATATGGGGCGGGTACGGGTATATTATAAACGGGTTCGGGTACGGGTACACTAAAACCCACCCCGAACCCGAACCGTTTCAATCCCTAGTTACCGGCTATAGCCGGTTTTCACCACCACGTCAGCACCATTAGCCTTTTTTTTTTCTTTTTTTTACACCTCTTGCCACGTCATAGTTAAACCAAACCACCACTTCAATAGTCAACCGGCAATTAATCCCTTTACCCGATCAATTGTAAACATACACAATAATCAATAAACCCTAATCAAAACACACATTCTTCTGGCAAACACAAACACGCAAACAATGAATCCAAATAACAACAAAGGTATGTTTTTCAATGTTTTTACATATCAGTTGATGATTCATTGTACAATAATTAGTAACAGGCTTTTGATCTATAAATGGTGATGTTTGGGGTTGTTACCGATTCTAATGTAAAGCTGTGCGAATTTATTGTTGAATGTAAAGCTGTGTGAATTTTTAATTTATTCAAGTTTATGCTTTAACAGGTTCAAAGGCAAAAATCCCTAGGTCCAAATTCAAAATCATTTCCAACAAGGTATAGTAAAGTTGTTATGTGTTTGTAGCTAAAGTTGTATACCTTTATACCATTAATTAAATTTTTTGAAACACATGGTATGTTGAACTATTAGGAGGTATGGGAAAACGCATATTGGAAGAGAAAGAGCCCTTTCTATTTCTCTAGCGATGAAGAATCTGGTGATGCTGACACAAAAGGGGTAATAATGGTCCATTTAATAAGTGTTGTTTCGCTACTTTTATGACATTCTCCAGACTTAATCCATTATACTCGTTCAACTTGTAGGTAAATGACCAAGCAGAATCCTCTCAAGCTACTCCCAAAACTCAATCCTCTCAAATTCCAGTTGAAAAGGCACACAAAAAGAAATTTACTCAGGATATTGTCTTGGGACTGCCGTGTAAGAAGATGGTTTAGGGGTATAGGATATCCATTAACAGCTTTTGTGTTTTGTAAATGGTATTTGGTACTTTAATATGGTAGTAGTAGTTCTGACATTTAATTTGGATAAATGTAATTATTAATGGTACAATAATTGGTAATTAGTAGTTTAACTGTATCTATTTTATAACTGTAATGATAGTATTTTGGTTGGTTAAATGGTTGCAATTTGTGTTCTTGATGTGATGATTGCACAGTTAGATTTAATGGTAGTAGTTTCTGTTGTTGATTTGATGATTGCACATATTTATTTAATGGTAGCAGTTTGTGCTCTTGATTTCATGTTGGTTTATGATTTAAAGGTAGCAGTTTCTGTTGTTGATTTGATGATTGCACATATTTATTTAATGGTAGCAGTTTGTGTTCTTGATTTCATGTTGGTTTATGAGTTAATGGTAGCAGTTTGTGTTAAATAGTATCAGTTTGTGTTCATGATCTTGGTGTAATTGTGTAAATTTGAGTTCTTGATTTGATATGCAGTTTGTGTTCATGATCTTGGTTCTAGATCTTGGTCCATGATTTGCGATTAAGATAATGATATATAACATTTGGAGCAAAAATTTTAATTTATTCAACTTTATGCTTTACTTAACAGGTTCAAATTAAGGAAAAAATTTTAAATAATTCAATTGTTATTTTGAAATTAGAATTTTGAGCCAAAAATTTGAAATCACCTAATTACAAGCAGTTACCAAGAATAACGTACGATTCATATTCTTCCTATACCCTCTTTTCTCTCCTAAAAAAAAGACTACAAAGAAAACACAAAATCAAATCTTCTATCACCAATACTCTCCAAGCCAGAATCATTTTCTTTTACCCATTGTTGCTCAAGTGTCATGGAAATTCAACCCATTGGTGATAATCATCTTTTGCTTCCTGCTGATAATGAACATGATGATAACAACTTAGAATATGAATCCGAAAAGTATTCTGATGATGAAGATCTAGATGCACCTGGAACCAACCAATCAGATCGGATACTAGCTAAGAGAGGCATAACCAGGCTATTTAAGTTTCGCATGAAATCTGGCAACCTTGGTGGAATAAAGCTCAAGGTAACCTTCAATGCATTGAATAGGGTATCAGGGTTACACAGAGCACTGTGTTCGAGTTTTTTAGGAGATCTGGTTTGTGAGCATTTAGGTTTGAAGATTCTTTCCTGGAGGAAGGTGAATAAAGAATCAAGAGATAAACTATGGGCTGAAATCACGGTACATATATACTATTTTTTAACCTAGTACTACATAAGTTTATCTATGCAGTTACATTATGTGCAACTAATTAACAACATTGTGTTAATCTTTGCAGCGATATTTTGATGTTGACGTGACATTCATAAAATTGGTAATGACTCATCTTGGTCAACTGCTAAGGAATTTCTGAACGAAGCTCAGAGAAAAATACATTTTGCCCAACCTAAATATACCTTCCAAACTGAATGAAGTCCCGGCCAAGTATAGTGCATTTGTGAAATCAGAAGACTGGGTCGAGTTTGTAAACGACACGACCACCGATGCATACAAGATTTTAATTCGTCATCTTTATTTAAGTCTATATGTCATTTCATAATTTTCAGTTTGCAGCATTACCGCATGTAAACGCCTTATGATTTTGTGTTTTTAGGGGATATCTGATAAAGCTAAAATGTCGAGCTCCAAAAATATTTATCTGCATAAAATGGGACGAGGTGGATATGTTTATGTGAAAGAGAAAATGGTAAGATTACATGTGTATGCATCCTCATATTTTCGTTTATCTTGTTTTAACTTTACATGTGTATGCATTTGATGTTTATTAGATCGAAAATAAAGAGATTGAAGCAGATGAAGAACCCCCGCGTGGTATAATGTGGTTGAAAGGAAGGGTAAACAAAGACGACGAATTTCCAGATGATGAGATTAGATCAGTGGGAGATAAACTTGTAAGTTTGACTGTAAATTCTATTATTATGCTTATATACCAGCAGCATTAACTGTGTATTAGCAGTAGTAACTTGTATACCAGCAGTATTAACTGTGTACTAACAGCAGTAACTGTGTACTAGCAGTAGTAAACAATAGGCATATTTTTCCTTGAAGTTCATGACCAGCACTAACTCCAGCTGAGCAGCATTGACACAAATATGAGCAGCAGTTACTCTAACAGCATCAAGAAGACTTTTAATCCCAACATTTCCTATATTTTTTGTGCAGAAAGAAGCTGATGACCAGATCAAGAAATTGTCCAGTGAGATGACAAAAACAAAGGGAATACTTATTCAACTGATAGCACAGTTGAGTCAACAAGGGGTGCAGTTAAATTTGTCATCTCAATTGCCAGTAGTCTCAGATGTAAGCCAACAAGGGTCTACAGATTCTCAATCACAAGGAAATGTCTCTCCAACACAAGGAGTACCAACAGTATGTATTTCAACATGTTTCTTGTTATTCTTTTGTTTAAATAATGTAACGTGTTTTATATATACATATAGGAACCTACTAAAGCTGTCGGACCTAAGAAAAAGCCTAAGTCATGACAAAACGGGTCTCCAGATTCTCAATCGGAACAAAATGTGTCTCCAACACAAGCACTGCCAACAGTATGTATTTCAACATATTTCTTGTTATTCTTTTGTTTAAATAATTTCTGATATATACATGCAAAAATTCTTTTTTTTTAGCCATTTAAGTGCAAACTGTGTCACTTAAAGAAATCAAATATCGTTGCTTTGGGTACATACATGTGTTTTTTCAACCGACATATATATAATTCTTCATATATAATTCAATGTTTGATACAAGCGTCTTTTGTTACTACATGTTACACCACCAACCACGATGCAAAAGATTAGTGACAACAAATGTGGACTAACAGCACCATCGAAGTGCAAAAGTTATGTCTCTATTGAAGCCCTAAAGCAAGCTAGGACGGCGAAGAGACAAAAGTCTTTAAATTATGGTACTTGAGAATTTGATTATGTACGACATTACAATTGTATATTCTATTCAGTTATATACATTCGAGTTTAATTCAATTTGAAATTTCTTTTTGTTTTTAATTCTGTTTTATATATATATATATATATATATATATATATATATATATATATATATATATATATATATATATATATATATATATACTCATTCCAGCAGCACTAGCATAGTACTAGCAGTAGTAATTCTGCTTCAGCAGGACTAACTTAGTACTAGCAGTAGCAACTCTGTTCCAACAGTACTAACTTAGTAATAGCAGTAGTAACCCTGTGACTAAAAGATGAACTCACATAATATGGTCACGCTTATCAACATTATTGGTCACTCTTTGTTTAATTAGATGTGTGACTAAATATTACAAAATGCCACACAAACTAAAAATTCAGGTGACCATTGGATGAACAATAGTCACGCAAAATACACATTTCTTCACTTTAAACAGCATATGGTCACACTTATTAACACTTTTGGCCACTTTATGCTTAATTGTATGTGACTAAATACCCAAAACAAACATGCTTTGTGTGACTAAATATTACAAAATGCCACACAAACATAAAATTCAAGTGGCCATTGGATGATCAATAGTCACACAAAATACGCATTTCTTCACTCTAAACAGCATATGGTCACACTTATTAACACTTTTGGCCACTTTTTGCTTTATTATTTGTGACTAAATACCCAAAACAAACATGCTTTATGTGACTAAATAATACAAAATGCCACACAAACATAAAATTCAAGTGGCCATTGGATGAACAATAGTCACACAAAATACACATTTCTTCACTATAAACAGCATATGGTCACACTTATTAACACTTTTGGCCACTTTTTGCTTAATTGTATGTGACTAAATACCCAAAACAAACATGCTTTGTGTGACTAAATATTACAAAACGCCACACAAACATAAAATTCAAGTAGCCATTAGATGATCAATAGTCACACAAAATACACATTTCTTCACTCAAGTTCTCTTAAAAGGACTTGTTTCATTCTCACGGAGAACCCTGCATTATCTATCGACCGCTCATTACGAGTCATGTTGATATTGAATCAGGAGATACCACTCCAGCCTCCAACTACTAAATCAAAACGCACTATTGAGTCTAGAGCTAAGAGATCATCCATAAATCTCGCTAGGACACTAATAATTTACTCACTTGGGTTTCACACACTGTGGAAACAAGTAAGATCTTAAGAGTCCTACGCATTATCCTCGTGGTATTGCCAGAACATCCTAGTGATACGTAAGTATTCACAATGAAGATGGAAATCCTTCTAGAGCAAACAACAAACAAGCTCTTGGTAGGTGACATGTGAGATCCTTCATGGATCAAACTAGTGACAACTGGAAAGAAACGATGGGGCGATTCGCATTTGAATCAAACTTGTTCCAGGTGATGAATTGACAGATACTTTTGGAAAAACCTTTCGATGTGCTCAACAACTGTTTTCGAGCACATTGACTGCGCATAAATTTTGAAACAAAAGTATTGGTGATTGAAACATGATTTTGTTTACAAAACTTTTATCGTATTACAAAACTCTTTATTCAGTAATACGATAATGTTTTTCAAATCAATTTCTCATTAATCAGTGAATCCTAATTCGCTGATTCACTCACTCCGTGCTTTGTCTACTTTGAGACGCTACGGTTTGAGAATGGTTAGTACAGCTGCGAAACCCTGTCAAGGAGATTCTTCGAAATTATACCTGATCACAGGCAGTATTTATACTGATCAACGGGGAACCGTGTTTCTTGCAACCCTATTCAACGAAAGTGAACAAAGACACTTTCGTGTGTTTATTGCTAACTGTTGTTTGCAGGAATACCCGATAGTGGCAGCTGATGGCCAATGATATGTCAATTCATAACCTCATTCTCACACTTCACACTCACAATTAAAGAAATCATGACAAGTGAAAGATCTACAACAATGCTTCCGCAACTCTGATGCAAAGTTTCATGATCCAGAAAAGTGTGAGCATGATGGTCCGATGGTCACTACTACACATGAAGGCAATGCTACAAAGGATGACTTGGAGATTTACAGTGTCTGATGATCTCAAAGAATGCTCAAAGATCACACAAGTCAAAGGAACATCAATCACAAGAACATTGCTTGAAGAACAAAGATCAATGACTTTGAAGAATCAAAGACTACAAGCTAGAAACTTAAATTCCTATAATCGAATGCTAGAATTCAAATTGTAATTTCCGAGGTGACCTCCCTTAGGGGGAGATTGTTAGGAATATAAATATTCACATGAAAGACTCGGTCACCCCGAGTATCTTTTATCATTAAGATAGCTCGTAGGCTTAATAGTTCAAGTTAAGTTATCGTATCATCATGGAGTCGGGTCGGGTCTTTACCCATTGTCAGCCCGCTCCATGGCCTACGTGAGGCATTTATGTAATAAGCATAAATACCCTCTCCCACCAAAGGAGAGGGTTGGAGCTTTCATTCTAATCTAATAGATTTTACTTTCTCTCTCAAGAAACTCCCATTTCACTTTCTCTCTCTAAACTTTCTCTTTAATTCATCCAAGCATCACAGATTAGTGTGTGTTATGTTTTGATATATATTACAAGATTGGTATACAACATAGGCATAAGAAAACGAAAATACGTCATCAACATTAATTAAAACATTCCAATCCAAATATTTAGTATTTACATTTATTCAAAAGTGCGGATGTAATCCCAAAATAAAACATAAGGTAGGTCCCCAATTTAGTTATCAGAGTTCGAAATTGATCCATGATCCGTGCCATTTGCGAAGCCTCTAAGTTAAGCAATCAACAATAGTTGCATCAGTTACCTGAGAATACATGCTAAAAGGTCAGCTTATGCTAGTGAGTTCATAGATTTAAGCAAAAGTATGACAGTGGACCAAGATAAGTGATTTGCTACACTAGACTAAGATAGATATAAATCACAATTTCCACTTATACCAGCAATCACAAACAATCCAATAACAATATGATACTTCACAATAGCCCTCTCTCATATTGTCAGTCATAGTAGGGCCCTAGGATATATTTGACCTTAGCTAGGCAACACGTTATAGCAAAAGGCATCCGGGTTATTTGCTACCCTGGTCTAAGACAAATATCTATTGTAAATATCTAACCTTAACTAGTCAACACGTTATAACAAATCATAAAACAATAGTTAGATCCATTCAAAACAGTTTTGCATGTTTCCTTACCCCAAGGTTTCAATAAACAGTTCATGAGTAAAAGTGGGGCTGTCAAACACACATGCATATCAGTTAATCACATAACGCCTTCAAATAACCAAATCAAATATTTCAGCCAAACACTCAAATCTTGAGTAAACAGTTCACATATTCCAAATAAACAGTCATTAGAACACCACAATAAACCAAACAGTAGCCCAGCACAACAGCTCAAGGGTAGTATATCACAACGGCAACTATGACAACACGGCACAACGAACTCGGCACGACCTAATAATATAAATACTCGTCTCAAAATACTTTCATAAATCAAATGCGCATGGGTTTCCAAAAGTTATCTATTTCCATTTCCAAAATCAATCATTTCTGTTAGGTCATAGATTTATCACATAAGATACTTAATTCTAGAGAGAGAAAGCTAGAGAGAGAAAGAGTGGAAGGTTAAGCATAAGACTAATGACAAATGAAATCACATTAACCAACACCCCTTTCCTTCAATGGAAGGGGTATTTATAGTTTTCTACATGAAGGGGCTTTTGCCCTAATTAATAAAGTAAAATAAACTAAATAAAATGACACGGCCCATGGGCCTTCTACACAGGCCGAGCCGTAAAACTAACATAAAGGACTAAGCATCCTATTACAATCTATGATCAATACTTGATAATTAATAACGTGTTCCCAACAATCTCCCCCTAAGTATTGGTCATCGAGGTTGCTTGACGTCATCTTTGCTTCATAGGTTTTGACGTCTCTCGTATCTTTGTTATTTTGTTCTTAAATACTCGTCTCAAAATACATTTCATAAATCAGAACATACGAACGCAAGCGGAAGACTTATAAACATAATAGTTACAAGGTATTCTAACGATAAAAATGAAATACTAACTCTATACATAAAAATTTCCAAAACTGAAATACAACTCCAAGCTCAAATCTAACTGAAGATAAATCAAAATCTAATCTAAGAGCAAATGGGTATCTATCGTCCGGGTGGTCCACTAAGGGATCCTATGCAATCTTCACTCAATCCCAGCTTCCAACCTAAAACCTGCCGCAGGAAAAGAAATGCGGCTGAGCTTAAAAAGCCCAGTGAACAGATATATATAACAAATGAATAATCAAACATACATATGTAAAGGAAAAGGAAACACAAGCTCCTGCTGAAACGAATATCATCTGTCAAAAGAATGAGAGATCAAAGATCATCTGAACAAATATAATAAATCAAATGAAATGGAGAAATAAGAAAATACGAATCAGATAATCATAATGAATCAAATGGATTAAATGCATAAATATCATGAGTCAGAATAGCACTAAGAGTCAAATAAAAACGTCAACGAACGCGTCCAAACGAGCCACTCGAACGGACCAAAGATACCTAACGGATAGCCACGAGCCTGTCTAAACGAGCCACTCGAATAGACCACATAATCACATATACTTATCATATCAAATCATAAGTGTACGGAGAGGGGAGACCTCTAAGTACCAAATGGAGTAGCTAGCTCCCAGAAGTGAAATGGGGTACAAGGCATGTACATCCAGTCACTAAGTCATATCATATCATATACATATCAAATCATATAAGCCTAGGATGCATCCATACGCCCCCCCCCCCCCAAAAAAAACAAATCATATACGTACTTGGTACTAGACAAGTATACGCATATATCAAAATGGCCAGGAGATCTCATATCAAATCATATCATATAAAATGGGGACGCCGTGGATCAATCACACCTCCACAGAAAGTGCCATGCCATTGGTGCCTCAATGACATGGCCATGGTACCTCCATGGCTAGGTAGCTCGGGCGACAAAACAGAACAAAGAATATCATATCATAACATCATATCAAAGGGAATCATAGCAATGGCATATATCAACTGAATCATAACAAAGGATCACATGAATGGGATCATAACAAAGCTCATATCAAAAGGGATCATAGCAAAGGATCATATCAAAGAATCATATCAAAGGATCATAGCAAGGGAATCATATCATATCAAAGCAAACGAATCAAGTCATGGATCAAAGTCATGAGAAAACACCCTTACTGAGAAAGGGTAGAATATCTGTACCTTAAACCGCAAATGAAACCATATCACAAAGATCGGAAGTTACTCCTTTTTTAGCGAATCTACACGAATTAATGATCGTTTTGTTATTTAAGAACTATTTCATAAGTTATTACTGATTCATCACTTGTTGTTGAGCAGAGTAACATATTAGGGTTTCCTTCTTTTTTTAATAACTTTCCATTTTTAATAACCTTCGATATTTAGTAACATTCCATAATTAGTAACTTTCCATAATTAGTAACTTTCCTAAATTAGAAACTTTCCAACCTCGGGTCACAATTCACAATTTAACAACTTAGGGTTTCAATATCAAAAATTAGGTTAACATATGACCAAAAGTATCCACATTAACGTCACAAATGTTATTAAGGTCAAAACACATTTAATGGGTTGAGGTTATACTAAATTCTTAACTTGAAAGATGGTTCAGATTTTACCTCATTCTGGTCCTGATATTATGAATTTTTATACCATAATCAAGTGTCTATTGGGAAGCTAAGATTTTTATCACAAATACCTATACATGCTGGAAACCTGCTGTAATTTTCTTAGATTTTATTTCCAAGTGATAGTACCCTTTCAAAAATCGTTTTCCCAGACCTGCCCAGAAAGATGACTGCACAAACACCCAGAAAGTTTTCATTTGTATACCCCGTGAGAATCATTCAGAAAAATTTACAAACATTCCAGTAAGTCTCTTATATCCTAGATATTATACCTGTGAAAGGATACCTCCTAATTACTCACTGTTTGGAAACTAAAATTCTAAAACACCAGCTGATTTTCAGACATCCAAAACACAGTTTTGACACTTGAACTCCCAAAAATCAAAAACTACTTTCCCTAACTCCAATGACCACAAAACTTGGCATACATAAGATAAACATCATGAACTTAGTTTTAGACTCAAACACAATACAAAAACACGTTGGTATCATCAATTTAGACTTCTTGCAAAACGACCCATATTATTGGCAGCATGCAGCGAGACAGAAACAACACAACTCTAACCCTTATAAAATCCATCAAAGGCCGATTCAAAAACCCATCTCTTCCAGTATTTTAGACTCTTATAGGACTTAAATAACCCACCAAACCACTGGTCTTTATTCCCATTCATTTAGTCACAATTCTCTTTACAAATTCACATACAATCATAAATTGAGAGACTAGTTATTAGGCCGTATATCATGTTTATTTCTTAGGGTTTTATTCCGATCTTCATACCATCATTTGTACCATTTACTTACTGATTTCAAGAGTATTATATGATGTCTAACACAATTCATATGGGTCTTTATATATATTAATCAAACCGATTGTATTTTTAGGGTTTTAATCCATGTTGAGAGTCGTTTGAATATAGACATAGAAAACGATTTTTATAGCTTGAATAGATGAAGAGAAAAGATCAATTAAACACATATGATTGACATGAGAGCCTCACCTTCCTGTGGCAGCAAAAGAAACTCAAAAACCAAATAAAACAACACCAAGAATCGCCTCCAAAACCCTTGAAATAAACCGTATCAACCCTTGCTTGAGAACCCTTTCTTTGCCTTGTAATCACCACCAAAAACCACCAATAAACCTGGTCTTCTTCCTTCTTTTGTCGTGTGAAAAAAATGGAGAGGAGAAGGAAAAGATTTTGTGTGTGAAATAATAAATGAAAACCGTATAATGTTATGAGAGGCGAAGTGAAAACGTGTGGTAACTTAGGGAAGAGATCATGGGCCGATTTTTGTGATATCCTTGGAATATTTTTAGTACTTATCTTCTTGTAAAGTGTATTAGGACTAGTATGTAGTGTAGGTACAAGGATATGGGACGTTTTCTTTTAATTACATAGCTTAGGATTAGTTTTAATTATAAGGTAAGGTTTTATTAATATTAGTTATTTTGTTTAGTACTTAGGATATAAAGTTATGTAATTCTCATTTATATTTTTTTGTATTCTTGTAAGGTTAAAATAGTTAGAGGGTAATTTGGGTAATTCAAATGATGAGAAAATGAGGGTTTTACAACTCTTCCTCTCTAAAAAGAAAATTTCGTCCTCGAAATTGAAGTCGCAAAAATTAGACAGAGACGTATCAATCACGAAAAGAAATGACAATAACTAGCCTCACGCTCGGAGGGGTTCTTCCAAAAGCATCTTCTCAAACGGAATAGTTTTATTTCTCATGACTCGATCCCAACAACTAGGATAGCCCCAGGCTCTCCACATAACATACAAATCATAACAAATCTCGATCCAACGAATACGGAACACATACATGAAAGATGATATTTGAAATCCCACTAAGAGATACATGAAACACATATACACATGTGGCAAATACGGAGATAGTGCTGAACGATAAAACTTCATCAACTCTATCCAGATTCTGAACGAACTAAGGAACTTGCTAATAATCAGAGAAGCACATACCGAATCATCATACGTATCAAGAGTTTCATAAAGAGGTGGGTAACATATTCGTACTGACGATCAATTAAGCACATATCAGAATATCAAAACGTATCAGAAGACATAACGGAATCGGTAGAATAATCGCACGGATCAGAATAAATCTAAGGTCTAACGTATCCTGAACTAAATCTTCCTCATACACCAAAACGTCCAACACTGTTGTACGGAACATCACATGGAACACACAAATTCCCGGTCATTGAATTAACTCAGGTCCTTCAATAAACAGCTCCCTAACCTAATTTAACCAAAAGGTGTTCTTCATCTCTGTCAAAATTCCTGCTCAACACATCTTCCAAGCTCGAATAGTTGTTCTGCTTATCCATCGGTTTGGAGGTGCAAAGCATTACTAACTCGAGTCTGGTCCCTCAAGCCTTCAGTAGCTCTTCCTAGGAATGTGATGTAGAAACGCGAATCTCTAACACGATCACCGCAGGTGCGCCATGTAGCTTGAATAATCTTCTGGCAAAAGAAATCACTTCCACTCTTCCAAGTGAGCCGACCAAGTCAAATGATCCACTACAACTCAATTCAGGTTGTCCTTCCTAAATATGCGCGAAAATCCCGATATAAATTTTCCTAAAAGTTTAATCCCACATCCACATACGAACATTCAAAATTAAGGAAAACCACTTATACGCTGATGCTGAATCATAACCTATTGTCATGCTAAACTGTAACACCCTAACCCGACAAGGGTAGAAGCATCACATTATGGTGGCATATCAAAGCATAAATAAACAAACGCAAGCGGAAGTCTAACATAAATCAAAACATAAGTCAACATGACCTAAAGAATTACATAAGTTCCATGAACCAAAATGAAAGGAAACATAATCAGAGTCTAATCAATCGATAAACATAAACCAAATCTAAGAAGTCTAGGGTAAGTCCACACTCAGCTCCTACTCTCAGCCCAAAGATAGCCCCAGCTCCTAACTTGATAAACCTGCCGCGGAGAAAAGAAATGCGGCTGAGCTTAAAAATCCCAGTGAACAGATATATGATAATAGAGAACATAAATATAAATGAAGTTCAAATGAAGTACAATGGGGAAACATAAGTAGGCATAATATAATGTAAGGGAAACATAGTGTATAGGTTAAGTAACAGGAATCTATGCAGTCGACTGCATAAACAGAATCTTAATACCATGAGCTCAGAAACATAATCATATCATACATCATATCAAAATCTTCATAAGTAACCATAAGTAACATAATGGAGTGATCAGCTCCTAGAATTGTGAAAGGTGTGTATTGCACACAACACCAGTCACCAGAAACATATCATAATAACATAACAGATCTTATCTAGGATGCATCCATACGCCCCTGCAGAAATCATAATAATCGTGGCCATACATATTACATAACAAAAGGGACGGGGTGGAACATCACTCGACCACCCTAGAGTCGTGCCATCGGTGCATCGATAACACGGTCATGGTACCTCCATGACTAGGAAAGCTCAGGTAACATAAGGGTTCATAAACAAAGGCTCATACGATAGTTGTCATATCATAAGGTTCATAGCAAAGGTTCATAGTGAAGGTTCATATCAAAGGTTGTAAGTCACAAAGGAAACCTTAAAGATAAGGTCAGAATATCCGTACCTTGAGTAAATAAAAAGCTGAATAGGGAAAGGATCACAGAATGGAAAATACTTCTCTTCAGAATCTACACATGATATAGTAGTACTTATTAATATCTTGTTTTATATGTTGTTTACTCATTGATGTTGTTCTTATTAAAAATTAGGGCTTCTTTCCATTTCTAGTAACTTTCCTCTTTTAGTAACCTTCTATTTTTAGTAACTTTCTATTTTTACCAGGTTTCCAAAATTAGCATGTTTCCATATTTGGCAAGTTTCCATATTTAGTAAGTTTCCATATTCAGTAACCTTCCAGATTAAGTAACTTTCCATAATTAGTAACTTTCCGTATTTAGTAAGTTTCCATATTTAGTAACCTTCCAGATTAAGTAACTTTTAATACGACTTCCCAATTTAGTAAAATTTGGTTTAGGGTACGGGATTATCAAGTAGGTTAAACGTACTCATACACAAGTCAATACGATATCAACAAGACATACCAGATATGATAGAACACACATTAGGGCACCAAATACCAAAAGAACACATTTACACATATGAAATACATGCATACCATTTAACTGATTTTATCACAGAATTAAGCCCATTACATGAATTTTAAAAATGTATCAAAAACCCAAACTAAAATTCACAAAAATTTTCAAAGAAGCCCAAATGTCTTAAGAGTCTACTGAAATTTTTATAGATTTTATTATCAAGTGTACACCCCTTTTTAAAATCGTCTAAGTTAACATGTTCGGACTCGGATCTGCAGATACACTTCAAAAGTATGCACTTCAAAACCTAACCATATTACTTCATAAAATTCTACAAAAATGCCAGTAGGTAGTCCACATATGACATATGATTCTTGTAAATTTGTGGCCTCTAACTTGCTATGGTTTGGAAATGAAAAATCATAGAATCCGACTGAAATACAATTCAGCTAACACAGTTTGACATATCATCACATTAAATTCAGAAAAACAACCAAATCAAACCAATTGAAACACTTTACCAAGACCCTTGACTAGGTTTACATCCAAAATTTCTGTATTAGAGACTTCAGAAGCTCATGTTATCAAGCACACAAAATCGACATTCAGAACAGTCAATCACACAAATCCATTTTAGGCCATATTTAGTACGATTTTAATTATCCAATTTGCATATAAGCTTACACCAATTACCCACAAATCATTTAGGCATCATATTAACATACTTATGAAATCAAATTCAAGGAATCAAACACCAAATTCAGTTTATGAAACCTAAATATTCAAGAACCGTTTTAATTAATTCACAAACAAGCCCTAATTCGTCTATTCCTTTTTAACCCAATCAACCACGTGATCAATATATCTTTTATTTCCAGAATTTACTCATCACAAAAATATATATAAACACTTCATACAAATCATTCAAGATCAACAACAATAACCTACACACGAAACACATTAAATAACAACACAAAAAATCACAAAAGCTCTAATTCTTACATTTTAATTGTGCTAGGGTTTCTAGGTTTTACAAGCTTATTAAATGTGAACTTAATGGGTCTAATAAGAGTTAGAAATCATGTCTAGGGTTTGAAATATTGATGGGTCGATTCACATTAATATGGGTCGATTAGTATAGAAACATAATAAGTCGATTACATAAGTTTTATCATGTTAGAGTCTATGATTTCATGTGACGATTTTTAAGGTTAACAAGAAGCCTAATATACAGATTAATATGTGTATTAAACATGTTACTAATTAGGTTTTTATGATGACAAAAATTCAGATTCATGATCATATGGTTGTGTCGACTCGAAAAAGAAAACAAGAGATGATACCTTGGCCTTAAAGAGAACAAAAACCCTAGAAGTCCAATGATCAATTTCCCACGACCTACTAGGAGCAACCCTTCAAACCCTTTTTCTTTGAGAGAGAATTAATAGCAGCAACTTGTGTGTTTTATTTTTTTTTTTGTCGTACAGTGAAGAGGAGGGAGGGAAGAAGAAGTCCGGTTCTAAAGGATAAGAAGGAGCGTGGTTTTGTTTTTGGAATGGATCAATTGTGTTTAATTTTTCCTGATTATGATTGAGAAAATCATGGGCTTGATTGATCCCCATTAAATTTTACAAACCATGCACTAATGGGCTATGGGGCGTGTGATACATGAAGGTTAGGGAAGGATTTTGTAGCCTGTAACAAATATTTATTTTATGTATGACTTAGGTCAATTTATTTTAATTGTATTTTTATTCATAACATATAGTAATTATAATGTGTAAATGACATATGGTTAAACTTAGGTTAAAATGCATAATGCTCTTGTATAATTAATTGTATGCTCTTGTAGATTCAAAAATTTTGAGGGGCAAAATGGGAATTTCAAATGAATGAAAATTTAGGGTTTTACAACTCTTCCCCTCTAGAAGAAAATTTTCGTCCTTGAAATTTGAGTAGACAGATCAGATTGAAACGTATCGAATCGCAGAAAGCACATGGATAGTAAATACGTATAACTCTTCTGTTTCTCAAGTAGTATCTTCTTCAGTATAGTCCTTCCAAAGGATCCTCACAATCAAACAGATCTTGTTCTCATAATTCATAGCCTCAGATCTTTATCCAGAGTAGATCATAATGAATCAGATCCAATTATTACGAAGCGTACGTGTAACAGACAATAGGTGTACTTCTCTATAGAAACGCATGGAATACATACGGACAGAAAACAGATTGGGTGATAAAATTAAATGGTGGAAAGCTCTACAATGAGTCTTAAGATTCTTAACAGATGAACAAAGGTCAACAAATACATGTCAAGAATTTAAACGTATCCAGATGTCTAACGATGAAGGCAGAGTATTCGCACAGGTAGAATGAACCTAAGGTCTCACTAATCGCGGATAATCTTCATAAAATGTCAGAAATCTAAAGCTCCTCAGGCACTTCTCGAAATATCCTATGACCACAATAAAGGTACGTTATATGACGTAAGTATTATCACGTTGGCCAGGCGTCATAATACTAGCATCATATAAATATGCCTTCATGATGGTCATACTTTATCTCAAGTTGTGAATAAGCAACCTGTCATCAATCTCCTAGTTCTTCTTCACTCTCATAGGCTAACAAAATCAATCTTCATCAACGGAACAAAATAAGGAAACGGAACTTATCATAGAAGCAACGAGAATCTTGTATGTCTATCAGAAGTGGAGTACGTTGTCAATTGCATCAATTCTCCCACGAGTCACCAAAATTCTCATAATAAATAATCAACCAATATACTCAGGATTATCACAGAACAAACTTACCAATTGAGAATTTAAAACATTCAAAGGATTTTATTCGATAAAACACCACACCAGTGTATCATGAAATGAAGGAAATAAATGTCAAACATCTGAATCAAACGAAAATGAAATTAAGGAAACTAGTTGCGGGCACGGTCTCCTGATTCGGCTTGTTATCTCCGGCATTTCTATTGTAGTCTGTTGCACGGTTTTTGGGACAATCTCTGATCTTGTGTTCTGTGGACCCACATGAAAAGCAACCACCTGAAGTTATATAACACGGACCCTCATGAGCTTTTCCGCAGGTAGTACAAATAGGTGCAGAAGATGAAGAATCTGTAGGCTTCTTTTGACTAGTAGACCCTAAAGAACGGCTCGGCTGATTACCACGCACCGACTGATCTCTCCATGACCTATGGTTGTTATTGTGTTATCTATCATTCCCAGGCCTAACTGAAAGTCTCTGGTCTTGAACCCTCGGCTCATGTCACCCCTGATCGTGACCCCTATCCGTCTGACCTCTGTGCTCATAACCCCTGTCAGTCTGACTCCTCTGCTCGTGACTCCTGTGACTGTTACCCTGATCCCTTGACTGAATGCGATCACCATCTCAGTTCCTCTTGTTGTAACCACCACTCTCATGAAGAATCTCGATATTACGGGCGGCATCGGCAACTGATGCCACATCTGCAAAGTCAGTGTTGACAACGCGATCAAGTACCCACTTCTTTAGACCCCATTTGAAATGCTTCGCTTGTCGGCGAGCATCTCCAGCAACTGGCCCCACAAAACTAACCAACCGCAAAAACCGCTACATATATTCTCTAGAGGACTCATTCTCAAACTGACAAATCGAGTTGTACTCATGCTCGAATCTCTGCTGCTCTGATAAAGGAAAATATTGTTGATAAAAGATATCGCGGAAGTTACTCCAAGTACAAGTAACAACAAAGGCCTCTCCTCCCTTGGCCTGCTTGTAAGCCTTCCACCAATTGAGGGCATCCCCTTCAAGTTTGAATGTATCCAACCTGGTCTTGAAAACATCAGCACAGTTCATGACTTTGAACAACTTTTCCATTTGGGTTATCCAATCCTCTGCCTCCGTAGGAGTGGAAGCAGAGCTAAAGGATAGTGGCTTGAGTTTACCAAACCGCTCGAGCCAAACATAAATGTCTGTAGGAGGATTACCACCACCTCCACTAGATGAACCAGCACCATTGCGGATGTCGTTGGTGATTCGCGTGGTCAACTCAGCAGTCAAATTAGGAAGAATGGTATTGAGGGCATTGGCAATCATTTCCTCAAAGTTTGGGGCACCATCATCATCCCTATTGGGTTGACCGCTGTTACGACGTGTGTACACCATCTGAATGATTATCAAAACGATTAGCAAAGGCAGAAATAAGAATGGAGTACGATAGGAAAACACGCAGAAGGAATCCTAATGTCCACCCAATCCTCACAGGTCATAGCCTAAGCTCTACAGGTCAAACCTAGGATCTGATACCACAATTGTAACACCCCAACCCGACAAGGGTAGAAGCATCACATTATGGTGGCATATTAAAGCATGAATAAACAAACGCAAGCGAAAGTCTAACATAAATCAAAACATAAGTCAACATGACTTAAAGAATTACATAAGTTCCATGAACCAAAATGAAAGGAAACATAATCAGAGTCTAATCAATCGATAAACATAAACCAAATCTAAGAAGTCTAGAGTAAGTCCACACTCAGCTCCTACTTTCAGACCAAAGATAGCCCCAGCTCCTAACTTGATAAACCTGCCACGGAAAAAAGAAATGCGGCTGAGTTTAAAAATCCCAGTGAACAGATATATGATAATAGAGAACAGAAATATAAATGAAGTTCAAATGAAGTACAATGGGGAAACATAAGTAGGCATAATATAATGTAAGGGAAACATAGTTTATAGGTTAAGTAACAGGAATCTATGCAGTCGCCTGCATAAACAGAATCATAATACCATGAGCTCAGAAACATAATCATATCATACATCATATCAAAATCTTCATAAGTAACCATAAGTAACATAATGGAGTGATCAGCTCCCAGAATATTGAAAGGCGTGTATTACACACAGCACCAGTCACCAAAAACATATCATAATAACATAACTGATCTTATCTAGGATGCATCCATACGCCCCTGTAGAAATCATAATCATCGTGGCCATACATATTACATAACAAAAGGGACGGGGTGGAACATCACTCGACCACCCTAGAGTCGTGACATCGGTGCATCGATAACACAGTCATGGTACCTCCATGACTAGGAAAGCTCAGGTAACATAAGGGTTCATAAACAAAGGCTCATATGATAGTTGTCATATCATAAGGTTCATAGCAAAGGTTCATAGTGAAGGTTCATATCAAAGGTTGTAAGTCACAAAGGAAACCTTAAAGATAAGGTCAGAATATCCGTACCTTTAGTAAATGAAAAGCTGAATAAGGAAAGGATCACATAATGGAAAATACTTCTCTTCAGAATCTACACATGATATAGTAGTACTTATTAATAGCTTCTTTTATATGTTGTTTACTCATTGATGTTGTTCTTATTACAAATTAGGGCTTCTTTCCATTTCTATTAACTTTCCTCTGTTAGTAACCTTCTATTTTTAGTAACTTTCTATTTTTAGCAGGTTTCCAAAATTAGCATGTTTCCATATTTGGCAAGTTTCCATATTTAGTAAGTTTCCATATTCAGTAACCTTCCAGATTAAGTAACTTTACATAATTAGTAACTTTTCATAATTAGTAACTTTCCGTAAGTTTCCATATTTAGTAACCTTCCAGATTAAGTAACTTTTAATACGACTTCCTAATTTAGTAAAATTTGGTTTAAGGTTCGGGATTATCAAGTAGGTTAAACATACTCTTAAACAAGTCAATATGACATCAACAAGACACACCCGATATAATAGAACATACATTAGGGCACCAAACACCAAAAGAAAACATTTACACATATGAAATACATGCATACCATTTAACTGATTTTATCACAGAATTAAGCCCACTACATAAATTTTAAAAACATAGCAAAATCCCAAACTAAAATTCAAAAAAATTCTCACAAAAGCCGAAATTTCTTAGGAGTCTACTGGAATTTTGACAGATTTTATTATCAAGTGTACCCCCCCCCCCTTTTTAAAATCGTCTAAGTTAACATGTTCAGACTCGGATCTGCAGATACAATTCAGAATAATGCACTTAAAAACCTAACCATATTACTTTAGAAAATTCTACAAAAATTCCAGTAGGTAGTAAGCATATGAAATATGATTCCTGTAAATTTTTGGCCTCTAACTTGCTATGGTTTGGAAATTAAAAATCATAGAATCCGACTGAAATACGATTCAGCTAACTCAGTTTGACATATCATCACATTAAATTCAGAAAAACAACCAAATTAAACTCAAATTCTTTCAAACCAATTGGAAATCATTAAAAAGACCCTAGACTAGGTTTAAATGAAAATTTTCAATATTAGAGACTTCAGAAGCTCACATTATCAAGCACACAAAATCGACATTCAGAACAGTCAATCTCACAAATCTATTTTAGGCCATATTTAGTACCATTTTAATTATCCAATTTGCATATAAGCTTACACCATTTACCCACAACTCATTTAGGAATCATATAAACATACTTATGAAATCAAATCCAAGGAGTCAAACACCAAATTCAGTTTATGAAACCAAAATATTCAAGAACCGTTTTAATTAGTTCACAAACAAGCCCTAATTCGTTTATTCCGTTTTAACCCAATCAACCACGTGATCAATATACCTTTTATTTCCAGAATTTACTCATCACAAACATATATATAAACACTTCATACAAATCATTCACGATCAACAACAATAACCTACACACAAAACACAGAAAATAACAACACAAAAAATCACAAAAGCCCTAATTCTTACATTTTAATTGTGCTAGGGTTTCTAGGTTTTACAAGCTTATTAAATGTGAACTTAATGGGTCTAATAAGAGTTAGAAATCATGTCTAGGGTTCAAAATACTTATGGGTCGATTCACATTAATATGGGTCGATTAGTATAGAAACATAATAAGTCGATTACACAAGTTTTATCATTTTAGAGTCTATGATTTCATGTGACGATTTTTAGGGTTAACAAGAAGCATAATAAACGGATTAATATGTGTATTAAACATGTTACTAATTAGGTTTTCAAGATGACAAAAATTCAGAATCATGATCATATGGTTGTGTCGACTGGAAAAAGAAAACAAGATATGATACCTTGGCCTTAAAGAGAACAAAAACCCTAGAAGTCCAATGATCAATTACCTACGACCTACCAGGAGCAAATCTTTGAACCCCTTGTCTTTGAGATAGAATTAATAGCAGCAACTTGTGTGTTTTATTTTAGTTGTGTCGTACAGTGAAGAGGAGGGAGGGAAGAAGAAGGCCGGTTCTAAAGGATAAGAAGGAGCGTGGTTTGTTTTTGGAATGGATCAATTGTGTTTAATTTTTCCTGATTATGATTGAGCAAATCATGGGCTTGATTGATCCCCATTAAATTTTACAAATCATGCACTAATGGGCTATGGGGCGTGTGATACATGAAGGCTAGGGAAGGATTTTGTAGCTTGTAACAAATATTTATTTTATGTATGACTTAGGTCAATTTATTTTAATTGTATTTATATTCATAACATATAGTAATTATAATGTGTAAATGACATATGGTTAAACTTAGGTTAAAATGCATAATGCTCTTGTATAATTAATTGTATGCTCTTGTAAATTCAAAAATTTTGAGGGGCAAAATGGGAATTTCAAATGAATGGAAATTTAGGGTTTTACAAAACACTTCTCTACCAAGGCAGTCATAACCATCTTCATACCATTCCATCGAAATTTCTGCTTCAAGTCTCTATGTATAATGTTACAACTAAGATGGATAGAGCAAATAGAACTGTGTGCTTCAATCAAAACCGTTTCCTTCAAGTCTTCTAACATACGTCATCTTCCACCGTCTTGCTCTTGAGCTCCCTCATATCTGTCACCAATCACTCCAAAGTCATGCATCGGATAGTTTACCTCCTATGGTTCTAGCTGTATTGATGCATAGCCGATAATCTTCTCGTGTTGCATAAGGACATAGCTAAGTCTCCTTCTTGAGTAGAAACAAATCTCTTTTCAGCTTCTCAAAATTCTCCTCTCATTCTTCATCCCAATCCAAAATTTACTCTTCGAGAATATAACATATAGCTTCTTCTGTCGTAAAAATTCCAACACAGAATACAAAGACGATTTCTGTGTTTCTCTTTCGTCTCTGAATATACCAATATGTCATACTATGACAAATTGTCCAATTATTGATGAAAGGCACGATTTATCAAGTTCATAGGAACAGTCGGAGCATTAGCCAATACAATTGGCATCACCACACTCATAGAGATTATAACGAATACGAAAAGCAATTTTAAGAACATCTTGCACGTAACTGAAGATAATTAGATCTTAATTCAATCATTGAGAAAATCCACACCCAGAAATTGATAAGACAAATCATTGTTTCGAGGTAACGGATAACGATTCTAACCACCATACGATTTAGCTTCCCGAGTTCCGTACACAACTTCATGCTATCATCATCCTTCTTTATGAATACAACTGGAGTACACCACGGATACACACTCAGACGGACAAAACTACTTTCTAAAAGCTGGTCCTTCAATTCTTTCCATTCAACCGATGTCATAAAATACGGAGTTTCATAATTAGGAAAAACATTGCTCTTATACGGATAGAGTTTCTGAATCAACCAACTTACTGATCTCAGACACTTCTCAAGACATCCTATGATCCCAATAAGTTCAAGTTATATGATGTAACTATTATCACGTTGGGCAGGCATCATAATACTTGCATCATATACACATGCCTTTATTGCAATCACAGTTTACCTCGAGTCGTGATTAAACAAATTTCATAACCAGATCAAAACAAAATCACACTCAGATGGAAATCTTGATAGTTCATTAAGGAATACATTACGAAAATTTCAAACAACCGAATAACTCTCGAGGCGAGTTTCATCAAACGAAATATCGTCACAATCACGACAGATTAACGTACGAGTTTTTAAAACAAAGGTTATCATAATTATTTACCAGGTCGGAAACCATGGTACAGAGTTCGAGTTTCTCAAATCGCCAAGGATTACAAATCTAATATGACTGTTGTTAACATCTCGATGCTCAGTCAACAAATCCATATTCAAAATAACATCAAATTAAACGCTCCCAATGGAACCAGATTAGCAGAACGGAACTTATTCTCAAATATCTTCAAAACATACGGGATAATTCCGATACTCGTGATGGATAATCACAAGTTTTCTCGTAGGAATAGAAATAAGTATAGCAGATTCTAATAGTGCAGAGGGGACCTGAATTTGCTTAGCTAAAGCAAGGGAAACCACAGAATGTGCCGAACACCTCGGATTCATACATATACGAATTCTCTGAACGAATGAAAAGGTATCTAAACGAATCATAAACGAATCAGAGATCAAAATTCGAAAGAATGCGGTCACATCAAAGAGTGAAACCTATAAGGCATTACTACAAAAGTCTCAAAGCATTCTAAACTTATGTGATCACTAAACTTATATTGTGTATCTTGCTAAATTTCCTAAGTCTCCGGAACGAATGATCTTATAAGGGCTTAACTGAAAGCAGAGGCATAAATCAGAGTGGTGCGGAAGAAAGATAAATAATTATTGTCTTATCGCATAATCTACCCAATCCTCACCGTTCATAACTAAGGTTTCTGCAGGGAAAACCTAAGGCAAAACTTCAAGGGTCATTTCATAAGCTCCTATAGTGCAAACCTAAGGGTCCAAATCCTCACAGGCCAAAACTTATGTACTACAAGTCGCAGCCTGGGCTCTGATACCATAATTGTAACACCCCAACCCGTCAAAGGCTAAGATGCTACATTATGGTATCAATCAGCACATACAAACGCAAGCTGAAGACTTATAAACATAATAGTTACAAGGTATTCTAACGATAGAAACGAAATACTAACTCTATACATAAAAATTTCCAAAACTGAAATACAACTCCAAGCTCAAATCTAACTAAAGATAAATCAAAATCTAATCCAATATCAAATGGGTATCTATCGTCCGGGTGGTCCACTAAGGGCTCCTATGCACTCTCCACTCAATCCCAGCTTCCAACCTAAAACCTGCCGCAGGAAAAGAAATGCGGCTGAGCTTAAAAAGCCCAGTGAACAGATATATATAACAAACGAATAATCAAACATAAATATGTAAATGAAAAGGAAACACAAGCTCCTGCTGAAACGAATATCATCTGTCAAAAGAATGAGAGATCAAAGATCATCTGAACAAATATCATAAATCAAATGAAATGGAGAAATAAGATAATACGAATCAGATAATCATAATGAATCAAATGGATTAAATGCATAAATATTATAAGTCAGAATAGCACTAAGAGTCAAATAAAAACGTCAACGAACGTGTCCAAACGAGCCACTCGAACGGACCAAAGATACCTAACGGATAGCCACGAGCCTGTCTAAACGAGCCACTCGAATAGACCACATAATCAAATATACGTATCATATCAAATCATAAGTGTACGGAGAGGGGAGACCTCTAAGTACCCAATGGAGTAGCTAGCTCCCAGAAGTGAAATGGGGTACAAGGCACGTACAACCAGTCACTAAGTCATATCATATCATATCCATATCAAATCATATAAGCCTAGGATGCATCCATACGCCCCCCCACAAAACAAATCATATACGTACCAGGTACTAGACAAGTATACGCATATATCAAAATGGCCAGGAGATCTCATATTATATCATATCATATCAAATGGGGATGCCGTGTATTAATCACACCTCCACAGAAAGTGTCATGCCATTGGTACCTCAAAGACATGGCCATGGTACCTCCATGGCTAGTTAGCTCGGGCGACAAAACAGAACAAAGCATATCATATCATTACATCATATCAAAGGGAATCATAGCAATGGAATATATCAACTGAATCATAACAAATGATCACATGAATGGGATCATAACAAAGCTCATATCAAAAGGGATCATAGCAAAGGATCATATCAAAGAATCATATCAAATGATCATAGCAAGGGAATCATATCATATCAAAGCAAACGAATCAAGTCAATGATCAAATTCATGAGAAAACACCCTTACTGAGAAAGAGTAGAATATCTGTACCTTAAACCGCAAATGAAACCATATCACAAAGATCAGAAGTTAATCCTTCTTCAGCGAATCTACACGAATTAATGATCGTTTTATTATTTAAGAACTATTTCATAAGTTATTACTGATTCATCACTTGTTGTTTATAAAAAATATTGATTTTTGGTGGTCCGTGTGTGAGCTTGTTCCAATGTTTTGTATCATGTATCAATGTGTTTAAGTTATCATAGTGTGATAATGTAATTAAATGAGATAACCTCTCACTAACAAGTGTCAGAAAATAAATAATGCGCATTTTCTGATAATTAATCATAATTATTAAAATGGAAAATTATCATTTGTTACATTCTCCCAATCTTATCTGAATGTCGTCCTGACATTCAACTCAGGTTATCAGTTGGAGATACAAAAAGATGGGGATATTTGGTCTTGAATTCATCTTCACGTTCCCACGTGAATTCAGGGCCTCTTCGGGAATCCCAGCGAACCTTGACAATTAGTATTCGACTATGTTTCAATCTCTTGACCTCTCGGTCCATGATTTCAACAGGTTTTTTGATAAAGTGTAGTCGATTGTCGATTTTGATTTCTTCCAGAGGAATAGTAAGAGTTTCCTCGGACAAGCATTTCTTTAGATTGCATACATGAAAGACATCATGTACGTTGTTGAGTTCTTTCGGTTGCTGAAGTCGGTACGCTACTGGTCCGATTCTTTCTAGAATTTCGAAAGGTCCAATGTAACGAGGATTTAGTTTTCCACGTTAGCCATAACGTATCACGCCTTTCCATGGCGAAACCTTTAACATGACTCTGTTCCCTACTTGGAACTCAAGAGGTTTACGTCTCTTGTCAGCATAGCTCTTTTGTCGGTCTTGTGCAGCTTGCATCTGGTTACGAATCTGCACAATCTTTTCGGTTGTTTCATGAATGAGTTCGGGACCTGTGAGTTGACTGTCTCCAACTTCTGTCCAACAAATGGGTGATTGGCACTTACGTCCATACAATGCCTCGAATGGTGCAGCTTTTATACTAGTGTCATAGCTGTTGTTGTATGAGAATTCGACTAGGGGCAAATGTCGATCCCATTTCTTGTCCAAATCTATTACACAGGCTCGGAGCATATCCTCCAAGGTTTGAATGGTTCTTTCACTTTAGCCGTCTATTTAGGGATGATAATCTGTACTCATGTCGAGTTTAGTTCCCAAAGCTTTCTGGAGTGACTGCCAAAAGTTTGAAGTGAAACGAATGTCGCGATCGGAGATGATCGAAATTGGTACTCCATTCCTGGAGACTACCTCTTTCAGGTATAAACGAGCGAGTTGATCCATGCTGTCAGTTTCTTTGATGGGAAGAAAGTGTGCAGATTTGGTGAGTCTGTCAACAATCACCCAAATCGTGTCATATCCACTGGATGTTCTTGGTAATTTGGTTATGAAGTCCATAGTGATTCGTTCCCATTTCCACACAGGAAGTTCAAGTTGCACTAGTAATCCAGATGGTCTCTGATGTTCCGCCTTAACTTTAGAACAAGTTAAGCATTTACTGACATATAGTGCAATATCCGCCTTCATGTTAGGCCACCAATATAGTTTCTTAAGATCAATGTACATTTTATCAGCTCCGGGATGAATAGAGTACTTAGACTTATGCGACTCATGCATAATTAACTCTCGTATCCCACCGTAGAGTGGTACCCAACTTCTATCGTTGAAGCATAATACTCCGTCTGATTTCTTGATGAAGCCATTTGCGTTCTCTGGCATACCATAGAGTTTTTCACTTGGTCTATTTTCTTCCTTGAGTGTCTCAATCTGAGCCTCGAGGATTTTTTATGGGAGAGGTGAACTGATCGTCATTCCTAGTGATCTGACTCTCAAGGGTTTGAGTCGTTCTTTTCGAGTAAGAGCATCTGCCACAACATTGGCTTTCCCCGGGTGATAACGAATTTCACAGTCGTAATCACTGAGTAATTCTAGCCACCTACGTTGTCTCATGTTCAACTCTTTTTGGTCTAGGATATGTTACAGGCTTTTGTGGTCTGTAAACACTGTTCACTTAGTGTCGTACAGGTAATGTCTCCATATCCTAAGAGTGAACACAACTGCTCCCAGTTCTAGATCATGGGTTGTGTAATTCTTTTCATGTGTCTTGAGTTGTCGTGATGCAATTTCTGTCTCTGCATCAATACAGCACCTAAACCTTTGTGCGAAGCGTCGCAGTATACAACAAAGTCATCGCTTCCTTCAGGTAAGGCCAGTATGGGTGCACTGCACAGCTTTTCTTTGAGTGTTTGGAATGCCTCTTCTTCGTCTTTACCCCAGACGTACTTTACATTTTTCTGAGTTATGGTGGTTAATGGTTTGGCTATTTTGGAGAATCCCTCGATGAATCTCCTGTAATAACCGGCAAGTCCTAAGAATTGGCGTATTTCAGTTGGCGTTGTTGGTGTTGCCCAATCTTTAATTGACTCAATATTTGCAGGGTCCACATGAATACCCTGGCTGTCAATAAGGTGACCGAGAAATTGTACTGTGGAGATCCAGAAATCACATTTTGAGAATTTTGCATACAATTACTCCTTCTTGAGCAATTCCAGAATCATCTTGAGATGTTTTTCATGTTCTTCCTTGTTCTTAGAGTAGAACAGGATATCGTCTATGAACACTATCACAAACTTATCCAAATATGATTTACACACCCGGTTCATAAGGTCCATGAATACTGCTAGTGCGTTTGTCAAACCAAATGGCATAACCTGGAACTCATAGTGTCCATAACGGGTTCTAAATGCTGTTTTTGGGATGTCTTCTTCTCGAACTCGAAGTTGATGGTATCCAAATCGGAGGTCAATCTTTGAATATACGCTGGAACCTTGTAGTTGATCGAATAGGTCGTCGATTCTAGGAAGTGGGTATCGGTTCTTCACTGTTAGCTTGTTCAGTTCTCTGTAGTCGATGCACATCTAAAAGGATCTGTCTTTCTTCTTTACGAATAGAACAAGGGCTCCCCATGGTTAGGAACTAGGCCTGATGAAACCTTTTTCTGAGAGTTCTTGTAGTTGTTCTGACAATTCTTGCGTCTCTGAAGGAGCTAGTCGGTACGGTGCTCGCGCTACGAGTGCACCACCTAGTACTAAGTCAATTTGAAACTCAAGTTGCCTGACTGGTGGAAGTCCAGGCAAGTCTTCAGGAAAGACTTCAGGAAAGTCTCGTACGACTGGCACGTCTTCTAGGCGGTTTTCTTTGATTATTCACTAGTGCCCTTTGTACAGTAGCAAGAACTGGTGCTCTGCAATTCCTGGTCATATGACCGATCTTTTGACAATTTCCATATTTCACAGAGCATGGTCCGCTGTGATGGAGTTTACAACGGTTACACAGAGGAGCTTTTCCAGCATAGGCCCTCTGGTCATTGGGTCCAGCAGAATAAATCTTAGCGACTTCCTGTCGTTTGTTTGGCTAATGGTTGGCTCTTGAGTTGTCCTCCCATTTTCTTTTGTTATCTCCTCCTTTTTCTGCCATATCTTGGATCACTTGGTCCATTAGGTTGTGAGAGATAGAGATTGTGTTATGTAAGTCGTTAGGATTAGCAGCCAATATATTCCCTCTGATGTTCATGGGTAATCCTCCAATGTAACGCTCTATCATTCGTGATTTAGTAGCAACCAATTCGGGACATAGTAATGCTAATTCTTGGAAACGTTGTGTGTACACCACGATGTTGGTGCCTTGAACCTTCAAGTTCCAAAATTCTGCTTCCATCTTTTTTACCTCAGTGCGAGGGCAATATTTCTGAAGCATCAAAGTTTTGAATTGCTCCCACGCCATAGAGTAAGTAATATCCATTCCTGATGACTTCATGTAAGAGTTCCACCAAGTTAAAGCACTGCCTGTCAAAGTATACGAGGCATACTTAACTTTGGATTCTTCTTCGCAATTGCAGATGCGAAACACAGTTTCCAACTTTTCTAGCCATCTTGCTAAGTTAACAGCTCCCTCAGTTCCTCCAAAACTTCCTGGATCACGAGCACGAAATTCTTTGTATGTGCAGGCCCGACTGACATTAGTGGGTCTCGCAGCTCTGTCAACGGTGTTAGTGCTTGATCCTACGTTGGCAGCAGCGGCCATGGCTTCTGCCACCTGCTGTGACACAAGTTGTGCCAAACTTGGCTGGTTGACTACGTTTGGAGGGGGAGTGGCATTAGTTGCGTTGCGAGTACGGTTTGATTTGCGTGGAGCCATTTGTCTACAAAAGAAAGTAACAAATGATGAGATTTTGCATAAGAGTATGAGAAGTCATCACATGAATGAGTAGCATTACAGTAGAGTATGAAAGAAATGATTAAATCACAAAGAGTGATATGAAAAAATGAGCTTGTTATTAAAAGTCGGTTACAAGGTCTCAAAATTACAAGCTTATTGGAAAATACATTAGATACTAATCGAAAACTATTCGGTTTAGTGGGTACAGAAACGATACATATGGTTCTAAGATTAGTTACGTCCTCGACGTAAACGCTTAACTTCTGCCTCCAGTTCCAGTTGTGCAGCTCCCATGTCTGCAAAGCGTCTCTGGAACTCCTGGCACATCCTCATCTGAGTAGCTAACATGGCTTCTAAGGCTGAAATCTTCTGATCCTGGTTCCTCGCCGTGTCTCTGGCTAACCATAGGGTCCTTTCAACGCCTTCTATCCTACCATGTACCTGAGTATGGTCTCTACTCAAGAAGCGGACTCTGGAATCCAAGTTTCTAAGCTCATAGTTATAAGTATCCCGCATTTCATCAACCTTCATCCCTAAGTCAAACACTTCTCGCCTCTCAGCATCAGCTCTTTTAAACAAAGTGTCAAGGTTTCGATTATACCATTTGAAAAGGTTGGGTTGTAACCTTTCCAGCTGATCAGTGTGGGCGTCTAGTGTGTTGGCTTGCTGATGAAGAAGGGTCCATATTGAATCACGAGTACTTATAGTATAGTCAGGGGGATTAAGTGAAGATACTTCATCTGGGATGTCTGGCATTGGGGAGTCTGGAACGTCAGATAGTGGAGAGTTTAGCTCAACATCCTTCCAATTTATCTCTTGGTGCGTTCCCCTCGAACTCTGCCCAATTTTGAATGTAGCCAGACAACCATTAAATCCTTCATCTGAATAAGACTCAGTAGCTTTCCTAAGTGGAGGTGATGATGTGTTTAGGTTAAGTTCTGTATTAGGTTGCGGTTGTGACACTTGTACATAGGGGTCTTCAGCATCTGGAGTGATCTGGAGGGTAGGTGATGTGCGAATAGCACGGAGAATAGTTTCAGTGGTATCAAATGATTTGGAAGACATGGTCTGTGACAAAGATGTTATATGTGTATAAGTATATAGAAGATACCTATAACCTTTAGTGTAAGGCTAGAAAGTATTAGCCATAATATAAGTACATATGTATATGTATACTGTTAACACGAAAGTATGTGTCCTAAAAGTAGCACGCAGTATATGCTAGGCATTAACACGAAGCATGTTTTTATCAAAGTAGCACGTAAGTATATGCTAAGTATTAACACGAAGTATGTGTTTTCAAAGGCATTAACACGAAGTATGTGTTTATCAAAGTAGCACGTAGTATGTGCTGGGCATTTAACATGAAGTATGTGTTCATCAAAGTAGCACGCAAGTATGTGCCAAGAATTTAACACGAAGTATGTGTTTATCAAAGTAGCACGTAGTATGTGCTAAACTCGCTAAAACAAATAAGTAGAGTAGCAAGTAAAGTAGCAAGTAAGGCAGGCTGGCATTGGCGGTCATAGGTTGAGTTTTTGTAAAAAGCGGTTATAGACTAGGTTTTATGTGTACCTAGTTCTTTATAACCTTAGCTCTGATGCCAATCTGTAACACCCCAAAATCTGATCGCAGCGGAAATAATATCTGGGGTGCTACGTAATTGGATCATTACATAAGTATAGAGAACGAATTTATCAAATCCGTTTTAAAAGCTTCATTAATGAAAACATAAGTTTTACATAATTGAAATTCGAAAAACAAGGCCCATTATTGTTATTAGTTGTCCCATAGTACAAAAACCCTGGTCATGAGTGTTATGTGTACACTCCAAAAGTGTGCCTATGCCCCTGCTACGCACTGCCTTGCATCATCATATATCAACAATTAAACACCTGAGAAAAACATGCTAAAAGTCAGCTAAAAGCTGGTGAGTTCATAGGTTTACATAAATCAGTAAAGTTGGACTAGTAAGTTCATGAGTCAACATTTCAAAGCGCGAAATGTTACTAAAGTGCTATTACTCTGCTCTAAGTCTCATGCTACCGAAGCTACGACAATGTGCATGCAAAGTGCGCATGTAAAATACAGCCCGGCAAGTGTTCTATCTCTAGTCACTTGTAATTCGACATGGTATACATCCGTTTGTCCTATCTGGACTATTGTATCCTCAACACGGATGGAGGTGTCACCCTCAATAGATCTATTTATATCATTCGTGCTTCCAGCAGGAATTAACGGTACATGAATCGGGGCAATGAATATAGTACTTAGGCCAGCAAATAATAGTTTTGTCAAACAAAAACATTGTTTAAATAGTCCAGAAAAGTAAGCATTTTTCTCACCCCAAGTAGTTTAAAATGAGTAATAAAGTAATAGTGGGGCTATGACTCACCTTGAGTATAACCAGCAAGGTGAAATATGAAATCAAGTAAGTTATGGGAACGGCTCCAACACACGACCTGAATAATAGTGAAGTCTGATATTTTTACAGTTTTGGTTTTATACGAATAATGAGTGTGAAACTGAGTAACGGATAACGAATTGGTTTGTGATGAATGTGTTTGATATGCTTAAAATGCTTAAAGTTCAAAAATAATGTTATATATAATATTATCTTGTTTTTATGTCATTGTTTCCATAATTATCGTTTCCTCGAATGTTGTCGAATAACATGTTAAGTAAATCGTTAAAAGTTTGTTATAATTATATAACCGTAACGAAAGTAATATACTGAAACGAATGACAAAATGCACATGTTTAAATGGAAATGAGTAACACATGAAATAGAAATGAATATTAGTAAATGTTACTATTTAGCCCTTGTATTTACGCAGAATTTACACTTTCCACCCTAACGGTGTAAGTTTTGCACCGTTAGTCCTCCGTTAGTTATATGTTACATATTAAGTCCAAAAGTTTCCAAAATGACCATTTATGCTTCATGTTAACTGTTTTAACAATTTCCAGCCTCAAGTTATGATTTTGACAGTTTGGAACATAGTTATACAAAATTGACATATTTAACCCGAATAGTAAATAATGTTTGCAAATTTAGTCCAATTTTCACAAAAAGGATGTAATAAGTTTTCCGAAGGTTTCAACATTTTTATAATGCTTATTAAAGACTTATTGAATAGCTTATTCTCGAAAACAGCTTATTTTCCACTTATTATGCCTTAACGATACAAAAGCAAAGCCTATTAAGGTTTTTGATCCGATGAGATTTAGAGCAATTTGGGCTTATCTTTGGGCTTTTTTTATGGATTGAAAAACATTACTAAAGAGCTTATATTCCTAGCTTATCGAATTAGCTTATTAACAGCTTATTGGGCTTTTAAGCCCAATCAGTATAATAAATGAGTTTTTGACTGGTTCTAGTTAGCGATAGGTTTGAGGTTTTTAGAGGGCTTATAAGAGCTCATTAAAGGAAACTCATAACGACAACTCGTTAGGTGGTCTTGTAAAGAAATAGGTCGTGTAATAAAATGGACATGTCGTGTGTATGAATATGATTATACATGCCCTTTTCTATTCGATAAATACACGTAGTACGAAAGTAAAAATGACATGTATATATATGAAATATGAATATGCGATATGATGAATGATCAAAATGAAGTTCGATATGTATAGAAACATAAATGTAAGTGTCGAATAGATATGTATCTTGTTTTATCTAGCCATCCATCAATAGGAGGTCATATATGTTGCGTAAAATAAATAAAGGAAAAGTGTATAAACGTATAAAATGAATATGTGTTCGAATGAAGAAGTAAAACGATGCATGGTGTATTTAGAGCATTAAGAACGAATGAAAAAGAGTTAGATATCACTTACAACACCAAGAGGTGGTGAGATAATCGTTTAAAATGGCTTAGAATCGAGTATGATGTACTTCACTTGTTTGTATGATCACAAAAGGGTTCGAAGGGGTTTATACGACTTGGAATTGGTTTGATCAAAGGAGAAAAGCTTCTGACTTCTTTGTGCACTCTCGGCAGTGAGCAAAACTAGGGAGAATTGAGTGAAATGTATGTAAGAGTGAATGGGAAAATGTATGTGTATGTAGTTCGATATAGATACATGCACATGAGTTTATATCTTTTAATAATGGTCAAGTTGGGGAATATATTCTCTTAGAGATTTCATGAGATATTCTTAGGATAAGATGAGTATTAATCGAGTTCAATGATGTCTAAGGGGGGGGGGGGGGGTTATGTTGGTTCGGTTATGGTCGAGTTTGCATATAATATATATATATATATTATATATTATATATATATATATATATATATATATATTATATATATATATATATATATAATATATATATATATATATATATATGACATTTTAAAGGTCCAAAACAATGTTCAACGTGACTAATAACTTAGAAATGGTTAGGAATGGTTCCATGAACTCTTATTCGATTAATAATAATGAAAGACATAGGTTAAAATTAAGTTTGGTCGAGTTTAGTTAAGTTGGATAAATATTGGTTGAACTTGTGTATGTCTCGAATGAGATTTACTTTGTGCTTCATTTTGTGATTAAAAGTTCGAATCGTGAAATGAGATTTGTTGATCCTGATTATTTATAGTATGGAGAATCGAGATGTGTACAAAGTTGTATATGTTATGTGTCAAATTTGCAAGAAATCGAGGCAAAGCTTGGGTGTTCTATACTGAGTGAAATAAAAGAAAAGGAAATTTGGATTGGACCATGAATAGTAATAGGCCAAATAGTTGGGCCAGGAATAGTGTAATGGTCCGTTTGGTTGTTTATAAGAAATATTGATTTTTTGTGGTCCGTGTGTGAGCCCGTTCCAATGTTTTGTATCATGTATCAATGTGTTTAAGTTATCGTAGCGTGATAACGTAATTAAATGAGATAACCTCTTATTAACAAGTGTCAAAAAATAAATAATGCGCATTTTCTGATAATTAATCATAATTATTAAAATGGAAAATTACCATTTGTTACATTAAACGCGTGTGGTCTTCAGAAACGGGTTCACCAAAATGATTTAGAGGTGGGTGTGGATGGTGACGGCTGTGCATGGGTGGTTGTGGTGTTACACGGCAGTTTGTGGTGCGTTTGGGTGTTTTAGGGTGCGTACCCCACCGATTCAAGACAAGGGGGATGATAAAAGAGTGGGTTGGTGACTGTTTTGCCATTGGTGGTGGCGGTGTGACGTGGTGGATGTGGTGGTGTTATGTTGGGCGGCGGCCGCAAATGAGAGGAGGGAGGAGAAAATATTAGTTAGGGTTTGTGTGGAAATGAGGATAATGGGGTGGGGTGATAGGGTTTTATCCCCATCAAGGGTTGAAAGTGTCAGTTTTCTCAAACTAAGGGGCGCTGCCGGTTTTTATCACAAGGACCATTTACGAAATTTTGCTAAACATTGGATAAAACGGTTCTCGGGCTCGTTTAGCGTATCAAAAGTGCTCGTATGACGTTCTAAGTCACGCCATTGTTTTCATATTTATTTTTCCATTAAATATGACTATAAACACGTCTATATTCGTTTAACGCGTTAAAACCAATATTCCTCGTATTATTAGGTTAAATTATGCCGACTCACGTTGTGCTAAAACTCAAGATCTACGGGGAAACTTCATATATCACGTAACAGTATTCCAATAAAATTCCATATATTCCAAAACAATTCCCCAATTCGTTCCCAAAACGGTGCCCATATATTAATATTCGTTTTAAATCAAAATACGGCATTAAAATAATCCCCAAAAATTACCGGTTGTCACACATAGTTTTACCTGCGATAAGAAAATGAAGACAAAAGGGTTAGAAGACTAATGAACAATGAGCAGCCACATTAGCCGACTATTTATAGGCTCAGAATCAGGGTTTCGCAACCGCGACCCTGTAGATAACGCAATTCAAATATAGAAAAGATATCGGAGAAGATAACCATCGTTTTTAAAACCTTCTAGAACGTGCCTATCATATACTTGGAAACACGTCTGTGATATGCGAAAGAATCCGACGACACCAAAGTTTCAGAAAACACATCTGGTTCCTCAAAGGTTTTTTTATTCGCGTTTTCGACACGTCTATGTTTGGGTAGGCTTTTAGAAAACACGTATAACGTGCCGACTTTCTCTCAATTAGAAACCCAATTAACCAATGAGAGGGCTCGATTTCAAAACCGAGCCCTCTTATTCGTTAATAGAATCCCTCGATTTCAAGAAAAATGAGTTCTCTTATTATACAAAAGACAGTTAAAATAATAACCTTTTAATTTTACATATAATAATATGTCATATTAATTCTTCAAAATCTTACATCACAAACGTACAAATTTCAGAAAATTATCATCCATTATATAAAATCGTTAAACAATATTCATAAAAAAATATAAAATTAAAAAATTGTAAAACAACATTCGTTTCCAAACCGGCTACTTTACGCGGTACGTTGCTACATACAATCTATATAATTGCGGTGATTTTTAATGCCCCGTGTGAGTTAAAGCCATATTCGATGGCAGAGCTCACAATTCACAAAGATGACGCAGACCAATGCAATTAATCTAAAACTACAACATTATCGACCACATGCTTAAGACCATCTCCAATGGTTGGTTTTTGTTGGTTCAAACCAACCCAAAAACCAAGTAAACCATTGGAGCATTGGTTTGAACAAAGCTTGGTTTGAAAAATCAAACCATCAAAAACCACCCCAATTGGGCCCCACCATCACATTTACACACTTAAGAGTGTAATTTTTATTTAAAATAAATGTAAAAGTAAGTGATGATGTGAAAATGTGAAGATGGTTTGAGAATATGTATTGTTGGAGTAAAAAATGTGGTTTTTAAAAAAGCTGATGTGGCAGTGATGTGGCTGGTTTGAACCAAAAACTGTTGGAGATGGTCTAATGCGAATAATCACAACTGTGAGGCCCTTACCATGAACATCCAAAAGAAGGAAAAAAATAATAATAATAAAATAAATAAAAATAAAATAATCATCTTGACAACTTCGTTGTTAAGATGGTGACTCTCTTTGTACTTATTTCTGTTAACCAAACATAATTGATGGAACACAAATAAACACTAAATGGATGTTATTACGATAATGATATTCAAATGACGCCACAAAATAATTAATATCGGGACGGTTGAGCAAACGTTGGTGTAACGGTTGCATGTCACATAGCAATCAACATTACAAAAATAATTCACTCGGTGATTCTTATATCAATTAAATAAACAAAAGCCACTTTAAATATATAATGTAGTTAATTTCATGGTTGTTAAGATCACGATACTGATCTTAGTATCTTACGATTTTACGATACAACATAGCAAAAACAATCCCGATTCTACGTAGGATCTTTGCAAGCATAAGATCTCATAGGATCTCGATCTTTATCATAGGATCTTAAGATCTAATTCGATCCGATCTTACTTTTCTTGAACAACAAACTAAAAAACTACAAATTTATGGATTTTTTATATAAACTTTAAAAAACAACATGTTAATCTTATTAAAAGAATCCATAATCATGATTTCGGACAACATTTTCATGAATATTTATATAATTTTGTGTTTATAATATATAGTAATTTGTAGATTTGTATAATATTAAGAAGGTTATTAAGAAAATGGCATTAAAGTAGGTTCTTAAGATCCCGATCTGATCTTACGATCACGATCTTGAAAAGACAAAAACAATCCTGCGTTGGATCCCGATCTTGAAAACCTTTGTTAATTTATCTATAATAAATATATAACTTTGTTAGATTAAACGTATTAATACTAACGAGAATGAAATAAGCAATTACACAAAAGCACAAATACTTAACGTGTTTCGGCCGATCCCGAGTTGATCGAATGAATACGTACCTATCTCGTCGACGAGTATGAGGATTTGCTATATATTTTTATTATTAGACTCATGAATGTGTTACAACCTTGAACTCCTAACTAGAAGATGTATAATTCATAGTATCTTTGAGTTTGTTCCTAACTTATATGCCATTATGATTGGCCCCTAAACAAGATATTTAACTAAACATTTTCATACAGCGAGGTATGCATAGCACACAATAGTTTATGAAATTAAAAAGTAAACATAAGTTTATATATATCCACGAAGTTCCTTATTAGTACTTGTAGAAAAGTAATATTCATTGAAAACATTTCATTCTTTTTTTCTCTAAGACAAGGTTTTTGACTAGTTCCTATAGTAAAGTATACTATGTATGTCGTTGGTTAGGAAGTGAACCCAATGTGTGTGCAATAATATAAGGATACTACTCCACTAGTCAATGGTTTGATCACTAACCAGATGATATTTTCTTTATAAATAGATATTAGTAGTATATTAAACAGGTACGGCAACCATATAAATAAACCAGATTATATCGAATTGTTATTTAATGTGAAGGTTAAATACTGATGATAATCGTAAAGACGTTTTAAGCCGGTAAGAGCCGGCAAAATAGTAATTTCATTGAAACGTATTTACTTATCAGTCAAACTACCTATTGTTTTCTCTACAATCACTTTCTACAAACACTACTTATTTGTCATACTTTCAACATATAAAACTAACCTTTCACTTTGATGATTTCAATGCGAATGTAATCAAATCTATCGGAGTATAATTATTTTTAACACCCATCTTTCTATATACATGCGTACATAAATTTACAAACATACATATACTTAGTCATGGTTTTTTTTTTAACAAGTGTACAGAGTGCCGGAACTAAAGGGTGTCTCTTGGTGTCACAAGACACCGATGAAATTTTGTTCATAGTGCTGATTTTCGTAAAATACACCTAAATTTTTTAAATGCACACGTTCAGTTTTGTTTGGTTACGCCACTAAATAAACGAAGTCATGATTGACATTTATGAGTTTGGAACATAGTATGAACTATAAGACCAAGAGTAATGGGCGTTGAAGTGGGCTTAGTTGCCCCTTCAACGCCCGTTGGCCCACCCCCTTGGCGCGTTGAAGCCCGTTGAATGGCTATAAAATCCAACGACCGTTGATGCATCAACGGGCGTTGAAGCTTGTTTTTTATTTTTTTTACTTACTTTTATTAATTTTAAATATAATTATTAATAATTTTTTTTTTTACTTTCTTTCACGTTAAACAAAAAAAAACGCTACGTTAAACCAAAAAAAAATTCATAAAAAAAAAAAAAAAAAAAAAAAAAAAAAAAAAAAAAAAAACCCTAAAAATTAAAAATGTTCGTTCCCACGTGGTTCTTCGCGAAGGCCCAACTGGTGAGGTGCTTGAACGAGACCCCGCCGTGTCGCTCCCTCCACAGCCTGAGTGCGTCCTCGAGCTGCTGATCCTCATCACCCAGCTCGTTGGTGCACTCACGGTAACACCGTTCGAACTCGAACAACTCCGTCCGAAGTGAATGCCACTTGGACGTGATCTTGTCCATGTTACGGTATTCCCGCTCCCTACCAAGCGAGATGTGAAAGTCTTGCTTCACCCTTATCCAAAAATCTTTTTTCGTATCATTTGTCTCCGTCCGAACGTCGGAGACAATCAAATACGAGTTCACCAAAGCAATTTCTTCGCTTTCTTCCCATGGAACTCGTGCATCACTCCCGCTAGCCTTTTTTTTTTTTTTTTTTTTAGTTTTTGTGAACGTTGACGGCAAAGTTAAAGTTTTAGGTTTAGTTTTGTGGCGTTAAAGGTAAAAAACGTGTGGTATTTATAGGTAAAAATGGGCTTTAACGGTGGTCAAAGTCCACGTTAACGTTTTAGGAAGTTGAACGTTAACGTGAAAAGTGGTAAAAATTGAATGTTAACATTCAATTCACTGAGCGTTAACAGTATGAAAATCTTATCTTTAACGCCAGCGTTAAAGATAAGATTTTTAAATTTTTTTTATATTTTTAAGTATTTTAAAACAATTTTTAAAGATTTAACGTTAACTTGTGTAATTTTAAAGCTTTAACGTCAAAAAATAAAGGTGTTAAAAAAAAAAAAAAAAAAAAAAAAAAAAAAAAAAAAAAAAAAAAAAACACCTAAAGCTTTAACGCCCCATCCCATTACTCTCATTTTTTTACAAACTTTCATTATCAAGACATGCCACGTGTCGCAATTTGCCCCAACCCACACTACTTACCACTACTCTTGGTCTAAGTACGAACAACAAATATGGTAAGAGCAATAAAGAACGCATGTTTTTGTTTCAATGCTTGTGTTTTTTCGTCATTGATGGATTATGGATATGTTTTATTTGGTTGCAGAATACACAATAATGAGAATAACAAATTGATGAAAACCAAATAACACGTTCAATGCATTTCTTCGCACACAGTATTTACATTCAAGAACTCACAAACCAAAAATGTTCAAGATACGTAAAAGCTTATTTTAAAAACGTGCTCTTCATCTTGATATATCATAATGCACTCATTCCCTAGTTTTTGTCCTTGGTCTGCATCATGCCCTTTTATTCCTTAATGTTGGTCTTTTGTGTACCCTTTATACACAATTACACATATGTCATTTCAGAAAACATTTCAACTAGAATCCGAGTTTCCTAGTGTGAGTTCGGTGTCTAAGCTAGGTTTCCCGTTCTAGATCGTGTAACAGGTCTGGGTAAAAAGTCATTACACAAGTCTAAACACATGGATGTGTAGGATAATACTCTATTCGTATACACATATGTTTTGTCATTTCAGAAAACATTTCAACTAGAATCCGAGTTTCCTAGTGTGAGTTCGGCGTCTAAGCTAGGTTTCCTGTCGGCGTATATGGCCGACTGGCCCTAACCAAACGACCAAACGGGCCATTCGGATAAACGAATAACTCCAGAATAGGTCGAGACTGAGAATGTATATTTCCGGAAGGTATGATCCGAACAAACCCTCATTTCCGAACGACCCATCTGAGTCGTTCGGACTAACGGTTATATCCATATCAGAAAGTCAACCTCACTATATATGGCACCAGACAGAACTGCAGGAGCCATAACAGGCTAGAAGAAAGACCCAAACAGAGTAAAGCTCCAGTTCCCGCCTAAAGAGGTCGCCATCACACTTGGACGTATCCGATGGAGACAAAAATGGGTCTCCTATATAAAGGAGCGATTTCTACAGTAAGGTTAACATACTTTTACACACAGTACTTAACTCACTAATACATTTATTATCTCACCTTCCGTACTTACTCTCACGCCGGAGTTTGGTCATGGGGTCACACCCGGGGCGAGACTAACGCATTTACTTTCTTAGCAGCCGTCCGAAGGGCTTGACAATCTCAAGGCCGAAGGACACTTCGAAGAATTATCCGACCCGCAGAAAAATACTTAAATATTGGCGCCATCCGTGGGACCAGCATTCAATCTACCAAGGTTATAGAATGTCAGGTTTCGAACGTCCAGAAGGTTCGGGAGGAAGGAATGTTGAAACTCTTCCCGTCAACCGTGCTGGAGGCGGAGACACCGAGTCTCCTATAATCACCCGAGAACAATTAGAAGAGTATGTCTCTGCTCTTAAGTCCATGGTCAAGGAGCACAATAGGCAAAGAACTGTACGTCCGATACGTTTAGACTTTGGTGAAGAAGACACCCAGGGGAGGACCGAGGTGGTGAAGGAAGGGAAAGGAATCGTAACGGGTGACAAAGTTGTAGACAAAGATTTGGCAAAACCCTTCAAAGAAATCAAGAAATCACCCTTTACACGACGGTTGATAGAGTTTTCGGCTCCGGAGCATAAAATGCCTTCACACATCAAGTTGTACGATGGGTCGACGGCCCAAGATCATCTCAATCGGTTCACCGGAGCAGCTGGTCAAGCCGAATGGCCTATGCCTGTATGGTGCAGAATGTTCCAACAAACCTTGGACGGAAGAGCCCGACGATGGTTCGATCGTCTCTCACCCGGCAGTATAGACGAATGGGCGGACCTCCGATCCCAATTTGAGACCCGTTTCTCTTTACACAAGATGTGCACTAAGGACCCCACCGAGATAATGAAAATTGTAAGGAAGGCTAACGAAACACTACCCGAATTTAAGGAAAGGTGGACCACAGTAACAGGATTCATACAAGGAGCTCCGGAAATTATGAGGATCTCCTCATTCATGAATGGCTGCAAATGCCCGGAGTTGGCCAAAAGGTTTGCTGATAAAATTCCTATACTGTTGATGAGATGATGATCCGTGTAGATGACTTTGTGAGATCAGAAGAGGCATTTGTCAGTACCGAACTACCACGAGGAGAGAACTACGACCGATATGGGAAAGTGTCAAAGGGACCCTTTCGGAAGGATGACCGAGGATACAGAGGGTCAGGGAACGATGGCAGGAATGAAGGACGGTCTGGGTATCATCACAAAGATCGACAGACCCAATATCGGTATAGAGACCGCCCGGCGCCATACCTACCGGCACGTAATGACTATCCGAATAATCATGCTCGTCGTCTAACACTAGACTCGCTCACAAAACGGCCGAAAGAAATCCTGGCTACTGAACAGCAACTGCGGCTACCTCCCCCGAGGCCAATGAAAGATCCTCCGAAGAGAGAGAATCAGGATAGATATTGTGACTATCACGGGGAAAAGGGGCATTACACGAATGATTGTTATCAATTGAGAAGGCAGTTGGAGCTGGCCCTAGAATCCGGAAACTGAACCACCTGGTCAAAGATGTGCGTCAAAAAGGGAAAGGTGCGCCGAAGAGGGATCTCCCGACCAAAGACAAGATAATCAACATGGTCAACGTAAGGATGCAGCAGAAGAAACGTAAGTCTAGAGAGCATGAAGAAGGATGGATGAATGTTCCCATCACTTTCCCTCCCATACCAGCCGGAGACATATCTGACGAACCTCTCATCGTCGAAGCTATGATGGAAGGATACTTGGTGAGGAGGGTATTTGTGGATGAAGGAGCATCGGTAGAGGTCATGTTTGAGCATTGTTTTGATAATCTAAGCCCGGAGATAAAATCTCGACTGAAACAAACCCAGACGGATCTGCTAGGATTCGCTGGACAGGTAACTAAACCTCTGGGAAAAATAGAGCTGGATGTATCATTCGGAGAGGGAGGACTGTATAGGAGGACGACCATGAAGTTCACCGTCATCCGGGCCCCATCACCATATAATGTAATTTTGGGAAGGACCGGGTTGAAAATGCTAAGAGCGGTTCCCTCGACCATACATGCTATGATGAAGTTTCCCACTCCCAGGGGGGTAGCTGTAACACCCCAACCCGGCAAGGGTAAAGATGTCACAACAATAGTGGCATATCAGAACAAACATAAGCATTAGACGTAAATAATACAATAGAAATTCAAGGGTTACAATGGAAACTCTGAAACTACAAGGTTACAATACAATAACTCTAAATCTAAATATAAATTCTTCTAATAATCTTCCATAGCTAGTAGGGTCTTCTAAAATCCCAAGTACTCTCCACTCATACACAGCATCCAAACTAAAACCTGCCGCAGGAAAAGAAATGCGGTTGAGCTACGAAAGCTCAGTGAACAGATATAACGATACAAAGCAGTAGTAAAGGGATAGTGAGGTAAAGGAAATAATAAAAGGTGTAACATGATTAAGAAAGAAATGAGAAAGGTTATCAAGAATTGGTTACAAGGTCTAAGTGTAAAGGAAAACCATAACCCACCACCAGCCCAATGTTCAATTCAAGTCAAGTCAAGTGTCAAATCGAGCATAGGTTATAGGGTAACAGAAACAGAAATCCATTACGAGCCCAGAACAAATCCAATCAAGTCAAGCAAGGTGTACGGAGGGGTGACCTCGGTACCAAGTACAATATGAGGGGATACCTCCAAGGGTTGGAGTTGCAAGCTCCCAAGAGATGAAAGACGTGTACCGCACACACCCATCAGTCATCTAATATAACAAGTAATATAATCAACAAGTCAAGTCAAGTACATATCTAGGATGCATCCATACGCCCCTGTAGGCTGCCACAATGTCTTCATCTACGTGTACAAGTCAAATATCAAGTCATGGCAGGGACAGGATAGGTCATCACTTTCCTACACAAAAGTCAAGCCATTGGTGCATCAATGACAAGGACATGAAACCCTCATGCCTAGTATGGCTCGTAATCTCAAACTGTGGGTCAAGGTCAAGGCCAAGTGTACAAGTCAAGTTCAAGTTTCAAGTTCGTGTTTACATATCAATGAGTTCAACTCCATGTATCAAGGTTCAAGTCAAATGGTCAAGACAAGAGATCGTAGCAAATGTTCATAGTAAAGGTTCAATCTAAAAGTTCATTTGAAAACAATCATTTTAAAATAGTTTTTCATTAAAGAATCTTTTAAAATGGTTTTTCATAACGATAGTATTTTAAAATGGTTTTCATAAAATAGTCCTTAAAATAGTTTTCAATAAGATAGTTTTAAAAATGGTTTTCTTAAAATATTTTCATAAACAAATAAAAAGGTTTTCTCATCCAATTACATTATCAAACATATTAGGGTTCAAGTCAAGGTTTTATGGCAAGGTTCATATCAAGGTTCATAGTGGTTCAAGGCAAAGATCAAGGAAAGGGTTCCAAAACAAAGGTTCAAATCTAAGGTTCACAAAACAAGGGTACATAGCAATGGTTTGGGGAATCCTAAACAAATCAAAACAAGAGATCAAGAGAACGAAGGCACCTTATTAAAAGGGCAGAATATCTGTACCTTATTAGCAGAACTCAGAATAGCAAATGGTAAGGATCAAATTACACCCTTCACGAACCTAAAGAGTAGAGGACAAAATTACAAAGGGTTTGAGTTATCTTTCCACTTTAAGTACATTTCCATTTTTAGAAAGTTTCCTTATTGGGTAAGTTTCTATAATTAGTAGGATTTAATTAAGTCATTACTTTAATTTTATTATAGAATTAGGGTTTCTTTTATCATCTTATAATATTTTAGGGCTTATTATGACAAACTTCCATACTTTAGGGTTTTAAATGTAAATATATAAAAGAATAAGGTTTAAAGTGAAAATACAATAAATTACTCTTTAAGCCCATAAGTTATCCATAATTACCACTCTAGTCCTTTAATGTTAACAATTTACAAATTAGAACCTTAATATAATTTAATTTACAATTTACACCCTTTAGTTATTAAAGTTACCAAATAGACCTTATAGTTATATAATTCCGTAATAATTAACCCATAATTACCCAAAATTACACATTATACTTCTAATATCATTATTTACACCGAAATACTCTAAGTTTCCAGAATTTACGCTTTTAGTCCCTCCTTTTTAATTTATTTTAATTCGAACCATTAAATAACCAATAAATCATTATCTTGTAAATTTTACACATAAGGACCTCATCTTATAATTTTTATACATTGGTACTGATCTAATTAACATTATAAAAATAACCCTTAAGTTTCAAAGTTGGCAAAACACACCCTTCTAGTTTTATTTTCAAATCGCATAACCTTTTTATTATGAAAATACAAACCCTAGTTCATCCAATCATTAACCCATCATTACTCAATCATTAATTAGCATTTATTAGACCAGATTCAACACACAAAACCCTAACCCTAATCGGTTCTAGGGTTTTTCACAATCTTCCTTAATTTTCCATGAATTCCGATTATAAACAAATTCCAAATCAATTAATCTAAGCTTCAATAAAACACATGGCTATTTTTCCAGACCTCTATAAACATCAAAGAACATGAAAAAAATATAAAAGCACCTCAGAAAATTCGGATTAATATATTTGGGATTTTAGTGTGTTTTAGCTCATAAAAATTCGTACGCCTTATTTACCTTGCATGATTCATGTTTCTTATTTTTCTTAGGTTATATTCGACCCATAGATCACTAGAAAAATGCTAAATCAAATTTAGAACGTGTGGAAGGGATATTTGGAATTTATACCTTGCGGCCCAAGAAAATCGACAACAAAACTTCTACAGATCGAATGAGTGAACCCACGACCTCTAGCCTATTTTTCCAAGCCTCCTTAGATGATGTAAAACACCAAAAAAATATCCACAAACCTCCAAAAAATCGTAGGGATGAGGGAGAGTTTTTGTGTGTGTATTTTAGGGTTTTCGGTATTAATAAAAGGGAATAATATAGAACCGATTAATTAAGGGGGGGGGGGGGGGGAAGGCATGGATTTCGGTCCAAGCAAAGGTGGATGAGATCAAAAACTGATTTGGAAGATTTTCCCAATTTATTTGTATATATCCTTTATTTATTTGGTTTATAATAATTAATATTAATAATAATAATACATAATATATATAATTCGGCCATACCTATTTATTTGTGTGTTTATATACTTTTTTTACATTCCAAAATGTTAAAATGTATTAGTAAAAATTACTTGGCTTCATATCTCGTTCATTTCCAAAGGTTCGGGATTAATTTGGTACTTTATAAACTTATTAATCAATTTTTAAAGTTATAGGGGTAATTTGGTCTTTTTACATGTTTTAGATTTTTGCGTATTACAACTTCTTCCCCCCTAAAAAAAATTTCGTCCTCGAAATTTGCAAGAAGCAGAAAGAAAAGAGAACGGAAACTCATACGGAATGCGAACAAGATTTCATATCAATTTAACTGTGTCAACAGTAAAGAGCTCTACAAGAGTTCAAGATTTATAACTGAAATCAACAGAACGCAAAACTAGAGTCCAAACTTATCCAGGTATCTAATGAATGAAGGCAAGGTATACGCATTGGCAGAATGAACCTAAAGTCTTACTAATCACGAATAATCCAACGGAGATCAACTGCTAAAGTTGTTAGGTACTTCCCAAGATATCCTATTGGCCACAATGAGGGCACGTTATATGGTGTAAGTATTATCACGTTCATAATACCAGCACCACATAAATATTCCTTCATGATGATCATACTTTATCTCGAGTCGTAAGCAGAACAATCTATCTTAATCCACCTAGTATTTCTATAGTCTCGGAGGTCAACAAGATCAAATGTCATAACAAGGCACGAATCAGAGTGATGCGGAAACGATGATACCTAAATGCCTTATAGTCTACCCATTCCTCACCGGTCAAAACTTAAGTTCATATAAGAAATCCTAAAGCAAGTCCTCAAGGTGTTCTCCTATGTTCTTACAGTGGAAGCCGAATGGTCCTAAACTCACAGGACAGGGTAAATGTATTACAAGTCGTCAGCCCGTTTCTCTGATACCATAATTGTAACACCCCAACCCGGCAAGGGTAAAGATGTCACAACAATAGTGGCATATCAGAACAAACATAAGCATTAGACATAAATAATACAATAGAAATTCAAGGGTTACAATGGAAACTCTGAAACTACAAGGTTACAATACAATAACTCTAAATCTAAATATAAATTCTTCTAATAATCTTCCATAGCTAGTAGGGTCTTCTAAAATCCCAAGTACTCTCCACTCATACCCAGCATCCAAACTAAAACCTGCCGCAGGAAAAGAAATGCGGCTGAGCTACGAAAGCTCAGTGAACAGATATAACGATACAAAGCAGTAGTAAAGGGATAGTGAGGTAAAGGAAATAATACAAGGTGTAACATGATTAAGAAAGAAATGAGAAAGGTTATCAAGAATTGGTTACAAGGTCTAAGTGTAAAGGAAAACCATAACCCCCCACCAGCCCAATGTTCAATTCAAGTCAAGTCAAGTGTCAAATCGAGCATAGGTTATAGGGTAACAGAAACAGAAATCCATTACGAGCCCAGAACAAATCCAATCAAGTCAAGCAAGGTGTACGGAGGGGTGACCTCGGTACCAAGTACAATATGAGGGGATACCTCCAAGGGTTGGAGTTGCAAGCTCCCAAGAGATGAAAGACGTGTACCGCACACACCCATCAGTCATCTAATATAACAAGTAATATAATCAACAAGTCAAGTCAAGTACATATCTAGGATGCATCCATACGCCCCTGTAGGCTGCCACAATGTCTTCATCTACGTGTACAAGTCAAATATCAAGTCATGGCAGGGACGGGATAGGTCATCACTTTCCTACCCAAAAGTCAAGCCATTGGTGCATCAATGACAAGGACATGAAACCCTCATGCCTAGTATGGCTCATAATCTCAAACTGTGGGTCAAGGTCAAGGCCAAGTGTACAAGTCAAGTTCAAGTTTCAAGTTCGTGTTTACATATCAATGGGTTCAACTCCATGTATCAAGGTTCAAGTCAAATGGTCAAGACAAGAGATCGTAGCAAATGTTCATAGTAAAGGTTCAATCTAAAAGTTCATTTGAAAACAATCATTTTAAAATAGTTTTTCATTAAAGAATCTTTTAAAATGGTTTTTCATAACGATAGTATTTTAAAATGGTTTTCATAAAATAGTCCTTAAAATAGTTTTCAATAAGATAGTTTTAAAAATGGTTTTCTTAAAAAATTTTCATAAACAAATAAAAAGGTTTTCTCATCCAATTACATTATCAAACATATTAGGGTTCAAGTCAAGGTTTTATGGCAAGGTTCATATCAAGGTTCATAGTGGTTCAAGGCAAAGATCAAGGCAAGGGTTCCAAAACAAAGGTTCAAATCTAAGGTTCACAAAACAAGGGTACATAGCAATGGTTTGGGAATCCTAAACGAATCAAAACAAGAGATCAAGAGAATGAAGGTACCTTATTAAAAGGGCAGAATATCTGTACCTTATTAGCAGAACTCAGAATAGCAAATGGTAAGGATCAAATTACTCCCTTCACGAACCTAAAGAGTAGAGGACAAAATTACAAAGGGTTTGAGTTATCTTTCCACTTTAAGTACATTTCCATTTTTAGAAAGTTTCCTTATTGGGTAAGTTTCTATAATTAGTAGGATTTAATTAAGTCATTACTTTAATTTTATTATAGAATTAGGGTTTCTTTTATCATCTTATAATATTTTAGGGCTTATTATGACAAACTTCCATACCTTAGGGTTTTAAATGTAAATATATAAAAGAATAAGGTTTAAAGTGAAAATACAATAAATTACTCTTTAAGCCCATAAGTTATCCATAATTACCACTCTAGTCCTTTAATGTTAACAATTTATAAATTAGACCCTTAATATAATTTAATTTACAATTTACACCCTTTAGTTATTAAAGTTACCAAATAGACCTTATAGTTATATAATTCCGTAATAATTAACCCATAATTACCCAAAATTACACATTATACTTCTAATATCATTATTTACACCGAAATACTCCAAGTTTCCAGAATTTACGCTTTTAGTCCCTCTTTTTTAATTTATTTTAATTCGAACCATTAAATAACCAATAAATCATTATCTTGTAAATTTTACACATAAGGACCTCATCTTATAATTTTTATACATTGGTACTGATCTAATTAACATTATAAAAATAACCCTTAAGTTTCAAAGTTGGCAAAACACACCCTTCTAGTTTTATTTTCAAATCGCATAACCTTTTTATTATGAAAATACAAACCCTAGTTCATCCAATCATTAACCCATCATTACTCAATCATTAATTAGCATTTATTAGACCAGATTCAACACACAAAACCCTAACCCTAATCGGTTCTAGGGTTTTTCACAATCTTCCTTAATTTTCCATGAATTCCGATTATAAACAAATTCCAAATCAATTAATCTAAGCTTCAATAAAACACATGGCTATTTTTCCACACCTCTATAAACATCAAAGAACATGAGAAAAATATAAAAGCACCTCAGAAAATTCGGATTAATATATTTGGGATTTTAGTGTGTTTTAGCTCATAAAAATTCGTACGCCTTATTTACCTTGTATGATTCATGTTTCTTATTTTTCTTAGGTTATATTCGACCCATAGATCACTAGAAAAATGCTAAATCAAATTTAGAACGTGTGGAAGGGATATTTGGAATTTATACCTTGCGGCCCAAGAAAATCGACAACAAAACTTCTACAGATCGAATGAGTGAACCCACGACCTCTAGCCTATTTTTCCAAGCCTCCTTAGATGATGTAAAACACCAAAAAAATATCCACAAACCTCCAGAAAATCGTAGGGATGAGGGAGAGTTTTTGTGTGTGTATTTTAGGGTTTTCGGTATTAATAAAAGGGAATAATATAGAACCGATTAATTAAGGGGGGGGGGGGGGGAAGGCATGGATTTCGGTCCAAGCAAAGGTGGATGAGATCAAAAACTGATTTGGAAGATTTTCCCAATTTATTTGTATATATCCTTGATTTATTTGGTTTATAATAATTAATATTAATAATAATAATACATAATATATATAATTCGGCCATACATATTTATTTGTGTGTTTATATAATTTTTGTACATTCCAAAATGTTAAAATGTATTAGTAAAAATTACTTGGCTTCATATCTCGTTCATTTCCAAAGGTTCGGGATTAATTTGGTACTTTATAAACTTATTAATCAATTTTTAAAGTTATAGGGGCAATTTGGTCTTTTTACATGTTTTAGATTTTTGGGTATTACAGTAGCAACCTTGAAGGCTCGGAAAATAGTCATTTCGGAATGCCGAAGATTGGAGGAATCTCAAAAGACTTCTTGTAGGCCAGACGGAGAACCGACAGAAAAAGTAACAGAAGTAAATGTTCCGGAGGAGTTTATGGTAAACCCGGCTCATCCAGAGCAGCTTGTGACCATTGGAGGAAGTTTGTTGCCCGAGTGTAAAAGGAAACTTAAATCGCTTCTCAAGAAAAACATGGACATTTTCGCCTGGACTCCGGCGGACATGACAGGAGTACCAAGGCGCATCGTCGAGCATACGTTGAATGCCAATCCGTCGGTAGAGCCAGTATGCCAAAAACGTAGAGTGCTGGCCCCCGATCGAAGTTTAGCCATGACGAAGGAGGTGGAAGAATGGGTAAAGGCAAGTATCGCCCGTCCGGTAAAATATCCGACGTGGATCTCTAATCTTGTCCTTGTTAAAAAATGTGACGGAAGTTGGCGCATGTGCATTGACTTCAAGAACATCAACTCGGCCTGTCTAAAGGATTACTATCCTCTACCGGAGATCGACCTGAAGATAGATTCAGTTATGGGATTCAAATATAAGTGCTTTTTAGATGCATACAAGGGGTATCATCAGGTCCAAATGTCAAAAGAAGATGAGGAGAAAACAACTTTTTACACAAATCAAGGGACGTACTGTTACACCAAAATGCCCTTCGGATTGAAGAATGCCGGAGCAACGTATCAACGCATGGTGGACACCGCTTTCCAGTCGCAGATAAGACGAAATTTAGAGGCTTACGTAGACGACATGGTCATCAAAAGCAGAGAGGAAAACAAGATGTTAGCTGATATTGCCGAAACGTTTGATAACTTGAGGAGGATTAACATGAAGTTGAACCCCAAGAAATGTTCGTTTGGAATGAAAGAAGGGAAGTTTCTAGGTTATATGGTAACTTTCGAGGGGATCAGAGCCAACCCAAAAAAGACGAAAGTCCTAATGGATATGCAATCCCCCCGGACCCTGAAGGAAATGCAGAGTCTCAGCGGCAAGTTGGCGGCCTTGAACCGATTCTTAGCTCGGTCAGCCGAACGGTCGTTGCCATTCTTCGAAACTCTGAAGAATATTACTATGGAAAATAAAGAACAATATCGATGGACGAAAGACGCAGAAAACGCATTCCAAGAGATGAAGAAGTTGATAGCCGACCTCCCATCTTTGAGCACACCCAGGCCCAAGGAAACACTTTACGTGTACCTAGCGGCTGCTCAAGAAGCCGTCAGTGCGGTCATTTTGACGGAAAGGAAGGGAAAGCAACATCCGGTGCACTACGTATGTAGGACGCTCAACAAAGCCGAGAAAAACTATGCCCCGATGGAAAAGCTAGCGTTGTCACTATTGCACATGTCAAGAAGATTGCGAAGGTACTTTGAAGCACACCCGATCAAGGTCATCACCAATCAACCAATCAAACAGATACTTAACAAGGCCGAAGCTTCCGGGAAGCTGGCCAAGTATTCCGTAGAACTAGGGGCATACAACATCACCTATGAGCCCCGGAGTGCGATCAAGGGCCAAGTTTTAGCAGATTTTCTCTCGGAAACTCCCATCGGGGAAAATTCGGAGCAATACTTTAGCCAACCGGCCGTAAAAGTTGAAAAGGACAAAGTAGGTAAGTGGCTACTGTTTACCAATGGAGCGTCGAACAGCAAAGGTTCCGGAGCAGGACTCATATTAGTAAGTCCGGACGGTGCGGAGTATACTTACGCCCTTCGACTAGATTTTTACAGCACTAACAACGAAGCAGAATACGAGGCCCTTTTAGCAGGACTCCGCATGGCCGAAAAGATGCATGTGCAGTGTATTGAAGTGCGAGTAGACTCTAAGTTAGTGTCGAATCAAATAAATGGGGACTATGTGGCAAGTAATGAAAGTATGATCCGATATCTAGCCAAGGCGAAGGAATGCATTGCTAAGTTCCAGCATTTCTCCATTCGGAATATCCCCAGAGGACAGAATCAGAAGGCTGACGTACTGAGTAAATTGGCTACAGTAGCTTTCGATCACCTGACCAAGGAAGTACTAGTGGAAGTGTTAAGGGAAAGATCCACCGAAGGAAAAGAGATCAACGAAATAGTGACAGAAGAAGGGGACAACTGGATGACTCCCATCATTCGATGCCTGGAGGAGGGAATATGGCCGGAAGACCAAAACGAAGCTCGGGCGTTAAGAATAAAGATCAGCCAATATGTCATGGAAGATGGAATACTCTACAAGAAGGGGTACTTGGTTCCCATGTTACGGTGCGTTGGTCCATTACAAGCAAATTATGTGATCCGGGAGATACATATGGGGGCACGCGGCATGCATTCAAAACCAAGATCAGTAGTGGCAAAGGCCATGCGGCAAGGATACTACTAGCCAACTATGCACTGGGATGCTCGTAATGAAATTCAGAAGTGCGACTCATGCCAAATACATGCTCCAGTTCCGAAACTCCAAAAAACAACACTCACACCAATTATGGCCCCTTGGCTGTTCTATCAGTGGGGTATGGACATCCTGGGCCCACTACCGGAATCAGCCGGAAAGATAAAGTTCATCATAGTAGCTATCGACTACTTTAATAAGTGGATAGAAGCCAAACCGCTGGCAAGGGTGACGGGAAAGGACGTGATAAAATTCGTATGGGACAATGTAGTTTGTCGTTTCGGCCTACCGAGTGTGATCATGACAGACAATGGGAAGCAGCTGGTCGATAACCCTTTCAAGCGATGGTGCGAGAAGTTAAACATCCGGCAAATAAACACGGCTGTGGCACATCCGCAAGCGAACGGCCTTGTAGAAAGAGCAAACAAAAACTTATTGGAAGGAGTTAAGACAAGGTTAGGTCGGACCAAAGCAGGATGGGTAGACGAGTTACCGAATGTTTTGTGGGCTTGCCGAACATCACTAAAACTGTAAAACCTGAAATTCAGATAACATGTAAAAAGACCAAAATGCCCTCTAAATTTAAAATTTTAAGAACTTATGAAATACGCTATAAATTAAAACTCGAGTTAGAAACATGTTATGACTACAAATTATATGATATGAACATATAACCTAAATTAAATACGAAATATTACGGGAAACCTTATAATATAAAAGTATGGCACGTTTAAGAAAGTTCATATGGGTCGAAATTAATAAAACATTCGCACGTTTTCCCTTATGCGTTTCCTTTGGGCCGAATTGACCTTGACACTTGTGCACAACCTTTGGGCCTTAATCCATAATGATAATACTTCAAGCTTGGCCCATCCTTCCCCTATCAATAGGTCGGTTTCCCTTTTTTTTTTTTTTTGATATGCCGAATATTTTTTTTTGAAACCCTAAACTCTCTCTCTACAAAGTTCTTGGCTGCCTCTCTTTGTTTGCTGCTGTCGATCCACAAAACAACCACAAGGAGGCTTTGATCTTGTGTTCCTGCTCTATTCGTATCACAAATAAGGTAATCAATACACATCATGATTTAATCCATTCGAATTTTGAAGCGAAACCCTAATTATTTACATAAAATCATAAAACTGCTGCTGATCAGGAATATTAATCCGACTTTAATCAATCGAATCTCGATGATAACTAAGTGTTTTTAGGTGGTTTTTGAGTCTAGAATTAAATTCAATGAAATAGATTTCTGTAGAAATTAACCTTGTAATTTTTAGAGGCCTGGAAGACTACTTTTTGATTTTTTGGAAAGTTAAGTGTCAAATCGGAATAGTATGTCTGGAAAAACAGTCTGGGTTTTCCATTTTTCATTTTCAAACCGTAAAGAATTAGAAGGTCTCCTTTGAACTGAGTAATATTTGATGAGTCTATTAGTTACTGGAATTTTTCTAGACTTTTATAAATTTTATAAATGGGGCTGAGGATTAATTACTTTTCTGGTGTTTTAATTGATCCGGTTCTGGAACAGGTTTGGAAAAAGGATTTTTCATTCGTACCCATACTAGTAAATAAAATCTGGAAAAATTTGGTAAAATACTAGGGGATCTGAGGTAGCTTTTTGAATTTTGGTGAATTTTATTTCGAAGATATAATATGATTCATAATTTATTTTAAACAGGCCCAGTCCATACTTAAAAACTGTTAAAGTGTAAAGAACTTTTAAAAGTTGTTATGTGGTTACTTTTCTAATAACTAAAGGGGTATGAATTGTAATTTGTGAAACTTAAAGGTTAAAAGTGTAATTCTGGAAAACTTATGTATTTAAATGGATGACTTGTGATACTTTTATTTTAAACCTTTGAATTATATGAATTTACAATTAAAACCCTAAACTATGTATACTTGTCATAATTAACCCTAAACTTTTGTAACTTGATAAAATGTACCTTAATTCCATAATAATCTTGAAATAAGGACTTAACCTAATCTGTAATATTAATATCTTGCTAAATGTGAAAATCGGTCAAATCTGGAAAGTTACTAAAAATAGAAAGTTACTTAAAATGAAAAGGTAAACTAAAAATGGTAATCTGAGTTAGAATCGTTTGTAATTCCGTCTTCTACTCCTTTAGGTGTAAAGAAGGAGGAGCCCTGATTCTGTTCCGTGTTTGTCTTGCTTATTTTGCTTTGCTAATAAGGTACAAATATTCTGCCCTTTTTCAGTAAGGGTTTTTTCATTCCCTTTTCTTTCAGTTTTTCATTTTCCTTATTAGGATTCCCTATACCATTGCTATGTTCCCTTCTGTTTGTGAACCTTTCATGTGATCTCTTGTTTTGTGAGCTTTCTATGATCTCTCTTTCATGTCCTGACCTGTTTAACTGCTGAGTTGATGTCCTTGTTATAATTCTCTTTGCTTTGAACCTTTTTCATGATTTCCTTTTGTTACGACCTCTGATATAAAAATCTGTTATGTGAAAACCTTTTTAATTATGACCTAGAAAAGTTTTGAGAAAAATCAGTTATTTTAAAAGAATGATTATGGGTGGTGATATGATACTATTTTTATATGAGATTTGTTAACCTTTGTGGATACTAGTTTAAAGAATATTTTTATGAAAAACCGTTTTGCAAGATTATTTTATAAAAACTATTCGGAAAGATCATTTTATTGAAAACCATGATTAAAGAAATGCTTTAAATGAACTTTTGACAAGAACCTCTAAAATGAACTTTTGCTACGAACTTTAATTATGAACCTGTGAAATTCTTTTCTAAACCATTTGATATAGTCCTTATAATCTGAACTTAACTTTGAGATAAAACTTAATTTGATAAACTCTGATTTGAACCTTTCATAGTTATTCTGGACTGTTTGACATGAACCTTTTGCCATGTACCCTTAAGATATGACTTTTGATTATTTTGATAGTACATTTGACCTTTGACCTACAGTTTGATATTACGAGCCAATCACTAGGCATGAGGGTTTCATGTCCATGTCATTGACGCACCTCTGACATGACTCTAGGGCAGGAGAGTGATGACCTGTTCCGTCCCTTATTTATTATCTGCTATGGCCATGATGATTATGATTATTGATTTGTCTGCGGGGGCGTTATGGGTGCATCCTAGATTTGATCTGTTCTCTGTTTATGTTATATGTTTACTGTTATTATACCTGGTGACTGATTGTGTGTGCGATACACGTCTTTCACATTGTCTGAGAGCTGATCACTCTACACAGGTTTGTTTTATTATATTGGTATGCTATGATATTATTTGTTATCTGGGCTCGTGATAGATTGCTGTTTTTCCCTTATTCTATAACTTTATTTTTTCCTTTCCTTATTTCTTTTCTTTTGTCCTTATTCCGATCCTTATTCCTTTTGCTTTGATTTTGTGTCGGTATGATCTGTATTCTTGGTTTTCTTTGTACTACTCTCTATTACTGCTTTTGTTACCGTTATATCTGTTCACTGAGCTCTCGTAGCTCAGCCGCATTTCTTTTCCTGCGGCAGGTTTTAGTAGGAAGCTGGGAATGAGTGAAGAGTGTACCTTTGGACTTAGAAGATTTGATAGCTATTCTGGATTAGAGTTGACTAGAAGATAATGTATTTTAGAATTAGTGTTTTTGGAATTTCTCATTTGTAACCTTGTAGATTCAGTATTTTCATTTGTAATCCTTTGAGATTTTTGTATTACTAAAGATGTATGCTTTGTTTTGATCTGATGTGAATCCATTATTGTGATATCTTTACCCTTGTCGGGTTGGGGTGTTACAATTTATGGTATCAGAGCGACAGGCTGCGACTCGTAATACATTTACCCTTGACCTGTGAAGTCTGGACCACTAAGTTTCCACTGTAGGCGCTCGTAGGACAACCTTTGAGAATTTGCTTTAGGATTTCCCTATAGGAGCTTAATTTCTGACCAGTGAGGAATGGGTAGACTATAAGTCATATGTTTAAGTAGCATTGCTTCCGCATCACTCTGATTCGTGCCTTGCTTTTGGTTAAGGACTATTGAAATCACATTTGGAAAATTAGTGCTTATGCCTTGCCCCACCTAAGAATTTGAAACCTAAATAAAACCTGAAGCATTGAAATTGCATAGTAATTGTTTGACACTATTTGATCCTTGTCTTCAGATTCCGACTCCGACCACTGATCCTTTTGTTAACCATTTTGATGCCTCTTCGGGCATTATGAGAATCTCCATGACAATGACATACTTGATACATCCTGTTATTTGTCTCTTGCTTTTGATAAGCATCTATGAATCTTCCGACGCTATTTGATTTCGTTTTAACCATCCCTGTTCCCATGAGAAGTTTTGTGGTGTTTAACCACGAGTGTAAAAATATTTTCCTTCTCATTCTGAACGATAAGATTCTTCCTTGCTGATCCGTCCTTCTTTGATAGTAACCTTGATTTTATTCTTATAAGGATTGATGGGCTGATCCTTTAATACTGACGACTATCCTCCTATGTCTCACCTTTGGCGTTTGAAACAATTTTTGGGAACCCTTGCCATGATTACCGATTAAACTTTTGCTGCCATTACCTGATTTTGACCTTCACTTCCGACTTGTTTGATAAACAGTTTGATGTTTTCTCCGATCATTTCGAAGGTCATTTAACCCTAATGTGTTTGACCCATTTTCTAAATTCAATAACCGTGCTGGATATAAATGTATCATCTGATACTACTCTGTCTTGCAAAATCCATTACTACTCCTATGAGAACTCTAGTGATTATTAACCATGGATATAGGAAGTTTATTCCCTCCCTTTTAATTACGAATCTTGCCTGCCAACCAATTTCCTTCGGAAGGATTTGATACAAATACTATCTCTGTATGGGATTGTTAACTGAGCATGATGATGCTGATAACTGATATTCCTTACGCCTCACTTTTGACAATTATACGATGTTCGTATTACCGATTATTCGCAACCTACCTGACACTTGTGCTAAATAGCTAATAAAACTCCAACACCTTGAACTGTTCGCTTATCTATCCTCAACACTATACTGAACCATGTACTTGACTCCGACATATGAACTATCCGTCTGGTTTAATAACCATATTCGTTCTGCGGATCCGTTTACTTTTGATATGTTCGATTTCGAGGCCTTTTGGTTGACTGGCTTTTTATAAGCCACCAGAGACTACCATATCTGATATGAGACCTCTTGAAATCTGTTCTCATCCTACTTTGGTTATGACAACCTTTCCCTGACACCCAATAATATCCATCCTTAGAAAGCTTTGGCATTGGAAGTCTTGCTGTACGATTTTCTGATGTTTCTAATGAACCTTTTTGATTCCCTACTGCTCGGGAGATGGAGTTGGCATTGAACTTATCCAGTTGACGAACCATGATACTGTTGAGGTTGAGAGATTGAAGAAGCTGATGTAATATGTTTTTGTCCACCTCAGTGTTCCCTTTGAATATCCTATTAATTTATGAAGAAGAAGGAGGAAATTTTGCGTCTGCATATCAACTATCGTAAACCTAACCGAAATTCTAACCGTAATCACTTTTCATTGCCGCGTATCAATGATTAAATTATTCTATCCTTTAAATTTTGTATCAGACGACCTCATTTAATTTTTGAAGGACTGATGAAGCAACCACAAGAACTCCTAAGATAGGAGATGGCTAACTGAGAGTAACTTCCGTGAAGCATTTCAGTTTTATTCGTAAAGAGGAAGATAGGTGATGTGATGTAAATATGAAGTTTTCCCTGAAGTGATTCATGAAGCTGTTTTCGTACTCGTTGTGACCATTATGAGTTTTAAATAAATGCCAATTGTATTGGTTAATAAAATCATGTTTTCACTAGTATTTGGACAATTGTCATAGTATGACAGCATGTTTTTGCTCTGAGACGAACGAGGAACATGTAGACCATCTTCGTATTAAATGGAATGACCTTTGTTCTGGAAGAGTAGATTTGATTGGCGTTCAGAGATTGTAGCAGACACCACTACCAGGCATCCAGTGACGACAGCAGTCTGAGTTGGCTAATTCCGAACTGTGCTAGTAGACCTGTCCAAGACTCGCAGTCTTGCTTCTCTATTCATTTTAGTTGTACTAAGATGAATTGAGACCAGAAGCAGACTTGAGAATGGAAATCGAGATCATGATTTTGAATGGAAGAAAATTCTGAAGTGAACGTTTGTGTTTGGAAGAATTAATTATGTGATGGATGAAGCTATGGATGACGTAATTCATTTCCTCTTGACCTATTTAAATTTCGGTTACCTGATGATAAAATCCTTTGAATGATTTAGGTTCCCTATTAGTAATTCCGCTCTGTGTTCATTCTGCGTATGTTGGGCGATGGTTTTGTTATGTGAATTTGGACGAATGAAGGATGATCTGATGCTTTTAACGAAGTACCGAATTCGGATAGACATTCTGGGACTTCCGTTAACTCTTTCGAGTGATTCGTTCTCCTCTTAGTTAGGGTATTTGATTTTGATGACCTCTGAGACCATAGAAAGACTAGGTGGATTAAGATAAGTTGTTCTGTTCATGACTTGAGATAAAGTATGACCATCATGAGGGCATATTTATATGATGCCAGTATTATGACGTCTGGCCAACGTGATAATACTTACATCATATAACGTGCACTTGTTGTGGGCATCGGATATTTCGAGAAGTGCCTTAGAGCTTTAGAAATTCTGATAACTGTTTGAGGTTATCTGCGTTAGTGAGACTTTAAGTTCATTCTATCTTTACGCGTAATCTGCTTTCACCCTTATGCGAATTGATACGTCTGGATTCTCGTCATGCATTTTACTGACCTCTGGACTCCCGATAAAAATCTTAGGTTCTGTTATAGAACTTCTACCAATTGATGTTATCGATAATCTATTCCTGTACGTTCTAATCTGACTTGTCAAATCAAATCCTGTGGACGGCATATCCGTCAAAATTCTGTGTAATTCTTACGTCTCTTCCAAGAGAATCCGATTATCATCTATTAGTATGGTATGTCCTTGTTTTGTTTCTGTTCTCTTTTCTTTCTGTTTTCTGCAAATTTCGAGGACGAATTTTTTTTTGTTAGTGGGGAAGAATTTGTAATACCTGAAATTTAGATAACATGTAAAAAGACCAAAATGCCCTCTAAATTTAAAATTTTAAGAACTTATGAAATACGCTATAAATTAAAACTCGAGTTATACAACATGTTATGACTCCAAATTATATGATATGAACATATAACCTAAAGTAAATACGAAATGTTACGGGAAACCTTATAATATAAAAGTATGGCACGTTTAAGAAAGTTCATATGGGTCGAAATTAATAAAACATTCGCACGTTTTCCCTTATGCGTTTCCTTTGGGCCGAATTGACCTTGACACTTGTGCACAACCTTTGGGCCTTAATCCATAATGATAATACTTCAAGCTTGGCCCATCCTTCCCCTATCAATAGGTCGGTTTCCCTTTTTTTTTTGATATGCCGAATATTTTTTTTGAAACCCTAAACTCTCTCTCTACAAAGTTCTTGGCTGCCTCTCTTTGTTTGCTGCTGTCGATCCACAAAACAACCACAAGGAGGCTTTGATCTTGTGTTCCTGCTCTATTCGTATCACAAATAAGGTAATCAATACACATCATGATTTAATCCATTCGAATTTTGAAGCGAAACCCTAATTATTTACATAAAATCATAAAACTGCTGCTGATCAGGAATATTAATCCGACTTTAATCAATCGAATCTCGATGATAACTAAGTGTTTTTAGGTGGTTTTTGAGTCTAGAATTAAATTCAATGAAATAGCTTTCTGTAGAAATTAACCTTGTAATTTTTAGAGGCCTGGAAGACCACTTTTTGATTTTTTGGAAAGTTAAATGACAAATCGGAATAGTATGTCTGGAAAAACAGTCTGGGTTTTCCATTTTTGATTTTCAAACCGTAACGAATTAGAAGGTCTCCTTTGAACAGAGTTATATTTTATGAGTCTATTAGTTACTAGAATTTTTCTAGATTTTTATAAATTTTATAAATGGGGCTGAGGATTAATTACTTTTCGGGTGTTTTAATTGATCCGGTTCTGGAACAGGTTTGGAAAAAGGATTTTTCATTCGTACCCATACTAGTAAATAAAATCTGGAAAAATTTGGTAAAATACTAGGAGAACTGAGGTAGCTCTGTGAATTTTGGTGAATTTTATTTCGAAGATATAATATGATTCATAATTTATTTTAAACAGGCCCAGTCCATACTTAAAAACTGTTAAAGTGTAAAGAACTTTTAAAAGTTGTTATGTGGTTACTTTTCTAATAACTAAAGGGGTATGAATTGTAATTTGTGAAACTTAAAGGTTAAAAGTGTAATTCTGGAAAACTTATGTATTTAAATGGATGACTTGTGATACTTTTATTTTAAACCTTTGAATTATATGAATTTACAATTAAAACCCTAAACTATGTATACTTGTCATAATTAACCCTAAACTTTTGTAACTTGATAAAATGTACCTTAATTCCATAATAATCTTGAAATAAGGACTTAACCTAATCTGTAATATTAATATCTTGCTAAATGTGAAAATCGGTCAAATCTGGAAAGTTACTAAAAATAGAAAGTTACTTAAAATGAAAAGGTAAACTAAAAATGGTAATCTGAGTTAGAATCGTTTGTAATTCCGTCTTCTACTCCTTTAGGTGTAAAGAAGGAGGAGCCCTAATTCTGTTCCAAGTTTGTCTTGCTTATTTTGCTTTGCTAATAAGGTACAGATATTCTGCCCTTTTTCAGTAAGGGTTTTTTCATTCTATTTTCTTTCAGTTTTTCATTTTGCTTATTAGGATTCCCTATACCATTGCTATGTTCTCTTCTGTTTGTGAACCTTTCATGTGATCTCTTGTTTTGTGAGCTTTCTATGATCTCTCTTTCATGTCCTGACCTGTTTAACTGCTGAGTTGATGTCCTTGTTATAATTCTCTTTGCTTTGAACATTTTTCATGATTTTCTTTTGTTACGACCTCTGATATAAAAATCTGTTATGTGAAAACCTTTTTAATTATGACCTGGAAAAGTTTTGAGAAAAATCAGTTATTTTAAAAGAATGATTATGGGTGGTGATATGATACTATTTTTATATGACATTTGTTAACCTTTGTGGATACTAGTTTAAAGAATATTTTTATGAAAAACCGTTTTGCAAGATTATTTTATAAAAACTATTCGGAAAGATCATTTTATTGAAAACCATGATTAAAGAAATGCTTTAAATGAACTTTTGACAAGAACCTCTAAAATGAACTTTTGCTACGAACTTTAATTATGAACCTGTGAAATTCTTTTCTAAACCATTTGATATAGTCCTTATAATCCGAACTTAACTTTGAGATAAAACTTAATTTGATAAACTCTGATTTGAACCTTTGATAGTTATTCTGAACTGTTTGACATGAACCTTTTGCCATGTACCCTTAAGATATGACTTTTGATTATTTTGATAGTACATTTGATCTTTGACCTACAGTTTGATATTACGAGCCAATCACTAGGCATGAGGGTTTCATGTCCATGTCATTGACGCACCTCTGACATGACTCTAGGGTAGGAGAGTGATGACCTGTTCCGTCACTTATTTATTATCTGCTATGGCCATGATGATTATGATTATTGATTTGTCTGCGGGGGCGTATGGGTGCATCCTAGATTTGATCTGTTCTCCGTTTATGTTATATGTTTACTGTTATTATACCTGGTGACTGATTGTGTGTGCGATACACGTCTTTCACATTGTCTGAGAGCTGATCACTCTACACAGGTTTGTTTTATTATATTGGTATGCTATGATATTATTTGTTATCTGGGCTCGTGATAGATTCCTGTTTTTCCCTTATTCTATAACTTTATTGTTTCCTTTCCTTATTTCTTTTCTTTTGTCCTTATTCCGATCCTTATTCCTTTTGCTTTGATTTTGTGTCGGTATGATCTGTATTCTTGGTTTTCTTTGTACTACTCTCTATTACTGCTTTTGTTACCGTTATATCTGTTCACTGAGCTCTCGTAGCTCAGCCGCATTTCTTTTCCTGCGGCAGGTTTTAGTAGGAAGCTGGGAAGGAGTGAAGAGTGTACCTTTGGACTTAGAAGATTTGATAGCTATTCTGGATTAGAGTTGACTAGAAGATAATGTATTTTAGAATTAGTGTTTTTGGAATTTCTCATTTGTAACCTTGTAGATTCAGTATTTTCATTTGTAATCCTTTGAGATTTTTGTATTACTAAAGATGTATGCTTTGTTTTGATCTGATGTGAATCCATTATTGTGATATCTTTACCCTTGTCGGGTTGGGGTGTTACAAAAACAAAGTAATTGGGAAACGCCTTTCAGCTTGACATATGGTAGTGAGGCAGTGATACCGGCTGAGATCGGCATGCCGACTCACCGAACAATGGTCATAAGAGAAGGGATAGACGAGGATGATACACGCCGGATTGAAGAGCTGAATGAAAGGGAGATGCGTCTAAATTTGGATCTACTGCAAGAAAGGAGGGAAGAATCGGCAATAAGGGAAGCGCGGTACAAAACAAAGATGGAGCTATACTACAATAAGAAAGTCCGTCTGGTATCTTTCAGACCGGGAGACTTTGTGTACCAGAAGAACGAGGCCAGCCGAGTTGAAGATCAAGGCAAGCTGGGCCCGAAATGGGAAGGCCCATATCAGGTAACTGAGGCATACCAATGCGGCTCGTACAAGCTAGAGACCATGGATGAGGAAGAAGTGCCCAGGAAGTGGCACGCAATTAATCTAAGGAAGTGTTTTCTGTAAGAACAAGTATGTAAGGCTATGAGCCGTTATGAACGAATTAGTTATGAAATGTTATATATTTTCCTCTGGATTGAAGAGGAAATTTTTTTCCCACATGTTGTTACAAACGAAGACAAGGCATTCGCATGGCTCCGGCGGGGATTAGCTACCCCCACTCGGCCCACGCAGCCAAAGTTTAGCCGAGGCGTATTCGCCCCTAGCAGTAATATTTATATCCTTAAAACAAAAAGGAACATACCGAGGCGTATTCGCCCCTAGCGGTAATATTTATATCCTTAAAACAAAAAGGAACATACCGAGGCGTATTCGCCCCTAACGGTAATATTCGAATCCTTAAAACGAAAAGGAACATACCGAGGCGTATTCACCCCTAGCGGTAATATTTATATCCTTAAAACAAAAAGGAGCATACCGAGGCGTATTCGCCCCTAACGGTAATATTTAAATCCTTAAAACAAAAAACATGCCGAGGCATATTCGTCCCTAACGGCAGCATTAATCCCGAAAGCGTGAAGGAACATGTCGAGGCATGTTCGCCCCTCACTGCAATAGTTAACTCTCAAATTACAAGTGCATTAGCCGAAGTTTGTTCGTTCCTAACGATGACACTTGAGCGTAAAAATGCCAAGATGTTCAACAGTAATATATAAACCTAGAATATTAAAGGGAAAGCCGAAACGCGTTCAATTCGGCAGAATGGCAAACATCAAAAAAATCTCACGATACAATCCGCAAGGCACATATACAAAAAAAATAATAACAACAACAAGATGACAAATATATACGAAACAAGATCGGTATAATAAATGTCAAATGATTCGCCATCAACAAAAAGACCGAAGTTACAACTACTCGGCCAAGGCAAGTCATAGCCATTCGGTTAAAGGAGGTTACATAACATTCATAATTGTCTAAGGCAGCCACATACGGCGCGCAACAAATAAGTAAACATTGTTCTCGAACGATATAAGGTTTAAAAATAAGCTTCACAAGGCGTCAGGAACAGCCTTGATCCAGTCAAAATGGAGACAGCCCGGACCCTATAACAAACTGACTTAAGACTCGGCATTTCCTGCGGCATTAACTTCGACATTACCTTCGACGTTATCTTCAACGATTTCTACAACATTCCCTGCAACATTCTCTTCAGCAATAGTAACCACTTGACCTTGAACAAACACATCCGGACCTTCAACGCTCGCGCCGGCCGCTCTGGATCCAACTTCCGGAACAACAAGAGCAGCAGCAGATGGTTCAGTAGGTTCGGAGGGAGTAGGATCCGGGAGGAGCTCCATAACCTCTTGCAACGGTTGATACCAAGCACGACTAACCTTCTCAACATACGGGTACTTGGTGACGAAAAGTTGGTAGAACAAAGCACGGTACTTCTTCCCAGCATCCACATCTATGTTCTCAAAGTCAGATAGAATTGCGGACGCCTCTTCCGGAGTACGGTCAACACCAACACCGTCCACAAATCCTACCACGGACGATTGAATGGAAGAGCCAAAGATTGTTTGTACTCATGACTACCAAGTAGTCGGCTCACCATCTCCGGTAGAAAATCCTTAATCACCTAAGTACGCTCCATTCCAGCGGTTCCCATCTTGACGGCCAAATCCTCCCTCTCTTTCCTTAATTCCCGATTATCCCTCTGTTCGTCAGCCAACAATTCTTTGGTCTTGGACAATTCAGCCTCTAAAGATTTCAGAATTTCACCCTGCCTTTCCTTTTCTCTCACCAGTTCGGAAATCCGGTCAGTCAAACTCTGCACGGTGACACCACAACCGGCATGCTCAGATTTAAGTTTTTCCAGCTCCGCCGGATCCCGTCCGGCACACTCCTGATGCTCGGCAGAAAGGTGGTTGAATTGATCAAGCAAGGTTTCGAAACGAAGAAGAATATCAGATTGAGCAACTGCGCTCTTCCCAAGTAACATCCAAGAACGATTAACAACATCCTCATCACTCAAATCCTCCAAATACTGTTCCTCGCGAGGAGTTGACAGATGAGACATCATCTCCCGGAAAATAGTAGAGCCGGTCAGACGAGAATCTACCGTCACGGACCATTTCGGCACAAAAATCTCTCCCGAGGTAAGCTCGTCATCACCCGTCTCTAGCAAACCTTCCATGTGCTTTTTGTCTTTTCCTCGCCCATAACGAACCACAGGATCCCTTGAAAAAGGCGAAAAAACGATAGGCGCCTATAAGAAAGGCGCATCTAAATAAATCAACAATATAAAATGAAGAAGAAGATAAAGGACTAACCTCCATCTCCAGCCCCAAACTGATTACTGGCTCCTTCCTCGCTTTCGGGAGGCCTCATCGATCCGTCCGGACGAACCGAACAGAGAGGTTGGGGGGTCGGAATATGTCCGGAAGTATCCAAGTCAATGACAGGAGCATCAACATTCGGTTTTGTCTTTTTAGGCGATCGGGAAGAAATATCCTCCCCGACAGGGCGCTTCCCCGAACTTTGAGCTCCTTTCGGTTTGGGTCCCATGCGTTTCGCAGCCTCTTCTTTCCTTCTCTTCGCCTCCAAAACCTTCTCATTCGGTACTTCGACCTCCAGCATCTCAGGTGTTTTATCAGGAATGTCAGCATTAGTAGGAGCTGGTTCCGTCACGTGTGAAGGACGAGATTCACCCTCTCGGTACGGATCGCCTTTGGTCATCGACGCCCCCCTGCGGCGCTCAAGCTTAATAAGGTATTCAGACATAGTCAAGGCTGCAAAACAATAAATGGAGGATACGTATCATTCGGCAGCAAATAAGCGAACACAAACACATGTAAACAAAACATATAAGAAAGGGTCATACCCTTCCCTTCGGCGTCCGTCAATGCCGCTTGGAAGCCTGGATGCTCCCAATGATCGGTCAATCCAAGAGCGTATAAAAAACCCCGCGGAACCTGGATGAGATCAAAAACATTTTGAGCAAGTCTCTCGGCATCTGCCACGTTGTATTCACCCGTCGGAAAGGGATCAGAAACATCCGAATGGTGATGACGCCACGGCATAGCAAAGGGAATGGCTCGTCTGTCTATTAAAAAGAATTGGTCTTTCCATCCCTTCAGACCAGTCAGAATTTCATTAAAACAAACCTTTTTGTTCCGGCCTCCTCGCTTCTCAAATGAAAAACAATGTCCCTGCTTGCTTAACTTGTAAAACACACGGAAAAGAGGGGTAGTAGGGGTGATGTGCAAACTCCGGCTGTAAACCTCAAAAAGAGAAACGCGATGCAAACCCAGGGGGACCAACTTCGAGATATGGACCTTGAAATACTTAATAACATCTAGCAAAAAAGAAGAAAATGGTACACTGATCCCTCCTTCATCAAAGTACGCTAGATACAAACCTATAGCATCCGAAGTTAAGGCATCCATAGTCATATTCGCCGGAGGGAGCCTCGGATTTAGATCCAACGGAATGCCATATTTTTCCACCACTAAACTAATAGCTGCTTCATCCGCATGGGAAGTATATTTGAGAATATCAAATTTAGGAATAAACCCTTCGGATTCCGGAGGATCCTCTTCATGAGATGAAACCGAACGGCGAGACATGACCGGAAGAGAAGGTATAGCCGAACAATGCAAATAACAAATTAATGCTGATATGAAACGTACCTTGCTAAACGGAAGGACGACGTAAGGAACGACTCGTAAAAACCGCTCGGATTGAATGAACAAGAGGAAGATGTGTCAGAAGTGTGTGAAAAAACTACGGTGGTTAAAATGAAGCGAATAGCGCTATTTATAGGCAGGAAAGAAAGGGCGCGAAACGTCGCGTCGTGTCAGACGCTGATGTGGCATCCTCTTGTCCATGCGATGACGCATGGTTCCACGTGTCACGATCTCAAAATCACGGTAAAAATGACGGCGCTCAAATAAACGAAAGCAATAATGACCTTTGGCGTTTTATGCATGAATAGCGATAAACAGGCCCCATCGGACTTACCATGTCGGCGGGCCGAAAGACAAAAAATTCAAAGTATCACACTATCGCTACACGATACTATGATACTGGGGGGGACATGTCGGCGTATATGGCCGACTGGCTATAACCGAATGACCAAACAGGCCGTTCGGATAAACGAATAACTCCAGAATAGGTCAAGACTGAGAATGTATATTTCCGGAAGGTATGATCCGAACGAGCCCTCATTTCCGAATGACCCATCTGAGTCGTTCGGACTAACGGTTATATCCAGATCAGAAAAGTCAACCTCACTATATATGGCACGAGACAGAACTGCAGGAGCCATAACAGGCTAGAAAAAAGACCCAAACAGAGTAAAGCTCCAGTTCCCGCCTAAAGAGGTCGCCATCACACTTGGACGTATCTGATGGAGACAAAAATGGGTCTCCTATATAAAGGAGCGATTTCTACAGTAAGGTTAACATACTTTTACACACAGTACTTAACTCACTAATATATTTATTATCTCACCTTCCGATACTTACTCTCACGCCGGAGTTTGGTCCTGGGGTCACACCCGGGGCGAGACTAATACGTTTACTTTCTTAGCAGCCGTCCGAAGGGCTTGACAATCTCAAGGCCGAAGGACACTTCGAAGAATTATCCGACCCGCAGAAAAATACTTAAACATTTCCCGTTCTAGATCGTGTAACAGGTCTGGGTAAAAAGTCATTACACAAGTCTAAACGCATGGATGTGTAGGATAATACTCTATTCGTATACACATATGTTTTGTCGGGCTAGTTGATTGGTGTGATAGTCATTTGATAGATTTTAAACAAATAAATAATTCCAAGTTAGTTTTAGCTGTATCAATTCAACGAGTGTTATTGTATTAGTTATGTCAATATCCAGTAAAGGAAGTCAAACATCCACTTAGTTATACGTTACTGATGTGGTATAAACTAGTACTAATACTCAAACTTTGAAGAGAAGATTCGAGTTAGCGAGATCTGATAAAGTCTCGTTGACTCGGTATATTCTTTTCTAGTGTAGACAACAAAGTTGTGTATCAAGAAATTTAAGTAAATTACATAGTCGCTTTATTTTAAAAACCCAAAAAAACCTGCTTATCAAGGGACAAGATCTAACCGTCGGATCAAAGTGACAAAATTTAAAAATAAAAAACACGGAGGGACCAATTTTGCCAACTCAACAAACTTACCTCACCCAACCCCACCCCAAACATCTCACTTTCCACAAATTCCATATAAACAAATATCACTTTCTCTCTCTAAGCAAAACCAAAAACTACCATAAAAATTCAAAACAAACCGCCTTTTAACCATTAAAAAAAATAAATAAAAAATGGAAGGATCATCGATTGCACAAGCAGATCTACAAAAAAATGTTCAAAATGAACCTACTTAGTCTCGAGATGAAGGTACGATGCTTTCGACTAATTATTTAATTGTTTTATTAGTATCTATAGTAATTTTGTACTTATTTATGAATGTTATTGCTACTTATGAAGATTTTTGTGTATTTTTTGTTAATTTTTGATGTTATACTGTGATGCATGTGTTGATTATGTACTTATTTGAGTTCTATAAGATATTTATTAAGATTTTACAGTTTTTGTTGATTTTATATGTTTATTGAGGGATTGTTATAATAATTTGATGAATGTTGTTATTTTCTTCAGATTTTGGTAGTATATCACATGTGACAAAACTGTTGTAGTTATTTTATTCGATTTTTGGTAGTATAACATATGTGATAATGAACAGTGGTAGTGGTTTTCTTCTATTTTTAGTGGTATATCACCTGTGATGAATGTTGTGATTTTCTTTAGTTTTTGGTAGTATATCACCTGTAATAAAACAGTTGTAGTTATTTTCTTCAATTTTTGGTAGTATAACATCTGTGATGATAAACAGTTTAAGTGGTTTTCTTCGATTTTTAGTAGTATATCACCTGTGATAATGAGCACTTGTAGTGATAATAACTATATTGCTAGTATATCTGATGTGATTTTTTTTTTTTTTTTTTTTTTTTTTTTTTTTTTTTTTTTTTTTTGCTTTTGAAAAAAATACATCAGAGATTAAATTTTTGCTTTTGAAAAAAATGTAGAAGATGATATTTATGAGTATCAGGACACGATAGAAGCTTTAAAGAATTAGTTTATGTTAATAAAGTTTTACACATAAAAATTGCACACATTGTGTTACTATCTAAACAAAATTGTAAATGTAGTTGTGTCGTCAAGAAAATTTTTGAGTCTATCTCCAGAGATTGATAAAAGTAAATGTATATTGTAACATATAAGCATGTCTCCTTTAGAAGAATTAACTGTGATAAAAGCCTGAATGTATGTGGCGTACTTGATTTAACATTTAGCTTATGTGTTATATCACATGTGCTACATACACATTCAGTAGAATGTGTATGTATACTTGCAGTAGAATGTTATAATGGTATCCCTAAAAATACGGATATTTATTCTACAGTATGAACACTTTGTTGTTTTTGTAGATTTTAGTAGTTTATTGAGGGATTGTTGTGAAAGTTAGATGATTATTGTGATAATATGAGAGACTTAACAGGCTAAAATAAATATTGTGACTGTAACATGCTTTTGTTAGATTTGTGGTAGATATATGTGCATAATGGATAGATTGGGCATGCTTCGATATGTTTAATAGCGGTATTTGACTCTAGTATTAGTTGGTAGTATATCACCTGTGATACAACAGTTGCAATGATTGCTTATTGGTAGTATATCACCTGTGATTCAACAGTTGCAACGATTGCTTATTTGTAGTATATCACCTGTGATACAACAGTTGTAATGATTGCTTATTGGTAGTATATCACCTGTGATACAACAGTTGTAATGATTGCTTGTTGGTAGTATATCACCTGTGATATTTGATGACGTATACTTATTCAGTTTATATATCACGTATGATATTAAAAAACAATGAACTATTCATACACTAACATGGTATATATTTTATGCAGATTTGAATATAAAACTCAGAACTATCAAGAATAAAAGAAGCAAAAAAGCAGGGGTTGAAGAAGTGAACAAAGAAACAACATCATCAGCGAAAACACTAACAATACCAAGCAAATTAACAAAATCCGCTGCTAGACGTTTAAGCTTAGAAAACACACAAAGAACAAAAACAAAAACAGAAACACCACCAACAAATACTGAAGAAACATATGTGATATCACCTGTGATATAACAGGGTCTACAACCACCAACACAACCAACAGTAACTGTTGAACTGACAACAGAGACTGTATATAAGAAAGCAAAGACGGTTGTTGAAAAAGAAGAAGAGGAATGAAGAAGAAGAGGCTGCAAAAAAAGAATGGAGTGGGAAAGAAGATAAAAGGAGGGGATGCTCATAAAGCTGGCAAGAAGAAAGTTGTAGAAAATAAAAAGACAAAAGCATCAATTAGCAATTTTCTTTTGCTACTTAAATTGTAATTTTTCTCTTGCTACTTAAATTGTAAACAATGATAATTTCTATTTAGTTGTAAACAATGCTTTTGGTTTATCTGAATATAACCTTCTTTTGGTAATTTTATTAGAGTATCACAAGTGATACTAATGAAAAGTCAGTTAAAAATACCGTTGACTTCGTGAAGAAAACTATGAAATTAAAAACTTGACATATTCTCAAAATCAAATAAGAATAGGATTAATTAAGCAACGCTTTTGAGTAACATAACGATTCGGCAAAAAGAAGGTCAACATATATATCAATTAAAGAATAATATCACAAGTGATACATGTCAGAAACAAGTAAAAACAAGTAAACTCATAAATGATGTAAACATTTTCATGCTTTATCACAAGTGATAAAGCACATTTTATTGATACAAAACAACATAATTATACAGAGAAATGAAAATATCACAAGTGATACATAACTTCTAATTTATAACAGTCTAATTAATAAAGAAACTTTTACATTATTTGAAAGCTTTTGCATGATATGCCACATGCAAAGCCGGGGCTTGGAACCAGGAAGCTCAGCTGCAATTGCTTTTCGCATAGCACCATCTTGACCAGTTACAATGATATTCGGATAACACACAAAAGCTTTCTTGAATGCTTGGAGTAACCATACATAAGATTCAGTAGTTTCGTTCTTAAACAGACCAGAACCAATATTAACACATCTCCTGTGAATGTCAATTGCTGTAAAAGGCATAAAAACTATCATGTACCTGGAAAGAGAAATATCTCAGGTGATAATATACAAAAAATGTACAAAAACAATGAAATATCACAAGAGATATTACAAGTTAAAAAGCATACTTGTTTGTTTTGTATGTGGCATAAAAAGAGACGATATCACTAAACTATTTGTGATTGCAATTTGCAAAAAAAAAACGGCTCCATCAAACAAAAGAATCAACAACAACTGCAGTTGTGGTTCAAAAAAGCCCAACATCTCTACAAACAAATTGAAGAAGGTCAAACACCTTTGATATCGCCTGTGATATCATAAGATCCTCCATCACCACAACAAATTCAACAAATAAAAGAAAGCTGACACACCTGTGTGTGATATCAAGGTTATAGTTAGTACTCTACCAATGGGTTGAAAATGGAAAGTTTTTTGGGTTGGGAACTGACTTACAACCAACAGATACGTAAGGGACCACGATATACAAAGGCCATAAGAATTACAAGCTCATGCTTAATCTATAGTTTGGGATAAGGTATCAACTGGATATCCATATCTCATTAAAATGTATACTTTAATATAAGAAAAAGGATGTATATCTCTACTATGAGCCATGAGTGCATCCAAGGCAAGCTTATGCAGGGTTCCTATAGTACAACCATCATCCCAAGCAACGATTTTCCATTCCTGCGTAACCAGAGAAGGACACAATGCAAGCGGAAATTTTAGTAACTTATATTATAATGAACAACTAATCAGTAACTTATACTCACAGCTTAAATAATAAGCAATATTACACTATAATTAACAAATTATCAGTAACTTATACTCATAGCTTATCCCCACAAACTTATATTTTCATCCTCATCAAAATATCAAAAATATTATATAAGCAAATTAAACATCTTAACATAAACAACTTATAAATAAATAGACTAACAAAACCAGCTTATAGTCATCAACTTCAAATATCACTGGTGATACTACACGTATGCTACAGAGCAGATTCAAAACAACAATTAGACACAAAAACAGCATTCAAGTGCAGTTAAAAACATAAATTCAAGAGTTAACTACATCTTTGGTCCTCGTGGTTTACCGGGTGTAACGATTTTGGTCCAATAATTTGAAAAGTAACGGATCTTGTACTGTTTTCGCTGACCCGTAATGGGTTTGGTCCAATTTTCATATCACCGTTAGTCAAACTTAGTTTGACCGTTAAAATAAAGCGTATTTTGGTCATTTCACTCAACCACTCACTCCCATTTGTATTATTTTCTTGAGTTAACTACATTTCTGGTCTAGCAATAATCATTCCCACAAACACACACAAAAAAACCCCAAATATTTCCAGATCTAGCAATAATCAAAAGCAAAAAACAAGAAAGAATAGATTAAAATACTAAACAACCAATGATTCATCCACTTTTTCTCCCTTTACGTTCTGAAAATATTTTTCCAATAATCAAAAGCAAAAAACGGGTTAAATCAAAAGCAAAAAAAGGGGTTAAATCAAAAGCAAAAGGGGTTAAATCAAAAAAAATGAAGAGGTGGACTAATGGGTTTGCGGCTAGGTGCTTTGAAGGCAGCGATTGTGGCTAACTGTGGTGGTGGTGGTGCCGTGTTCTTGGATCTGTTTTGATTGATTGTTCGTGGGTTTGAGGATGATGTTTTTGCTATGAATGCTTTGATGAGATTTTATGGGAAATGTAGGTGTTTGGATTTGGCTGTTAAAGTGTTTGATGAAATGTCCGTGAGAGATGTTTCGTCTTGGAATGCAGTGGTGTCGTGTTTCATGAAAGGGTTTATGTTTGGTGAAGCGCTCGAGGTGTTTCGGGAGATGGTAAGGACGAATGGGGATGGAGTTGGGGTTAGGATTGATCATTGGAGTGCGAAGAGAAGCGAAGCGAAATGCCCGAAGAAAGAGTAAAAGGCTAGCTGAGAACTTGTTTTATAGGCTTAAGAATCCTCATGGGAATTATCCTAATAATTTTAGTGAAGATGAGTTGCAAATGATAGGGTTGGGGTATGATAGAATGGTTCAGTTTATGGGTGTTTGTTAGGCATCCGAAGTGGAGGGTTTCGGAGTTACCATGGGAACAGTGGACTCTTGTTAGTGAAGTTGTGGTTGAAAGTGGGAAACAAAGGTTGGATAAGTGGAATTTGATGGGTAGGCTTGGGAATAGAACAAGGGCTTTGATTACAAAATGCACAGCATGGATGAGACCTGATATTATATATGTTAAAAGACCAGTTTATCAGTGTCGATTTGAGCATCAAGATGAGTTTTTTAAGGCGATGACGCCTTTGCTTGATCCTGAAACTGAACAAGATTTTATGTGCCAGTTGGAAAGTGATGATGGCAGGGTGGAAATGTGTACTTATTTTGGTGGGTTGTGTAAAATTCTGAGGGTTAACCCGAAAGCATTTGTGGATGATGTGGTTAAGGTCCGGAAGAATGGAAGCAATTGGGTTATGGTCTAAGAATGATGAAGATTCAGAAGAGTAAGATTCCACCAGGTCAGTTCTTGAGAGCTACAGTTAGACCCTTTATGTATAAAAATCTTGTTAAAGAGATTGTTTTGACGAGGCATGCTATAGTGGAAGGTGAGATTGGTGGTGGTAAGAAGAAACGAAGTGTAATAGAAGACCATTGTCATTAATCATCATACATTCTTAAATCTTAAAAGCCGTGTCAATGTTTGTTCTATTGTATGTAGAAGCCAAGAAGGCGTGCTAATTGATGTGCAAACTGATGTGTAATGAAATGTAATTGATGTGGAAGGTGAGTGATGAAGCGAAAAGTGTACCGCTTTTAGGGGGTCATTTAAGCCCTAAATCGTATTTATTTGATAAATATTGCCCTAAATCGTTCCTTTTATCATTTTAGGTACTTTTGAGAAGAAATCTGGAAAAGGAAGCATTTTGGACGTTTTTGGAGCATAAAAGTGAAGAAAACGGCAAAGTCTCAAAATTATGCTGGAAAGTACCTTTGACGGCGTCAGGGATTGCCCTTGACGGCGTCACGGCTTGGCAAAAGTGGTGGATATGAAAATTACTCATGATAAGCCAGAGAATTTTGCATGAAAAATATGACGGCGTCACCCTTTGAAGTGATCAAGATCGTCACGGTTTAAATTAAAGAGGGACGGCGTCAAGCTCAATTCTGACGGCGTCACCCCTTGATAGGCCAGAGCGGATTTTGGAGCACTAAAGAGGGACGGCGTCAGGAAGGCCATCCGGGAACCCTAAAAGCGGCGAGGTGACGGCGTCAGGATCTACAACGTAACGCCGTCAGCCCTTAAACTCTATATATAGTTTTGCAATTTTTTGTCATTGGTGTGGAACTTATTGTGTGTAACTTTGGAGGAGAAACCCTAAGACGAATTTCTGCCATTTTTAAGGGTTTTCATACCCTTGGATCTCCCATGTTTAATTGAAGATAAGTAATCGTTTAATCAATCAATATGTCTATGTGTTGTTTGATTATATCTTGTTCTTGTCTTTTGATTAACATGCTAGGCTAGATTTATCTTGTGTTTGCTTAGATCTAATGAAACCTAGCTATTGATTATTGGTTATTAGTGTGTTATTAGTTGTATTGGATGATTGTTTATCTATGTTAGGCTTAAGAAAACTGGCTAACTTCCTATTCGGTAACTTGCTTGAACGTCTTAAGAAACATGAACCAATGCGTAGTAAGGTTTTTATGGTTGTATTTAATGCATGAGCGAATTCTAGTGATCCCATGTTAGGAGCTTCTTAGCCGGCTCGACATAGGAGTGAAGTAGGAGCTTATAGAGTTGGGGAAGTACGTACGCCACCCCACGATTGGTATTAAGGAATACTCCCGTCATCCACGCGATTAATACACACTAATCAACCGGTAAAAGATAGTTAGGGAGTAAGGAAATCTAAGTAAACACATTTCTCTCCACATAAGTTTCACGACCTTTTCAATTTCAGTTATTTTATTTTATTTGCATTCGTAGTAACTTGGGTTAGTTGACTAGCAACTAATTCCGCCCACTCCTTCAAACCCGAGATTTTACTTGCTTTCATAAAAATATAAAAACATAAAAAGAATCTTCTCTCACCCTTAGACCTATTAGAGTAGTTTTTCAATCCTAACGACACTATTCCCTGTGGAGAACGATCAATCCCCCGTACTTACCACTACACTATACTACATCGGTCAGGTACACTGCCTGGTGGGGTTGTAAGCCTCTTGAGATCCCTCGAGAGGTAAAACCTGTTGTAAGGTTGCAAAACCACGCATCAAGTTTTTGGCGCCGCTGCCGGGGAATAGTTATTGTTTAGGTTGAATTTTTATTTTTATAGGTCTACTCACTAGATTCCTTTCTAGTGAGATTTTTATTTTATTTTTCTAGGTTTTCTTTAGTCTATCTATTTTCTTCGTGTTTTTGTTCGTATAAGATTTTCATTGACTATTCAGTTTGCCATTATGGAAAACGCGAATCCACCCCTTACACCTGGCGAAGTAGCTTTGTTGCGTAGCCAACTTGAGAATGAGATTAGTGAACTCAGAGAGCTCAGTAGAATGATTGATATAGAGCTTGATTATGCCTTGAACAACTTAGAGACCGCCAATACTCAGATAATTACTTAGAACATGATAATCTTACGGTTGAGAAGTTGATTGAGAAAATTGATAAAGTGAAGGTAGATCCTAGGTTAGATGATTATTTCAATGAATACCCCACTAAGGAGGAGATTGCTTACTATAACAACCTAGTTGATAACCCTCGACCACCTTTTGTTAGAATTGACCCAAAGATTAAGAGAGGTGATCCCGGGAATGTGAAGATACCATGTATGATTGGGTACCAATACGTTGAGCATGCTTACATTGACTGTGAATCCCCAATCAACGTGATGTCCTCAGGCCTTTATAGCCAGATCATAAATACACCACTTGAGCCTAGGAAAGACCCCAAGCGCCCCGGCGGAGTTTGCAACTTCGTTGGAAGGATTAAGGATATGCATATCCTTGTTGGGAATTTTACCTTTGTCACCAACTTCATGATCTTAGAAGATTTGGCAAGTGTTGTTGACTGCCGCCTATCTCGCGTGGTGTTAGGTAAGCCGTTTATTGAAGCATCCAATTTAAAGTATGATCGTTTAGGAGGCACGGTTCAGTTTTCTAATCACATTGATAGGATCACATATAGGATGCCTTATCGGGTAAATGAATTTCGTTTTGTGCCTCAATTTGACAAGGACAACATTGGTGCGATTGAGGACATCAATGATGAGGATAAAGAAAAGGCATGGACTATGTTTGGAATAAGAGAAGCCTTTATTATAAAGATTGCTTGAACCTAGGACCTAAATACAAAGTTGATATGGAGGTTGTTAGGATGATTAGAGGGGCAATTGAGAAGCAAAACGGAAAAACGTAGAACCCGTGACTTTGAGTCTAGCTACAAGACTCGTTAATAAAGAAAAGCGCTTCTTGGGAGGCAACCCAAGCTTTATTTGTTTTGTGTGTTTATTTATTTGTTTGTTTTATTTGTTTCCGTATGTGTGTTTAATTTTTATTATTGTTGATTCATGTTCAAAACTAAATTGTGAAAATGCTTTATCTTGTTTTTAACTTCGTCTTAACTACATATAAAGGTATTTTGCAAAAGTTAAGTGTAAGGGAAATCTAAATCGGTTTATTAGAACAAATGAACATGAATCGTAATAATAATAAATTGACATACATATTAGTATTTGTTTGAGTCAAATGCTTGTATCAAGTCATAATGATGTTTTGCAGGATTTCCAGGAAGTAAGGTATAGGTTTTTCCAAAAATTTTCCGGGAACTTAACATGAGAATTCTGTCAGATCATTTCTGACGGCGTCAGGCTTTACAACCTGACGGCGTCAGGTTTAATTTTCTGAAAATTTTGAAAGTTTTGTTTTCATAAAAAGTTTTTATTAAATCTCTAACTTATAATCTCCAGGAATCTGCAAAATAATCATTCCACAAGCATTATATCCTTATATATAGAATTTATCCCGCCGATGTTATGCAGGTTTTCGTGTTTGTTTTCTCAGGTTTAACAGGTTATTTTGGACAAGGAGATGTATTTGGAATCAAGCTTTTGGCGATGCATTAGTCTTGGAGCTTCTACATTACCTTGGAAGAAGATTTAACCATGTTACCCCTTTATCCACCGAACGAATCAGGGGAGTATTTGATTTCATTCTTTTACCTTATTTACTTTTACATCTTGTTATTTGAACATTGGGGACAATGTTCATCTTAAGTGTAAGGGGGGGGGGTAAAGTACGATTAGAGAATGCTTTTACGCTTGATTTTTGTTTGTTTAATAGTAGATGTGTAATAAAACTGAGATAAATACCTGTTAGGGCAATTTTAGTGCCAAATTTAAAATTTTTTACAACATTTAGGAGTGAAACTTTGATCTTAATGAGCGTCTCACGGATAGGAGTTATATGACTAGCACAAAAAACCGTACCACTAAAAAATTTTCCACCCCCAAATATGTGAGGTTCGCCCCTAGAATTGGTAGGAAAAGCATTTATGCTATGATGTGTGTACCGGTAGCACTTAGATTCTAGAACTTGCGTTAGGACCATTCCGAGGCCACAAGTGAGACTACATTCGTGTAGTTAGATTTACTACATGATAAGAGGCATTAGGATTAACCCATTGTTTTACACCTGTGTTTTTGTTATAATTACATTGGCTACATTGGTCAAGTAATTCTCCCACACCCTTTGCGTTGTACTCATTTTTAGTACACGATACCCCTAGTACACCCCTCAGAGCCTATCTTTTCGTTTCGACCTTTAAGCATTTTACTTAAAGGAAGAATTTGTTACACCCCACTTAAATGTACACCCAAATCGCCTTAGCTTACCTTGTATGCACTCATTTTTAGTGCATTATTGTGACAACATTTGTTTAAACCCAAGTTAATTATCTAATTGATTACATGGTCGCTAAGTCGAGTCATATCCTTGTACATATTGTTTTGGGACGATTGGGACTCATGGGTAAAGTACTAGTGTAATGGAATAATGGGGAAGAACATCATTTATTACCCGCATATGTGCTAAATATTTCAAAAGTACTCCAAGTTTTTCAATTATCTTAATTCGAGTCATTAGAACAGTTATTTGTAAAGTTATGTAAAAGTTCAAGTGTAAGGGGAATGCAACGCCCCTATGATGTATTATTTTGGATGGTAGGGCAAGAGTGTATGAAAAAAAAAAAAAAAAAAAAAAAAAAAAAAAAAAAATCAAGAAAAAATACAAAAAAAATGAGAAAAAGAAAAATAGAAAAAAACATACGGACTACCATCCCGTTTCATTTTATGTTTATTTTATGTTTTTGTTATTTTTTTTTAGCTTAAGATTGAGTCGAGTCTTGGCTTAGCAACATTGTATAGTACATGTAATTGATCAAGATCTTTAACTCGCCACCAGTAAAATATCCCTTATCCAACAAAACCGTGTTTATCATATCCCTACACCTAACGTTATAACCCGTTTAAAAGCCCTCTTTGATAGTTTATCTTAGGTGCTTACGCCTAGTGGAGGAGGTTTTTGATCCTTTCCCAAGCCTATGGTAATCTATTTGCTATGACAGGTAGTGAGAGATATTATCCGTTTTCATTTATGAGATTTATTTTGATGACACCTGAGAGATGTGAGTATCTAAACACTACTTGTGAGGTGCTAGTTTGTAATCTCTGTGCTTATTATGATTAAAGTGGAACGACTATTTGTTGTAATTACTTTTATATTAGCATTAAATGACCCCTAACTTGTATTTTGATTAGAATAAAAGCGCATTTGCTTGAGGACAAGCAAATCTCAAGTGTAAGGGTATTTGATGAAGCGAAAAGTGTACCGCTTTTAGGGGGTCATTTAAGCCCTAAATCGTATTTATTTGATCAAATATTGCCCTAAATCATTCCTTTTGTCATTTTAGGTACTTTTGAGAAGAAATCTGGAAAAGGAAGCATTTTGGACGTTTTTGGAGCATAAAAGTGAAGAAAACGGCAAAGTCTCAAAATTATGCTGGAAAGTACCTTTGACGGCGTCAGGGATTGCCCTTGACGGCGTCACGGCTTGGCAAAAGTGGTGGATATGAAAATTACTCATGATAAGCCAGAGAATTTTGCATGAAAAATCTGACGGCGTCACCCTTTGAAGTGATCAAGATCGTCACGGTTTAAATTAAAGAGGGACGGCGTCAAGCTCAATTCTGACGGCGTCACCCCTTGATAGGCCAGAGCGGATTTTGGAGCACTAAAGAGGGACGGCGTCAGGAAGGCCATCCGGGAACCCTAAAAGCGGCGAGGTGACGGCGTCAGGATCTACAACGTAACGCCGTCAGCCCTTAAACTCTATATATAGTTTTGCAATTTTTTGTCATTGGTGTGGAACTTATTGTGTGTAACTTTGGAGGAGAAACCCTAAGACGAATTTCTGCCATTTTTAAGGGTTTTCATACCCTTGGATCTCCCATGTTTAATTGAAGATAAGTAATCGTTTAATCAATCAATATGTCTATGTGTTGTTTGATTATATCTTGTTCTTGTCTTTTGATTAACATGCTAGGCTAGATTTATCTTGTGTTTGCTTAGATCTAATGAAACCTAGCTATTGATTATTGGTTATTAGTGTGTTATTAGTTGTATTGGATGATTGTTTATCTATGTTAGGCTTAAGAAAACTGGCTAACTTCCTATTCGGTAACTTGCTTGAACGTCTTAAGAAACATGAACCAATGCGTAGTAAGGTTTTTATGGTTGTATTTAATGCATGAGCGAATTCTAGTGATCCCATGTTAGGAGCTTCTTAGCCGGCTCAACATAGGAGTGAAGTAGGAGCTTATAGAGTTGGGGAAGTACGTACACCACCCCACGATTGGTATTAAGGAATACTCCCGTCATCCACGCGATTAATACACACTAATCAACCGGTAAAAGATAGTTAGGGAGTAAGGAAATCTAAGTAAACACATTTCTCTCCACATAAGTTTCACGACCTTTTCAATTTCAGTTATTTTATTTTATTTGCATTCGTAGTAACTTGGGTTAGTTGACTAGCAACTAATTCCGCCCACTCCTTCAAACCCGAGATTTTACTTGCTTTCATAAAAATATAAAAACATAAAAAGAATCTTCTCTCACCCTTAGACCTATTAGAGTAGTTTTTCAATCCTAACGACACTATTCCCTGTCGAGAACGATCAATCCCCCGTACTTACCACTACACTTTACTACATCGGTCAGGTACACTGCCTGGTGGGGTTGTAAGCCTCTTGAGATCCCTCGAGAGGTAAAACCTGTTGTAAGGTTGCAAAACCACGGATCAGTGAGATTGGTGGTGGTAAGAAGAAATGTAGTGTAATTGATGTTTAATGAAGAAAGGGGCATTTTAGTCAATGTATATCATCATCAGAGGGGTATATTAGTCATTTCAAAATTTTTGACTAGTCAAACTAACAGTCAACGAAAAATGGACCAAACCCGTTACGGGTCAGCGAAAACAGGACAAGATCCGTTACTTTTCAAACTATTTGACCAAAATCGTTACACCAGGTAAACCACAAGGACCAAAAATGTAATTAACTCTAAATTCAACTAACAACTTGACTAATAAGCAAAATTACAGGAGCATATAACAAGATTATCAAAACTTTTTTTACTCACACATTTCATCAAACACTTGGTGTGCAACTTGATAAGAAGAAATGTTAACAACTTGATTCACATAATTATCAACCGATTCAACAACACTATCAACCGCAACAATATCAATCAAATCTGCTTCTGAAACAAACGGTTATTTCAAATCAAAAGAAGCCATAAAAATGATGATAATGATCGGAACAGTGATGGTGATCGGAGTGGTGATGGTGACCGGATCGGGATAACTAATTTTTGGAGGGAAGGAATGAGAGCAGAGGAAAACACATACGAAGTGTTGTGGTGGAGTGCGGTGGTGTTGCGGTGGAGTCGCGGTGGAGTGCGGTGGAGTAACAGTGGTGTCGCGGTGGTGTTGCGGTGGAGTAACGGTGGTGTTGTGCTGGAGTACGGTGGTGTTGCGGTGGAGGGAAAGCGTAACTGATTTATGGAGGGAAACAATTGAGAGAAAACACACACAAACTGTGTGTGGAAAAAAAAAAAAAACGAATGGGGAAAAAATAAAATAAAAGTTCATATAGTTGGGGAAAAATTAGGTTTAAAAAAACAAATCTTAGATTAATCTACACCATTAGATCAAAATAGATGGATGATGGGGATTTGTCCCTTGGTAAGCACCAAAATAAGGGTAAGCAATTGAACTTTTCTCGTAAATTACAACATACGTTTATCATGATATTTCTATTTTGTATTTGGTTACATTTTTTTATTGACGAGTTGCATTAAATTCATTTTCATATAAGCCACTGACGAAGCCAGAAATTTAGCTACGAGTGAGCCAAATAAAAAATTAGCATCTACAAAGTAATATCGCTAAAGAATAGTTTTATTGTAAATCGTATTTAGCTAATTAGCTATTATTAAGAAAAAAATTAAAGGTTTTGCTATTTGTATACCGTTTAAACGTTAAAAAGATGCAAAAGTGGTTGTATATTAGGTCAGTCGGTAGTAGTTATATGCAAAGGGCGAGTGGTTTATCATTAAGGTACAAATATTCAATACATGTTTAAATGTTTTATATGTAACCCTTAAGGCTACGTTTATCATTTTCAAAAAAAAAAAAAAAAAAAAAAAAAAAAAGAAAAAAAAAAAAAAAACTACCAATCAAAGTCTCTAAAGAAAATAATGAACAAACTCAATATATACAACATGTTTTAAGGTTAAATCATGAATAAACTACAAATTTTAATTGGTGAACAATTCATAATACAACATATTTTAAGTTTAAATCTAGAAATCAAAAATAAATGGAAGGTAAATTAACTAATCTTGCTTAAAAACGCTATAGAATGCATAGAATATAAACATTAAAGGGTGGGCTATATAATTTTGAAGGACCAATATAATATAAAGAGTAAAATATACCGTTCGTCCTTGTGGTTTGCGTTTACGGACAAGTTTCGTCCTTTGACAGAAAAAATGCACCATTCGTCCCTAAATGCGAAACGTTATGTACCGTTGGTCCTTCACTCTAACGAGGCACTTTAACAGCCGTTAAGTCACTCTACTTAATACCCAAATGAGGGTATAATGGTACATTTACTATATCCTTTTTCTTTTTAGCTATTGTTTGACTGCACTTGTTCATTTTCAAGGCTTCAATCCACTAACACTAACTATAGCCTCCAACTACCATCCGGCAACCACCATATTTATCTCCAAAATCCTACCACCGCCACATTCATCTCCAAAAACCAATCATCCCCATCCCATTCAAACATTACAATCATTTTCACATTCACCACCCACCACCATAATCTACACATACATTATCAAATTAAAACACCCAATTCATAAATCAAATGCCCACCATGACAATCTACACATTCATATTATGAAATTAAAACACCCAATTCAAAAATCAAATGCCTACCACTCTTGGCCCTTGTTCTTTATATATACACGTTTTTGCAGTTAGACTTCTCTAATGACATACCTAAAAGAACGCCTACTCCCACCAAGACCTGCTTCAGCTGCAAACCTTAAAGAAACATCTTATAGACCATTTGCATCTGGTCGCCAACCATTTCAAGGGGTCGACGTTCCAAGCCTCAAAAAATGCGATCAAGGTTTACCTACTTATCATTTATCAAGTCCATGTATTGTAATAAACCTTTCAAAACCATCTAAAAACACCTTCTCTCTTTTTTATTTCTTTTATTTCACATATCTGAAAAAACAAAACAAAAAAAAAAAAAATGAAGAAAGAAAATAACGGTGATTGGAGGTGTATGTGGAGATGATGGCAGAGTGGATCCGGTGACAGTGGAGCAGACGAGCAGATGGTTTAAGTTTAGATGTAAACATGTCTGACTATTTAAGTGTCAAACATGAGAAAGAGTTGGTCCGATTCGTTGTTGTTCGAGTATAGTTAAGGTGATTAGGATAGAAAGCAATGAATCTTTTTGTAGGATTTTGAGAGTTGTTTTTTTTTTTTTTTTTTTTTTTTTTTTTTTTTTTTTTTTTTTTTTTTTATCATTGTATGTTTGTGTTGTTTGGAATATAAGAATATAAGAGAATTTGATGGTAGGGGTAGGATCTGTCTACATTCTACCTCCCCCATACCCTGCCCCGGCGGGATTGGGTTTGTTGTTGTTGTTGTGATGGTAGATGCTACGGTAAAAGATTGACAAGTGAAAAAAAGAAGATTGATAATGATTTACAGCTTTTGATTTGGTGATGGTGATATGGATAGAAGTTTTAAGTTGGGTTGAATTTTGTTTTGACTTTCATGATGTATTTGGGTTTTATTTATCTTTTATGATGTATTTGGTGGCATTGGTGTGTGAAGATGAAGATTAAATTGGTTGGTGATGATGGATGAAGATAAAAGATGAGTGGGGAAGATGAAGTAGAGAGAGAAAAATTAAAAGTATTATTGAAGAAGATAAGTGGAGAAGATGAGTAGAGAAGGAAATGGTAAAAAGACAAAAATACCCTTACATTTGTAGACTTAACGATTGTTAGTGTGTTCCGTTAAAGTGAAGGACCAACGGTACATAACGTTTCGCATTTAAGGATGGATGGTGCATTTTTTTTTGTCAAAGGACGAAACTTATCGGTCAACGCAAACCACAAGGACGAACGATGTAGTTTACTCTAATATAAATCTAAGGTGCTGTTTGTTTTTTTAGAGGTTTTATGTCTGAATCTGAATACCACTTCTGAATCTGAATGAGTGGTCCAAAAGTCTGAATCTGAATTATTTTAGACTGTCTGTTTTTATGTCTGAATCTGAATGCCTGAATAAACAAAAAACAATCGTTTCGCTATAAAACAAACCAAATGACCCTCCATTCGTGATTATTAATAAAAAATTAAGACCAAGATGATGAGATAAGGATTGAAAAGAAGTATCAATAAAGTTTAGGCTTTTCAGATGTAATCAGACGTTATTCAATGTCTGAACGAATCAGACCTTATTCAGATGTATTCAGACTTTAGATCTGAAAAAAAACAAACAGTCTGAATCTGATTACGTCTGACCAAATCAGACTTCAGACGTATTCAGATTTGAATGAAAAAAAAAAAACAACCTAAGAAATACATAAGCTTTTGCTCAAAAGTTTAGGTTGGCCATGGCATACCCAAGTCATCAATTAGCTCCGTCACTGATATAAGCTGCATAATCTAAGTCACATGTAGTTATACATCTTTACACAGTAATAAACGAACCACCTACGCACGTCTCCTCTATCGTAGCTACAATCAACAACCACTACCGTTAATGACTTTCCCCGTTATATCTCTTTTTAGTTTGCATATATCCTCTAACTACCCATGATTTTTATATGTTTACTACCGCAACATTACGCAAGCTCCATGCTAGTACTATAGAAAACATAGACACACTTCGTTTTACATCACCCTGACAACTATTATCAAAAACAATTGCTAACGGCTATTTACAACCACTGCCTCTCCCCTTTGCTATTGTGGGTTATTGTCGCCGTCAACCAACACCTTCCTCACAAGCCACGCCGTTGGCATATTGTGTGTAATTACAATTAGTAGAATTCACCAAAAATACGGAAAAATAAGGTTTTGATTAGAAATATCGAGTTGAACAAGTTTAATTCGGTTAAGTTAGACAAATATTTAAACAATGTTGTTTATTGATGTCTATTAGAGCATGCGGTATGATAACTTAAGGGCTGCATTAAGGGTGACATGGAAGGGCTGTAACGCGCGTTAAGGCCAAGTTACTACACCGTGCATCTTCTTTATGCCTCGGCGTTATGGCCTGCGTTGCCATGGTAACGTTGCGTTGAGGATGGATTGAATAAAAAAAATTACATTACCGCCCCTTGGATGTTTGATGTTGTTGCTGCGAGGTGCCGTCTGGTGTTGATGGTGTATATACTATCTTGGAATGGTTTGATTGTTGGTGTGTTACTCTCTGTGTGTGTGTGTTTTAGCTTATGGGCTGTAAATGGGTAGTGAATGGGCTTTGGTGTGTTACTTAGGATAGCTAGATAGTTTCCTTATTTATTTATTTTTTTTTTTTTTTTTAGTTTTGTATTTTTTTTTTTAAATGTTATTTGTATTTTTTTAAATGTTATGTTGTTTATTAAATGAAGTATTATTTTAGGGGTTGAATTTGTAATTTGTATTTTTTAAATAAAAGTGGGGCCCAAAAGGTTTAGTTATGATAAGGGTTGTTTTTTGTGAGTTAAGATTGAAATGTTAAATCTGATGTGCCGCTGACGTTGCGCTAAGTTATGGCTTAACTCAAGGGCAAGATACCAAGTGATCTTATAGTAATTGTTTTCTATAATCAATATAATAAAGACATATTATTTAGTTTAAAGAATAAACTGAAAAAAAATTACAGGTAAAGACAGAAGCCATTTGTTTTTTCTTTTTCTAATTGTCTCTTTTAATAGTTGATGACATACAAGTATTTGAGTATTTAAATAATGAGTTATTTTGTCAACTTAGAGATTTCAATTTTTATAATGGATTAATGTAAGTGGATGTAACCTGGACGGAAACATTCCATTGGTCTAATTTTTTATTACTACAGATATAACTATAACATATACTACCTCCGTCCCAAAATAAGTGTCGAGTTTGACTTTTCAGAGTCAAATTGGTTCAACTTTAATTTTATCTATTTTTGCAAGTGTTATATAATACTTGATGCAATATATATGAATGAATTGAGTTTTAAATGTATTTTTCATTGGTATAATTTTTCATCTAGTATTATATAACAAAAAAAAAATAAAAATATATTTAATGTCAAAGTTGAACCAGTTTGACTCTGAAAAGTCAAACTGGACACTTATTTTGTGAGGGAGGGAGTATATTTGTATATTTTAAGGTACATACTTGCCAAATAGTGTACTTTAAACAATGTAACTAGGTAATTAGAAATTAAGAAATATTAAAATATATTAATATGTTTTGGGATATTATTGTGGTGTTTTAGCCAATGCTTAAATATCTTACTAACATTTAGTGGGCATTGGAGCCCCCTTTTTTTTTTCTCACCCGCTCCATCGAAGCCCGGCTAATAGATTGGTGTCTTCTTACCCGACCCGCCCTATTCACCATAACTCACACCCTTCGTTGTTCTTTGAGATCTGAACGGTGCAACTCCGACACCTAAACCCGATGGCGATTCACCTTTGCCCGATCCGACCATATGGGTTTTGTAGTAACTACAGTTGCCTGTGAGGGGATGTATTAGAAAAGCAATAGTGAAACTAATTTTTTAAAGCTTTTGTGGTTGTGGTTAGGCCATATGTTAGGAATACAGTATCCCCATTAATTACATCCACATCTTTTGATCTAAAGTTAGGTGGGTTCCTCATTTTGTGATAAAAAAAGTTGGTAGCGTTATTGTCTCAAGAAAGTCTGTGAAAGAATCCGTTCTAGGTCTCAATTTCTTATTCTATTTTTTTGTGTTTTGTTGATGTTATTGCTAATTGTCTGTAAGATATTGGATATCATAACACAAGATCGGATTTGTGTATACACCGAATTCTAGAGAGAGAAAGAGAGAGAATGAGATATTCTAGTGATAGAAAGTTCAATGTATTAGCTTCAAATGAAATGAACATCCAACCCTCTCCCTTGGGGGAAGAGGGTATTTATACAACTACATAAACGCCCCATGTGGGCTATGGAGCGGGTTTACAGTGGGTAAAGACCCGACCCGACTCCATGGTGATACTATATCTAAACTAAAGCTATTTAAGCCTACGAGCTAATTAATGCTAATGAGTACTCGGGGTGACCGAGTCTTTCATATGAATATTTATATTCCTAACAATCTCCCCCTAAGGGAGGTCACCCCGGAAATTACAGTTTAAATTCAAGCATTCAATTACATGAATTTAATTTCCTAGCTCATAGTCTTTGATTCTTCAAGGTCTTTAATCTTTGTACTTCAAGTTATGATCTTGTGATTAATGTTCCTTTGACATATGTGATCTTTGAGCATTCTTTGAGATCATCAGCCACCGTAAATCTCCAAGTTCATCCTTTATAGAATCGCCATCATGTGATGTAGTGACCATTGGACCGACATGCTCACACTTTTCTGGATCAGGAGACTTTGCATCAGAGTTGCGGAAGCATTGTTGTAAGTCTCTCAACTTTCATGATCCTTTGATAAAGAATTGGTCGTGTGAGCATAGGGTGTGGATTGACATGTCTCTACTAGAATTAGGTACCACCATCACCATCTTTATATAAATCTAAAATAAAACAGTTAGCAATAAAGTTGGAGAACGAATATGGCTTTGTCGTTCGCTCGGTGTGGTTGGATTAACCTTCGGTTCCGTGAGGACCGACCTGTGATCAGGTAGAATCCCCTTTAAAGAAAATTCTCCTTGACAGGACTTTCCAGCTTGTTGTAAAGAATCATCCAACGAATTAACATCAGAATCATCATACAAAGCATGTTCTCATACCGGAATGTCTCAAAGCAGACAACACGGTAGAGTGAATAAGTGAATTAAATCCCCACTGATTGATGAGAAATTGATTAGAAAAATCACTCGCGTGTCACTCGATAAACATTTTATGCAACACGAAGAGGGTTTTATGAATTAAATCACAATTCTGTCATAAACACTTTTTTTTTAAAATTTACACAATCAATGTGCTCGAAACTCAGTTGGTGAGCACATTGAAAGTATTTCCAAAAGCATCCGTCAATCCATTTTCTGGAACAAGTTTGATTCAAATGTGAATCGCCCCATCGTTTCTTTCCAGTTATCACTAGTTTGATCCATGAAGGATCTCACATGTCACCCACCAAGAGCTTGTTTGATGTTGGCTCTAGAAGGATTTCCATCTTCATTGTGAATACTTTACGTATCACTCGGATGTTCTGGCAATACCACAAGGATAATGCGTAGGACTCTTAATATATGTTTTCTTACTTTTCACGGTGTATGAAACAACAAGCATATTGGAAATGTGTCCTAATGAGATTTATGGATGATCTCTTGGCTCTAGACTCAATAGTGCGTTTTGATTTAGTGATCGGAGGCTGGAGCAGACTACCACCTTTTCAATATCAACTAACTCGGAGTGGGAGAGTCAATAGTAATGAGTAAATCTCCGTGTAAATGAAACAAGAGTCTTTTGAGAGACCTTGAGTGGCTAGGGAGGGTTGTGCAGCATATCACTTGGTCCATGATACTTATCTTCAATGTCAGCAATCAACTAAGTGATTCTGACAACATATGTATTGACCCGGTTTCTGCCTAAAGTGTAAGGAGGGTTTCTTTCTTTTCACCCTTTATCTTTACATTACTTTTTTATTCTTCAACCCCTTCAGTGCTTACCGAGACTTCATCACTAGTACCTTGTTGGGTTTGTTCCAGTACTAGCTCCATCTCAGTCGGCACTCTTCCCTTATTCTCACTTTTCTCCTTTTTTCATCGTTCCTAAGGACTTCTATTCTAACTAGAGGATTGTCCCTGGGAAGATCCCTCCGGTTTTGGCTGGATCATGGGAACTTATACCTAACCTTACCATCCTTATAACTCTAGTGTAGTAAATAAAATGGTTGGTCTTTGGTATACTTCCACAATTGCCATCATAAATCATTTGCTCCCCCTCAATATGTGCATCGATATACGAAAGAGTTTAGCACATATGGGAGAGCCTACACTTGAGTCCAAAAGATCACATTTTTTTTCCAGATTTTCATATTTAAATCACATTCTCTCCCCCGATCAAAAATTTCAAACCTTTTGAGATTTGGGATCTCAATTGATTTAAATAAGTTAGAAAATTTGGGAGAAAATGTGGTCTGATTCAATGTATTCTGATAATGGAACATTATTATGCTCCCCCTCAATCAATGAGGGAGAATGTTAGTGTCAGGTATGATAAGTTTGGAAGGTTTTGAATTTTTAAAAAAATATCATACACTGACACATAACAACCACATTTTATTCACTGCTTATTATGTACAAAGATAATTGTTACGACACAAATGATGTTGACCTTTACGCACAGATGATGTGATCATTCGCTTCTCTGAGGGAGTCAGTAGTCAACATCAATTATCCATCCACCAACAAAACTTCCTAAGTATTGTAGATCCCCACACAGCGAGACTAGAATTAGTAATAATTTGTTGAAGTGAAGGTGGTGGTGGTGGTGGTGAAGGTGTTGTTGTTGTTGTTGCTGCCGATGTTGTTGTTGTGGTGAAATCAAAGCCAGTTAATAGAGTTTGAACATCTGATCAAATGGTTAGAGCGGGAGCAGGCACATTCATATCGGCCATGGAATCTGCATAAGAATATCAACACAGATATACATACATACAGATTCACTCTTCATTACTCGTTACCACGTAGCAGCTTGCCTACTCATAATACCATATTCATAACCTAATCAAACCATTATTTAGCATGAAGATCAACCATCAATCATGAACATGGCAATTCACACATATTTCAACATTCAACTCAGGATCTTAGGGACATGATTCTAACACGATAGCTACATACCTAAGCATATTCTGAGTGCACAAGTAATAAATCAACAACAATTAAACAGCTATCGACTAACAAAAGTCAATCAACATTCGAAACTCATTCAGTTAGATCATACAAATGCTTGTGGAGTATTCAAGAACATCAAACACAATGGGTTTTCTAACTTCTTTTAGATTTTGAGTTTTAAAGTATTTAGGGGATTAAAAGAGGATTCCAAAGTGACACAAATGGACCTTCTAGTTACATAAAGCTAGGAAACTATACGCAAATTGCACATAATGCCCTAATCTTTCTAACAACTAACACATTTGGCCATTTGAGATAAAGCTTAGTAAGTTCCTCTTCAACAAATACCCCATTAACTACAAAACCTTTTCTAGCAATTATGAGATAACCAAGAAACCCGTTTGATGATATAAAATTTGAAATCACTCTCCCCCTCAATCAATGACCCGTATTCTAGTAAAAGAGTTGTAGTCATTGATTGAGTGACAAATTTTATGAACAATCCAAGTCTGAAAGAATTTCAAACAGCATGTTACTACCATGTGTCTCACAAATAATTTTCAAAAGAATCATAGAAGGAAAATTATTTGTATACAAAGAAGACTTCTCTTCTTAATCAGGAAATAATGCACTGAAGCGTACAGTAAATCGAAGAAACATGGATATAAAGTAATCCATGCCCGGTTGAAATTCACCCGGTGGGAGGAACAACCGTCTTTTTGGCGACATGCTTTCCCCATTTTTAAAAGCGGGTTGCTATCTGAAATAATAGCAAGCCATATAGGCATGTTTTGAAAAAACCTTTTGAACTTCTGTTCGAACTTCATTTAAAGACCCGTGTCATTATTGAATGACATTTCTAGGACCGTAAATGTTATCGATACTAGAAGACATGCCTTGAAAAAACTATTTTTGGTATTTTCTATTTTTCTGATTTTTATGGTTTTTCTTGGTTTTATATTTTTTGTATTTTGTTTTTGGTATAAATTATATACAAAGTATATTATTTTTTACGGTTTTTTTTTGGTTTTATATTTTTCTATTTACATTTTGGTTTAAGATATGTACAAAATATATTATTCAATTTAAGAAGATGTTGACATGAATACCGAAATAAGGATATCGTTCTATATGTTGTAGAAGTCTGTAGTCAACATCTCATAAACTTTCACCACCAAAGCTTTCGAGGCTCCTGAATAATCATCTGAACTTGAGCCTTCTCAATGTGAAGCTTTGATAGCTTCCCCCCCCCCAAACCGACAATCTTCTTTTTGAGCAGTTTCAAAGGTCTCTGTCAAGCTTACATTAGTTAAGTTCACAGCGGAATCCGTAGCAAACCACATCAAATATTGCTGCTCCTTTTAAGAATAATCATCGTGATTATCCGTTCGGGGGATCATCAAATAGATCAGCAACGTATCATCTCACGCTTGAGTAATTCTTCTCATATTTCTTCCCGCTGAAGGCTGAAGTAATGCATACCAAAAGTATCAAGAGGCCACTTCCCCAAAGTAGTTGAAGTGATGCAATCAGTCTCATTATATGAAGCTCGGAATGATAACACCAAGACAGCACCACAAAAGCAACTGAGTACCGGATGTAGTTGAAATGATAACACCAAAACAGTACCGTAAAAATCAAGTAAGTCCCGGACGAACACATTTCCTTCTGTAGGATACCGACTAACCAGAGGAATCATCATACAATTGTGTACCTCTTTAATCATCAGAAACTGTTTCTTACATCTCTTCCCCCACGTAGTTGGAATAATACACCAAAAGCCACGAGTTAAAGCACTGATTTTCTCTACGGTTATGACATTTGTCTTCCCGGAATAACTTCAATTAAGAAGAAGTATAAAGTTCATCACGTGTACTCGTTGTGCGTTCAGATGTATGTCTCCTTCCCCCTTGCTGGTTTTGATACCTCAGAATCAGCAACACATTTTACGCACATATACTTGAAATCTTGTGAGAAGAACAAAATTGGCTCAAATTTATCCTGTGAGAATCAACCGCTACCGAAACTCTCTCTGACTATCTTTACCAACCCTTAAGTAGGCTATTTGATGTGATAACTGATGGAGCAAACCCGATATACCAAACTTGAAATTGAAGTAGAATTCCCCGTTCTCGTGACTTAAGCTTGCACTAATGTTGGAAGAACGGTGTAGAGAATTTATGCTCCAAGCAAATCTCTAAGTATTCAATACCCAACCAAAGTATGAGACATTAACACCTCTTGCGATTATCCACAACGTCATCGGCGTGTGACACTGAGTACTACAACATAACTCCTTTAAGTGATAGTTAACCAGGTCTTCAAACATTTACCCCGACTGCTGGTAACTAGATAAACTAAGTCTTCAACTTAAATCTTAAGCACGAGCAAGTTATCATTGAAAGTCATGCATCCAACCAACCCCGACTTCAAGATAAAATAAGATCACGCCTTTGTGAAAGTCAACTTCAATCTCAAATAAGTGATACCTGATCAGCTCCGTAGTCACAATTAGAGTCACATGCCCAACAAGTGAGTGAACATACAATCAAATGTACGTCGATCCACTGTTCACACTTCTCCCCCTCAAAAATTGCATATGAGGTTGCCATTTTTGATTGAATAAGTGCATATGAGGTTGATCCACTATTCACACTTTTCCCCCTCAAAAATTGCATTTGAGGTTGCTATTTTTGATCGAGTGAATAAAAATACAATCTAATGAAAGTAGATCTACTTGATGACTGAACGATCATGGAACAAGTATGAAGCTTGTTGATGAGAATAGTCAGAAACAAGAAGATTTCTCTTCTTTCGAAGATAAAGCGCACTTAAGTGTACGCCTTTCTTTTCTTTGAGGAACGGGGCCTGGAGTGTTTTCAGCAGACACCATTATGTTGACATTGAGACCCGAGGCTTGAACTGCAGTGTTCAAACGTCATATTTCGCTGAAGAACGAGGCTTGAACTGATATGTTCAAACGTCATATTTCATGTTCATCAAAGTTGAGTTTCATGAACCCCTAATTTATGACATATCAGTCTTTTCGGCAACCAAACTCTGAGTCTTTCCTTAATGGGAGTGAACGATGTACCTGCACTTAAGTAAAGACTACCTGCACTAACATTAAGAGTTTGTTTGCATTTATGTGGGTTAGTGATATCAGCATCTAAACCATTTGGGGTTTCACTGTCAACCTTAGTTTTTCAATCAGTGAACAACTTACTAGTAGGTATCCATCTAAGACCAACAATCTTAAAAATTTTCCCCGTCGGTATCTACCTAAGGCAATATCTAGGAGTGTTTGGTTTCTTGGAAGTTTCAACAGAAACTCGAAAGTTTCACCAGAAATTCGGAAGATTCAACAGAAACTCGGAAGTTTCAACAGAAACTCGGAAGTTTCACCAGAAACTCGGAAGATTCAACAGAAACTCGGAAGTTTCAACAGAAACTCAGAAGGTTCAACAGAAATTCGGAAGATTCAATAGAAACTCGGAGGATCTTGTCAAATGACTTCAAACTCGAAGAAACTGACAGAAACTCGAAGAACTCTTTGATGAACAGTAACCGAGACACCAAAAATCACATTTTTTCACCCCAAAACCCCACGATTCGCCCCTGGTTAGCTCTGATGCCAATTGTAATTAACAAGAATCAGTTTCTAGAGGTCGAGGTTGATCAAAGTATATCAAATCCATGTTAGTTTTTAGAGAGAGAAAGTAGAGAGAAGGTGAGATGAAAACCAAAATATTATTGATATGAAAGATAAGGTTACACTCCCACACCCCTCAAGTGGAGACTTGAGGGGTATTTATAGGCCTTACACAAGACAACTATTCCAATATTACATTAGCAGTCCCTGTGTTATACGCATACTAGTTGTCTACTCCAATTCACGTAAATATCGCTCACCTTCATTTCTAACATTGTCTGATCTGAGATTTAGGGTTTTGCTTGATTTAATTGTGACTATTGATGAACTCAAATAAGTACATTTTATTATCATCATTTATCCTATTTATTTGACTTGTTTTATTATATTATACATGAGAATCGATACATTAATGTTTACTTTAGTAATTCTCAGGTAAAAACAAGCATTATGTGAAACTTGGCGATTTTGGACTAATTATGGAGCAAAACAAGCGAGATGTTAAAAGTCTACTGAAATCCAGAAGATGCTCCTTATCTCACTCAACAGATACGACGCAGTACCATACTTAGATGATTCGAAGACCATTGCCTGACTTTGAAGAATGCGCCGCATGCAATTCTGTCATGCGCCGCATATGAAACTTTGGTCAAAGAAGAAGATCAAGCTCGTTCTACTCCAAATACGCCGCATTATACTTCTAACATACGGCGTATCACTATCAAGATTTCACAAGTTACAATCCAAGTACATGCGCCGCATACAAAGACCAAGTTACGCCGCATTTGAAGACGGTGTACGAATATTCCAGAATATATTAATCTTGGACCCCACGCGAAGTTAAGTCAATGCGCCGCATCTATCCCTGAGACAGAAACTATAAATACCCCAATGACAGACGAATTTAAGGGCTCTCTCAGACATATAGAGACCAAAGACCATATAACCCTAGATCCGAATTCAGACGACCAAGCAACACAAGACACACCTCAAACAAAGATACAAGAGCTGTAAGAAGGTCCTGCATGTATTCAATTCATTAAGTAGTTTTGTTTTATTGTATTAGTACGCTTTAATTCATCAGGATTGATGGGCTTGTGTCATGTGACTACGGAAGATCATGCACTCCCCTTAATATTGCTTTCCCATTAATTAAAGTTTATATGTTGATGTCTTTGGTGACTTTTATTAGTGCATTGATAACCTCTGTGTCTAGCTGAGTCTTGCTTGGGTCGCCATGCCCCTTCCTCGCCTATTTGTTTTAGCGTCTCTTAAATAAATAGGATAGACATAAGTAATCATTAAGGGTTTACTCGCCGATAAGATTAGAGCCAACGAGAAAGGTTTAATTATATACACTTCATATAAAACTAGCAATAAAACAAGTGACAAGCTACTTAATTATCAGGACAGGTCTTCTTATTTTCTCGAGTATCTATCTGTGTACGTGTGTGCTAATCGCTGATTCGTGCTCATTAGTTTAGTTTTCTACTTAATTATAACGAAACCGTGCCAGTCTCTCAGGCAGAACCCCCTTGCGTTAGATTAAGTTGTATAGCTAACTTAGGATATTAAAATACTGATTAGAATAACTAGATAATATGTTCCACTCTTAGTGATCGACACTCTACTTACCATTATATTCATACTGACCGGGTACACTGCTCGTTAAGTGTGTGTGTTATTGATAAGTCGGCTAAATATAAATTTAAAACTTGAGTAGGCATTAATACTGCTAAACCGCAACGACACATAACGCACCATCAACTATTATTGTCGTGGTGGTGTATGCAAGTAAATTACTGCTATTATTTTAGGGTTGCAGCTTTTGAATGTTTATTGTGTTTTCTGATGCCACATCAGTTCCACATTTTTTTTACTAGTTTTTTTTTAGGTTCTGATAATTTAGAGGGTTTCTTTTGGTTACTGGTAGAAATAATTAAAGGAGCTTTTTTTTTTTTTTTAGTTTTTTTTAACTTGAAATTAGCTATGTTGGTAGATTTAATGCAATAATTTAAGGAGGTCTTTATTTTTTTTATATATTTTTTTAATAGAAATCAATGCAAATCTATCTTTACCCAATCCAAAAAAGTAAGACTTTTACTTTCGTTGCTACGAGTAAAAGTATCATTGCGCCTACTTTTTTCCCCTAATTTTGACATTCTGCATTTTTTAATAGTGTTCGATTTGAGTTTGAATTTTCTGTATCATTCTGTCATCCCTTATTTTGAATACAGGTTGGTCCATCTGATATAATAGTGTTCGCTTTGAGTCGAGGGTCGCGGGTGTCCAAATAAAGTATAACAAGAATCGTGACGATGCTCTATGCTGCTATTGTACTCTTTTCGGCACTTATCCGAAGGTCTGGTCCGTTTCCCGTTCTTGATATTTAGGTTTACTTGAATTTTTTCCATCTATATCATTTTGTTGTCGCTTAGGAAAAAAATAAAAGACGACACGCAACTGTAGCAGCACGTGAATGGCCTTCTATCAGTAAAAGGAATGTTTGTAGCAGCACCATATTACAACACACTGAGTTTTTCAAGAAGAGAATATATAAAGAACCAGCTCGCTTCTATTCCAGGAAATTTGCACTATCGCTCACCGGCTACTAAAATTACCTATGATAAGTCTCTATCACCTACACTTTATGGGACTCGATTTGATTCAAGCTGTGATAGGGGGACTCCGTTTATGTTTACTCTTAGCCAAGGTGAGTTTACTCCGTTTTAACTTTCCTACACCGATCACACATATAAAAAATATTTAACGCGGTCATGATGGGTGTTCTTGCTTTGCGAAATCAGCTATTGTTGTATTAAGACAGAAAATGAAGTCAGTTTAAACGACCATTAGGATGTTTGGTTTGACGAGCTTTTAGATTAAGATTATGATTTTTCGGTCTAATTGTATCACTGATGATGATTTGCAGGCCCGGCAAACGGAGCCGTCCTGTTACTTTTGCTATAGCAGTGTCAAACTCAGAATGTAAATATGAGGTTTATACTGAGTTTTGATTTGTGTGAGGAAAATAAATGTGGGTAGAATGGCACAGGTAAAGATTTTCCCTTCTTTGAGACGATCCATTCTTACTTTATATATTATCATTACTGTGTTTCACTTTAAATGAGCATGTTTAAAAAATATCTGAAGTTGAATTAGTGAAATGTTTTTCCTCGAAAAGAAGTTCAAGTCATTATAACAAAGCAACATTCGTTATGACAGATTTTAAAGTTTTTTGGTCTTTTAAAGAGCCTGCTAATTATGCATCTTAAATATGTTTTCAGTTTTATTGGAGTTTCAAACTTATTTGTCGCTTCAGGTGTTTTGTGAATGATTAACTTTGACTGGCCCATACTTCCAGATCATGCTTTTGGAAGCTTGTAGAAAATATATGATTTTCTTTTTTCTTTGTTACATATTCCATGTGCACGATTTACGTGGATACAATGGTCTGGGTTAATGGGCCTCGCATTCGGTTTCATCTTAAAAAATGGCGGTCTAAGTTAAGTACAGGCTGCAACAGAATTGCTTATCTAAAGGTGAAATGGAACACACAATTCCTATATAGGTTGTTTACCCCTTTTTAAAGTTATTTTAGACACTGTGACTCATATATTATCTGTTATAGTTTCTCGTATAATCAAAATATACTAGCCATTTATACATTTTGATTGTTCGATATTGCATTTTTTACTTTCTAAAGACACATCCACACACGCTCTAATTTTAACCAAAACATACACTATTTAGGTGAAACGGTTTGGGATGGCAAAAATTATTTAGGTTGTTTAGATTTATTTATTTATTTATTTTTTCAAAAAATGTGATTTGCGAAGATTAAATGTGTGTTTTTGGTGTCTGGGATTAAATGTATTTGTTTAGCGCAGAATTCAATAGATAGTGTTTGGATATGCTTACTCTATAAAAAAACGGTAGTAAACCCTAAAGAGAGAAAATTACAACATTTATAATGGGGTTTCGCCTTGGGGTTAGTTGTGATACTAATTTATGTTTCATCTCAAATAAGCACTTGAAAATAAGCGTCTCCCAATCTATTTGGCTCAAATTAGCCAGTTGAGCCAAAACATATTACATCTTTTAAACTGCTTATCTGTTGAACAATGAGCTGATAACTAGAGAAAAAAAATCAATGCCACACACCCTATAAGGTAATACAATTGCCTTTGTAAGACCGTGAATAGTTACAAATATGCATTTGTTTGTGGAAATGACGCGCAGGTTTGAAGGAATGTGGCTCCACAAGAGATAATAAAGAGGTTGGAACAAGCTGCAAGAAGATTAAGAAAGTCGGTTACTTACGTTGGAGTTGCAACTATAGAGTACATGTACGGTATGGAGACCGAGGCCTACTATTTTTTGGAGCTCAATTCCCGTTTACAGGTGAATGTGAAATTCATCATTCGGTCTCTTATTTTGTTGGTCCAATCCACTTGAAAGTTTCTTTTTGGAAGTTAGTTCCCACTTACGTTTTTTCTAAATAACCTTGCACAATCATGTCTTTGTGTTCCAATTTTATAGGCCACTGTTGACAACAGATGAAGAACCTTTTCGGGTATCTAAGAGATAATGTCACACAGGACAGAAGATGAGCAATAAGCGGAGCTCAATCAATTCAGGAAGTGCAGCTGCACAGAAGAATGGTGATATTTAGGATCAAGTGACGTGGCATATGAAGGTCAGTATTTTGGTTATGAGTAATTTTCGAGTGTTAAATAGTTCATAACTATTTGAGTGACAAGATATACGAATTCTCGGGCGAGAAAAACCATTTTTTAACCGTTTCACTGTGTTTGACCCATACTATATTGTTCTGGAACAAACAACGTTTATAATTTATAGTTGATAGACACAATAATACTTTTATGTTCATGCGTAGTATATACCATTTTGTTCTCAGTGAAATTACAGTTGTATATATTTTTGACATGATCATTGTTATTTGCATCACAGCTTGCAAGGCAAGGGGTTCTGATCTCAGATGTCACTTCAAGGTACGTGACACAATTTTCATGCATAATTGATTGATGTATCTTTACTAACATATAAACGCGATTGTATGATGAAACATATATGTCAGTGTTGTTGTGATCTTTCAGGATGTTCGAGGTGGTTGAGCTAGGAGTACATGTTCACTGATCTTTCAGGAAACATGTTGTTATTCTTATCTTTGCCTGTGACAATCTTGGATGCTTTCTTTATCCTTTGGATCTTCACATCCTTTCGTCAACTTTAAATATGCTTAAGGTACTTGATATTGATTAACATTCCATTTAATTATAATTCTATTGTTCTATGGGTGTTTGCTTACTGTTCTTGCTGTCAAAAGGGCTGTTTAGTTATTTGCTATTGAAAGGGTTCTTTGCTTTCTGTTTTTTGATGTCAAGAACTGTTTAGTTTTTTTCGCTGTCAAGAAGTATTTGGTTGTTTTTGCTGTCAAAATGGGGAATTTTAATGTTGTTTTTGCTGTCAAAAAGGGGGTTTGGTTTGCTGTTTGTGCTGTCAATATATGGGCTGTTGAGATAGGACGAACAGTTGTTTGCTTTTTGCTGGTATGATGTATATATTGCTGAATCATAACTGTAACATATGCAATATAGTAATTCTGTGTTTGCTTTTTGCTAAAGGATAATTCAAGTCTTATATTCAGTTATACTTTATATGAAATTTGAGCTCTACGTTGAATACTTAAGAAATGAAATACTTTGTATTCAAACTTCCCGTCGCGAAGCGCGGGTTTCCCACCTCGTTTTGTATTGTTTTGCGGGCGTAATTTTTTTTCAAAGAAATTTTGTTAAGTTTGTTTACTTTTAATATTAAAGGTTTCCATGGAAAAGAAGGTGGATTAAACAGGGGTGGCAATTCGGGTCGGGTTTCAGTTAGCAGGTTGGCGGGTCAAAAGACTTCAACTCGAACCTGACCCGTTTAAATAATCGGCCAGCCATCTCAACCCTAACCTGTTTACACATGACCCGGAAACGACGTATTTAATCCGTATATATATGGGTTGGCGGGTTAAACAGGTTACATGGGTTGATTAATTAAACGGGTTTCGGGTTGACCCATTTAACCCGTTTATCTAAACAAGTTGGCACATTACACAGGTTAAATGAGTTCGTGTGTCGACCCGTTTAACCTATTTAACCCCTCAAATAAAGTATATATAATTTTTAAATTTTTGGGAAAAATCTTAAATGGGTTGGTGGGTCGACATGTTTAACACATACCCAACCCGAACCTGACCTTTTTAATAAACGGGTTAGATGGGTCGACCTGAACACGACACAAAACCTATTTAGGCTCAACCCGAACATGTTAATTTTCGTGTCGGTCTCAGGTCGGGTTTTGTGTCGGGTCACAAATTTCCACCCCTAGTTAAACTGTTTTAAGAATAGTCATTTCAGAAAGGGAGCGTGGGACGGTATTATCAAAAGTTGGTCACGGGATTTTAAACATTGTCTTACAATTTCTTCATACTTCAGATTTAAACTCGGCGATGTTTTAAAGCATGTTTTTAGTTAGATCCATGGTCAAGCGCTACTAACATGAAAGATCGTTTTAGTCGGTTTTATGCATGGGAAGAGATAATGAGGCCATTGTTTCCAATTCACAAACCTGACGAACATTACAACAACAAATTTTCAAGACATTAACTAGAGACGTACACAAAGAGTAGATCGTGAAGATGCAGAATATGTGGTCCTAGTTTTTGAAGTATGAAACTCTCAATTTACAAAAATATTACGATATTTAATCTATACAATATCTTATGTTTTGATGATGATAAACATGTAACTTGTATTACATAACATAAAATGCGCAAGTTACTTGTAACCACAAATCATCAAATTATATATTCATCAACACCTCTCGACATCTCGAGTGCTCGTATGCTTCAACACAGGTTCGAATATGTTTGTTAATTATTTTGCATTATAATCAAACCATTTAACAAACCTTTAAGAATGTTTAAAATACATTTTAGAGTCATGTCATACATTTTGCATTAGTTTGTGTAAACTAGCTAATACACTTTAGCCTTAAAGTTTGCGTACACATTTTTAGCAAGTTATTTACACAAGTAACTATATATTTTATTTTTATAAGTGATGATATCAAATAATCCTGATATTTTAGTGTCAATTTCCGCTTAATATGCTCATTAATTGTATTTTTTATATGGATATTTGCTGACTTTGAAGAAGTTAAGGCGAAGTTACACTCTCCACTTACGCCGTAACTAAGGATTTATACACGAAAACCAAGTCAACGCAAATCAAGTATTACGACGTAATTACCACTGAGATTACGCCGTAACATTTTAGAGACTTAGAAGAATTTCGTAAGCATGAAGGTTACGCCGTAACCAATGCAAGAGGTTACTGTGTAATAGTTACACAGAATGGGATTGAAGATAGTACGGCGTAACCAACAAGAAGATTACGACGTAATTGTTGCAGTATGATGATTACGGGGTAACTATCCATCAAGTTACGCCGTAAATGTTATTAATCAGATAAGGATAGTCAGAAGATACACTAGTTACGGCGTAACCATAACTAGAGGTTACGCCGTAACTTTGTCGAAGCCTATAAATACAAACCCTATTTTCTGCATTTACATAACTTTCTCCACACAAAAATTTAGATAACGAAGTAGGGTTCCACAAGAACGATCTGCAGTCGCATACTGAGCATTTTCCAAGGGAGAAATCACGCCATAACATCAATAAGTTTTAGCAAATTACATTTGATTTATACTTTTGATTTCATGTCTTTCATTACAATGCAAAACATTGAATCTTCTGTACTTTTCAAAATGATCGGCTAAGCACCTTTGGTGCTAGCCTAGTTATGATTCCTTTTATGTTATGATTATTTTTTTGCGCTTTTATTATTTCTTCTAGTGTATGCATGCTTAGTTTATTCGTAGATCCCCTAGCTTTGGTAGTTTTGAAGTGCGGTTGTACTTATTACACTAGGAGAATGAATCAAAGTACCCTAGAGTAGTAGGTTGCAAAGGTTGGTAAGAATTGACCATAGGACTACCAATTCCTTGTGTGCGAATGGACCAAAGGATCACCTTTCGATGTTGGATAAACTTAAGAAGTTAGGGATGTGTGGTCTAAGATCCGAGAGGCCGGATCACACATTAGAATGAATCTAGCATGTAGCAGTACTTAATGACTTAACCTAGTCTACCGGTGACCTCTGTTAATCACAAAGTACCTAACCTTTGATATCAAAGTAGAATTCTAGGGGACATAGGCTAGACGAATTGACCATAGGAGTCTAGTGAATCTAAACCCCACTTCGAGTGATAGGAAGCATTATTAGAGAACATAGTCATTGCGTGATTGGATGAATAACTAGGCTAGTACACTTTCTCCCTACTGCATTCAACTCAATTTACTTTCTGTATTTCATTTATGTTATTTAGTTTTATTAATCAAACAACTCAAAACCCCTTTTAAAACGTGACATAGACTTAAGTTAAAATCCACACACATATAGCTCTTGGGACGACCTCGGTTTTACCAAATACTATACTACACACGATCGGGTTCTCTGCCCGTTAGTGCATAAGGTAGACCATAGGTAGATGAGACTTATTATAAATTTAAAACCTGGTTAGAAAACCTGCATCAAATTTTTGGCGCCGCTTTCGGGGAGCTATATTAGGATTTTTATTTAAGTTTTTAATTTTCTGTTAATTTTTCAATTTTCCCACATCTTTCTTTAAGTTTCAGGAACAATGGCAGTTGTGGACATTGATATGCTTACCCTCGAGGAGTACCTTGCTATGACTCGAGAAGAGCAAGGGCCGGGGCTTGTTAGGCCGGTTATTGGAGCTGATGTTCAGTTTGAGATCAAGAATCAGTTCATGAGGGAGTTGCGTGAAAAAACCTTTTTCGGAAACAAGACTGAAGATGCTTACGAGCATGTGGAACATGTCTTGTAGATCGTGAGCCTTTTCAACATTCCAGGTGTTTCTCATGATGCTATCATGCTCCTAGTGTTTCCGATGACACTCATGGGTGCCGCTAAAAGATGGGTTGATAGGTTGCTCGCTGGAACCATCAACACATGGGATCTCCTTAAAAGAAAATTCATCCAACAATATTGCCCTCCCTCGAAGACGGAAAAGCAACTAGAGGAGATCCATAACTTTATTCAGGAAGCTGATGAGACATTATACCAAGCTTGGGATAGGTACAATGATCTTCTTTACAAATGCCCAACTCATGACCTCAACAAGCATCAAGTGGTCAATATATTTTATAAAAGAATCAACATAGCAACAAGGCAAATACTTGACTCTCAAGGGGCCGATCCCTGGGATGAGTCCTATTCTAGCACTTGAAGCTATTCAAAACATGGCCGACCACTCGCAAAAGTGGCATGATGGAGGCAACAGCAAAAGCATAAACGGAAGTTGGGATGGTATCGCGGTTATTGTTGGGTTCGTAAAACACCCAATTATCTTAAACAGGATTTGAACACAAATTAAGCCAAGTGTTTGCTAAACCGAGAACAATTCAAGTCACTGAGAGAATAGCCTCTCAGTGAGTCATCTTCAGGATGCTTAAGGCGAGTTCAATAAAGGACTCACTCTCAGGAAGGCGGTACTCCCTGAGTAGGACTTAAGCCAAAGAAGAAGATGATGGTTCAGTGAGTGTTGGACAAGAACTCACTGAACCCCAGTCTCCTCAACAACATTAAAGTGATTAAAGACTGATGAACCAATGCCTGAAGAATAGGCAGGAACAAAAGGGAAAGATCTGAGAAGATAAGAGTGTCAGACCAAACACTCTTATCTTGTCAGATACCAACCTTCCCTATTGCGGCTAAAAGTCATGGAGTGTCAGCCAACAACTCCCAAAGTCTTATTAGCCCATTCATATTGGTTCTTGAAAATGACAATTACTGTTTGTAATTGTCAGACACGCTACCTCAACAACTTGTAATATTTTAATCACTTATACTTAGATTACTTGTGTATAAATAGATCCGATGGAGAGAAGTTATGTGTGCTTTATATATTGAAAGCTTAGAACTTTTACAAAGTAACTTCTCTCCAACAAAGAGTATACAACTCACTGAGATAGCTCAGTGGGTATATTGTTACCACTCAAGCAAAACTTGAGTTTCGATAGGAGACACCATAAACCCTTGTCTATTCAATCCCAAGTGTTTGTTCCGCAAAACACTTGGGTAATAGATTCTTGGAATTATTTCTAATAAGAATTTAAACGTTGAAAAATATTGTGTTTTTATATTCACGTATTATAACTGTTAGAAATATTCTTTGCATTGATCTCAGTCATAAGCTCACTTAGTTTAACTTAATTGTTATTACTCGGTGCGCTAAGGGATCAACAAGTGGTATCAGAGCCTCTGGTTTATAAAACATTTCAAAAACCCAGAGAGCTCCAGGTTTTTAAAACCAAGATCCTAAAATGACTGATACCAATGTACCCCAGTTAGTCGATAAAAAGGGTGGCAGCTATTCTGCTATAGCACCCAGACTTGAGGCTGGCAAATTTAGCAAATGGAAAAAATATATGATTTGCTATTTAACTGGGATGGAACCCTACTACATCGCTTGTATCAAGGATGGCCCATTTGTCCCAAAAACTGCTGCAGGGCTAATTAAGCCTGAAGCTCAATGGACCATAGATGAGAGGAGGGTGGTCAATCAGGACCATCGCCTGAAAAGCATCCTTATATCATGTCTTCCTGACGATATAATGGAATCAGTCATCAACTGTTCTACAACCAAGCAAACTTGGGATGACTTGGTAAATAGCTTTGAGGGTCCCTCAGATACCAAGGAAAATAGGGTCATGGACCTTAAACTTGAGTACAATACTTTCAGGGCAAAGGACTCTGAAAGTCTCTCTCAGACCTACACCTACAAGACTTTGATAAATGAGCTATCAAATGATGGTGTAACTTTATCTATGCATGAGACTAATGTTGGCTTTGTCAACAGTCTCCCTGAGAAGTGGCTCAACTTCTCACAAGGCCTGAGGAATGCTAACCACATTCAGACCCTTGAGCTCCCTGAAATTTATGGGAAGTTTGTCTATAAAGACAACTGGATCTCAAGGAGATACCCTGACTCAAAAGCTCTTGAGTCCAAAAAGGCCTTAACCTCCACACCCATATCAACTGTTTTCTATTCTAATGGTGTTGTGCAGGATTTTCAAGAGGATTCTGAAGAAGAAATTGATGAAAGGACTGGTGAGGAGTACCTGAACGACTTGAACTTGGAATTCCAAGAAAGGGCACTCCTTGCTAGTTCAAGAGGTTTCATCAAAAGAAATCAGTCCAACTTTACAAAACCAAAAGCAAATGAGACCACTGAATGCTTTAAATGTGGTAAAAAGGGTCATTTTGCTAGGGACTGTTATTCTAAAACTATCTCAGAACCCTCTTACAAATTCTCAGGAAACAGTTCCTCAGGAACTAGCAAGTTTCAACCTAAAATGTTTCAGTCCACCCAACAATTTCAAAACAAGGGTCAAAAGGATTTTGAAACAAAATATAGGAAAATCAAAGCTAAACTTGCACTTCTTGAAACTAACCCCATATTGTCTCAGGCTGCTCAAACATCTAAACCTATTCAGACAAAGAACAAGGTATTAGTAGCTGAAGCATATGATTAGGATGAAGAAGAGGTTTCCTCAGATGAGGAAATAAGAGTTAGTGCACTGATGGCACTTTCTGAAGAGGATCAGGTGGCTGTTGGAAAAAGCCATGCTAGGAATGGAGAGTGGGTCAACATCACCATGAAGAAGGTAAATACTTTACTTTCTATGGATGATGATTCTGATTGGCAGTCTTACATGAATTATATTTGTGTTGATCTAAAGTTTGTTGAGGAACAAAGGCTTAACCTGTTTTCAAAATTTAACAATATTGTGTCAGAATTGAATAAATGTAGAGATGAACTGCTTGCACTGAAACAAGGCAAAATAGAATCTATTACTCTACAAATTCAGAACACTGAAATTTTGAAACAAAACCAAGCCCTTCAAACAGAACTTAAGAAAGAAAAGGCTGTTATTGAAAGCTGGACCAAAAAGAACCCTAAGGTCTTTGATTCTGTGGGCTTAATTCCTAAGATAACTATAGGAATTGACCACCTCACTGAAACCTCCAGTGAGAGTCCCAGTGAAATGACCTTTGTTCCAGCTGCCATATCCTTTGAGCAAGAGATGGAACCCAAGTCAAATGACTGGATTGTCAGGGACAACCCAGTCAGTAAGTTGCCAAACTTTGAGACTGGAAACATCTTGCTCCCTGAAAGTCAGGCTCTGAAAGGTATGCTTGGACTCTTTGACCAACTCAGTATTTCTGATCCAATCTGTGAGCCTGAATCAGAATCAACTCCTCCACTCCCTCCACTAAATACCCTACAGGGCGCTGCACCAAGCTCAGACCTCCCACCATTGGTCTACTCCCCACACTCTCCAAAGAAGAGATCAGGAAATGGTAGAATCCTCCTGAGAAGACCACCCCTTGAAGTCTCAGTAAATACGGATGACTCATCAACTTCAGTCCCTTCTGTAGTAGCAACCCAAAGTCCTGATCCAAGAATTGATCAGTTGACTGAAATGGTCAGGAAGCTAAGTGAGAAGATTGCATCTTCTGAAAAACCTTCTCAATTAACGAAGGAACAAAAACTAGCTTCCTCAAAGACTAAACCCAAACCAACCAAACCCCTGAAAAAGTATGAACTGTGCAACTATACAAATCATCTCACTGATGATTGCTATAGAGTCCTTTATTGCATGATTTGCAAAAAGGAAGATCATAGGACCTCTGATCATAAAAAATGCTCAGTCATGTCAAACTTTTCAGGACTTAAGGCTCAGTGCTTGAACTACCCTTCTGATTCTAAGCAGAAACAGAAGCAAAATGCCAAGCCTTTTCCACCTTGCCCATTGTGTGGATTCAATGACCATCATCTTGAGGATTGTCAAATTGACAAACACTATGAATCTAGTGGAAGTTCCACTCAGAAATCCTTAGGAAAAGAGAGGGTCATTCAGTCAAGAAGAGGAATGAATAAACAATCCTCTCAGACTACTGAGGCTACCCCTGTGACAAAATGCAAAACATGTGGTAGCTCAGTCCAGTAAACCAGTGACCATGAATCGATTAATACTTTCATAAAGACCTACAAAACCAAACCCTCCATGAAATGGAGTCCTAGAAAGAACTGACCCAGTTTACTATTTGTGCAGAGGCATGCCAGGGATCCTGCTTGGCATCTAGACAGTGGATGTTCAAGGAGCATGACTAGTGTTAAGGAGTGTCTGCACAAATATGTGGAAGAACCAGGACCCAAAGTGATATTTGCTGATAATTCATCATGTCTCATTGAAGGTTATGGTTCAGTAAACTGCAATGGTATTGTCTTTACTAGGATAGCTTATGTAAATGGTCTTAAGTACAATCTGATCAGTGTCAGTCAACTATGTGATGCAAAATACATAGTTCAGTTTGATGATAAGCAAGGAACCATCTTCAATGCAAATAAGGAAATTGTCCTCATTGCACCAAGAAGACAAGATGTTTATGTATTAGACATGTCCAGTCTAACTCAGGATGGAACTTGTCTCTTTGCTAAGGCCACTGATACACTCAACTGGCTTTGGCATAAGAGACTCACCCACCTGAACTTTAAAAACATAAACAATCTTGTAAAACAAAACAAGGTCCTTGGCTTACCATCACTTGTGTTTTCAAAGGATAAACCATGCTCAGCTTGTGAAAAAGGTAAACATCACAGAGCATCCTTTAAAACCAAAACAACTTTTCCATCAGGAACTGCCTACATCTTCTCCATATGGATCTATTTGGACCTGTCAGTCCAAGGTCTATTAACCATGAGAAGTATACTCTGGTCATAGTGGATGAATACTCTAGCTACACTTGGGTATTCTTCCTGATCAAAAAGAGTCAGGCAGCTGAAACAATCATGTCCTTTGTCAGGAACATTGAAAATCAAAATGACATTAAGGTCAAACAGATTAGAACTGACAATGGGACTGAGTTCAAAAATTATGAACTTGAATGTTTCTGTGATGAGAAAGGTATCTCCCAAAACTTTTCCTCTCCATACACACCTGAACAAAATGGTGTTGCTGAAAGGAAAAATAGAACACTCATTGAAGTTGCTAGGACAATGCTAAGTGGATCAGTCCTTTCCAAACATTTTTGGACTGATGCAGTCAAAACTGCCTGTTATACAAAAAACAGATCCATCATTGTCAAGAGACATGTGAAAACCCCATATGAGTTATTCAAATGAAGAATCCATGACATCGGCTACTTTCATGTCTTTGGGTGTCCTGTGTTTATTCATAATCACAAGGATCACTTAGGGAAATTTGATGCAAAAGCTGATGATGGATACTTCCTGGGATACTCACTTGTCTCAAAAGCCTTCAGAGTGTTCAACACAAGGAGACAGCAGACTGAGGAAACATTTCATGTTACATTTGATGAGAGCACTGATGCAATCAGGTTCTCAACTGCCTCAGTAGAAGAGATAGGAATTGATAACTCTTCAAGATATCCTCCTGATGAATATCTTCCTGAAAACAATCCTTCTACTCAGTATCAAGATGATGCTAACTTCTCCTATTACATAATCCCTCACAACCTACCTAACCCAACCATCACTAAGTTTGTTGAGGCACATGCAAACACTGATGAAATTAATCAGTCTGTTCAAAATGCTCAAGAACCAAACAATCTCAGTGATTAGGTAGACACTCAAGATCCAATCAATGATCATGTGTCTACTCCAGAACCAACCCCTCCACCCAATCAGGCCTCTACAAGTTCAAATCAGTATCCAGGACCTCAGGAAAGTTGGACTAGGTCTCAGGACATTGAACTTGTCAATATTATTGGAGAGCCTACTGAAGGCATGCTCACCAGGAGCATGGCTGCTAGTCTAAGAGCAGCCTCAGCCAATGAATGCCTATTTGTGGACTTCATTTCCACAATCGAACCCAAAAGTGTTAAAGAAGCACTTACACATCCAAGTTGGGTTCAGGCCATGCATGATGAACTGGAACAATTTGACAGAAACAAGGTAATGACCTTGGTCAAATGTCCTGAGAATGTCTCAGTCATTGGCATGAAATGGGTATTCAAAAACAAAACTGATGAAAATGGCATAGTCATTAAAAACAAAGCCAGACTTGTAGCCAAAGGCTATAATCAACAAGAAGGCATTGACTATGAAGAAACATTTGCACCAGTAGCAAGGATGGAAGCCATCAGGATCTTCCTTGCTTTTGCTACATACATGAACTTCAAGGTGTACCAAATGGATGTTAAAAGTGCATTCTTAAATGGTTCACTGAAAGAAGAAGTTTATGTTCAGCAACCTCCTGGATTTGAAAGCCATGAGTTTCCTGATCATGTCTGTAAGCTTAATAAAGCCCTTTATGGACTGAAACAAGCTCCCAGGGCATGGTATGAAACTCTTTCAGCCTTTCTGATCCAAAACAAATTTGTCAGAGGCAAGATAGACAACACATTGTTTATCTATAAGACAAATACTGATGTCATACTAGTACAAGTGTATGTTGATGACATCATCTTTGGCTCAACAAGTTACAAGCTTTGCAAACAATTTGAAAAACTAATGGCTAAGCAATTTGAAATGAGCATGATGGGAGAATTAACCTACTTCCTTGGTCTTCAGATCAAGCAGACTGATAAAGGAACCACTATCAGTCAAGAGAAGTATGTTAAGAACCTACTGAAAAAGTATGAACTCAGTGACTGTGCCTCAGTCAAGACTCCCATGGTTCCCCCAAACAACCTTGGTCCTGATCTCACTGGTAAACCAGTAAATCAAACTCTCTTTAGAGGAATGATAGGATCACTGATGTATCTACTTGCATCAAGGCCTGATATCCAATTCTCAGTATGTCTATGTGCCAGATATCAATCTGACCCAAGAGAATCACACATCACAGCTGTGAAAAGGATATTCAGGTACCTGAAAGGTACTCCAAACCTTGGATTATATTATCTAAAATGCTCAGGCCTTGATCTTAAAGGATACTCAGACTCTGACTATGCTGGATGCAACATGGACAGAAAAAGCACCTCAGGCTCTTGCCAAATACTTGGTGGAAAACTAGTCTGTTGGAGTGCTAAGAAGCAACAATCAGTTGCCTTGTCCTCAGCTGAGGCTGAATATGTTGCAGCAGCTAGTTGTTGTGCAAATGTACTCTGGATGAAAAGTCAACTCAGTGACTATGGAATTTAGTATAAGATGGTACCCATCTTTTGTGATAACACAAGTGCAATTGCAATCTCAAACAACCCTGTTCTTCATCAGAGAACAAAACACATTGATATTAGATATCATTTCATCAGGGACCATGTCATGAATGGTAACATTGAATTACACTTCATCCCTACTGAATATCAGTTAGCTGATATCTTCACCAAACCTTTGGATGAACCAACTTTCACAAGACTGAAAGCTGAATTAGGAATGTTGGATATCGAGAATCAGTCCACTGATTGAATCCTTCCAACTGAAGTGTAAATTCTTAAAACCTCAGGTCCCTGACTCAATGTGTACATCAGTGAAAAAAAAATCACTGAATCCTCAACCGCAGGAACTAAACCCAAGTTCCTGAAATCTTTAGGACTCAGAAACTAAACCCAAGTTCCTGAATCCTTGTAGCTCAGGAAACATTCCATATTCCTGAATCATCAGTGACTAATCCCAAGTCCCTGAAAAACCATCACTGAATGAAAAGTCATTCAGGGCCCTGAAAAGGACATTCAATACTAACTTAAATGCTCTAAGTATCTAGTTAGTAAATGTCCGAGGTTGGTAACTGGATTCTTATTAAATATAAGAATATTTGTTCTTTTTCCTTTCTGGCATACACCTCATGGGCCCCCACTTCCCAACTTGGCATTCAATGCCCTCTCTCACACAATACACTGTGTGATGATGTAAACTCTGCAACTTCTCCTTTTGTAGAAACTGCTCAACTGTTCACCCTGCCAGTTGCGAAAAAAGAGGAAAAGTGGAGTGGTGGCATTTAATGCGGATCTCAAACATTTTATTCAAAATAATTTCCAAAAATTATATTTTGATTAAATAAAACCGCTTAAATACCTAAAATAACCCCATCTCCACTATCCTATAAATACCCCAACGAAAACAAACACACACACGCGTTTTAAAAATCTAAGCTAAACTCTGCCCATTTTATCTCTCAAAACTCTGTGTGTGTTCATAGCTGTTAGAAACCAGTCCATTTGTCCAACCAAAAACAAAAATGGCATCTTCTAATGCTATCACCCTCGCCCCAAATGTGAATTTTCCAATGGAGGGCGTGGATATGACCAAAAACAATGTGGTTGGAAATTTCCACTACCCCCAACAATATGCGGGGTACAAGGATGTGGTTAAGTATTTACATAACTGCTTCCTTGCCACGGCTTTTACCAAAACCCCATCAGTCATTTATCATGACTATCTCAGGGAGTTCTGGTGTACCGCAATGGCTACTAGCCCTAAGGACACCAGAGAATCAATCATCACATTCACTGTGATGAATGGGAAGAAACCCCTCTCCCTAGACTACAAGACCTTTATCAAGGCCACAGGTCTTGATTTCGCCCAGACCTTTGAGGCAAACCCTACCGACCAGGAAATTAAAGCAGAAATGCTTTTCCTTGGGCCTCATGACGCTAAGCGTCCCACTTTGTCTCCTAAAGCCTTGTTAGAAAAGGCTCCCATAGTGAAGACATGGTTTCACCCCATCTAGAGACTCATGATGACATTTGTCATTCAAGTCCTAGGAGGGAATAAATCCTCCACTGAGCAAGTGAACTCATCACAGCAAATGATGATGTTCAGTCTCTTGGAGGGTAGAAAAATTGATATCGGAGGTATAATCTTCCGAGACCTCGTTGCCAAGCTCTCACAGAAACATAGGCAAAGACACATGTCTTATCCTAGGTTCATTTCCTGTGCGCTTCAGGACCTTCTTAGTTCTGACTACTTAAGGTCTGACGATCAAGGTACAAAACCTGACGTCTTGCATAAGACCAATTTTAGTAGTGACATCACTGAGGCACAACCCACCGCCCTGACCAACTACATGTTAGTAGTCATTCAGGGTGAGAATGCTAGCTCCCCAGTACCTTCACCAACCAAGAAGGTGAAGAAGAAGAAAGGGGGACAGTCCAGTAAGGTGGTTAGACCTAAACCACTCGTCACTGAGACTGTTGCCTCAGGCACCCTTAACATTGTGGCCCAGACCTTTGAGACACCCACTGTAGAGACCCTTCTGACCACAAAACAACCGTCAACGGAGATCACTGGGAAATCATCCTCAGTGTCCTCGGACATACCCTTTCCGCATGTTTCCTTTGACATAAACAAGTCAGAGGGATCAGGAACATCCACCCATTCACATCCCAATGAAAGCACTGATAAATCACAATCAGCGCCTGAGGGAGTAAAGGGTTCTATATCCTCAGTGGGGCAGCACTACTCCACTGAGAAGGGGACCCATACCCACTCACATCCTGCTAACGTCCCTGAGCAATCACACTTAGGGTCTTAGGGAGTTCAGGACCCTAAATCCCCAAATGGACAGACCAATCCTGATGGGAAGGAGGTCCATACATCTTCACAAGGAGTGCCTCATGATTCCACTGGAAAACACCCATCAGTGGATGAAGGCGCTCAGGGGGACAAAGACTCGGAGGGATATAAACCACCCGCCGATACGGAACCCAAACCCACCTCAGGCATCTCAGGTACTTTTGTTCTCTCGAGAACTGACCCTAAAAGTAGGCTGGGCAAACCCCCCCCCCCCCAGTTATTATGACTAGTCAGGCTGGTCAAACCCCACCAGTTATTATGACAAAAGAGTCAGAACCTGGCCACAACGAAGGTGAGCCCTTTTCTGAGGGGGAGCCGGATATCCTGAAGGCTCCTTCTCTGGCTGACTATGAAAATTTGTTGGCTGATGAGTCAGAGGAGGAGATTGATTTTGGTGATGATGATATCCCTGATGCTGAGGAGGAAATGGAGAGTCAATTAAACCCTCCTCAGCCCTCTGAGCAACAACATTCTTCTCCTCCTCCTGAGGATCAACCACCCAGTTCCCCATCAACCTCATCATCATCATCAGGTGCTTCAGCCACTCCTGAGTGGTTGCAAAAGTATGACAATGCTCGTCCGCTTCTGAAAGGCAAATGGCCAAATTCCTTCGCAAAGCCAACGAAGGTCTTTACAATATACTTACAGATGAGCAATGGGATAAGCACACTGAAGTGGCAGCCTCCTATGCCGACTTCAGGGCTTCAGTAGAAGAATCTCAGGCAAAGATTCTTCAGGCCGCTAATCTCACTAATAAACAACTTGGCGACCTGAACAAATCTGTAGATGAAATAGCCACTGGACAGCATCAGGAACTCTCCAACATCCTCAAGGCTATTGAATCAGTCCAAGAACATCTTACAGATGATCCCACCTTTGTCAAAAGACTGGATGCATACTTGGCCTCTCAGGCATCCACCTCCACCAACATTACTGAGCTTCTAAAGCTCCTTCAGGGGGTAGATCTTCAAGGTCTAAGGACACAACAAGAGTCCATTCATCAGGCTGTCATTGCATCCAAGGAGCACCTGATCAGAATCTCTTCAGCCTTTGAGCAGCTCTCGACAACACATAATGAGCTGGTCACCCACTACACCACCCAAGTCACTGAACTCACCACCCACCAAAAGGAAATGGCTGCCGAATTAAGTGCCGTGAAGAATGAGACTTCTGAGACAAAGTCTATGGTCTCAAACATCCTATCTATTCTTCAGGCCTCTCATGCTCCTCCAACTCCTTAGTCAGCAGGTGTCTCCACTGAAGTTCCACCATCTGCTGAGGGGGAGAAAAATGATGATGATCCGATCCCTGATCCTACTTCTGCTTTGGTAACTGTCCCTAAGACATCCACCAGTCAACCCCCTCCCATTGACAAAGGGAAGAAAATCATTGTGACTGAAACAAACCCTCCTCCTGAAGCACGCTTAGTCAAGGCTTCAACTGAAAGACGTGCAGATCCTGATGCACCGTTTTATGTTGATTTAGAGGATGAGAGAAGGGTCTACGGGACTCATGAAGAACTTGCTGAAATCTTACACCAAAAAGATCTCAGAAAGGACCAAGAGAAAGAGCAGGAACTCAACAGGGTTGAAATTTCTAAGGTTGCCAAAGAAGTGATCAAGGAGTCTGAGAAAAAGGACATCAAAGGGGATGAGTTTCTCAAACTTCAGGTTGAACTCCTTAAGGAACACAACAAACAAGCCAAACTTAAGGAAGAAAGGAGGCAGAAAACATACGAGAGGTATGTATGGCACATGACCAAAACCAAGGATGAAGGCACTATCACTGACATCACCATTCACAACACCAAACCCCTGAGCATAACGATACATAGAGGTCCAAGAAAGTCTGAACACCTTCCAACAATCAAATTTTCAGACTATGGTTAAGAGAATGGGATATGATGATGTCCATCCTAAGGAAGAAAACCTCAAGCAAGAATGCCCCAAACCTTATCAAGTCTCTGAGTGCCAAGTATGAGGAACTCGCAAGAGTGGCCAAGAGTCTCGGAATTGACCATGATAGGGCACTTGCTTCTCAGGGACTGGCTATCCCTGAACTTACTCAGAAGACCGGGAAGAAAAGAAAAGTTGTGGCTCTTGAACCTGAACAATACATAGCTGCACTTCACTGCAACAGGATTACTCCTCAGGGAGTCAAGTTCCGTCCCAACCTGGTCATCAAGGAACCTGAGTATGGTATCTTCTTTGTGGATTAATTTGGTCAGGAAGCCTTTCAAAGAGTCTCTGACATCGATAAAGTGGAAACGACAACACTCCTTGCTTACAAACTGATGCAGCTTAATATCAGGAGTCCTGATAATGAGGAGTTTGTCAGGTTGATGGATCAAATGATGAAGGAACGACCTGATAAAGAGGTGTTGATGTCAAAGAAGGCTAAACTGGAAGTCATGGGTCTCGTTCAGGAACCTTGAGTATTTTGTACTTAGAATGATAGGATTTGTATTGATATGAATAAATTGATGAATGTTTTGTTATATCAATATCCTTATTTATTTTCTAGTACATTCAGTATGAGCAGAAGACTTTAGCTCACTCATACTGATCAAAACACTTAGGCATAATTTATATCCAAATAGGGGGAGATTGTTGGGTTCGTAAAACACCCAATTATCTTAAACAGGATTTGAACACAAATTAAGCCAAGTGTTTGCTAAACCGAGAACAATTCAAGTCACTGAGAGAACAGCCTCTCAGTGAGTCATCTTCAGGATGCTTAAGGCGAGTTCAATAAAGGACTCACTCTCAGGAAGGCGGTACTCCCTGAGTAGGACTTAAGCCAAAGAAGAAGATGATGGTTCAGTGAGTGTTGGACAAGAACTCACTGAACTCCAGTCTCCTCAACATCATTAAAGTGATTGAAGACTGAGGAACCAATGCCTGAAGAATAGGCGGGAACAAAAGGGAAAGATCTGAGAAGATAAGAGTGTCAGACCAAACACTCTTATCTTGTCAGATACCAACCTTTCCTATTGCGGCTAAAAGTCATGGAGTGTCAGCCAACAACTCCCAAAGTCTTATTAGCCCATTCCTATTGGTTCTTGAAAATGACAATTACTGTTTGTAATTGTCAGACACGCTACCTCAACAACTTGTAATATTTTAATCACTTATACTTAGATTACTTGTGTATAAATAGATCCGATGGAGAGAAGTTATGTGTGCTTTGTATATTGAAAGCTTAGAACTTTTACAAAGTAACTTCTCTCCTGCAAAGAGTATACAACTCACTGAGATAGCTCAGTGGGTATATTGTTACCACTCAAGCAAAACTTGAGTTTCGATAGGAGACACCATAAACCCTTGTCTATTCAATCCCAAGTGTTTGTTCCGCAAAACACTTGGGTAATAGATTCTTGGAATTATTTCTAATAAGAATTTAAACGTTGAAAAATATTGTTTTTTTATATTCACGTATTATAACTGTTAGAAATATTCTTTGCATTGATCTCAGTCATAAGCTCACTTAGTTTAACTTAATTTTTATTACTCGGTGTGCTAAGGGATCAACAGTTATTACTAACAAACTTGAAAGTCTTGGCAGGGATATGAAGTAGCTGAAAGAAAATGTGCATGTTATACAAGTAGGATGTGACACTTGCAGAGGAGCTCAACTAGCTAAGGACTGCCCATTGAAAGAAGAGGTCAAGAGAATTGAGGAGGTCAAATATGGTGAGGCTAGCAGACCATTCCAAGGATATGGGGGTAACGGAGCTAAGTACTGCGTAGGACCTCCAGGATATTATACTATGATCGACAACAGGCCTCCGTACGAAGCCAAGGAACCCAGCCTAGGAGAATTGGTCAATAAACATATTGAGGATTCTTCCAAGAAGAATGACAAATTCAAGGAATGGATAAACAAAGTGAAGGAAGACACGGACAGGAACTTGCGCAATCAAGATGCCGCAATCAAAAACTTTGAGACTCAAATTGGGCAACTTACTAAGGTAGCCGAAGCTGTAGTTGGAGCATGCAAGGCCATTTTCACACAAGATGAATAGGACAAAGTTCAGCCCAGTTCTGGCCTTACTAATGAGTTTTGTGGAATCAACTACTTGCAGGAAAATGGTGACAGTAAACATGAAGGAAGTTTACCCTGCCAACTACCTGAAAAAGAGCTCAATTCTAGAAACTTTCTGCTACCCTGCACTATTGGTAACTTTAATATGCATGCTTTAGCTGATCTAGGAGCTAGTGTTAATCTCATATCTTTTTCATTATTTGAGCGTTTAAAACTAACCAATCTTAAAAAAACAAAGATGATGATTGAAATGGCTGATACAACTAGAACAATGCCTAAAGGAACTATTGATAACATGTTACTTAAAATTGGTAAATTCCTTTTTTCCGCCGACTTTGTGGTCATAGATATGGCTCGATGTCAACATAATAACGTAATTTTAGGAAGACCATTTTTAGCAACATCTCATGCACATATTAAGGTATTTGAAAAGCAGATTTCTTTGGATGTAGGAGAGGACCGGGTAACTTTTGATATGGATGAATTTTTAAACCCTTACACTGGACCTTCAAAAGGGATCTGCGCGGTTAATGCTCCTGATGAATCTTTAGACCTCCTAGGGATAGATACCGATATGTTCTCTTATGATTCGGCTTTATGTTTGAAATATGAATCTGATGAAAATGGAGGAAAGGATTTTGAACATTTTAAGCAGGAAAAGGTTAGGCATGATCGGATTATGGATAGAATTGTGGAAGATAGAACACCAGCGATGACAAATCACTATTGCAATCCAGTGATAATGGTAAATGAGGGAGTTGTACAGGCTTGGCCATCTTGTAACTCTTTCCATAACAAATGTAATGGGGGAGAGTATGGAGAATTAGAAGAAAGCCAAAGAGCCCATTTGGAATGGACGTGTTCCCATGGGTTAGAAAGACGCGATATTGAGTTCGGAAATCTATCTTTTCAACAATGGTATAAAGTTAGGTATGGGAATGCTATTATTAGCAAAAATTTGATTAGAATATTCCAGCGCGACTACGACAATTATCGTCTTGACCAGGATGAATTACTTGATGAGAATTCAACTACAAACGAAAGGAAAGATAGTTCGAAAAAACTTACAAGTGATAATGGTGCCCAGTGCAAGGTGGAAATAGATGAAAAGTTTGGGGGACGATGCTTGTCATTCAACGACTGGCTTAAGAATCGGTTCGGTACTTCAAATGTGGATGAAATTGTCAAGAAAAGGGTTTTTATTGAATGGATGATCGACTGCTATCCGGGCGGATCGGATATAGCTGAAAATGACCATGTAATCAAGGACAAATTAGACACCACATTAGGTGGTGGTTAAACGTAGTAGCCGAGGTTTTGAGTCTAACTTAAAGACCCCTTAAATAAACAAAAGTGCTCTTTCGGGAGACAACCCGAATTATCCTTTTTCTTTTCCATTTTATTAGTATTGTTGGGTTTGGCGCTGGAATTGGAGCTAGGAGGATAGCATAAAGCTCACTATAGATGGAACCAGTCTGAAAAATCCATTATATGCAGACTTTATGGCGTAACCAAATTCTATGGTTTTTCCGTAACCATCCTCCGATATCGGATGACTCCTAGGTTGATGCAATTACGGCGTAACTCAGGAATGAGTTTACGCCGTAACCTTTCCTGTAACAAAATTTAATTTTTAATCTTACACACCATAACCTTGTATTAGTTTTAAATGAACTTTGTGGGTGTGTTCTCTGTAAACCCTCACGAGACTTCACTCGTCCACTCGGGACACCGAGTGATTTAAAAGGCTTGTTGCATACGCTAAATGTAACCGTGATTCCTACGAAAGTGAGTTAGGTTTTTGTTTTTCTTTTTTATTTTAGATTTATGCTTGTTGGTAGTTCACGGAATCGAAGTTTGCTCATGGAGGCAAGACGAAGGCACGCATGTTCAACGTGATCCTTCTTTAATTTTGGAGCAAATTTCAGGGATGTTCTCGTTCCAATTCTACTTTTACCTCATCTTTATTTCATTTTTAGTACAAAAGGGACTTTTTACATTTCAAGTGGGAGGACGGGAGTAGAATTATAACTTGAACTTGTTTGCCCTCATTTTTCTAGTTTATTTTGAAAAATTATGCCATTTTTAAAATTTTGACATGTTTTTCTTAACCTAACTAGAATAGACCATAGCCGAACACACTATAACCCTTGATTTCCATGGTGAGATTTAGCCTTTCCGTTTTCCATTATTTACCCCAAATCCACCAAATATTGAGTGTGCCGGTAGTATGTAAACTTTAGAACTTGGCCTTTACATCATTTTGAGACCATAGACGAGTAGTCTGTCGAGTTAGCTTGATACATTTGGAAGAGACAATTCGAGAAGGCAATATTTTAGGATTAACACACAAAGAGCCATATGTGTATATAATTAGAAGAGACTCTTCGACCCCCGTGTTAAAACCCTTTTGTTGCACTCACCTTTAGTGCAAGATACCCCTAGATACACCTTTTCGAGCCATTCTTTTCATTTCATACCCTTATCAATATTGTTTCGTTACACCTATTTGTCTTAGGCTACCGTGTAGTCTTAGTTTAAGATTGGGAAGTCACTGTTTTCTCAAGTTTTAGGTTTGGATAGAGAGACTCGGGAATTACGCTTACTTTGAAGACATAAATCTGAAGATCATTGAAGACCCCCATATTCCACATATATGATTCATCTCAAATGGGGGGATGAGTTATTTGTATATATTATTCGTAAAAAAAAAGAAAAAAGAAAAAAGTAGTAGTTGTATTCATTTGTTATATATTGGTTAGTGCAAGAATCATTAGCACTAGTATTATTGGACTAGAATCGAGGATCTTACCTCGATCACATTTGCAGATTGATGTTAGTGATTTATCTACATCAACTAGTAGTTGAAGACTAATTTAGTGTGCACCTCGCCATATGACATCTACATTGGAACACTAAATTACTACATCATGATCCGATTTTTGCGTTTTGAAGCTTGGACTTTGGATGGACGGTGAGCGGTGACAACTTGGTTATAGGCTAAGACTATTTGCTTCTTATTTTTCACCATTTTTGTGTATCACATGTCTTATCCTACCCTTAGGTAATGAACCGTACTTAGGTGAGGGAGTGAGCAGTCATTGGTGTCTTGGCCATGGATTTGGTCATGTATCGATGGTCTTTGTCGCCATCGCTGTAGTGCGCTAGTAATGAGAAATCACCTCTAGCCTTATAATTTGTTCACCCAATATTGCCTTCAGAGATTGTTTTGACCTTAGCTCTAGTGGTGGAGATATGTGTAACCGCGAAGCCTATGATAGGATACATGCTATGACTGTGCATTGAGTGATCACCCCGAAATTGACACTTAGATTAGGGAGAGTATGAGTGTTTGTTTTCCATTTGGTGAGGTGTTCGGCTTTGAAAATTCTAGCATAGGAAAATTTTTAATCTCGTATTTCCCAAGTAACTTGGGGGATATCTTTTTAGAAATGATTCTAGTAAGGTCTACTTCAGGGAAAGTAGAGTTTAAGTGGTGGGATATTTGATGATATCAAATAATCCTGATATTTTAGTGTCAATTTCCCCTTAGTATGCTCATTAATTGTATTGTTTTATATGGATATATGCTTTGATTTCTTTATATTTCATTTCCAGGTTATAAATGAGCATTGGAGCAAAAGAGACGCGGAACTGGAAAAGTACTTACGATGATACACACTTTAGTATGCTGACTTTGAAGAAGTTACGAGATAGTTACACTCTCCAGCTACGCCGTAACTAAGGATTTATACACGAAGACCAACTCAACGCAAATCAAGTATTACGGCGTAATTACCACTGAGATTACACCGTAACATTTTAGAGACTTAGAAGAATTTTGTGACCATGAAGGTTACGGCGTAACGAATGCAAAAGGTTACGACGTAATAATTACACAGAATGGGACTGAAGATATTACGGCGTAACCAGCAATAAGATTACGACATAATTGTTGCAGTATGAAGATTACGGCATAACTATCCATCATGTTACGCCGTAAATGTTATTAATCGGATAAGGATCGTCATAAGATACACTAGTTATGGCGTAACCATATTAAGAGTTTACGCCGTAACTTTGTCGAAGCCTATAAATACAAACCCTATTTTTTACATTTACGTAACTTTCTCACCACAAAAAGTCAGAGAACGAAGTAGGGTTCCACAAGGACGATCTCCAGTCGCATAAGGTGCATTTTCCAAGGGAGAAGACCATCATGTCTTGATGGTCAAATTGAAGAAAGATTAATGGTCTATTACTAGTAATGTGCTCCTAGTGATAATCCTTATGCAAGTAACTAACTTCAATCATGTTGAATTAATGATTAATGAATTAGGGTTCATGAACCCTAATTAAGGGGAATTGGGTAAAGATGTTTATAAGTTAAATCAAGAAGTTATGATAAATATGGGTTTAAGTATTATTGGGTTTAAGCTAATAATTAAAGGGGTTAATTATCATATAATCAGTGGATGGTTATGTGATAATTAGAGATGTTTAAGGAAGAGCTATAATTGTGGTAATCATAGTTAAGTAACTTGATTATGTGTTTATGATAATAGTGATTTGGCCTAGATTTAAAGGGTGGAGATGATGATGCCTTTGGTTTCACTATCTTGGAATCAAGGTAAGTAAACCGATTATAATGTAAAGTTATAACGAATTCTATGCATTATGTGTTATGTAGCTTAATGTATTAAGGTTAATGAATAGCTCGTAGAATTGTGTTTATGGGAATGTGAGTATAATAAGGCTAGTTATGTGTTAGACGAGAGTGGAATAAGGAAAAAGGAAGGTTGTGGCTTTGAGTATTTAAGGTATGTGTCTATGGTTAATGTTGTATGAGATTAACGATTGTTATAATGTGTAATGCGTGAATGAATTATGATGTTAATTTATACCCGCTTTACTTACTAAGCATTCGTGCTTACGGTTTTAGTGTTTAATGTTTTGTAGGTTTATGCTTGATGAAGGTATGCTTGGATTATGGAATAAGGATTGGTTATACGAATGTTAGAAGGAATTGGGTAAGAATGTAGGAGCTTAGGTAGATACCGAGCTCGTTTCAATGGTGTACCCCCGTTGGTCCTACAATGGTTTGTAAAGTATGGTCAAGTGTAAATTGTATGTCAAGATTGTTATAGTATGGTTAAGGTGTTTATGGTCAACTTAAAGGGGTGTTTAGATTAACGTATGATTATACCCATTTGTGGTTCAAACGGGTCAATTATCATGTAATATGTTAAAGTGTGTTTTGGTTATGCTTTTGGCTCATAAATGAGTAAATTGGGTCAAGTTATAGTGTTGATTATGTGTCAAATGGTTTGGGGGTTTAAGTGTAGTATTTTGGTGTCAAAATGTGCAAATTTTGGCTTCAGATTGTCTGTGTCAAAGTTACGACGTAACTGATTTATCAGTTATGGCGTAACTGTTCATGTACTCAGATTTGGCTATCTTCGAAAAATCATATTTTTTAAACCGTAAGTCGTCACGGGTCGTGCTACCCGGAGTTTCGAAGGTAATTGAGTCTAGTTTCATTTAAAAATAGTTTCAAAGTCTGAAATGTTATAAATTTTTGTCAATGGTTAAAAGAGTAATGGATGGTCCGTTAAAGTGAAGTTGTTTCCGCGTTAAAATTTTAAGTTTTGGTCTAAGCGGGCACGGGGTGTATCAACTTGGTATCATAGCTTCGGTTTAAGTGAATTAGGTTTCCATTTTAGGTTGCCTAGACTTAAACCATTATTAGATGCATTAAATGTAAGAATAGGTAATGCGTGAAAGTGAATGATAACGTTTTGAAGTGAATTATGTAATAGGCTACGTGAATCAAAGTTGATAATGATGAATGTGTTCTTTAGTATAAATGTATATGTGATATAAGTCCGTAAAGGAATTGAGGTATTTAAGTGATTAGATTGCCGTACACCTTGGTTAGTACCAGTAATCGTATTATGATTTTATGAACGTGTGTTAGAAGAATGATAATAGAATGTGACTAGAAATAGTAAGTGGTATTAGAGATGGGCTAATAGTGAGTCAAAGTATTTGACGCTTAATGTGTGGAATGTAGTGATGATAAGTGCGCTAAAACATAATATGCGAAAGTAAGACGAGAAGTGACACACTAATTGTTAAGTTTCTATTAATACAAGAAGTACTGAATGGGATTAAGAAACGATGATATGAAAATGGTATAGCTAATGTGCTAATAACTAAAAGAAATGAGTTAAGACTGTAAGTAAGAACGTGATGATATGTTGCCTAGTTAAAAACGAAGAGATCATGTAAATTAATAAAGTGAATATAAAGGATGTATGTAAGTTAATGAAGTTGTTAACGAACTAGCCTATGTAAGGTTAGATGTAGAAAAGAATCAAGTAACCTATATGAGGTAAAAGTAAAGATGTGTAAATGGTTAACGCACGCTAAAGAATGTAAGTTGTAATTAGAAGTGTAAACACATAGTAAACGTGTAAGTATGATAGGCAGGTTTCATATACTCTATGACGCTTGCTTTAGCTAAATAGCATGAATGGAATAGCGTGTGCTTTAAAATATTATGGCTTGAATCCAATGTTAAAATGTGAAAGGCTAAAGATGGCTATCATGTAACCAATGAGTTAATGATGGCTAATGGTGGTATCCTTCGGGATGACCGAGCTAATGTTGATAATGGTGGTATTGTTGGGTCAAAAATTGACCCAATTACCCTGACAAGGATTTGAACATAAAATAGCCAAACTCACTAAATAAAATAGTGGGTTACTCACTGATAAAGAAATCAGTGAGTGTTGTATAAAGCTCGTTGTTGAAGAAACACTTTAGTTACTGATGCGGTGTCAGTGAGTAAAGTATATGAGCTACAAACAACTCCAGTATTACTGAGATTTGACAAATGTCTCAGCGACCCTGAAGACGCTATCTCTACAAGCAGACTAAAAAATATGGGCGGGAACTTCCCACAAGGAAGTCAGACAAAGTACAAGAGGGACCACTTAGTGGATGACAACTCACACTAACCCCACTTGTCTTTGTTTTATTTACCTATATATATGTTTGCATTGTAATAGAGATAGTATGGTTCCTAAACAAACAAAAGAATACAAAATGCATTAGTTGATATGATCATCCTCTCGTTTGAATCATCAAGCATAGCTTGGATCAATGAGAGTTTATTTGTCACCCAAAGGGGATGATTTACCGAAATTATCCCCTTGAAGAAGCTGAAGATGTTATCATGGAGTCAATTGTATTTTGAGTAATCTTGTATCAATTGTTATCATTATTAATGAAACTGTTATTTATTCACTCAAATTTCATGGACCAACAAGTGGTATCAGAGCGGGTGGATTATTCTTATGATCCAGATCCGTTCATGACTGCTGATAATATTCTTCAATGAAAAAATAAATGTGATCTTCAAAAAGCTGCTACTGCTATAGCAATTTTTTAGGGGGAGAGACACATTTATTGGTGACTGAAAAACAAATATCCCCTCCCTGAACCCCAAAAAACACACACCCGCCACACAAATCTTATCCCCACCAAACCAAAACCCTATCTCCACCAAACAAAAAAAAAACCACAACTGATTAATAAAATCAGTAAAACCTTATCCAAAACAAATAAGATTATCCCAAAAACAAAAAACCCAGATCTATCTTCACAAAACACACACCAAACCTCTCATAACAAAAAAAAAAAAAAAAAAAAAAAAAAAAAAAAAAAAAAAAAAAAAAAAAAAAAAAAAAAAACTCACCGCTACAAAAAAAAAAAGAAAAAGAAAAAAAAAGCCAGATCTGATATCCTTTCACTCAAATCTTGATCTAAAATCGAGTAATAAAAAAACCACACAATCAAACTCATATCTATATCAAATCTAACTACAAAACAACACACAAAAATCAATCCCGTCAAACCCTCACTCACTCCGGCGAATGCAGCAGCTGTGGCGGCGATGATCATCAGCCCAATAAACTCAGAACCTTATAAAATCATGAAATATGTTCGGAGTAAAGCACCGAACCCAGGTGTATAATGGATCCGTGGTGTGTATGAAGGTTGTGATAACTGTTTATAGTTGTTGGAAGCTGATTAGGTTATATGACGTGGTTAGTATTAAGACTGATATGAGAATCTGATTGATGGAAGCTGATTAAAACAATAATCAGTGAAAGAAGTGAAGTGAAGTGAGGTCGTGACTCACTGAGAAATCAGGAAGTGTTAAGTAGTTGTTGTTAGTTTTCAGGCTAAGCCTGATCAGTTAGGAGAAATGAGGCAGCTAATGTTGTGAATCAGTGGGTAAGCTTATCTAAGATAAAGTCGTGTGATAAGCATCAGTGTGTTAATATGAGGGTTGGACTGAGCCTGATGGGTTATACCAGTGTTCAATGAAGAACACGAATGTGGTAAACTCAGGTAATGGGTTAAAAAGTCAGAGGATGGTATGTATGAGAATTAGTCTGATCAATTCATGATTCTCAGGGAGTGATGGTGTGGGTATATCAGACTTAGTCTGATGTTAGTATATGTTTCGGGATTAACCTGAACGTTTGAAACTAACTCAGGAAGTGTGGACATCAGTGGGTATTTCATGGGTTCCAAGATAATTAAAAAATGGTGGTAAGAATCAGTGGCGCAGCGAAAGCGTGGTGGACCCATAACCCACAAACCCTAAAAATTTAGGGTCCTTTAGGTTGCTAAAACTCAGGATGAGTAATTGCAACATCAGGGGGTGTTATTCTTCGCTGAGCTTTTGTGACACAGGAGGTGGTGAGATTGAAAAAAAATTCTCATCAGGGACTGAAATATATGTCAGTGTGTTGTATCTTGTGTTGTTTGAGACAACTGAATGGATATATCAGTATACTCAAAAAAACCTCAAGGCCCGATAAGAATCAGGCCTAAAGATTGCAACATCAGGGTGTTAAGGTGTATTTCGGGATGAGCCTGAGTGTTAAAGGTGCCTGAAGTTATCAATGAGTACTGGGTAGTATTTGGTCTCAAATAAAAAGGGACTGAACCTTTATCCTTGAACCCTTAACCTGAACCCTCCCCTCTCAGTGAAACAAGTCACTGAACCCTCTCAGTGAGACAAACACTGAACCTGTCAAAAGTGAACCCAGGATACTGAACCCCTAAACCATCAGGTCACTGAACCCCTGAACCCTCAGTTACTGACCCCCTGAACCCTCAGTCACTGAACCCTGAACCATCAGGTCCCTGAACCCTTGAACCTCGGGAACTAAACCCAAGTCCCTGAACAAGCAGGTTTGAACCTGAATAACCAAAAACCACAACCTCACCTGGGCTATTTGTATATTCAAATAGGGGGAGATTGTTGGGTAAAAAATTAACCCAATTGCCCTGACAAGGATTTGAACATAAAATAGCCTAACTCACTAAATTTAATAGTGGCTTACTCACTGATAAAGAAATCAGTGAGTGTTGTATAAAGCTCATTGTTGAAGAAACACTTTAGTTACTGATGTGGTGTCAGTGAGTAAAGTATATGAGCTACAAACAACTCCAGTATTACTGAGATTTGACAAATGTCTTAGTGACCTTGAAGACGCTATCTCTACAAACAGACTGAAAAATATGGACGGGAACTTCCAACAAGGAAGTCAGAAAAAGTACAAGAGGGACCACTTAGTGGATGACAACTCACACCAACCCCACTTGTCTTTAATTTATTTACCTATATATATGTTTGCATTGTAATAGAGATAGTATGGTTCCTAAACAAACAAAAGAATACAAAATGTATTAGTTGATAGGATCATCCTCTCATTTGAATCATCAAGCATAGCTTGGATCAATGAGAGTTTATTTGTCACAATAAAGAGGATGATTTACCGGAATTATCCCCTTGAAGAAGTTGAAGATGTTATCATAGAGTCAATTGTATTTTGAGTAATCTTGTAACAATTGTTATCATTATTAATGAAACTGTTATTTATTCACTCAAATTTCGTGGACCAACAGGTATCCCTTGGGATGACCAAGCTAATGATGTTAATGGTGGTATCCTTTGGGATGACCAAGCTAATGATGTTAATGGTGGTATCCTTCGGGATGACCAAGCTAATGATGTTAATAATGGTATCCTTCGGGATGGAATGTATTGCCTTCACCGGCAGGGGGTTGCCCATATCCATGGCATATAAAAATATCCACAAAGTGAATGTGATAAAGGTATGGATCCAAGTCTAAAACGTTAAAAATATAATGTGAAGTGTAATAAGAATGAAGAGAAAGAAAGTAAAGTGAAAGCGAGTAATAAGTAAGAGTGTTATGTAGGAAGTGTATGAGTAGGACGATTTACGGTTTCCTTAGTTAAATGGATTGGGACGCCTTTTCACTTAGTTAAAGAAATTGTGAATCGCCAAATCGTGAGTTTATGTTTCTTGATTTACATCGATTGGGACGCCTTTCCATGTAAATGGGAAAGTATAAATGAGTGGGCTTATGTATTCTGACATGACATGAGTAGAGTAGAAGGGGTAGAAAACGGAAGCCTAGAATTAGTTAGAAGTCTTAAGAACTAAGATAGGCGGGATAGAATTAGAATGTGACTTCTAAATGGGACGTTATGTGAAACCTACCATTTAGGTGTCTAGATTATAACTCCTAAAGATTAAGAATTTGTAATGATGTGCCTTGAGGAGTGGTATAAAAGGTAAGTAATGATAGTAATGGATGCTAATCTTTATTGGCACCCTTATGTGTAAATGTGACGATGTAAGTCAAGTTTGACTTTATGAAGTCAAAGTGTTGAAATTCTTATAAGACTTATAGTCTTTGACGAGGAATTTATAGAAAAAAGTAGAGGAAACGAGACGATATAGTGAAACTTTAATGGGTTAATGGGATGGACATGGTAGAATGCGTAAGTGTTAGACAATGTTGACTTGTGAATGTCAAATGCAACCTAAGATTCCCTAAGTAACTTACAATACTTAACGGAAATCTTTAAAATGAGATAGAAAAGAAAAAGTGATATAGACAAATGTTGAGAGAATAATAAGAAGACTACGATAAAAATGGGAATGTTAAGTTGTTTTAGCCACTATTTGACTTATGTAAAGTCAAAATAGTGCAAATTTACTCAAGTAACACTTAGTCCTTGATTGAAAATTAAAATAAAGCAAGTAAGAATGTTGTGTATTTGTAATGTAGTTGACTAAATGATACGTTGGTCATAGTATATGTGTCCCGATTGACATAATGACCTTAGTAAGAGCAGTATGGTTATAGAAAATAAAACGAGAAGTAGAGTGAATCAAGGATTTTTGTAATGTGTTGCTTAGTGTTGCAAGATCACTTAGATCTTTGCAACGGAATTTCTGAATGAAAATGAGCTTAGTGCTAAGAATGGGGGTAAGATGTGACAAAGTCATGGTTAGTTAAAACGAGAGATTTCGGGGATAAAATCTAAATAAGGGGGTAGAATTGTTAGACCCGTATTCCGGATACAAATAGGCCCCACCCTAGATGAATTTGACTTAGGCCTAATGTGATTGGTTAGTCAAACCCGATAGTTAAAGCAATAGTCAAGGTATTGCGTAATGTGGTTATAGGAAAGTATTATGCGTCACAACTATAATGAAGATGAACCTAAGGGACTAAATTGGTAAAGTATTATATAAGTTATAAAAGTGTTATTAAGTGTTTGTGGCCAAATGGAATGAAAGGGGACTTGAGGGACCTATTGTCCCAATTTGGAAAACTCACCTCCTACAATAATCTGGATACTTCCACTAGTATCATAAGATTTCCAGAAGATGTGTGTGTAAGTTGGGTGTGTCGAACCAGGAGGAAAAGAGGAGAAGACAATCATGCCTTGATGGTCAAATTGAAGAAGGATTAATGGTCTAATACTAGTAATGTGCCCCTAGTGATAATCCTTATGCAAGTAAGTAACTTCAATCATGTTGAATTAATGATTTATGAATTAGGGTTCATGTACCCTAATGAACAGAAATTGGGTAAAGATGTATATAAGTTAAATCAAGAAGTTATGATAAATATGGGTTTAAGTATTATTGGGTTTAAGCTAATAATTAATGGGGTTAATTATCATATAACTAGTGGATGGTTACGTGATAATTAGAGATGTTTAAGGAAGAGCTATAATTATGGTAATCATAGTTAAGTAACTTGATTATGTGTTTATGATAATAGTGATTTGGCCCAGATTTCAAGGGTGGAGATGATTATGTCTTTGGTTTCACGAGCTTGGAATCAAGGTAAGTAAACCGATTATAATGTAAAGTTATAACGAATTCAATGCATTATGTGTTATGTGGCTTGATGTGTTAAGGTTCGTGAATAGCTCGTAGAATTGTGTTTATGGGAAAGTAAGTATAATAAGGCTAGTTATGTGTTAGACGAGAGTGGAATAAGGAAAAAGGAAGGTTGTGGCTTTGAGTAGTTAAGGTATGTGTTTATGGTTAATGTTGTATGAGATTAACTGTTGTTATAATGTGTAATGCATGAATGAATTATGATGTTAAGTTATATCCGCTTTACTTACTAAGCATTCGTACTTACGGTATTAGTGTTCAATGTTTTGTAGGTTTATGCTTGATGAAGGTATGCTTGAATTATGGAATAAGGATTGGTTATACGAATGTTAGAAAGAATTGGGTAAGAATGTAGGAGCTTAGGTAGATACCGAGCTCATTTCAATGGTGTACCCCCGTTGGTCCTACAATGGTTTGTAAAGTATGGTCAAGTGTAAATTGTATGTTAAGATTGTGATAGTATGGTTAAGGTGTTTATGGTCAAGTTAAAGGGGTGTTTGGATTAATGTATGATTATACCCATTTGTGGTTCAAACGGGTCAATTATCGTGTAATATGTTAAAGTGTGTTTTGGTTATGCTTTTGGCTCATAAATGAGTAAATAGGTCAAGTTATAGTGTTGATTATGTGTCAAATGGTTTGGGGGTTTAAGTGTAGTATTTTTGTGTCAAAATGTGCAGATTTTGGCTTTAGATTGTCTGTGTCAAAGTTACGGCGTAACTGATTTATCAGTTACGGCGTAACTGTTCATGTACTCAGATTTGGCTATCTTCGAAAAATCATATCTTTTAAACCATAAGTCGTCACGGGTCGTGCCACCCGGCGTTTCGAAGGTAATTGAGTCTAGTTTCATTTAAAAATGGTTTTAAGGTATGAAACATTATAGATTTTTGTCAATGGTTAAAAGAGTAAAAACTCATCCATTAAAGTGAAGTCGTTTCCGCGTTAAAGTTTTAGTTTTTGGTCTTCGCGGGCATGGGGTGTAACAGATGATCCTATGATCAATTCTCACGCAAGATAGTGATAGTCCTATGGTCAATTCTTACCACTATTCGCAACCTGATTCACTAGGGTCCTATAGTTAATTCTCCTAGCTTCCTAGATACTACCCAAACTTTCATGCTACCTAAACGAGGGTGTCCCAAAATAAGCAAAGAAAGCATACATATAAAGCGATATGGAAACGAGAAAAATACTTCATAACATTAACAATTGAATACAAGAATGTAATACGAAATACTAAAACTTATGTAGTGATAAGCGTGAATTCTCCCTTGGAAATGACTTGTATGTTGCTAAAAATCGTCATCCTTGAAGCCCTGAATCGTCTCTGGTTTTTGTGTGTTGAGAAGATATGTAAAAATGCAGAATTAGGGCTTGCATTTATAGCCTCGACTAAGTTACGACGTAACCTCTAGGGTTAGTTAAGCCGTAACCTTTGGATCTAGGACAATCTTATCCTTAGTGATGATATTACGGCGTAACCTAAAGATAGCTTACGAACGTAGGACTTCCGTTAACTGATTTACACCGTAACCTTGCAACTGGTTATGGCGTAACCTCTTGGATCATGAAATTCTTCTAAGTCTTGGAAACATATATACGGCGTAACATATGTAGAAGTTACGCCGTAACCTTGATCAGCGTTGACTTTGGTCTTCTAGTGTTAATCATAGTTACGGCGTAAGTAGAGTAGGGATTTACGTTGTAACTCTTGTCTGGTCTGCATACTCTTGTGTATTTGCATTAATAACCTTCCAAATTCGCGTTTCTTCGTTCCAATGCTCATTAGTAACCTGAAAATGAAATATAAGTAAATAAGAGTATATATTCAAGTAAAATGATACAAATGATGAGCATATTAGGGGGAAATTGACACTAAAATATCAGGACTATTTGATGTTATCAAATATCCTCCCACTTGAACTCTGCTTGCCCTCAAGTAGACCTTATTAGAATCAATCTTAAAAAGTTATCTCCCATGAGACTTGGAAAACATGAGTTTAAAAACTTCCTATGCTAGAATTTATCAAAGCCGAACACCTCACGAAATGGGAACAAAACACTCATACTCTCTCTATTCTATGTGTCAATTTCAGGGTGGTCACTCATTCCACGGTCGTAGGATGTATTCTATCATAGGCTTGGCAGTTACACAAATCTCCACCACTGGAACTAAGGTCAAGACAATCCTTAAAGACAACGTTGGGTGAATAAATATAAGGCTAGGGGTGATTTGTCATTACTAACATACTACGGCTAAGGCGACAAAGACCATCGATACATGACCAAATCCATGGCCATGACACCAATGACTGCTCACTCCCTCACCTAAGTATGGTTCATGACTAAAGGGTAGGATAAGACATGGGATGCACATAAATGGTGAAAAATAAAAATAAACAAGCAAATAGTCTTAGCCTATAACCAAGTTGTTACCGTCCACCATCCATCCAAAGTCAAAGCTTCAAGACGCAAAAACCGGATCATGATGTAATAAGTTAGTGTGCGAATGTAGATGTCATATGGCGAGGTGCACACTAACTTGGTCTTCAAAAAAAATAGTTGATGTAGATTAGCCACCAACTTCAATCTTCAATCAAATGTAATCGAGGTAGGATCCTCGATTCTAGTCCAGTAAGCTCCAATACTAAGGAATAGTGCTAATGATACTTGCAATATCCTTTATACAACAAATGAAATAAAAAACTACTATTTTTTTAAACTAATATATACAAATAAATCATCCCCCAACTTGAAATGAATCATATATGAGGAATACAGGGGGGTCTTCAATGATCTTCAATAATATGTCTTCAATATAGGCGTGATTCCCGAATCTCTCTACCCAAACCTCAAACTTAGGCAAACGATGATTTCTCAATCATAAACTAAGACTACACGGTAGGCTAAGGCGAATAGGTGTAACGAAACAATACATTATATGGGTGAAGAAACAAAAAGAATGGCTCAAAAGGGTGTAACTAGGGGTATCTTGCACTAAAGGTGAGTGCAACAAAAGGTTTTTAACACGGGGGTCGAAAAGTCGAGGTGACTAATCGATAAACGCACACAAGTAAACACATATATGCTATTTGGTGTAAATCCTAAACATTGCCTTCTCAAGATGTCCCTCCCAAATGTATCAAGCTAACTTGACACACTACTCGTCTATGGTCTCGAAATGATGTAAAAGCCAAGTTCTAAAGGTTACAAACTACCGACACACTCAATATTTGGTAGATTTGAGTAACATGGGGAAACTGAAAGGCTAAACCTCACCAAGGAAATCAAAGGGTATAGTGCGCTTGGCAAAGTTCTATTCTAGTTAAGTTAAGAAAAACATGTCAAAATTTTAAAAATGGCATAATTTTTCAAAATAAACTTAAAAAATGGGCAAAATAAAGTTCAAGTTATAATTCTACTCCCGTCCCCCCACTTGAAATGTACAAAGTCCCTTTTGTACGAAAACATGCAATAATAAAGGAGAAAAGGAAGAATTAGAACGAGAACTCCCCTGAAATTTGCTCTAGAAAATGATAGAAGGATCATGTTTGTGAAAACATGCCTTCGCTTCGCCTTATGAGCAAACTCTAAATCCCTGAAATCACGTTACTACCCACAAGCATAAATCTAAAATAAAAAGAAAAATAAAAACAAAACAAAGAAACCCAACTCACTTTCTGTTAGGTCTGATTATTAGCTAAACACAAGATCTGCCTTATGTATAACTACAACTACACAATCGTATAACAATAACTAAGATAGAATAACGAGAGTTCGAGTAGAAAAGAAAGAGATTGAAGATTTTATTCACACGTATGAATTTCACAAGAGTTTAGCTTACATGAAGAATAAAACCAACAATGAGAATGAGTGCCTATGCCTTCTATTTATAGGCATATTTCTTGGGCAACAATTGCCTAAGTATTCTAGATGCTTAAACATTGGATCCCACGGCCCATGGGTTCCTTATGAGCCGTGAGACAAAACCAAACATAGAGCCCATATTCTAGCAACCTAATTACAATATTTAACCAAGACTTGAAACATATTTAAACGTGCTCCCAAAAATCTCCCCCTAAGGCTTGGTTATCTAGGTTGCTTGACGTCATCTTTGCTTCTTCTGCTTCGACGTCTTTAGAATCTTTGTTCTTTGTTCTTGTTGTGATATGATATGGTATTTTCTTGATCTGCCTTCCACCGACGTTCTTTCATCTTGATGTCTTTACGTCTTTTCCACCATGCTCATATGTCTTTTGACTTTTGTTCTTCATATATCAAGTTGTTCTCACTTCATAAGGTTCAATCTTTGACTTGTGAAAGTTTGTAATGCTTGATCTTTGACTTTTTTTTTATTTCTTTGAACTTTTGTTATTCCTTAATCTTTGTGAGAACTTTGCTTCAGGATATGAGCATGATGGAAATGGTGGTGGTGGAACTCCCGGTCTCCATGATCACCTACAGTGTAAACAGTTAGCAATAAATCATCCGGCACTTACAGATTCGGACTTCGAGATCGTCAACAGCATAGTGTAATAACTTTCTCTAATCCTAGCCAAGGCCGTTCTGAACCGGATGCCCTCGAAAGAGCTAACACCAATACACCAAAGTGTATCAACGATTCATTGAGCCGCTGAAGTACACCGAAGTGTTCACTTCATGACTGTAGACCGTTTGGAACCACCATGAACAGTAAGCGTAATCCACAGGGGATTACCGAAGTGACCTGCTGTTAGGGCTGTTTGATGTTGACCCTAGAAGGATTTCCATTCAATCACTGAGAATCACAATATGTGAATTCTCTCATGAACGTTCTCGGCAGATTACTAAGACCTGCGTAGGACACTCTTATAATTTACAACTAGTGTTCTTTTTGTTGAACAACTAGTGTAGAAATAGTAAGTGTACCTATGAGATCTTTTTTGTATCTCGTGGCTCTAGACTCAATAAAGTGCTTATTGGTTTTAGTCGTCGGAGGCATGGAGTAGATTTCCTCTTTTTCAATATCAACACATCTCGGAGTGAGAGGTCGATAGATATGAAGGGTTCTCTGTGAGAAATGAAACAAGTGTCTTTTGAGAGACACCCGAGTGGCTAGAAGGTTTAGTGCAGTGCGTCACTGGGTCCATGATGACTTAATCTTCAATACCAGTGTTACCATAGTAACAACCAGTAGCATATGTATTGAACCCGGTGTCTGCCCTAAGGTTGATCAAATGGAGGGCTATTTATTTTCACCCTTTTCTTTACTTTTCTTTTTCATTATTCAACCCCTTCTTTCCCCTTTCATTTCTTTACTCCTTTTTTCATCATACCTAGGACTTTTCTAGTACTAAACTATTGGTATTGTCCTTGGGTAGATCCCTCCGGCTCTGGCGGATCATAGGACGGTTTTTCCTAACCTTAGTCACCTTATATCTCCATGACTATCCTATTGTTGCCATAAACCAATCATTTGAAAATCTCTCAAAGTGTTTATGATTGTAGAAACATATTTTGTTAACACTTTGAGAGTTTTGTGATTTTCAAAAATACTCCCCCTTAACATGTGCTCATTAGTATTTAAGGTAAACTTGCACATGTCGGGTAGAGTCAGCGCTTTTTGAATTGATTGACTTTCAATGAACATGATCGTTGCGAGTCACGTTTACATCACTAGTAAAACTAGCTTGAAATTATTACCCGTCCAGATCATATTCAAAGAAAGTCTCTCAAATCGGTACCGGATAAACTGGCTTGAAATTATTACCCGTCCAGGACATGTCTTTTCGATTACTGACTTTTGATATCGTCAATTCGAGGGTTCAATTCTGAGTCGAGCTCATACGAGATTTCAACTTTTGAATTACCGTATTTTAATCACATCTTTAGTCTCCCCCTCAAAAATAGCATATTCATGTTGTTTTTGATAAACTTTTGATTAAAATATGCTTTTTGAGATTTACGGGAAGAATTTCAAAAACTTTTTTATTTTTGAACAAAGATTTTTTTTTTCAAGTACTCCCCATTGACAAGGGAATACTTGGTCTATTGAGCAGAATTTTGAAAAACTTAGAAAATTCTGGTTAATTCTACACAATAGTAAGAAGCTTTCGCTCCTTATATGAGGATTATGGCACTGAAGCATACCACAGGGTCCTTTCATTACAAGTACGGGTTGTGCACTGTTATGTGTGCACAAGCCATAATCAACAACCATATATGCAAGAAATATCAATCAAATATTATAACAAACTCTTACATCATCCCGAACTTCTGAATGTAGTGAAGACTGGATCAGGTCTTTGGAAGTTCCTGATTGGGAATGATGGTCGTTGATGAGTGTCTAAATACTCATCATTTTATTCCCATTTAAACTACAAAAATAGCCAAAAACACTTTGAAAAGTCATATAATGCTACAAATATCCATAGAATGTGTTTTTATATGATTCAGGTACAAAAAGATTGAAAACAGGTGAAAAACATGCAAAGTTCACATAATTGACAGTTTCAGTCCCTGAAGTTTCATAAATTGGCAGAATTAGTCCCTAAAGGTTTAATTTGGAAGATAAGTCAACATGAGTCCTTGGGAAATCAAATATGTTCACTATTAGTCCCTGGATGAAAGTTTTCAAGACTTGGCAAGTTTGGTCCTTGAAGTTTCCTAAATTAAAAATTTAGTCCTTGTGATTAAATCCTATCTAAAAACAAAATCCGGATCAAACAAATACCCTTAATCCCATTTACCCAACCCAATCCTATTAACTAAACCCATCAACCCGCATACAAAACAATAAACCAAGCCCATAAAATATTAAACCCGATCCAACCCACCTTTTATTATAAAACCCGTACACCCTTAGCTAAGACAAGTTTGACTCAAGTCAAACTTGTCTTCTTCAACCTACTGACCCGCCAAAACAATACCACCTCACCCACCGTTTTGCTCTGCCAAACCACTCCACCATCCACCCTTATCCTGACAATCCACCACCCCCTCCTCCAATGAGAATACTCCACCATCTACCCCCCCCCCCCCATGTGCTCAGAACAATCCAAAAGCCCACATGGACCTTTTCCCGCCAAAAATCTAAATGGACGGTTAGATGGAATTAAAGCTATTTTAATGGTGGGATTAGCTCAGAATGGATGAGAGATGCTTTTTTGAAGTCTATATAAGAGATTGAAGCCACAAAGAAATGGGGGTCACTAGTTTAGGACCATCAGTAGTGTAGATTTAGTTAATGCTTTGTTTCAGTTTAAAGTTAAGTTGTTATTATCAATTCAAGTTGTTTCAAGTCTCTTGTTCTTAAAATACTTCTGTGTTGTATCACTTTTTCCAAGTTAATGAAAATCCAAGTTTCCAAATTTTCTGCTTAATTCGAATCAAGTTAGTGTTAATCAAGAAGCTTATTTTCTGTTCCCACAAGCTTATATAAGCTTAATACAGTTTTGTGTGAGTTTGCCTTAGTTCAAATCAGTCTTATTTCCTGAAAAACCAAAAAGTCAAATAAAGTCAACCTTTACTGTTCTTTAGCTTAATAGTGCTTATTCCTTTTTTTTTTCTGTGTTTATTTACTTACTTAGAGTTCAATTTAAGTAATTTATCTAGTTAGTATTATTTATTACTCATTTTCACTTAAAAACTAAAAATCAGTCCAAAATAAGCAAATTCAGTATTGACTTATTGAGTGCTTATTTTAAATTAAATCCTGCTTTTATCATCCCAGATAAGTTAAATATTCAGTAAACATTCAGAGTCTTAAGTTACTTAGGTGATTTTTAGTGTTAAAATTCCAAATCAACCCTTAACAGGCTGTTTGGTTTAATACTCAAAATGGGTCATATGGTGTAGTCACTGTTCATTTGCCTACTTTTCAGATTAAATTTAGCTTATAACAGCCTACTTAAGCTGTTTTCAGCATATTTTGGTTGTTTTGAAGCTTTTTGCAGGTTAGGACTTGGATAGTGCAGGCACAGGCAGTGAAACTGTCTCATCAAGCTCCAATAAGCTGGGCTTATTTTGGAGTCATATTTGCAGTTCTCAAGTATTTTTCATCCCATATTCAGTTCTAAGTTAAACTCCATAGGCCTGGTTCTCAGATTCAACCATATCAGTTTCATAGTAGTTTTGCAGTTTCATAGTTTTGCAGCCCTTTTTCAACATCAGATTTAAGTCAGCTACAGTAGGATTAATCTTGTAATTTTTGTTTTTATCAATAGCTTACTAGTTGATCTTCACCTGTTTCAACTTAATTCTGCATGTGTAGCTTATTTGCTTGCTTAAATCTACTCTGCAAATTCCCCCTAGAACCTGATTCAACCCTGCACATAGCTTATTCAGGTTTCATGCACCTGATCTTTGGCTTAATTGGAGTTCAATTAGCTTTTTAGATTTGGGGCTTTTTGTGTTTTTGAATACCCAGTAGTACTAGCTATCTTTTGCCCCCATAATATTCCACTTTCCTGCTTATTTGAGTGCTTAAATCTGCTTTGCAATTTGGCTCATTTCTGCTTAAACTAGTGCTACTGCCAATCTGCTTATCAGCTTAATTTCTTGTGCTTATTTGTAGTTTTAAGTTATTTTATGCTTAATATAGTGGTTTAATCTAATTCTGAGCTTTTGATAATTTTTCTAGCTTTTTAGCTTATTTTTGGGCTTATTTGCTAACTGCTTATCTGCCCAAATCAGCTCATTAGGCTTAGATAACTTCTGCTTTCAATTTTCCTAGCTTTTAAATAATATTTTAGACTTATCCTAAATTTTTCAGATTTTTCCTAAGTCATTTAATATTTTTAATCTTTTTAATTAGTTTCTATTAGTAATTAAATCATAATAAATAGAATAATAATCAGAAAAATATAATTTTAATTTTCATAATTTTCTTTTATTAAGTATAATCTAGGAAAAATATAATAATCTTTTTAGACCTTAAGAAAAATAAAATAGAAAATAAGTGATAGCTTCTATTTAATAGATTTTATCTTTTTAAACTTTTAATTAAGCACTTTTCATTTTTATAATTTTCTTAGCTTCTTTTCACTTAATAATATTTATAGAAAAAGTTTTAGATTTTTCTTTGTTCATTTAGTATTTTTTATAAATTTAAATACTTTAAAAAGTAATTAAAAAATAATTAATTAATAATAATTAAATAAAAAGTGTAAAAAAATATAATTTTAGTTTTAAAATAAGCTTTAAATAATTTTACATTTGTAATATTAGATTTCATAATATTTCAGTTTTTGTCCCATTTTTAGATTTCCCGTTACGCGTTTTTAGTTTAATTAACTCGCGTTTAATTTTCTTTTGTATATTTGTTTTTCATATATCAATTAGAATTAATCAAAAAGCAAAAATCCATATCCTAATCATCTGTAACTCTAATCCTAACTTTCCACAGTCTGCCCATTCATACCTCGTTGGGAAACAATCCGGGTAATCACTTACCTGGTTTCACACTACACACGAACGTGAGTTTTTGCAAGTATCCTTTTTCACAAAGGGGTGATTTGTATTTATTCACGTGTATTCGTCGTTGCATAATATTTATATATCTATTTAGCACGGATCAGTCGTCCTCCAACGTAACTCTCCAGCCGTCTCATTTGGTCTATGTGGAACATTGTTCTCTCGATCTTCAGCACAAACTGACAGATTTCTATTAGCTGAGCACCCGTCCACCATCTTGTCTTGTTCAACTCCTGATCTCGAACTCGGATTAACAACCCATCACGAACCTTCTTTAGCGTGTGATCGCAGAACTTATGAACGTCCTTATACGCCATGAAGCAGTTAATCATCAGATCGCTCTTGTAAACAAATCCAAAGGTTGTTTCCTTCTTCATGGTGTATTGGGCTTCATTGTTGATCTGAGGAAGTGATAGCAGTGGTACGGTTAGATTCAACTTCCTCTGGTAGCTCTCGACCCCAAGCTGCAGATCTTCTACACGTTCTTTGATGATCTTCCTTCTGATGAAGTGGAGTATGGAAGTGCTGAATGCATATTGAAGATCAGTTGTGAAATGTTGCAGCTTCCCTTGAACTTTGATCAAATACATATCTTCAAGGTCATTTAGACTCAAATCTGGGAAATCTGCTTCAGAAATCGTATAGAGCTGCTGGTCATGTCTTCTAACTTTGATTTCTGTCAAGAAGGTGTAGTCATATTTCTTTTCACCTTCTAGACTGACCACACCAAGAATCCTAAGGTCACTTTTCACTAAGGTAGGAGACTTCTTGGTGAGTTTACTCTTGTACCATGTCTTCCTCTTCTCGAACCAGTGATAAATGCCTAGCTGCGCATCATGGTCATACTGCACTTTCTTTAAAACGAGGAGTTGAGTAGCAGTTTCCTCGATGGCAGGTTGTGTGTAACTTGCTGCTGGTATCAGAGTTATTGAGGTTGCATATTTTGGTTGACATTTAATTCTGTCTACGAGTAACTCAAGATCATTGTTGAAGAAGAATTGGTATGGAACAGCAGGCTGATCAGAGACTCGAATCACTGGCAATGGCTTCGTCCAATCTGTAATATATGGTTGGTTGCTTCTTGAAGTGCTACCAACCATAATTACATCTGGATTTGTCCAGCTGAACTCACTGGACGTTGCTCGGGCAATTTTCTCCAAGTGATATTCGAGTTCAGCTGCACTGGATGACCTATCCTTAAGCAGGTTGAAAGCTTCATTCTTGATGCGACGAAGTTCTCTTTATGTCATTTTCTTGACTCGTTGGTCACGTTTGATTCTTTGCGTGAACTCAAACGTGCTATCTTCAATCACTGAATATTCATCCACCTGTGTTTGAGCACTTGCTAGCTGATCAAACCATTCATTTCCCTGAGTCGCATCCTCATCTAGCCAAGAGACAACATTTGATCTTCTGGAAGTCTTCCTGTTGGATGATGTAGCCCTGGTCTTGGGAGGTGAGTCTGGTTGATCGAAGTGTTGTTGAAATCAAAGTCCTCAGTTGCAATGTGCTCATACTGATGCTCTGTTGCTGTAGGTCCTGATCCCGAAGCCTTTGATGGTTGAGTGGCTGTAGTTGTTGATGGACTGACGGGTTCTTTGATTTGTGATCCAGATCCTTCAACACCCTTTTGTTTCTTCTCTTGAGTGTTTGGATCTTGGTCTTCATCCTCTCATGGACATTTTCCCTTATCCGCCTCAACTTTACACGACTCTTTTGCAATGTTGACTTTTATAGCCTCCATGATGGCTATTTCTTCTTGAGTCGGAGAGTCGAGATTAACTAAAGCAGTGAGGTGTTGGAGTTGAAGTTCTTCAAGAGTTAATTCCTTAGGCTTTGCCGGTTGGGTTGAAAAGACAAGAGGAACCGAGGCTACAATATTCATGACTTTGTCTTCGAGGTTGGAATCGATATGCTCTTCTATCTGTTGTGACACAACCTTGGGCAAATACTTCTTTACATACACCTTGGTACTGCCCTTGACTTCTTTGAGCAATTGATCTTTAACATCGTCTTCAAGAAATTCGTCCATACGAGCCTTGGTTTCTTGCATCTCTTTGACCATATTTGTTAAATTTTGGACTTGGTCACTTAGCTGGTTGTCTTTCTTTGCACGCGCCAGCTTTGCTGCCATTTTCACCTTTTCAACCTGTTTCAGCCTAGGGATTTGCTTAGTGTTCTTGCTTTTCATGATTGTTTCTCTTTCTGTTTCTTTTGTTGTTGTTGCTTCAGTAGATGGTGATGTTGGTGGTGGTGAGGGGTGTGTTGATGGTTCTGGAGGTGTTTGAGCCTTTGGTGGAGTTGCATGCTGAGACACTGGTGGTGTTAGTGTTGAATGTGGAGGAGTGATTGGTGGCATTTGAATGTATCTGTCCGCTTCCTTTTCAGCCATCTTTTGTTCTTCCTCCTTCTTTTGTTCTGATTCTAGTTCTTCAGCAGCTTTAGTTATCTCCTCCTCATCAGTTAACATCTTCTCAAAGTATTCTTCATCCCCTTCATTAAAGTATTCCTCGTCTGTAGACACCTTTTCAGATTCTTCCACTTCTTCCATATCGACATCCTTCATCTTCTCTTCTTCCTTGTTTTCCTCTTCATTGCCGGGTTGATTAACCGGATTTGACTGAGGTGGGGTGACTTCTTCATGAGACTCAGACCTATCGGGTTGATTAACCGAATCAAGCTGAGGTGGAGTAGTATCTTTAACAACATCAGACCCTCTGGGTTGATTAACCTGGTCAGGGAGAGGTGGTGTTACTTCTTTTACTACCCCAGACCCTCCGGGTTGATTAACCGGATCAACATAGGTCTGGGATCCCCCAACATCTCTATTCAGTTGTTCAAGTCTCATTTGCTCTTCAAACCTTAATTGTGCTCGTCTTTCCTCATCAGCCTTGAGTGACTTTCGGCTTTCTTCTAGTGCCACCTGAGTATCAAATTCTTCTTTATAGAAAAGAGTTTCTTCATTGGTTTTCGTCTCAGAATCGGATTCCTCTTCTGCAAAAACAATCTTTGCTACCTCAGGTTCTGGCTAAGGAATTGTAACCGGAACTCTTCTTTTGACGATTTTATGTGCAGAAGGTTTGATCTTCTTAGACGCACTAGAAGCACTTTCAGTCTTGCTGCTTCCCTTTGACCGAGTCTTAGTAGATCCAGATTCATCATCATACTTACAAAACCCGACGTGACCTTCTTTGAAAGCTCTATCATACTCTCTGTAAGCTTTTGTTTTCTTAGCTTTTTCATTCATCAGAGAATCAGGTAGTCTAATCCCTTGCTTTTTCGTGCTGCTTTTAGGGATGTAGACTAAGTTGATGGTCTTGTCCAACTTGAGTAGATGCATTTCACGGTCTTCAAGTCGGTCAGAGATATCAGTGTTGTCGTCAATTAGATGAGCGATGAGAAGCTTGGTGAAACGCACAAACGAGATTTTGGATAAGGGATTTAGAGCTGTCGGTTTCTGAATTTGATAGACCAGATCATCCCAGATAGGTTCAGCAAAGTCAATCTCTTTCTGATTCCCAATTCCCCAGAAGATTTGAAGATGTAGCAAACGGGGGTGCTCGTGACCACTTTCCCTTCCTGAGACAGAACGGACCAGAATGTAACATATGGTTCTCCAAGGTTGTGGGATGAACTTGGCGTCAACCTTTGAGATTTTTGTCAATGGTTTGTCCGGTTATACATCGTAGCCAATCTCTTCAAGGAAGTTGAGAACCTCTTCTTCTAAAGGTGTTGGGTGGAATTTGTTGTTAGGTTGAGGAGCTTCTGGAAGTAGCAACGCCTTGCGAAGATAGTCTTTATCGACGGTGACTTCCTTGCGGTCCAACATGCATGTAAAATATGTCTCTCTTAAATCTAGCTTCAAAGTATCCCACATTTGATGGATATAGAATTCTGGAACACTAGCCGACTTCTCCAGCATACTCCTGCATGGGTGTTGCTTGATGATGACATCAAATAACGACATATTATTAGCATCATTTATCCAATATTATTGACTTGTTTTATATCACTTTATATGAGAATTGATACTTAATCGTTTACTTTTGTAATTCTCAGTTATAAACAAGCATTAGGTGAAAGTTAATGATTTCGGACAGAAATTGGAGCAAAATGAATCAAGTTGGAAAAGTCTACTGAACTGAAGGAAGATGCGCCGTATCATTCTTGATAGATACGTCGTACATAAAAACTTAGACGAATATGAGACCATTGCCTGACTTTAAAGAATGCGCCGCATGTATTTATCTCATGCGCCGCATATAAAATCTTGGTCAACGAAGAAGATCTGACTTATCTACTCCAGATACACCGTATGACATTCCTAACATATGGCGCATCAATCTCAAGACTTCACCAAAGACTATCCAAGATACTGAAGGACATGCGCCGCATAAAGATACAAGTTATGCAGCATCGGACCAATCCGATGCGCCGTATTGGCCATATAAAATCTTATCCGAGAAATCAAGTGAAGAATAGAAGCTCAATGAAGAAGTCAAGATTACATAATGATACTCGGAGATACTTTCGTATTTTGGCCATAAAATCTTCATCCGGACTCCATTTTAGGTGATTCAAGCGGCCACGGAAAGAGAAAAAGGAGATCTATATTTTTCATAAGGAGATACGGCGCATTGGCTTTGTGGATGCGCCGCATCGAGGTCGGAACAGCAGCAGACTAATTTTGGTAAACCTTGGAGGCTACTCTTCCTTACCCCTATAAACACCACAGCCCTATGGACGATTTGAGGATGATAAAAATCACCATTATCAGTGGGGAACAGCCCCAAATCGTCCCCAACACCTTCTCCATCCACCATTGAAGATCGACGAAGAACATCTCCATACTTATCTTTGTGTATCATTTGGTTAGCATAATAAATTTGTCTATGGATTTCTTATGTTTAGTTTTTATGTATACTTTATCTTTTGCTGAGATTATGGGCTAACACCCTTTGGTGTTAGCCATGTTTATGAAGTTTTATTAGTTTTTATGATTTTTTCGATGTATTTGCTTTGTTATTGGATTGGGTGCTTGTCGATAAAAACTCGTTTATTGCTTATAACTAGTAGAAGTCTATGTAACTAGGTTATGATCCTTATAACTTTAATTGATGTGACTTAACTACCTGTAATTGTGGTTGCTTAGGTTGAGTTATATGCGTGTTAACCCGAATCTCTATTAGGAATCATTGTTTGACATAAACGGAACGTGTCTACAACCTAATATGCGTGTTAACCCGAATCTCTATTAGGAATCATTGGTTGCTTAGGTTGAGTTAGTATTGATGCTAGATGAGTCACTATGATCATGTCCTCTTTCCCACCACGATGGTAGGTTATTTAATCGTGACGGGATTAATAATCGGATTGGCGACAAAACAATTGAATGAATTAAAACAAGTAGACATAAGCATGTATAACTATAAAATGGATTAGACGTGGCTAACCCGTTCTTCCTATCTATCTTCATCTATCTTTAATTTGCTTAATATTTATTTTCTCGTATTTAGTTTAATTAAACACACAAAATCGTGATAGCGTCTTAGGCCAAAACCCCAAAATTATTTACTTGCTTTCTAGGTTAGTTAGTTTAGTAATTAGAATACCTTTATATCACTTTAGCTTCGCTCCTAGTGAACGACCCTTGCTTACCTAAAAACTATCTACATTGATCGGGTACACTGCTCGTGAGTGTTTTAGTCTATAGGTTAGTTCGGCAATTATAAATTTAAAACTTGGTTAAAAATTATAGACTATAAAAAACACATCAAGTTTTTGGCGCCGCTGCCGGGGAGTGATTGTTTAATTTGATTTATTGGTATTTTAGTTTTTATTTGTTTTCGTTAGTTTCTGTGTGTTTTTGTCATTCTGTGTTTCTGTCTCAGAAAGGCAATACGGCGTATTCTTGTCTGTGAGTACGGCGCATCTGTCTGATTTCAATACGGCGTATTCTTGTCTGTGAATACGGCGCATTGACGTTCTGCGACAATTTTTTTTAGTTTGTGTGATTTTTTTTTTAGTATTATATAATTTGAAAAATCTGTTACAGAAAGCTAATACGGCGTATCCATTGTCTGTTGGATACGGCGTATTATCTTGTGTCGATACGGCGTATCCATTGTCTGTTGGATACGGCGCATCGATTTTCTGTGACACCAAAATATATATATATATATATATATATATATATATATATATATATATATATATATATATATTTTTTTATTTTTTGTGTTTATTAAATTTTTATTAGTTTAGTTTTTATTTTTGTTTAGGTTACTGCTGTTCTTGGTTGTTTATCTTTCACGTAATAATGATGATGGACAATCCGGACATAACTATGGAAGAATATCTTAGGCTTAACAAAGAAAGATCCTTGTGCAATAAAAAGGTTTACGATTGGGAAAGAGCAAGATATGGTGCACAAGTCATCAATGATAAAGAACCCACGATGGAAGAGTACTTATTATCAAAGCAGGAAAAATCAGGGAAAGAAAGAAACAAATTGCCATTTCGACACACTTGGACTTTATCCAATGATGATGATGAAGAAGAATCATACGATTTTGGTGCAATTCGGTTTCCGGCAATAGTTATTGATGATGTTATTTCTCCGAAAGTTGCCCAAGATGAAGAAGAGTCACAAGTGTTTGATTTGAATGAAAATCCGGCAATTGTTTACAAAGAAGCTTATTCATCCGAAAGTGCTTATGATGAAAATGAAGATGAATGTGGAACAATGGTGTATGGTGCTAATACTTGTGATTTTTCACCCGAGTTGGAAAATATATTCTCATCATATCAAAAACACCATGATGATATTCCATCGGATGAAGATAATGAGTATTCTCATATTGAAAGTTTTGATTGTATTGTATACGATGCCATACCACAATTGCCACAACAAAATGAAATATTCATGCGTGGAACAGATGAGCCAGATTATGACCCCACAAAGGATTTTGAAGAAATGTGGGATGACTTATTTGAGGCGGCTATTCGGGATAAAGATGAAATTGCAAGTCCACTAGTTGAAGATGGAGACTCACAAGATGAATTGGAGTCACTTACAACAAAAAGTGGTACTAATTTATTTAATATTATTAATCCCGTTACTAATAATCTTGCTAGTTTTCCTAAACAGGTTGCAAAACGAAAGAATGATGAGGTGGAATTTACTACACCAACTAATGATGAATATAAAGCACCTGTTATCAACCCATTTTTGGTTGAAATAGAAAAAGAATTCAAGGATGAGCTGATGGACACGACCATGATTGAAGAGGATGATTTCAATCCTATGAAGGATATAGAGGAACCCGAACTTTTACTCGCCAAAGACCCTTTCTCATCTTTTATGGAAGTCAAGGGACGCCTTACTACCAATAGAACAAACGAAGAAGAAGGGAGATTCATTGATCCTCAACATACTACTCTCTCACATGTAATGTTCATGTCATCCAATTTAACAACCAAACCGGGTAAGGTAATGAACGAAGTACACATATTGCCAAGGTATTATCTTTACATATTCTATCCATCTCTAGTAGCAAATTTACACCGTTATGGTGCTTATTGCTACTATCACCCGCACTTGACCGCAAGTGGGGGGAAAACACCCTATTGCCTAGTAAATAAGGGTGGAGTCAAGCTCGTGACTCTAACAAAAAGAAGCGCTTCTTGGGAGGCAACCCATGCTTGTCTTTTATTTTGTTTTTAGTTTATTTTTATTTTCGTATTTCTGTCAGTTGGTCAATACGGCGCATGCACTTTTAGTGGATGCGGCGTATTAGTTACAGGAAGTTGATGCGGCGTATCCAATATTCCATGGATACGGCGCATCGACACTCTGGCCTGTAATTTCCCGTAGTTTTATTTTCCTAACCAATGATTAACGAGATGTTCTCGAGTCTATTTTTTCTGTGGTCTCTATATATTTACAGGTCTGGACGAATGAAGATGTTGATGAACTCCCACATTTTATATGCTCGCATTCTTACATGATGGATCATACCGAGCAAATCTCAGGGGAGTTCTCCATTCTAATTCTTTCTATCTCTTGTTTTTAATTTTAAATACAAACGACGAGGACGTTGTTTAACTTAAGTGGGGGGATGGAGAATTAGAACGTTACTTGTCCTAAATTTTCAAAAATATGCTTTAATCTATGCTTAATTATCAAAATTTAATTTTTTTAGCATGTTTTTGTTTAATCTAAGTTGCTTAGCTGCACACATAACCTTATTTTAAAAAATTGTGAACTTATCAAAATTCACAAATCTATGAGTGTGCCGGTGACTTGTAAACTTTAGAACTTGGCTTGTATACTATTCGAGACCACCATAATGAGTATTATTGATATAATTGGAGTGACTTGTCTAACTTGGTAAATTTCTAGGATTACACCCAAAAAGCCTATAAATGTTATGTGTTATTAACTAACTACACTGGTTAGTTAACCCCCGTATAAACCCTTTTGTTTACTCTCATTTTTAGAGTAAGATACCCCTAGAAAAACCCTCAGAGCCATTCCTTTCGTTTCTTACACCAATGTTTAAAATGTTTCGTTACACCCTTACACCTTAGCCTACCCTGTAGATTAAAGTCCGTGGTTAGTTACTTTAGGCAAAGTGTGTTTCCTTACAATTAATTGTGTTCGCGTGCGTAATTCATTATCTATGGTTAGGTCGGGAAATTGCACAATGCAATTGGAGTGAAAGTAGATATTGTATATTTTGAGTCTTGATTTTCGTGTGTTTACTACTTTCACTATTACCGTTATTTCTGAAGTCATAAAAAGTATGGAAAAATTATCCAGAGTTATCGTTATAGTGATGTGGTGAAATTTTACACATCTATGTTTATGTTAGTAGTTTGAAAAAAAAAAAAAAAAAAAATCGAAAAAATGAGAAAAGAAAAAGAAAGAAGAAGTTGGAAGTTTGTTTAACCAACATTGTAAAGTTATGTAAAGTTATCATTATTGTTGTTGTACTATATTTATGTATTGCAAGGGAGTTGGCCGTTATGGGAACGCCAACTAAGGTTTATTTTGTGATGATGATTAAGATTTAATTGAGTCTAATTCGTGTCTACCGAAAGCGTGAGTTTCAAGTGTCAAAGCGTGAGTTAGTCAATGATATGAGTCTTATTCATGGGATGGTTGGGAAAGTGATTAACCACACTTAGGATTTTAATCTATTTGTTTTGTTTATTTTTCATTTTACACCAATTTATATCCCAAATATTATCCATACCCTATATCATTCTTCATCCAAACCTTTGATTTATTGAGATTAGGGATTTGAGCAATCTTAAGTATCGGAGTCGTGGATTTGGCTATGTATTTATGATTTTGTCGCCCTTTTTGATATAATATTATTGGTAAAGATTACTTGGTCCTATCTTTAGCCTATTCGAGTTAAGGAATTGAGCAATTGCGAGTATCGTGGTCGTGGATTCGATCATGTATTTGTAATTTTGTCGCCTTTTCTGGAATACGAGATTGATAGAGATTAAAAAGGATGATCAACCCTTAACCAAAAAAACCCATTTTACCGCTTTAGACTTGTTACTCCTTAGCTTTAGTGGGGGAGATGTGCATCCTTGCCAAGCTTATGATAGAATATTCGTCACGACTGGACAGTTAAACGATTAGATTTGCTTTAATCGAAATATTTTATTTTGTTTCTAATTCGTTAAGTGTTTGGTTGTGCAATTATGATAAAACGAATAAATGCTTAATTGTAAAAATACATCCTATTCAGGATACATTTTCATAAGTTTTAATCTAAGGTTTACTTGAGGACTAAAGTTCAAGTGGGGGAATATTTGATGACATCAAATAACGACATATTATTACCATCATTTATCCTATATTATTGACTTGTTTTATATCACTTTATATGAGAATTGATACTTAATCGTTTACTTTTGTAATTCTCAGTTATAAACAAGCATTAGGTGAAAGTTAATGATTTCGGACGGAAATTGGAGCAAAATGAATCAAGTTGGAAAAGTCTACTGAACTGAAGGAAGATGCGCCGTATCATTCTTGATAGATACGTCGTACATAAAGACTTAGACGAATCTGAGACCATTGCCTGACTTTAAAGAATGCGCCGCATGTATTTATCTCATGCGCCGCATATAAAACCTTGGTCAACGAAGAAGATCTGACTTATCTACTCCAGATACACTGTATGACATTCCTAACATACGGTGCATCAATCTCAAGACTTCACCAAAGATTATCCAAGATACTGAAGGACATGCGCCGCATAAAGATACAAGTTACGCCGCATCGGACCAATCCGATGCGCCGTATTGGCCATATACAATCTTAGCCGAGAAATCAAGTGAAGAATAGAAGCTCAATGAAGAAGTCAAGATTACATAATGATACTCGGAGATGCTTTCGTATTTTGGCCATAAAATCTTCATCCGGACTCCGTTTTAGGTGATTCAAGCGGCCACGGAAAGAGAAAAAGGAGATCTATATTTTTCAGAAGGAGATACGGCGCATTGGCTTTGTGGATGCGCCGCATCGAGGTCGGAACAGCAGCAGACTAATTTTGGTAAACCTTGGAGGCTACTCTTCCTTACCCCTATAAATACCACAGCCCTATGGACGATTTGAGGATGATAAAAATCACCATTATCAGTGGGGAACAGCCCCAAATTGTCCCCAACACCTTCTCCATCCACCATTGAAGATCGACGAAGAACATCTCCATACTTATCTTTGTGTATCATTCGGTTAGCATAATAAATTTGTCTATGGATTTCTTATGTTTAATTTTTATGCATACTTTATCTTTTGCTGAGATTATGGGCTAACACCCTTAGGTGTTAGCCATGTTTATGAAGTATTATTAGTTTTTATGATTTTGTCCATGTGTTTGCTTTGTTATTGGATTGGGTGCTTGTCGATAAAAACTCGTTTATTGCTTATAACTAGTAGAAGTCTATGTAACTAGGTTATGATCCTTATAACTTTAATTGATGTGACTTAACTACCTGTAATTGTGGTTGCTTAGGTTGAGTTATATGCGTGTTAACCCGAATCTCTATTAGGAATCATTGTTTGGCATAAACGGAACGTGTCTACAACCTAATAGGACTAGTAGCGTGTAATACCGAACTAGGTTAGATGGTTTAAAGCAATAAGTTAGTATTGATGCTAGACGAGTCACTATGATCATGTCCTCTTTCCCACCACGATGGTAGGTTATTTAATCGTGACAGGATTAATAATCGGATTGGCGACAAAACAATTGAATGAATTAAAACAAGTAGACATAAGCATGTATAACTATAAAATGGATTAGACTTGGCTAACCCGTTCTTCCTATCTATCTTCATCTATCTTTAATTTGCTTAATATTTATTTTCTCGTATTTAGTTTAATTAAACACACAAAATCGTGATAGCCTCTCAGGCTAAAACCCCAAAAATATTTACTTGCTTTCTAGGTTAGTTAGTTTAGTAATTAGAATACCTTTAGATCACTTTAGCTTCGCTCCTAGTGAACGACCCTTGCTTACCTAAAAACTATCTACATTGATCGGGTACACTGCTTGTGAGTGTTTTAGTCTATAGGTTAGTTCGGCAATTATAAATTTAAAACTTGGTTAAAAATTATAGACTATAAAAAACACATCACTTGAGAACCTCTATAGTAATCTCACAGGTTGTCTCAGCACACTTGATCTTGTGACATTCTACCCTTGCGTTGTTGTTGCCAATCTTCGCCTTTTAGCCTTGTAGGAAAACTTTAGCCTTTGTGAGCATTGGGAGTGGTTGTTGTTGTGGTGCAGCCATTTGAGATATTTGAAACATCATACAAACACAGATTTGCAGGATACATGAAAGTTAGCAAATAGTTAAACTTGTTGTTTCACATGTGATCCTTTTTTATTGCTTAGTTTGATTTTACAAGTTAAACATAGCAATTTGATTTCATGTTTATTGTTCAAAGAGCAATTTTGACAATGCATCAATGGTATGTGCTTATTCACATACCTTTTATTAGACCAAAACCGGACCCAAATAGACCAAAAACTAACTAATTATGCCAAATATTTCGTGTTTTTTGTGTTTATAATTGTGTAGGGATGGATATTGCAAAAAAATGGACAATAGTCAAGCAAAAACCAGGAAGACGAGCACGAGATTCGGAAAAGACTCAAAGCCGAAGCCGGGAGAGACATGCTGGGTCAAAAAGTCAAAATCTGGCCTTGGAGTTTCACAAAAAGACAAAAATCAACCTTAGATCAAGTTTTGAAGAATGGCCGTTTTGGTCCCTTGAATTTCAGTGTTTACATATTTGGTCCCTAATATTTCACTTACCCATTTTACCAAAATTAAACCCAACCTTCCCTAATACCACCCAACCCACACCTTAATCCACCAGCCCAATTTATCTTACCCAGCCCAGTCCACAAAACCTAAAACCCATTTACCCGATCCAACCCCAAATTAATTAAACCGGTCAACCCCTATTATAAACTCAGTCAAACACAAAACACACACCCCGCACCCTTTCTATCAAATTACCCAGAAATTACTATTCACCCGACGAACCCTAATTACCCATCCAAGCAATTACAGTGAGTAAGGGCAATCTAGTCCTTGCACGCATATCTAGAAGGGTCTGACAACTGCCAGGGACACGTGGGAGCTTTTGATTAGAGGGAACACCTCATATCTTTGATCTAACGGCTAAAATGAGGCGTGGAGAGAAAGGATTTGATCAATGGTCTGGATTGCTTCTTGAGAGATCCCAGAAGGTTCTGCTGAGGGCTATATATAGCCTCTCTCACTCACAGATTTGGAGCTAGTGAGTAGCTAGGTTTTAGTTAAGCTTTTTAGGGTTTAGGAGTAGGATAGATGTAGAGTAGCTTATTCACTTCAGCTTATTGTATTTCCTTTTCAAGTTTCAAATTATTGTACTCAATACTCAGTTTTAATTAAAGTCAACGTTTGGTCAAAGTTCCTGTGCAATTGCTTCATTGTTAATGTAAGTGCTTATTTCGGAATCATATGCTTATTTAGTCATTGTTTTTTATGTTTGATATCTAGGAATTGATTAGTGTTCAGTTGCTTTTATAGTCCTTTAATATAGCTTAAAGTCAAAGCAAAAAGTCAAAACAACTTATTGTTATTTTTTATCAGCTTATTCTGTCTCCATTAAGTACTTAATATTACTAGTTCTATTATCTAGGTTGCATATCTCAGCTCATACCAGTCAGTTGTAGTTTTAATCTTCAAATCAGATTAGTAATAGGGCTGTTTGGTTTAAGGTCAAAATGGGTCACTTCTGTTTATATGCACTTTCATGATTTCTGGTCTTTATTAACTGGTCTAAATCAGGTGTTAGATAGTATATTTTAGCTACTTTCAAGTGTTTTAAGATTGTGCATCAGTTAGTGTTCATTTAAGTTGGAATAATAAGAGTTAACCTTTTTATAAGCTTAAACTTTTTCAGCTACTTTCTGTGGAATTTTTAGATATAATTTAGTGCAAATAAGTGACGTTGAATAGTTGGATAAGTTTCAATTGGTACTTCTTTGGTTAGGCTCAGATATTGCTCAAAAGTTTTACAACAGTCTGCACATATTCCTTAATAGCAGCCTGCATTTAGTTTCAACTCACCTTTTTCTCAGCTGATTATCTGCTTATTCCCTTGGCTTCTCTACATGATATTGGTTTTCTAAATAGTTTGTAGTAGTAGTTGTTAAGATCTGAACTTAGATTTCTATTGGTAGCTTATTAAGTGGCTTAAAACTTGTCTGCAAACAAGCTCTCCACTCTGCTGATCTGCTTCAACAGTTTTGATTCCTTAAATGACATCTGATCTAGGGGGCAATTAAGCTAGCAATAGTGGATTAATTTTGGGCATTTTAGGGCTGCTAGTAGTCTGATTAATGAAGTTTCAGTTTCTGCTTTTAAAATTGTGCAATCAGCTTATTTCATAGCTTTTTAAGTGGCTGCAAAAGTAGTGATCACAATTTGAAACTGCCTTGTTCTTAGAATCTGTTCAGCTTCATTTTTACTTATTCCTAGTGCTTATTTGATCAATTTCAGTTGTTTTAAGTTTCCAGTAGCATGATTAATCAGTTTTGAGCTTTTGATAATTTTTGGATAGCTTTTGCTTATTTTTGGCTTATTTCAAATTGCTTATTTCCACTATTCAGTTTATTTAGGCTTAATTAGTTTCTGAAATTATTTTTCCTAGATTAGTCATTTAATTTTAGAATTACTCAGATTTTTCCAGAATTTTCCTATTTGTTTTAATATTTTTAAAGCATTTAATTAGTTTAAATTAGTTTTTAATTCATTAAAAAATTATTAAAAAGTAAAAAAAGATTTTTCTTTTTCCAAAAATTTTCTTTTATCGATCATAGGAAAATTATTTTCAAAATTTTAGGGCTTAGAATTTAGCATTTCACTTTTTAATCACGTTTTTATAATTCGTCGCGTAACGTTTTTAAATCCGGTTTTCGTTTTTAAGTTCACGTGCTTAGATTACTTGTACCCGTAGCTTAATTAATAGTTTTCATTTATTATTTCATTGTTCGTAGTGTAGAAAACCAAAATTCTCCTTTTAATCACTCATTCACTACACGAATCACGTCCCGGGAATACAAATTCCATTCGATCTTCATCGGGACAAACGACTCGGGTTTTGCATATTTCTTGTGCAATTCCTTGGACTATAATTGACAAATCAATTTTTGGCGCCGCTGGGGGAAGGTTGAAGTGAGTGCGTGATTCTGTTTATCGATTCGTGTTTTGAAGACCCTTCCTCGTGGAGTTATCATTTCAATTTGTAAATATTTTTATCTAAAAACCCAAAAAGATTTTCTCTTCAAAATTTATTTTCCTTTTTCCTTTGTGATTTTCCATGTTTCTAAAATTTAAAAATCTAAAAATATTCTTCTCAATCCTCTTATACGTTTGATTCTTTATCTCTTACCCTCTATTCGTTTAATTCTTCTTCTCCATGTCTTCATCTTACCAATATGGTTGTCAATACTGTAGGGGTCCTCTAAATGGTGGAAACTGCCCCGGTTGTAACATTATGGATTCAGGAAACGGGTTTGTCTATGACCAAAATCCATGTTTCTATAATGAAACACCCGACCTTTTCAACCAGCCCCCACAGCAACAGATGGAGACATACTTGTGTGAATTTTGTGGAGGTTGTCCTCATCCGGAATTTGATTGTCGAACGGGTGACATGCTTGTCTATGAGCAGAACCCTTATAACAATCAGACATCATCCGGATTTGACACATCTTCATATTATACATCAAGTTCTCCACAACAGTATTATTCTTGTGAATATTGTGGAGGTCCACATCCAAGTTTTGATTGTCAAGCAAGGAATACGTTTGTCAATGAACAAGTTCCTTGTAATCCGAACTTCGGGTATGACCATTATCCACATAATTCATCAAATCAATCACAGCAACAATATTGTTGTGAATACTGTGGAGGCCCTCACTTTGGCTCTGATTGTCAAACGAGTAACCAGTTTGTCTATGAACATGGTCCTTGTGATAATTACGACTGTAATAACTCACCTCCACAGTACCCATTGTCTCAAAAAGCTCAACAAGAAATTTTTCATATTCTTAAAACAATTGAAGAAGCTAAGAATGAGCTTAAACGACTTTCCCAAAAAGAACCTCATCAGATAACTTATAGGGAATTTTTAGCTGAAAGACAAATTGCTAAAATAAGTTCTAATTATCGTCAAACCTTCGTTTACGATGACGATGATGATGATGAGGATTCTATGTGGGGAGTTTGTGAAAAATCGTCAGCAGAAATCACTCCCGTCCTACCTTCTAAGCATCCAGAGGACTCTCTCATAATGGGGGACGAGCATCTCGACACTATTCCGGCAACGGAATCAGACAAAGTTGAGAACCTCGTTCCAATCCTAAGTGAGTCCGAGGAAATATCCGACGATGAAAGTGATTTTCAATCTTATGGAGATTCCCTTGACGTTTCCGAGATTACTTCCGGAATTTTCTCTAACCCTCTTTTTGAATTCAGTAATGAGTATATTTCTTGCAAAGTTAATCCTCTTTTCGATGGAGGGTTAGAGGACGTTGAGGGCGAGGAAGATCTTCTTTCTAATCTTGATGAGCCCATACCGGAACTCACAGATCCTCCTCGTATTCTCGAATCTCTTCATGAGGAGTTCTCCGATGAACTCACTCATATCATACCTCCTCCGGAGTATGATTATTTTGTTATTAAAGAAGATCCCGACCCGGGGGGAGATATGCTCTATCATAAGAGTTTGCTTGCTGATGATATCACCCCGACCCTCCCTCCCGAGGTTTTCAAGAGCTTTGATGATGAAGAATGGATCCCCATTCTAATTATGATCTTCTTTCCCTTCTTCACCTATACGGTGACTTCTCCTCTCCTTCACTCCTTCGGGAGTGAAGACACAATCTTTGACCCCGGCATTTCTCATTCTTTTAAGCCGTGGGTATTGCTCCCCCAAGAACAAATAAATTCGGGGCGAGTCTAAGCTATACGACTCGTTACTAAACAAGCGCTTCGTGGGAGGCACCCCATGCTTATCCTTCTATCTTCCTTTCTATTTTCTAATAAGTGTGTGAGGAGGGCTACCTCTTCCATATCTTGTGTTTCGTGGTTTTCTGTGCTGTGTCCAGGATTTGCCCGATTATTGAAGACTCTCGTGCTTGTGGTTTGCTTCTCTCCACTCGAGTTTCATCATTCGTTGCTCATCCGATATCCTAAATCTTATCGTTTAACGTTTATCTTTGGCATAATTAATAAACGGCCTTATATTTATGTAGGAGAGCCCTTACCTTTAAGACATTGAGGACAATGTCTCGTTTTAGTCTGGGGGGGGGGGGGGTAATCTTGCGATTTGATTTGTGCCTTGCATTTTTTGCCGTTTACTCATGCAACCCCGTTTTTCCTCAAAAATTGAAAAAAAATCCAAAAAAATGAGAAAAATTTTAATTTTTTTTTTTTTTTTTTTTTTTTTTGCAAAAATATAATAAATTTTGACATTTTTGTTGACTTTCCGCTGGTGAGAGTAGGAATAAAATTCTGACTTGATCGGGCGTGTTGAGCCCTAGCTTGTCCCCTTAACCCTTTATAATCTATAAGCTCGTGCTAGTTTTTTATACAAGGAGCTAGAAAACGCGAATTCTTTTTAAGAATTTGCAAGTTCCCATAATTGACTTTATATATGCATGGCTCCATAAATCTTATTATTTAAGATTTTAAATTTGCGAAGAACGAGAAATGATAGAGTTGTTTATAAGTTAGATTGCTAAACGTAGGAGTAGTTGGATCTCTTCAGAGCTCATCAAAGTTACTTGTGGCTTTTTGTTCCCATAAGCTTGTTTCACCCAATAATAGTAATCTAGGAATAATTAAAGGTATTTTGGTTTTGGCGATAATTAGTTTTTATTTCTTCCTTAGAGAGTCCTTGCTTATGAAAGTTGGGTACACATCAAGGTACTGTCAGTGTTACGGTGTAATAGACTATTCCATCTTGCCGGCTCGCAACCGATGTTGGGATTGTTATAAAAGCCGTAGGACTTGGGGTTTGGCAACACAAATAATTAATGAATATGATAATGTATAATGATAATCCGAAGCCATAAAAAGTTTTCTACATCTTGCCGGTTCGCAGCCGATGTTGTAGACTTCTAATAAAGGCAGAGGAAAAATTTCAAGGTCATAATAAACTATCACATCTTGCCGGCTCGCAACCGATGTTGTGATTGTTATAAAGGGCCAAGGATTAAATACGTTAATGTGCTTGAATATGTAGATAAAGTGTTATAATGCCAAACTTCGACTCCGGGGATATCCTAATAAAAGCTTCTGTCTCTGGACTCGTAGATGAGTTGTTTCGGTCGTATATAAAAGGGATATCCTCAAAATCGTGTTAAATCAGAGACCTTGATGTGGACCTCATTTTTGTATGCAACGGTTTTCGAGGGAAGGTTTGGAAACTACTTAGCATCTAAACTAGGTTTCTTTATCGGACTAAAAATTATCGAAATGAGAATTTGAAGAAATTCATTTCTCACCAAAAATAAAATAAATAGAGGAAAATAGGAATTTGGGAACGAGAAGTAATTACACAATTAGCTTCCATGGGTAGTGTCGGCAATCTAACTTGTAAATAACAATGATTTCTTTTTTAAGCTTAGTTTGGGGGCTTGTGAAAAATCAGGAACGACGAATTTTATCCGTATGGTCACTACTTTATGAGTCGTGTTTCCTACTCGAAGACCCTTAAAGTTATTGAAAAATAATGATTGTCAACGAAGCCGTCACATTAGAAAAACACAAAAATAGAATAAAAGGAAAATTGGGGAGTTTTTAGAACTTAGGATTTCTTAATCTCTTTTGAAAATTTTGCTACTTCTCAAAGTTAGTAAAAAGAGATTGAAAATTTTCGGTTTCAAAAACGTGTTTTTATAACATTGCATGAGGACATTGCAATAGCTTAGTCTGGGGGATTTTGGTATGTGCTTATTCACATACCTTTTATTAGACCAAAACCGGACCCAAATAGACCAAAAACTAACCAATTATGCCAAATATTTCGTGTTTTTGTGTTTATGATTGTGCAGGGATGGATATTGCAAAAAAGTGGACATAAGTCAAGCAAAAACCGGGAAGACGAGCACGAGATTCGGAAAAGACTCAAAGCCGAAGCCGGGAGTGACATGCTGGGTCAAAAAGTCAAAATCTGCCCTTGTAGTTTCACAAAAAGACAAAAATCACCCTTAGATCAAGTTTTGAAGAATGGCCGTTTTGGTCCCTTGAATTTCAGTGTTTACATATTTGGTCCCTAATATTTCACTTACAGATTTTACCAAAATTAAACCCAACCTTCCCTAATACCACCAAACCCACACCTTAATCCACCAGCCCAATTTATCTTACCCAGCCCAGTCCACAAAACCTAAAACCCATTTACCCGATCCAACCCCAAATTAATTAAACCGGTCAACCCCTATTATAAACTCAGTCAAACACAAAACACACACCCCGCACCCTTTCTATCAAATTACCCAGAAATTACTATTCACCCGACGAACCCTAATTACCCATCCAAGCAATTACAGCGAGTAAGGGCAATCTAGTCCTTGCACGCATATCTAGAAGGGTCTGACAACTGCCAGGGACACGTGGGAGCTTTTGATTGGAGGGAACACCTCATATCTTTGATCTAACGGCTAAAATGAGGCGTGGAGAGAAAGGCTTTGATCAATGGTCTGGATTGCTTCTTGAGAGATCCCAGAAGGTTCTGCTGAGGGCTATATATAGCCTCTCTCACTCACGGATTTGGAGCTAGTGAGTAGCTAGGTTTTAGTTAAGCTTTTTAGGGTTTAGGAGTAGGATAGATGTAGAGTAGCTTATTTACTTCAGCTTATTGTATTTCCTTTTCAAGTTTCAAATTATTGTACTCAATACTCATTTTAATTAAAGTCAACGTTTGGTCAAAGTTCCTGTGCAATTGCTTCAGTGTTAATGTAAGTGCTTATTTCGGAATCATATGCTTATTTAGTCATTGTTTTTGATGTTTGATATCTAGGAATTGATTAGTGTTCAGTTGCTTTTATAGTCCTTTAATATAGCTTAAAGTCAAAGCAAAAAGTCAAAACAACTTATTGTTATTTTTTTTCAGCTTATTCTGTCTCCATTAAGTGCTTAATATTGCTAGTTCTATTATCTAGGTTGCATATCTCAGCTCATACCAGTCAGTTGTAGTTTTAATCTTCAAATCAGATTAGTAATAGGGCTGTTTGGTTTAAGGTCAAAATGGGTCACTTCTGTTTATATGCACTTTCATGATTTCTGGTCTTTATTAACATGGTCTAAATCAGGTGTTAGATAGTATATTTTAGCTACTTTCAAGTGTTTTAAGATTGTGCATCAGTTAGTGTTCATTTAAGTTGGAATAATAAGAGTTAACCTTTTTATAAGCTTAAACTTTTTCAGCTACTTTCTGTGGAATTTTTAGATATAATTTAGTGCAAATAAGTGACGTTGAATAGTTGGATAAGTTTCAATTGGTACTTATTTGGTTAGGCTCAGATATTGCTCAAAAGTTTTACAACAGTCTGCACATATTCCTTAATAGCAGCCTGCATTTAGTTTCAACTCACCTTTTTCTCAGCTGATTATCTGCTTATTCCCTTGGCTTCTCTACATGATATTGGTTTTCTAAATAGTTTGTAGTAGTTGTTAAGATCTGAACTTAGATTTCTATTGGTAGCTTATTAAGTGGCTTAAAACTTGTCTGCAAACAAGCTCTCCACTCTGCTGATCTGCTTCAACAGTTTTGATTCCTTAAATTGCATCTGATCTAGGGGCAATTAAGCTAGCAATAGTGGATTAATTTTGGGCATTTTAGGGCTGCTAGTAGTCTGATTAATGAAGTTTCAGTTTCTGCTTTTAAAATTGTGCAATCAGCTTATTTCATAGCTTTTTAAGTGGCTGCAAAAGTAGTGATCACAATTTGAAACTGCCTTGTTCTTAGAATCTGTTCAGCTTCATTTTTACTTATTCCTAGTGCTTATTTGATCAATTTCAGTTGTTTTAAGTTTCCAGTAGCATGATTAATCAGTTTTGAGCTTTTGATAATTTTTGGATAGCTTTTGCTTATTTTTGGATTATTTCAAATTGCTTATTTCCACTGTTCAGTTTATTTAGGCTTAATTATTTTCTGAAATTATTTTTCCTAGATTAGTCATTTAATTTTAGAATTACTCAGATTTTTCCAGAATTTTCCTATTTGTTTTAATATTTTTAAAGCATTTAATTAGTTTAAATTAGTTTTTAATTCATTAAAAAATTATTAAAAAGTAAAAAAAGATTTTTCTTTTTCCAAAAATTTTATTTTATCATAGGAAAATTATTTTCAAAATTTTAGGGCTTAGAATTTAGCATTTCACTTTTTAATCACGTTTTTATAATTCGTCGCGTAACGTTTTTAAATCCGGTTTTCGTTTTTAAGTTCACGTGCTTAGATTACTTGTACCCGTAGCTTAATTAGTAGTTTTCATTTATTATTTCATTGTTCGTAGTGTAGAAAACCAAAATTCTCCTTTTAATCACTCATTCACTACACGAATCACGTCCCGGGAACACAAATTCCATTCGATCTTCATCGGGACAAACGACTCGGGTTTTGCATATTTCTTGTGCAATTCCTTGGACTATAATTGACAAATCAATCAACTTATGTGAATTCTGACAATATAATTTCGATAGATATCAAATTGTGACATGTTGGCCAATTGTTTTTTTTTTTGTTGACAATTTCACCAATTTCGACAGAACTTGACCAATTTCGATAGATACAACAATTTCGATAGAATTTTACCAATTTCGATAGAACTTGACCAATTTCGATAGAAATGGAAATTTTGATAGAACTTGACCAATTTCGAAGAATTTGACCAATTTCGATAGAAATGGCAATTTCGATAGAACTTGACCAATTTCGATAGAATTGGCAATCTCGATAGAACTTGACCAATTTCGATAGAAATACCAATTTTGATAATTTCTTGTACAAGAAATTTCGATAACTACTGTAGACGTACATGATTCTTGGTTCTTTATCGAAATTTGGTTTTCCTGTTCAATTAAACTAATTCACAAGTTATTCTATGCTCATTAAACCCTTTATATCAAACTAAATCTCAAACAGCACTCAATTTTGATAAACCCTGTTCATCAGATTATAGGAATTCATCAAAACTAGTTAAATGTTTGTTTAATTTGTTCCAATAGTTTCACATGATGTTCCTGAGTTCCATGTCCAAGTCTTAACACTTTTTAACCACAGAATCAAAAGATAGACATTGTACCCGTTCTTCTTAAACCCTAATTATCTATGTTTCTGGTTTCAATTCGATGGTTAAAACATGCAATTCGACTCATATGAACATTTTTCCCCAATTCACTGTATGAACCCTAAATTTGAACATGCATTAATCGCGTTTCTGGGTTCAATTAAACATACACATCATGTTAATGGACTAATTCTGACAACAACCCACCAATCAATTGCATCTAAATCACTCAGAATCAAAAAATCCGATTACGCATAAACCCTAGAGTTTTAAAATTCGATTTTGCAAAATTAAACCGTTGGATCATAAAATCTTTCAAACCGTTGTTTATAATCATGCAATAAACATTTATTCACTCACAGATTTAACGAAACTTGACCGGATTTGCAGGTTGGACTCTAGCCGTTGATAATGGTGGGTGTAAAAGTAAATGCGGTGGTTGATATTTCTGACAGTGGTTATGGTGCAGTAAATGCACTTTGACCCTTTTTGTTAAAAAATTTTCATCTTTCCTATTTTTGTCACATTTAGTCCCCAAGCCACTTTGTTTTTCAATTAAAGTCCAAACTCACAATTTTTACTTTTAGACTTAACAAGTTAATAACAACTTTAATACTCCCCCTCGACTTATGAGTATTTGAAAACATTTTTAAGATCAAGGAGGGTATTACACAGATGATTTTACCACCATTCTCTTTGAAGCAACAATTTTAAAGAAATTATGCAAGTACAAATTTTAATGAATAATTTTAAAATTTGAATTTCTTTCTCCCCCTCAACACTTGTTCAGAAATAATTGTAAAGTGTTGAAGTGAACAAAGTATTGATGAAGATTTTGTATTTGCATTTTTTAATTTATTTTTTTAGAAAAGAAATATTTAAATTGAAAATCTTTTTGTGTTTTTCATAAAATACTTACAAAGATAGTTTTGATGTTTGACTCAGTTAGTTGTTTTTAAGAAAATTTTCCAAGTCCTTTGGAGTCAAACATCTCATACCAATCTGGTGAACTAATTCCACAAATCTTGCATGAGGCAAGGCTTTGGTGAATAAGTCTGCCAGTTGATATTCTGTACCCACAAAGTAAAGTTCAATTGTACCATGTGCCACGTGCTCATTGATGAACTGATAACGAAGAGCAATATGCTTGGACTTTGAATGCTGAACGGTGTTGCACGAGATAGCAATGGCACTCTTGGAGTCACAATACATCGGAATCTTGTTAAAGACGTATCCGTAGTCCATCAGCTGTGACCTTATCTAGATGACTTGAGCTCAGCATGCTGACATAGCTACGTATTTTGATTCAGTTGATGATAGTGATGTACAGTCCTGCTTCTTTGACTGCCAAGATACAAGCTTGTCACCTAAGAATTGCACTCCCCCAGATGTACTTTTCCTTGTGTCTAAGCATCCTGCATGATCAGTGTCTGAAAAGGCAATTAGTTCAAAACCAGAATCCTTAGGATACCAGATGTCCAAATGAATGGTTCCCTTTATGTATAGAAGGATTCTCTTAACCTCAGAGAGGTGTCTTTCAGTTGGTCTAGACTGATAACGGGAGCAAAGATATGTGGCAAATACTATATCTGGTCTACTGGCTGTGAGATACATGAGAGACCCAATCATACTACGGTATTTGGTAGGATCAATGGGTGTCCCATGTAAATCAGCATCCAGCTTAGGAGATGATGCATACATTGGTGTATTATAGGTGTCACAGCTTGTCATGCCATGTTTTTTCAAAATCTCTTGAGCATATTAGGACTGGTTTAAGAAAATACAACGAGGTGATTGATGAACTTGCAGTCCTAAGAAGAACTTGAGTTCACCCGTCATGGACATCTCAAAGTTTTGTTTCATTAATTTAGCAAAAGCATTTAAGTACTTTTTATGGGTTGAACCAAAAATGATGTCATCCACATAAATTTGAACAATCAAGATGTCCTCCCCGTGTTTTTGTATAAACAATGTTGGGTCAACTGATCCTTTTGTGAAATGATTAGCAATTAGGAATGCAGATAGTTTGTCGTACCATGCCCTCGGGGCTTGCTTAAGGCCATAGAGGGCTTTCTTGAGCCGGTATACATGATTCAGATGTTCTGGGTCGACGAAGCCTTCTGGTTGTGTGACGTACACCTATTCACGGAGTTGACCATTCAAAAATGCCGTCTTCACGTCCATTTGGTATACAGTGATATTCTTGTGAGCTGCATATGCCAGAAACATTCGAACGGCCTCAAGTCTTCCCACTGGTGCGAAAGATTCCTCAAAGTCGATACCTTCTTCTAGACTGAATCCTTTAGAAACTAACCGAGATTTGTTACGAATAACCGTGCCATCAGCATCCAATTTGTTCTTCCAGATCCATTTTAGTCCGACAACGTATACTCCTTCTGGTCTTTCTATCAATTCCCAAACTTCCAAACGCTTGAATTGATCAAGTTCTTCTTGCATTGACTCAATCCAATTGTCATAAGTAAGGGCTTCTTTAATGTCTTTAGGTTTTGCTTGACAAACGGTGAGTGCATAAATGCAAGTTTCACCGTCTGTGTGGAGTCTTTTACATGTCATGACCGGATTGTCTAGATTGCCAATCATGTTCACTAGAGGGTGATCCTTAGTCCATTTGTGGGTTGACGGGTAGTGTTGAAAATTTTGATGCATATTTGACGGATCCAAATTGCTCGTTGACGACTTTGCAATATCTGGAATGGTGGGATCTAGAGCAAATGGATTGAAGAATGCGTTTCCGTCATAATTTACGGGTGTAGGTACTTCAGAAGATAGAGGGGGATCTTCAGCTGCAGTCGCAGTATTAGAAGCTGTTTGTTCTACTGATGATGAGGTTTCTATTGGAGGTCCATCTTTAGCAACTGCTGTTGTTGTAGTTACTGTTGTATCAGGTGCTTGAATATTGACGGGTTGTGCAGCGGAACTGGCGGATACATCAAAAGCACGACTAACGAGAGAGTCATCAAATAGCGGAGCAAACAAATCTTCCTAGTCCTTGCGATTGAGAAAGAGAGGTGCAGCTGAATGATCAGGGAAGTTCAGACGGTTAGAATCGGATCCTAAGCTGTTTTGCTCAGAATCCATATCCGTAAGTTCATCAAAATGAGCGTGTATGGTCTCTTGAATTTCTCGGGTTCGACGGTTCCAGATACGAAATCCTTACGAATTTTCACAGTAGCCAACAAAAATCCCAATATCAGCTTTGGCTTTCAACTTTCCAAGGTCATCACGATCATTATTTGGGTAACAGAGGGCCTAAAATACATGAAAGTAATTTATGTTTGGTTTTATTCTGTGAACAAGTTCATATGTTGTTTTGTTGTGCCTTTTGGTGACCATACAGCGGTTTTGGGTGTAGCAGGCGGTGGAGACAGCTTCAGCCCAGAGGTAATCCGGTAATTGAGCATTTATCAACATCGTTCTGGCGGCTTCCACTAACGTTCGGTTTCGTCTTTCGACCACTCCGTTCTGTTCTGGGCTGCGTGCAATTGATGTTTGGTGTTCAATTCCTACTTTCTCAAAGAACTCACGAAGAGTGTGATTCTTAAATTCGGTTACGTTGTCTGTTCTGACTTTTCTGACGGTGTTGCGGAGCTGAACCTGAATTTTGGTGAGAAAGGTGATGATCATCGACGGAGCTTGATCTTTGGTGCGAAGAAAGTAGACCCAAGTCCATCTCAAAAAATCATCTACGATTACCAATATATATCGCTTCCCATTGATTGTCTGAACATGCATTGGGCCACAAAGATCCATATGGAGAAGTTGAAGTACATGATCCGTACTGTGCTCAGTTTTAGGAGAAAAGTGAGCACGAGTACTCTTCCCTTTTTCACAAGCTGGACAGAGATGACCTTTGGCATACCGGAATCTTGGAAGACCGTCTACTAACTTATGACGTGCAAGTTCCGTCATAGTTTTGAAGTTCAAGTGAGACAAACGTTTATGCCATAGCCATGCTTTTGTATAGTGAGCCTTGGAGAGTAAGCAAATTGGAAAATTAGTGGTCATGTCTGACAAGGAAATGGTGTAAAGACTCGTTCCGCGTTTTCCTGTCATAAGGTCGTTTCCATGTAGGTCTCGAACAAAGCAGGTTTTCTCCCTAAATGCAACTTCCAAGTCACCATCACAAAACTGCCCGACGGAGAAAAGGTTATGTCCAAGGCCTTCAACGTAGTATACACGGATTATTTCGATGTTTTCGTTGACATAGTCCCCATAGCCCATAATAGCGGCAAAGTGGTCACTCCAGAATCTGACAGTTCCTATGAACTTTGCGACAAAGTTTACTAGAAGTTTTAAGTTCCCTGTCATGTGTCGGGAACATCCGCTATCAACAATCCAAAGAACTATTTGAATCACCTGCATCTCAAGAAGATGACACAGATGGAGAGTTGGTAACGGTGGATCCCGTTGGGTTAGTAGCACAGTTTATAAGCATTTTTGGTAACCAAGTAAAACTAGGTTTATGCTGTAGCCAACGCTGCCATGTCCAACTAGATTCTGCTTTCTTCCTAGTGAATGCACTTGGTGATTGAATTTATTTAGGGGCAACTATGGTCTTGTCTACGGTAGGCTTAGAAACTACTTTTGGCGATTTTCCTAAGATTGACTTGGCAGCGGTAGTGGGCCTAGAGGAAATGCCATTAGTACGTTTCTGAGTACGAGACAAAAGGGTTTTTGCAACACATTTTTTATGATTACCAGACAAGATACTTTTACGACAAAATACACAACAAGCATCAAACATAACATCATTCAAAACATTCATAGTTTTAGCATTTGTTACATCATCATTAGAATTACATGTTTTAAAGTTTGATTCTACTTTAGACATAACATGCTTCTTATTCAGATTCCTAGTGTGATCTTCTACTTCTTGAACTTTAGGTAAGCTGCTCTTAGGTTTCCTGATACTACTCTTCTTTTTACTCTTTTTGGTCTTGGATCTGCTAACCTTAGGAGGGGTGCCTAGTCCTGTAGAAGTTGAAGCATGCACATTAGAGGTCTGTGGAGATGCTTTCTTAGGTGTCTCATCTACTATATACATGCCTGGTGCAATCACGTTCTTTTTTACAAATTTCCCTTTTTCAAGTACTTTGAGTTTCTCTTTCAACTCAATGATGATGTGTTTTTGTTGTTGAATTTGGGAATCCAACTCTCGATTTAATCGAACAGTGTCATTCTTGTTTTGGCAAACTTCATCAATGTCCTTTTCATACTAAAAAATTTGATGTTTTAAAACAGCATTTTCTTTTTCAATACTTTGAATTTTGGAAGTATGACTGTTTTGAAAGGACAATGATTCATTTTGGCTTTGTAATTTTAACTCAAGGTTAAGACTCTGAGTGACACCATTGCAATTTTTGGTTGACTTGGAAAACTTCTTTTGAAAATTTGTTTTCCACATCATCATTGACTTTTCGAAGTCTCTCATTTTCTCGTTTCAAATTATTAATCTCAAGTTGCAACATCTCAGTATCAACAGTATGGTCATCAACAAGCATTTCATTACATGACAGATAAATGGAATTCATAATCACAGATATCACATCGGAACATAGAACATTCTGCAAGAGTCGATCTGCTTCTTTTTTCAAAGATTTGTTTTGACATTTTTGTTTTGAGATCTTGTTTTCTGTTGCTTCGAAAATGTTCATCATAGATGCAACCTCTGTTTGAAGTTCCTATTCCCAATGTGTAGCACACAGTCGCAGGTGTTGAACGTGTGGCAAAAATTGCTTTTGAAAAACTTCTCTCTTTTCTTTCTGATTGCGTGGTTTTGTAACCTTACAACAGGTTTTACCTCTCGAGGGATCTCAAGAGGCTTACAACCCCACCAGGCAGTGTACCTGACCGATGTAGTATAGTGTAGTGGTAAGTACGGGGGATTGATCGTTCTCCACAGGGAATAGTGTTCGTTAGGTGTGAAAGGCTACTCTAATTAGGTCTAAGGGTTGAGGAAGATTCTTTTTATGTTTTTATAATTTTATGAAAGCAAGTAAAATCTCGGGTTTGAAGGAGTGGGCGGAATTAGTTGCTAGTCAACTAACCCAAATGACTACGAATGCAAATAAAATAAAATAACAAAAATGAAAAGTGGTGAGAAACTTATGTGTAGAGAAATGTGTTTACTTAGATTTCCTTACTCCCTAACTATCTTTTACCGGTTAATTAGTGTGTATTAGTTGCGTGGATGACGGGTGTATTCCTTAATACCATTCGTGGGGTGGCGTACTTACTTCCCCAACTCTACAAGCTCCTACTTCACTCCTATGTCGAGCCGGCTAGGAAGCTCCTAACATGGGATCACTAGAATTCGCTTGTGCATTAAATACAACCATAAAAACCTTTAGTACGCATTTGGTTCATGTTTCTTAAGACGTTCAAGCAAGTTACCGAATAGGAAGTTAGCCAGTTTTCTTAAGCCTAACATAGATAAACAATCATCCAATACAACTAACAACACACTAACAACCAATAATCAATAGCTAAGTTTCATTAGATCTAAGCAAACACAAGATAAAATTAGCCTAACATGTTAAACAAAAGACAAGCATAAGATAGAATCAAACAACACATAGACATATTGAATGATTAATTGATAACTTATCTTTCAATGAAACATGGAAGATCTCAAGGCAAGAAGCCCTGAAAAAGTAGCTAAAATCGTCTTAGGGTTTTATCCCAAAATTCCACACACTAAGCTCTCCCTAATGACAAAAGATTAGAAAACTATATATAGATTTTTGGATCTGACGGCGTCACCTTATGCATTGTGACGCCGTCACCTCGCCGCTTTTAGGGTTCCCGGGTGACCTTCTTGACGCCGTCCCTCTTTAGCTCTTCAAAAATCCATTCTGGCCTATCAAGGCTTGACGCCGTCGAACATTGAACGTGACGCCGTCCCCTTATGATTTAAGCCGTGACGCCCTTGATTTAGTTAAAGCGTGACGCCGTCAGAATTCTCATGCTAACTCACTGGCCCGTCATGAGTAAATTTCACATCCCACTTTTCTTGCCAAGGCATGACGCCGTCAAGAGATGATTCTGACGCCGTCAAAGGTAAATTTCAGCCGATTTTGAGACTTTGTCATATTCTTCACTTTAATGCTCCAAAAACGTCCAAAATGCCTCCTTTTCCAGATTTCTCCTCAAAAGTACCTAAAATGACAAAAGGAACGATTTAGGGCAATATTTGATCAAATAAATACGATTTCGGGCTTAAATGACCCCTTAAAAGCGGTACACTTTTCGCTTCATCAAATACCCTTACACTTGAGATTTGCTTGTCCTCAAGCAAATGCGCTTTTATTCTAATCAAAATACAGGTTAGGGGTCATTTAATGCAAACATAAAAGTAATTACAACAAATAATCGTTCCACTTCAATCATAATAAGCACGGAGATTACATACTAGCACCTCACAAGTAGTGTTTAGATACTCACATCTCTCAAGTGTCATCAAAATAAATCTCATAAATGAAAACGGAAAATATCTCTCACTACCTGTCATAGCAAATAGATTACCATAGGCTTGGGAAAGGATCGAAAACCTCCTCCACTAGGCGTAAGCACCAAAGATAAACTATCAAAGAGGGCTTTTAAAATGGGTTATAATGTTAGGTGTAGGGAAAAGGAGAACACGGTTTTGTTGGATAAAGGATGTTTTACTGGTGGCTAGTTAAAGATCTTGATCAATTACATGTACTATACAATGTTGCTAAGCCAAGACTAGACTCGATCTTAAGCTAGAAACGAAATAACAAAATAACAAAAATATAAAGCAAACATAAAATGAAACGGGATGGTAGTCCGTATGTTTTTTCTACTTTTCTTTTTCTCATTTTTTTTGTGTTTTTCTTGATTTTTTTTTTTTTTTTTTTTTTTTTTTTTTTTTTTTTGTGCATACACTCTTGCCCTACCATCCAAAATAATACATCATAGGGGGATTGCATCCCCTTACACTTGAATTTTTACATAACTTTACAAATAACTATTCTAATGACTCGAATTAAGATAATTGAAACACTTGGAGTACTTTTAAAATATTTAGTACATATGGGGGTAATAAATGATGTTCTTCCCCATTACTCCATTACACTAGTACTTTACCCATGAGTCCCAATCGTCCCAAAATAATATGTACAAGGATATGACTCGACTTAGCAACCATGTAATCAACTAGATAATTAACTTGGGTTTAAACAAATGTTGTCACAATAATGCACTAAAAATGAGTGCATACAAGGTTGGCTAAGGCGATTTGGGTGTACATTTTAGTGGGGTGTAACAAATTCTTCCTTTAAGTAAAATGCTTAAAGGTCGAAACGAAAAGATAGGCTCTGAGGGGTGTACTAGGGGTATCGTGTACTAAAAATGAGTACAACGCAAATGGTGTGGGAGAATTACTTGACCAATGTAGCCAATGTAATTATAACAAAAACACAGGTGTAAAACAATGGGTTAATCCTAATGCCTCTTATCATGTAGTAAATCTAACTACACGAATGTAGTCTCACTTGTGGCCTCGGAATGGTCCTAACGCAAGTTCTAGAATCTAAGTGCTACCGGTACACACATCATAGCATAAATGCTTTTCCTACCAATTCTAGGGGCGAACCTCACATATTTGGGGTGGAAAATTTTTTAGTGGTACGGTTTTTGTGCTAGTCATATAACTCCTATCCGTGAGACGCTCATTAGAACTAAAGTTTCACTCCTATATGTTGTAAAAAAATTTTAAATTTGGCACTAAAATTACCCTAATCAAGTATTTCTCTCAGTTTTATTACACATCTACTATTAAACAAACAAAAATCACTAAAATTACCCTAATCAAGTATTTCTCTCAGTTTTATTACACATCTACTATTAAACAAACAAAAATCAAGCGCAATGGCATTCTCTAAAATCGTACTTTTACCCTCCCCTTACACTTAAGATGAACATTGTCCCCAATGTTCAAATAACAAGATGTAAAAGCATAAAGTAAAAGAATGAAATCAAATACTCCCCTGATTCGCTCGTTGGATAGTGAAATCACACGGTTAAATCTTCCTCCAAAGAGAATGTTGAGGCTCCATGACTAATGCATCGCCATAAGCTTGATCCAAAAACATTTCCTTGTCCAAAATAACCTGTTAAACCTGAGAAAACAAACACGAAAACCTGCATAACATCGGCGGGATAAAATCTATATATAAGGATATAATGCTTGTGGAATGATAATTTTGCAGATTCCTGGAGATTATAAGTTGGAGATTTAATAAAAACTTTTTATGAAAACAAAACTTTCAAAAATTTCTGGAAATTAAATCTGACGCCGTCAGGTTATAACCCCTGACGCCGTCAGAAATGACCTGACAAAAATTTTCATTTTAAGTTTCCGGAAAATTTCTGGAAAAACCTTTACCTTACTTCCTGGAAATCCTGCAAAACATCACTATGACTCGATACAAGCATTTGACTCAAACAAATACTAATATGTATGCTAATTTATTATTATTACGATTCATGTTCATATGTGTTCTAATAAACCGATTTAGATTTCCCTTACACTTATCTTTTGCAAAATACCTTTATATGTAGTTAAGACGAAGTTAAAAACAAAATAAAGCATTTTCACAATTTAGTTTTGAACATGAATCAATAAGAATAAAAATTAAACATACATACGGAAACAAATAAAATTAAACAAACAAATAAATAAACACGCAAAGCAAATAAAACAAATAAAGCTTGGGTTGCCTCCCAAGAAGCGCTTTTCTTTATTAACGAGTCTTGTAGCTAGACTCAAAGTCACGTACATTACGTGACTCCATCATCGGTCACGGTTCCTAGGCCATTCTCCTTCCCGGTTTTATATTCCGGTCCTAATTTCAAACAATCCTTGTAGAAACCGAATATCCTTTCCATAACATAGTCTACTCCTTCACTTCTATCCTCATCATTCCTATAGTAGACCGCTTGCTTAAGCTCCTTCTCAACATTTGACAAGTGTTGGAATTGTTCTATCTTATATGGCATTTGGTAGCTTACTTCATCGGTCTCATCCTTAAATCTAACTATCCCTAAGGAAGGTTCATAAGTCATTCTAGAGACCTCAACAAATGGTTTTCCAAAAACCACTTGAGTCAAGGATGCATCGACTATTGGGCGGATATCTTCTACAATTACAAAGTCGGTGACATAGGTGAAGTTTCCTACATAAACCGGTAATCCCTTAACTCTTCCCGTGAAGTTACTCATCCAACCCTTGTCAGGGAACATCCTATACCCAAGTTGATTCTTCATTATCAAGTTGTAGTGGGCTCTAGTCATGATGTTTATGGGTGATCTAAGGTCGATGTAAGCTTTCCACACATGTAGATGTCCGATGTTGCATGGTATGTTGAGATTAGAAGGGTCGCCTATTTCTATGATTGGTCTACCTAGGAAGTATGGTGTCTCGGGGTCATCGAATAAGTTTGTATGATATGCGCGCTCTTCCTTAGTGGGTAGCTTATTGAAGTAGTCCTCATCATTATCTACTTCCTCAATCACACTTGTCCTAACTTCCTTATCAACCTCGACTTTCCTATCCTCATCCTTAGGTTCACTTTCTATCCTACCCTCATTCTTGTCACTTTCTTCCATGCTCCTATCGATTGGTTTAATAGTGACAACGTTGACGAAGTGGACATGTTTGGATGAAGAAGGGTCTTTGACTTGGGGTCCGCTATTTGTGTTCCTAGCGTCCTTATGTGGAGGTGATAACACTTGGTTATGGAGAGCTTTCAACAAGTTGTCAATTTTATTGGTCATCTCCGTCTGTTGTTGATTGAATTCGGTCTCGAATCTAGCTATCCGAGCTTCTTGAGATGCCATAAATTGGGAAATCAATCCTTCAAAGTTATTGGTACTACCATTGCCGGAAGGATTGTTGTTGAAAGTACGGTTCGAGTTGGAACCGCTTGATTGGAAACGATTAGGTGGGTTGGAAGAATTGGTTTGTTGAGAGTTTTGGTTTTGTCTCCACCTAAGGTTCGGGTGATTTTTCCATGAGGGGTTGTATGAATCACCGTAGGGGTTTGGCTCGGGTTTGAAAGTGTACCACTTGTCTCCCGCTCCGTCGGTACGCGAGGATGCGTAGTCCACAAAAGCTTGTTCGGGGAGTTCCATGCAATCACGAGTGTCGTGGGGACCACTACATAATTCACATGAGGAAGTGATTTTGTTCACTTGGCTTGAAGATTTAGGAGCCTCGTAGGATTTCATGAGAAACTTGACTTGGTCTTCAAGTTCTATGATCCTACGGTCGGAAGTGCTTGAATTGTTCGAAGGCAAAGATATTGCCTTGACCGTTTTATTCAAATCACGGGGATCACTCCAACTTTCGTTGTCATAAAGAGCAAGATCCTCTAGGAGAGCCCATGATTGTTCCGCACTTAGATCACGTAGCTTGCCACCGGCCGATTGGTCAATGGTTTGTCTCGTGGAGAGATTGATATGGTCATAGAAGATTTGGACTTGGAGCCAAAGTTCTATGCCATGGTGAGGGACTTTTTGGAGTAAGTCCTTGAATCGAGTCCATGCCTCGTAGAGAGTTTCGCCTTGACGTTGTTGGAACATCAAGATATCATTCCTTAGCTTGGTAGTTCTTCCCGGTGGGAAAAACTGAGCAAGGAAACGAGTGGTGAGATCATCCCAAGAGGTAATGGATCCTGCGGGTTGACGTTCTAGCCACTGACTAGCTTGGTCCCGCAGAGAGAATTGGAAGAGACGCAATCGGGTCGTCTCTCGAGTGGCAACATCAAGGTCTATAGAATCAACGATTTTAAGAAAGTCCTTGAGATGTTGTTTAGGATCTTCAGAACGAAGTCCATGGAATGCGCATCCACTTTGCACCAACCGGATGGTGTCGGATCGCAAGGGTGTGATATTGGCTCCTTGAGTGAGCTCAATGGTGTTTCGATAGCCATGGTGGCTAGGACGGGAATACTCTCCTAAAGTACGGGCTCTAGGAGGTGGTTGTGGTTGTTGTGGTGGTGGGTTGTGGGGGTTAAGGATATTACCATCTTCCATGATGTCGGATGGTATGGTTACGAACAAAGACACGAAGAAAATAGATAGACTAAAGAAAACCTAGAAAAATAAAATAAAAATCTCACTAGAAAGGAATCTAGTGAGTAGACCTAATAGAAATAAAAATTCAACCTAAACAATAACTATTCCCCGGCAACGGCGCCAAAAACTTGATTGCGTGGTTTTGTAACCTTACAACAGGTTTTACCTCTCGAGGGATCTCAAGAGGCTTACAACCCCACCAGGCAGTGTACCTGACCGATGTAGTATAGTGTAGTGGTAAGTACGGGGGATTGATCGTTCTCCACAGGGAATAGTGTTCGTTAGGTGTGAAAGGCTACTCTAATTAGGTCTAAGGGTTGAGGAAGATTCTTTTTATGTTTTTATAATTTTATGAAAGCAAGTAAAATCTCGGGTTTGAAGGAGTGGGCGGAATTAGTTGCTAGTCAACTAACCCAAATGACTACGAATGCAAATAAAATAAAATAACAAAAATGAAAAGTGGTGAGAAACTTATGTGTAGAGAAATGTGTTTACTTAGATTTCCTTACTCCCTAACTATCTTTTACCGGTTAATTAGTGTGTATTAGTTGCGTGGATGACGGGTGTATTCCTTAATACCATTCGTGGGGTGGCGTACTTACTTCCCCAACTCTACAAGCTCCTACTTCACTCCTATGTCGAGCCGGCTAGGAAGCTCCTAACATGGGATCACTAGAATTCGCTTGTGCATTAAATACAACCATAAAAACCTTTAGTACGCATTTGGTTCATGTTTCTTAAGACGTTCAAGCAAGTTACCGAATAGGAAGTTAGCCAGTTTTCTTAAGCCTAACATAGATAAACAATCATCCAATACAACTAACAACACACTAACAACCAATAATCAATAGCTAAGTTTCATTAGATCTAAGCAAACACAAGATAAAATTAGCCTAACATGTTAAACAAAAGACAAGCATAAGATAGAATCAAACAACACATAGACATATTGAATGATTAATTGATAACTTATCTTTCAATGAAACATGGAAGATCTCAAGGCAAGAAGCCCTGAAAAAGTAGCTAAAATCGTCTTAGGGTTTTATCCCAAAATTCCACACACTAAGCTCTCCCTAATGACAAAAGATTAGAAAACTATATATAGATTTTTGGATCTGACGGCGTCACCTTATGCATTGTGACGCCGTCACCTCGCCGCTTTTAGGGTTCCCGGGTGACCTTCTTGACGCCGTCCCTCTTTAGCTCTTCAAAAATCCATTCTGGCCTATCAAGGCTTGACGCCGTCGAACATTGAACGTGACGCCGTCCCCTTATGATTTAAGCCGTGACGCCCTTGATTTAGTTAAAGCGTGACGCCGTCAGAATTCTCATGCTAACTCACTGGCCCGTCATGAGTAAATTTCACATCCCACTTTTCTTGCCAAGGCATGACGCCGTCAAGAGATGATTCTGACGCCGTCAAAGGTAAATTTCAGCCGATTTTGAGACTTTGTCGTATTCTTCACTTTAATGCTCCAAAAACGTCCAAAATGCCTCCTTTTCCAGATTTCTCCTCAAAAGTACCTAAAATGACAAAAGGAACGATTTAGGGCAATATTTGATCAAATAAATACGATTTCGGGCTTAAATGACCCCTTAAAAGCGGTACACTTTTCGCTTCATCACTTTCTCATAGGGAGAAAGAAAAGTATAGACTTTTATCTCTGAATTTCGTTCAATTGCATCTTCCAAAAATTTTATGTCGTCCATGAATGTATTAAAATATCTAAGGACACGACATTGTTTTGGCATTGGGGCAATAACACATGGATTTGGTAAAGGGCCATTAACTTGTGCTACTTTGGTCACAGGGACAACTTCAGAAGTTTCATTCATTTCAATTAAAGACCATGTTTGTTCTGATTTATCTTTTTGAGGTACGAAAGTGTCAATAATATGAGGTAATCTTGAGTAGTCATATGGTTTATTAAAGTGGACATTACTCATTTTAGATCGACTCTCGTCCTCTTGTTCCATTTCCTCTTCATTATTATACACAACAACACGCATGAAAGAATCATCAAACAAAAGTTCTGCACTGTATAACTTTGGATTTTCCTTGAGTGCTTTATGCAAAAAACTTGGTTTATCACTCCCAATAGCAAAGCCATATCCTTGGGGATGTGGTTTTACAGTTAATTTTTGAATGGTTGTTATTGATTCACCAGTTTTATACACAACGTTTTGAAATTCTTAAAGTTTGCATTCCAACGCAATAATTTCCTCAAGGTAGGAATCAACACGTTTCCTTGAAATTTGTCGGTGTTCAGAAAAATTATCTTGACAAGTTGACAACTCTGTTTTTGTTTTGGAAAGTTCAGAGTGTAGAATGTCAACTGGTTTTTGAAAATCTAATTTTTCTTGTTCCTTTTGTGAAATTAATTCATTTTTGGAAACGGTAAATTCACGTACTTGATGTTTTAAATCTTGTACTTTCTCATATGATTGTTGGAATGCAGCCTCAAAGCTTTTCTCCCGTTTTTCTTTGGTTTCATAATTTGTAAGTTGAAGTTTGTAGCACTCAAGATCTTTGGTTAACAATGCAACTTTTGCTTTTAAGTTTCTATTAATCTCAGTGCACTTATCAATTTGGGATTTTTGTGCATCTAATTGTGTTTGGGTGGTCAAAAGCAAGGTCATGAGCTCTGGATCTGGACCATGCGAAAGATCATCTTGTTCAATTTGATCATTGTTATCATCATCAAGAGAATCATCAAATAAAACAACGGGGTTAATTTGATCTTCATCAATTGTAACTACGGTGTTTATTTGGTCATTGACTTGAGAGGATAAAAATGAGTCATTTTGACCAACATTTTCTTTAGCAGATGCAGATGCAGAGGGTGATACAATTTCATGAATGAGACATTCAGAGTCAGGTACCTGAGACAAGCCATCGGTATCATAAACCGGGCCTGTTTCACCCATATGCATTTCTTGCATGTTAGCCATCAACATTACAGCTGCATTTGCTTCCAGATCTTCCATATGCATTTGCTCCTTCTCAGTCAGGGTGCCACCAGCTTCATCTTTGAGAGCCAGAAGAAGAGCTTCTTTGTGGTAGACACTACCTCTGGTTCTTGGCTTGGGGAAAGCATTGGCTATGTGACCTTTCCCTCCATAATTATAGCATTTGACCATGGTGTTTCCAATCCCAGTATTCCCTGTCTCAACAATTTCTGCCCTCCTCTGTGTGTTACCAACGTTGTTCCTACTATTCTCAGCTGAAGTAAAGCTCTGTCCACCTAAATTTCCCATATAGCTACCCGAACCATATCTCCCAGAAGCTCTATTTTGAATTTCAACTCTGCCATCATGAACAACTGCCTGATTCCATGTGTTGGATGAAGACTTAAGACGGTTGTTGGATTTGTTTGAAAATTTGCTGAAAGCTCTAGCAATCAAAGAAAATCCTTCGTTCAACGAATTGAAAGCATCGTCTTCATCGTTGTTGTATTTAAGCAGAACATAGAATCAGTGTTGTCATATGTAACACCCCCAATTCAATGATGCAGCGGAATTCAAACTGGGTGTTACTTGATGGCACAACAATCATAATAATAGAAAACGATCTCTAACTGAGTCATTTTAAGAAGGATTTATCATTCAAATTATAATATATCAGAGTTTACAAAAGAGGTCCCATAAGGTTCCATGTTTACAAAGTACATCAATATAATGTCATTTGATGTCTTTTTGAATGATAAAATATGTTATAGCCTTCTTGATTGAGCCCGTGCCCCTTCGTGCCATCCCTGATCATTATGCACCTGAAATACATGCTTAAAACTGTCAACACAAAGGTTGAGTGATATTCATAGAGTTTGTTTTATGTAGTTGAACACAATATGTTAAGTTTCCAAGAAAGTGGGCTACGTTGTTATACACCCGAAAGTTGATATGAGGTAATTAGTCTCACATTCATAGAAAAACAATTATTATTCACTAAGCTCATGCAACCAATACGTTAACGTGATGCCAATATCGATGGCTGATTACCCCTGTAGGTACTTGCCAAAATACCTAAGACTCAAATATAGTGCGTTTGATTACCGTACCCAGTCAATACGAACGGGATTCGTCAATCCCAATAGATCTATTCACTAATATTCGCGCTCACTATCCTAGTGATTAAATGGTTCATGATATGGGGACTTTGAGTGGCAATGATGGTACTTAGTGATAATAAAACAATCAGATAGTATACAATTTCAAAGCATTGTGTTCGGTTAAAATAGCATGTATTCCCCCCAAGGGTTTGTAAAACAATTAAGTAATAGAAAGTGGGGCTATGAACTCACCGTGAGTTGGTTGGTATCTTAAAGCCTTAATGAGTTCAATGAATGAGTCGGGAAACCTCTAAGTGCAACCTACAATAGTACGTTGCGACTTAGGTTGGAATAATGTCTAAGAATACAAAGACGAGCCTATATATGCCCTGCATAATGTTCATGATGTAGTACTTAGTGTGTCAGGTAGGTTGTTGTATAAATATGGTTTATGAAACATTTTGAGTTTGTATATCTCGTACTACCGTTCAGGCCATCATGATTCAGAGGTCATGTAGCAAACGTTCGAGGAGCCAGGACACTTTAACTCGTAAATCCACAACTCGTCGATCCGTTTACCCAAATGAAGCCCCTCACACAAAGCTCCCTAGTGTTGTAGTATTTGATAAAAATATATTTTGCTTACTTTGTTTATATGACACATTAAGAGTTTATATATACCATAAATAAACTTAACAAAGTCCATAAGTATTTAAATCATGAACATAATATAAGGACCATATATAGCATGAATGAAGTATAATAAGCATGAAAATGATATTGAGCAAGAAAGTGTGTTAGGGTTTCTTACAACTTTTGGCTTTCACTTAAGAAAGGAAATTAAGGATCTAAGAACAAGAACTAGAACAATTCCTCCCTTGGAATCCTTGAGAATCCGAAACCAAAATAAGATTATAACGACGTCTTTTTGGAAATACGAAGCTATTCGAAGATTATAACGACGTCTTGTTGTAAATCCGAAGCTATTCGAAGATTATAACGACGTCTTGTTGGAAATCCGAAGCTATTCGAAGATTATAACGACGTCTTAGAAAATTTCCAAGATCGAAGATCAAACACTAGTTTTCTTTCAAAAACTAGTTAACTTTCTTACAAAATATAAGAAAAGTGCCTTAGGTTTTAGGACTTTGAAGATATTAGAAGGTGTGGTGCAAGAATTTCTATGTGTTTAGTTGGCTATTTATAGGATGAGAAATTTAGTTAACTACATATTGGGTTAAATTTTAACCATGGTTAAAATAACATGTGTAATCATCTAGGAAATCAATGGCCAAGATCAAGTCACCAATCTTGATGACTAGATAAAAATGCCACATATGGCATATTTGAGGAGGTTAAGAGTTTTGGATTTTTATCTTGCTTTTACGTAGTCAGTTTTGGTCCCGATAATTGCTAACCGTAAACCGTTAAGTCACAAAACATAAAACCGGGTATCGTAAAAATACGAAACTTCCAGGAATGATTTAACTTATCATTATACTCCATAATAAAATATAAAATGAGTGATAAGTTCCATCGGGTTGCTCAAACCCTGTTAAAACTGAAAACGCGGGTCTAAAACGCGAAATACGTAAAACGTACGAAAGTTGCGCAAAATTGAGAAAAGTAAAGTGTAACTTTTCTAATAGGATAATAATGAATTAAAATAGCCTATAACGTCTAGACTGGGCTCAGTCTTGTGTCGGTTGGTGTTAAACATCTTTTAGACTTAAAATCGGAAGCCTGAAAATCAAGAAATGATATATAAAATCAAAGAATGATTTTAGGGTCAATGGAGGGGGAAAATATGTTGAATTTTCAAATAATATAAAAGCTTCTAAATGTCTTAAAAAGTGTGGTGCAGGTGAAGGCTAAGGTTGCGGATAAGTGAAAGTGCTTAAAACGCAATTTCTAATTTTGTAAGACACAGGGTCTATTCGGTAACATTTTGACTTAATATCAAAATTTCTCTAATTGATTGTGAGTGTTCTAAACATTTATCTGATGCGAGGAAAATTGGCGCAGGTGGTTTTCGTTATGCGCAGGGTGTTCAAACGACGTTTAAACCAAACGTATAATGCCTTAACAACTTTTGCGAAAATGACCCGACAAGCATCAAACTTTTATCTTGTCATAGAAATAATTTATCTTACGAGAATATAAAATAAAAATTTCGATATGAAATAAAAATCTCGGAAATGAATAGTGCCAGTGAATAGTAGAAATGAATAGTAACATGAATAGTAAAAATTTCGGGAATAAAAATTAACCTAAAAATGCGGATTGTTACAGTCTCCACCCCTTAAGAGAGCTCCGTCCCGGAGATCAATTTGCTTTAGGTGTAGAAGTATTGTTGGTAAAAAGATGTGGGTATTTCTGACGTATCTGGTCCTCTCGTTCCCATGTGTATTCTGGACCACGTCGTGAGTTCCAACAAACCTTGACAATTAGAATTCGGCTTTGTTTGAGTTGTTTGACCTCTCAGTCCATGATTTCAACTGGTTCCTCGATGAATTGAAGATCGTCATTGAGTTGGATTTCATCGAGTGGAATGACGAGTGATTCGTCTGATAAGCATTTCTTCAGATTAGATACATGAAAAGTGGGGTGTACACTACTGAGTTCGGATGGAAGCTCAAGTCTATACGCCACTGGACCAACCCTGGCTAGGATTTTGAATGGTCCGATGTATCTTGGGTTTAGTTTGCCTCGTTTACCGAATCGTATTAAGCCTTTCCAAGGCGATACTTTTAGCATAACCCTATCCCCGACTTGGAATTCTAGGGGTCTGCGTCGTGTGTCGGCATAACTTTTCTGTCGATCTCTTATTTGTACAATCTTCTCTGTTGTTTCACGAATGAGTTCTGGACCAGTGAGTTGAGCATCTCCCACTTCGGCCCAACAGGCAGGCGAACGACACTTTCATCCGTAAAGTGCCTCAAATGGTGCTGCCTTGATACTTGCGTGATAACTGTTGTTGTAGGAGAATTCGACTAATGGTAGGTGAGTATCCCATCCTTTTCCAAAGTCGATTATACAAGCTCGAAGCATGTCTTCCAGCGTTTGAATGGTTCGTTCACTCTGACCATCGGTCTGAGGGTGATACGCTGTACTCATGTCTAGTTTTGTTGCAAAGGCCTTTTGGAGTGACTGCCAGAAGTTCGAGGTGAATCTACCGTCTCGGTCAGATATGATAGATATTGGTGCACCATGTCTCGAGACTACTTCTTTAATGTACAGTCTGGTTAACTGATCCATTTTGTATGTCTCTTTAATTGGTAAAAAGTGTGCGGATTTTGTGAGACGATCAACTATGACCCAGATGGAGTCATAAACGCTTGATGTCTTTGGAAGCTTGGTAATGAAGTCCATTGTAATTCGTTCCCATTTCCACATAGGAATCTCTGGTTGTTGCAATGGACCGGATGGTTTTTGATGTTCGGCTTTCACTTAGGAGCATGTAAGACATTTGCCAACGTATGTTGCAATATCGGCATTCATGTTTGGCCACCAATAGAGTTGTTTAAGATCCTGATACATCTTATCAGATCCTGGATGTACGGAATATTTAGACTTATGGGATTCGTGCATGATCAAGTCTCGTAGGCCACCATAAAGTGGTAACCAACTTCGACCTTCGAAGCATAGAGTTCCGTCTGAACGGGTTTTGAATTTCTTCTGTATCATGCCGTCTAATTTTTCCTTTTTGACGTCTTCTTGTCTCACCGCTTCAGCTTGAGCGTGAAGAATTTGAGCGGGAAAATTGGAATTTATGGTAAAGACTAAGGCTCGGACTCGTAATGGTTTAACCCGTACCTTTCGGCTTAGGGCGTCGGCTACTACGTTTGCCTTTCCTGGGTGGTAGCGAATGTCGCAGTCGTAATCACTTAGTAATTCCAACCATCGACGTTGCCTCATGTTTAGTTCTTTTTGATTCAAGATGTGTTGGAGACTTTTGTGATCGGTGAACACAGTACACCTAGTACCATATAGATAGTGTCTCCAGATTTTCAGTGCAAAGACTACAGCTCCTAACTCCAACTCATGAGTGGTGTAGTTTTCCTCATGTTTCTTAAGTTGTCGCGAAGCATAAGCCATGACTTTCTCACGTTGCATCAACACGGCACCCAAACCTTGGTGCGAGGCATCACAGTAGACCACAAAATCTTCGATCCCATCTGGCAATGCTAGAATAGGGGCACTACAAAGTTTTTGTTTGAGGGTTTGGAAGGCTTGTTCTTCATCTTTGTTCCAAATGTACTTCTTATTTTTCTCGGTTAGCTTGGTCAAAGGTTTTGCTATCAAGGAAAATCCTTCGATAAACCTTCGGTAATACCCAGCTAGTCCTAGAAATTGACGAATTTCTGTAGGGGTGGTAGGTGTTGGCCAATCTTTGATAGCTTCAATTTTAGCGGGATCGACGTGTAAACCAGTGTTGTCAATCACATGCCCAAGGAATTGTACCGAACGAATCCAAAATTCACATTTTGAAAATTTCGCATACAATTTCTCTTCCTTGAGTAACCCTAAAATTGTTCTTAGATGTTGTTTGTGTTCTTCTTCATTTTTGGAGTAGATAAGAATATCGTCGATGAATACAATCACAAATTTGTCTAGGTATGGCTTACACACTCGATTCATGAGATCCATGAATACCGCTGGTGCGTTAGTCAACCCGAATGGCATTACTTGGAATTCGTGGTGACCATATCGTGTCCTAAAGGCTGTCTTTGGAATATCTTCCTCACGAACCTTAACTTGATGGTAACCTGATCGTAGGTCAATTTTGGAGTAAAAGGTTGAACCTTGTAATTGATCGAATAAATCGTCAATTCTTGGTAATGGGTATTGGTTCTTTATTGTCAACTTGTTTAGTTCACGATAATCAATACACATTCGTAATGATCCATCCTTCTTCTTTACGAAGAAGACGGGAGCTCCCCAAGGTGAGGAACTAGGTCGAATAAATCCCTTGTCCGAAAGTTCTAGTAATTGATTTGATAGCTCTTGCATCTCTGACGGTGCTAGCCTGTAAGGTGCGCGAGCTACTGGCGCCGCTCCTGGTATTAAATCAATTTGGAATTCTATTTGACGATTTGGTGGAAGTCCGGGAAAGTCTTCGGGAAAGACTTCGGGAAATTCACATGCGATGGGAACATCTTCAAGATGTCTTTCTTCGGATTTCTTCTCGGTTACGTGTGCTAGGAAGGCATAACATCCTTTCTCAATGTATTTCAAGGTTTTTATACATGAGATGATATTTAATCGGGTTCCACTTTGATCACCACGGATGACGAAAGTTTCATTGTCACAAGGAATGCGAATAACTCTTTCACCACAGATGATGTTAGCATGATGTTTAGATAGCCAATCCATGCCGATGACTACATCAAAACTTCCAAGTTTGATTGGCATAAGGTCGATGGTAAATGGGCGGTCTAGGAGATTAAGGGTACAATCTTGGATTATGGTATTAGTGTTTACTAAGCTACCGTTAGCTAGTTCGATACTATAACTAGTGTTTAGAGTGATTGGTGCGATATTAAGTAAAGATGATATTGCATTAGATACAAAACTCATATCGGCACCGGAATCGAATAAGACTTTAACAGGGATGTTATTGAGTAAGAACGTACCAGTAACCACATTTGGGTCCTGTTGTGGTTCACTGTTGCCCATGACGTAGGCTCTACCACGAGCACCTCCGCCTTGTTGACCCTGGTTTTGAGGGCATTTGTTACTGAAGTGTCCTTTTTCGCCACACCGATAACATGTAACTACTGGTTGAGCGTTAGCTCCAGTGGCCCTGGTTTTACAATCTTTGGCAAGATGTCCCGGTCTTTGACACTTGTTGCACTTGGCGGGGCAAGGACCTACATGATGATAGTTACACTTAGTGCATAGTGGTTGGTTCCCAGTATATCCACCTCCGGTTGGTGCAGCAACATAAGCCGTTACGGCTTCTTGTCTTTTGTTTTGCTGGTTATGGTGATTGTTGTTTCGAGTTGGGTTGTTGTTGTTTCCTCCACGGTTTCCATCCCATGGTCGCTTGTTGTTGTTGTTTCTATTGTTATTGTTGTTATGGTAGTTGGAGTTGTTGGTGGTAGTGGTGTTGTTGTTGAGGTTTTGCTTTTGGGTAGCTCTCGTTCGCACCACTTGATCTGTGAGGTTGCGAGCCAATTGCATAGCTTCATCAAGTGCCTTGGGAGCGGATGCAGTCACGTTCCCTTGTATGCTTGGTGGGAGTCCCCATATATATCTTTCCAACAGCTTTTCAGTTGTTGAAACCATTCCTGGACATAGTATCCTCAAATCTTGGAATCGACGGTTGTAAGTTAGGATGTCGTTCCCTTTAACAACAAGATTCCAGAATTCCACTTCTAATTTCTGAATTTCACTGCGGGGGCAGTATTCTTTGATCATCATGTCCTTTAAATTATCCCAAGAAATCTCATAAGCAGTTTCGATGCCTATTGGTTGAGATACTGAGTTCCACCATGATAATGCCTCATCCAGTAGTGTACTGGTGGCTAATTTAACTTTATCCTCTTTGACACATTTTCTGATTGAAAATACTGACTCGTATTTTTCAAACCAGCGGGTTAAACCTACAGCTCCTTCAGTACCCTTGAAATTAGTGGGTCTACAGTTCAAATAGTCTTTGAATGTGCAGGCCTTAGGTACTGAATTCACATTTGGGTTTGATTCTTCAGTGCTATTCAGAGCAGCTTCAGCAGCTGCTGCATCTACAGCTGCGCGTTCAGCTTCGAGTGCGGTTTTCACACTGTCTTTAACTAGCTTGTTGATGGCGGCTTGAGTCATTGTTGGTGTCGTACTCTTCTTTGGCGGCATGGTGCTATAATATAAAGGTATGTTATGAGTATAGAGTTGGTAAAATAAGCATGATTTGATGATAGAATAATTATGGTGGAGATTTATAACACATGATAATGCAAAGCAAGGGTTCTATTCATATAACATTGATTGATTACAAAATCGAAACTTATTACAAGCTTCTTCAAAAACTTACTAACTGATACTTTCAGTTTAGTAATTACAACGTTTTACTACCGCTAGTTTTTACATGGATTTTTACAGAGTTTACTAACTGAATCTACTCAGTTTAGTAGCACAAAAGATAACTATAAAACTAGTCTACTTCTAGTTGGAGGATTCGGATTGATTAGTGCTTCCATAAGTGTTTTGCGCATTGACACTATCATTCGGGTGGATCTCGTCGACTTCCCATTGACGTAACCTTTGTTGCACGGCGTACAACTCGTTCTTGAGTTGGTATCGGTCAAAGTTGGCAACATCCAGTCGGATCTGTGCTACCGTAAGGTGGTGTTGTAGCGCGTGAATTTGGGCCGCGTCTTGGGCTTGAGTGTTTTCTACTCGCATAAGTCTTTCCTTGATGTCATCCAAGCCGGTTAAAGGATCCAAGACTATATCTTGAACAAGAGTCAAGTCTTCCTTTACATAGCTTGAATCAAGGATATACAAATCGAGGCGTTGCCGTGCATTAACGGCTTCCATTTTGGCTGCATTAACCTTAGGTTCACAGTCATCAATTTGGCGTGTCATGTTGTGAAGTTTATGTAGGGCTAGGTCAAGGCCTTGTTTCAGGCAATATACTTCGTACTGGGCCGAATTTAAGAATGTAGGTATGAGTTTCGATGATCCGCCGATTTCATATGTGGACCTTGGACCTTGAGTAGGAGTATTATGATTTGATTCGGGTGAGGATACAGAGACAGGAGGTGGTGATGTCAATGGTGATAGTGGTCGTACCACTAGTAGTTCCTCCTCTTCTTCCACATCTATGTCCATTTCGGGATCTTCATCCGGATCCTCTTCCATTTCTTCCTCTTCTTCACTGGCTAAATCCTCATAAGCTTCTTCCTCATTTTTGTAAAACCCAAAAATCTAAAACATATTAAAAGACCAAAATGCCCTCATACTTTGAAAATTAATTAAAACCCATATAAGTTACAAATAAATCACAAAACGTATGAAAACGAAACAAATGCGACATGAAATGATTACGAGGCACCATAATATAATTATACGAGCTACCAATAACATTTGCAACACATTACTTAGTCACTTGAACCGAAAACCCAACAAGTTTATATTTATTTTTGTTCTAAAAATAGTTACGTGTAAGTCGTATTTAAGAAACGAGGGAAATAATGAAACTTGGACATAGATGTTGTGCGTTGGGCTTATAGGCCGATCCAAGCCTCTCCCCCTCATCCAAACCCACGACCAAACTCCCTTTAAAACAACCCAAGCCCTTTTTGTTCCCCCCTTATACACCGAACATCACATTAGCACTCAAAATAAACCCTAATTTCAAGTTCCTGCTGCTGTGTTCTTTCTGCTGCTGCCGCACCATATAGGAGACCAAGAGAGGGTGAATTTTGTCCCATTTGTGTGTCATACATCTTAAGGTAACATGTTTCTTCATGCCTCAAACCCCTATGAATTAATTCTTAACCAAAAACCCTAATCTTCCTTTGTTTGTTCTTGATCGATCGGCCAAAAAGAAAGGGGAGGAGGAAGAAGCTTGTGTGTGGTGTTTTAATCCCTGGTGTTCGTGTTCTTCGTGGTCTACGAGGGTATTGTATCACTTTTCCGTCATGTGTTCATGTATTCATGCCCTAGTCTAATCATGGAATGGAAATCATGACACATAAAATGTCACATAAAATAATAAGTGAAGAAACCCTAAAAACTGTTATGATGAATCGAACCAGAAGTTTTGGGGTGAAATTATTCTACATTGATTGTGTTAAGACCTGTTTTGAATGACCTAAATATGTATGGACTTACATAAAAACGTTTGGTGTCAAGAACTAATGATTTGCATGACGAAAACCCTAAGATAAGCATGGTTCTGTGATAACTGATTCTAAGCTGAATTTTTACTCGACTTTAACCGGCTGTGGATTGATGATAGGAACGTATATTTTCATGTTTCTGGAGTCTAGATTGTAGTTCAATGAAATAGCTACCTGGAGAATTTTAGTTTGTAATTTTTAGAGGCTTGTAAGGTCACTTTTTGATTTTTGGAAAATCATGTGTCCAGTCGTATTTAAAAGTCTGGAAAATCCGTCCTAGTTTTTGAATTTTAATTTTCAAACCGTGTCGAATTAGAAAGAGCCCTTTGAACTGGGTAAAATGTGGATGCTTTCTAGTATCTGGAATTTTTCTAGATTTTGTGAATTTTTCTGAAGGGGTAGTGAAGGGGTAACTTATCAGGTGTTCCATCAGACATGTTTCTGGGACAAGTTGTAAAAGTGGATTTTTCATTCGTAACAAAACTAATTAATAAAATCTGGAAAAATTAGGATAAATACTAGGAATATTGAGGAAGCTCTGTAAATTTTTGTAGATTTTATTTCGGAGTCCTACTATGATTCTATAATTAAATAAAACAGGTCCAGAACATGATTAAAACCTGAAAAAGTGCATTTTGTTGTTTTAAAAGTGTTAAGTGTTTTCATTCAAACATTAGAGGGTCTATATGGTTATTTTGATTATACTAAAGGACTAAACTTGCGAGAACCTGTAACCTTACCATAATTACACTTTATATCCTAACCTTATGATAATTACACAATTGGTCCTTCAACTCATCCTAAATACTTAATAAACCCTTTAAGAAATAAAACTACCATAATAACCTTATGAACATTGAAATACCTAAAATGAAAAGACAAACTAAACATGAAGTTAAGAACCATTCGTAATTCTCTTCTACTCCTTTAGGTGTGAAGAAGGAGAGACCTTGAGCTGTTCCTATTTCTGTGCTTTCTTCTAGTTGTGCTTTCGTCATAAGGTACGGATACTCTACCCTTTTTAGTAAGGGTGTCTTATCACCTATGCATTGATGTTGAGCTATGATTCATGAACCTTTTGCCATGATTCATTTGACATGAACCTTTGACATGACCCTTTTCATATGACCTTGAGATATACTTTCTGATTATGACTTTGAGATGCACCTTTGATATGACATTGAGACCTGACTCTTAGTTTGATACCCGAGCCACCTTTCTGTTACCTAGCCAGGAAGGTAACCTGGCCGTGTCTGTGATGCACCACTGGCATGACTCCTGTGTGGGGGAGTGATTTCTCACACCGTCCCTGTTCTGCTATCTGCCGGCTATTATGATTATGTGATTATGACTTCTGTTTGGGGGGCGTATGGATTGCAATCCTAGATCTGATCTGTTTAGTGGATTCAACTGTATATGCTATGATATGATTTGTCTGGTGACTGGTGCTTGTGTGCAATACACGCCTTTCACATTTGTCTGGGAGCTGATCACTCCATTTGATACATGAGGTCACCCCTCATATTATCTGGTTGCCTAAGAGGTATCCCCTCTGTACGTGTATGATTATGAGTATGATATGATATGTTTCTGGGCTCGTGGTGGATGACTATCCTTTATTTCCTTATCCTTTTGCTATGACTATGCCTTATGACTTGCTGTACTTCATTTTATTTCTGTTTCGTTATCTTTGCTTGTTTATGTATCTGTTCACTGAGCTTTGTAAGCTCAGCCGCACGTTTTTCTTTTCCGTGTGCGGCAGGTATCTAGCTGGGAGATGGATTTATGCTTGGGATGAGAGTTAGTGGGAGCTTTTTCCTTAGATGATGTCCTACCCTAGTCTTACCATTTGTTTCGACATTTGATTATGGATTTATTTCCTTATGTACTTCCTTTGAATTATTTCGTTATCTTGTGAGACTTATGTATTGGATTCAAGTCATGTTGACTTGGCTTATTTATGATGTTTTATGGCTTCCGCTGTGTATATGTATGAATGCTTTGATTTGTCGCCAAATGTGATATCTTTACCCTTGTCGGGTTGGGGTGTTACAATTATGGTATCAAAGCCCAGGTTGCGACCTGTCGTACATAAGCTTTGGCCTGTGAAACATGTGGACCATAGGAATTGACCCTTAAGTTTTAAGACTTGACTGGTGAGGTTTTGGGTAGGCATAGGTTTCTGCTTCGTCTTCCATTTCGTGCTTATTTCCCTTATGTTGTTGCTAATCCTTTTTGTAATCGTTCAGATGGTGAACACGGGCTTTACTCAGTACACTAATGGGAATGACGGCCCTGATTTTGAGGCGATGATAGCCGCTGCTGTGGCTGCTGCTATGCCTAAAGTGGTGGTTGAGGTCACCACTAACATCAGGAATGGGGCTAGTTCTTCTGGTGGTGGTGGTGGCGATGCTCCACCCACTGCTCCACCCGCTGCTCCTCCAGTTGGCATTCATGTGTGGATAGAGAGGTTCAACAAGCTTAAGCCTCTCTCCTTTAGGTCCGCTGCTACTCCCCATGAGGCGGAGGACTGGATTACGCACGTGGAGAAATTGTTTCGGGTTCTCGGATGTGCAGACGAGTTCAAAACTCGTTTGGCCACATTCAAACTAGAGGGTGATGCTCAGAACTGGTGGACTGCCCTTGTGCAGGCAAAGGGGGATGATTTTGCTGAGACTTGTTCGTGGGCAGATTTCATTGAGGCGTTTTATAAGCAGTACATTCCTATGGCAGAACAGCAGAGGTATGAGAGGGAATACGGGTCGATTCGTCAGGGTGATCATGAGTCTTCAGGAGACTTTATGCAGCGATTCTTATGTCTGGCTAGTTTCGTTGGGCCAGAGGTTACTGGGGATTCTTTTCGACAGGCTCGTCATTTCAAGTGGGCTCTTAAGAGATGGGTGTTAGACCGGATTGTTAACACTCCATTTGAGGATGTGGCTAGTGTTCAGGATGCCGCGCGTAACATTGAGTTGTTGCATGCGGACAGGGGATCTAATAAACGTGATAGGGATGGCAACAGGGTTGATACTCGGGGTCATGGTCGTCAGGACCAGAGAAAGGATTTTCGGGGTCGTCAGGACCATGGGCATGATCAGCGGGGTCGCCAGGACCGAGGTGGTGATTATAGGCGACAGGATTCTAGGAACCAGGGCCGACAGGATTATGGTCGGTATGGTGGTGACCGTCAGGGTCAGGGTGATAATAGCAGGCGTAGGGATTCTCAGCAGTATCAGCAGTCAGGATCGTCAGGTCAGAAGAGGGCTGTGGAGACTCTACCTCCTCCTCCTACATGTACTACATGTGGGAAACCACATCCAGGTCCTTGTTACAAAGCTTCTGGTGGTTGTTTCTCTTGCGGGTCTACTCAGCACAAGGTCAAGGACTGCCCTAGGAAGAATGCTGGTGAACCTAGGGGCAATGCTAGGGCAGCTCCTACTACAAGTCGGGTTTATTCTTTGACTCGTGATCAGGCAGCTAGCACCTCAGGTACTATTACGGGTTTTCTGTACATTGGAGATCGTATTGTTTTTGCTTTATTTGACACCGGTGCTACACACTCTATCATATCTACTTCACTTGCAAATAAAATAAACATAACCCCAACACAATTAATGAATCGTATATCTATTGCTACCCCGATGAAAACTCATGTGATTATTGATGTCGAGTATGTTAATTGCCCTCTCCGATTCGATGATCGTGTTCGTTCTGCGAACCTTCTTCCTATTGATATGGTTGATTTTGATATTATTCTGGGCATGGACTGGTTAGCTGCCCATAAGGCGACCATTGATTGTTATGCTCGTAAGGTGATCTTTGGTGATCTTCACCATCCTGATTATGTTTATTCTGGTTCTCAACCTCTGAAATCTGTAAAGATTATTTCGGCTATGAAAGCCCGGACATTGATTTCGCATGGTTGTCTTGGTTTTCTTGCTTCTATTAAAGATACCTCTGTTGATGTTCCTAGCATTGATAGTATTCGTATTGTGCACGATTTTGTCGATGTATTTCCGGATGAACTTCCTGGCATTCCTCCTGTTAGGGAAGTCGAGTTTAGCTTTGATCTGATTCCGGGTGCTGAACCCATATCTAAAGCTCCTTATCGCATGGCACCGATTGAATTAAAGGAATTAAAGGAACAATTGCAAGAACTGTTAGAAAACGGTTTTATTCGTCCGAGCGTATCTCCTTGGGGTGCTCCCGTGTTGTTTGTAAAGAAGAAGGACGGGAGCATGCGTCTTTGTATCGATTATTGGGAGCTTAACCGCATTACTATTCGTAACCGCTATCCCCTTCCTCGCATTGATGATTTATTCGATCAGTTGCATGGGGCGAGGCATTTCTCTAAAATCGATCTGAGGTCTGGATATCACCAGCTTAGGGTGAGGGAGCAGGATGTTCCCAAAACGGCCTTTCGCACTCGGTACGGTCACTATGAATTCTTGGTTATGCCTTTTGGTTTGACCAATGCTCCTGCTGTGTTTATGGACCTGATGAACAGGGTATTCCATGAATTTCTCGATAAGTTTGTGATTGTCTTCATCGACGATATTCTTGTGTATTCTAAATCCGAGGAGGAGCATGAGCAACACCTTGGTATTGTTTTGGAGATTCTTCGACAGCAGAAGTTGTATGCGAAGTTTTCGAAGTGCGAATTTTGGTTGGATCGAGTAGCTTTCTTGGGTCCGTTGTTTCTGCAGACGGTATCACTATGGATCCGGCGAAGATTGAGGCTATCACGAAATGGCCAAGACCTACAAATGTGACGGAGGTGAGGAGTTTTCTGGGTCTCGCTGGTTATTATAGGCGATTTGTTGAGGGTTTTTCGCGTATTGCTTTACCATTGACGCAGTTGATGAGAAAAGGGGAAAAGTTTATTTGGACTGATGAGCGGGAGAGTAGTTTTGAGGAGTTGAAGAGACGTTTAGTATCTGCACCGATCTTGACTCTTCCATCGGGTTCCGGCGGCTATCAGATTTATAGCGACGCATCAAAGAAAGGTTTAGGGTGTGTTTTGATGCAGCATGGGAAAGTTATTGCGTATGCTTCGAGGCAGTTGAAGCCTTACGAGGAGAACTATCCGACGCAAGATCTAGAGTTAGCAGCTGTGGTTTTCGCGCTAAAGATTTGGCGCCATTATTTGTATGGAGAGACTTGTGACATTTTCACTGATCATAAGAGTCTTAAATACATTTTCACCCAGAAAGAGCTGAATATGAGACAGAGGCGATGGTTGGAGCTTCTGAAAGATTATTATGCTATCATCCAGTATCATCCCGGGAAAGCGAATGTAGTCGCGGATGCTCTTAGTAGGAAGTCCGGTATGATTGCGAGTTTGGAATTTGAGCCTCGCATTTTGAATGATTTAGAGCTTCTTGATGTGGAGTTTTGTGTTCGAGGTCATGGTGGTTATTGGGCTAGTCTTACGGTAGAGTCCAATCTTATCTTGCGAATTAAGGAGGCTCAGAAAGAGGATGGTGAGCTGTGGTCTATAGTTCAGAATGTAGAGGAAGGCAAGCAGTCCGAGTTCCGAGTTGATGATTTCGGTGTGGTTTGGTTTGAGGATTGTCTTTGTGTTCCCAACGATCCTGAGCTTCGTGAGGCTGTTCTATCTGAGGCTCATAGTTCCCCTTTTACTATACATCCTGGTTCTACCAAGATGTACCGGGACCTTAAGCAGCACTTTTGGTGGAGCGGTATGAAACAAGATGTGGCTTCGTTCGTGGCAAAGTGTTTGACTTGTCAGCAAGTCAAGATCGAACACCAGAGAGCTAGTGGTTTGCTTCAGCCGTTGGAGATTCCGAAGTGGAAATGGGAGGAGATTTCCATGGACTTTGTGACAGGTTTACCTCCTACTCGTAGGAAGCATGATGCGATTTGGGTGGTCGTCGATCGACTAACCAAGTCGGCTCACTTCCTCCCTATTCGTGTGGACTACAGTGTTAGTAAGTTGGCGGACATATTTCAGCAGGAAATCGTTAGACTTCATGGTATGCCTACGGCTATTATATCAGATAGGGATCCTAGGTTTACATCTCGCTTTTGGAAGGGGTTGCATAAGGCATGGGATACACGGCTTAAGTTTAGTACAGCTTTTCACCCTCAGACGGATGGTCAGTCGGAGAGGACCATTCAGACTTTAGAGGACATGTTAAGGGCATGTGCCTTAGAGTGGACTGGTAGCTGGGACGATTATTTGTGTTTGGTAGAGTTCGCATATAATAACAGCTGGCACGCGAGTATTCGTATGGCTCCTTTCGAGATGTTATATGGTCGGAAATGTAGGGCGCCGGTCTGTTGGAACGAAGTAGGTGAACGCATTATTGAGGGTCCGGAGTTAGTTCAGATCGCTACTGAGAAAGTGGATGTTGCTAGGGAGAAGTTGAAGGAAGCTAGGGCTCGTCAAAAGAGTTACGCTGACAAGCATTGGCGTGACTTGGAGTTTCGTGTTGGTGATCGGGTGTTTCTTAAGGTTTCGCCGTTCCGAGAAGTTAAACGTTTTGGGATTAAGGGCAAGCTCAGTCCTCGTTTCATCGGACCGTTTGAGATTTTGGACCGCATCGGAGAGGTTTCGTATCGTCTGGCTCTTCCTCCGCAGTTATCACATGTTCACGACGTCTTTCATGTATCTCTTCTGAGGGGATACAATTACCATCCTCTGCATGTGGTGTCTTATCCTTTTGATCAGATTCAGCCCGATATGTCTCTTCCGGAGGAGCCGGAAGCTGTTCTTGATCGCCAGGAGCGAGTTATGAGACGTAAAGTTATTCCTTTTGTTAAGATTCTTTGGCAGAACCACCCAGAGCGGGAAGCTACCTGGGAGACCGAGGAGTCTATTCGCGCTAGTTATCCTCATTTTGTATTCTGATCTGGTATGTCTTCATTTTATTTTCGATCCTTTCATTTCTGGTTCTTTGCAAATTTCGAGGACGAAATTTTTCGTTAGAGGGGAAGAGTTGTAAAACACGAAAATCTAAAACATATTAAAAGACCAAAATGCCCTCATACTTTGAAAATTAATTAAAACCCATATAACTTACAAATAAATCACAAAACGTATGAAAACGAAACAAATGCGACATGAAATGATTACGAGGCACCATAATATAATTATACGAGCTACCAATAACATTTGCAACACATTACTTAGTCACTTGAACCGAAAACCCAACAAGTTTATATTTATTTTTGTTCTAAAAATAGTTACGTGTAAGTCGTATTTAAGAAACGAGGGAAATAATGAAACTTGGACATAGATGTTGTGCGTTGGGCTTATAGGCCGACCCAAGCCTCTCCCCCTCATCCAAACCCACGACCAAACTCCCTTTAAAACAACCCAATCCCTTTTTGTTCCCCCCTTATACACCGAACATCACATTAGCACTCAAAATAAACCCTAATTTCAAGTTCCTGCTGCTGTGTTCTTTCTGCTGCTGCCGCACCATATAGGAGACCAAGAGAGGGTGAATTTTGTCCCATTTGTGTGTCATACATCTTAAGGTAACATGTTTCTTCATGCCTCAAACCCTATGAATTAATTCTTAACCAAAAACCCTAATCTTCCTTTGTTTGTTCTTGATCGATCGGCCAAAAAGAAAGGGGAGGAGGAAGAAGCTTGTGTGTGGTGTTTTAATCCCTGGTGTTCATGTTCTTCGTGGTCTACGAGGGTATTCTATCACTTTTCCGTCATTTTTTCATGTATTCATGCCCTAGTCTAATCATGGAATGGAAATCATGACACATAAAATGTCACATAAAATAATAAGTGAAGAAACCCTAAAAACTGTTATGATGAATCGAACCAGAAGTTTTGTGGTGAAATTATTCTACATTGATTGTGTTAAGACCTGTTTTGAATGACCTAAATATGTATGGACTTACATAAAAACGTTTGGTGTCAAGAACTAATGATTTGCATGACGAAAACCCTAAGATAAGCATGGTTCTGTGATAACTGATTCTGAGCTGAATTTTTACTCGACTTTAACCGGCTGTGGATTGATGATAGGAACGTATATTTTCATGTTTCTGGAGTCTAGATTGTAGTTCAATGAAATAGCTACCTGGAGAATTTTAGTTTGTAATTTTTAGAGGCTTGTAAGGTCACTTTTTGATTTTTGGAAAATCATGTGTCCAGTCGTATTTAAAAGTCTGGAAAATCCGTCCTAGTTTTTGAATTTTAATTTCCAAACCGTGTCGAATTAGAAAGAGCCCTTTGAACTGGGTAAACTTTGGGATGTTTTCTAGTATCTGAATTTTTCTAGATTTTGTGAATTTTTTGAAGGGGTAGTGAAGGGGTAACTTATCAGGTGTTCCATCAGACATGTTTCTGGGACAAGTTGTAAAAGTGGATTTTTCATTCGTAACAAAACTAATTAATAAAATCTGGAAAAATTAGGATAAATACTAGGAATATTGAGGAATCTCTGTGAATTTTTGTAGATTTTATTTCGGAGTCCTACTATGATTCTATAATTAAATAAAACAGGTCCAGAACATGATTAAAACCTGAAAAAGTGCATTTTGTTGTTTTAAAAGTGTTAAGTGTTTTCATTCAAACATTAGAGGGTCTATATGGTTATTTTGATTATACTAAAGGACTAAACTTGTGAGAACCTGTAACCTTACCATAATTACACTTTATATCCTAACCTTATGATAATTACACAATTGGTCCTTCAACTCATCCTAAATACTTAATAAACCCTTTAAGAAATAAAACTACCATAATAACCTTATGAACATTGAAATACCTAAAATGAAAAGACAAACTAAACATGAAGTTAAGAACCATTCGTAATTCTCTTCTACTCCTTTAGGTGTGAAGAAGGAGAGACCTTGAGCTATTCCTATTTCTGTGCTTTCTTCTAGTTGTGCTTTCGTCATAAGGTACGGATACTCTACCCTTTTTAGTAAGGGTGTCTTATCACCTATGCATTGATGTTGAGCTATGATTCATGAACCTTTTTCCATGATTCGTTTGACATGAACCTTTGACATGACCCTTTTCATATGACCTTGAGATATACTTTCTGATTATGACTTTGAGATGCACCTTTGATATGACATTGAGACCTGACTCTTAGTTTGATACCCGAGCCACCTTTCTGTTACCTAGCCAGGAAGGTAACCTGGCCGTGTCTGTGATGCACCACTGGCATGACTCCTGTGTGGGGGAGTGATTTCTCACACCGTCCCTGTTCTGCTATCTGCCGGCTATTATGATTATGTGATTATGACTTCTGTTTGGGGGGCGTATGGATTGCAATCCTAGATCTGATCTGTTTAGTGGATTCAACTGTATATGCTATGATATGATTTGTCTGGTGACTGGTGCTTGTGTGCAATACACGCCTTTCACATTTGTCTGGGAGCTGATCACTCCATTTGATACATGAGGTCACCCCTCATATTATCTGGTTGCCTAAGAGGTATCCCCTCTGTACGTGTATGATTATGAGTATGATATGATATGTTTCTGGGCTCGTGGTGGATGACTATCCTTTATTTCCTTATCCTTTTGCTATGACTATGCCTTATGACTTGCTGTACTTCATTTTATTTCTGTTTCGTTATCTTTGCTTGTTTATGTATCTGTTCACTGAGCTTTGTAAGCTCAGCCGCACGTTTTTCTTTTCCGTGTGCGGCAGGTATCTAGCTGGGAGATGGATTTATGCTTGGGATGAGAGTTAGTGGGTGCTTTTTCCTTAGATGATGTCCTACCCTAGTCTTACCATTTGTTTCGACATTTGATTATGGATTTATTTCGTTATGTACTTCCTTTGAATTATTTCGTTATCTTGTGAGACTTATGTATTGGATTCAAGTCATGTTGACTTGGCTTATTTATGATGTTTTATGGCTTCCGCTGTGTATATGTATGAATGCTTTGATTTGTCGCCATAATGTGATATCTTTACCCTTGTCGGGTTGGGGTGTTACAGTTATGGTATCAAAGCCCAGGTTGCGACCTGTCGTACATAAGCTTTGGCCTGTGAAACATGTGGACCATAGGAATTGACCCTTAAGTTTTAAGACTTGACTGGTGAGGTTTTGGGTAGGCATAGGTTTCTGCTTCGTCTTCCATTTCGTGCTTATTTCCCTTATGTTGTTGCTAATCCTTTTTGTAATCGTTCAGATGGTGAACACGCGCTTTACTCAGTACACTAATGGGAATGACGGCCCTGATTTTGAGGCGATGATAGCCGCTGCTGTGGCTGCTGCTATGCCTAAAGTGGTGGTTGAGGTCACCACTAACATCAGGAATGGGGCTAGTTCTTCTGGTGGTGGTGGTGGCGATGCTCCACCCACTGCTCCACCCGCTGCTATAAAATGTTTTTGCTTGTAAAAGTGGTTATAGTTTAAGTCTCACTTAGACTCGTTTCTCTACAACCATGGCTCTGGTACCAAACTGTAACACCCCCAAATCAATGATGCAGCGAAATTCAAACTGGGTGTTACTTGATGGCACAACAGTCATAATAATAGAAAACGATCTCTAACTGAGTCGTTTTAAAAAGGATTTATCATTCAAATTATAATATATCAGAGTTTACAAAAGAGGTCCCATAAGGTTCCATGTTTACAAAGTACATCAATATAAAGTCATTTGATGTCTTTTTGAATGATAAAATATGTTATAGCCTTCTTGATTGAGCCCGTGCCCCTCCGTGCCATCCCTGATCATTATGCACCTGAAATACATGCTTAAAACTGTCAACACAAAGGTTGAGTGATATTCATAGAGTTTGTTTTATGTAGTTGAACACAATATGTTAAGTTTCCAAGAAAGTGGGCTACGTTGTTATAGTCTCACATTCATAGAAAAATAATTATTATTCACTAAGCTCATGCAACCAAATATAGTGCGTTTGATTACCGTACCCAGTCAATACAAACGGGATTCGTCAATCCCAATAGATCTATTCACTAATATTCGCGCTCACTATCCTAGTGATTAAATGGTTCATGATATGGGGACTTTGAGTGGCAATGATGGTACTTAGTGATAATAAAACAATCAGATAGCATACAATTTCAAAGCATTGTGTTCGGTTAAAATAGCATGTATTCCCCCCAAGGGTTTGTAAAACAATTAAGTAATAGAAAGTGGGGCTATGAACTCACCGTGAGTTGGTTGGTATCTTAAAGCCTTAATGAGTTCAATGAATGAGTCGGGAAACCTCTAAGTGCTACCTAAAATAGAACGTTGAGACTTAGGTTGGAATAATGTCTAAGAATACAAAGACGAGCCTATATATGCCCTGCATAATGTTCATGATGTAGTACTTAGTGTGTCAGGTAGGTTGTTGTATAAATATGGTTTATGAAACATTTTGAGTTTGTATATCTCGTACTACCGTTCGGGCCATCATGATTCAGAGGTCATGTAGCAAACGTTCGAGGAGCCAGGACACTTTAACTCGTAAATCCACAACTCGTCGATCCGTTTACCCAAATGAAGCCCCTCACACAAAGCTCCCTAGTGTTGTAGTATTTGATAAAAATATATTTTGCTTACTTTATTTATATGACACATTAAGAGTTTATATATACCATAAATAAACTTAACAAAGTCCATAAGTATTTAAATCATGAACATAATATAAGGACCATATATAGCATGAATGAAGTATAATAAGCATGAAAATGATATTGAGCAAGAAAGTGTGTTAGGGTTTCTTACAACTTTTGGCTTTCACTTAAGAAAGGAAATTAAGGATCTAAGAACAAGAACTAGAACAATTCCTCCCTTGGAATCCTTGAGAATCCGAAACCAAAATAAGATTATAACGACGTCTTTTTGGAAATCCGAAGCTATTCGAAGATTATAACGACGTCTTGTTGGAAATCCGAAGCTATTCGAAGTTTATAACGACGTCTTGTTGGAAATCCGAAGCTATTCGAAGATTATAACGATGTCTTAGAAAATTTCCAAGATCGAAGATCAAACACTAGTTTTCTTTCAAAAACTAGTTAACTTTCTTACAAAATATAAGAAAAGTGCCTTAGGTTTTAGGACTTTGAAGATATTAGAAGGTGTGGTGCAAGAATTTCTATGTGTTTAGTTGGCTATTTATAGGATGAGAAATTTAGTTAACTACATATTGGGTTAAATTTTAACCATGGTTAAAATAACATGTGTAATCATCTAGGAAATCAATGGCCAAGATCAAGCCACCAATCTTGATGACTAGATAAAAACGCCACATATGGCATATTTGAGGAGGTTAAGAGTTTTGGATTTTTATCTTGCTTTTACGGAGTCAGTTTTGGTCCCGATAATTGCTAACCGTAAACCGTTAAGTCACAAAACATAAAACCGGGTATCGTAAAAATATGAAACTTGCAGGAATGATTTAACTTATCATTATACTCCATAATAAAATATAAAATGAGTGATAAGTTCCATTGGGTTGCTCAAACCCTGTTAAAACTGAAAACGCGGGTCTAAAACGCGAAATACGTAAAACGTACGAAAGTTGCGCAAAATTGAGAAAAGTAAAATGTAACTTTTCTAATAGGATAATAATGAATTAAAATAGCCTATAACGTCTAGACTGGGCTCAGTCTTGTGTCGGTTGGTGTTAAACATCTTTTAGACTTAAAATCGGAAGCCTGAAAATCAAGAAATGATTTATAAAATCAAAGAATGATTTTAGGGTCAATGGAGGGGGAAAATATGTTGACTTTTCTAATAATATAAAAGCTTCTAAATGTCTTAAAAAGTGTGGTGCAGGTGAAGGCTAAGGTTGCGGATAAGTGAAAGTGCTTAAAACGCAATTTCTAGTTTTGTAAGACACAAGGTCTATTTGGTAACATTTTGACTTAATATCAAAATTTCTCTAATTGATTGTGAGTGTTCTAAACATTTATCTGATGCAAGGAAAATTAGCGCAGGTGGTTTTCGTTATGCGCAGGGTGTTCAAACGACGTTTAAACCAAACGTATAATGCCTTAACAACTTTTGCGAAAATGACCCGACAAGCGTCAAACTTTTATCTTGTCATAGAAATAATTTATCTTACGAGAATATAAAATAAAAATTTCGATATGAAATAAAAATCTCAAAAATGAATAGTGCTAGTGAATAGTAAAAATGAATAGTAACATGAATAGTAAAAATTTCGAGAATAAAAATTAACCTGAAAATGCGGATTGTTACATCATATGAAACCAATTGATTATCAGCTTGTTGTGGTGATGCTTCGTATGGAACGAGTTGGTTTGATGAAGTTTGTGAGGGATAAGTTGAAGGATGTTGTGGTTGGACATAACTCTGATTTGGTTGTGGTGCAAAGTGAGACTAAGCAATCAAAGCAAGTGAATTTGTACTTGATGATGGTAAGTAACTTCCACGAGCTGCTCTGTCTTTATCAACTTCTGATCGGTGATGCTTCAAATAATCATACAGCATCCCATATGAGACGTTGTGTAGATTCTTAGCTTGTTGAACAAAAGTTACATACTTTTGCCAATCAGGTCCGAGACAACTTAGGAACTTAGTATTCACTGCAATCCTTGGTAGTACGATGTTGTGACGGTCCAAGCCATTGATGATATTGGTAAACCTACGGTAGTATGACTCTAAAGATTCCCCAGCTTCAATCATAAACGTGGTGTATTCCAGATAAAGCTTAGATTCCATATCCTCTTGGTTTAGCTATATTCCTTCCATGAGAAGATGTACATGTTACCACATGTCTTTTGAGCATCGATACTTCGAAAGATAGGATTGGGAATTCCTTGAAGTATTTAAGACATGGCTAGTTCATTTTCTTCTTGCTGTAGTACTTGTTCTGTTGTGAGCTAAGCAACAGGAATAGGAGTTGTAGTTGCTTCTCTTGGAGGAATATGATTTAGATCTGCAGGAATCGTTATGGTTGGTACTAGATAAGGTCCTTCAATGATTACCTTCTTCAAGTACTTTCCATGGGGTTTCTTGAGTTCAATAAACCAAAGAAATCGACTTGACCACTGTACGTAATTACCCAGAGTTAGCATGGGAGGTATATCCAAAGATCCTGCTTCATGTCTGGATTGTTGACTGCTGATTGCTTCACACACTTGGTCAAACCAGTGAGGTTGTTTAGGTGTGAGTTGGTAAGTCTGCATTGGTTGGTGTTGAATGATTTGTTGCTGAGGGACTTGTTGTTGAGGGAAAAACTGATGTTGTTGCACGAAAGCTTGTTGTTGAGGATATTGTGGTTGATGAAATTGTTGTTACTGATGATATTGTTGTTGTTGATACTGCTGTTGCTGATTGTAAAAATAGTTGTAATTAGGTGGCTGAGACATTCTTGTGTTCTTATGGATCTTGTAGACAATTGCGATGTGTGTTATGAGTTATTATAGGTGATGTAATAATAAAATAACATATCAAATATATAAACGCAGTGGAAAACATCACCAACAAGGATCCATATAGCCATATGATCAATCAATAATTAAACAAACAAGATTTATACCTTTGTAGCGTGATCCGGAAGTCATCAACACAAGCTATAACCCACGACTTGTATAAGAAACCCAAAAGATCAATAAGTTTGATCACCTCTAAGTGTGAAACACACTACACGTCACCGTATGCCAATGGATGCTAGTCCTTCTACTCGTAACCGATCAAACACTCTTGAATAAGCAAGATGCAAAAGTGAAAGATGGAAAAATAAAAACCCTAGATGGTTTTTCTTCTTGTGCCGTGAGATAGGGAGAGAGGGGAGGGAGAAATATTAGGTAACTACTAATCACAATAATGAGGATATTATGGTGATTATATTTTCCATAAAATTCAAACTAGTCCCTCTCTTTACAACATCAAGGCCGGCCACCATTGGGCCCAAATGAGCTTCCCATTTGTTTTCCAAGTCCAATAGACTAAGTCCATTACTTAGTCATTAGAAGCCCAATAGTGGTTCCTAGTTACGTACGGTTATTTATATATCGTAAATACAATAAACACGATATATATAAAGTGGCACCTCAGTGTATATGTGTGTGACCCCATAGGCTCACATATGTCTAGCCATATAATTAGTAATTATGACACGAGCATACTCCAACAGCTCCCACTTGCGACGTCATAATAATCAAGTAATTATACAAGCAATGGTTAGCGTCTAGCAACACGCCAATGCCCCTAGAAATATGTGAGGGAAGTTTCTTAAACGTCTCATTTTAGATGGTTTACATGTCATCTATCCTTTTGTTTCAGATACCGTGTTGAACATTAGACATGGATCAAATGTTATTCTAATATTTCAACCATTATGTTTCTCGATATAGATATTGAACAAGATTACCAAGTGGGTTAAGATTCATCTTAATCTCATTTGGGTATGGCCATACAAACATCTGTCCAATTCATCAAGGGGCCCAATAGTATCTAACTCCATAACATGTGGAGGAACAAATCCTTTTTTGACTACACGTGTCATTCACATGCTTCATATCACTCCTGATAATGGCTTTTATAACTACCTTATTCAGGACAGCGTTTAACCATATCAAGGAATGAAATTCCACACATGCAAGACCTGCTTGCATCTCAAGTCTGAGGATAAGAGACATAACCTCTTGCGAGATTCACTATTGACGACGATCCATGTAGTGAATACTCGTAGGTTGGGTCAATCCAATGTTCATCATAATGAACAACATGTGAGTTTGGCAAATAAATCACCAACACGCTCACATTTGCCTTAATTTGATGATACTCCCGTATCGTCAACTGGCAATGGACAATTTTAGAATAAATAAATTATTCATGGATTTAACATGCAAATATAGAACACAGTAGTATAAATGAAGACGATCATACCAGGTATATCAATTCATTATATGATACGACTATTTACAGTTCCATTATCCAAATACTAAAAACAGATATGCATAAGACTACTCATAGGTCGAAATCCGATGTTCCCACCATGATCAAATTATGTTGTACAAGACAACAAGTAGTCATCCGAGTAAACTTTGAGAATACTTGTTTCAAAACTCATGAAAGGTTTGAATGATGATTGTCCTTTGTATTTGTGCATTCAAGTACAAGACGAGTATTGCAACAATACATTCCATAGGGTGTTTGAAGCTAGCAAGACACCTACTTTAGACAGTCATCTGAATAGTTTCTCAAACTATAAAGTATTCTTTATTCTTTTAATGTATAACGCATTAATGCTCTCAGTCGAGTACATCCAGTTAGCAATGTCATGATGACATCCTACCACGACTGGGGTTGAGTATCATCTCAGTTAAATAAGCATCAATGTATGCAAACATAACAGAGCTCCTCAAATATCCGTAAATGTTGAACATATCTTTGGTATTTTGTAGGTCCATTATAATGTTCGTTTAACAATTATCTAATGACTTTCACTTAGATATTTGTTGTTATCAACCCATCTTGCATTCATGCAAATGATATATATAGTCCAGTGCGTAATACGACTTACATGATGAATCCTTTAGTCGAACTTAAGATTTCCTTCATGTGTTCAATCTCATCAAGTGAGATTGATCATTGAGACTCCCCTCAATAACGTGTCATATTACGTTTATACTTAATAACCGCTTATGTTTATTCTAATAAACATAAATATAACAAGGTTGTACGTCTTATTTTATAAATCCTTTAAGAGAAACTTCATTCCAAGCTAAGGATTAAGGTCTAGCTTAGATGGAATATTGTTTCTAATATGTTAATGACATATGAGATTTAAGAAAATAAGTACAGTGCTCCAACTTGCTCTTAGCGCACTTAGGAGTAATCTTATTAATCAAAATCAAATTAATGATTTTATAATTAACTCAAGATCTTTACTCCTAGATGCATGATCTAATCTACACATGGATTATTTTATCTTGTATACATAATAAAGATTATATGGATTCATAAACCCTTTTGATTACTCATCGTCCTCGCAAAGGTAATCAACAAGAAAAGTGTTTTGATATCCTATTGTCATATTTCATTTACATGAAAACAGGTATGAATATTAATCATCTTTATACATTTAATGTTTCTAGGTAGAAAGATTTAGTCATAGTCAATCTCTTGAGTACGAGTAAACTCCTTTTACTAGTCATGCATTAAATGTGTGTACAAGTTTTCCCTTTTGAGTCTTCTTATCAAGAAACTCATTCTTAACCTCACAGTCTAACTGATTGGTAAGAGATCAATCAAGCTCCATGAGTGATTGTATTTCAAGGGCTGCATCTTAACATTCATAGTTTTAAGCTACTCATCAGATACAATATCTGATAATGCATCTCAGTAGTTAGCAGGTTCACCATGATCCTCTAACTTATGTCCCTCAGGATTGATATAAAAAAATATATCATTCAAGTGCAAGAGTTATCCTTGCGGATTTATGAATGAGAGATATCAATCTATGGTTTAACATATGCATGTTCAACCATAGTATAACATTAGCAAGTGTACTCAGAAGGTTGTGTATTTAGTTCTTGAATAACTTCAAGGTCTAAAGGTACTCCCACTTGCTTTTGTATGTAGAGACTAATCTCTAGATACTCAGCATCTTGAGTAACAATAAATTGTTTTCAAGTGGGACATCCAAAATAAACTGTTAGTTCTTGACTCTAGTTTGTTAATTACTTACTCTTAAGTAGTTAACAAATTCAGAACTTTAATTAAGACATAATGAGATTCATCCCACGCCATAATACAATGGTGTCTTAAATTCCTTCTTTGTTGGAATCATATTGAGGGTACACGTGGCACACCCAATTTCTAACCTTGATAGCTTTGGAGGTAAAACAGTTTAACTTGAAAATAGGTATGCATTTCCTCCATAATTTGTCTACTTTACCACAAGGGTATGTTGGACCTTAGTAGTTGTATTGGGTTAAGACAAACTGCTAGGTAATCATGCTAGTAATTGCCTTTACCACTTTGCGGTTTATTGATATTTTCTGTCTTCTAATTATTTAAACTCATTTTAGTTTGGTAGCTATAGAAAACGTATTCTCTAGTTATCCAAATATCTTATATTTCATCAATGTTTCAAAACCGAAACTAGGGTTATAAAACAACTTTGAAAGAATAAGATGTATAACCATACTTAATCGTTTTGACTTTTACAAGACATCACGATTTCTAGAGTAGGTGTTCTTTGAGTTTGATTAGAATTAGGAAAATTCAAATATTCCTATTATGGCTTTTCCTCATAAGGAAAAGGATAGGAACAAGTCTCTTTCTTACAAGGAAAGAATGACTTAGTTCTTCCTTTTAACAAGAAAAGAACAAACTCTTGTTTACGGTTTGTGTTGCATTAATTCATTAATTGAATTTACAAAGTTCATTTTTAGTATTTTCGATAATTATCCTTTTATAAATTAACTACCCCATGTTTAAAATTTAAAACAATTAATTTACAAAAAGGCTAAGATCCACATTGTGCTGCTACTATCACATCAGTTGATCTACTAGCAATAGTAGATTCAATTGGTAGGTGAAGATCACCAATTGTATTACATGTACAACTCTTAGATCCTTATGGGACTCATGGCATCTAGTGTCAAACAACTAGTGTCATGTAGGCATGTTTAGTCCCATCTTTGCCTCGGGTCAGGGTCTGACCGCTGAACTCGATTAAGTCATCCAATTTGAAAATGTGTGAGAATAATCCTAGGTCTGACGCATAGAGAATAGTCACCTTGGGTTACAATTCGACCTAGGTCTGACCATAGCCAAAAGGTAATTGCAAGTGTTCTCATAATTGGACGGCATGACTTAAATTTTGATGGGTAAAGTGTTTTGATATGGATCAAAAACGTGTATGAAAGAAGCATGCATTCATTCTTCGTAGCACAAGTTAAAAACTTTTCTTAACTTAAGTCTAATCATTGTTTTAATTTATGTGTGTCAAGTTGTCCATTTTCAATACTAATATAAATCCTAAGTGGATTATAATTAAGTTTGAACAATACAATAAATAAATAAATAAACAACCTTAACTAGTTTAAGTGTTATTTAGAAAACAATGATTTTAAGTTTCAAATCATATTTAAACTTAGTTAAACTAAATCATAAGACTTAGTTCAAAAATGGTTTGTGTTTCGTTTCAAGTTTTAAGAAAACATTTTCCGTTTTACATATAGTCACAACATATATAAAACAACCAAACAAACACACAACCACAATATGCAAAGCCTCAACCGATGAAAATCCTATGCTTGGTCTCGTGAGCCATCACAAGAACCAAGAGTCAACTAGGGACATAAGCACAACCACACAGAGGGCTCCCACTTGCCACAAGACAATCATGGGCAAGTAAAGGCCCAAAATGCACATGAAAACATGATTCTGTCAGCCCAGTTTTTCTGTCTTTGGAGGCCCAAACGGCCTAGAATATGATCTCCTCATGCTTCGGCCCAGTTGTCAAAGTTGTAGGCCTATGTCTTGTGAACCTGCAAAAAAAAATTTAGCCCAAAATACCTTACCAATCTCCTGGAAATCGCATTTTCCCATCAGGTGTCCAGCAGCTACTTTTGGTCCAAAACTCTTCATTCTTTTGCCATTTGCTTCCAAGCTTTTGGTTACAAGATATATAAAGTAAAGTACATCTAATCTACTTTCTATCTACTGTAAAAATGCCCAAACAATGGCAAAACCGAAATGAAATACATTCAAAAGTGCCGAAACAATGGCAAACCCCAAAAACAAACAAAACAACCAACAATCACAACATCATAATGCATAAGTGGTCTAGGTTTTCATCGGCTTTGCATATACACATAATAATACATTAAAATTATGATCATTACAAGGTGTTGGCTAACTCCATGGACAAACATGCATGTATTTGCCATGGACAACAAAATAAATAACAAGAATTAAATTGTTAGCCAACGAATCGAAGAAATTAATTAACAAGAATTAAAACCCCGAATGGTACGCGTGACAAATGGCCATAGACTCAAAACCCACTGACATTAGGACCTTCTTAACATCATTTTACCACAGAAAATTAAGCCTCATGGGCTGATTTGAAATCGGGTTACAAATCTATCAAAAAAACACGTTTTTAGGCCATTTTACGGGTACCGAACAAGTAAACAATTAATGTATGCATAACAAATGGCCATAGGATCAAAAAGTCCAGATTATTAGGCCCCATATGGGTCAACATATATTCAAAAAATAAGCCACTGGGGCAGTTTTGAAATTAAACATTTAAATCCATTAAAAAACACGCGTTTTTAGCCATTTTTACGCATACTTGATGATCATATGACATCATATGATGGCTCGTGATACCACTATAGATGATTTAATAATAAAATAACATATCAAATATATAAACGCAGCGGAAAACATCACCAACAAGGATCCATATAGCCATATGATCAATCAATAATTAAACAAACAAGATTTATACCTTTGTAGCGTGATCCGGAAGTCATCAATACAAGCTATAACCCACGACTTGTATAAGAAACCCAAGAGATCAATAAGGTTGATCTCCTCTAAGTGTGAAACACACTCCACGTCACCATATGCCAATGGATGCTAGTCCTTCTACCCGTAACCGATCAAACACTCTTGAATAAGCAAGATGCAAAAGTGAAAGATGGAAAAATAAAAACCCTAGATGGTTATTCTTCTTGTGCCGTTAGATAGGGAGAGAGGGGAGGGAGAAATATTAGGTAACTACTAATCACAATAATGAGGATATTATGGTGATTATATTTTCCATAAAATTCAAACTAGTCTCTCTCTTTACAACATCAAGGCCGGCCACCATTGGGCCCAAATAGGCTTCCCATTTGTTTTCCAAGTCCAATAGACTAAGTCCATTACTTAGTCATTAGAAGCCCAATAGTGGTTCCTAGTTACGTACGGTTATTTATATATCATAAATACAATAAACACAATATATATAAAGTGGCACCTCAGTGTATATGTGTGTGACCCCATATGCTCACATATGTCTAGCCATATAATTAGTAATTATGACACGAGCATACTCCAACAGTTATAAAGTTTGGTTTTGATTAAGTGGCGTTCTTGTTCAATTCCTATAGATTACTGTTCACAAGCAATTCCTATAACACTGTTCACAGTTGCCAATTTCGATAAGGATCTGAATTTCAAAAAGGTTCTGAATTTCGATAAGGTTCTGAATTTCGATAACACTGTGAATTGCGATAAATGCGAGAATTCTGATAGCTTCATCAATTTCGATGGAAATTTGACAATTCCGATAACCTTTCTAAATTGCGATAGAACTGGCAATTTTGATAGCTTATCGAAATTACAATTCCTATAATTTTCTCAATATCTTATACAAGATATGAGATTTGCCTGGGAGTCGAAGTATTTTCACAAACTTATACAAGCAAGGAAAATACTGAACGCCAATTTCGATAAGCCCTTAAACTGCTGAATTTTGATAAACTCTTGCTGACAATTTCGATAAACCCTAGCGACAATTTCGATAAACCCTAGCGACAATTCCGATAAACCTTAGCGACAATTTCAATAAACCCTTAAAGGCAATTTCGATAAACCCTCTTTTCACCAATTTCGATAAAACGCCAAGTTTTTTCGATCACTTTTACTACTAAAGGATGATGTTTTAACCGAATGTTTTTGGTTCAAAACGTTTAATAACACGTAAATATTAAGAAAGTTTCAACCTTTAACGTCTAAACCAAAATTTGGTGAATTTCGATAATAAGCAACGAATGAAAACTTGTGTCAATCTAAGAAAACTCGAACAAGAACTCAACTTTCGACTTTAGATCTGATCTCTACTCACTATAGTTATCTTTTCACTTTACAAGTGCGAAGATAAGTGAAAGAAATAAGACTTTTGGTCGTAAATAGCCACAAAACCAAACGTTAATCTGTGAAACCAAACGTAAAAACTATAATAACGATGTAATCTACACAAAAACACACGATCTAATTATCTTTTAGCTAATGATACCACTTGTTAGGTCCTATTATTAGCTAAACACAAGATCTACCTTACGTATAACTGCAACTACACAATCGTATAAGAATAACTAAGATAGAATAACGAGAGATCAAGTAGAAAAGAAAGAGATGGAAGATTTCATTCACACGTATGAATTTGACAAGAGTTTAGCTTACATGGAGAATAAAACCAACAATGAGAATGAGTGCCTATGCCTTCTATTTATAGGCATATTTCTAGGGCAACAATTGCCTAAGTATTCTAGAATCTTAAACATTGGATCCCACGGCCCATGGCTCCTTATGAGCCGTGAGACAAAACCAAACATAGAGCCCATATTCTAGCAACCTAATTACAATATTTGACCAAGACTTGAAACATATTTAAACGTGTTCCCAACACTTTCGTAGGAATCATGGTTGCATTTAGCGTATGAAACAAGTCTTTTAAACCACTCGGTGTCCTGAGTGGACGAGTGAAGTCTCGTGAGGGTTTACAGGGAACACACCCACAAAGTTCATTTAAAAACTAATACAAGGTTAAAGTATGTATGTTATTTAAAATTTAAAATCTTTCTGGTACAGGAGAAAATTACGGCGTAAACTCATGATTGAGTTACGCCGTAAGTAATGATGCCTGAGAAAACTGCAAATACCTGACGATGGTTACGGTGTAACCATAACAATAAGTTACGCCGTAGAAACTTTCTAAGAAGAATACCAGAAGAGAAAAACTCCATGGTGCGTTTCCAAGCCATCCTTCTTTCTCCAAACCTGCAAAAAGTCATAACAAAACAAACTAAACCCAACTATACTAATAAAAAGGAAAGAGAAGGGATAATTCGGGTTGTCTCCCATAAAATCACTTTTGTTTATTAACGAGTCTTTAAGTTAGACTCAAGGCCACGGTTCCTATGTTGGCTCCGCAACAAAGTCGGTGTTCATCTCCTCCCTGATCATCTTCTTAAATTTCACTCCATTCATACTACTAACTGGGAGTTGCTTATCATCTGCTTTTTCAGTGCATATGAAGCTTCCAACTCCTTTAATTGTATATTTTCATATTTTAAACGTTTCAAGTTTGACTTCCGGTGGATCATATCGAATTTCTCCATTTCACAGCTATGTATCTCCATTTCTTCCAATTCCTATTCATGCCAGAATGTATGTTTTTCTCAGAAAGTTCTCTCGTAGTTTTCCCAAATGTCTTGCAACATGTACCACTTTTTACCTATTCTAAGTCCATATTCATCCAGGAGTTGTAAAACTTCCCTTTCGAATTCCGATTTGAATTTCTCAAAACTCCGGTCATAGGGATCGTCTTTTCCTTTAGGTGTATCGGATCCATCTGAATAGCTGTCAATCATCCATTCTATGAATGCTTTCATCTTAACTCCTTTATCAATTTTTGTAGTGCCAAACCGATTTCTTAACTAGTCATCGAACGAAAAGTCACGCCCCCTAAGCTCCCCACCTTGATTAATAACTTTAATCTTAAAATGTTGCTCTTCCTTGGAAGGGTTGCTTAAAGCGGACCCTTTGGAACATTCCCCTGCTTTAGCAGAATAAATACTTTTATTAGGGAGTTCTGCCATAACAGAGCTTATTCATGTGCATTCGTTAAGTAAATCTTCATTTTCTTGTTCTAACGCAAGATGATAATTATCGAAGTCCCGTTGGAATCTTCTAATGACGCACTCGTTAATAGCCGCATTTCCCTACCTAATTTTATACCAATCATGAAAAGACAAATTCCCGAACTCAATATCTTGTCTTTCTATTCCGTGGAAGCAAGTCCATTCAACTTGAGCTCTTTTATTACCATCTAGTTCTCCCAATCTGCCTCCGTTACAATGGTTATCAAAAGAGTTGCAGGACGACCATGCTTAGATGGTTTCTCCATTCTAAACCATCACCGGTTTGCAGTAGTGATTGGTTAAGGTTGCTATGCTGGTTTCAACAAATATGTCCCTCCACCGATCAATAACCACCTGTTCCTTTTTATCACAACCGGATTCATAATCATATTTTAAACAAAAAAGGTGAATCATAAGAAAATAAATCCGCGGCAATCACTAGTAGGTCAAGAGATTCTTCTTCCTTAGTTGCCTTAATCACACAAACTTCCTCAGAAGATGCAGGGTTTGAGTTTAAAGACCCATCATTATTAAATGTCATTCGATCCCCCTACTCCTAAGGTAATTTTTTTTCATAAACCTTAATGTTTGCGTGCGATGTAGCCAAAAGTGGTCTTCCGAGAATCATGTTATTGTTTTGATGTTCAATCATGTCAATAACCAAAAAGTTGGCACAAAATAAGAATCTACCAATTTTAAGCAATACATTATCAACTATACCTCTAGGTTCTTTTCTGGTCGTGTCCGCCATTTCAACCATCATAGTTGTTTCCTTAAGTTTAGTCAAATTTAATTGATTGAATAATGAATAAGACATCATATTAACACTCGCTCCAAGATCGGCTAAAGCAAATATATTAAAATTACTGACGATACAAAGTAGCAGAAACCTTCCCGGATTTGGTTCCTTTTCAGGCAGTTGGCAAGGTATTCCTTTGAATGGACTATTTCCTTCATTTTCCTACAAGTAGTTAAATCCAAGAAATTCAATATTATAGTCAGAAATAGTCTTGGCTTCATTAACCTCGTCTTGTGTAAAGATGGCCTGGCATTCTCCTATTGCAGCTTCAGTTTTTTTAGTTTGACATCTTTAGCCAGTTGCCCAATTTGAGTTTCTAAGTTCTTAATGGCGGCATTTTGATTACGTAAGTTCCTTTCTGTGTCTTTTTTCATCTTGTTCATCCATTCTTTGAACTTATCATTCTTCTTGGAGAATCTTCAATATGTTTATTGACCATTTCTTCTAGGCTAGGTTTCCTGGCCTCGTACGGAGGTCGGTTATCAATGCGCGTGATGTGTCGTTGCGGTTTAGCAGTTTTAATGCCTACTCAAGTTTTAAATTTATATTTAGCCGACTTATCAATAACACACACACTTAACGAGCAGTGTACCCGGTTAGTATGAAGATAATGGTAAGTAGAGTGTCGATCACTAAGAGTGGAACGTATTATCTCGTTATTCTAATCAGTATTTTAATATCCTAACGCAAGGGGGTTTCAGCCTGAGAGACTGGCACGGTTTGTTTGCAATTAAATAATAAAATAAACCAATAGGCACGAATCAGCAAGTAGCACACACGTACACAGATAAATACTTAAGACAATAAGAGGGCTGTCCTTATGATTAAGTAGATTGTCACTTGTTTTATTGATAGCTTTATATGAAGTGTATGTAGTTAACCCTTTCTCGTTGGTCCTAATCTTATCGGCGAGTAAACCCTTAATGATTACTTATGTCTAAAAGTTATTCCTAAGTGATCAATTTAGTAATAACCGTGGGAGCCACATTATGTCCCGCAGTCAAATGCCCGCAAGCCACTAATAAACACAGAGGTTATCAATGCACTAATAAGTAGTAACCAAAGACATCAACATATAAACTTTAATTGATGGGAAAGCAAGTATTAAAGGGAGTGCAATCTTTCGTTGTCACATTACACAAGCCACCAATCCTGATGAATTAAAGTTTGCTAACACAATAAAACAAAACTACTTAATGAATTAAACACATGCAGCACCTTCTTACAGCGCTTGTATCTTTGATTTGGGTGTGTCTTGTGCTGCCTCCTTGACTGAATTCGTCCTTTGTTTCTCCTGTTCGAACTTCGGTTTTTGGTTTTTCGGAACTTGTAATTCGTCTGGTCTACGGGGTATTTATAGTTTCTGTCTGAGGGAGGATGCGGCGCATCTACTAAGTAGATGCGGCGCATGTACTTAACTTCGCGTGGGGTCCAAGATTATAATATTCAGGAATATTCGTACACCGCCAGAAGATGCGGCGTAACTCCATGATTAGATGCGGCGCATGTCCTCTTGTATCTTGGATCGTATCTGGTGATATCTTGATAGAGATGCGGCGCATGTCGAGAGTGAGATGCGGTGCATCTGGAGCAGAATTGACTTGATCTTGTCCATGTCAGTAGACCTTCAACTTTATGCACGTTTTGCTCCATAATTAGTCCAAAATCGCTAAGTTTCACCAAATGCTTGTTTTTACCTGAGAATTACAAAAGTAAACGATTAAGTATCAATCCTCATACATAATATAGTAAAACAAGTCAAATTAATAGGATAAATGATAGTAATAAAATGTACTTATTTGAGTTCATCAAATATCCCCCCACTTGAACTTTACTTGTCCCCAAGTAAACCTTAGAATTTCTTTTATGAAAATGTATCCTAAAAGATGTTAGGATTTATTTTTATATTTAAGCATGTATTCGTTCATTTCATAATCACACAACTAAACACTTAACGATTCAGAAGTAAAATAAAATAAGTCGATAAAAGCAAATCTAATCGTTTAACTGTCCAGTCGCGACGAATATTCTATCATAAGCTTGGCAAGTATACACATCTCCACCACTAAAGCTAAGGAATAACAAGTCTAAAGCGGTAAAAAGGGTTTTTAGGTATAAGGGTTAATTATTCTCTTTCACTATCGATCTCAAATTCCAGAAAAGGCGACAAAATCACAAATACATGATCGAATCCACGAACACGATACTTGCAATTGCTCAAATCCTTAACTCGAATAGGCTAAAGATAGGTCCAAACTTCACCAATAATAATATATCAAAAAGGGCGACAAAATCATAAATACATAGCCGAATCCACGACTACGATACTTAAGATTGCTCAAATCCCTAATCTCAATAAATCAATGGTTTGGTTGGATAAAGAATAATAAAGGGCATGGATAACATTTGGGATATAAATTGGTGCAAAAATAAAAATAAACAAAACAAATAAATTAAAATCCTAAGTGTGGTTAATCACTATCCCAACCATCCCATGAATAAGACTCATATCATCGAATAACTCACGCTTTAACACTTGAAACACACGCTTTAGGTAGACACGAATTATACTCAACAAAATCTTAATCAAAGAATAAACCTTAATTGGCGTTCCCATAACTGCCAATTCCCATTCAATCCATAGATATAGTACAACAAATAGTGGTGATATCGACCACTTACATAACTTTACATAAGTTGGTTAAAACTAACTTCCAACTTTTCTTTCTTTCTTTTTCTTTTCTCTTTTTTTTTTTTTTTTTTTTTTTTTTTTTTTTTTTTTTTTTTTTTTATTAAACATAAACATAGATGTGTAAAATTTCACCACATCACTATAACTTTCTTTCCGGATAATTTTTCCATACTTTTCATGACTTCAGAAATAATGGTAATAGTGAAAGTAGTAAACACACGAAAAATAAACTCTAAAATATACAATATTTACTTTCACTCCAATTGCATTGTGCAATTTCCCGACCTAACCAAAGATAATGAATTACGCACACGAACACAGGTAATGTAAGGAAACACACTTTGCCTATAGCAATCAACCAACCACGGATTCTAATCTACAGGGTAGGCTAAGGTGTAAGGGTGTAACGAAACATTTTAAACATAGGTGTAAGAAACGAAAGGAATGGCTCTGAGTGTTTTTCTAGGGGTATCTTACTCTAAAAATGAGAGTAACAAAAGGGTTTATACAGGGGTTAACTAACCAGTGTAGTTAGTTAAATAACACATAACAAATAATAGGCTATTTGGGTGTAATCCTAGAATTTTACCAATTTAGACAAGTCATTCCAATTATATAAATAATACTCATTATGGTGGTCTCGAATAGTATACAAGCCAAGTTCTAAAGTTTACAAGTCACCGGCACACTCATAGATTTGTGAATTTTGAAAAATCACAATTTTTGAAAATAACGTCATGTGTGCAGTTATGCAACTTAGATCTTAAACAAAAACATGCTAAAAAATTTTTAAGTTTGATATATTAAGCACATTTTAAGCATAATTTTTGAAAAAGTTTAGGACAAGTAATTGTTAAGTGTTCTAATTCTCCAATCCCCCCACTTAAGTTAAACAACGTCCTCGTTGTTTGTATAAAAGGTTAAAAACTGGAAAATAAAAGAATTAGAACAGAAAAACTCCCCTGAGATTTGCTCGGTATGATCCTCCATTAGTATAAGAGCAAAAATCAACTTCTTGTGGATTAGAACGTTAAAGCTTCATACTTGATGTATCCACAGGAAATCCAGGAAACTATAATACCACCAATACTTTAAAACACACCTCAGATAAGAAAGGTTCAAACTTGCATAATACATTAGTAGTTAGGAAAAATAAAACTTAAAAATAAAAACTGAAAATCATCAGGTCAGTCGATGCGCCGTATCTTATGGAAGAAGATACGCCGTATCGAGCCTGGAATTAATACGGATCAGAATAAAGATGCGCCGCATCCTTAACCAGGGATGCGCCGCATTAAAATAAACTGATAAAAGAGTTTTAAAGTCGAAAATAAAAATGCAGAAAAATAAAATAAGATATGACCATTGCAGGAGATGCGTCGCATCTCAGAATTGAGATGCGCCGTATCCTCATGCGGCCTGGACTGACTCGACACAGAAAACAGAATAAAAGATAATTCCGGGTTGTCTCCCGGTAAGCACTTGTCTTTATTCCAGAGTCTTCAAGTTAGACTCACGTTCAGCTCAGCAATAAGTCCTTGTCACGGTCCATCCTTCGTCCTTCATCCGAAAGATTTTTCCGTATATCTCTGCGATGTTTTCTTCCGTTCTACTTAATCTAGTATAACTCTTTGTCTTCACCGCAGTATATTCTTCATCAGGACCCAAAGAGTATTTGATGATTTTAAATTTTTCAGAAATAATCATGGGCGGCTCATTGTAAGGAATCCCAAGTAGTTGACACTTTCTTTTGGTGAACTCTTCCTCGTTTTTATCAATAAACTTAAAATAGGGATCCTTAATCAAATAATCATCTAGTTCTTCAATCAACGACTCATTATTATTATCATCTTGAATCGCCTCCCATTCTCTTTCCAAATCATATTGTAACCGTCGACTAAGCTTTGTGAAATCATCAAACTGTTTATGCACCCATTCCCAGAAAGTAGTATCCGATGTTCCCTTAAGTCCTTTCAAGCGTTCAATTCTGGCCTTTTCTTGTAAAGCCTCCGCCTTTTGTGGGCAGTCTTCAACATTATCGTACCACTCGTAATCTTCAAAGGTTACATCGTTTCCAACCCGTTTCATCCCAATTATACTTCCCCCATTACAGGTTCCGTCACTTTTATAATCACAGGTCGGCCAAACACTACTCCCGTCCTTGAAAACGAAGGGTGTACAGGTGTGATTAATGTGCTCAAATTCCCATGGTTTATCCCAAACCCATGGTACTTGATCATTCCATTCATAGTACCAGGTGTTTTTGAAATCGTCATAAGTCTTAAATCCTGGTAGTTCTCCAGTAAGCACATCATCGTCGACTTGAAGAAGGTAGTTAAATTCCTTGAACTGCTTGCACAAGGGTGTCTCATAATCGAACACATCAATGTCTATTCTGAATAACTCTTCAATGCCTTCATTGATTGTTGAATCATGAAGTGACGACCCATAATCGCTTTCTACTTCTTCATCTTCTCCTCTCATCCAATATACCCATAATGCATCCTTAGTAGCACGATCCATGCTCTTATGGTTGTTAAACTTACTAGCCAACCATTCTGAAAAATCAACATCGTGAGGATCGTGGTTAACGTCGAAGCAAACCTTTCCAATCATATTCTTTTTTATCTCCATGAACTCGTTAAATTGCTTCTTAAAACTCCGAGTCAACCATGAAGTCATAATCTCCTTGACTTCATTTGCAAGGGCAAATTCCGGACTACCATATTTGAGTTCTAGCCAATCATTGAGGGAGAGGTCTATCAATCTTACCAATTTCCCATGAAATAGTAACTCCGCCAAAGCATAATTCATGTCATTATCCTGATAGTTCTCATTCAATCCCCAGTACTGTTCAGAATAAGGCATGTAAGAGATTTGGGTATTGCCTCCACCATAGCTTTCGTTGCTTGAATCCATGTATGCAAGATAGAATTTCCCATCATCTTCTTCGATAGTAGTCCAGTTCAATCCTTCGGCTTCAATGATAGGCCATAAGAGCGACAATTCTTCTCCAGTGTACCTCACAAATACATCATAAGAGAATACCTCTTTGTCAATGTTGCATAAACGCATGAATTCCTTAAAAGCAGCTTCAAGAGGAGTCTCCTAAGAGAATAAATCTGCATCGATCATGAGTACATTGAATGAATCTGAAAACAAGCATTTCTTAGCAAGATATCCGTTAACTGACATGTCTTCCATAGCAAAATCTGTCATCCAAGGTAAAATCATCAGTAGGATTTGTTCGCTAGAAGAGAAATTAATGAATATAGAAACGGATATAAGAATAAAAATAGCTGATATCTGCAGACGATGCGCCGTATCCAAAAAGTTGGATACGCCGTATCTTAATACGTTAAAATTTAATCAGACTTTATTCAGAAAATAGATACGCCGCTTTAGAATTTAAGAATGCGCCGTATCGAATTAATTAATCAAAAATCAGCTTATCTAATTAAAATTAAATGCGTCGTATTAACGAAAGTTAATGCGCCGTATTTTCGTTACGTTTAAAAATAAATATCGATTTTTGATTCAGAAAGATGCGCCGTATCGATAGAGATCGATACGCCGTATCTGTTTAATAATTCGCAAACTGTTTTTAATTAAAATAATAGATACGCCGTATCTGCGAAAGCAGATGCGTCGTATTACTTTATCGCTTAGAAAAATTTTCTTATTAAAAACAGATACGCCGTATCTTGGGGAAAAGATGCGTCGTATCGAATTAATTAAACGCGTTGTATTTTTAAAAATTAAACGCAATACGCCGTATCTGAGAGATCAGATGCGCCGTATCGTTTGATTTAGCACAGTACAAAGATAGCAGAACAGAAAAATACGAAAAATAAAAACAAAAATTAAACACACAAACGAAAATAAACACACAAAAATAAAAGAAAACAATTAACACACAATACAACAAATATGCAAAATAGTACAATGATGCAATTAATCTAATAAAAAGAAAAAACTAATTAAACTACTAATCAAATTAACAGATAATAACAATTCACTCCCCGGCAACGGCGCCAAAAACTTGATGCGCGTGATGTGTCGTTGCGGTTTAGCAGTTTTAATGCCTACTCAAGTTTTAAATTTATATTTAGCCGACTTATCAATAACACACACACTTAACGAGCAGTGTACCCGGTCAGTATGAAGATAATGGTAAGTAGAGTGTCGATCACTAAGAGTGGAACGTATTATCTCGTTATTCTAATCAGTATTTTAATATCCTAACGCAAGGGGGTTTCAGCCTGAGAGACTGGCACGGTTTGTTTGCAATTAAATAATAAAATAAACCAATAGGCACGAATCAGCAAGTAGCACACACGTACACAGATAAATACTTGAGACAATAAGAGGGCTGTCCTTATGATTAAGTAGATTGTCACTTGTTTTATTGATAGCTTTATATGAAGTGTATGTAGTTAACCCTTTCTCGTTGGTCCTAATCTTATCGGCGAGTAAACCGTTAATGATTACTTATGTCTAAAAGTTATTCCTAAGTGATCAATTTAGTAATAACCGTGGGAGCCACATTATGTCCCGCAGTCAAATGCCCGCAAGCCACTAATAAACACAGAGGTTATCAATGCACTAATAAGTAGTAACCAAAGACATCAACATATAAACTTTAATTGATGGGAAAGCAAGTATTAAAGGGAGTGCAATCTTTCGTTGTCACATTACACAAGCCACCAATCCTGATGAATTAAAGTTTGCTAACACAATAAAACAAAACTACTTAATGAATTAAACACATGCAGCACCTTCTTACAGCTCTTGTATCTTTGATTTGGGTGTGTCTTGTGCTGCCTCCTTGACTGAATTCGTCCTTTGTTTCTCCTGTTCGAACTTCGGTTTTTGGTTTTTCGGAACTTGTAATTCGTCTGGTCTACGGGGTATTTATAGTTTCTGTCTGAGGGAGGATGCGGCGCATCTACTAAGTAGATGCGGCGCATGTACTTAACTTCGCGTGGGGTCCAAGATTATAATATTCAGGAATATTCGTACACCGCCAGAAGATGCGGCGTAACTCCATGATTAGATGCGGCGCATGTCCTCTTGTATCTTGGATCGTATCTGGTGATATCTTGATAGAGATGCGGCGCATGTCGAGAGTGAGATGCGGCACATCTGGAGCAGAATTGACTTGATCTTGTCCATGTCAGTATACCTTCAACTTTATGCACGTTTTGCTCCATAATTAGTCCAAAATCGCTAAGTTTCACCAAATGCTTGTTTTTACCTGAGAATTACAAAAGTAAACGATTAAGTATCAATCCTCATACATAATATAGTAAAACAAGTCAAATTAATAGGATAAATGATAGTAATAAAATGTACTTATTTGAGTTCATCAGTTATCAATCCTGGTGTAATATCCTTGAGGTCCCACATGGTACTTAGCTCCATTTCCTCCGTTCCCTTGAAATGGTCTACTTGCTTCTCCATACTCTTGACTTCTTCTTTCAGTGGGCATTCCTTGGCTAGGTGAGCTCTTCCAAAAGTGTCGCATCCTACTTGAATAACATGCACATTCTCTTTCAATTTCTCCATATCCCTGCCAAGACTTTCAAGTTTGTTAGTGATAGCCGCAATACCGTCCAAACTTCCTCCCATGCTTCTACAGCTTCCTCCATCATGCCATTTTTGCGAATGGTCTGCCATGTCTTGAATAGCTGCAAGGGCTTGAAGAGGAGTCATCCCAGGGATCGGCCCCTGAGAGTCAAGCATTTACCTTGTGGCAATGTTGATTTCCTTGTAGAAGATGTTGACTATTTTTTGTTTGTTGAGGTCATGAGTTGGGCATCTGTAAAGGAGATCATTGTACTTTTTCTAGGCTTGGTACAATGTCTCATCACCGTCCTGCTTGATGTTGTAAATCTCTTCAAGTTGTTTTTCCATCTTTAAAGGAGGGCAATAACGTTGAATGAATGCTCTCTTGAGGAGATCCCATGTGCTAACGGTTCCTGCGGGTAACCGATCAATCCATCTTTTTGTTGCTCCCGTGAGTGTCATAGGAAACACTCGGAGCATAACTGCACCATGAGAAACTCCAGGAATGTTGAAAAGGCTCGCTATATACAAGAAATTATCAACATTCCAGTGAGCATCCTTGGTCTTGTTTCCGGAAAAAGGGTCTTTTCTCAATTCCCGTATGAATTGATTCTTGATCTCGAAGTGAACATCCGCTCCAATAACCGGCCTAACCATACCAGGCCCTTGCTCTTCTCGTGTCAATGCGAGGTATTCCTCGAGGGTAAGCATATCAATGTCAACTTCACCCATGGTACCTGAAACTTAAACAAATAGTGAGATAACAAGAAAATTAAACAAAAATTTAAAACTTAAACAAAATCCTAAAATAGCTCCCCGGCAGCGGCGCCAAAAACTTGATGCAGGATTTCTGACAAGGTTTTAATATTTATAAAGTCTCGTCTACCTATGGTCTACCTAATGCACTAACGGGCAGTGTACCCGGTCGTGTGTAGTGTAGTAATCAGTAAAACCGAGGTCATCCCAAGAGCAATGCGTATGGATCTTATTTAAGTTCTAGTGTCACTGGTTTTAAAAGGGAGTTTTATGAGTTGATTAATTAAACTATGAAATGAAATAAAAACAAAAGAAATTAAAAAGTGGAAGAGATAATCAATAGAGAGAAATGTGCTAGCCTAGTTACTAATTTTGTTATGCTATGATTACGTTTTATAATTAGTGTTTTCTATCTCTCCACATGGAGGTTAAAGTCACTAGACTCCTCTGGTCAATTTGTCTAGCCTATTTTTCATAGCGTCCTATTCCGTAACCTAATGATTACAAGAGTTTGTGGGTTTACCCTATAGAAGAGTCATTAAGTACCGCTACCATCTAAGACTTATTTAACGGAACCCGGCCTTTCGGATCTTAGGCTCCCCCTAACTTCTTAAGAATTTTTGTTTGGAAGGTGATCCTACGATCAATTCTCACGCAAGATAGTGATAGTCTTATGGTCAATTCTTACCATTATTCGCAACCTGATTCACTAGGGTCCTATGGTCAATTCTCCTAGCTTCCTAGACACTACCCAAACTTCCATCCTACCAACACGAGGGTGTCCCAAAATAAGCAAAGAAGTCATACGTATAAAGCGATATGGAAATGAGAAAACTACATCATAACATTAACAATTTCATAACTAGGCTAACACCAAAGGTGTTTAGTCGATCATATTAAAACATGCAGAAAATTCAATGTTTAACATCATGAATGATGACATGAACTAAATACAAGAATGTAGTATGAAATACTAAAACTAATGTAGTGATAAGCGTGAATTCTCTCTTGGAAATAACTTGTATGCTGCTAAAAATCGTCGTCCTTGAAGCCCTGAATCGTCTCTGTTTTTTGTGTGTTGAGAAGATATGTAAAAATGCGGAATTAGGGCTTGTATTTATAGCCTCGACTAAGTTACGGCGTAACCTCTAGGGTTAGTTATGCAGTGACCTTTGGATCTAGGATGATCTTATCCTCAGTGATGATATTACGGCGTAACCTAAAGATAGGTTACGAACGTAGAACTTTCGTTAACTGATTTACACCGTAACCTTACAACTGGTTATTGCATGAATTGGTTTTTCTCGTTATATTTATTGCATGAATTGCGGCTTGTAGATCCTAGAAAACTTAATAGACTTTAAGGTTTTTAGGGGAGACTAAGATTCATAGAGTTGGGGACTTCTGCCCCTCCCAACGAACAATATTAAGGAATACAACGCTTCAACTAAAACAAGGACGTGGCAATTCGACAGATCAGTAGGAGATAACTAGGGAGTAATTTTATCTAAGTGAACACGTTTTTCCCTATCATAAGAAGTCACCAATTGTTTTTCTTTTTCTTTTTAGTTAGTTTAATTTAAGTTATAATTAGTTTTAGGTTAGTTGACTAGCAACTAATTCCGCCCACTCTTTCAAAACCTAAGATTTTTACTGCTTTCATAAAATATAAAAACACAAAAAGAATCATCCCTCATCTCTAGACCTATCTCATCATACATCTTGACCTAACGACACTATTCCCCTAGAGAACGAACTTTCCTCCGAGTCTTACCTATACTACACTACAGTGATTAGGTACACTGCCTAGAGGATTATAAAACTTCTTTTTGAGGTCTTGCAAATCTCGCATCAAGTTTATGGCGCTGCTGCCGGGGAATAATTATTGTTTAGATTCAATTTCTATCTCGTTCAGGTCTACTCACTAGATTCCTATCAAGTGACATTTTTATTTTCTTTTTACTAGCTTTCTGTAGTCTATCCTTTCTTCGTGCCCTTTCTTTTTTAATTCTCCTCATTAACCACCATGGTGAATGAAGGCATCTTTGACCCCATCAACCAACCACACCAAGCACACCAAGCACACCAAGAGCAACCCCACCAAGACCCACCAATTAACGAAGACCCACTTCGAGCCCTTCCTGTAGGTGAGTATTCAAAACCAAGCCACCAAGGCTATCGAAACACCATTGAGCTCCCCCAAATAACCAATGTGTCTCCCTTATGATCCGACACCATCCGGTTGGTGCAAAGCGGATGTGCATTCCATGGACTTCGTTTCGATGATCCAAATCAATATCTCAAGGATTTCCTTAAAATCGTAGATTTCATAGATCTTGATGTTGCCACTCAAGAGACAACGCGATTGCATCTCTTCCAATTCTCTCTACGTGACCAAGCTAGTCATTGCCTTGAGCGTTTACCCGCAGGATCTATCACATCTTGGGATGATCTCACTTCTCATTTCCTCGCTCAAATTTTCCCACCGGGGAGAAATACCAAGCTAAGGAATGACATCTTGATGTTCCAACAACATCAAGGTGAAACTCTTTACGAAACGTGGACTCATTTCAAGGACTTACTCCAAAACGTCCCTCAGCATGGCATTGATCTTTGGCTTCAAATCTAAAATTTCTATGATCATGTCAATCAATCCACAAGGCAAACCATTGACCAAGAGGCCGGTGGCAAGCTACGTGACAAGAATACGAAAGAATCATGGGGAATCATAGAAGATCTTGCTCTCTATGACAACGAATGTTGGAATGACCCCCGCGAGTTGAGCAAAATGGTCAAGGCAATATCCTTGCCTTCGAATAACTCAAGCATTCCCGACCGTAGGATCTTGGAACTTGAAGACCAAGTCAAGTTTCTCATGAAATCCTACGAAGCTCCAAAACCTCCAAGTCAAATGAACAAAATCACTTCTTCATTAGAATTATATAGTGGTCCCCATGACACTCGTGATTGCATAGAACTCCCCGAACAAGCTTTTGCGGATTATGCATCCTCGCGTACCAACGGAGGGGGAGATAAGTGGTTCACTTTCAAACCCCATCAAAACACTTATGGTGATTCATACAACCCCTCTTGGAGGAATCATACAAACTTTAGGTGGAAACAAAACCAAAACTCATCTCAAAATAATTCTTCAAATCCACCTAATTGTTTTCAATCAAACGATTCGTCCTCGAACCGCCCCTTTAACGACAATCCTTCCAACAACTCCAACAATCTTGAAGGGTTAGTTTCCAATTTTATGTCATCTCAAGAAGCTCGTCTGACCAATTTTGAAGCCGATTTTAAACAACAACAAAGCGAGATGACAAATAAAATTGACAACTTGTTAAAAGCTCTCAACAATTAAGTGATGACCCCTCCAAGTAAGGTCACTAGAAACACAAGTGGGGGTAGCGAGGTTAAGGATCCTTCATCATCTAAACATGTTCACTTTGTCAACGCCATTACTCTAATACCACCAAATAAGAGTAGTGAGGAAGAAGATAAGGAAAATGTGGTTGAGAACAAAAGTGATCCTAAGGAGGAAGTGAAAGAAGTAGATAGTTATAACTTTGATAAGTTTCCCATGGTAGAAGAATTAGCATATCACAAATACTTATTGAATGATCTTCGCCCATTCTTTATAAGAAGACTTCCAATTATTGCACATGGTAATCCCTCAAACATTAATATACAATGTAATATAGGACACGTTCACGTGTGGAAAGCTTATATAGACCTAAATTCTCCTATTAATGTCACACCCCAAAAATGGCGTAGCGAAAAGGCATTTACGGGGTATGACCTCATAGACAAGAAAACAAGGTGTCACAATAGAGAAACACTAAATGCATAACATACGGCAGTTGATAGTCGCAAACTCCCAGAAACGGGATAAGTACAAATATCCAAAATAACACAAGTCTCAAGGTTAAACAACGTCATTATGTAATAACAAATGCAACTCCATGAGATATAACCCGGGAGGGTCTTGTCTTAAGTCTTGCTAAGCCAGTCCATACTCTACCTTCTAAACAACTTCAATAACACCATAAAATGATACTAGAAAACGTCAACATAATGTTGGTGAGCTCGTAGGTTTAAAAGTGAAACCGCTGAGCTGTGATATCATAGTGTAGGACAAAAGTGAGCATGATAACCAATTATAATCACATGTCGAAACCAAATAATGACGCACCAACTGAACCTGTCACGGTTGCACACACAAACAGAACACAAAGAGGGGAGCTACCCCGATAGATCTATCAATTATTTCGGCTATTCAAGAGATTTAACAGTTGCGCATCAATGTACACACAGTCAAACTAATTGTAGCACATAATTGTATCAACACACATAATGTCCAAAAACATGAAAAACAGTATAATCACAGCATGAAAACAGTTAAAATATCATTTGAGTACCATTTTCCCCCAAGTAAAACATAATGAAAAAAAAGGGCTACGAGAACTCACCTTGTCAAGTAGCAGTCAGATAACACAACAATTCAGATAGTGTTTGGCACCAACACGTGACCTAGATTAGTAAGGTTTATTTTAGTTCACAGTTCAAGTTCAAGAATTCCAATTGTTGTAAAGAGTTATGTTGGTGTTGCTGGTGTGGTAGCATTTAAGTTGAAACAATGTTTTTAGTATTTGCAGGTATTGGCTCATTGGAGTGTACAAACGTATAAAAGATTAAGACTCGTAAACCTTCGAATTGACAGAGATCGGAAAACTACGCACGAAAGATAATGACTATTGAATGTCAACGTGAATGACTTATGAGAATGTTGGCGTTAAGTGAGTGTACATGTGTATATACTTTCCTATATATAGATATGGTCTTTGTGGAAAAATGTGTAGTTGAAAAGGTTTCACCAATATAAGGTGAGTTATGATTTGTGTTTGCGAGAAAATGTTGTTTTAATAAGTTTGAAGTTTAAAAGAAATAATCGTTCCCATTTACTTGACTTATATAAGTTTTGACATGACCGTTTCAAATTGTAGGTTATGAAAAACATTTAACTAGTATATGATTTCTAATTCTAAATATTTGCTCGTATATAATTAAGTTGTTACTAGTAAAAATTTATGTTTTTCCATGTTAAACATTTTTTTTTACGTCATATATGCGTATATACATCTCGTTTAGAAGTTAGGTGTTCGAACTCATGGGTCTCGCAAATGATCTCATTTTAAAAATTCTTGTCGTGTATACCTTTTTATACGAAAGACATGTAATAGTTGTTAAAACTTTAAGTTGCGCTATTTATTTCTTGTCGAGTTCTTTTTACGTAGTCGCCATATATATAAATTGATTACTAATTTAATAAAAATTTGCCGAGTTATGATTAAAGACATGGGTGTCGAGGAGGGGTAAAGGGTTGTGGCCCATGCCAACACAAAGACTGGCTTCACCATTTGGGCTTTTAAATGGCCAACGGCCTGTTAAAGGGAACAGAAATGTATTTGAAACAATAAAAGCCCAAGCTAGTTGATGGGCTTCGGCCCAAGCACTAAACTGTCCAAAATTCTATTTATGAAATAAGCCAACACTTAGTTGGTTTTTCTTCTTTTTTTTTCCTTTCGCTGGAAACAGCATCAGTGAACCAAAAATGCTTTTTAACTAGCTTTGAAATGTTTAAATTGATCATAACTTGAGTAATTTTAGCGAGTGCCAACGTGCTGGGAACGAGACTTCGACCAAAGTTTATGTTACGTGAGTGGCTAGCGTTGTGGTCTCGTTGTAATCCAACGAACCAAGCGCCCAAGGGGGTGTTGCCATCGACGCATAATGTGATCTCAAACACACATGTTAACCAATTTTAGAGAGGAACTCGCGACTGTGACACACTCTAGTTTTTGACATAACATTTCCCACTTGGAACTACCAACTTAAGGTTGCTTAACTTGGGACTTTCAAGCACACATAGGAGTGAATTAGAACTTGGAATACTTCACGTTACTTAAATGGCCTTGTTAGAATTTGAGTCGAGTACTACTCGACCCATCCACAAGCACCTTTACAAACATGAGCTCAAGTATGTTCATAGAAATTGAACAAGACAACAAGAACCTAGGACTTATGAATGCTCACAAATCGTTTTAAAGTTTGACATTTCTTTTTGGACATATCTACAAACACCTCGTGTGCATAACTCAAGACTAGAGATTCGACTAGTGTAGCTCTTGACCAAAGTTCCATCTCATTCGAGATATAAAATTAACCACAGTAACAATTTTTTGACTTATAAACCACAATCATTCGAGTACTATAGTATTCACAGTAGCTTGTTTTGGAACAACTCAAAGTTCAACATAAGTTTAAGCAATCTATACATCACTTATCCTAACGAATTCAACTCGACATAAACTACACGAATGGTACCACATCAATATTTTTTGAGCCAACAGATGGTTTTAAAGAAAAAATCATTTTGAAGCCACACCTTAACCAACATAAATCGACATCTACACTTATGAATTCAAAAGCATAAAAATCACAGGATTGACTATTAATTCGAGTCATTCTATCCAAGAACAAAAATTACTAGATTTAGTTGCCATTTTTATGCATAAAAAAAAAACAAGTATTACAAGTTTGAGTTTAAAAGAATCCTTACATGAAAACTGATGATAGATCGAATCCAAGAATCACCACAGAAAACCCACTCGATTTCCAAGCTAGCCACACCCTTCTTTCTCCCCTTGCTTTACTCGACAGAGATATTGATTTACGTGAGCTTGGAGTTATTAGTGTGACTTTGCTTCCCCTGGAAATCGAGCTTCTTAAGGGACAATCCATGGCAAACTCTTGATTCACTTTCGATTTACCAAAGATGAAGTTTTACCATTTTTGGTTATCTCCTCTTTCTATGCCTTGGACTTGATAATACTCGACCCATGTGGAGTGGTTTGGGTCTCGATGTAACTTGTGGAAGGCAAGAAAGGTGCTACAGGGTGTATGTTGATGGTGATGGAAGATAGGAAATTTGGCAGAAGAATCTTGCAATTGCGTGTGGTGAATATGGAATACGGGAAGGAGATCAGGAAAGGATAAAGGAGTAGGTATTCCTTGTGTTGACCAAAAAAAATAAGAGGGTTATTTATTTGATTTAAGTTTTATAGTGTATTCTGTATACCCCGTGTCTCGTTTAGTTAAGGTTAAATTGTGGTAACTCGGTTTCAAGTAAACGTGAAAAATGTAATTCAGGAGTCGTTTTTATAAAACTGACATCAAGTAAAATTTATTGTTCTCCGAAAAGGAATTAGAATTTGAAACATTACTAATGTGGTGTCGGTACGCGTGTGGTATCGTTTTTCAAGGAAAAACGAGATAACCTCTCGTTTTTAAATCAGTAATAGTCAGAAAATTTTTAATTTGCATTATTTTTCTAAATAAACAATAGTATTATTAAAATAATGGCCTGAAAATTTCGCGGTTGCTACAGTCTACCCCTGTTAACAGAATTTTGTCCTAAAAATTCAGCTGACTAAGGGTTCGGGCTTGATCGGATAGTATTCACCCTTCGATTTGGTTGCACACAGGAAGATAAGGGTGTGGGTGTCAATCCAAATAGTACCGGGTGCTACTTCCCAATTGGTACTATCAATACTTCCTAACCTCTAGAAATCACACAAATGAAACCACACAATAATCACACAGTAAGGCAAGCTTTCCCGTCCTTGAGTAAAGCCGTAAAAAACCTTAGGAATACTTTTGGTAGTTTAAGTTGAGCCTCAACTGTAATCTAGCTTAACCCCACAACTCATCAAACAAGAACTGTCATTAGATTAAACTAAACCATAGTTTAAGCCCAGTAACAACTTGATTTCAGCTTAATCTCATAACTCATCAAACAAGAACTGTCATGAGATTAAGCTGAGCAACAAGTTGGACCTATCCTTAAACTACGTAACAACTTGAATCTAACTTAACTTAACAACTCATCAAACAAGAACTGTCATGAAATTAAATTAGGCATCAAGTTGTAAGAAAAGAAACTCAACATTTTTGAAGGATTGGCTCAATTTTTGGATTGCTTTCAAATAAACAAGTAATAGATATCCAAAGAGAAGATTCAACTAAGAGGGATGTGCATTCCTGTTTCTTCCAAAATCAATAGTGCATACCCTAAGTATATCTCCAAATGTCGGATAGTATGCTTACCCTGACCATCGGTCTAGGAATGGTAGGTCGTACTCCAATCTAGTTGTGCTCCTAATGCGTCCTATAGTGTCTACCAAAATCGCGATGTGATTCGTCTGTCATGATTCGATATAATAGGTAATGCGCTCCTCATGTATGTTGCTCTAATTGGATTTCTTATCTTTGAATACTACGGAAGCATTGATCAACCCAAAGGACTTATCCTGAAAACTCGAATTGCCTGTATATCGTTCTTAACGCGGTGCACTCTCAACTAATGATATTCGGGTTCGGAATCTTTCTTCTAGAAGTGTCGCGTATCGTGAAATTTGTGTCATTTCGGGAGTTTAGTTGATGTGTATCTCAATTCTTCCAGGAGGAGTAAATCCTGACAGGTCTTTACGAAGTATTCCAGGGAAATCTTAAGCACGCGAGGTATCCTTGGGTTTCTGCTCGTTCTACTAGGCGCAATGAAATGGGCGGTTTTGTAGTAACTATCGAGTGATTAGGCTTCATGAAATGCCTTGTCCATTCTTGAGCAAAATCATTTTAATATTTTAAGCTAAGTAGCAACTTTAAAATTAATCTCACATCTCATCAAACAAGAACTTACATGAAATTAAGTTAAAAGTTGTTAAAAAGCTTACTTATTTATTTATTTATTTATTTTTTTGGAAGAAAAAGAAAAATTTTAGTTAAAGTTTTGGGGTTGCTCAAAAATGAACGGGTGGCATTTCAGCACTCCAAAGTCTTGCTACCAGGTGGTGGAGGTTTGAACTATCTTATCGGTTTCTACCTTTTTAGTCATACACTATGTCAATCTCATAACTAAGGGCTAGGACACTAAGCTTCACCTTTAACAAAGGCATGAACTGAGTGGAAACAAATCGATAATCGACGTTGGAATCAAACAAAATGATAGTATAATATCCGTTTAAGGAGAACATACCCGTCACGAGGTTCGGGTCCTGGCGTCCTTCTTCAGCGTTCATCACGAATACCCGCCCACGAGCTGGGTTGCCATTGTTTCCATTGTGTGTGTGTGTGTTCCATTGGTCACTAATGCCTGATTCGGGTTATTCTGCCCTTGTCCTTGTGTCCTAATCAACTTAGGACACGTGTTTCGGAAATGATCCAGGCTCCCGCACTCATAACATGTCTCTGGGCAAATGACATTAATCGGAGTCGCCTGCATGGCTACTCCTCGGCAATCCCTTGCAATGTGACCAGTCTGATTGTAGTTGAAACACACTAGGCAGGGTTTAGTCTCTAGGTGGTGGTAGTTACATTTGGCACACTTAGGGTGAGGGCCTTCATATCCCTTACGACCCGAGCTCGTTGCCACAAATCCTTTTCCCCATTTCGCCTTCTTATTTTCATCATTTGCACCTACTTGTCTACTTGTCTCACTCACGGTCTTCCTCTTATCACCGCTCTTGGACAATGTCCCACTCTTAACCATTTCATCCGTTAAGGTTGCAGATTTCAGTATTGCATTCTGAAGGGTAGGGGGCTCAGTCACTTTCACCATCCCGCGAATCTCGGGGACCAAACCATAGATGTACCTCTCAATTCTCTTAGATTCAAGAGTAACCATGTGAGGTACCAGTCTAGCAAGCTCATGGAATCGATCTGTATAGGCTGCATGACCAGCACCTACCATAGCATGGTTGTAGAACTCATGCTCTAGCTTCTGCATCTCGTTATTTGGGCAATACTCCTCCTTTAGTAATGCCTTAAGGTCATCTCAACTCATTCCCATAGCGGCTTCTCTTCCTCTGGCCTGGATTTGCGTATTCCACCAGGTCAGAGCCTTTCCCGTGAACGAGCTTGCAGCGTACTTCACCCTCTGGTGGGCTGCATACTCGCTTATGTCCATTACTGCTTCCATTTTCTCAATCCATCTTGTGTACACCAACGCTCCTCCATTGCCATCAAAGTCCACTGGTTTGCACACTGTAAATTCCTTGTACGAACATCCTTTGCCACTATTGTTGTTGTTGCCATCATTGTTGTGGTCACTACCAGTGCCATTGTCTACATGGTCATTCTTGCTTCTGCTGTTTCCTAGGTTACTGATGTGGTCGCCAACTTGGGTGACGATAGTAGGTAGCAATGCTTGTAGTTGCTCGGAAATCATGGCGGAAAGGTCAGGATTCACATTGTCGTTGCCGTTGTTCTCGGTGCCACGACCACCTGCACTACCTCCTCGCCCACCATTCCTTCCACCCCTAGATGGTGGAATGCCTCGGTTAACTCGAGCCGACCTTCTTGGAGGCATGATTCTACAAAGTAGGACATTGGTAGACGTTAGATAGGAGGTAGGTAAGATGGGTCGGTATACGTGTCGTACTACTACACTCAATTTCCTATCTGGCAGTCCATGAATTTGATAAGTCCATGCCGTATCATGTTATCGTAAAAACGTCGGCCAGGCGTTTTTAGGATAGCATCATGCTGCATTTACTTATCATCATCACTTCATGTCATACTATCGCACACATAGTTCCTATAATGCAAACTATATGAGGATTCTTAGGTTATAGTCTAGGTTAAACCACCTAATTCTCTATAACCAAGGCTCTGATGCCAATCTGTCACACCCCAAAAATGGCACAGCGGAAAGGCATTTACGGGGTATGACCTCATAGACAAGAACAAAAGGTGTCACAATAGAGAAACACTAAATGCATAACATACGGTAGTTGATAGTCGCAAACTCCCACAAACGGGATAAGTACAAAGATCCAAAATAACACAAGTCTCAAGGTTAAACAACGTCACTATGTAATAACAAATGCAACTCCACGAGATATAACCCGGGAGGGTCTTGTCTTAAGTCTTGCTAAGCCAGTCCATACTCTACCTTCTAAACAACTTCAATAACACCATAAAATGATACTAGAAAACGTCAACATAATGTTGGTGAGCTCGTAGGTTTAAAAGTGAAACCGCTGAGCTGTGATATCATAGTGTAGGACAAAAGTGAGCATGATAACCAATTATAATCACATGTCAAAACCAAATAATGTCGCACCAACTGAACCTGTCACGGTTGCACACACAAACAGAACACAAAGAGGGGAGCTACCCCGATAGATCTATCAATTATTTCGGCTATTCAAGAGATTTAACAGTTGCGCATCAATGTACACACAGTCAAACTAATTGTAGCACATAATTGTATCAACACACATAATGTCCAAGAACATGAAAAATAGTATAATCACAGCATGAAAAAAGTTAAAATATCATTTGAGTACCATTTTCCCCCAAGTAAAACATAATGAAAAAAAAGGGCTACGAGAACTCACCTTGTCAAGTAGCAGTCAGATAACACAACAATTCAGATAGTGTTTGGCACCAACACGTGACCTAGATTAGTAAGGTTTGTTTTAGTTCACAGTTCAAGTTCAAGAATTCCAATTGTTGTAAAGAGTTATGTTGGTGTTGCTGGTGTGGCAGCATTTAAGTTGAAACAATGTTTTTAGTATTTGCAGGTATTGGCTCATTGGAGTGTACAAACGTATAAAAGATTAAGACTCGTAAACCTTCGAATTGACAGAGATCGGAAAACTACGCACGAAAGATAATGACTATTGAATGTCAATGTGAACGACTTATGAGAATGTTGGCGTTAAGTGAGTGTACATGTGTATATACTTTCCTATATATACATATGGTCTTTGTGGAAAAATGTGTAGTTGAAAAGGTTTCACCAATATAAGGTGAGTTATGATTTGTGTTTGCGAGAAAATGTTGTTTTAATAAGTTTGAAGTTTAAAAGAAATAATCGTTCCCATTTACTTGACTTATATAAGTTTTGACATGACCGTTTCAAATTGTAGGTTATGAAAAACATTTAACTAGTATATGATTTCTAATTCTAAATATTTGCTCGTATATAATTAAGTTGTTACTAGTAAAAATTTATGTTTTTCCATGTTAAACATTTTTTTTACGTCATATATGCATATATACATCTCGTTTAGAAGTTAGGTGTTCGAACTCATGGGTCTCGCAAATGATCTCATTTTAAAAATTCTTGTCGTGTATACCTTTTTATCTGAAAGACATTTAATAGTTGCTAAAACTTTAAGTTGCGCTATTTATTTCTTGTCGAGTTCTTTTTATGTAGTCGCCATATATATAAATTGATTACTAATTTAATAAAAATTTGCCGAGTTATGATGAAAGACATGGGTGTTGAGGAGGGGTAAAGGGCTGTGGCCCATGCCAACACAAATACTGGCTTCACCATTTGGGCTTTTAAATGGCCAGCGGCCTGTTAAAGGGAAAAGAAATGTATTTGAAACAATAACAGCCCAAGCTAGTTGATGGGCTTCGGCCCAAGCACTAAACTATCCAAAATTCTGTTTATGAAATAAGCCCAACACTTAGTTGGTTTTTCTTCTTTTTTTTTTTTCCTTTCGCTGGAAACAGCATCAGTGAACCAAAAATGGTTTTTGACTAGCTTTGAAATGTTTAAATTGATCATAACTTGAGTAATTTTAGCGAGTGCCAACGTGCTGGGAACGAGACTTCGACCAAAGTTTATGTTACGAGAGTGGCTAGCGTTGTGGTCTCGTTGTAATCCAACGAACCAAGCGCCCAAGGGGGTGTTGCCATCGACGCATAATGTGATCTCAAACACACATGTTAACCAATTTTAGAGAGGATCTCGCGACTTTGACACACTCTAGTTTTTGACATAACATTTCCCGCTTGGAACTACCAACTTAAGGTTGCTTAACTTGGGACTTTCAAGCACACATAGGAGTGAATTAGAACTTGGAATACTTCACGTTACTTAAATGGCCTTGTTAGATTTGAGTCGAGTACTACTCGACCCATCCACAAGCACCTTTACAAACATGAGCTCAAGTATGTTCATAGAAATCGAACAAGACAACAAGAACCTAGGACTTATGAACGCTCACAAATCGTTTTAAAGTTTGACATTTCTTTTTGGACATATCTACAAACACCTCGTGTGCATAACTCAAGACTAGAGATTCGACTAGTGTAGCTCTTGACCAAAGTTCCATCTCATTCGAGATATAAAATTAACCACAGTAACAATTTTTTGACTTATAAACCACAATCATTCGAGTACTATAGTATTCACAGTAGCTTGTTTTGGAACAACTCAAAACAACTCAAAGTTCAACATGAGTTTAAGCAATCTATACATCACTTATCCTAACGAATTCAACTCGACATAAACTACACGAATGGTACCACATCAATATTTTTCGAGCCAACAGATGGTTTTAAAGAAAAAATCATTTTCAAGCCACACCTTGACCAACATAAATCGACATCGACAATTATGAATTCAAAAGCATCAAAATCACAGGATTGACTATTAATTCAAGTCATTCTATCCAAGAACAAAAATTACTAGATTTAGTTACCATTTGTATGCTTAAAAAAAAAGTATTACAAGTTTTAGTTTAAAAGAATCCTTACAAAAAAACTGATGATAGATCGAATCCAAGAATCACCACAGAAAACCCACTCGATTTCCAAGCTAGCCACACCCTTCCTTCTCCCCTTGCTTTACTCGACAGCGATATTGATTTAGGTGAGCTTGGAGTTATTAGTGTGACTTTGCTTCTCCTGGAAATTGAGCTTCTTAAGGAATAATCCATGGCAAACTCTTGATTCACTTTCGATTTACCAAAGATGAAGTTTTACCATTTTTGGTTATCTCCTCTTTCTATGCCTTGGACTTGATAATACTCGACCCATGTGGAGTGGTTTGGGTCTCGATGTAACTTGGGGAAGGAAAGATAGGTGCTACAGGGTGTATGTTGATGGTGATGGAAGATAGGAAATTTGGCAGAAGAATCTTGCAATTGCGTGTGGTGAATATGGAATAGGGGAAGGAGATCTGGAAAAGATAAAGGAGTAGGTATTCCTTGTGTTGACCAAAAAAAATAAGAGGGTTATTTATTTGATTTAAGTTTTATAGTGTATTATGTATACCCCGTGTCTCGTTTAGTTGAGGTTAAATTGTGGTAACTCGGTTTCAAGTAAACGTGAAAAATGTAATTCAGGAGTCGTTTTTATAAAACTGACATCAAGTAAAATTTATTGATCTCCGAAAAGGAATTAGAATTTGAACCATTACTAATGTGGTTTCGGTACGCGTGTGGTATCGTTTTTTAGGAAAAAATGAGATAACCTCTCGTTTTTAAATCACTAATCGTCAGAAAATATTTAATTTTCATTATTTGTCAAAATAAACAATAGTATTATTAAAATAATGGCCTGAAAATTCCACGGTTGCTACAATTAACATCATGACTAGGTGATGAAGCGAAAAGTGTACCGCTTTTAAGGGGTCATTTAAGCCCTAAATCGTATTTATTTGATCAAATATTGCCCTAAATCGTTCCTTTTGTCATTTTAGGTACTTTTGAGGAGAAATCTGGAAAAGGAGGCATTTTGGACGTTTTTGGAGCATAAAAGTGAAGAAAACGACAAAGTCTCAAAATCGGCTGAAAGTTACCTTTGACGGCGTCACAATTTACTCTGGACGGCGTCATGCCTTGGCAAGAAAAGGTGGACGTGAAATTTACTCATGATAAGCCAGTGAAAATAGCATGTGAATTTTGACGGCGTCACGCTTTAACTTGATCAAGGGCGTCACGGCTTAAATCAAAGAGGGACGGCGTCACGTTCAAGGTTCGACGGCGTCAAGCCTTGATAAGCCAGAATGGATTTTGGGAGAGCTAAAGAGGGACGGCGTCAAGAAGGTCATCCGGGAACCCTAAAAGCGGCGAGGTGACGGCGTCACACTCCATAACGTGACGCCGTCAGATCCAAAAATCTATATATTAGTTTTCTAATTTTTTGTCATTAGTAGAGCTTAGTGTGTGGAATTTTGGGAGAAAACCCTAAGACGAATCTAGCTTCTTTTTCAAGGCTTTTTGCCTTGAGATCTTCCATGTTACATTGAAAGATAAGTTATCAATTAATCATTCAATATGTCTATGTGTTGTTTGATTCTATCTTATTTGTGTCTTTTGTTTAACATGTTAGGCTAGATTTATCTTGTGTTTGCTTAGATCTAATGAAACCTATCTATTGATTATTGGTTATTAGTGTGTTATTAGTTGTATTGGATGATTATTTATCTATGTTAGGCTTAAGAAAACTGGCTAACTTCCTATTCGGTAACTTGCTTGAACGTCTTAAGAAACATGAACCAAATGCGTACTAAAGGTTTTATGGTTGTATTTAATGCACAAGCGAATTCTAGTGATCCCATGTTAGGAGCTTCCTAGCCGGCTCGACATAGGAGTGAAGTAGGAGCTTGTAGAGTTGGGGAAGTACGTACGCCACCCCACGAATGGTATTAAGGAATACACCCGTCATCCATGCGACTAATACACACTAATTAACCGGTAAAAGATAGTTAGGGAGTAAGGAAATCTAAGTAAACACATTTCTCTACACATAAGTTTCTCACCAACATTTTATTTTCAGTTATTTATTTTATTTGCATTTGTAGTTATTTGGGTTAGTTGACTAGCAACTAATTCCGCCCACTCTTTCAAACCCGAGATTTTACTTGCTTTCATAAAAAATTATAAAAACATAAAAAGAATCTTCCTCAACCCTTAGACCTAATTAGAGTAGCCTTTCACACCTAACGAACACTATTCCCTGTGGAGAACGATCAATCCCCCGTACTTACCACTACACTATACTACATCGGTCAGGTACACTGCCTGGTGGGGTTGTAAGCCTCTTGAGATCCCTCGAGAGGTAAAACCTGTTGTAAGGTTGCAAAACCCACGCATCAAGTTTTTGGCGCCGCTGCCGGGGAATAGTTATTGTTTAGGTTGAATTTTTATTTTATTAGGTCTACTCACTAGATTCCTTTCTAGTGAGATTTTTATTTTCTTTTCATTAGATTTCTTTAGTCTATCTTATTTCTTTGTTTGTTTGTTCGTAATTTCCATTGACTCTTCCGTTCACCATTATGGAGAACGCGAATCCACCATACCACCAACCACGTAATTCACCCACTCCATATGACATCTTGATGTTTAAACAACATAAAGATGAACCTCTCTATGATGCATGGACTCGTTTTAAATATTTACTCCAAAAAGTCCCTCATCATAACTTCGATTTTTGGTCCCTAACTCAAATCTTTTACAATCATGTCGACCGACATGCCCAAAGGGTCATTTACCATATTGCTGGCAGGGATATTAGGGAATTAAGTGCTGAGAAAGCATGGGAAGCTATTGAGAATTGTGCCCAATATTATTATATGGTAGACAACCCAACAAACGTTAATACAAGTCAATTGACCACAAATTTCAAGGATCATGAAACAAGTTTGTTTGAGGATGAATATGTTAGTGTTGAGATACCTAAGTGGATGTCATGTAATGCCATAGTACAAAACAAACACATAGGTGACCTTGATGTGATGGAGGATTTAACCGAACATGATCACATTGATCAAAAAGACCTAGGTTTTATGATCGATGATGATGAATCTCAAGAAACACATGATGAATCTTTTGGGCAATTTGAATATAGCAGTCATAATATTGAGGATGATCCTTATGATTCGGATATAGAAGTTAAGATGCCTAGAGAAGCACTTGAGATACTTGGGAAAATGTTAGGGTTGGATTATAATGAAACACATGTTGAGGATATAGGTGATCTTGATAAGATGGATGATAAAGTAGAAAACCCAAACCTACAAAGTACCCCATAAGTCCTACCATCATTCGAGGCATACACACCGCCCTTGACTTACCCGGAAGAAGTAGAAGGGATTATAGGAACCCCAATTGAAGTAGAACCTTGGGAAGAAACAAAACTAGAAGAAATAGGTTTGAATACTTGTAATCATAACCTTTCTTTTAGTTCTATGGAAGTTCCTAGTTTTGATGAACCAGAGCCTCAACCAAAACCGTTACCTAATCTTCCATCTTTAGATGTGAATTTAGGAAATGAAAAAGGTCCCGATCCACCCATCAAACCATATAGTTCGGGTAGTTTTACGTTGGAGGTAGTAGACTCTAAGCCTTGTAGAGAGGAAGCCAATATAGGAGTGAAACATGACCTTACATACTTACATCACCCATTCATGATTGATCACAAGAAACATTATGGGTTTAAACCGGGTTTATTAGGTCAAGATGGATTCCCAACTAGGAGTCTCTCGAAGTTGATAGAATATGATCCCTTTCTAGGAGGAAACTCAAAATCACCCATTGACCAAAGTGAACTAGGCAAGGTTATGATGAAAGGAGCACACCCCTTTGAGCATATAATTCATCCACCACTCTTTCCTCATGTGGCATACTCCTACCGAGCTGGTGTGTATCGCTACTATCACCCGCACTTAATCCTAAGTGTAGGGAAAACCTCTCCTTTATCCATTAAATAAGGGTAGAGTCAGGCTCATGACTCGAACAAAAACAAGCGCTTCTTGGGAGGCAACCCAAGCGTTATTTATTTATTTGTTTTGTGTGTTTATTTATTTGTTTGTTTGATTTTATTTGCTTCCGTATGCATGTTTAATTTTTATTATTATTGATTCATGTTCTAAACTAATTTGTGAAAATGCTTTATGTTGTTTTTAACTTCGTCTTAACTACATATAAAGGTATTTTACAAAAGATAAGTGTAAGGGAAATCCAAATCGGTTTATTAGAACAAATGAACATGAATCGTAATAATAATAATTTAACATACATATTAGTATTTGTTTGAGTCAAATGCTTGTATCGAGTCATAATGATGTTTTGCAGGAATTCCAGGAAGTAAGGTATAGGTTTTTCCAAAATTTTTCCGGAAACTTAACATGAGAATTCTGTCAGATCATTTCTGACGGCGTCAGGCTTTACAACCTGACGGCGTCAGGTTTAATTTTCTGAAATTTTTTGAAAGTTTTGTTTTCATAAAAAGTTTTTATTAAATCTATAACTTATAATCTCCAGGAATCTGCAAAATTATCATTCCACAAGCATTATATCCTTATATATAGAGTTTATCCCGCCGATGTTATGCAGGTTTTCGTGTTTGTTTTCTCAGGTTTAACAGGTTATTTTGGACAAGGAAATGTTTGTTGGATCAAGCTTATGGCGATGCATTAGTCATGGAGCTTCAACATTACTTTGGAAGAAGATCTAACCATGTTGCCACATTATCCACCGAGCGAATCAGGGGAGTATTTGATTTCATTCTTTTACTTTATACTTTTACATCTTGTTATTTGAACATTGGGGACAATGTTCATCTTAAGTGTAAGGGGGGTAAAAGTACGATACTTTAGAGAATACAATTGCATTTAATTTTTGTTTGTTTGATGGTAGATGTGTAATAAAACTGAGATAAATACCTGTTAGGGCAATTTTAGTGCCAAATTTAAAATTTTTTACAACATTTAGGAGTGAAACTTTGGTCTTAATGAGCGTCTCACGGATAGGAGTTATATGACTAGCACAAAAACCGTACCACTAAAAAATTTTCCACCCCCAAATATGTGAGGTTCGCCCCTAGAATTGGTAGGAAAAGCATTCATGCTATGATGTGTGTACCGGTAGCACTTAGATTCTAGAACTTGCGTTAGGACCATTCCGAGGCCACAAGTGAGACTACATTCGTGTAGTTAGATTTACCACATGATAAGAGGCATTAGGATTAACCCATTGTTTTACACCTGTGTTTTTGTTATAATTACATTGGCTACATTGGTCAAGTAATTCTCCCACACCCTTTGCGTTGTACTCATTTTTAGTACACGATACCCCTAGTACACCCCTCAGAGCCTATCTTTTCGTTTCGACCTTTAAGCATTTTACTTAAAGGAAGAATTTGTTACACCCCACTTAAATGTACACCCAAATCGCCTTAGCCTACCTTGTATGCACTCATTTTTAGTGCATTATTGTGACAACATTTGTTTAAACCCTTAGTTAATTATCTAATTGATTACATGGTTGCTAAGTCGAGTCATATCCTTGTACATATTGTTTTGGGACGATTGGGACTCATGGGTAAAGTACTAGTATAATGGAGTAATGGGGAAGAACATCATTTATTACCCCCATATGTGCTAAATATTTTAAAAGTACTCCAAGTTTTTCAATTATCTTAATTCGAGTCATTAGAATAGTTATTTGTAAAGTTATGTAAAAATTCAAGTGTAAGGGGGATGCAATACCCCTATGATGTATTATTTTGGATGGTAGGGCAAAAGTGTATGCAAAAAAAAAAAAAAAAAAAAAAAAAAAAAAAAAAAAAAAAAAAAATCAAAAAATCAAGAAAAATACAAAAAAATGAGAAAAAGAAAAATAGAAAAAACATACGGACTACCATCCCGTTTCATTTTATGTTTGTTTTATGTTTTTGTTATTTTGTTATTTCGTTTCTAGCTTAAGATCGAGTCTAGTCTTGGCTTAGCAACATTGTATAGTACATGTAATTGATCAAGATTTTTAACTCGCCACCAGTAAAATATCCCTTATCCAACAAAACCGTGTTTTCCTTTTCCCTACACCTAACGTTATAACCCATTTAAAAGCCCTCTTTGATAGTTTATCTTTGGTGCTTACGCCTAGTGGAGGAGGTTTTCGATCCTTTCCCAAGCCTATGGTAATCTATTTGCTATGACAGGTAGTGAGAGATATTATCCGTTTTCATTTATGAGATTTATTTTGATGACACTTGAGAGATGTGAGTATCTAAACACTACTTGTGAGGTGCTAGTATGTAATCTCCGTGCTTATTATGATTGAAGTGGAACGAATATTTGTTGTAATTACTTTTATGTTTGCATTAAATGACCCCTAACTTGTATTTTGATTAGAATAAAAGCGCATTTGCTTGAGGACAAGCAAATCTCAAGTGTAAGGGTATTTGATGAAGCGAAAAGTGTACCGCTTTTAAGGGGTCATTTAAGCCCTAAATCGTATTTATTTGATCAAATATTGCCCTAAATCGTTCCTTTTGTCATTTTAGGTACTTTTGAGGAGAAATCTGGAAAAGGAGGCATTTTGGACGTTTTTGGAGCATAAAAGTGAAGAAAACGACAAAGTCTCAAAATCGGCTGAAAGTTACCTTTGACGGCGTCACAATTTACTCTGGACGGCGTCATGCCTTGGCAAGAAAAGGTGGACGTGAAATTTACTCATGATAAGCCAGTGAAAATAGCATGTGAATTCTGACGGCGTCACGCTTTAACTTGATCAAGGGCGTCACGGCTTAAATCAAAGAGGGACGGCATCACGTTCAAGGTTCGACGGCGTCAAGCCTTGATAAGCCAGAATGGATTTTGGGAGAGCTAAAGAGGGACGGCGTCAAGAAGGTCATCCGGGAACCCTAAAAGCGGCGAGGTGACGGCGTCACACTCCATAACGTGACGCCGTCAGATCCAAAAATCTATATATAGTTTTCTAATTTTTTGTCATTAGTAGAGCTTAGTGTGTGGAATTTTGGGAGAAAACCCTAAGACGAATCTAGCTTCTTTTTCAAGGCTTTTTGCCTTGAGATCTTCCATGTTACATTGAAAGATAAGTTATCAATTAATCATTTAATATGTCTATGTGTTGTTTGATTCTATCTTATTCTTGTCTTTTGTTTAACATGTTAGGCTAGATTTATCTTGTGTTTGCTTAGATCTAATGAAACCTAGCTATTGATTATTGGTTATTAGTGTGTTATTAGTTGTATTGGATGATTGTTTATCTATGTTAGGCTTAAGAAAACTGGCTAACTTCCTATTCGGTAACTTGCTTGAACGTCTTAAGAAACATGAACCAAATGCGTACTAAAGGTTTTTATGGTTGTATTTAATGCACAAGCGAATTCTAGTGATCCCATGTTAGGAGCTTCCTAGCCGGCTCGACATAGGAGTGAAGTAGGAGCTTGTAGAGTTGGGGAAGTACGTACGCCACCCCACGAATGGTATTAAGGAATACACCCGTCATCCATGCGACTAATACACACTAATTAACCGGTAAAAGATAGTTAGGGAGTAAGGAAATCTAAGTAAACACATTTCTCTACACATAAGTTTCTCACCAACATTTTATTTTCAGTTATTTATTTTATTTGCATTTGTAGTTATTTGGGTTAGTTGACTAGCAACTAATTCCGCCCACTCTTTCAAACCCGAGATTTTACTTGCTTTCATAAAAAATTATAAAAACATAAAAAGAATCTTCCTCAACCCTTAGACCTAATTAGAGTAGCCTTTCACACCTAAAGAACACTATTCCCTGTGGAGAACGATCAATCCCCCGTACTTACCACTACACTATACTACATCGGTCAGGTACACTGCCTGGTGGGGTTGTAAGCCTCTTGAGATCCCTCGAGAGGTAAAACCTGTTGTAAGGTTGCAAAACCCACGCATCACTAGGACATACTATAATTGGATAATGAAAAACCCACTTTTACCTAGGCAAGATCGCGAGAATCCTAGAAAAAGAAGCAATTTTATTGGAAGGGTCAAAGGATTGCATTTATTCGTAGGGAATTTCACTTATGTAATGGATTTCTTGGCTGTGGAGGATATTAGTTCGGCAATAGATCCTTATTTATCCCATGTGGTATTAGGAAAGCCATTCGTAGAAGTTTCTAAAATGACTTATGACCCATCCTTAGGGATAGTTAAGTTCACGGATGAAACCAACGAGATTACCTAGCAAATGCCGTATAAGATTGAACAATTCCGACTAATGCCAAATCTTGAAAAGGAATTCAAGCAATCGGTCTACTATAGGAATGATGAGGATAAAAGAAGAGGTGTAGAGTATGTGATGAAAAAGATACTTGGTTTTTACAAAGAATGTCTACAATTAGGGCCGGAATATAAGACTAAGATTGAGGATGTTAAGGACGTGACGGAAGGTGGAGTCACGTAATAGGCCATGACTTTGAGTCTAGCTACAAGACTCGTTAATAAAGAAAAGCGCTTCTTGGGAGGTAACCCATGTTTTATTGTTTGATTGTTTATTTTTATTTTGTTTTATTTCATATATATGCTCCATCATAATTGTTTAACGTTCAAGTTTCGAATAATTTTGTGAAAATGCTTTATTTTGTTTTTAACCTCGTCTTAAATGCATATAAAGGTATTTTACAAAAAAGATAAGTGTAGGGAAGATCATAATTGTTTAAAGAACGAATTCGAACATGAAAGTTAACAATTTATTATTAGCATATATATTTGTGTGTTTGTTAGATCCAAATGCTTGTATCGAGTCACAATGAATGTTCTGCAGTTTTCCAATTTTTAATAATCAGGTTTTTCCAGAAATTTTCCAGAAAAAAATCGCAAAAATACTGTCAAGTCAATCCTGACGGCGTCAGGCACTGTAGCAGCACAGTTTTCCAGGATTTTGTTTCTCTGCTGGAACTTAATTTTTGAAAATTTTCAGAATTTTAAATTTCTAGGAATCTTTAAACATTTATTTTGCAAGTATTATATCTTACTCGCTTTCTAGGAATTAGTTTTTATATATATAGTGTTTACCGCCAATTTTATGCTAGGTTTCGTGTTTTGTTTTCATAGTGAATTACAGGTTATATTGGACAAGAAGATAAAGATGTAGTATGATGAGCGTTTATTACATTTATTTTCTTGGAAGAGGATTTAACCATGTTTTCACATTGTCCATGCCGAGCAAATCAGGGGAGTATTAGTTTCTTTCATCTATTTTTTTTCCTTCATCATAACTTTGATACTTTTCAAGAACATTGGGGACAATGTTCAATTTAAGTGTAGGGAGGGTAAAATGGGATACCTTAGATACTATAACTTCGCTTGATATTTGTTTTGTCTTATAGTAAATGTGTAAACAAACTAAAAGAAATACTTGTTAGGGCAATTTTGGCACCAAATTTAATTTTTTTTACAACATATAGGAGTGACACTTTAGTTTTAATAAGCGTCTCATGGACAAGAATTATATAGCTAGCACAAAAACCCTACCACTCAAAAATTTTCACCCCAAAAAATGTGAGGTTCGCCTTTAGATCTTTAGGGAAAAGCATTTACCTTTAATGCTTATGAGTGTACCGGTAGTATATAGATTCTAGAACTTGCGTTTGTGATGCATCCCGAGATCGCTAGTGAGACTACATTCGTGTAGTTAGGATTAACTAAATGATAATAGGTATTAGGATAACCCTTGTTTTAAACATGTGATTATAATTACATTGGCTTCATTAGTCAAGTAATTTTCCCACACCTTTGCGATGTACTAATCTTTAGTACACGATACCCCTAGGAAACCCCTCAGAGCCTATCCTTTTTGCGATTCTCATGATATTTCGGTGGATTCTGAAATATTAATTAAGAGCATTGTTTACAATCCACCCCCAAATGTACACCCAAATCGCCTTAGCCTACCTTGTATGCACTCATTTTTAGTGCATTATTGTTACAACTTATTTGTTAAACCCTTTGTTAATTGTCTAATTGATTATATGGTTGCTAAGTCGAGTCATATCTTGTAAATACAGTTTTGGGACAATTGGGACTCATGGGTAAAGTACTAGTTGTTAAGGAGTAATGGTAAAGTACATTAATGTTCAAGTGTGGGGAGGTTGCAAGTAATCCCTTTGATGTATTATTTTGGATGGTAGGGCAAGAGTGCATGTGGAAAAAATAAGAGAAAAAAAAATGAAAAAAATGATAAAAAGAAAAAAAAAAAAAAAAAAAAAAAAAAAAAGGTAGAAAAAGACAAGAGAAAAAACATACGGACTATCATCCCGTCTTTTATTTTTGTTTAAGTAAAAATAGTGTCAAGAAAAATACAAAAATAGTTAGTAGTTAGCGAGTCGAGTCGAGTCGAGTCTTGGCTTAGCAATGCCTCATTGTACATGTAATTAACTAAGATGATTGACTTGCCACCAGTAAATTTTCCCTTATCCAACAAAACCGTGTTTTTCCATACCCTTACACCTAACATTACAACCCTTGAAAAGACATCTTTGATAGTTTATCCTAGGTGCTTACGCAAAAGTGGTGGAGGTTTGATCCGTTCCCAAGCCTACGGTGATCTATGTGCTATGACAGGTAGTGAGTGTTATATTTTCCCGTTTCCAATTGTTATATAACTTTATTGTAACACCCCCAAAATCAAGATTTGCGGAAGCATACATATTTGGGTTCTATTAAATCCATAATCATAACATAAAGATATAGAGAACGGATTAAAAATCCGTTTTAAAATAGTTTACAATTCCAAAGTTTACATTTAAATAAAATGAAGCCCTTTTAACAAAGCGGTCCCAAATTCAAAAGTTTAACGCATAAGCAAAAACATTTCCAACAAACTTATGACCATTGCCATGCCCTGTCTTCAGTAGACACATTCTCAAATACCTGAGAAAACATGCTAAAAGTCAGCTAACGCTGGTGAGTTCATAGGTTTAAAGTAAATAATTACATATGGACCATAGCAAATAACTCCGCAATCACACTAATTCGGTATGCAAACACTAAGCTCATCCAACCGAAACTAGACAAACAATATGCCAAGCTGGTATAGCAAATAAAGGGTGCCCGCGAGTGTTAATCCCCAGACACTCGGTAAATTTCGACATGGTATACGTTCGCGTTGACCATGCCGGGCCAACCAAACAGGGGAGTCACCCCCAAAAGATCTATTTATATCATACGCGCTTCCCAGCAGGAATTGACGGTTGATGATAGTAGGGGCAATGGGATTCAGCAAACTTAGGTTATCAGCATACAAGTGTGTATATTTTGATCCATGAAAACAGTTTTGCATGTTTCTCACCCCAAGGTTTATAAAAGCAATACGTATAAAAATGGGGCTATAAACTCACCTTAATAACTATAGCAATCTGCTAATCAACAACAAAACAGTGCAACCGCTCCGACACGCGACCTAGATAATATGGTAAGTCTTAGCAAAATATTCGTGTTTTAAATATTTCAACTCAATTGAAAAATTTACGTGTGTCCAGTGCACGTGTATTTCTTGCTTGCTGTATGGTAAGGTACATTTCAAAATAGTTTATCGTATAAGACTCTTTGGTGATGGCTCATGGTGAACGTGTAGGGTGAAATACGTGCGATGGAACTTCCGTGCTTAGTGCTTTGTAGTCGCAAAATGCGTAGGTAATATATATATATATATATATATATATATATATATATATATATATATATATATATATATATATATATATATAATCGTATATATATTTAACAATTAAGTATTTAATTAATTAAGGCTTATAATTAATTAAATAGGTATTGAATAATTAATATGATAATGGTGTTAGTGGGGTATTATTATATTATAAATATCATAATTATTTATAATATAATGATGATTATAAAGAAATTTATAAGTATTTAGTTTTTGAGAAATTAAATAAATGTATAAGTATCCAAAATATATTCATAAGTCTTATAAGGTCTAAAAATATTAATTTAGAAGAATTAATATTTTTAATAATAAAAATAATCCGTTTTGTCTTTTAGTCGGCTTTCATCCGAAAATATTCTAAGTGTCGAAATTTTAGAAAAATCGGGCATGACCCATTCGTTTATTCAAACTTTTCCATTTTTCCCAAGTGTTGCAATTTCCTTAAATAATCCCTTTCGTTAACTATATTTGCAAAACTAATCCAAAATGTATATTTATCGTTATAACTATATTTATTCGTACGATTACTTCGTAATTATAGTTTTTGATACAAAAGTCAACGTTTAGTCAAAATACTTTTAAAAGTCAACAAAAGTCTACATTCATAAAATTGGGCCGAAAATCCTTTTATTTGTCTTATTTGTCTTATTGGGCTTAATTATAGAGAGTCAAAAAATGTTCCAAAACTCATTTTTGTCTCCCGAAATGTTCATTGGGCCGAATAGGCCATAATGGGTCCATTAGTCAATTTTTAGTCCGAAAACTAATTAACCCTTTTTATTTACATTATATTTTACGTTAAATATTAAATAAGCTAATAAGCACTTTAAATAAGCAATTCGGTCCAAACAGTCCAAGTAGGCCGAAAGTTTGATCGGCTCGGCCCATGTGTGTCGAGACCAAGTTTAGCCCAAAATAAATAAGTTGAAACCAATAAGTAGTGCTATTTCATAAGCTAATAAAATAAACTAATAAGCATAAATTTTACCATTTCACCACTAGAGCCAAAACTTTATGTTTTTCAAAACCCCAATAATTATTTATTTTAAACTTGGCCGATTTATATATATATATACATACAAGTGTATATTTCGTCTTAAACTCGCGTAATTAGCACTAATCACATTTGTACTATCAAACTAGCAAACATGTAACAAGATTTACCACACAAGCAAGAAATGACATAATTTGTATGAATCTTTCAAGAAAGTCGTGTATATGAAATTTGTATATCAAACCCTAGCTTTTTCAAATAAGAAAAATATACACAAAATATGTTCCGATTAACCCAAAACACTTGAAAGTACACCTTGATTTGTTATAACTTCAAAGAATTTTTGTAGATCTAGGATTTTATGAGTGGATCGTGTGCTTTGAGAAGAAAATGGAAGAGAGAAAATGTTGGATGAGAAAAATGAGTGTGATTAAGTGTGTGTTATAGTTTAAGTAACAAACAAAACCTATTATGTCATATAAGAAGACAAATGCTCCACTATCTTGTTTTGGTGTGGGTTTTGGGCGGCAAACGAGTAAGGAGGGGGAAGGGAAACGTATTTTGAACATCGTTGGTATATCGTGTGTCGGTTTGAGCTTGAATGTTACTGTAATGTCTCGGTTTGACGTTTTTGGACACGTATACGCAAAATAAAGTTTTTATTGACGTTTTTGTCAGAATAATAATAAAATATTATCATTTGCTCAAAAATGCATTTATTTGACTGCTACCATATATACTGTGCTATCGGTACGCGTGTGGGGTTGCTTTTTAGTAAATACGAGAAAGCTCTCAGTAAATTACGAAACTTTTCAGTAACTATCAGAAATAGAATAATTTACGCTTACTGACAAAAATAAACTTTTACAGCAGTGACAGTAAGCTACAGTATGCGAGACTGCTCCCAAAAATACTCAGAAATGCTCAGAAACATGCAATTGCGTATAGAAATTCTCGGCTTAAAAATAATAAATGAATATTTATTATTAAATTAAAGTGTGAAAATTACCATTTGTCACAGTCTCCCCAGCTAATGGGGAAATCCATCCCGGATTTCAATTCGCGTTACTCGTTGAGTTCGAAAAGAGATGAGGATATTTTCGCTTGATTTCATCCTCTCGCTCCCAAGTGTACTCGGGACCTCTAAGAGAGTTCCAACGAACCTTCACAATTGGAATATGACTCTGCTTTAGTCGTTTAACTTCCCGGTCCATGATTTCAATCGGTTCCTCGATGAAATTCAGTTTCTCGTCAAGCTGAATCTCATCCAAGGGAATGGCAGCGTTATCATCAGATAAGCACTTTTTCAAGTTGCTGACATGAAAAACGTTATGCACAGAGCTGAGCTCGGATGCCAATTCGAGTCGGTAGGCTACCGGCCCGATTTTAGCAAGAATCTCAAAAGGTCCAATATAATGAGGGTTCAACTTCCCACATTTACCAAATCTTATCACGCCTTTCCATGGCGAGACCTTTAACATCACTTTATCACCCACTTGGAACTCAAGGGGTTTTCGCCTCTTGTCGGCATAGCTCTTTTGATGGTCACGAGCCGCTTGCATTCGGCTCTTGATCTGCACAATCTTCTCAGTAGTCTCGTGGACTAGGTCTGGTCCGGTAAGTTGACTTTCTCCGACTTCAACCCAACATATTGGTGATCTGCACTTACAACCATATAGTGCTTCATACGGTGCAGCCTTGATGCTGGTGTGATAGCTGTTGTTGTAGGAAAACTCGGCTAAAGGCAAATGCCTATCCCAGCCGTTCTCGAAGTCAATCACATAGGCTCTCAGCATGTCCTCTAACTTCTGAATGGTCTTTTCACTCTGACCATCAGTCTGAGGATGATAAGCTGTACTCGTGTCGAGGTCAGTTCCCAATGCATCCTGGAGCGACTTCCAGAAGTTAGATGTGAAACGATTGTCTCGATCAGAGATAATAGAAACAAGCACACCATGCCTTGCGAAAATTTCCTTCACATACAGTCGTGCAAGTTTGTCCATGCTATCATCCTCCTTTATAGGAAGGAAATGAGCAGATTTAGTGATACGGTCAATGATCACCCAGATCATGTCGTAACCGCTCAACGTCTTAGGCAGCTTGGTGATAAAATCCATAGTGATGCGCTCCCATTTCCATTCTGGAATTTCAGGTTGAACAAGTAGACCGGATGGTATCTGGTGTTCAGCCTTGACTTTCAAACACGTTAAACATTTACCGAAGTACTCAGCTATATTGGCCTTCATGTTTGGCCACCAATATAGCTTCTTCAAATCCAAGTACATCTTATTTGGTCCTAGATGGATGGAGTATTTGGATTTGTGGGATTCGTACATGATCAAATCACGAATTCCTCCGTATAGCGGGATCCAACTTCTGTCCCCATAATACAAAACTCCATCGGATCTCTTTACGAAGCCAATCTCACTCTCTGGCATTTCGTAAATCTTCTCACGCGGTCGGTTCTCTTCCTTGAGTGCCTCGACCTGAGCCTCAAGAATTTTCGCTAGAAGCGGCGAACTGATCGTCATTCCTAACGATCTGACTCTAAGGGGTTTGATCCGCTCTTTCTTGCTGAGGGCATCGGCAACCACATTTGCCTAGCCTGGGTGGTAACGGATCTCACAATTGTAGTCGCTAAGCAATTCCAACCATCGGCGCTGTCTCATGTTCAGCTCCTTCTGGTTCAAGATGTGTTGTAGGCTTTTGTTGTCGGTATACACCACACACTTCGTGCCGTAGAGATAGTGTCTCCAAATTCTAAGGGCAAAAACAACTGATCCTAACTCTAGGTCATAGGTTGTCTAGTTCTTCTCATGGGTTTTCAGTTGTCGAGAAGCATACGCTATCACTTTCTCTCTTTGTATTAACACGGCTCCTAAGCCTTTGTGTGAAGCGTCGCAATAGACAACAAAGTCTTCATTACCTTTAGGTAAGGCCAAAATAGGTGCACTACACAACTTTTCCTTAAGGAGTTGAAAAGCTTCTTCCTCCTTATCTCCTCAGTCATATTTCACTTTTTTCTGTGTCAGTTTAGTCAAAGGCTTCGCTATCTTGGAAAAATCTTCAATGAACCTTCGGTAATAACCGGCAAGTCCTAAGAATTGGCGTATTTCGGTGGGTGTTGTGGGTGTCGCCCAATCCTTTATTGACTCGATCTTTGCGGGATCCATGTGAATGCCTTGACTATCGATCACGTGGCCCAGAAACTGCACAGTTGATATTCAGAATTCGCAATTCGAAAACTTGGCATACAACTCCTCCTTCTTTAATAACTCTAAGATTAGCTTGAGGTGTTCCTCATGCTCTTTCTCATTCTTAGAATATATCAGGATGTCTTCAATGAACACGATTACGAATTTATCCAAGTACGGCTTACACACCCGATTCATGAGGTCCATGAATACGGCTGGTGCGTTAGTCAAGCCGAATGCCATAACTTGGAATTTGTAATGGCCATATCGGGTTCTGAATGCAGTCTTCGGGATATCCTCTTCACGGACTCGGAGTTGATGATAACCTCATCTCAGGTTAATCTTGGAATAAACCGATGAACCCTGTAGTTGATCGAATAGGTCATCGATTCTCGGGAGTGGGTATCGATTCTTGACGGTTAGCTTATTCAGCTCCCAATAGTCGATACACATCCTGAAGGATCCATCCTTCTTCTTAACAAACAGGACCGGAGCTCCCCAAGACGATGAACTCGGTCTGATAAAACCTTTCCCTAATAATTCAGCCAACTGATCAGACAACTCCTGTAACTCCGTTGGTGCTAACCGATAGGGTACTCACGCTACGGGCGCGGCTCCTGGCAATAAATCGATTTGAAATTCTATTTGTCTGGCTGGCGGGAGTCCAGGTAGGTCTTCTGGAAAAACTTTCAGGAAATCCCTCATTATTGGCACGTCTTCCAATCATTTCTCTCTGGGCTCCTTCTCTTTCTTCTCAGTAATATGAGCTAGAAAGAGGTGGTATCCTTTCTTGATGCACTTCTGCACCTTCGTACACGAGATGATGCTCAATCTTGACGAACATGCACGATCGCTCGAATCTCCCTCTATTATTAGAATCTCGTTCCCGTAGGGTACTTTGACGATCTTTTCATCACAGATGATGATGGCATGATATTTCGATAGCCAATCCATCCCTATGATGACGTCAAAACTACCCAACTCTACTGGCATGAGATCGATGTTGAATAGGTGGTTTAACAAGTTTAGAGTGCAACCCCTTATAATGGTATCTACCCTTTCTAAGTTCCCGTTAGCTAACTCTATGTCAAAGACGTTATCTATGGAGGTTAGAGCAATATCAATTAAAGAACTAAAAGCATTCGACACAAAACTTCTATCTGCTCCCATATCGAATAATATTAATGCATAGCGATTATTTAAAAGAAACGTACCCGTCACCACGTTCGGGTAGTCCTGGGCTTCCCTTCTGCCCACAGCATAAACTCTTCCACGGGCTCCTCCTCCATTGCCCTGTTTCCCATTGTTACCTACTGCTCCCTGGTTACCGTAACCACCACCATTTCCCTAGTTCCTGGGTTTAATGCACTCATTTCGGTAATGACCCTTTTCACCGCACCCAAAGCAAGTGTCTTCCGCCCTACGGTTGTTGGGTGGTGCTTATTGAGCGGTGGCTAGGGGTCTTGACCTACAATTCTTGGCCAAATGTCCCACTCTCTGGTAGTTGTGACACTTTACCGTGCACTGTCCCTTGTGGTGTAGCTTATAGTGGTTACAAAGAGGTGCATTCTTATCATACCCCCTTTTATCACCTGAACCTGCTGCATAAGCTTTTGCCACTTCCTGCCTTTTGTTTTGAGAGTTGTTGTTGCTACCCTTCGAGTGGTCTTCCCACTTTCTCTTGTTGTCAGCACTCTTTTCTGGGACATTCTCCAATTCCTGGTCCATCAACTTGTTGGCTATTTCCATGGTCTCATGGAGATCCGCAGCCCTTGAGGTAGTCACATCTCCTCTTATGGACTTTGGAAAACCTCCGATATACCTCTCAATCAACCTCGACTCAGTCTGAACCATTTTAGGACAAAGCAAAGCCAGTTCCTGGAATCTCTGGTTGTAAGCAGCCATGTTGTTATTCTGCACCTTCAAGTTCCAAAATTCTATCTCCAACTTCTTGACCTCATTTCGTGGGCAATACTTCCTAAGCACTAACTCCTTAAATTCATCTCACGACATAGCATAAGCAACATCCATGCTGGCAGATTTAATGTAGTTGTTCCACCAGGTTAAAGCGGCATCCATGAAAGTGAAAGATGCATACTTGACCCTGTCGTCATTGTTAAAACCACTGATGCGAAACACGGTTTCTAGCTTCTCAATCCACCTAGTCAGGCCAACAGCTCCCTCTGTTCCTCCGAAACCTCCAACCATGATCTTTCAGAATTCAGAATAAGTGCATCCATGGCTGTTGGTCACTGGCCTTGACGTTCCGGTGTTGGTGGTTGAGTTGTTTTCGGCGGCGAGTGCGGCAGCCACACGATCATTGACGAGCTGATCTAGAGTTTCTTGGTTCACCACAGGTGGGTTTGCCGCGACCCTGGTTGGGGCGGCGTTCTCAGCAACTCTGCCCTGCGCGGCTCTTGCCTGGGCGGCATTCTCAGCAGTCCTGCCTCGCATTGTTCTTGCTGGGGTAGGTGTGTTAGTTGTTCGTCCTAGTGTGACTCTGGTAGACTTTTGCTTGGGTGCCATTTATCTTATAACCACCCGTAATTTTCCAAACATTAATTTTAATGATAAAAATTAACTTATTATTATTTGGCAATTTATTTGAGCCTTTTTGAGCTTACATGGTTACTTCGGGAAGTTACCTCGCACACTTTAGCATACGGTAACCCTCCAAGCTACTTAATTTTACCAAGGAAAGTGAAGTAATCACTTCCTGACACTTACTGGCAATTTATTTACAAAACCGAGAAGTTATCTCGCTTTTCTGAAAAATGCGACATCATACGCGTACCGACTCCACGTTAGTGACGGCTTAAATTTTATTTTCGGAATCAATAACTTTGTTTTTATACTATTTTTATAAAAACGTTTCCAGAAATGTGTTTCTCGTATTATTACCAAACCGAGATATCACGTTTACATTTTAGTTCAACGGGACACGGAACACGCGGGGTATAAATAAAGCCTAACCTAACCATCTATTTAATATATATATACTGTCCTATCACTTTCCCAACTTCCCTTTCACTGTTCGATATTAGCCAACCCATTATCTTCTTCCCACCACTTTCTTACTTATCTCCTTTAGCAGCTTTTATAAGGCAAGTCGCTTTCCATATTTTTTTTTCTGCCTCTCTTCTTCCCAAGGTCACGAGAAGACTTAGGAGGTGGAAAACTGATAAAGACCTTTGCTCAATCCGTCTCTTCACGATATACTACCCTGGAAAGCCATGGTCAAAGACCACTCTTTTCTTTTCTTTATATTCCGATCGAAGTAATACGAGGGCACACACAACTCAAAACTCATCACACACACTCACACTTTTCTCTCTAGGGTAGCTTCTAGCTTCCAGCCGCCGCAAGAAGCAGTCGTTGCCAACATCATCAAGGAGATTCAACTGGGGTTTAGATCGTTTGAGCCACAACTATCTCGGGTCACGAATAGGTTTTTAGCTGGGTTATTTTGTTCGTGGTTTTGGGTCTGTGATTCATCTCCTCCATCTTCCTTTGTCTCACTACCTTTTCTTTTGGTATGTTGACCACCAAACCATTTGTGATATTTTTCTTTATTTAATCCGATTAATAAAGTTGTATTACATATTTTCGTGGATATAAAAACTCGGCTAAACCTGTTTTTATTTATAAAGATTTCGTGTGGTGAGACGAATTAAAGTTGTGTTTGTTTAGATTTCGTGTGGTAAGATGTTGTCACTGATTTGCTTGTTACCGGGTCGCGTTAACAACCCGTTTAGGGATTTAAATCGGGTCAGACCCGTTTGGGGTCTCGAATCGTGTAGAAATTTTCTGGTTATGCATGCGTTTTGGATTTTGTTTGAGTTGATTATATACACTTCTGTTTGCAAGATAAAGATTGAAGGGTTGTTAGTTTGTTAGTGACCGAGTCGAGTCAACTCGGCTGAGTTGGGTGAACTCAACCGAGTCAACTTGGTGAGTCTGAATACGGGTTGGGTTGTGGCCTTGCATATCATACCTATTTACTATGCATGCATACACAATGCTCATTATTGCTCATCGATTCAACACTGTCATTTACTGCAATCGAATTCTTGTGCTTGAGAACGGTCAAGTATGTCTCAGTTATGAAAACATTAAATTTCATTCATATATACAAAGAGGGTGGAACGTGGTTGTTTAACGGGTCAAAACAGTTGACTTTTTATGCGGATTGACTGAAACACTTTTGTCCAAGATTTTAAACTTTTATGTAAATATTTAGCGAGTCCTTGACAACTGTCGTTACATGTTTTCGGTAAATTTTTAGTCCACGGCCAGCGCCTTAATTAAGCTTTCCTAGTGTTAAAGAACGAACCTAATATATTACCTAGAGGTCATGCAAATCCTTTTCTTTCTACCATGAACAATGTTTTACTGAAAATGGACCCATCTTTGGAGTATTGCCAGTATTTTCTAAAAGATTTATTTTAACATGTGTTTTGTAAAAAGTGTCAATGATGTTGACTTAACGATACAAAACAATCAGCATAGATAAGTTTGATTATGTTGTGATGATTAACATGGCAAATTATAAATTAGAAGCCCTACTACCAACAACTATTTTTAATGTCCAACGGCTATACTTGGGATTTGCAACATCGATTCGAAAATATAGATACTTAACGGACTTTAATGCTGGACTTATATTGGGTCACCTCATTGGACAAATGAACTAATAATGGACTAAAAACTATTAAACATGGACATTTGACTATGCATTGGATTCATTAGACATTTTGGATTAGACGACTAATAGATATTCTAAAAAGTGAGATTAATTATTATTATCAATTGTTCTCATTACAAACTTGTCAGGAAATATTGCTTTGAGGAAACTGAGTTTTATTGAAGTCACGACGACTTGTGAAAAATTATATAAATGGACGCGTCATGTCAAATCTTATAAAACTCTCTAGACTTATACTTTGATGTCGAAAAACCTTTTATCTTATAAAAACCCGACAATAATCAAAACTTGTAGTTTTGTTAACATGAAAACATTTACCATGTGATATACAAATTAGAGTTTTCTTTTAAAACTTAAATTACCTTTCCAAAACTTTATTGATTATTGTCGACTATTTGGGATTATTGGGAAAACACCGAAAACGTATTAATTAACTTATTTGATTGACATTTATTTTGTCACTATTTTCCTTGACTTCGTCTATCATTCTTTTCTCGACTCAAGTTCTCGTCCGTACAATACTCGATAGTGTCGATTTTCGATTCCAATTTGGCATGAGTATTCTTGAGTCTATGTTGTCTTACCACCACACGAAACGTTAACACTAAACTTTTTACAAACTTTGATACAAGTAATCCACGAAAACTAAGACGCTTGTCTTTTGAAAACGCTTTTACTTTACGAGACGCATTCTGAGATAACTATATATATATTAGGTTTTGCCGATCCAGCACCGTTGTGGCTGTACCCTCGGTATCGTTATGTTTTGCTCTTGATGCTAGTTTTGACCCTTGTGAAATTTTGCATTGCTGCAAGCTAAGGTGAGTTCATGGCCCCTACTTTTACTGGTTTTTAAACTGTTTCTGGGGGAGAATACATGCTCGTTTTAACTAAACTCAATGACTGTTTATTTGGAATCTGTGAACTGTTTACTGAATATTTGATTGATTGGCTGAAATATTTGATTTGGTCATTTGAAGGCATTATGTGATTGACTGATATGTAACCCCACTCTATTTAAACTTGTTTAAAATCGGGGTGAGAAACATGCAAAACTATTTTATGGACCAACACTGTTGTTATCAAACTACTACGTGGATTAGCCTAAGCACTGGTATGTCCCAATTTGCCCAAACTCATGAACCGTCAATTCCAGCTAGGAAGCGCGAGTGTTATAAATAGATCTAGGAGTAACTTCCCCGTTCGGGTTGACCGGATAGGCAAACGAACGTATACCATGTCGAAACCACAAGTGTCTGGGATACACACTTGCCGGGCCTTGATATTTAACATGCTTCTAGAGCATGCACACAAGTTATAGCTTCGGTTGCTTGAACTTAGAGCTAGCGTAATAGACTATTTTATTTTGGGTTGCATACCCTACACTTGGTCCACAACTCAAATTTTACTGTAAGGTAAACTCTATTATTATGACATTGTGAGCGACACAATGATCACAAAACTTGTATTAAACTCACAGTATTTTTATTGCTCTATCATAAACCTATGAACTCACTAACCTCGTGTTGACACTTTTAGCATGTACTTTCAAGTTTAAGGCGATAAACTAGATGTGGAGACTTTTGCCAGGGCATGGCATGGTCATAGAAGACTCTGATGTATTTGGGACCGCTTGATTTCTTTTATGGGCTCATATTTCCGCACCGTTTTTGAAAAGCTGTAAACAAAACACTTATGAATATGAAATCTATTTTAAATGGTAGCAGTAAAACCATTCTTTGTACCTTGTGTTGTAATACCAATTTAGTAGCACCCAAACATGTATGCTTCCGCTAAATCAGATTTTGGGGGTGTTACAGATTGGTATCAGAGCCTTGGTTATAGAGAACTGGTATTTTTAAAACCTAGACTATAACTGTCTTACGAAAACTTAACCCTATGACCGCCACGTGCCTGCCTGCCAAGCTGATGCCTCATTTGTGATTTTATTGCTAATATAATTGATGAGATGTACGCACTGTTATTGGATATGTATCTCCACTATTGTAAGTATCTTCGACATAAACACACACATCATACTCGTCGTGGCATTACGCCTTTTCTCTACGCAATCTCATTAATCGTCCTCGAGTGTGGACATTCACCTTAATTATTTAAGCAACTTTTAAAAGTAAAGGACATATTATTGGTGTAACTAAGCTGAGTATTCCAAAATTTATTGAACTTCAGTGGAATATAGACTGATCACCTATATTCGACCAGGGACAGTGGGACATAGCTTGATCACCTATGTCCGACTCAGAGGTAAATTTTGCAATACTAAGAGTAGTTATACTAGAATTATGTCCAGATTGATTTCCTATTTGATTTCTGGAAGTGTCAAAATTTCTGTGTGTACAAAATCATTGCCTAACATGAACATTCACATCTACACACAACACACTGGCATCATAACACCTTATAAACCGTAATACACCTGGCACCGCCATACTTCTCAATTTATATGGAATTTCTGTTTGTCGCCGTCTGACCATAATTTGCATAGGGTCGGGTAGACCCGATTGGCACAGTTTGAACCCGAGTTGCTCATTTGTAACTCCTCGAGATTGTAATAAGCCAGTTGAGCTTATTGGAGCGTTCGGATTTGATTCTAGCTACATTTGAATTTGAATTTGGCTACGTTTGGAATTGGCTTTGAGTTATGGTTGAAATTTGGATCGCTGGATTTTGCGATTTTGGACCTTATTCTAGATTTGGATTTGTTTTCCAGTTTTGTTTTGTTATGGTTTTGTTACAGTCACCTCCACCTCAAACCCTACACTCAACCGATGTTTTACTTTCTGCGTTAAGTACTAAGTACACTACTGAGACAGCCAACTGATTGCTAGTAGCAATAAATACCCTCCTTCGGGGCCGTACCCTGAACTTGATAAACTTTCCATTCGGCAGAGATTTTTATGCCCGACAGGAACTTTGAGACTTTAAGGAATAACCTGAAACGTGCTCCTTGGGACAATCACCCAATTTTTCTCTCGTCTCCCGGGAATATCAGTTATTATTGCTACCCTCTCATAAAATAAAAAACCATGTCGCTAATACTTTATGAAATCAAAATTTCGACCTTACAACTATTTTATAAACAACTGATGGTTCTCGTCCTATAAATTGTTTTACAAATCGCTTTGTAAACTATTTTGCAATCACCCGGTGAACTACCCACCCACCTGGAAAGCATTTATATTACTACCTCTTACTACCGTTAAAGTAACTTGAATACTTATGTTTATGAAATCTGTAGTGATATCCTTCTAAAACACTCACTTGGATGCGTGAAATTTTCTGCTCAAACTTTATCAAACTCTTGTTAAGGAATGTCAAACGCCAACTTTTGTGGAAATTATCCCATCCACACCATGACTAAGAACCATTTTACGATATTTTGAATCTTTTGAAACCGTGTCACCCTACGTATCTATCAATCCCTAACAAAAAAATGTGTAATACTTGAGAAGTTATTTTGGTCAAATTCATATAAAGACCTATTCAGATAAAGTTTTCAAACAAGATTTTTATCCAATCTTATGAGAAGGAAAAACACACGACTCCGGATCAAACCTTGAAAACCAGTCATCATGCCATTCTACCACTCTAAATTTGAACATGTATCTCACCAAATCACAAAAAGGGGAAAACCAATGGCAGACAACCCGGGTATCCTCCCACAAACAAAGAGAAACCCCTAAACAGACTGGTGAGACTCAAATCTGTTGTGAGTACGAACATCTCTTCCTAGACACCATTTTATCGGATAACATAAACTGAAATCTGGGACGGATTTCGCATTAAGGAGGGTAGATTGTAACCACCCGTAATTTTCCAAACATTAATTTTAATGATAAAAATTAACTTATTATTATTTGGCAATTTATTTGAGCCTTTTTGAGCTTACATGGTTACTTCGGGAAGTTACCTCGCACACTGTAGCATATGGTAACCCTCCAAGCTACTTAATTTTACCAAGGAAAGTGAAGTAATCACTTCCTGACACTTACTTGCAATTTATTTACAAAACCGAGAAGTCATCTCGCTTTTTTGAAAAACGCGACATCATACGCGTACCGACTCCACGTTAGTGACGGCTTAAATTTTATTTCCGGAATCAATAACTTTGGTTTTATACTATTTTTATAAAAACGTTTCCAGAAATGTGTTTCTCGTATTTTTACCAAACCGAGGTGTCACGTTAACATTTTAGCTCAACGGGACATGGAACACACGAGGTATAAATAAAGCCTAACCTAACCATCTATTTAATATATATATACTGTCCTATCACTTTCCAAACTTCCCTTTCACTATTCGATATTAGCTTGTTACCGATTTGCTTGTTACCGGGTCGCGTTAACAACCCGTTTAGGGATTTAAATCGGGTCAGACCCGTTTGGGGTCTCGAATCGTGTAGAAATTTTCTAGTTATGCTTGCGTTTTGAATTTTGTTTGAGTTGATTATATATACTTCTGTTTGCAAGATAAAGATTGAAGGGTTGTTAGTTTGTTAGTGACCGAGTCGAGTCAACTCAGCTGAGTTAGGTTAACTCAACCGAGTCAACTCGGTAAGTCTGAATACGGGTTGGGTTGTGGCATTGAATATCATACCTATCTACTATGCATGCATACACAATGCTCATTATTGCTCATCGATTCAACACTAACATTGACTGCAATCGAATTCTTGTGCTTGAGAACGGTCAAGTATGTCTCAGTTATGAAAACATTAAATTCCATTCACATATAGAAAGAGGGTGGAACGGGGTTGTTTAACGGGTCAAAACAGTTGACTTTTTATGCGGATTGACTGAAACACTTTTGTCCAAGATTTTAAACTTTTATGTAAATATTCAGCGAGTCCTTGACAACTGTCGTTACATGTTATCGGTAAATTTTTAGTCCACGGCCAGCGCCTTAATTAAGCTTTCCTAGTGTTAAAGAACGAACCTAATACATTACCTAGAGGTCGTGCAAATCCTTTTCTTTCTACCATGAACAATGTTTTACTGAAAATGGACCCTTCTATGGAGAAATGCTAGTATTTTCTAAAAGATTCATTTTAACATGTGTTTTGTAAAAAGTGTCAATGATGTTGACTTAACGATACAAAACAATCAACATAGATAAGTTTGATTATGTTGTGATGATTAACATGGCAAATTGTAAATTAGAAGCCCTACTACCAACAAATATTTTTAATGTCCAACGGCTATACTTGGGATTTGAAACATTTATTCGAAAATATTTATACTTAACGGACTTTAATGCTGGACTTATATTGGGTCACCTCATTGGACAAATGAACTAATAATGAACTAAAAACTATTAAATAAGGACATTTGACTATGCATTGGATTCATTAGACATTTGGGATTAGACGACTAATAGATATTCTAAAAAGTGAGATTAATTATTATTATCAATTGTTCTCATTACAAACTTGTCAGGAAATATTGCTTTGAGGAAACTGAGTTTTATTGAAGTCACAACGACTTGTGAAAAATTATATAAATGGACGCGTCATGTCAAATCTTATAAAACTCTCTAGTCTTATACTTTGATGTCGAAAAACCTTTTATCTTATAAAAACCCGACAATAATCGAAACTTGTAGTTTTGTTAACATGAAAACATTTACCATGTGATATACAAATTAGAGTTTTCTTATAAAATTTAAATTACCTTTCCAAAACTTTTTTGATTATTGCCGAACTATTTGGGATTATTGGGAAAACACCGAAAATGTATTAATTAACTTATTTGATTGACATTTCTTTTGTCACTATTTTCCTTGACTTCGTCTATCATTCTTTTCTCAACTCAAGTTCTTGTCCGTACAATTCTCAACAGTGTTGATTTTCTATTCCAATTTGGCGTGAGTATTCTTGAGTCTATGCTGTCTTACCACCACATGAAACATTAACACTAAATTTTTACAAACTTTGATACAAGTAATCCACGAAAACAAAGACGCTTGTCTTTTGAAAACTCTTTTACTTTACAAGACGCGTTTTGAGATAACTATATATATATATATATATATATATTAGGTTGTACCGATCCGGCACCGTTATGCCTGTAACCTCGGTATCGTTATGTTTTGCTCTTGATGCCAGTTGTGACCCTTGTGAAATTTTGCGTTGCTGCAAGCTAAGGTGAGTTCATGGCCCCTACTTTTACTGGTTTTTAAACTGTTTTTGGGGGAGAATACATGCTCATTTTAACTAAACTCAATGACTGTCTATTTGGAATCTGCGAACTGTTTACTCAATATTTGACTAATTGGCTGAAATATTTGATTTGGTCATTTGAAGGCATTATGTGATTGACTGATATGTAACCCCACTCCATTTTGTTTACAATCGGGGTGAGAAACATGCAAAACTATTTTATGGACCAACACTGTTGTTATCAAACTATTACGTGGATTAGCCTAAGCACTAGTATGTCCCAATTTTCCCAAACTCAGGAACCGTCAATTCCTAATGGGAAGCGCGAGTGTTATAAATAGATCTATTGGGAGTAACGTCCCCGTTCGGGTTGACCGAATAGGAAAACGAACATATACCATGTAGAAACCACAAGTGTCTGGGATACACACTTGCCGGGCCTTGATATTTAACATGCTTCTAGAGCATGCACACAAGTTATAGCTTCGGTTGCATGAACTTATAGCTAGCGTAATAGACTATTTTATTTTTGGTTGCGTACCCTACACTTGATCCACAACTCAAATTTTGCTGTAAGGTAAACTCTATTATTATGACATTGTGAGCGACACAATGATCACAAAACTTGTATTAAACTCACAGTATTTTTACTGCTCTATCATAAACCTATGAACTCACCAACCTCGTGTTGACACTTTTAGCATGTATTTTCAGGTTTAAGGCGATAAACTAGTTGTGGAGGCTTTTGGCAGGGCATGTCATGGTCATAGAAGACACTGATGTATTTGGGACCGCTTGATTTCTTTTATGGGCTCATATTTCCGCACCGTTTTTGAAAAGCTGTAAACAAAACACTTATGAATATGAAATATATTTTAAATGGTTGCAGTAAAACCGTTCTTTGTACCTTGTGTTGTAATACCAATTTAGTAGCACCCAAACATGTATGCTTCCGCTAAATCAGATTTTGGGGGTGTTACATGTCTGTATCACACGAAGATGACGATAAATGAGATCTCGAATGTTGGGCTATAAAAGTTAAAGTACTGCTGGAATATCAAAGTACTGCTGGAAGTCAAAGTACTGCTAATCAAGTCAAAGTACTGCTGCTCGTTGAAGGACTGTTATGCAAAATTGTTTAAGGACTAATGTGTAATTCTAGAATGTTCGTATTAGATTAGAGTTGTAATTAGAATTACTTGTCGTTTAAGTATTGTAAACCGACTAGGGTTTTCCTTGTGCCTATAAAAGGATCCCTAGGTTGGCATTAGAGATATACGATTATATGAGATTTTAGAGAGACAAGTTCATACGAATATTAGAAGCTTATTAGAGTATTAGTGATTAGAGTTTGTTAGTGAATCTGTGTAAGAGAGCAGGTTCAAGGTTTTAATAATATTCGAAGTTGTTTATTAATTCTTCTTAGCTTTGTTGAAGTAGATTCCGCATACTTAGCAAAGTATATCAGTGTTTCATCATTAACAGTTTTGAATTTATTCAAGGTTGTTAAACCATAGACAAGCTACAAGTTAGTTTGGTCAGAGTATATCGATCCAACAAGTGGTATCAGAGCTTGTGTGGAGACTCTGATTAAGAAGAAACCCTTAAAACCGATTTATCAACAAACCCTAAACGATGTCGACTGAAGCTGCACCAATCCCATCCATCACCTCACTCAGAATTCCTATCATCAAGAAGGGAGAATATGATCTCTGGAGCATGAAGATGAGGCAGTACCTTGCTATTACTGACCATGCTCTATGGGATGTGATTGTCAATGGTAATGTTGTTCTTGACGAACCTGTACAAGTTGAAGGACAACCCAAACCACCTCAACCAACCTTGCCAGCAGCTACAAAGAGAAATCAAGATAAGGCTCTCAACATACTGTTGTCTGCTATTCCTGATGGTCACCTACTAAAGTTCCATGATGCTAAGGATGCAAAGCAATTATGGGCTGCGATCAAGACAAGATTTGGAGGTAATGATGCTTCAAAGAAGATGCATAGAAACTTATTGAAGCAGCAGTTTGAAACTTTCACTGTTGGTGAAAGAGAAGGTCTTGATGCTGCCTATGACAGATTCCAAAATCTACTTAGTATGCTAGAACTGTAAGGAGCAGAGGTATCTGTTGAAGATGAAAATTTGAAGTTCTTAAGGAGTTTGCCATCTGTCTGGCATGTGGTTGCTACTATGATTAGAGGACAACCTGGATTGGATTCTATGGACTTTGATGATCTCTACAACAATTTGAAAGTGTACGAGCAAGAGATGAATGGTCATAGTTCTCAGAAAACTCACAACATAGCTTTTGTGTCTTCTGAAAACAGAAGCAGTACTTCCACTAAAAGTACTGCTTATCCTTCTCAAAGTACTGTTGGTGATACACAGCATGTTTGCACAACCACAACTACCCCCAACCCATCACCAACAAACAACACCAATTCTGATGATGTTGTATGTTCCTTCTTTGCACAACAAGCCACTTTACCTGTTACCTATCAAGAAGACTTGTTGCAGATTGAAGAAGATGCTTTAGAAGAGATTGACATAAGATGGCAAGTAGCTATGATCACTGCAAGGATCAAGAAGTTCATGAACAAGACAGGAAGGGGAATTGATTTCAAAGCCAAACAAGGTATAACTTTTGACAAATCCAAGATTGAATGTTTCAATTGTCAAAAGCTTGGACATTTGGCAAGGGAATGCAAGTTTGCAAAATATCAGGCAAACAGGATGATTGAACAACCCAAGGTTGAAAGAAAGGAGGTTCCTATTACTGAATCACAACCAAAAGCTTTGGTGGCTCAAGAAAATCTAGCAGAGATTGATTGGAGTGCTGAATTTGATGATGAACCAGTAACCTATTCTATGGTTGCAATGGAAGAGTTTGATTGGAGCACAGCTTTTGATGAGGAACCAGGATATGCTGATTTGGAATCAAGAGATGGTCTTGGAAGCTTTGACTGGAGCATGGAGGATGAAGATGAACCTGTTCAGATTGCTATGGTAGCTACTTCACCAAGTTCATCCAACGTCTCTGAGGTATGCTCTAAGTGTAATGATGTGTATCAAAAGTTGCTTAAAGAATATGTGACTGAAAGAGATAATTGTAGAACAGCTAGGTCTGAGGTAGCTGGTTATCAAATAACTTTAGAGTCAATGGAAGCCAAAATATTAACACATGAAAATAATGAAATGGCTTGGGCAGAAAAATATGAGCAACAAGATTACCAATTAAAATTAAGTGAATGGAAGTTAGGATGTAAGGTGTCTGAATTTGAAAAGATTACTAAGGAAAGAGATGCTTTGTTAGAAAAACTTGGTAGTATTAAACAGGCTGGTCTATCACATGTTCAATTTGTTGAAAAAAAAAGAGTAATAAACAGTAGAGCTGGACTAGGTTATGGTGAAGATAGTAGTTCAGATGAGACCCCACCTAGTGATAAGGAAGAGACCCCACCTAGTGATAAGGAAGAGATTTCACCTAGTGATGATGACCTTACAAGCTCAGAAGAAAACACATCTAGGAATGAGGAACCAATTAGTGAAACACCTCCTGAGTTTAAGAAAGATAAGGAGTACCACTCAGTTCCTCCACCCACTGGTAGGTTTCAACCACTTAGGACAGATGTTTCTCGTTATGGTGTAGACAACCTAGAGTTTAGGAAGAAGCTTACTGGTCAATCTAGTTCTGAGAAACCCAAGGATGATTTTCAAAGGAGTAATGATCAAAAGTTTCCTACAGCCTTTCAAAAACAAGCAGTACCTCCAAAAACTTTTCAAAGTACTGCTGGACATTCAGCAGTACCTCCAAGAGAAACTTTTCAAAATACTGCTCACTATAGGATAACCTTTTAATCATAGAAGAGGATTTGGGAATATGGAGAGAAAATTATGTTATGTATGCTATAGTCCTGATCATTTGATTAAGCATTGTGACTTACACTCAGAATATTTAAGTCAGTTCCCAAAGAATAGACCTACCACCCATAAGCCAAGAGAGACTAGACCAGTTTGGAATCACTCAAATAGGGTCAACCATAGTAATTTCTCTAAAGACTATAGGTACCCTCACCAGAAAAGAATGTTTTCCAAACCACCAGTACCTTCACACACTGCTAAGTCTCAAGAAGTACCTTCTCAAAGGACTGATAAGTTTTCACCCAATCATGGTACTGCTAACACTTTTTCATATAGAAGACCTAAGAGATTCAATTCATATAAAAGGTCTTACACCTCAAGCAGAGTACCTAGATCAGAGAAACCTAAGGTCAAACGAAATTGGGTTAAGAAAGAAAGTACTGATGGGGAACAAGCAGTATTTTCATCAGATAAGGGTGAAACAGGGGGTGTTGTTGATAATACAACACAGGACATGGGACCAACTCAAATAATCATTGACCATGCTTTTAAAACCAGTGGAGATTACATACTGAAGGAATTCAAGTATGTCACTCCACAAGGGGAACACAAGTCAGTAATGGCTTGGGTTCCTAAAAGAAACTAACCCTTTTCCTTACTGTGCAGGGCAACCCAGAGGAGGAGCTTAAAGATCATATTATTGTTGATAGTGGTTGCTCTAGCAGCATGACAGGGGATAAGGAGATCCTGTCAGATTTTAAGGCATATTATGGAGGAAGAGTTGCATTTGGTAATCATCCTGATGGAGGGAGAATCACTGGCAAAGGAACAATCAAGGCTGGATGTATTGATTTTGAGAATGTTAGATATGTGAAGGAGCTCAAGTTCAATCTTTTGTTAGTATCTCAGATTTGTGACAAGAAGTACCCCATTCTGTTTACTGATATAGAATGTCTCATTCTCTCTCCCGAGTTCAAGTTTGTTGATGATCACTTGGTAACATTGAGAGTACCAAGAACCAATGATGTGTACAGTTTAGACTTAAAGAGTCTCAATTCTGCTGGAAGAGCAACATGTTTAGTAGCAAAGGCATCATTGGAAAAAGCACATCTATGGCACAGACGACTTGGTCATGTTAATTTCAAGAACATCAACAAGCTGGTCAAAGGAAATTTAGTTAGAGGTTTACCTTCCAAAACATTCAAGACTGATCATTCATGTTTGGCTTGCAAGAAGGGTAAACAACATAAAGCTTCATGTAAGAAGCTTGGGGAAAGAGATATTAGAGAACCTTTGGAGTTGCTACACATGGATCTGTTTGGACCAGTTTCAGTAGAGAGTTTAAGCAAGAAGAAGCTCTGCTTGGTTGTGACAGATGATTGTAGCAGATTTAGTTGGGTCTTTTTCTTGGGATTCAAAGATGAAACCTTTGATGCTATCCATGACCTGATAGTAGCCCTTGAAAATCAATTGAGACTCAAAGTCAGAGGTATTAGATGTGATAATGGAACAGAATTCAAGAACAAGCATATGGATGAATTATGTGCCAAGAAAGGGATCAAGAGAGAGTTTAGCATTGCTAGAACACCACAGCAGAATGGTGTTGCAGAAAGAAAGAACAGGACTTTGATAGAAGCAGCTAGAACAATGCTTGCAGATTCCCAATTACCTATTCTCTTTTGGGCTGAAGCCATAAGTACTGCTTGCTATGTATTAAATAGAGTTTCAGTAACTAAACCTCAAATGAAGACACCTTATGAGTTACTAATGGGAAAGAAACCAAACATTCGCTTTCTAAAACCTTTTGGCTGTTCTCTGACTATTTTAAATACTATTGATTCTCTGGGAAAATTTGATGGTAAGTCAGATGAAGGATATCTATTGGGTTATTGTACAAATAGCAAAGGTTTTCGAGTTTATAACAGGAGTACCAAAAGGGTACAAGATTGTCTTCATGTTGAATTTTTGGAAAATAAAGAAACTCAGAAAGGTAAAGGTCCTGATTGGATGTTTGATCTTGATCTCAAGTTCACTCCATCTATGAATTATGTGCCTGTTAGAGAAGAGAATCAGGCTAATCACAAAGAAGATGATTCACAGTACATTGTTCATGGAGTCAATGTTAGACCAGAAGATGTTCCTGACAAAGAACCTGAAGTTACTGATGAGGAACAAAGTACTGCTCAACCAACCAATACAGTATCTGATGAAGATCAAGCCATACAAGATGAACTTAATAGGATGCTTTTTCAAGAAACTATAGCACAATCCTATGAAGATGAACAAAGGAGGGCTTATGAAGCTGCAAAGAAAAAGGGAAAAATTCAAGATACTGCCCACAGTACTTTTGATCAAAGTACTGATGATCCTTTTGACAGTACTTCTGGTGTGTTAGAACCATCAAATTGGAACAATACTGATGATTCCAATGTTGATGATGATGATTTGGATAATGCTAACATTCCTGGATTAGAAGAAATTGATGATGAGCTTAATCAAGAAGGTATTTTCTCAAATGAAGGGATTGATTTTACTAATTTGGAATCTAATCTTCCAGTTCCACCAACTCCTACATTGAGAGTTCATAAAGCTCATCCTCAAAGTAACATTATTGGATCACCCTCTTCAGGAGTGGTTACAAGAAACAAAGTTAAAGGTCTTACTAAGCAACATACTGCTTTACATAGCTTTGTTTACAAACAAAACAGGATGAATCACAAGGATCAACAAACATGCCTGTTTGCTTGCTTTCTATCTCAAGAAGAACCCAAGAAGGTAGCTCAAGCTTTAGCTGGTGAAAGTTGGGTTGAAGCCATGCAAGAGGAGCTTCTACAATTCAAGCTTCAAGAAGTCTGGGTATTATGTGATCTACCAGATGGCAAAAGAGTCATTGGTACAAGATGGGTTTTCAGAATCAAAAGAGATGAAAGAGGGAATGTTATCAAAAATAAAGCTAGATTGGTTGCACAAGGATATCGCCAAGAAGAAGGAGTGGATTATGATGAAGTGTTTGCTCCTGTGGCAAGGATAGAGGCAATAAGGTTATTTCTTGCCTTTGCATCATATATGGGATTTCCTGTCTACCAAATGGATGTCAAAAGTGCTTTCCTTTATGGCACAATTTCTGAGGAAGTTTATGTTAAACAACCTCCTGGTTTTGAAGATCCTGCACATCCAAACAAAGTTTACAAGGTGATCAAGGCACTATATGGCCTTCATCAAGCTCCCAGAGCTTGGTATGAGAGACTCTCAAATTTTCTATTACAACATGGTTATAGGAGAGGAGCAATTGATAAGACTTTGTTTATCAAAAGGGATAAGAAAGACATTATGTTAGTCCAAGTCTATGTGGATGATATTATCTTTGGAGCCACAAAGAAGTCTATGGTGAAAGAATTTGAAGAACTTATGCAAAAGGAGTTTCAAATGAGTTCTATGGGAGAATTAACTTTCTTTTTGGGGCTTCAAGTTAGACAAACAAGAGATGGAATCTTCATTAACCAAGAAAAGTATGTTGCAGACATACTTAAACGATTTGACCTTCCAAATCTCAGGCCTGCCACCACACCTATCGATAACAATAAACCATTAGGCAAGGATGAAGATGGACAAGTTGTGGATGTCAAGCTTTATAGATCTATGATTGGTTGTCTTATGTACTTAACTGCATCAAGACCTGACATCATGTTTGCTGTATGTTTGTGTGCAAGATATCAGGTTACACCCAAGGTTTCACATATGTATGCAGTCAAGAGGATTTTTCGATATCTCAAGCATCAACCAAAGTTAGGATTATGGTATCCTAAGGAGTCACCTTTTCACTTGGAAGCTTTTTCAGATAGTGACTATGCAGGAGATAACTATGATAGAAGATCAACCACAGGAGGATGTCAATATCTTGGAAGAAGATTAGTCTCCTGGCAATGTAAGAAGCAAACAATTGCTGCAACCTCCTCTACTGAAGCAGAATATGTTGCTGCTGCAAGCTGTTGTGGACAAGTTTTGTGGATGCAAAATCAACTCTTGGATTATGGATTCAATTTCAAAAACACTCCTATCAACATTGATAATGAGAGTACCATCTGTATTGTCAAGAATCCTGTTTATCACTCCAAGACCAAGCATATTCAGATTAGGCATCACTTCATTCGGGATTGTTATGAGCACAGGCTTATAAATGTGGTCAAGGTTCACACAGATGATAATGTAGCTGATCTACTCACAAAGGGATTTGATGTTTCAAGATTTAACCACTTAGTTGTGAGCATTGGGATGATTAACTACTAGGCTACATTTGAGGGGAGGCTTTAGTATTAGTTAGTATACTTTCTTTTAGTTCTTAATAAAAGTATTGGTTTTTAGTAGTTTAGTTTAGACTATATGTTGTATTTGAGGGGAGGCAACATAGTTATTAGTTAGAACTTAAGCATGAGCCATTTACAAGTTCTTGGTTTTAGTTTGAAGTGTTGATTGTGGATAAGAAGATGGAACGTACTGCTTTGTTGCTTAAAGTACTGACTCAGCAACGTACTGCTTCAACGTACTGCTTACGTGGACGTACTGTTCCAACGGTCAAAAAAGTGTGGGGCTACGGTTAATTAATTCCTTACGGCGGAGATAATAAGTCCATCAAAACGGTAACTTTATTATTTTGAGTTTGATTTGTTTCCATCATATTTTAAGAAACTCTCACCTATTCCCCGCCTTTTAACTTAATTCGAGATCCCTCATTCACTTTTCCACCACAATATTTTTAACGAAACATACACTCAAAGCGAATCCTTCTCTACGACTCATCATGGCTAATCGATTCACAGTTAGCAAACACAACATGATCGCTAATTTAGACAAGACAGGGGATAATGTTGATTTTCATGCGATCATTGATTTCTTGACTGGGTCTTCCATCAACTACTCTATTTTAGTTGATCCTGACGTTATTGGTCCATGGATACAAGCATTTTGGGCTACTGCAACGGTTGAAGATGACTCGTTGATTAGGGCTACGGTTGCTGGACGAACTATTCGGATTTCTGAAGCCACAGTTAGGGATGTTTTGATGTTTAATGATGAAGGAGGGGCTGTTCGTTTTGACAAACAAGTGCTTTGGGACACTTTAAGCGATATAGGCTATGAGGGAGATCTTACAAAACTTACTTTTCAGAAGCCTTTGTTTTGTTCTCATTGGAAGTACCTAATTCATGTCTTACTTCACTGCTTAAGTCCCAAGAGTACTTCTTTTGATCAATTTGGTCAAAATATTGCATCTGCATTAGTGGGTTTGGCTACCGATCTACGATTCAACTTTTCAAGACTAATTCTAGATGGTATGCTTCCACACATTGCTAATGGTACACCATTCTTAATGTATCCAAGGTTTGTTCAGTTATTCTTGAACAATCAACTTGAGGATGTCCCTAAACCTCAAAGTTTTTTACCCACTGTCAAACTTCCACCAAAGGTGTTTACTTTTCTATCTAAAAAGAGTATCAAGTTTTCTGGAACAAACACACCTTTGACTGCTCATATATTGGGAGTTGCACAAGTTGTTAGAGATGCAGAGCAAGAGCAAGAGCAAGAAGACAACTCTAAATCAGCAAGTCAAGAGTCTCCAGTTTCAAGAGAAGTTAGTGTTCCTCAACCTACTGCTTCTCAACATACTGCTTCTCCACATTCTGCTACTAGGGAAGATGCTGCTCCTATGTCCATTCCTATCCATGAGGAGTCAGACCAAGGTATGAATCAACCACCATCTCCTAATGATTATACTTCCACAAATATGTCTCAGCAATTTGAAGAAGAAGAGGCAGAGATGGATAATTATGCTTTAACAAGGGAGTTAAGGAGGCTGAAAAAGGAGAGTGAGGCTCAAGCTGCTAAGATAGTCAAATTAAAGACTAAGTTTCAAAGATTGAAGACGTTTGTTTGGCCACTAGTTCAACACCATCGATTATGGGTAAAGTCTCAGAAGCAGAGTGGTCAGAAACCTAAGAAGTCTTCTCAGTCAAAGAAGAAAAAGTCAAACAAGCACTCTTCATTCCAATTGGGGAGGAATTTAGAGAATTTGAATGAAGATGCTGGATTTAATCAAGATGCTGGATTTATGGATGATACTCAGATGACACCACCTGAAAATATTCCTCAAGAAACTACTGAGAGGAAGAGTGATGAAACAGAGCAAATCAATTTGGAAGAAGCTGCTGTTGAAGAATGAAGTAGTGATACTGAGGAAGTAAATTTGGAAGGAGCTGATGCTGAAGGTACTGCTTTTCAAAGTACTGTGAGGCAATTTATAATTACACCTAGAACTTTGGATTTTGAGGAAGATATTGGTCCTTCAAGTCAAGTTCAAGAGGAAGTTGGCCCTTCTAAACCAGCTCAGGATGAAGATGTTATAGCTCATACTAACAGTGATGATGAAACAATTGCTGACATTATGATTAATATGTCAAGTCAAAGAGGCATCAGTATTCATGAGGTTGAACAACAGCATCATACTTCTTCTCAACCTACTCAGGAGATAGATCCAAAAGATAAAGGTAAAGGGATCTTGGTAGAAAAGAAGAAGAAGAAGTTGACATTGGCACAGTTAAGAGAAATTCAGATTGCCAAAGGTGAGGAAGCAGCTAGACTATTGCAAGCTGAGATAGATGCTGAAGAATCTAGGAAGATTGTTGTTCAATCACAAAGGCCAATTAGTAAAGCTAGAGAAAGGAATGATATGATGGCTTATCTGAAAGGTCAAGGATATACAGGTTTAGTCAGATTGACATATACAGAGATGAAGGATCTGTATGATGCTGTTAGGGAAGCTATAGAAAAGGATCTTGCAAGCATTATTTCTTTTAAAGATAAGGAGCTTGAAGATAAAAGAAAGGAAAGAGCTGTTACAAGGAGCTCAAAGAGGAAAAGAACAACTGATGAACAGCCATCAAAGAAGTTCAAGTTCAAGGATACATTTGAATTAAGAACAGACACAGTTGATGAGCTAAGGAATTATCTTAGAGTTGTTGATTTTGAACATCCAAAATTAAAAGAAGATGCTGATAAGAAGTCCAAGATATCTACTTTTTCAGTTGTAGAATCACAAGAAGGAGATTATCTGATCTTTCATAGACAAGATGGAAGTTTTAGAGTATTCAATTCATTATGGGATAAACTACATCTGATTGACAGAGATGATATGCTTCAGTTATATCTCCAAGTGCAAACTTATTTTGAGCATATTCCACCACAAGGAGTAGGTTTGATATTGTTAGGAGATCTCACAACCATCTGGGTGACAGAGGAAACAAAGGACAGTACTTTGTGGGAAAATCAAGACAACTGGGAGATTAACAGATGGAGATTCTTTGAATCAGTTGGAATACATGTTTTGGAGTTAGAGGATGGCACTATGATTCATATGCTAGCAGAACAGAGATATCCACTCACAAGAGATCTGATGATCAGGATGCTAGAGCATGGCATGGAAGTGGAACAAGAGAATGAAGTAGCATTGATGGTCATAAAATTGTTCATCAAGTGGACGACTGAATCTGAAGATTAATGCATAACTACTGGTATGGTTTAATTATTATATAAATCTTTTGAAAAATAAGTACTTTCTTCAAAGTACTGCTAGTCAAACAGTACTTTCTCAAAGTACTGCTTGCAGCATGAAACCAGTAAAGTCTTTTGATAAAATCAGTAATTTTTGATAAGTGCAAAAACATTTTGAAGCACAAAGATTAAACAGCAACAAATGGTTTTGAAAGCAACAGCATGGTGTTAGTACTTGTACTACACAACAAATGGTAATCAACTCACCATGTTTAATAAACAAGAAAGAGTTTGACTCATCATGAGGGTACGGCTCTGATGTAATTATCAAATCCGTTTTTAGTTGACAATTTACTAAAAATTGTATGGTTTTCAACTCACCATATCTATGTTAGTGAAGAGTTGGCTAGCCCACAAGATAATGGCTTTGTGGTAAAGGCTGTGGAAAACCATTATATGGTAATTAGTTCACCATGGTAGTGATTGTACTAAAACAACTAGCTAGTCCAAAAGCAAACGGCTATTTGGTAAAGACTACTCAAATCCGTTGATAGCTGATGATTTGCTAAAAATCATATGGTTATCAGTGTACCATGGTTTCCTAAACCTAAACATTGGCTACTCCAGAGTTAATGGCTTTGGTAAAGAGACATCAAAATCCATTAAGTTTTCAATGATTCACCTCTCACAGGAGTTAACACACCTGGAAGTGATGAGAATAGTATGAAACTTTTAAGATCTGATGTACCTATTGCCAATATGATGCTGAGTTGCTGAAAAAGATAAGTAGCTGAAAAAGAATTGTTGCTGATGAAGATTGAAGATACTGATTGCATTGATGATGACAAAACAACAACGAGACAGATTTCAAAGATACAACCTTTCCTTGAAGATAAAGTGTTGAAGTTAAAGAAATACAAAGGAACTTGAAATCAAGCAAGTAGAATTCAAGTTGGGGGAGGATTGTTGGGCTATAAAAGTTAAAGTACTGCTGGAATATCAAAGTACTGCTGGAAGTCAAAGTACTGCTAATCAAGTCAAAGTACTGCTGCTCGTTGAAGGACTGTTATGCAAAATTGTTTAAGGACTAATGTGTAATTCTAGAATGTTCGTATTAGATTAGAGTTATAATTAGAATTACTTGTCGTTCAAGTATTGTAAACCGACTAGGGTTTTCCTTGTGCCTATAAAAGGATCCCTAGGTTGGCATTAGAGATATACGATTATATGAGATTTTAGAGAGACAAGTTCATACGAATATTAGAAGCTTATTAGAGTATTAGTGATTAGAGTTTGTTAGTGAATCTGTGTAAGAGAGCAGGTTCAAGGTTTTAATAATATTCGAAGTTGTTTATTAATTCTTCTTAGCTTTGTTGAAGTAGATTCCGCATACTTAGCAAAGTATATCAGTGTTTCATCATTAACAGTTTTGAATTTATTCAAGGTTGTTAAACCATAGACAAGCTACAAGTTAGTTTGGTCAGAGTATATCGATCCAACATCGAAGGAAGGTGTCATATGGATATATGGATATTGCAAACAGAATGCAAGAATAAAGTCAACCATAGAGGGAACGAACAATCGAATAGAAAAACCAAGCTTGTTATATATATATATATATATATATATATATATATATATATATATATATATATATATATATATATATATATATATATATATATCGAATGGAATAGAAGTTCACAAAATCACAAGCAAGGCTAATAGTTATTGATGGACTATTAAGTGATAACTCATCAGTCTAATGGAATACATCATCTACTAAAACTAATCTAGACTCGGTAACGCTCAAGGCGTAACTTCTCGAATGTTGCAGTCATCTCTCCAATAGTAGCCTCCAACTGATCCACACGGTGTCTCAGCTCCTGGTTTACTCTCATCACAGCACCAATCGTATACTCAGCAGTCATGATCCTCTGCCACTGAGCGCGATCAGTAACTCGAGCTCTCCTCAACATCCCCTGAATCCTGGTCTGGCCTCTGCCTAAACCAATAGCTCTAAAATCCAAATGCCTGAGCTCACCATCGTGTAACCTCTCCAATGCATCTAAACTGGCTCTCAGGCCAATCATCACATGTCTGTCAGAATACATCTCCTCAAACAACACACATGCAGCCCTGTCAACTATCCCAATCCTCCTCTCAACACTCTAAATGCGGTCAGGCTGCTCTAACCTCTCAATCTGATCTGAGTGCACATCAAGTAAAATGGCATGGTTCGCCAGCTGAATCCATACCTGCTCCATGACAGTGGGTTCCTCGAGCTCGGCTGGTGAGGCTGGTCGAAGCGGAGAAACCACTGGTGATGGAAGCGGAGAAGGTATCGGAGATGGAGGTGGCACAAACAAAGGAGATGATGGAGTGTACTCTGGACTAGCTGCACGCACACCCGTGCTGGTATCACAAGTAATATCAATCCACTAGCTATCACTCAAATCCTATATCTGGGCAGCCCTAGAGCTCTGCCCTACCTCAAATATCCCCTGTACATCCTCCATGATGCCCTTGCCATCCCGTGGCATCATCACATAATCTGGATCCCCCGGTGCCTCTCTGTCTCTGTCAATACCGGCACAAACAGGAGCGTGCTCAACGGGTGTTGTCACTGCTTGTGTGGGCTCTACCTGAACTTGCTCTAGATCCTCCACTGGATCCTCATCCTCATCAGAGTAAGACTGAATAGACCTCCGTAATCTCTGACGGGGAGGGGAATGATCTGGAGATGACATAGGTGACTGAGATGGTGATGAAGTAGGGTACCCGGGTAACCATAACGGGTCCTCCTGAGTGGTGAGGATAGCACAAATGATAGCTGGATGCGACGTCTACGGACTCTCCTATAAGAAACCCAACGTCTGGTGGGTGGGGTAGTCTGAGTATGCTAGGTTAGGGTGTAAGGCTGAGCTGGAGATGAACGGTGAGCTGTGGCATAGCGGGGTAGGTATGGTGAGGTAGACATTGGAGTGGTGTGTGTATGCTGAGCAGGAATGTGTGGTTGAGCTGCTGCTCTAACAACCTCCATTAACGGGTCATCCAGAAATAGAACTGGTCGTCGCAACGGGGAAGTGTGTCCAGCAACAAGTACCTCATAATGTGCATCGGAAGGGAGAGACATAGTCTATGACAAATACGGTGCGGCATGTTTAAGTGTATAGAAAATACTTATATCATATATGTTAAGTAAAATACTCAAACAACATAGTATAACACTTAATCATATAAGGCAAATAGCGATCAAATCATAGCAAGCTAGGCAGGCATGCATCTGGCGGTCATATAAGGCAAATAGCGATCAAATCATAGTGTCACACATCGCCAAGGCTGAAACGCGAGTGTAACTTCATGGATATCATCACAACACATGGTGTCTAAATAGAGAATTACAAAATGCACATAAATAGAGCAAAGTACAGACACGAAGTGTCGTAACGATACCCTAAAAGAAAATAACCAAAACAACTCTCCAAAAGGTATCTTCAATAGAACATAAAATACTAGTCGAAAGACATTAACGTATCACAATCAAAATCAAACATATTCAAAACAAACATAAAGATAAATCGTTCTCAAATGCAACTAAGTCTCGTCTAGTCGCTTCCCTCAACCTTAGCCATAGAATGCTCACCTGAAAATGATGCTTAAAACGTCAATATAATGTTGGTGAGGTTCATAGGTTTAAGACACAAAATATATCTCAGGCAACCAGTTCACTGTGATTATAAAACATAGCAGGACAGTAAGACCAGTCATTATACTAGATAGCATGCAAACTCAGTCATTCAACCAGCATAAACCACTTAAGGGACATAAGGGATGGAACGTGCCCACGATCCAAATAGCAATATCCAATATTAAATGGGTCGGAAAGCGCCCACAATCCAAGTTCACAATAATGGGTAAACCATACCCTCTGATCAGACCACACAGAATAATAGTGAGTAGAACTCCTACTCTCCAATTAGATAATGGAAGCATAGCTACCTTCCAAATGGACCACACAGAATCACCACACAATAATCTCATAACATGCAATACACGTATAATAACACTTACAAGTCCATGAATATACGAAAACAAAATCACAGTTACTCAAAAATATTTCAACACAAGCATCATTCCCATCCCAAGTTAAAACAAAGTAAAAATGGGACTATGAATCTCACCCCAAACTTTGCACCTTCCAAATTATCAATCACAAATCTATATAACAAAATAAGATCACATTACACGCAACCATGCTAAAAGCTATAGTCCATGTAACACACATATGATGGATGGCTAAGGTTCATGTAAACCACTATGGTTCACCTAGACTCCATACTAACCACTACCAAACACTTACACCCACTAAATCCCTTGCATACACTTTTTCAGAATACGCAGATTTTTGCGGTACATCTACCCACATGAAATCATAACAAAATAAGCTCTACAACTCACACCAAAAATTCAAAATGGTCTTTCATGAGCATAAAAGCTTCTCCCATAAGGCCATGCACTAAAAACACGCAGAAGTGTTCTTTGAAAAATCAAACATAAAAACTATCCAGATTCAGATCTGAACGCACACCAAAATATTTTGACCTAAAAAACATATTTTCACAACTTATTAACGCATACGCTTCGCGTGGTAGTCAAAGGGAATTTATAACTCAATTTCTCCAGAAGGGCTAACAAAAATTACACATTTAAAATCACTTTTGACCTCAATACTTTTAACCTCAATCTGTCCCGGTTTAACTGTTTTGACACCTTTATTTGAAAAAATAATTAGACTGACTTCCGGACCTCGAAATCGCTCGTGGCCAGACTTTTTGGAAAGTATGTTCTCTGAACTACAATTTAGACTCACAATTCATGTAATAACTCATCTCCATCTATTAAATATCTTCATATCTTTACAGCCCTATGAATCTGTCCAAACCCTAACTCAATAACTAACATGTTTTATACCCTAATCTCTTCACCAATCATCATAATATTACTAATTATTGATCCCAACATGTTATATATCATTAATTTACAAAAGTAAACATAAACCCTAGATCCATCATAATTTGTATTACATGAATCAAATCAATAATTAAATGAATTAGGGATCACTAGGCATACCTTAAGCTTGTTTTTCTTCACAATAATGAAACCCAAATTTTTTCTTCTTGTTCCTCCCCTTGGTCGACCGTATATCTCAAAAAAAGGTGAGAGGGTTTTGGTTTTGTATTTATACTACCCATATGATCATTCTAGATAACCCTAATTATAATTGGACAAAAATTTAGTTTCCTTTTTCCCCTAAAACCCATATCGGCCGCCCCCCCCCCCCTCCTTTATATATATATTTTTATTTTTTTTATTAATATTAATTATTACACTTAAAACCTTGTACTCTTGATATTTTATAAAAACACATACGAAACCTAACGTCTTACGCGGTAATTCTTCATTTTACGACAACTTGAATAATTATCATTTTCGAAACAAAGTTTCCAAAAATTGAATTTCACACCCATTATTATTATATCCCATAAAACCGAACACCACTTAATTTACCAACGCTCACAAACTTTAACACAACTCATTACGCAAAAACCTCGAACACAAAACCATACAAGTCATTTCCACGTCACCAAAGTGAACAAAATGAACTTATTCAAGACAACACTACTCAAGACACACCAATAGAGTCACACAAAGGTATTTAGTGCCAAAGCACACATATGCCACACAAAACACTTAAGTTACACCAAGCAAAAATTAAATTGATCGCAACTAATAGTTACTCTAACCTGCTAAAATCACGGTTGTTACATCATCCCCCACTTAGGGAAATCTCGTCCTGAGATTTAGCTACTTGTCTCACCAACTACATCAGCAAACAAATTTGGGTACTTAGACCTCATCTGGTCCTCGCGCTCCTAAGTAAACTCAGGACCACGCTTCGAATTCCAACGCACCTTTACTAAAGCTATCTTACCATGCTTCAAACTCTTGACCTCTCGGTCCATAATCTCAACAAGTTCTTCGAAAAAATGAAGGGTCTTGTCCACCTTAATCTCATCTAATGGCACATGCAGACTAGCATCCGCCAAACATTTCTTTAAACTAGATACGTGAAACGTATCATGTACACCACTTAGCTCCTAAGGTAATTTCAGTCGATATGCCACAAGTCCAATCCTTTCCGTATTCTCAAACGGTCCTACATATCTCGGTGCTAATTTTCCTTTCTTACCGAAACGCACAACACCCTTCCAAGGGGACACTTTCAACATCACAAGATCAACAACACTAAACTCTAAAGGCTTACGGCGATTATCCGCATAACTCTTTTGGCGATCCCTTGCTTCCTTAAGTCTTTCCTTAATCTGAAAAACCTTATCCGTAGTCTCTTGTACTAGTTCAGGACCAATTAGTTGGCTTGTCCCAACCTCTGCCCACAGAACAGGTAATCTACATTTCCTCCCATACAACATTTCAAACGGCGCACACCTAATACTGGAATGATAGCTGTTATTATAGGAGAACTCAGCTAAAGGTAAATGAGTATCCCAGCTTCCTCCAAAATCGATAGCACATGCTCTAAGTAAATCTTCTAAAGTCTGAATCGTTCGTTCACTTTGCCCATCCGTCTGTGGATGATAAGCTGTACTCATATCCAAACGCGTATCCATAGCCTACTGTAGCGACTGACAGAACCGCGAGGTAAACCTACTGTCGCGATCAGATATAATAGACACTGGCACACCATGCCGTGCCACAATCTCATTGATATAAATTCTTGCCAGCTTCTCCATCTTATAATCCTCACGAATGGCCAGAAAATGTGCAGACTTCGTCAGCCTGTCCACTATGACCCATATCGTGTCATGCCCATTACTTGTTCGAGGCAACTTGGTAATAAAATCCATCGTTATATTCTCCCATTTCCACTCAGGGATCGGCGGCTGCTGTAGTAATCCAGAGGGTTTCTGATGTTCAGCCTTAACTTTCAAACAGTCAGACACTTACTAACATACTCGGCTATTTCCCTCTTCATTCCTGGCCACCAATAAGCATCTCTAAGATCGTAATACATCTTGTCAGATCCTGGATGAATTGAGTATCTCGTTTTATGAGCCTCGTCCATGATCAACCTTCTTACATCTCCCACCATCGGAACCCATATCCGATCCAAGAAATATAATCCACCATCCTCCTTTTTCTCCATTTGTTGATCCAACCCATGCAGCATCTCAGCTGTTTCGTTTTCATCCTTGAGGGCTTCCTCCTGTGCTGCCAATATCTTCCTCTTTATTCCTGATTGCAAGATCATGCACATAGCCCGCACACGCTTAGGCTTAATCCTTTCCTTTCTACTCAACGCATCAGCCACCACATTCGCCTTTCCAGGATGATAGCGAATCTCACAATCATAATCACTAAACAATTCAATCCATCTTCTCTATCGCATATTCAGCTCCTTCTGACTGAAGATATGCTGAAGACTCTTATGATCCGTAAAAACAACACTCTTTGTGCCATACAGATAATGTCTCCAATTCTTGAGGGCGAACACTACCGCACCAAGCTCTAAATCATGAGTGGTGTAATTCATCTCATGAATCTTGAGTTGTCGGGATGCATAGGCTATCACTTTCCCTCTCTGCATTAGTACACATCCAAAACCTTGTTTCAACGCATCACAATACACCACGAAGTCATCTGATCCGTCTGGAAGCGCCAGAATAGGTGCATTGCACAATTTATCTTTTAATGTCTGAAAAGCCATCTCTTGTTCCTCTCCCCAGGCATACTTCTTATTCTTCTGGGTCAACAATGTGAGGGGTTTGGCAATCTTCGAAATTTTTTTGATAAATCGTCTGTAATACCCTGCCAATCCTAAAAAGGAACGTATCTCTGACGGCGTCGTAGGAGCCTTCCAATTCTTGACCGCTTCGACCTTTCCAGGGTCTACATGTATACCTTCACTATTAACTACATGACCAAGAAAATGTACCTCTCTAAGCCAAAACTCGCATTTTGAAAACTTAGCGTACAACTTCTCTTTCTCCAGCAATTTAAGAACCAACTTCAAATGCTCTCCATGCTCCTTCTCAGTCTTAAAGTAGACTAATATATCATCGATGAACACTATCACAAATTTATCCAAATAAGGCTTACAAATGCGATTCATTAGATCCATGAGTACCGCAGGTGCATTTGTCAACCCAAATGGCATAACCGTAAACTCAAAGTGTCCATAACGAGTCCTAAAAGCAGTCTTCGGAATATCCTCCTCATACACTCTTAACTGATGATAACCAGAACGTAGATCTATCTTCGAAAAGAATCGAGAACCTTGCAGGTGGTCAAGGAGATCATCGATTCTAGGAAGAGGATACCGATTCTTAACAGTTAACTTGTTCAATTCCTGGTAGTCAATACACATCCGGAATGAACCATCTTTCTTCTTAACAAATAACACAGGTGCTCCCTACGGAGAGTGACTGGGTCGGATAAACCCCTTATCCTAAAGTTCTTGCAATTGCTCGGACAACTCCTGCATCTCAGAGGGTGCTAAACGATATGGGGATTTCGCCACAGGTGCCGCTCCAGGAATCAATTCAATACGGAATTCAACTTGACGGATTGGAGGCAACCCAGACAAGTCTTCAGGAAAGACGCCAGGAAATTCACACACCACAGGAATCTCTTCTATTTTAAGTTCTTTGGATTTCGCATTCTTAAGGGATTTCAAATCATTCCCTAAGCATTCTCCTTGTATCCGAAGTATAACACCACTCTCTAAAGGAATACGAACTACCTTTTCATGGCATACAACCTCGGCTTTATGTTTAGACAACCAGTTCATCCCTATCACCTCATCAAAACTTCCATGTCTAAAAGGTATCAAGTCAATCATAAACGAAATACCCTCTAACACTATTGTACACCCACGAATAATCTTGTCAACCTCTACCTCCTTACCACTAGCTATTTCAATCACAATACTAGGTCTAAGTTCACTAGGCTCATCATTAAATAGTCTAGCAAACGAACCAACTTAAATATCACAACATTAGTACCAACAGATAATCAAGGTATCAGCATATGATAGGTAGAATAGAATCTTACCACCCACACACTCCCACATACAACGATTTCCCAAACGGTTAAGAGAATACATCTCTAACCATACAACCATCATCAACATGATATCACATAACATCTACCACAACATATAACAACAAACATCAATCAATGTAATCATGGTCACAAATCCACGTGTGTGATACCCTTATAATTATGTTCGTGACCATAGTTATAAGGCCTATTCCACACGCATACTTACTTCCAAAACCACACATCTCAATGATAACGCACATATACCACATAGCACCTAATACACAACACAATCCATGCTATCATACTTGCAAGTCCACTTGTGTTGTGACGCATGTATAATTATGTTGGCCACCATAATTATCTATGCTCCCTTTCACAAGTGTACTTCCTCCTATGACCACACTTCATGCAAACAATCATCTCACATGGAACAATTCCAACGACCACTTTAACTCTATAATCAAAATCACTTGGATAAAACCGATCCAATATTCAGGAGTAATCGTGCTCCAACATGGCTCCAGACGGCAAAAGACAATATAAGAATTCCAAAACATGACACAAAACAAAAGGCGTCGCACAATGGCTCAAGCTCTACTCTCGCACTTGCCTCCCCACTCAGATCGGTTAAACTTACTATCTGCTGCGGACTCCAGATCCGAATCCACGTCATTCCATCCTAACTTCCCTTCATCTTTACTCAACCACCCATTCCTGTTTCTTTCTTCCAATTCCGCATGATCCACAAGTACATACAACTCACGAGGTTTAGACAAAACCACCTTTCCTTCATATGAGAAGTGAGGACACTTCCCAGAGTACTTGGTAACGGCTCCATCTCCAACAGTCACCGTAGTTGCAAACCTCTCCACTTCTTCTCCATCAATGTTTTCCATATACATCCCGTCCTTGTCCGAACATAGATTTATGCTAGCGGGAACTCGGATTCTGCGGTTAGTCCGCTTCATCCTACCACTTCCCTTACAACCGGTAGCAAAATGATAGCCCAACAAAACTTCTTACGCGAGGGAGGTGACATACTATAATCGACGTATACAATACTAAATATAGGGGACAAAATAGTCATCCAAAAATGGCCAGAAAACAACTCGTAAATTTAGGAAAAATAATCATATAAATTATCATACTTATATATAGACCCTAAATGCATCTATATGAGGGACTCTTAGGTTATAGTCTAGGTTCAACCACCTACTTCTCTATAACCAAGGCTCTGATACCAATCTGTCACACCTCGCCAAGGCGGAAACGCGAGTGTAACTTCATGGATATCATCACAACACATGGTGTCTAAATAGAGAATTACTACATGCACATAAATAAAGCAAAGTACACCCCAAAAGAAAATAACCAAAACAACTCTCCAAAAGGTATCTTCAATAGAACATAAAATACTAGTCGAAAGACATTAAAGTATCACAATCAAAATCAAACATATTCAAAACAAACATAAAGATAAATCGTTCTCAAATGCAACTAAGTCTCGTCTAGTCGCTTCCCTCTACCTTAGCCTTAGAATGCTCACCTGAAAATGATGCTTAAAACGTCAACATAATATTGGTGAGGTTCATAGGTTTAAGACACACAATATATCTCAGGCAACCAGTTCACTGTGATTATAAAACATAGCAGGACAGTAAGACCAGTCATTATACTAGATAGCATGCAAACTCAGTCATTCAACCAACATAAACCACTTAAGGGACATAAGGGACGGAACGTGCCCACGATCCAAATAGCAATATCCAATATCAATTGGGACGGAACGCGCCCACGATCCAAGTTCACAATAATGGCTAAACCATACCCTCTGATCAGACCACACAGAATAATAGTGAGTAGAACTCCTACTCTCCAATTGGATAATGGAAGCATAGCTACCCTCCAAATGGACCACACAGAATCACCACACAATAATCTCATAACATGCAATACACATATAATAACACTTACAAGTCCATGCATTTACAACCATATAATCACAGTAACTCAAAAATATTTCAACATAAGCATCATTCCCATCCCAAGTTAAAACAAAGTAAAAATGGGACTACGAAACTCACCTCAAACTTTGCAGCTTCCAAATTATCAATCACAAATCTATATAACAAAATAAGATCACATTACACGCAACCAAGCTAAAAGCTATAGTCCATGTAACACACATATGATGGATGTCTAAGGTTCATGTAAACCACCATGGGTCACCTAGACTCCATACTAACCACTACCAAACACTTACACCCACTAAATCCCTTGCATAAATTTTTTCAGAATACGCAAATTTTTGGGGTACTTCTACCCACATGAAATCAGAACAAAATAAGCTCTACAACTTACAAGTCTTTCATGAGCATAAAAGCTTCTCCCATAAGGCCATGCACTAAAAATACACACAAGTGCTCTTTGAAAAATCAAACATAAAAACTATCCAGATTCGGATCTGAACGCACACCAAAATGTTTTGACCTAACAAACATATTTGCACAACTTATTAACGCATACCCTTCGTGTGAAAGTCAAAGGGAATTTATAACTCGATTTCTCCAGAAGGGCTAACCCAAATTACACATTTAAAACCACTTTTGACCTCAATACTTTTAACCTAAATCTGTCCCGGTTTAACTGTTTTGACACCTTTACTTGAAAAAATCATTAGACTGACTTCCGGACCACGAAATCGCTCGTGGCCGGACATTTTGGAAATTACGTTCTCTGAACTACAATTTAGACTCAAGATTCATGTAATAACTCATCTCTATCTATTAAATATCTTCGTATCTTTATAGCCCTATGAATCTGTCCAAACCCTAACTCAATAACTAACATGTTTTATACCCTAATCTCTTCACCAATCATCATAATATTACTAATTATTGATCCAAACATGTTATATATCATTAATTTACAGAAGTAAACATAAACCCTAGATCCATCATAACTTGTATTACATGAATCAAATCAATAATTAAATGAATTAGGGATCACTAGGCATACCTTAAGCTTGTTTTTCTTCACAATAATGAAACCCTAATTTTTTCTTCTTGTTCCTCCCCTTGGTCGACCGTATATCTCAAAAAAAATGGTGAGAGGGTTTTGATTTTGTATTTATACTACCCATATGATCATTCTAGATAACCCTAATTATAATTGGACTAAAATTTTGTTTCCTTTTTCCCCTAAAACCCATATCGCCCCCCCCCCTATATATATATATATAATATATTATATATATATATATATATATATATATATATATATATATATATATATATATATATATATATATATATATATATATATATATATATATATATATATATATATATATTTTATTAATATTAATTGTTACACTTAAAACCTTGTACTCTTGATATTTTATAAAAACTCATATGAAACCTAACGTCTTACGTGGTAATTCTTCATTTTATGACAACTTGAATAATTATCATTTTCGAAACAAAGTTTCCAAAAATAGAATTTCACACCCATTATTAATATAACCCATAAAACCGAACACCACTTAATTTTCCAACGCTCACAAACTTGAACACAACTCATTACGCAAAAATCCCGAACACAAAACGATACAAGTCATTTCCACGTCACCAAAGTGAACAAAATGAACTTATTCAAAACAACACTACTCAAGACACACCAATAGAGTCACACAAAGGGATTTAGTGCCGAAGCACATATTTATCACACATATGCCACACAAAACACTTAAGTCACACTAAGCAAAAATTAAATTGATCGCAACTAATAGTTAGACTAACCTGCTAAAATCACGGTTGTTACACATAGCAAGCTAGGCAGGCATACCAATCTGTAACACCCCCAAAATAAAAATTTGTGGAAGCATACATATTTGGGTGCTACTAAATCGATAATCATAACACAAAGATATAGAGAACGGATTAAAAATCCGTTTTAAAATAGTTTACATTTCCAAAGTTAAATTGTCATACATCAAATCCAATTTAAATAAAATGAAGGCCATTTAACAAAGCGGTCCCAAATTCAGAGTTTAACGCATAAGAAAAAACATTTCCAACAAACTTATGACCATTGTCATGCCCTGCCTTCAGTAGACACATTCTCAAATACCTAAGAAAACATGCTAAAACTCAGCTAACGCTGGTGAGTTCATAGGTTTAAAGTAAATAAACACATATGGACCATAGTAAATAATTCCGTAATCACGCTAATTCGGTATGCAAACACTAACCTCGTCCAACCAAAACTAGACAAACAATATGCCAAGCTGGCATAGCAAATAAATGTTGCCCGCGAGTGTTAATCCCCAAACACTCGGCAAACTTTGGCATGGTATACGTTCGCGTTGACCATGCCGGGCCAACCGAACGGGGGAGTCACCCCCAATAGATCTATTTATATCATAAGCGTTTCTCAGCAGGAATTGACGGTTGATAATAGTGGGCGCAATGGGATTCAGCAAACTTAGGTTATCGACATACAAGTGTGTATAAAAACAAAGTTCATTTTGGTCCATGAAAACAGTTTTGCATGTTTCTCACCCCAAGGTTTATAAAAGCTATACGTATAAAAATGGGGCTATAAACTCACCTTAATAACTATAGCAATCTGCTAATCAACAACAACACAGTTCAACCGCTCCGACACGCGACCTAGATCAATATGGTAAGTCTTAGCGAAATATTCGTGTTTTAAATGTTTTAACTCAATTGAAAAATTTCCGTGTGTCCAGTGCTCGTGTATTTCCTGCTTGCTGTGTGGTAAGGTGCCTTTCCAAATAGTTTATCGTATAAGACTCTTTGGTAATGGCTCATGATGAAAGTGTACGGTGAAATATGTGCGACGGAATTTCCGTGCTTAGTGCTTGTAGTCGCAAAATGCGTAGGTAATATACATATATATTATCGTATATATATATATTTAATAATTAAGTATTTAATTAATTAAGGCTTATAAATAATTAAATAGGTATTGAATAATTAATATGAAAATTGTGATAGTGGTGTATTATTATATTATAAATATTATAATTATTTATAATATAATGATAATTATAAAGAAATTTATAAGTATTTAATTTTTGAGAAATTAAATAAATGTATAAGTATCCAAAATATATTCATAAGTCTTATAAGGTCTAAAAATATTAATTTAGAAGAATGAATATTTTTAATAATAAAAAAAATATGTTTCGTCTTTTAGTCGGCTTTAATCCGAAATTATTCTAAGTGTCGAAATTTTAGAAAAATCGGGCGTGTCCCATTCGTTTATTCAAACTTTTCCATTTTTCCCAAGTATTGCAATTTCCTCAAATAAACACTTTCGTTAACTATATTTGCAAAACTAGTCCAAAATGTATATTTATCGTTATAACTATATTTATCGTTACGATTACTTCGTAATTATAGTTTTTGATACAAAAGTCAACGTTTAGTCAAAATACTTTCAAAATTCAACAAAAGTCAACATTCATAAAATTGGTTCGAAAATCCTTTTATTTGTCTTATTGGGCTTAAAGTGTCAAAACGAGTCCAAAATAGTTTTAATTGATTTATAACGTTCTATTTCACAAAAATAATTATAGTGAGTCGAAAAATGTTCCAAAACTCATTTTTGTCTCCCGAAATGTTAATTGGATCCATTAGTCCATTTTTAGTCCGAAAACTAATTAACCTTTTTTATTTACGTTATATTTTACGTTAAATATTAAATAAGCTAATAAGCACTTTAAATAAGCAATTCGGTCCAAAAAGTCCAAGTAGGCCGAAAGTTTGTTGGGCTCGGCCCATGTTTGTCGAGACCAAGTTTAGCCCAAAATAAATAAGTTGAAACCAATAAGCTAGTGCTTATTTCCATAAGCTAATTAAAAGAAACTAATAAGCATAAATTTCACCATTTCACCACTAGAGCCAAAACTTTATGTTTTTCTAAACCCCAATAATTATTTATTTTAAAACTTAGCTGATTTATATATATATACATACAAGTGTATATTTCGTCTTAAACTCGCGTAATTAGCACTAATCACATTTGTACTATCAAACTAGCATAACATGTAACAAGATTTTGCAAGAAATGACATAATTGTATGAATCTTTCAAGAAAGTCGTGTATATGAAATTTGTATATCAAACCCTAGCTTTTTCAAATAAGCAAAATATACACAATAAGCACTTGGTAACATTTTTAAACATCAAAAGAACATGAAAGATACAAGATTAAACAAGTTTTTAAGTTTCCTTACAAAGAGTGTGTTTGTACATGGCTATGGAGACCAAGAAAAGACTCAAATTGCTTCCAAATCACCCAAAATATGTTCCGATTAACCCAAAACACTTGAAAGTACACCTTGATTTTTTATAACTTCAAAGAATTTTTGTAGATCTAGGATATTATGAGTGGATAGTGTGCTTTGAGAAGAAAATGGAAGAGATGAAATGTTGGATGAGAAAAATGAGTGTGTGATTAAGTGTGTGTTATAGTTTAAGTAACAAATAGAACCTATTATGTCACATAACAAGACAAATGCTCCACTATCTTGTTTTGGTGTGGGTTTTGGGCGGAAAACGAGTAAGGAAGGGGGAGGGAAACGTATTTTGAACATCGTTGGTGTATCGTGTGTCGGTTTGAGCTTGAATGTTACCGTAATGTCCCGGTTTGACGTTTTTGGACACGTATACGCAAAATAAAGTTTTTATTGACATTTTTGTCAGAATAATAATAAAATATTATCATTTGCTCAAAAATGCATTTATTTGACTGCTACCATATATACTGTGTTTTCGGTACGCGTGTGGGGTTGTTTTTCAGTAAATACGAGAAAGCTCTCAGTAAATTACGAAACTTGTCAGTAACTATCAGAAATAGAATAATTTACGCTTACTGACAAAAATAAACTTTTTTAGCATTGACTGTAAGCTACAGTATGCGAGACAACTCCTAAAAATGCTCAGAAACATGCAATTGCGCATAGAAATGCTCGGCTTAAAAATAATAAATAAATATTTATTATTAAATTAGAGTGTGAAAATTACCATTTGTCACATTTATACACCCGAGAGATGTGAGAATCCAAACACTTTATGAGATGTGCTAGTATATAATTTTCGTGCTTATTTTGACTAATGTGTAACGATTGTGTGTTGTAATTACTTTTATATTATTGTTAAATGACCCCTAACTTGTAAATTAATTAGGATAAAAGCATATTTGCTTGAGGACAAGAAAATCCCAAGTGTAGGGATATTTGATACGGATTTATTTGATACATTTTAAGGGGTCATTTAAACCCAAAATCGTATTAATTTGATCAAATATTGCCTCAAATCGTTTCTTTTTGCATTCTAGGTACTTGGGACGGAAAATATGTAAATCATCACTTTTTGGGCGTATTTGGAAGAAAAAGTGAAGAAAACGGCGAAATCGTGAAATTCTGTCAGATATGGAGATCTGACGGCGTCACACGCAACAACGTGACGCCGTCACTTGTTGCTAAAGCTCGATTTTTGGTTCAAGATTAACAAGAGACGCCTCAGATGAATTTTGAAGATCTACAAACTGACGGCGTCAGGTGTTAATTGAAGATGAGAGCCACTCGTTAAGATAACAAGAGACGGACCAGACACTTACTAAAGAATGGCGTCAGACATAACATGACGGCGTCAGAGGTTACAAGGTGACGCCGTCATAACGGTGACTTGCACAAGACGAAAACAGTAAGAACCTATAAGCTGACGCTGTCAGAGTTATAATCCTATATATACTTTCGTATGTTTTTATTAATTCGTGTAACATCTTGGAGTAGGGTTTTGTGGACGAATTTGGCAGCTTTTTTAAGGGTTCTTCAGCCCTCAAAACATATGTTTCATTGAAGATAAGTTATTCGTTTAATCATTCAATATGTCTATGTGTTGTTTGATTACTTGTTTATCTTCTCTTCTCTTTAACATGCTAGCTTAAGTTTATTTGTGTTTGCTTAGATCTAATGAAACCTAGTTGTCGAATATTGATTTGTCGTCTCTTGTTTAGTTGATTGCTTCGCGTTAGGCTAAGAAAACTGGCTGACCTCTTATACGTAACTAGCTTGAACGTCTTAGAAACGCAACTGTAGAGTGCACTATTGGTTTTTCTCGTTGTATTTATTGCATGAATTGCGGCTTGTAGATCCTAGAAAACTTAATAGACTTTAAGGTTTTTAGGGGAGACTAAGATTCATAGATTTGGGACTTCGGCACTTCCCCATGACCAATATTAAGGAATACAGCTCTTCAACTAAAACAAGGACATGACAATTCGACAGATCAGTAGGAGATAACTAGGGAGTAATTTTATCTAAGTGAACACGCTTTTCCCTATCATAAGAAGTCTCCAATTGTATTTTTTGCATTCATAAAATATAAAAATACAAAAAGAATCATCCCTCATATCTAGACCTATCTCGTCATACATCTTGACCTAACGACACTATTCCCCTAGAGAATAAACTTTCCTCCGAGTCTTACCTATACTACACTACAGCGATTAGATACAGTGCCTAGAGGATTGTGAAACTTCTTTTTGAGGTCTTCCAAATCTCGCATCAGATAAGCATTGTACACACTTATGTATCATCACCATGCATCACCAAACTAGATTAGACAGTTTATGTGTTTAGGCCTTAAAACACAAGGTTTGTTATGTTGGACCATAAATCATAGCGGGTTTAGTTGTACCTAAAGAAGGACTCGATATTTAGCTTACTGTCGGAAAAATTATAAGCGATGTTAGGTTGGTTCTACCTCGAACTAGAACTCGATATCTAGCTTTGTATCAGAAAAAGTGTGAGCTACTTTTGTAAGGTTTTCTCCACCGTGAAGGGAGCTTGTTGACTTAGTGAAGCAACTCTCGAGTTGGGTACTCGGGGAGTGGAGTACGGCGAAGAGGAGCTTCGTGACCAAACTAGTATAAATCATCGTATCCGGTTTGTGCCTTCTTTTACTTATCCCTTTTATCTTTACATTATGTTTATCCTTGTGTTATGGCTTGATGTTTATGCTTGTGTTGTGCCAACATGTTTTATTTCATGCTCTATATTATCTTTATTGTCTTAGAATTATTATTGCCAATTTTCATATTACGTCACACTTGATCAGCTATTTGATACAAAAGTTTTAAGTTTTTATATTCATATTCATCCCCTCTCCACGTTTTTCACAATTGGTATCAGAGCCTCATAACTCTTATTTTCAAAACAAATGGTTTTCAAAATGGAGTACGATCCGTGTATTAAATTACCAATGAAGCGGGATATAATATGAAAAGTGTTTCTAAGGACATAAATCATAGCATGAGAAACTTCAACTCTTCCATCTCTAAGTACCCCATTTCTTTCTGCCTCCTAGCCTCATACGCGGCCATTTGAATTTCGGTTTTGCGCGAATAAGTATCTGATAAATGTCCCGAAAAATAACTCGTTTGACTCCCCCCAGCGCTCGACGTATCCGTCGACTTGGATTTCTTTGAAGCTCGAGATTTGTAGGCGCCGTCGGGACGAGGGCGTTTGTCAGGGCCGAATAAATCATCGAGATATGAAATATCAATCGGGTCCTCTGCATCCATTTGGGGTACTTTTTCAAAATGTCCCACACGTGAACATATATGAAGTTTCTCCCAGCAAAGTGTTATTGAAAATTGGTCTTTGCATTCTCGATATGATCATTGTCATTTTCCCCGCTTCTACACTGTAAATGTTTGTAGATAGCGTTGAATTTTTTACAATCACCGTTAACCCTTGTCTATTTACATGTGAGCATATTTTATTTGGTACGATTCTCACGGTTAGACTGACTGTTGAACATGTCTAGAATCTGGTTCCAAAAGAAGTCATCGGAACGATCATTTCCGATATCTTTGTCTTGGGAAACTTCTACCCAAATTTCTGCTAGCAGCTTTTCTTCTTCCTTTGACCAACGAGTATTCACACGCGTCAAGTCCTCCATGTCATATTCATCGTCCGCATCCAAATTCACGACTTTTTTTGATTTTTTTTGCAACTTTTTTCCTCGCGATTTGGGCGTTTCACAGGGTTGTGGTACTTTGAATTGTGAATCTGATGGTTGTGATTCAAAGTGTTGTTGTGGTTAAGATTGAGGAAACTGTGAAGATCGTGACGTGTTAAAAAATCGTGGTGCCGGAAATCGTTGTTGGGGGAAATTTGCGAATCCTTGAAACGTATATTGTTGATTTTGGTAAATTTCCTCGGGATTCAATTGTGACCATATGGAGGAATTTGTGGCGACGATGAGTTAGAGTTTTGTGACGATGGGGTAGACGGGTTTGAAGAACTCCCGTATTTTTGTTGGTTTGAGGTGAGAAGATTCGTAAAATATCCGCTCTCGTTAGGGTTTTGAGACATTTTTTTTGTATGTTGAGATAGAGAGAGTAATGGTAGTTTTTGGTTTAGAATTGTGTGAGAAAAATAGTGTGTAATGTTATGGTATCTATAGTGTTTATATAAAATGGGTTAAGGTTGGGTTTTTTTTTTTTTTTTTTTTTTTTTTTTTTTAAGGAGAACGGTAATATTACCGTTTGGTTTTAAACATGTGCCCACAAACGTCTCTTTTGTCAGTGAAATAAGCTCGTCGTCTGGACGAGGAGCTCTCATTTGGCGAGATCCGGCGAGGTGGGGCGGTATGTTGGCTCGCCGTGGCGAGCAAGCCATGTCACCATGCGAAGGGGAAACGAGCCCACACCGATTGCTCTAAGGGTTATTTTTAAAAGTTCAAAACATCTAAATAGAGTGGTACATTAAAGTGGTTGGAAGTAGTCATTTGTCTTATTATACAATATCGAAAAATCAATGTACTTATTACTGACATTTCTTCTAAAGTACATTTAGCGGGGTACGCGACCTGACACTCGCTTTAGGCTCCGACACTTATATCCGTCCGATGGTTTGTTGATGTAACAACCGTGATTTTAGCAGGTTAGTCTAACTATTAGTTTCGATCAATTTAACTTTTGCTTGGTGTGACTTAAGTGTTTTGTGTGGCATATGTGTGATAAATTTGTGCTTTGGCACTAAATCCCTTTGTGTGACACTATTGGTGTGTCTTGAGTAGTGTGGTTTTCAATAAGTTCATTTTGTTCACTTTGGTGACGTGGAAATGACTTGTATGGTTTTGTGTTCGGGGTTTTTGCGTAATGAGTTGTGTTCAAGTTTATGAGCGTTGGTAAGTTAAGAGGTGTTCGGTTTTATGGTTATATTAATAACGAGTGTGAAATTCTATTTTTGGAAACTTTGTTTTGAAAATGATAATTATTCAAGTTGTCGTAAAAGGAAGGATTACCGCGTAAGACGTTAGGTTTCGTATGGGTTCTTATAAAATATCGAGAGTACAAGGTTTTAAGTGTAATAATTAATATTGAAAAAAAATAATAAAAATATATATATATATATAGGGGGGGCGGCCGATTTGGGTTATAGGGGGGGAAAGGAAACAAATTTTAGTCTAATTATAATTACTAATTAAAAGGGTTATCTAGAATGATCATAGGGTAGTATAAATACAAAACCAAAACCCCCTCACCTCTTTTTTTTGTGAGTTCGGTCGACCAAAGGGGAGGAACAAGAAGAAAGATTAGGGTTTCATTATTGTGAAGAAAAACAAGCTTAAGGTAAGCCTAGTGATCCTTAATTCATATAATTATTGGTTTGATTCATGTAATACAAGTTATGATGGATCTAGGGTTTGTGTTTACTTCTGTAAATTAATGATATATAACATGTTGGGATCAATAATTAGTAATATTATGATGATTGGTGAAGAGATTAGGGTATAAAACATGTTAGTTGTTGAGTTAGGGTTTGGACAGATTCATAAGGCTATAAAGATACGAAGATATTTAATAGATGGAGATGAGTTATTACATGAATATTGAGTCTAAATTGTATTTCAGAGAACGTAATTTCCAAAATGTCCAGCCACGAGCGATTTCGAGGTCCGGAAGTCAGTCTAATGATTTTTTCAAGTAAAGGTGTCAAAATAGTTAAACCGGGACAGATTTAGGTTAAAAGTATTGAGGTCAAAAGTGGTTTTAAATGTGTAATTTGGGTTAGCCCTTCTGGAGAAATCGAGTTATGAATTCCCTTTGACTTTCACACGAATGGTATGCGTTAATAAGTTGTGAAAATATGTTTGTTAGGTCAAAACATTTTGGTGTGCGTTCAAATCCGAATCTAGATAGTTTTTATGTTTGATTTTTCAAAGAGCACTTTTGTGTGTTTTTAGTGCATGGCCTTCTGGGAGAAGCTTTTATGCTCATGAAGGACCATGGTGAATTTTTGGTGTGAGTTTTAGAGCTTATTTTGTTGTGATTTCATGTGGGTAAATGTACCCCAAAAATCTGTGTATTCTAAAAAATGTATGCAAGGGATTTAGTGACTGTAAGTGTTTGGTAGTGGTTAGTATGGAGTCTAGGTGATCCATGGTGGTTTAAATGAACTTTAGACATCCATCGTATGTGTGTTACATGGACTATAGCTTTTAGCTTGGTCGCGTGTAATGTGATCTTATTTTTGTTGTATAGATTTGAGATTGATAATTTGGAAGCTGCAAAGTTTGAGGTGAGGTTCATAGTCCCATTTTTACTTTTTTTTAACTTGGGATGGGAATGATGATTGTGTTAAAATATTTTTGAGTTACTGTGATTATGTGGTCGTAAATGCATAGAATTGTAAGTGTTATTATACGTGTATTGCATGTTATGAGATTATGGTGTCGTGATTCTGTGTGGTCCATTTGGAGGATAGCTATGCTCCCATTATCAAATTGGAGAGTAGTAGCTCTACTCACTATTATTCTGTGTGGTCTGATCAGACGGTATGATTTACCCATTATTGTGAACTTGGATCGTGGGTGCGTTCCGTCCCAATTGAAGTTGGATATTGCTATTTGGATCGTGGGCACGTTCCGTCCCGTTTGTTGGATAGTTGGTTATGATTACATGCTAGTTGTATAATAACTATCTTTACTGTCCTGCTATGTTTTATAATCACAGTGAAGTGGTTGCCTGAGATATATGATGTGTCTTAAACCAATGAACCTCACCAACCTTATGTTGACGTTTTTAAGCATCATTTTCAGGTGAGAATTCTAAGGCTAAGATAGAGGGAAGCGACTAGACGAGACTTAGTTGCATTTGAGAATGATTTATCTTTATGTTTTGATTTGAATATGTTTGATTTTGATTTTGATACTGTTAGGAATTATTAAAATAGTATTTAGTTCATTGCTGCTGGTAGTAGTATGGTACCTGCTGGCAGGTATGTAGTTCATGCTGGTATTGGTTCCTGCTGGTAGTATTATTTCGTTTCTGCTGTTAGTTTTGTTCCTGCGGGTAATAGTAATAGTTAAACCCGTTTTATTAGATGGTATGGATATGCATGAGATATATTAGGAATAGATGTTGCATATCTTTTACACGTTTTCTAGTGAATGCCGAATTAGGGTTTCATGTAGTATAAAAGAGACAAGACGGCTATGATCATTGTACGCTTTTGATAACAACTTTATTAGTGAATAAAAGATCCATAGAGGATCAAAGTATTATTAGTTATATTCTTCTTTAACTCTTGTGTTTAGTTTCCGCATAAACATAAGTTTCATCGTTAGAGATTCTATTAGAGTGTTTGTGATTACATAAGCATTCTACCGGCTCAAAGATTTATCAAGGAGGCACGATCCAACAAGTGGTATCAGAGCCTGGTTAGAGTCTCTGTCGAAGAAGAAAACTTTTCAAACAAATCTCTTAAACCCTTTTTCAATGACCTCATCCCGAACAGATGAATATGAGAAATGGGCCTTGAACATTAAAGCATTGCTATCTGTTGATTCCATGGTGGACTGGTCACAAGATGAGGGAGATGATGAGGAAAGAAGTGCCACTCAAGTTTGTGAAATTGTTGTTGGGCATAAGATAGAAGATGAGGCACAAGTGGTTGAGGAATTTGCTTTGATGGGTTTCTCATCTCAGGTACAGACTTGTCCATTTGGTTGTGATGTTAAATATGCTGAACTGAAAAAGGAGTTTGATGATATAGAGTCTCAGTATAAAGATTATTATGTTAAGGTTCAAGCATATAGTAATTCTCTTGAAACCTTAGAAAAACAAAAGGATTTGTACCAAAAGAATCAATTAGCATATGAAGAAAAGATTAGGGTGTTAGAAAGAGATTTAGTAAATACTACTAACTTGTTAAAACATTCTGAAAGAGAACATGATAAGGTGATTTTAGAGAAACAGGATTTGCATGCTAAATTAGAAAGTGAGGAGGCTAAGTGTAATTCATTGAAAGAATCATCTAAACTTGTAGATAAGTTGAATAATAGCACTCAGTCTGTAAAGTCTAAGAAAGGTTTGGGGTATCATAAAGTAGATGACCTTAATGAGTTAAGAAGCTTTGACCCTACCCCCAAGGAGGTAAATTACCAAATACCTGTCAAGTTTGTCAAAGAAGGAGGAATGAATGCTGTTCTTCCACCTATAAGAGGAATATTTAAGCCTACCTCTACCCACACTGACATAGAATTGGATGAATCACACATGACATATGGCAAAAAGTCAAATGACTTACCTGATTCTGATTGTAATACTAATGACTTTGTCTCTTGTTCTAACAGTGACAAGTCCTCTGAATCTAAGTCCACAGACTATACCTCATGTGATTCAAGTGATAAGTCTGCAACACCCAAGTCCCATGACTTCTACTCAAGAGTAGCTGCTGATGAACCTATTTCAAAGACAGCTTCTTTTGAAGACAACTCTTTGTGTTCTGTTAAAAACAATTTTGTTTCTGATTTTGGATTTAATAATTATGCTTGTAATAAAAGAGGTCATGTGAAGAACAAGTCTTTTAGGAAGAAATCTTGTTTTGTGTATGGTAGTTATTCTCACCTTATTAAAGACTGTGATTTCTATGAGGATAAAATGGGTGTTTATGCTAGACAAAAGCAGACTAGACCTATGTGGAATGATGTAGATAAGATTCCACCCTTTATCCCTAAAGAAGCACATAAGTGCTCTGGCAGAGCTACCTTTCTTTCTGATAAACTAGTTCCTGCTGGTAAACCAGTTTATGTTGGTAGACATGTTTCTGCTAGTTGGAAAAGCGGTGCTGCTAGACCATTTAACAGACCTACAAGCTCTTACTTTCAGAATAATTATAGGCCTGTTTACTATGACACAATGTATATGGGGAAAAGATGGGAAATTGCTATTGAGGGGAGGTATAGCCTAAGGGAGGCTTAATGCTGTATAGTGTGTATTAACTAACATTTTTCTTTAGTTTGGTTAATGTTCACTAACTTTGTCTTGCAGATGTTATATATTTGTATATACTTTGTATATTGTGTCTTCTAATCCTTTTGCAGGTTTTGAGTTCAAGCACAAATAATAAGTATAGAATCTCAAGTAAACAAGAAACATAAAAATCTTATTCATTATAAACAGTAAGTTTACAGATCCAACGGCAGAGTTTTTCACCAATCAAAACAACATCAACAAACCATACACACATTCCTCAAACCCAGAGAACCACCCAGCCAGCTACCAACTCCTCTACTCAATCTTCCTCTTACCCTTCCCTTTATAGTCAGGCATGGTTTTGTGGACTCCTCTGCCATCAATGGCTTCACACACCTTCAGGCAAGGGAGTCCCAGCACTTGTGTACTTGGCTTTGGACGAGATTGCTTCTTCACAGGCACAGGGATCATACTCATTGATGACGCAGCCTTTTCAATCTCGCTTGTAAGTAAGATTGATAGCACTTGGATATCATCATCATCAGATGAGTCAGAAGAGGAGGATGAATCGTCCACATAGGATGGGGGAGTTGGAAGTTCATCAGAGGATACTGGTTCTGCCTTTATTTTTCCTTTTTGGTTCCTGCTGATCTGAGTCGAGGAGTTTGGTGGAAAGTAATTCTTCCACCCTTCGCTTGATGCGTCAGATGAATCTGAAGAAATTTCTACGAGGTTTGGTTCGGAGGAACTCATACTTGTGGTGGGATTGTTGTTATATGGTTTGAAGTTTGAGATGTGTTAGTGGTACAGATGTGAGGCCTTTTATAATCTTATAGAAGGTGAAGGCAATTAAATGTTGGGTTGGTTTTGAAATAAATTTCTTTTAGGAATGGCGTTAATTAAGGATTTGACTTTCTGGAGTTAATTGTGAGTTTTGGTCAAACAGCAGTTTGTTCCTGCTGGTTGACCTTCTGTTTATGTTGATTGACTTGCAGTTGCTGCTGGTATTGAAGAATTTGGGTATTTATTTTGGGATTGACTCAATTTCAAATTGGTCAAAGATTCTTCCGCGAGATTTTTGTAAATTAAGTTGTTAATTTGGGTAACCGTATAAATGACCTAAATTACTCATCCTACACCCAAAATAACCATTTTCTCTCAAACCTAACTCATTGCTTCTCCTTTCAACAACACTTTCACTGATCATTCTCAATGGCGATACTTCAATACAAAGATGACCATTACAAAGTGGGATATCTGGAAACCTTAAATCGAGGTGGAGGGTATGATGAAATACTTACCTTCTTAAGAGGGTCCTCCATTCGGTATGAACTTACTCATTGCCCAATTGTGGTTTATGACTCTCTAGTCAAACAATTTTGGGCTACAGCGGCTTTGCGCACGCCTGAGGGAAGGCCGAAGGAGATTGTGGCAATAATTGATGGGAACGAGCATGTCATCAGTGAATCCTCCATCAGGACTCATCTTCAACTCAATGATGCAGATGGTTTATATGATTTTGCGGAATAAGACATTCAGGCTGGTTTGGCTACAATCGGGTATCCTGTTGATGGTACTTTTACCTTTTATAAAAATAGGTTATCTCCTCAATGGAGATTTCTTGTTCACACTCTTTTGCAATGCCTTAGTCCAAATTTAGGAGGGTGGGATCAATTCTCAAGCCCTCTTGCTTCTGGCCTCATATGTCTGTCTGATGGGAGGGTGTTCAATTGGTCATGGTTTATTTTCGATGGGATGGTTGGGAACCTAGGTAATGCCAAGCATAAATTTTTAATGTACCCTAGGTTTTTACAAACAATATTAGATGTTCAGACTAATGACCATACCCCTAAGATCATGAATAGGCTTACTGCCAAACTCTTTGCAACCATGAGGTATAAGTTTGAGGGGGAACATCAGCCTCTTTTGGCTGCTATGTTGCCTGGTGGGCCTGAAGGTGATGCTAGTGCACCAGTTCCTGCTGGCGATGATGCTTCTGATGCTGCTAGAGCAAGTGCATCAGTTGCTGCTGATGCCCAACCTCAACCATCTCCTAGACCTACCACATCTCCAACCAATGTCACTGTTGATCCTATTGTCCAAACAACAACTGTTGACTCACCTGTTGACCAACCATCAATTGCAGCTGAGCCTTCTATTGATATGCCCACATCTTTAAGGCTATCCACTCCTAGTCCAACTAGGAAGCCTTTTGGTTTTGACACCAATATTGGGGGAGATTTTTCTATCTCTCCACCTAGATCCAATGAGGCTCTTCACACCACAGGTATTCCTGCTGGTAGGGCTAAGGATCCTGATGCTCTCACTCCTATGTCCACTTTGCTTAACAGGTATATGAAGAAAGTTGAAGCATTGGAGTCTGAACTAAAGGAAACTAAAAAGAATTTTGGTGAGAAGGTAGATGCCTTGGAAACAGAGCTAAAAGACACCAAACAGACTCTTGATGGGGCTGTACATACATTAGTTGGCAGAGTTGAGCATCTGGAAGATCAATTGAAGAGCAGGAAAAGACAGGTTGTGATATCTGATTCAGAGGATGATCCAGCTGGTGTGGGGTTGGATGCACTTCATGTGTTGGCTGATGCCACATTGGCTGCAACCACAACAAGTATCATTCCCCAAGCTCCAAGCAAGTCTCCAATCTTGTGTGCCAGGAAAAAGTACAGAAGGAGACTAGTGAAGCAGTCTCAAGTGCCAGCTTTTGAACAGTCCAAGCTAAATGTTGCATCTGGTAGTGCAGCTATTTCTGCTGATACTCCTTCTACTGTTGCTGCTGTTACTCCTACTGGTGACAAGGACATTTCTGCTGGTACTATATTTGATTCTGCTGAAAATGATGATGTTTCTGCTGTTCCTAAGTCTTCTGGTGTTCCTGCTGGTAGTTTTGTCAATGCACCTGGTAGTGATTCCCTTGCCTCTAATGGTGGAGCTATTCCTGCTGGGAGTTCTATTCCTGCAAGTGATGACACTCCTTCTGATGTAAAATCTGTTGCTGCTGGTAGTTTGGCTAAGGGTGCTGCTGCTTCTCAAAAAGTTCCTGCTGCTCCTTCTGACAAGGTTAATCCTACTGATGCGATTCATTCTTGTAGCATTACTTCTGATGATGATTCTTCTGGTAAGGCTCCAATGGTGGATGAACAAGAAAGCCTTGATGCAGAGGTAGCCAGAAGGATTTATGAAAAGGATTTAGCTGATGAACAAGCTAAACAAGCTCAGATAGCTTAGGATGCGGAGTTAGCAAGGCAAATGTCTGTTGATGATGAAAGGAACATTGCTGGATTCATGAATAGAACAAGATCTGAAGATTTTAATCCAGAAGAGTTCAATGAGCAACTACAATACTTATTGGATTCTGACATGATTATAACAGCACATGCTGTGATGCTTCTTAAAGATTCGGAGTTCGATGAAGAAGAAAAGTCAGAGAAGCTCAAGGAATTTATCTTGACGACCAATAAAGAAGCTACTTGGAATGACTTGATGCATAGAATCAGAGAAAGGCAAAAGTCAGGTTATAAGAAAAAGTTGCCTACAAGAAAAGACAATGTCAATTTCATGAAGCACTATTTGAAGAATCAAGCAAGTTACCTGATGAGTGACTTCAAAGGATGGACAGATGCTGAAATTGAAAAGAAGTTCTTTGAAACTTATGCAAGGCTAAATACTCCAATCAGAAAAGACATCCAAAAGGGGAAGAAAAGAGAATCAGAAGTTTTAGAGTCTGATGTTACAAAGAAATTGAAGTCTGGAGAAGCATTGACTGATTTGCAGATCAAGAAAATGATGGTGATAGTCCCAGAGTATACACACATCAAACCTTTAGAAGTTAAGTATCCTATCGTTAGCTGGGAAGTTTTCACAGCTGGAAGGATGAAGGGATGGAAGATAATAAGGCTTGGTGGTATTTCTGAGAGCTACAAGTTGTTTGAAGATCTCCTTAAAGGTTTTGACAGAGAAGATCTTAATTAGCTATGGTTTTTAGTAAAGGAAAAGTTCAAGGTTCAAGACCCTACTGAAGATAAAGATAAAGAGTTATGGGTACAGCTGAAGATGATTTATGATCCAGATGGAGGGGAATCTATGTGGAGATTTAAATCACAGGTTAGTGATGTCTCATGGAAACTTTTTGATTCATGTGGAGTACACAGAGTGTCTACAGAGGATGGTCTGGAGATCTATATGCTGGTGGAAAAGGATTATCCACTTAGGCCTACTATTTTTTTGACATTGGTGTATACACAGATGGAGATTGAAAGTGAATCAGATATGGCCAATACATTGTATAGAAATTTTTTTGATTTGGCACAAAAAGTGCAAGCCCAATCCAAGAGACTCATATAGTGAGTGTTTGAACCAACTTGTTGCTGCTCAGGGTTCTACTGCTCATTGATGGTATCTCTTTCTTATTGTTGTATATTATTATTTTTCTTTCTTTATTTTCTTTATGTTTAGTTTATTTTCTTTTATTAGTTAAAAAAAAAAATAAAAAAAATAGAGTTGTCTACTATCTTGGTTGCAGGTACAGTGTTGGTTTCTAACCACACAACAAATGGTAATCAACTCACCATGTCTCACAGACAAGAAAGAGTTGACTCACCATGAGGGTACGGCTCTGGTGTGATTATCAAATCCGTTGACAGCTGTAATAGTTTGCTCAAAACTATAGGGTATTCAACTCACCCATGTTTCATTACTGAGAGTTGAAATGGTTCTCAATTCACCATGGATTTTACCCTTTGGGTTTCCAAAGAATTGGCTAGCCCACAAGTGTATGGCTTGTGGTAAAGGCAGTGGAAAACCATATTTGGTACTCAATTCACCAAGGTGTTCTATGCAACCTAAGACTTGACTAGTCCTGAGCAAACGGCTACAGGTAAAGACAAAGCAAATCCGTTGATAGTTGATGGTTTACTAAAAATCATATGGTTATCAATGTACCATGGTCTTACACACCAAAACATTGGCTACTCCAGTAGTTAATGGCTATTGGTAAAGAGACATCAAATCCATTAATTTTCAATGATTCACCTCTCACAGGAGTTAACACACCTGGAAGTGATGAGAATAGTATGAAACTTAAAAGTTTTGATGTACAAATAGTCATGGTTGCAGTAAAGATCAAGTGAAGTGTATATTAGATGGTGACAAGATTATGATGCTGTGGTTTCCTGTTGCTGCTGGAAACATGTTCTTAATGGTGATTTCTTGTTGCTGCTGGTTCTATTCAGTTGCAGCTGGTTGCTTATTGTTGCTGCTGCAGATCAAGTTCAATCCTCATGCTCTGGAAGTCAAAGATCTATCAAGAAACTTGAAGTTAACCCAGTCAAATTCAAGTTTAGGGGAGGATTATTAGGAATTATTAAAATAGTATTTAGTTTATTGCTGCTGGTAGTAGTATGGTTCCCGATGGCAGGTTTGTAGTTCCTGCTGGTATTGGTTCCTGCTGGTAGTATTATTTTGTTTCTGCTGTTAGTTTTGTTCCTGCGGGTAGTAGTAATAGTTAAACCCATTTTATTAGATGGTATGGATATGCATGAGATATATTAGGAATATATATTGCATATCTTTTACACGTTTTCTAGTGAATGCCGAATTAGGGTTTCTTGTAGTATAAAAGAAACAAGACGGCTATGATCATTGTACGCTTTTGATAACAACTTTATTAGTGAATAAAAGATCCATAGAGGATCAAAGTATTATTAGTTATATTCTTCTTCAACTCTTGTGTTTAGTTTCCGCATAAACATAAGTTTCATCATTAGAGATTCTATTAGAGTGTTTGTGATTACATAAGCATTCTACCGGCTCAAAGATTTATCAAGGAGGCACGATCCAACAGATACTTTAATGTCTTTCGACTAGTACTTTATATTCTATTGAAGATACCAATTGGAGAGTTGTTTTGGTTATTTTCTTTTGGGGTATCGTTACGACACTTCGTGTCTGTACTTTGCTCTATTTATGTGCATGTAGTAATTCTCTATTTAGACACCATGTGTTGTGATGATATCCATGAAGTTACACTCGCGTTTCCGCCTTGGCAAGGTGTGACAGATTGATATCATAGCCTTGGTTATAGAGAAGTAGGTGGTTGAACCTAGACTATAACCTAGGAGTCCCTCATATAGTTTCATTTAGGGCTTATGTATAAGTATGGTGTTTTATATGTCTATTTTTTTTAGTTTATGACAGGTTTTGTCGAGTTTTGGACGCCTATTTAACCCCTATACTTAGTATTATATATGTCACTTTTAGCATGGCACCTCTTGCGCGTAGTAAGTTTTGTTGGACTATCGTTGTCGCTACTGGTTGCAAGAGGATTGGTAGCTTGAAACAGGCTAACAAGAGAATCTTAGTTCCTGGTAGCATGTGTCCATGTAAGATCGAGGAGAAGATGACTTTAGTGAACGTGGGTGGAAAGGAGATAGAAAGGTACGAAACAAAGGTGACCAATATAGACGGCTACATTATTAGGTACCCTGGAAAGTGTCCCAAATTCCTAGAAGATGGAGGAGAGGTTTGGGCTAAGCCTCATAATCTGTATGGGATTGTGGACCGTATAGATGAGGAAGATAGGAACCTCAGGAGTGGTTTTTCCAGTCGTCCACTACCACAGAACGAGGGAAACTGGAATGGATGGATAAATGAAGAGGAAGAGTACGAAGTGGATTCAGATCTAGAGTCTACGGCAAGTAGTAGATTTAATCCGAGTTGAATGAGAGGGGCAAACATTAGGGTGGAGCTCGAGCCATGTGCGATTCTGTTTAGTTTAGTGTTATGTTTTGGGATGTCTTCTGTTGACTTTTGATATTTAGTATTGTGCTGGATCGCGAATTCCTTTGAATTCTGGGATTTTACCCAAGTAATTAATAATAAGGCTTGATTGAATTTGAATATTTTATGTGTGTGATATGTGATTAATGGGGTATTATATTAATTTTTTAGTTTGTGTATCTATAATTGTGAGGTGTTATTATTGTTAGGCGTAGTATTGGAAGCGAGTACACAATTGAAAGGGTAAATCTATAATTATGGGTGGCCAACATAATTATAAATGTATCACGACACATGTGGACTTATGGTCAATGCTACGTTGACCAATGATGACATGCTTACGTGTAGTAGGATTAAGTTTAACCTTGATATTTGCGTTAATTGTCCCATTTGTTGGGGAGTACTTGTGTTAAGTATGAATGTGTATTCGTGAACCTAGTGAACTTAGATCTAGTATTGTGATTGAGATAGCTAGCGGTAGGGAGGTAGAGGTTGACAAGGTTATACGTGGGTGTACTATAGTGTTAGAGGGCATTCCGTTTATGATTGACTTGATACCTTTTGGACATGGAAGTTTTCATGTGGTGATAGGGATGAACTGGTTGTCTAAACATAAGGCTGAGGTTGTATGCCATGAAAAGGTAGTTCGTATTCCTTTAAAGAGTGGTGTTATACTTCGGATACAAGGAGAATGCTTAGGGAATGATTTGAAATCCCTTAAGAATGCAAAAGCCAAAGAACTTAAAATAGAAGAGATTCCTGTGGCGTGTGAATTCCCTGGCATCTTTCCTGAAGACTTGTCTGGGTTGCCTCCAATCCGTCAAGTTGAATTCCGTATTGAATTGATTCCTGGAGCGGCACCTGTGGCGAAATCCCCATACCGTTTAGCACCTTCTGAGATGCAGGAGTTGTCCAAGCAATTGCAAGAACTGGATAAGGGGTTTATCCAGCCCAGTCACTCTCCGTGGGAAGCACCTATGTTATTTGTTAAGAAGAAAGATGGTTCATTCCGGATGTGTATTGACTATCGGGAATTGAACAAGTTAACTGTTAAGAATCGGTATCCTCTTCCTAGAATCGATGATCTCCTTGACCAGTTGCAGGGTTCTCGATTCTTTTCGAAGATAGATCTACATTCTGGCTATCATCAGTTAAGAGTGTATGAGGAGGATATTCCGAAGACTGCTTTTAGGACTCGTTATGGACACTTTGAGTTTACGGTTATGCCATTTGGGTTGACAAATGCACCTGCGGTATTCATGGATCTAATGAATCGCATTTGTAAGCCTTATTTGGATAAATTTGTGATAGTGTTCATCGATGATATATTAGTCTACTCTAAGACTGAGAAGGAGCATGGAGAGCATTTGAAGTTGGTCCTTAAATTGCTGGAGAAGGAGAAGTTGTACGCTAAGTTTTCAAAATGCGAGTTTTGGCTTAGAGAGGTACATTTTCTTAGTCATGTAGTTAATAGTGAAGGTATACATGTAGACCCTGGAAAGGTCAAAGTGGTTAAGAATTGGAAGGCTCCAACGACGCCGTCAGAGATGCGCTCCTTTTTAGGATTGGTGGGGTATTACAGACGATTTATCGAAAAAATTTCGAGGATTGCCAAACCCCTCACATTATTGACCGAGAAGAATAAGAAGTCTGTCTGGGGAGAGTAGCAAGAGATGGCTTTTCAAACATTAAAGGATAATTTGGCGTTTCCAGACGGACCAGATGACTTTGTGGTGTATTGTGATGCGTCAAAACAAGGTTTTGGATGTGTACTAATGCAGAGAAGCAAAGTGATAGCCTATGCATCCCGACAACTCAAGATTTATGAGATGAATTACACCACTCTTAATTTAGAGCTTGGTGCGGTAGTGTTCGCCCTCAAGAATTGGAGACATTATCTGTATGGCACAAAGAGTGTTGTTTTTACGGATCATAAGAATCTTTAGCATATCTTCAGTCAGAAGGAGCTGAATATGCGATAGAGAAGATGGATTGAATTGTTTAGTGATTATGATTGTGAGATTCGCTATCATCCTGGAAAGGCGAATGTGGTGGCTGATGCGTTGAGTAGAAAGGAGAGGATTAAGCCTAAGCGTGTGCGAGCAATGTGCATGACCTTGCAATCGGGAATCAAGAGGAAGATATTGGCAGCACAAGAGGAAGCCCTCAAGGATGAAAACGCAACAGCTGAGATGCTGCGTGGGTTGGATCAACAAATGGAGAAAAAGGAGGATGGTGGATTATATTTCTTGGATCGGATATGGGTTCTGATGGTGGGAGATGTAAGAAGGTTGATCATGGACGAGGCTCATAAAATGAGATACTCAATTCATCCAGGATTTGACAAGATGTCTTACGATCTTAGAGATGCTTATTGGTGGCCAGGAATGAAGAGGGAAATAGCCGAGTATGTTAGTAGGTGTCTGACTTGTTTGAAAGTTAAGGCTGAACATCAGAAACCCTCTGGATTACTACAACAACCGCCGATCCCTGAGTAGAAATGGGAGAATATAACGATGGATTTTATTACCAAGTTGCCTCGAACAAGTAATGGGTATGACATGATATGGGTCATAGTGGACAGGCTGACGAAGTCTGCCCATTTTCTGGCCATTCGTGAGGATTATAAGATGGAGAAGCTGGCAAGAATTTATATCAATGAGATTGTGGCACGGCATGGTGTGCCAGTGTCTATTATATCTGATCGCGACAGTAGGTTTACCTCGCGGTTCTGGCAGTCGCTATAGAAGGCTTTAGATACACGTTTGGATATGAATACAGCTTATCATCCACAGACGAATGGGCAAAGTGAACGAACAATTCAGACTCTAGAAGATTTACTTAGAGCATGTGCTATCGATTTTGGAGGAAGCTGGGATACTCATTTACCTTTAGTTGAGTTCTCCTATAATAACAGCTATCATTCCAGTATTAGGTATGTGCCGTTTGAAATGTTGTATGGGAGAAAATGTAGATCACCTGTTTTATGGGCAGAGGTTAGGACGAGCCAACTAATTGGTCCTGAACTAGTACAAGAGACTACGGATAAGGTTTTTCATATTAAGGAAAGACTTAATGCAGCAAGGGATCGCCAAAAGAGTTATGCGGATAATCGTCGTAAGCCTTTAGAGTTTAGTGTTGGTGATCTTGTGATGCTAAAAGTGTCCCCTTGGAAGGGTGTTGTGCGTTTCGGTAAGAAAGGCAAATTAGCACCGAGATATGTAGGAACGTTTGAGATTACGGAAAGGATTGGGCATGTGGCATATCGATTGAAGTTACCTGAGGAGTTAAGTGGTGTACATAATGCGTTTCACGTATCTAATTTAAAGAAATGTTTGGCGGATGCTAGTCTGCATGTGCCATTAGATGAGATTAAGGTTGACAAGACCCTTCATTTTGTCGAAGAACCTGTTGAGATTATGGACCGAGAGGTCAAGAGTTTGAAACGTGGTAAGATAGCTTTAGTAAAGGTGCGTTGGAATTCGAAGCGTGGTCCTGAGTTTACTTGGGAACGCGAGAATCAGATGATGTCTAAGTACCCAAATTTGTTTGCTGATGTGGTTGGTGAGATAAGTAGCTAAATCTCGGGACGAGATTTTCCTAAGTGGGGGATGATGTAACAACCGTGATTTTAGCAGGTTAGTCTAACTATTAGTTTCGATCAATTTAATTTTTGCTTGGTGTGACTTAAGTGTTTTGTGTGGCATATGTGTGATAAATGTGTGCTTTGGCACTAAATCCCTTTGTGTGACTCTATTGGTGTGTCTTGAGTAGTGTGGTTTTGATAAACGTGGAAATGACATGTATGGTTTTGTGTTCGGGGTTTTTGCGTAATGAGTTGTGTTCAAGTTTGTGAGCGTTGGTAAGTTAAGAGGTGTTCAGTTTTATGGGTTATATTAATAACAAGTGTGAAATTCTATTTTTGGAAACTTTGTTTTGAAAATGATAATTATTCAAGTTGTCGTAAAATGAAGGATTACCGCGTAAGACGTTAGGTTTCGTATGGGTTCTTATAAAATATCGAAAGTACAAGGTTTTAAGTGTAATAATAAATATTGAAAATATATATATAATATATATATATATATATATATATATATATATATATATATATATATATATAGGGGGCCGATTTGGGTTTGATTCATGTAATACAAGTTATGATGGATCTAGGGTTTATGTTTACTTCTGTAAATTAATGATATATAACATGTTGGGATCAATAATTAGTAATATTATGATGATTGGTGAAGAGATTAGGGTATAAAACATGTTAGTTATTGAGTTAGGGTTTGGACAGATTCATAAGGCTGTAAAGATACGAAGATATTTAAAAGATGGAGATGATTTATTACATGAATATTGAGTCTAAATTGTAGTTCAGAGAACGTGCTTTCCAAAAAGTCCGGCCACGAGCGATTTCGAGGTCCGGAAGTCAGTCTAATGATTTTTGCAAGTAAAGGTGTCAAAACTGTTAAACCGGGACAGATTTAGGTTAAAAGTATTGAGGTCAAAAGTGGTTTTAAAAGTGTAATTTGGGTTAGCCCTTCTGGAGAAATTGATTTCTATATTCCCTTTGACTTCCACGCAACGGGTATGCGTTAATAAGTTGTGCAAATGTGTTTGTTAGGTCAAAACATTTTGGTGTGCGTTCAGATCCGAATCTGGATAGTTTTTATGTTTGATTTTTCAAAGAGCACTTTTGTGTGTTTTTAGTACATGGCCTTCTTGGAGAAGCTTTTATGCTCATGAAGGACCATGGTGAATTTTTTGTGTGAGTTTTAGAGCTTATTTTGTTGTGATTTCATGTGGGTAAATGTACCCCAAAAATCTGTGTATTCTGAAAAATGTATGCAAGGGATTTAGTGACTGTAAGTGTTTGGTAGTGGTTAGTATGGAGTCTAGGTGATCTATGGTGGTTTACATGAACTTTATACATCCATCGTATGTGTGTTATATGGACTATAGCTTTTAGCTTGGTCGCGTGTAATGTGATCTTATTTTTGTTGTATAGATTTGTGATTGATAATTTGGAAGCTGCAAAGTTTGAGGTGAGTTTCATAGTCCCATTTTTACTTTGTTTTTACTTGGGATGGGAATGATGCTTGTGTTGAAATATTTTTGAGTTACTATGATTATGTGGTCGTAAATGCATGGACTTGTAAGTGTTATTATACGTGTATTGCATGTTATGAGATTATTGTGTGGTGATTCTGTGTGGTCCATTTGGAGGGTAGCTATGCTCCCATTATCCAATTGGAGAGTAGTAGCTCTACTCACTATTATTCTGTGTGGTCTGATCAGAGGGTATGGTTTACCCATTATTGTGAACTTGGATCGTGGGCGCGTTCCGTCCCAATTGAAGTTGGATATTGCTATTTGGATCGTGGGCACGTTCCGTCCCGTTTGTTGGATAGTTGGTTATGATTACATGCTAGTTGTATAATAACTATCTTTACTGTCCTGCTATGTTTTATAATCACAGTGAACTGGTTACCTAAGATATATGGTGTGTCTTAATCCTATGATGTAGGATTCCACGAAAATCCATGACGATAATCCTCATTAATTAATAATAACCTCGCCTTACCGTTTAATAAAACCCATTTTTACGGAGAAATTTAAACTTTTCTTTTATTGTTATCATTACCACATTACGTTTTGACAACATATATTAAATGACAACACGTACCTCGGGACTCAGTGTTTCACAAAACTCCATCCACACTAAATCTATATTACACAAATTACACATTATAGTTGAAACTACTAAACCTATAACTTGATACATTAATCACATTTATATTTCCCTAATTACATTTATTTATACAAAACATATTTCATTACACACACCAAATTAATTAAGCTACAACCCAACCTGACCCTCAGCCCAGTCCACGCCACCTCACAGCCCAATCTCCAAACCCATTTGCCATTTCATGATTATAAGTGTGTTCGACAGTCAAATCCTCTCCAAAACGAACCTTGTTCTCTCGATTCTTAAACACAACACACCCATATTTTTGCACCATCCTACTCACCACCCACTAGACTCCTCGAGTGCCAAATTTCGGAAACACAAGTCGAGTTTCGATATGATTTTAAATGCCAAGTTGCTTGTCCCATTTTCCTAAATTCGACATATACCAAAGACCACAAAACACGACTGTTTTAAAACCCGATTTCTCCTACATTCCATACATGATATTTTTACCAATATACAACTTTTAGAATGAGTATAGGGCAGCAGGAAAACAAGATAGTACGCTAGTTTCATTCTTGTGCATATATAAAAAGAAAACCGTATATATCCATATTACAATAACACAAGATAAGATTTCCCCATGTTACCACATCCACCTAAATATCTTATATTGTCTGTAGAAGCACTTAGGTGTCCATTCGGCTACAGTGTCCTTCAATAATTGATTTGGGAAGTCAAGAGTCAATTGAAACGTGTGTAACTCTTCTATATATACTACCCTACTTCTGGCAGCCCACACTACTTCTCCTACACTTCTTACTCACATTCTAACTCTCTTTCACCCACAAGACCATGAAAGACCAGAAGTTTTAGCTCGTTCGTTTGGAAGTTTTTCGAGTAAACGGGTTAAGTAGTAGTTAGCGAAGTGGGTTGCATCTTGTGCTTCGTTCGCCTTTTCACGACTCTCCACCACCTCTAGAGGGTGTAGTAAGTACTCGTTAAACCTCCTTATTTTATTTCTCACATGCACAAAAATCATCCATGCAACATCACTTTAGTTATTCGAACATGTCACATCTTGTGTATTATCAGTACGTATAGTAAAGACTACAAACCCACTCCACTGTGAAGGTTTAAAAATCACAACTCACCTCATTTTCAAGTTTAAGATATCACGTACGCCATGCATCATTTTGTTTCCCACTCGAACGTATGAACATTACTATATATTATCATGTACATTTCATTTAGAATACACCATGCACACTGTCGAACACTCACCTTGTGGAATCTTAATAATCACTCACCCATTTCTTATAAACTCGCATTGCATGCATCGAACATTCATACCCAGCACACACATAAACACTAAAACTGGAAAACACTTGGAAGAAAAGACAAGTGATTTGTTTGTATAAAACAGTTCCCAGTCGCTTCAAATACGGCCCCATATCTCCCGAATCGACTTAATAACTATACGTTATTTTTACCCGACCTATTTCACAACATGACTAACTATTAATTTCATATAAAAAACTTGTAGCCAAAATCAAATAACGACCATATAAAACAGCCAAGCTATTCGCAGAAACCGTAGATCATTATCAGAAAATATAACCTTAAACTATTTTACTGATTGGGCTAAAATTCAAGCCCAATAAGCATTTGAGTATCATCAGTCCAATAGGCCTGTATGATACATTTTTAGAACCACAAAAATAGCCCAAGTTCAGGCCCAAAACTATTTTCACGCCCTCGCCTCTAAATTTATTAACGGGCCATAATATAAATCGTTAATTGGCCCATTGATACAAAAATAAGCTCTTTTCGGGAATAAGCACTTGAAATAAGCTAAAATGAACTTAATAAAGATATAGAAATTTTCAGAATATTTTTCCCGTTGTTTTTATGCAAAAAGGACTAAAAATGTGACGCACTTTAACTAGAAGGACTAAAACTGCCAAATTAAGAAATGTAGGGACTGAAGCTGTGAAAAAAGTTATAAAGGACTTAGATTGACATATCATTGAACTTCAAGCCCTATATGGACATATGGACAATTGTTGGACTATTATGGACAAAGGACTTAACCGAGGACTAACGACGTAACGCAATCACAGTTAGACTAAAGAATATAAAATCTGAAAAGGACAAGGACCTATTTAATTTCACTTGACATTCTTAGTTTATTTTTCATTTTCACCCCAGCACTTCATATGCATTTTCATATTTTTTAGTTACATGTTATTTACGTTTTCGTTATTTATTATAACTAGGATATAACGATTTCACCTTGCATATCCTTTTTGCATATTTTGAAAAGGTAATATTTTGGGACGATTGATAAAAGAATTAAGATAATATCATATATGATATTATATTTTTAACTTGAGGCATTTTAAGCATATCACACTCATATCACCGATCAAATCGTTATACGATTCTCACATCACACTCACTGTTAGCAGTAAGTCAGAATCTTAGACTTCCCTTATATTCAGGTTTCGTATCGAAGACGTTTCCGTGATCGTTCCATAGATCTAATAATTCTATCTTGTCAGATACGCTTCAGGTGAGTCGTGGCCCCTACTTTTAACACTTATTTTTAATAACTCTTTTGGGGAAGATACATGCTTTAACTGTTTTCAGTTACTTATATAAAACTCTTATGATTTACTCAAAATCATCCACCATGCTTTACATGTTTGAGAGGAATATATATTCGTTATATGTGCAAACTACTTGTTTAGCTTAAACACTGAATTTGAAGGATAACATTTTCAAAACTACTTGACGTAACATGATACTGAGACTCGTTGTATGCATTCATATAACAAATGAATGTACTGTTACTTTACTATGATATTTCTACATTTCACTGGAAATAATTGCCAAGACCAGAATACGTATATTTTATGAACCCCTGAACCCTATATTGCCTAAGTTTACTTTATTGCCATAAAGTCCCTTGATCATGAGCCATTAATCACTGCGGTGAGCGCGAATATAGTGAACAGCTTCGAAACCTGTTAGAGGCTGACGACCTATCCCACTAAATACTTGGACGGAATGCCTATATGGTTAGTCGTATTTAGTCGCGATGCACTATATTTGAGAAAAAATAGGAATTGGCAAATCACCTATTAACATGAGGGCTAAAAACACCCATCAGTAACCCTGATGGGGCACTGCCACTTTACGGTACTCTGTTAACGTTTTGCGTATCATGAGGCTTAGGGCAATATAACTTTATGAATATATGAATGTTTCATATATATCCTAGGATACAGCTGTATTTAGTAACCACCACTCCCCACTGATAGATTTCAGACACTAGATTAATGTTTTCACTGTGTGTTATGATTATGAATCTTGTACTTGAACCTTAATTGTTATCATATGTGACTAAATTGTGAATTCTACAAAAGACAACCCAAAATGCTTGGTATATCGTTACATTTAAAAGTTGACTCAACATTCTATTTCGAGCGTATAACAACGTAGCTCATCTTCATTTATAACTTGAAACTTATGATTTTGGAGATCATACATGATTTGCTTGTGGATTTTTATACAACACAACTTGTTATTTATTTCATGAAGAACTATTATTTACTTCGACAATCACTATACACCTGTTAAATTCAGTGAAAGAAAGTTATTTTCTATTAAACTCCACGAACTCACCAACCATTGTGTTGACGTTTTAAGCATGTTTATCTCAGGTAATTAACGAAGCTGGACAAGACACGGAGCGGGCATCTTATACTCTGATAAATAAACTGGTGTAAAATCAAATATGTCATTCTTTCCAAATTACCACACTTTTGTGGGATTTTCAAATAAGATATTTTCCTTTATACTAAAACTATTATTTCGAATGACATATAACTTTCGAAATGCCTATTTTGGACCGTTTTTCTAAAATTTTAACTCGATCCTCACCGTAACACCCTAATTACTTTTCCTCTGCCACTAAACAAATTAGGGGATGTTACAGATTGGTATCAGAGCTTATGGTTATAGAGAACCAAATGTTTTCAAACATCGAACTATAACCACACTTTCAAAATAAATGATTTTACATCTTATCATCTTATGCTTTCCGTGTCTGCAGACTGCCGTGCTCAATACATTACCTACTAAGATTGTTTTGTACTAATCTTTACATGCTTGATGTATACTCTTCACACATTACACACTGCATTATTTCACACTCAATGTTACATCTTGAACGCATAAATACTCATAATTATTATTTTCAATTGCTACAGTAACATGTCTTCCATACCAACTGACATCGCTAAAACTACCTCTCTTACTACCCATGTATCACCTAGCTATCATATTACACCAAATACTGAAGATCCTTATGTACAAGTGTCACAACCTCAGCCCGACATAGAACTCACTCAGAAATCACCTCCGTCATCACCTACTCAATCACCTCCACGTCAAAAACTTAAGAGAGCAACCGAATCCTATTCAGATGAAGATCCGATTGGTGGTCAACCAACATTTGAATATGGACAGAGTTCACAACAAGAAATGACTTGGAAGAATGTTAACCTAAATTCTCCCCTACCCAATACCTCAGATTTCTCCATGCCAGATGCCCCAAACAATGCATCCTCACCCAAATCTCCTGACTACAATATAGACACCCGAGACTCCATATGGATTCACCTTCACCAACACACCAGCATACTAAACGCTCACTCTGAACAACTAAAAGAGTTACAACCATTACGATTTGAATGGTTTGATCGTAACATTGATACCCTGTTCAAGAGGACTGATGCTGAAAGACGAGAAGTGTTTGGTTTAGGAGTGAATATTGGCAATATGAAGGACAATTACGAACAAGAACTTAGAAACTTGGATGCCAGAACCCGTTGTTTAGGTAGAGGCCATACTCAAACCCACATTAGGATTGAAGACATTGAAAGAGCATTATGGTTAGCTAGAGACGCAGCAAGAACCCAAAGCCAAAAGATTGCAGCCTTGGAAAACATGTTAGCTAATCAAATGAATGCGTGCCAGGAACGTTTCTCAGCCATGGAAGCTGCACAACTGGATCTTGAGGCAGAAGTTAGACGTCTACGTCAGAGACGTAACTGATCTTAAGTATCGTTGTTGTACTAAATAAACCAAATAGTTTTGGTTAGTAGTTCATGTAATTCCAATAATTCTGTAACTTTTAGAAATTGTAATCGACTTTTAAGCTATGACAGCCTTGTTCTATCTTATCGTTCTATTGTAAACAAATTTCTCCCACCAAGCCCTAGTATAGTGATATAAGTACAAAGAGCCATGCAGAATTTCACCAATTATTACTCTTTTAGGTAAACAAATAACCCACGTAAATCAATAAGACATTAATAAAAGACCTTGTGTTGGTTGTTTTGCAAAAAAATCGATCAAACAAGTTATTAGAGTTATGTCAATTTTGATGATTGTATTCAAACTTACTACGACACTATCGGTGATTGAACATCAAATGTACCACAACTAAACAATAAACCCTAGAATTCCATGAACAAATTTTCAGAAGAAAACTTGATGAATGAAGAAAAAGTTGTTGAACTTCAGCTTTTGTAGAAAAATCCGTTTATTCCTTAGCAATCCCATACCAAGAGATGATTATTATTTTACAATGCCACCCAGACACACCATATTTCTATGATCCTCGGTTGGTGTTGGTTTTGTATTAAGATCACATTATTAGCAATAATATACAAATACTTGGTTATTTGAATTATTCTAACGATAAAGTGAATACTAAATCAACGTTTCGTGTGATGCTCATAGGAAATGGACAACATGAATCGCGTCATGCCCACAACAACCATGACTCCTAACACCACCGGAGAATTTGAAAACAATATCATTACAGTGGTTCATGAAGTGACTACAATAGTCCATCCGAGAAACCACGACATAGACAAGAAAGAGAAAAGGATGGCTATACCTTGTAAGCATAACCATGAAAGTTTCATAGGATGTAGGCCAGTTTGTCTAAAGAATTCAAAGAAAATAGCCAAACCTATTCGCACATGTGCCCAAAGAATTAGGCAAGATTTTGCACTTAAGAAAAATAACCAAAAGCGAAAACTCAAGAAGAAAAGGACCTTTATCCTCAACAAATGCGAATTTCACAACGACATCTATAACCGCAATCACCTACAAGATCGCATCGACTACCATCGTCAACAAAGGTCCAGACAAGAAGTTGGAGAGATCAACCTAACAACCCTTACTACTCGGGACAACTACCATGGGAAGCAGCCCTTTTGTCAGAAATGCAAGATGCATCATACCGGACAATGCATTGCAAAATGCGGGAAATGCCGGAAAACAGGCCAAAAGACAAGAGATTGCAAAGCCATGGAAGAAAACGAGCAACCCTCGTCCATAAAATGCCATGGATGTGGTGGAATGGGGCAATACAAGAGTCATTGCCCAAACTACAAAGTCAACTGGAAGGCCAAGATGGATGCAAGAAAATGAAGACTCGTTAAAAGACCCCAGAATGACCTCTATGTTAAGCAGATGAATGGATTCCTGCTGTAAAATAAATAAACTCTAGTTTAGGACTATCGAAGTTATATTTCCGTTTGTACTTTGCCTTAGGTTTGATGGATGTAACCTAAGTGAAACAACTATCCTTCTACCGTACGAATCTCTACCTTGTAATATTTCAGTAATCATCGTAATCTATGTCTATTTACATTTCTATATCACTTTCACTATTCATAGTTGATATGTAACAATACCTTGGTACCACCCTAGGAATTTGACTAAGCACAATATCTGATCAAACAATAGACAAATACCACATTGTAAGAAATCCTCACCTAAAATTTAAGTTTATACCTAGAATGTCCAAATATCACTTTAAGAAATTCCTGACTTATCATTGGAATATGAACAAAAACTTTACAATTCTTTTGAAAAGGATCAGAGGGTGTCCGACTGTGTGACGAAACCATTATAATTGAACCATATAAAACTTTTTGAAGAAACATAAATACCATAATGACTGAACCAAGCGTTACATCATTTGGTCCTCAATTATACATAGCCTAGCTACCTATGTATAATTTAGGAAGAATCATGTTATAAATGGAACAGTTATCTTCTTGAAGTTTTTAATAACAATTTTCATTCCAAAAACAAAATTTCGAGACAAAATAATTTGTTTATAAACCTTACTTTTAACCAACCCCATTCAGATCTACACTTATTACCCGTTACTCTCTTATACGAAGTCGAGAAAAATACAAAGCTAGAAACTTTAAAAATTCACAACAATATGTGAAAAACACAAATAACATAAATTTCATTAGAACCCATGGAAGTTAATACATAGCGAGATGATTAACATCGGAAGTGCTAATAGTACAATAAACACGATATAAGGCATACAATCTTCAATAGGTTGGCCCACCATAGAAACAACAACCCCCACCAACCCAGCGATAGCAAGAGCCACCATAGGATGAAGCACCTTGATTATTCTGCGTCATAAATACAACAAAATATTAAAATCTGTATCGAGACTTATAACTAAACATAAACGAGATTTTATTCCACATTCATTAAAGGTTACATCGACACACAACAAAGCTACATTCTAACCACACTAGCTCGAGATTCTCACCCCAGCAGTTTATCCACGTTAATCGCTAAAATTGTGAGAGGGACAATGAACACCAGAGATGCGATGAAGTAATTGGAGTTTTCATCGGGGAAGAAGGCCAGATAAATGGCGACAAGGACAATGTACACGGTGGCTACGACAATGGCGATCGGCGGCATGGTGTATTTTTCGGAAGAAATGAAGTCGAATGAAAGGGAAGAATCGAAAAGGTGAAAAGGGAAAAAGTAGATAGGATATTTATAGGAAAAGATAAATAGGGAATATAAGTGGAGAAACTAGCCGTTATTTTACTATTCTCGATCATTAAATTTCAAATCACTACCATTAAAAATCCCCTAGTCTCGACCGTTAGAACACTAAACATTAAGTGTTAAATATTCCTACTCTCGGCCGTTACTTTCAATATTCGTAGCCTATAAATTAAATTATTGACCAAACATTCGAAATTATTTCATCTAGTACAAATAAATCTAGTAGGAATCTCGCCTCTTTGATATTCAAATAAGAAATATCTCGACAACATCTTCCATAAACTCTCACCTCAGAACACCACATTTTTCAATACCTATCACGGACTGAACTTCGGGACGAAGTTCAAAACTTAGGGGTAGATACTGTAGGATTTCACGAAAATCAATGACGATAATCCTCATTAATTAATAATAACCTCGCCTTACCGTTTAATAAAACCCATTTTTACGGAGAAATTTAAACTTTTCTTTCATTGTTATCATTACCACATTACGTTTTGACAACATATATTAAATGACAACACGTACCTCGGGACTCAGTGTTTCACAAAACTCCATCCACACTAAATCTATATTACACAAATTACACATTATAGTTGAAACTACTAAACCTATAACTTGATACATTAATCACATTTATATTTCCCTAATTACATTTATTTATACAAAAAATATTTCATTACACACACCAAATTAATTAAGCTACAACCCAACCTGACCCTCAACCCAGTCCACGCCACCTCACAGCCCAATCTCCAAACCCATTTGCCATTTCATGATTATAAGTGTGTTCAACAGTCAAATCCTCTCCAAAACGAACCTTGTTCTCTCGATTCTTAAACACAACACACCCATATTTTTGCACCATCCTACTCACCACCCACTAGACTCCTCGAGTGCCAAATTTCGGAAACACAAGTCGAGTTTCGATATGATTTTAAATGCCAAGTTGCTTGTCCCATTTTCCTAAATTCGACATATACCAAAGACCACAAAACACGACTGTTTTAAAACCCGATTTCTCCTACATTCCATACATGATATTTTTACCAATATACAACTTTTAGAATGAGTATAGGGCAGCAGGAAAACAAGATAGTACGCTAGTTTCATTCTTGTGCATATATAAAAAGAAAACCGTATATATCCATATTACAATAACACAAGATAAGATTTCCCCATGTTACCACATCCACCTAAATATCTTATATTGTCAGTAGAAGCACTTAGGTGTCCATTCGGCTACAGTGTCCTTCAATAATTGATTTGGGAAGTCAAGAGTCAATTGAAACGTGTGTAACTCTTCTATATATACTACCCTACTTCTGGCAGCCCACACTACTTCTCCTACACTTCTTACTCACATTCTAACTCTCTTTCACCCACAAGACCATGAAAGACCAGAAGTTTTAGCTCGTTCGTTTGGAAGTTTTTCGAGTAAACGGGTTAAGTAGTAGTTAGCGAAGTGGGTTGCATCTTGTGCTTCGTTCGCCTTTTCACGACTCTCCACCACCTCTAGAGGGTGTAGTAAGTACTCGTTAAACCTCCTTATTTTATTTCTCACATGCACAAAAATCATCCATGCAACATCACTTTAGTTATTCGAACATGTCACATCTTGTGTATTATCAGTACGTATAGTAAAGACTACAAACCCACTCCACTGTGAAGGTTTAAAAATCACAACTCACCTCATTTTCAAGTTTAAGATATCACGTACGCCATGCATCATTTTGTTTCCCACTCGAACGTATGAACATTACTATATATTATCATGTACATTTCATTTAGAATACACCATGCACACTGTCGAACACTCACCTTGTGGAATCTTAATAATCACTCACCCATTTCTTATAAACTCGCATTGCATGCATCGAACATTCATACCCAGCACACACATAAACACTAAAACTGGAAAACACTTGGAAGAAAAGACTAAGTGATTTGTTTGTATAAAACAGTTCCCAGTCGCTTCAAATACGGCCCCATATCTCCCGAATCGACTTAATAACTATACGCTATTTTTACCCGACCTATTTCACAACATGACTAACTATTAATTTCATATAAACAACTTGTAGCCAAAATCAAATAACGACCATATAAAACAGCCAAGCTATTCGCAGAAACACTAGATCATTATCATAAAATATAACCTTAAACTATTTTACCGATTGGGCTAAAATTCAAGCCCAATAAGCATTTGAGTATCAGCAGTCCAATAGGCCCGTATGATACATTTTTAGAACCACAAAAATAGCCCAAGTTCAGGCCCAAAACTATTTTCACGCCCTCGCCTCTAAATTTATTAACGGGCCATAATATAAATCGTTAATTGGCCCATTGATACAAAAATAAGCTCTTTTCGGGAATAAGCACTTGAAATAAGCTAAAATGAACTTAATAAAGATATAGAAATTTTCAGAATATTTTTCCCGTTGTTTTTATGCAAAAAGGACTAAAAATGTGACGCGCTTTAACTAGAAGGACTAAAACTGCCAAATTAAGAAATGTAGGGACTGAAGCTGTGAAAACAGTTATAAAGGACTTAGATTGACATATCATTGAACTTCAAGCCCTATATGGACATATGGACAATTGTTGGACTATTATGGACAAAGGACTTAACCGAGGACTAACGACGTAACGCAATCACAGTTAGACTAAAGAATATAAAATCTGAAAAGGACAAGGACCTATTTAATTTCACTTGACATTCTTAGTTTATTTTTCATTTTCACCCCAGCACTTCATATGCATTTTCATATTTTTTAGTTACATGTTATTTACGTTTTCGTTATTTATTATAACCAGGATATAACGATTTCACCTTGCATATCCTTTTTGCATATTTTGAAAAGGTAATATTTTGGGACGATTGATAAAAGAATTAAGATAATATCATATATGATATTATATTTTTAACTTGAGGCATTTTAAGCATATCACACTCATATCACCGATCAAATCGTTATACGATTCTCACATCACACTCACTGTTAGCAGTAAGTCAGAATCTTAGACTTCCCTTATATTCAGGTTTCGTATCGAAGACGTTTCCGTGATCGTTCCATAGATCTAATAATTCTATCTTGTCAGATACGCTTCAGGTGAGTCGTGGCCCCTACTTTTAACACTTATTTTTAATAACTCTTTTGGGGGAGATACATGCTTTAACTGTTTTCAGTTACTTAAATAAAACTCTTATGATTTACTCAAAATCATCCACCATGCTTTACATGTTTGAGAGGAATATATATTCGTTATATGTGCAAACTACTTGTTTAGCTTAAACACTGAATTTGAAGGATAACATTTTCAAAACTACTTGACGTAACATGATACTGAGACTCGTTGTATGCATTCATATAACAAATGAATGTACTGTTACTTTACTATGATATTTCTACATTTCACTGGAAATAATTGCCAAGACCAGAATACGTATATTTTATGAACCCCTGAACCCTATATTGCCTAAGTTTACTTTATTGCCATAAAGTTCCTTGCTTATGAGCCATTAATCACTGCGGTGAGCGCGAATATAGTGAACAGCTTCGAAACCTGTTAGAGGCTGACGACCTATCCCACTAAATACTTGGACGGAATGCCTATATGGTTAGTCGTATTTAGTCGCGATGCACTATATTTGAGAAAAAATAGGAATTGGCAAATCACCTATTAACATGAGGGCTAAAAACACCCATCAGTAACCCTGATGGGACACTGCCACTTTACGGTACTCTGTTAACGTTTTGCGTGTCATGAGGCTTAGGGCAATATAACTTTATGAATATATGAATGTTTCATATATATCCTAGGATACAGCTGTATTTAGTAACCACCACTCCCCACTGATAGATTTCAGACACTAGATTAATGTTTTCACTGTGTGTTATGATTATGAATCCTGTACTTGAACCTTAATTGTTATCATATGTGACTAAATTGTGAATTCTACAAAAGACAACCCAAAATGCTTGGTATATCGTTACATTTAAAAGTTGACTCAACATTCTATTTCGAGCGTATAACAACGTAGCTCATCTTCATTTATAACTTGAAACTTATGATTTTGGAGATCATACATGATTTGCTTGTGGATTTTTATACAACACAACTTGTTATTTATTTCATGAAGAACTATTATTATTTACTTCGACAATCACTATACACCTGTTAAATTCAGTGAAAGAAAGTTATTTTCTATTAAACTCCACGAACTCACCAACCATTGTGTTGACGTTTTAAGCATGTTTATCTCAGGTAATTAACGGAGCAGGACAAGACACGGAGCGGGCATCTTATACTCTGATAAATAAACTGGTGTAAAATCAAATATGTCATTCTTTCCAAATTACCACACTTTTGTGGGATTTTCAAATAAGATATTTTCCTTTATACTAAAACTATTATTTCAAATGACATATAACTTTCAAAATGCCTATTTTGGACCGTTTTTCTAAAATTTTAACTCGATTCTCACCGTAACACCCTAATTACTTTTCCGCTGCCACTAAACAAATTAGGGGATGTTACATATGAACCTCACCAACATTATGTTGACGTTTTTAAGCATCATTTTCAGGTGAGCATTCTAAGGCTAAGGTAGAGGGAAGCGACTAAACGAGACTTAGTTGCATTTGAGAACGATTTATCTTTATGTTTTGATTTGAATATGTTTGATTTTGATTGTGATACTTTAATGTCTTTCGACTAGTACTTTATATTCTATTGAAGATACCTATTGGAGAGTTGTTTTGGTTATTTTCTTTTGGGGTATCGTTACGACACTTCGTGTCTGTACTTTGCTCTATTTATGTGCATGTAGTAATTCTCTATTTAGACACCATGTGTTGTGATGATATCCATGAAGTTACACTCGCGTTTCCGCCTTGGCGAGGTGTGACAGTTGATGTCTTTATAATACATTACTGATCGCCTTCACTGTTTTTAATTTAGTCCCGTGATTTTCATAGGCCATAGAACTAGTTTAAGGACTACAATTGAGTATATCTTATAACTCTTATTATACTGAAATTGTAAAGTTTAGAATGAAAACAAACGAGCTGGGAAACCCGCGCTTTGCTGCGGGAGTGCGGTGCTAAGTTTTGTTTGAAATTAGTAACACCCCAAAAATCGTAATGAAGCAGCGGAAGTCTAATTTGGGATATTACATCTTAGATCGTAGTCATAATTATAGAAAACGACTCGAAAGAGACGTTTTGTGAAAATTTGTTATCATTCATCAAATTAAAATCAGAGTTGTCAACAACAGCGTCATAAAATTTAGAAATACAAAAAGAAAAATGTTTAAGATGAATGAAAACATTTGTTGTTGGACAACGTCCAAAAGGGGGCCCTGTTCCACTCCGTGCCTTTAGCTTCTTTAAATACCTGAGATAAAACATGCTTAAAACGTCAACACAAAGGTTGAGTGAATTCATAGTGTTTAATTTGTAATAGTTTGAACACAAGTCAGATAATAGTGAAAACAATGATATTGAAGTGTGATATAGATATTGCCCTAAGCCTCATGACACGCAAACCTTAACATCGGGTGTAATAATAAATAATATAAATAGCCCATATCATAGCAATGATGTGGGTGATAATGCCCTCGTCGTAGGAGTTTGCCAAACTCTTGATAATTCGAATAAAGTGCACTTGGTTACCATTCCAGGCTAACTTCAAGTGGGTCATCAACTTCCAATAGATCTATTCACTAAATTCGCGTTCACTCGCAAGTGATTAATGGTTCATGATATAAGGGACTTTTTGGCAGGGTGGTAACTTAGGCAATATTAACTTAGCAATATCGATCAGGATAGCATACAAAAATATTTGTGTTCAGATTTATAGCATGTATCTCCCCACGGGATTTGAAAACATAGTAAAATGTGGGACTATGAACTCACCTTGGTAGTAGTAGGATCTGTGATGAAATAGAATCAAAAGGGTGTAGTTACTCCGAGGCGTGACCTAAATTAGTATGGCATAATTTAGTTTGCATTTATGATTAAGATTCGATGAACGTAAAATAGTTTATATATTTTCAAAACGATCATGTCATTGTCTCACGTTTTAACTATTTATTTTACGGCGTAATTATCATTGTCGTATAACAATTTTAGTATTTCGGTTAGTCGTTTTTGTCACGATTTTTAATAGTTAATATCCGACATGTTGTTAGTTCGGGTGTTATTAAGTGACCTCATAAACAAAATATGACATTCACCTTTTAATTTATAATTCAAACGCTCCCTTTAGTTTCATAATGAAATTCCTATGAGCTGTGGCCCAACTCAACTGTAACCCAACTCCCTAGTGGCTTCGGCCCAATTCTAAGCTCAACCCAACCTCTTCTTTTATTTATTTGCTGGGCTTCGGCCCAGTGTTCATTCTAAGCCCAAATCCTACTTCCAAATGTGCAGATTTTGTTTTTTTAAGAGTAGCGCTAAAGTGGTTTGTCTGGTATCATTTAGTTGGAACAAAACATTTATATAGCCAAGTTTTTTAAAAAGACTGTCTCCACTTGAGACTTCGTCGAGGGTGGAGGCTACTGGGGTCTCGCTTGCTAACGACTCTCGAGTACTACTCGAGCACAAGTCGTTGGGTTGCTAAGGGTTGAATACGCAAAGACTAGCCCGGGCTTTATGTAATAATTTCGACTACTCTTTAACTGTTAACTCTTTTAATTCCTTACCGACCTCTGACCTATCCGTAACCAAAACTAACCCATGACTTTTTAAAGTCAAAACCCCCATTCGACCCGTTTTTAATTCCAATACCACATTTGCCTATTTTAGACCGCAAATCAAATACAGTTTTACAACAATATCGATTTATCCCTTCATCAAAAATCAATCATACTCATTTAAGCCTACTTCGACCTACTTCAAGCAACACCTTATTCGCAATTTATTCTTAATCTCAACATACTTACATTTTATCAATATACCCACAAATGTTCTAATTTATTTATCTCTATTCCTAGTTTTCTATCTTATATAATCGAATGAAGACAGAAATAATTTAAATCAACCTTAAACAAAGTTTAACCTGGAATTTGTAGAACTCTAATTAGACCCGAATCCAAAAGCTCCAACCCGATCAACCTTGCTTCCAAACCGAATCACAACCTTCACTTTTATCCTCACTTGAGAACTTCTCAGTTTTTGTGGTGTTTGGTGATGAATGTTGTGATTCGATCTCTCCCTGGAAGGCTCGGATTTATACTGGGTTGAGGAGAATAGCTCCATACGAGCTTTCGGGTTGTGGGAAAACCAACCTTCCTAATCGGTGTGATATCTCTATATGCTCCTATTCTTATGTAGTCCCGTGACAAAGAAAAGGGACAAAGCTTCGAGGTCAACACTAATTAATTCGTGATGGTGATGGTTCGGTTGTTTTCTGGGTTTTCGAGGGAAACAGCGGAGCGTCAAGACAAGGGGATAGTGTTTTTTGATGGTGGTGATTTTGCCGAAAAGGTGATAAGGTGAAAAGGTGGAGTAGAAAGTGGTGAAGTTTTTGGTGGAAATGGTGTTTTCGACAAGATCAAGAAAGAAGGAGTAGTAGCAGTAGGTTATATAAAAAAAAAATTTGTGTTGGGAGATGTGGTGTTGATAAAAGTCAAATAGGCAGTCAGTAGACAAGTTATATAACTTGTGGAGTGTGCCGACAAAGCCAAGAAGAGTAATTAAATAAATAATTATATAATAGTAGTAGTGATTTTAATTAAAGGTGTAGGGTTTTATTTATTTGGTGATAAGAATGGGAGGTGAAGGCAAAAGTGAAGGTGTTGATGGGATGCATTTGTGCTTCTAAATACCCGGGTTTCGTTAGTCCGTGTCGTATATGGCTTCCTTTAAACTTCTCTAGCTCGAGAGTTTTAGAGTCGTCTTTCGTTATTCGTTTTTATCTCAGAGTCCGTATTTATTTTTATGATCTGCTTTGTATATTCTTTGTTTGATTTATTTAGCTCATGCCATACGGTCACAGTGTCGGTACGCGTGTGGTTACAATAAGAATGTTATGTGATCGTTTCGTAATCTCACTAGTCATTTAAAAAAAAATATAACAATAATTTGAAATGCAACGGTGAATAACATAACTTGATTAAATTTCATAACCAATAGTTTCGGGTTTACAGAAAGTTTATAACTCGAAAATTTCGGGTTATTACAGTACCTACTCCTAATTCTGAATTCCGTCCCGGAATTCTTAGTCCGTGGTGGTGGTTGGTGTTGGCTCGGGAAAAAGGTGTGGATATTTAGCACGAATTCGGTCCTCACGTTCCCACGTGAACTCTGGTCCTCTTTTTGAGTTCCATCGGACTTTGACGATGGGAATGCGGCTTTGTTTTAGTTGTTTCACATCTCGGTCCATAATCTCTACTGGCTCCTCTATAAAATTAAGCTTCTCGTCAATTCGAAGTTCTTTGTATGGGATGATAAGGGTTTCATCTGATAAACACTTTTTCAGGTTGGATACATGAAAGGTATTGTGTACCCTACTGAGTTCTTCAGGAAGTTCGAGTTTATATGCCACTGGACCAACCCTTTCTAGTATCTTGAATGGTCCAACATATCTGGGGTTCAACTTACCACGTTTCCCAAACCTAATCATTCCTTTCCAAGGAGATACCTTCAACATAACCCTGTCTCCAACTTCAAACTCCATAGGTTTCCTTCTCACGTCGGCATAGCTTTTCTGTCTGTCTCGAGCGGCTTGTAAGCGTTGTTTGATTTGGACAATCTTTTCGGTGGTTTCATGAATAAGTTCGGGCCCGGTGATTTGTGCATCTCCAACTTCGGTCCAACAGATGGGCGAACGACATTTTCTACCATAAAGTGCTTCGAATGGAGCAGCTTTAATGCTAGCGTGGTAACTATTGTTGTATGAAAACTCTACTAACGGTAAGTGTTTATCCCATCCTTTTCCAAAGTCGATCACACATGCTCGCAGCATATCTTCCAAGGTTTGGATAGTTCTCTCACTCTGACCATCAGTCTGCGGGTGGTAGGCGGTACTCATATCTAGTTGAGTATTCAAAGCCTTCTGCAATGACCGCCAAAAGTTTGACGTAAAACGACTATCTCGGTCGGAGATGATGGAAACCGGCACTCCATGTCGGGAGACTATTTCCTTCATATACAATCGCGCAAGGGTATCCATACTGTCGGTTTCTTTGATTGCAAGGAAGTGAGCAGATTTGGTGAGACGATCAACAATGACCCAAATAGTGTCAAGTCCACCCGAGGTTTTAGGTAGTTTCGTGATGAAGTCCATCGTAATCCTTTCCCACTTCCATGTTGGGATCTCTGGCTGTGTTAACATTCCGGACGGTCGTTGGTGTTCTGCTTTTACTCTAGCACATGTCAAACATTTTCCGACATACATAGCGATGTCGGCCTTCATGTTTGGCCACCAGTACAACTTCTTGAGATCCTGATACATCTTATCAGCCCCCAGATGAATGGAATATTTCGACTTATGGGATTCGTGCATGATAAGATCACGCAGTCCCCCGTATAGTGGAATCCATGCTCTGTCACCGAAACACAACGTCCCATCTTGTTTTCTTACAAAACCGTTCTCGATTTCCGGCATCCTATGAATCTTCTCATTCGGTCGGTTCTCTTCCTCCAAGGCTCCGGCCTGAGCTTCTAAAATTTTGGCTGGAAGTGGTGACCTAACTGTAATTCCCAAAGATCGAACTCTAAGGGGTTTGATTCGTTCTTTTCGACTCAAGGCATCAGCCACTACATTTGCCTTTCCAGGATGATAACGAATCTCACAATCGTAATCACTGAGTAACTCCAACCATCGGCGTTGTCGCATGTTCAGTTCTTTCTGATCTAGTATGTGTTGAAGGCTCTTGTGATCTGTAAACACCTTACACTTGGTGCCATACAAATAGTGTCTCCACATTTTAAGAGCGAACACTACTGCTCCTAACTCAAGATCGTGGGTCGTGTAGTTCTTTTCGTGGGTTTTGAGTTGTCGGGAAGCATATGCGATAACCTTACTCCTTTGCATCAATACGGCTCCCAAGCCTTGGCACGATGCATCACAATACACCTCGAAGTCTTCACTTCCTTCGGGTAGTGCTAAGATCGGAGCTTCACAAAGCTTTTGTTTCAACAGTTGGAATGACGTCTCTTGCTCCTCTCCCCATTCAAATTTCTTCTTCTTTTGTGTCAATTCCGTCAAAGGTTTGGCGATCTTGGAGAAACCCTCGATGAATCTCCGATAGTACCCAGCAAGACCTAAAAATTGGCGTATCTCCGTGGGGCTTGTTGGAGATGCCCAATCCTTAACAGCTTCGATTTTTGCGGGGTCCACGTGAATACCTTTGCTGTCGATGACATGCCCCAGAAATTGCACTTTCTCAATCCAAAAATCACACTTGGAAAATTTGGCATACAGTTTCTCTCCTTCGAGCAGTCCTAGGATAGTTCTCAAATGCTCCGCATGTTCTTCCTTGTTACGGGAGTAGATGAGGATGTCATCTATGAACACAATTACGAACTTGTCCAAATATGGCTTGCACACTCGGTTCATTAGGTCCATGAACACGGCTGGTGCGTTCGTCAGTCCAAATGGCATCACTTGGAACTCATAGTGCCCGTATCGTGTACGAAACGCGGTCTTCGGTATATCTCCTTCCTTAACTCTCAGTTGATGGTATCCTGACCTTAAATCAATCTTCGAGTATACACTCGATCCTTGCAGTTGGTCGAACAGATCGTCGATTCTGGGTAATGGGTATCGGTTCTTTACAGTAAGCTTGTTCAATTCGCGGTAATCGATGCACATTCGGAAGGATCCATCCTTCTTCTTGACAAACAGCACTGGAGCTCCCCATGGCGATGAACTCGGGCGTATGAATCCTTTATCTGATAATTCTTGCAATTGCTCAGATAACTCTTTCATTTCAGATGGTGCCAACCTATAAGGTGCTCGTGCCACTGGTGCTGCTCCTGGCACTAGCTCGATCTGAAATTCTACTTGTCGAGTTGGCGGAAGGCCAGGTAAGTCTTCGGGGAATACTTCGGGAAATTCTCTAACTATTGGCACATCTTCTAGTCGCTTCTCCTCCGACTTCGTCTCGGTTACTTGTGCCAGAAATACAAGACATCCTCGTTCGATATACTTCATTGTTTTGCAGCACGATATGATACTTAGTCGAGTCTTACTCCGTCTGCCGCGGACAACTAAAGTTTCTCCTTCACATGGGATGTGAACAACCTTCTCCGTCGCATATAATTCTAGCGTGGTTCTTGGATAACCAATCCATGCCGATAACTACGTCGAAACTACCAAGTTGGATGGGCATGAGGTCTATGTCAAATGGTTGGTTTAGTAGAAGTAGGGTGCAGTTTCGGATTAGGGTGTTAGTTTTTACTAGTTTGCCGTCAGCTAGTTCTATTTCGTAGGTGGTGCTCAATTTGGTCGGTGTAATATCAAGTTGAGATGCAAAAGAAGAAGATACAAAACTTTTGTCGGCTCCAGAATCAAATAAAACTTTAGCAGGGTGGTTATTAAGAGGAAACGTACCGGTCACTACATTGGGATCTTGTTCAACATTTCCGTCTCCTAGTACATATGCTCTCCCACGAGCATTGTTGACGGGATTGGCAACCTGATTCGGACACTGGTTCTTGTAGTGTCCCTTCTTACCACATCCATGACACACTATGGCTACTGGTTGTAGGTTGGCTCCTGTGGCCTTGCAATCTTGGGTTTTGTGGCCGGTCCTCTGACACTTTCCACATTTGGCGAAACAGGGTCCTTGATGGTGCATCTTACATCGGTTGCACATGGGAGCGGGTCCAGCATAGCCCCCAGTTCCAGTAGGTGTGGCAGCGTACGCCCTGGCAGCTTCCTGTCGGCGATTCTGTTGGTTATGGTGGTGGTTCCGGTTTTGCTGATAGCTTTGGGTGTTGTTGCGGTTATGGTTTTGGTTATGGTGGGAGTTGTTGTTGCTGTGATTGTTTCTACGATCATCAAATTTCCTTTTGTGATCGTTGCTTCCCTGAGCTTGATTACGCCTGATTTCCCTTTCCAGTAACTTCTGAGCAGTCTCCATGGCTTCCTCCAGTGTTTGTGGTTTGGACACTGTGACATCTCCTTCTATGCTTCTGGGTAGTCCTTCAACATATCTTTCCAGTGTCTTTTCGAAATCCGGTACCTTGGTTGGGCATAGTATGGAGAGTTCTTGGAATCTCCTATCATAAGCCCTAAGATCATATCCTTTTACCACCAACCGATCAAACTCATCTTCCATCTTTCGAATTTCAGTGCGAGGACAATACTTCTTCAACATCTTCTGTTTGAACTCAGCCCATGGAAGTTGGTAAGCTCTATCATTACCCATTTTATGAGCAGTGGCGTTCCACCACGACAATGCATCATCTGTCAAGGTGCCAGTAGCAAAGGCGACTTTATCGCTTTCGGCACAACCACTCCTTGTGAAAACAGTCTCTGAACGCTCAAACCATCGAGCTAACTCTGTCACTCCTTCAGTACCTTTAAAGGTTGGCGGTTTGCAACTCATAAATTCCTTGTACGTGCACTTGCGGGTTGCAGCTGGCTCACTCTCGGCAGTTGGCCTTGTTGCACTACCGGTAGGAGTTGTGGCTGCAGCTTGAGCTATCAATGCAGCAGTCACGCTTTCCGTGATCAATCGGCGGATCTCTTCCGGAGTCATGATCGATCCAGCGACTGCTTCTGTAGTTCTGTTGCGGGTAGCCATGTTCTAACAATACACAAGAACATAAATTTAGGTTTTACGGTTAATATAATCAAGTGAGGCGTCATGATAGTAGCATACAACATTCTCATAAACAAGGTTATCATAATTAATCATCACGACATGTCTGAATACAATCACAACATACATGGAATAATATGGTAACGTATAAAAGAAAATCACAACACATAAACGAAGAAAGCAACCATAACATAGATTAATATTGGTACATAGTCATCATAACTAACCATGAGTTTTAATAATTCAATACATTGTTTCCAAAAGAACAATACAATACAGATTATTAATGCCACGCAGGGCAAGTTACGGTGTCACTACTACAACAATATGTGGCTAATCTACGAAGTGCCAGGTGCATCTCCAGGTCCATGCTGCAATCCTCTAACAGTCTCGGCCAACTCCTCCATCCTCTGGTCTCTGACCCTCTCTCTAGCCTGTAACTCTCCAACCGCTCCTCCAAGAGCATGGATGGTACTGTCAGCTACTGCCAGCCTCTCGGTCTGATGCTCGATCATCTGCTGCTGCATCGCTACAATCTCTCTCAGCTGCTGTGTCTCATGACTCTGGGCATCTAGGCTCTGACCAAACTCAGTAACAATCTCTCTAACTCCCTCTAGCTCGGTGCCAAATAGATCGAACACCTCCTCCATAGCAATCCTCCCGACCACGAGGTTCTCGACCTCCTCCTGTATGTTCTCGACTCGCTCGAGAGATATATCATCGATCAGACTCAGCAACTCATCAAGACGATCCTCATGTCGGGCCAGTCTGGCGGCCAGCAGTGGGATGGTGTGATGAATAGGCTCTCCTGTGACTGGGAGGACAGCTGATGAACACTCCCCCAGCTCCGAAGCTCTGGGGGCTCCCTCCTGAAGTCTCCAATGACGAATGCACTCCAACAAAAATGACCATCTACGAGCATCGACCCTCCTGTGAACACGGGGCTCGGATGGGGAAGGACTCACGGGGTGCTCTCTCTCAGGAGAGGGTAGAGGAACACTCCGAGCCCGAATAGGTGAGGCAATGGGAGATGAGATAGGAGATGTCAAAGGGACAGTGGTAGTCTGAGTATAAAACACAGTAGGGGGTGGTATAGGTGATGGTGCATCCTCGGGCGAGGGTGGTGGAGTCGGGAGCATATAAGAGTGGGGCTGTGGCACTGATGGGGATGGCTCAGGAGAACTGGGTGATGGTGTGGCTACAAGAGCTGGTGGTGGTGGTACTATGGCTGGTGGGGTACGTACTCGTTTCCGAGCAGTGTAAACATAGGTGAAACTGTTGGGACCGTACTTGAACCTCTTCCTAAAAGGAGCTGGCTCATAAGGCTGGAGGACTCTAACTCGCTTGCGCCGGCGGACCGGTGCAGGCGGGGGTGGTGGTGGGATGGATATGGCTGAGTCAGAGGAATCTGAGTCGGAGGACTCATCATCCGCCTCTGATCCAGATGAATGGTGGGGTGTCAAAACTCGGGGTGGAGGTGGTGATGGACAATCATCAGCAGCCAGAAACTGCTGTGACTCGTAATACTGGTCAAGAGTCAAGGGGCCATAAGCACGTGAGGATGACAGTGGGATAGTGGGTGTAATGACTGGTGTGGAAGCGACTTCACCCTCCTCGAAGGGCTCCGTCTCTCCAGACACATCCCCAGATGGGACCAAAGATGGAACAGTGGGTACAACAGGTAAAGTGCTGTCAGTGTCATAGTCAGACAAAATGATAGTGGGGACAGAGGGTGATGCCGGTAGTGCGTCATCACTGTCGGAAAGTATGATGATAGGAGGCGACATGGTACTGTAATATCCCAATAATACTAAGTGTAAGTCATTAATAATATAAATATGCATTAGTCATAATAACATATGAAAGTGATAAAACTAATTTGTCATGCATAATCTGCCAAGCAAATCTCTATGCTATTTTCTATAGTGATAAAATTTGTTTGTCATGCATAATCTGCCAAGCAAATCTCAATGCAAATATAATAACATTTGTAAATGATAAATTTTTATTCGTTATGCATAATCTGCCAAGCAAATCTCAATGCAAAAGTGTAAGTGTAGCAAAGTGTTGGCACGGAGGGCATAGGGTGGTAAGGTTTAAAATGGTCCTTTTAGAAATCGCGGTTATAGTCCAATGTTTTTGAAAAGCATTTGGTTCTCTATAACCATGGCTCTGATGCCAATCTGTAACACCCCAAAAATCGTAATGAAGCAGCGGAAGTCTAATTTGGGATATTACATCTTAGATCGTAGTCATAATTATAGAAAACGACTCGAAAGAGACGTTTTGTGAAAATTTGTTATCATTCATCAAATTAAAATCAGAGTTGTCAACAACAGCGTCATAAAATTTAGAAATACAAAAAGAAAAATGTTTAAGATGAATGAAAACATTTGTTGTTGGACAACGTCCAAAAGGGGGCCCTGTTCCACTCCGTGCCTTTAGCTTCTTTAAATACCTGAGATAAAAAATGCTTAAAACGTCAACACAAAGGTTGAGTGAATTCATAGTGTTTAATTTGTAATAGTTTGAACACAAGTCAGATAATAGTGAAAACAATGATATTGAAGTGTGATATAGATATTGCCCTAAGCCTCATGACACGCAAACCTTAACATCGGGTGTAATAATAAATAATATAAATAGCCCATATCATAGCAATGATGTGGGTGATAATGCCCTCGTCGTAGGAGTTTGCCAAACTCTTGATAATTCGAATAAAGTGCACTTGGTTACCATTCCAGGCTAACTTCAAGTGGGTCGTCAACTTCCAATAGATCTATTCACTAAATTCGCGTTCACTCGCAAGTGATTAATGGTTCATGATATAAGGGACTTTTTGGCAGGGTGGTAACTTAGGCAATATTAACTTAGCAATATCGATCAGGATAGCATACAAAAATATTTGTGTTCAGATTTATAGCATGTATCTCCCCACGGGATTTGAAAACATAGTAAAATGTGGGACTATGAACTCACCTTGGTAGTAGTAGGATCTGTGATGAAATAGAATCAAAAGGGTGTAGTTACTCCGAGGCGTGACCTAAATTAGTATGGCATAATTTAGTTTGCATTTATGATTAAGATTCGATGAACGTAAAATAGTTTATATATTTTCAAAACGATCATGTCATTGTCTCACGTTTTAACTATTTATTTTACGGCGTAATTATCATTGTCGTATAACAATTTTAGTATTTCGGTTAGTCGTTTTTGTCACGATTTTTAATAGTTAATATCCGACATGTTGTTAGTTCAGGTGTTATTAAGTGACCTCATAAACAAAATATGACATTCACCTTTTAATTTATAATTCAAACGCTCCCTTTAGTTTCATAATGAAATTCCTATGAGCTGTGGCCCAACTCAACTGTAACCCAACTCCCTAGTGGCTTCGGCCCAATTCTAAGCTCAACCCAACCTCTTCTTTTATTTATTTGCTGGGCTTCGGCCCAGTGTTCATTCTAAGCCCAAATCCTACTTCCAAATGTGCAGATTTTGTTTTTTTAAGAGTAGCGCTAAAGTGGTTTGTCTGGTATCATTTAGTTGGAACAAAACATTTATATAGCCAAGTTTTTTAAAAAGACTGTCTCCACTTGAGACTTCGTCGAGGGTGGAGGCTACTGGGGTCTCGCTTGCTAACGACTCTCGAGTACTACTCGAGCACAAGTCGTTGGGTTGCTAAGGGTTGAATACGCAAAGACTAGCCCGGGCTTTATGTAATAATTTCGACTACTCTTTAACTGTTAACTCTTTTAATTCCTTACCGACCTCTGACCTATCCGTAACCAAAACTAACCCATGACTTTTTAAAGTCAAAACCCCCATTCGACCCGTTTTAATTCCAATACCACATTTGCCTATTTTAGACCGCAAATCAAATACAGTTTTACAACAATATCGATTTATCCCTTCATCAAAAATCAATCATACTCATTTAAGCCTACTTCGACCTACTTCAAGCAACACCTTATTCGCAATTTATTCTTAATCTCAACATACTTACATTTTATCAATATACCCACAAATGTTCTAATTTATTTATCTCTATTCCTAGTTTTCTATCTTATATAATCGAATGAAGGCAGAAATAATTTAAATCAACCTTAAACAAAGTTTAACCTGGAATTTGTAGAACTCTAATTAGACCCGAATCCAAAAGCTCCAACCCGATCAACCTTGCTTCCAAACCGAATCACAACCTTCACTTTTATCCTCACTTGAGAACTTCTCAGTTTTTGTGGTGTTTGGTGATGAATGTTGTGATTCGATCTCTCCCTGGAAGGCTCGGATTTATACTGGGTTGAGGAGAATAGCTCCATACGAGCTTTCGGGTTGTGGGAAAACCAACCTTCCTAATCGGTGTGATATCTCTATATGCTCCTATTCTTATGTAGTCCCGTGACAAAGAAAAGGGACAAAGCTTCGAGGTCAACACTAATTAATTCGTGATGGTGATGGTTCGGTTGTTTTCTGGGTTTTCGAGGGAAACAGCGAAGCGTCAAGACAAGGGGATAGTGTTTTTTGATGGTGGTGATTTTGCCGAAAAGGTGATAAGGTGAAAAGGTGGAGTAGAAAGTGGTGAAGTTTTTGGTGGAAATGGTGTTTTCGACAAGATCAAGAAAGAAGGAGTAGTAGCAGTAGGTTATATAAAAAAAAAATTTTGTGTTGGGAGATGTGGTGTTGATAAAAGTCAAATAGGCAGTCAGTAGACAAGTTATATAACTTGTGGAGTGTGCCGACAAAGCCAAGAAGAGTAATTAAATAAATAATTATATAATAGTAGTAGTGATTTTAATTAAAGGTGTATGGTTTTATTTATTTGGTGATAAGAATGGGAGGTGAAGGCAAAAGTGAAGGTGTTGATGGGATGCATTTGTGCTTCTAAATACCCGGGTTTCGTTAGTCCGTGTCGTATATGGCTTCCTTTAAACTTCTCTAGCTCGAGAGTTTTAGAGTCGTCTTTCGTTATTCGTTTTTATCTCAGAGTCCGTATTTATTTTTATGATCTGCTTTGTATATTCTTTGTTTGATTTATTTAGCTCATGCCATACGGTCACAGTGTCGGTACGCGTGTGGTTACAATAAGAATGTTATGTGATCGTTTCGTAATCTCACTAGTCATTTAAAAAAATATATAACAATAATTTGAAATGCAACGGTGAATAACATAACTTGATTAAATTTCATAACCAATAGTTTCGGGTTTACAGAAAGTTTATAACTCGAAAATTTCAGGTTATTACAGGTGCTAAGTTTTGTTTGAAATTAGTTATAAAATATTGATCCTTTATAGAACCGGCAATCTAGAAAGCACGAAACGAATCGTATTTGCCAAATATATTGAAATATATTGAATTCTTGAAAGTATTGCAAGTTTATACTCGTTTTCGTTGGAAAATTATTTCGTGAACAATGGCGCAAGTTTCGTAATTTTTCGAGTCCGTTTGGTATGTCGAATGAGCCTCAGAGTGTTTTTGTGAAAATTTTAGCCAAGTTGGCAAGTTTAGTCCCTCCGCCCCAATATTTCTTTTTAAACCCTCACTTTTTAATTTTCACCTTTGGTCCCTCCATTAAAATATATAAACCCTTTTATTTATTATTTATTTCGTTTTCTCACACATAACACACACACTCTTCTCTCTTCCTCACCGGCGAACACCACCACCACCGGCCACCCTCCGTCCGGCCAACTTCCGGTCACCGAAAAACTTTTCCGGTCAAAAATATATTATTTCACCAATCAATAGATCGGGCCACCCCGGTTCCAAATATACCACCCACGCGCCACGACTCTCCTTCGGACCACTACCAACATCACCACCTAAATGGTTTTGAAACGTGAATAAAACCTTCGTGTGGACCCCCTTGCTCTCGGCAGTCAACTCGGACCACCACCGAGTCAACCCGGTTGACTCGGTGTGGTATTTTTGATGTTTTCCTTGTTCATGTTATATTTCTTGATGTTGTGGTTGTTTATTTGGATTTGGAATTGATCGCGGGGTCCGTTTGGTTTGTTTGTTGCTCGACAGCCGACGCACGGCTAGGCCGAGCCGTGACTCACTACCTCACCGGCGTTAATTTTCGATCCGTTGGTGTTTTGGTTTATTGCAGTTTCGTTTGGTGGTGGTTGTGGGTTCAGATTGTTGTTTTGTTTGTTGAGAGTGGTGGCCGAGTGTGGTGTTTGTGGCTGTGGTCTGTGGTGGTGTGGGTGGTTGTTGTGGTGATTGGTGACTGGAATTGGTTTTTTGAAGATGAGTTTCTGCTACTGCTTAATGGGTTGGGCTGCAAGTAGCTACAGTACTGTAGCTACAGTAATGTTAATTTTACTGTGCTACACTGTGGATGTACTGTAGCATTAAAATATTAATATTCTCATCTTTTAATATATAGGATAATATAATGGTAACATGACAATCTTTATGACATATTTGGTAATAATGAAACCGAACTAAAAATTAGATTTGAACTCTTTAACACTTAGAAAACATCGGTTATCTTATTTTTAATCAGTGTTGCAAAAATCGGCCGAATCGGCCGATTAATCGGCGATTAATCGTTAATCGGCCCTGGAACTTGGAGAGAATTCCAAGGTAATCGGCCGAGTCAAGAAAATCGACCGATTAATCGGTAAAAAATCGCTAATCGGCCACGGCCCGCCTCAGTACTGATTCACGATTTTTGCAACATTGTTTTTAATAGAGTTGTTCATTTTTTTTTTATTCCATAATTAACAAAAGTTTGGGATTCTCGTTAGCCACAAGGGAGGGATGGTGGGTGGTGGACAACTGGACATATCTCCCTCCATTTGACGTCATGCAAAAGGAATCCGCACATTGGTAGATTCCTCGAATGTACTTTTCTAAATCAATATTCAAATCAACAATCCTCTAATAATCCAGGTATACTCTCAATTTGTTTCAAAATATTGAAATCATCCTTTGTTAAATACAACAATATAAAGGAATCCTCCTTTTTTAATTACTTGAATATCATAAAATTATTGGTTCGTTAAGCATTTCTATAATCATTTCGTTGTATAACATATTTTATTATCTGAAAAATGGTTATACATTTTTAAAAGTTGAATGGAAAATGAACATAAGCTGTAAAGGTGTGTTACGGGAAGAAATAATAACTCGACCATATTTGAAATGGATTATAGCCACAATAATACACCCATCTAAAAATTAGAGCAGGGTACTCGCGCGGCGGTAGATATCTTGTCATTAAACTCCAGACATCAACAAAATAACAAAATGTAGTATTAAAAATATGTTATATACACTAATTAAAAGACCCGTGAAATTTACGGGTATTTCAAATAGTAGTATTAAAAGTTAAAATTAATAATGTTAATATGTTATGCAACAGAACGGAAAAACAAAACAAATAAGTATTCCAAGTGGGAAAAGGGAATTATAATAAGTATATTCATGTCCATGGAACTTAAGTCCACAAAAAATTACAAACTAAAAATTAGTGACGTAGGACCAACAATAAGCTTCCACTATGTCTGTAGCAAACAACACGTAAGATACGTTCAAATAAGGTGTAGTGTAATCTCTATAGGAGTGAGATAAGGTATAGATGGTATCCCTCTTCGTGAACACCATGGATGAATCAACGGACACCAAACTTCTTGTAAAACTGCACTCACCAAACTTGGTGATTATCGATCAAGAGGATGCTAAACATGAAGTTCTTTATTTGTGATCAAGACCTTGATATTACTAATAGAAAGAATAGATGCAAGCCAAATAATATATCTTCAATAAAATTGAAATTTTCTGAAAAGGTGTTTGTTTATTAAGCCTATATATATATAGTGGGCTTATGGCTTATGTGGGTTTCAATGAGCTTATGAAACAAAAACCGAAAATCAAATAAGCCATAAGCCGGTTGCATAAGCCTAAACAAACACTCCCTAACTCATATCATCATATGTAAAGTCATCACGAAAGAGGCTTCAGGCAAAAGTGCAAACCCCCATGATAAGAATCTATATTAGCAACACCAAAATGGACTATGTGACAACCATCCTCGAATTCAAAAGCTTTAGTTAAAGGTAGAAAGTGACAAACCTGATAAACTTTGGCTACTTCTCATTTCACATAATGAAGAATCTCTTCAAAACGTCTCCCCTACTCCAAGTCTTCAGTTTTTGTACATATGTGATGTCACTAGCATGCTTTCATCTGATAAATCCTCTTACGGTTAAAAATAATTTAGAGGCGGGAATAAGGTTGTTTTTCCAGAAGATATTATTAAGATTGGTCATAATCAAAAGTCGCTACGTAAGTTTTAAATAAGATAATGATCATGCTAAGGTATAAAACCGTATCATTAATTCGCATTTTATAACATAACGTAAGCTGGAACAAAAGTTATACATTTCTTAGTTTATTTATTTGGCTTTCATAAGTTGAACGATATTAATAGCAGCATGACCAGAAATACACTATAGTAATACCCATGTATAAGTAATCAAACTTCACATATCAAAGAAAAAGATATTTATATGAATAGGTTTACCTTCTTTACCATTTAATTAGTACAAACAAAATATCCAAAGAAGAAAAAACTTTCTTATTGATCAGACAAGACCACCACATCATAACAAAAAACTTTATTTGTGATCAGACCAAATCAGAAAATTTCCATTTTTGCTCTTCTGAAAATGAGTGGACTAATATTTTTCTTAGTTACAGTATATAAAAAGGTAATGTAAAATCGTAGAAACACTTGCTTACAATTTTGGGAAACACAATTTGAAATCACTAAAAATGTTTCTGGTAATCTTGTAAGTTACCCTTAAAACAAAGTTTCTGTTTGAAACTTTGAGCTTTACTAAGATGAGTACAAAGTCTGTTTACTAAACAAAAAATCAAAAACCAAGCTAGTAAGATCATTACCTCTTTGGCAATATATGTTTATTTATGTTGGCACTCTGAATTCAATGACTTACCAACCAAATTGCAATTGCATGCAAATGTTGATTAGAGAGCTTAAATAACCTTAAGAGTTACATGAAGAAGAGTATTTTGGTTTATCTATGTAACTCCTTTTGGTAATTAATAAATTCACCTTTAAAAAACATAAGAAAAAGAGGAGTATCTTATTTTGAAAGCCTATATCAAGAAGAGTGCTTTTGCACGACATTTGATTATTGAAAACTCTAGTAAGAAACATCATGGAAATAAACCATGCTATCTAACAAAAAAGTTAATCGAGGGCGAATGTTATTTATTTCTAAACCCAAATTCTTTTCAATGTAACCAAATATATCTTTAAATTCCTAATGGATGAGCAAAAGCTAGAGATAAATTACCTTCCTACGTTGCTTATATATGTGGTAATGTGGTATAATACGTAGTTCAGACACCAACACTTTGTATTTGTAGAACCGTACACGGTGAATACGGTATTTTCAACTAATTTGAAATTTAACAACTTCTAGTCTCAAAAAGCAAAGCTTAGATATGCACAACAACAATCACAACCACAATACAGAGAGTAATGAGAGAGACCACGATATATACTAGTTCGGGAGGGGGTGCGAATCCACGATGCCGATACTATTCACTGCATATAATCCTTATTGTAGATAACATCTATCTTTATCAACTGTAATAGCAAAATGTTATTGCTTCTTAAGCTTTCATGCTATTTTGTGGTGTTAGCAAAATAAATATATCATTTTACTGATCAAAGATAACCAAATTTAGAAGGATGTAGCAAACCACATATCACATAATTTTCAATCTAATATAACGATCTTAGCACAAGGGGAATTTCTCACGTCGGTGAAAAGTTAGGTTGGAATATCTTCCGAGATAATCTGTAATAGACGTGGTTGTAAGAGGATGTATATATAACTATATATTGTGTGGATTTTAGCTTTCAAAAATTTGATTAAGTTACGAAACATGAATGCACACGTAAGCCGTTGATTATATAGATAGCAATTAAAAAATAGAGATGCCTCCTGTAACCTACGTCAGAACTTTTCAGGAGCAAATAAAATAACTAATAAAATATATCTATATAATTTTGATGACCAAATAATATACTACATAGGTCTCAAAATAAGTGTCCATTTTAATTTTTCATAGTTAAACTGGTTCAACTTTAATTTTATATATTTTGCGAGTGTTATATAATACTTGATGCAAAATATATGAATGAATTGGTTTTTAAGTGTATTTTTCATTGGTATAATTTTTCATCAAGTATTATATAACGCAAAAAAAATATTTAAAGTCAAAGTTGAACCAGTTTGACTCTGAAAAGTCAAACTGAACACTTATTTTAGTACGGAGTGAGTACTAGGTTAATACAAGCTTATGTACGTTGTTATCAGGTGTGATCATGTGGACTGAGTATTCTAATTGTTGGTTTTAATGGGTGTTATTATCTAATTTTGTAAGTTATATACGGACACACGGTATTAACATATATTGGGTTTAATTCAGGCATAAAATTGACGAAAAATGTCACCTCCTCCACATAAGCTAGCTAATACGGAGTATAGCTCACGTTAACTTGATCTTTAACATGCTAATGATCGATGTCAATGGGTGCGTATTAGTTTTCATGACTTAGTTATGAAACTAAGTACGGCTATGATTGCTACTTAATTGCCTTGTTTATGGGAATGATGAAGTCATCTTTTCTAATACAATATTGCAAAGATGCCTTTTGTTAGTTGTTGCTAATAATTTTTTGTCTAAATGATGGTGACTTGGTCATAAAAGAAATGAATATTTTCCACTTGCACAGGCCAGGGCAATAATAGGTTTTAACAGATCGAGCTAGACCATTAGTATATATTCATAGTGTGTGTTTATATGTAACGTTATTGACCAACATACTTGTAATAGAGTTACAAATTAAAATACGAATAACATGTTGTTAAAATCTCGATTCTGGTATTAGCTAAAAGGATCTGATCCTACGTAGGATCTTTATAAGCGTAGGATCCGTAATAGATTTCCGATCTTGAGCATAACATAGTGGTATATCGATCTAATATGTTTTGTTGTAACCTTAAGCAAAAAAAAACCTACAAACTTATGGATTAAATTTTGTGAAATTTTTAAAACAAGTTAATCCTCTTAAAAAAAAACCTACAAACTCAGGGGGACAAAGACTCAGAGGGATATAAACCACCCTCTGATACGGAACCCATAACCACCTCAGGCGGATCCCTTCACTCAGGAACTTCCCCCAAAAGCCAGGCTGGGAAAACCCCCCAGTTATTATGGCTAGTCAGGCTGAGCAAACCCACTCAGTTATTATGACGGGGTCAGGACCTGGCCACAACGAAGGTGAGCCCTCTTTTGAGGGGGAGCCGGATACCCTGAAGGTTCCTTCTCTGGCTGATCTTGAAATTTTACTGAATGAAGAGTCAGAAGAGGACTTAGTGGATTTTGGTGATGAAGAAGACGTTCTGGGTATTGAGGAGGAAATGGAAACTGATATAAACCCTCCTCAGCATCCTGAACAATAACAATCTTCTCCTCCCCTTGAGGATCAACAACCCAGCTCCCCCACATCATCATCATCATCATCATCATCATCATCATCAGGTGCTTCCTCTCCCGCCACTCCTCAGTGGTTGGCGAGATATGATAATGTTCTTTCATTGACTGAAAGGCAACTGGTTAAATTCCTTCGCAAAGCCAACGAGGGTCTTTACCATGAAATCACGGACGAACAGTGGCTTCAGCACACTGAAGCGGCAGCCTCCTGTGCCGACTTCAGGGCTTCTGTTGAAGAATCTCAGGAAAAAGTGCTTCAGGTCGCCAAACTTACTGACAAACAACTCGGCGACATGAGAGAGTCTATTGATGAAATAGGCACTGAACAGCACAAGGAACTCTCCAACATTCTTAAGGGTATTGAATCTGTTCAGGAACAACTTGGAGATGATCCCATCCTGATCAAAAGACTGCAGGAGTGCATGGATACCCAGAAGTTCACCTCCAATTCCATCATTGAGCTTCTCAAGCTTCTTCAGGGGGTGGATTTCAAAACTATCAGGTCGCAGCAAGATTCTATTCATCAGGCAGTCACTGATACCAAGGGGCACCTTGAAAAGATATCCTCAGCCTTTGAACAGCTCTCAACAAAACATAATGAGCTGATCAACCACTACACCACCTATGTCACTGATCTCACCTCAACCCAAAAGGCAATGGTGGCTGAAATTACCACCCTGAAGAATGAGACTTCAGAAACTAAACAGATGGTCTCCAGTATCCTCACCATTCTTCAGGCCTCTCAAGTAGCTCCTCCTCCTCAGTCAGCAGGTACATCCACTGAAGTTCCAATACCTGCTGAGGGGGAGAAAAATGATGAACCTATTCCTGATCCTTCATCTGCTATCGTAGTTGTCCCTGAAACTTCCACCAGTCAACCCCCTCCCACTAACAAAGGGAAGGAAATCATGGTGACAGAGGGTCCTCCTAAACCACAACTAATTCCAGCAATAACTGAAAGGCGCTCAGACCCAGACGCACCTTTTACTGTTGAACTAGATGGAGGATTAACTTTCTTTGGGACTCCAACTGAAGTGGCTGAAGTCTTGCATCAACAAGACATCAGAAGAGCCAAAGAAAAAGAGCAGCAACTCAACAGACCCATAATTCATGAGGTTGCTAAGGAAGTGATCAAGGAGACTGAAAGGGACATTCAAGGGAAAGAATTCATCAGGCTACAAGCTGAACTTCTTCAAGAACATAACAAACAAGCCAAACTAAAAGAAGAAAGGAGGCAAAGAACCTATGAAAGGTATGTGTAGCACATGACCAAGACCAAAGGAGAGGGCACAATCACTGACATAACCATTCACCCCACCAAGCCCATAAGCATCACAGTTCACAAGAGACCAAGGAAGTCTGAGGTTTTTCAGCCCATTAAATTCTCAGACTTTGGGCTAAGGGAATGGGATATGATGATGCCCATCCTGAGGAAGAAGTCACAAAGTAAGAAGGTCCCCTCTCTTATCAAGTCCCTGAACGCAAAATATGAAGAACTTGAAAGGGTAGCTAAGAGTCTTGGGATTGATCATGAGAAGGCGCTTGCTTCTCAGGGACTGGCAATCCCTGAACCTACTCAGAAGACAGGAAGGAAGAGAAAAGCAGTGGGTCAGGAACCTGAACAATATATAGCTGCTTTGCACTGCAACAGGATTCCCCCTGAGGGAGTCAAGTTCATTCCTAACCGTGTCATCAAGGAGCCTGAGTATGGTATCTTCTTTGTTGATGAATTCGCACAGCCAGCCTTCCAAAGAGTAAGTGACATTGATCTAGTGGAAACGACAACTCTCCTCGCCTACAAACTGATGGCACTTAGAGTGAAGAGTCCAGAGAACGAGGAGTTTGTCAAGCTGCTAGACAAGATGATGAGTGAAAGACCTGACAAGGAGGTGTTAGTGTCTAAGAAGGCGAAACTTGAACTCATGGGTTACGTACAAGAACCCTGAGTATTTTGTACTTAGTTAGTTAGGAATTGTAATGATATTAATAAGATGATGTTATTATTATTTCAGTGTCCTTATTTACTTTCTAGTACATTCAGTATGAGCAGAAGTCATTAGCTCACTCATAACTGATCAAAAACACTTAGGAATAATTTATATCCAAATAGGGGGAGATTGTTGGGTCCATCAGTACCCAAGAATACTTAAAACAGGATTTGGACACAAATTAACTAAGTGTTAACTTAAACCGAGAACAATTCAAGTCACTGAGTGAACAGTCACTCAGTGAGTCATCTTCAGGATGCTTAAGGCGAATTCAAGAAGAAGGATTCACTACTCAGGAAGGCGGTACTCCCTGAGTAGGACTTAAGCCAAAGAAGAAGATGATGGTTCAGTGAGTGTTGGACAAGAACTCACTGAACCCCAGTCTCCTCAACAACATTAAGTGATTGAAGACTGAAGAACTCAATGCCTGAAAGAAAGGCGGGAAGATCTGGGAAGAGTTTAAGATAAGATCATATCTTATCTTGTCAGGAAGAAACCTTCCCTAAGACGGCTAAAAGTCGTGGAGTTTCAGACCAACCACTCCTAAAGACTTTATAGTCCATTCCCATTGGTTCTTGGAAATGACAATTACTGTTGTAATTGTCAGACACGCTTGCTTCAACAAGTTGTAGTTTTTTTAATCACTTTTACTCTTTTATACTTGTGTATAAATAGGTTCAGAAGGAGAGAAGTTGTGTGTGTTTTGTACATTGAAAGCCTTAGACTTTTGCAAAACAACTTCTCTCCTACAAAGAGTAACGTATCCCTGAGATAGCTCAGTGGGTCGAATTGTTACCACTTAAGCATAGCTTGAGTTTAGATAGGAGACACCATACCGTGTCTATTCGATCCCAAGTGTTTATTCTGCAAAACACTTGGGTAATAGATTCTTTGATTCATTTCTAATAAGAATTGAAACGTTGAAAAATACTTTGTGTTTTTTACATTTACGTTTCATTAACTGATAGAAAGAATCATTACATTGTATTAGTCATAAACACAAATAGATTAACTTTCTAGTTAACTCTAAGCGTGTAAAGGGAACAACAGTTAGGATCCATGAAAAAGGTATCCAGAACAGCAGATTCTCGACTCAAAGTGTGCAGCAAAATTTAGAAAAATGATTTCAGTTTGATGGTAACAGTCTATTGTAACACCCCCATTTTTGATATACGCAGCGGAATATAAGTTGGGGTATTATTTCAGGTATCGTAGTCATGAAAATAGAAAACGACTCGAAAAGAGACGTTTTAGATAAAATTGTTATCATTCATTTATTAAAATCAGAGTTACATAATAGAGGTCCTAACGGGAAGTTCTGAAATACATTATAGAATGATAACAAAATGGACACTCTTTTTATAAGAAGAAAGTCCATTGCCACTCCATGCCAAGTCGTGTTTTTAGTTACCTGAGATAAAACATGCTAAAAGGTCAACACAAAGGTTGAGTGAATCCATAGTGTTTGTAGTAATATTCAGTTGAACACAAGCTAAGAGAAAGTAAATTAGTAATATTGCAGTTCAGTATATTGCCCTAAGTCTCATGACACGCAAACGTTAACAGGTAGGACATCATAGTAATGAACTATTGATGTAAATTACTAACATAGTTAAATGTAGTAATAATGCCCTCGAGTAGGAGTTTGCCATTCTCTTTATTGATCTCAAATAAAGTGCATTTGGTTACTTTTCCTGTAACACAAATGGGTCATCAATTCCAATAGATCTATTCACTATATTCACGTTCACCCGCAAGTGATTAATGGTTCATGATTGAGGGTCTTTTAGGGGCAACAGTTAAACTTAGGCAATATCAATCAGGAAAGCATACAGAAAATACTTGTGTTCGGTTTGTAGCATGTATCTCCCCACAAGTTTGGAAAACGTATAAAAGTGGGACTATGAACTCACCTTAGTAGTCTGGATGGAAAATAAATCAAATATAGTTGATAAACGTCTCCGGCACGAGACCTAGGTTGGTATGTCAAATATTAGTATTCGTATTCAAATATACGTGAATTTTAGTATTCGTGTCATAACGTTTTGGTTGACAGTTAAATGTTTAAATGAGACAATATGAAGTCTCTTCAAAAGTTGGTGGATGATAAGATTTTATCATATTTCATATTTTCATTTTTATGTTTCGTTTGTTTGTTGACGAGATAAATATATCTCGTTTATTAGTTTCTATTATAAACCGAGCCAAAATATATTTCCCGTATTAATTAAAAAATGTTATGCTTTTTACCCTTATAGTTTTATATATTGACAGTTTATACCCCTGAATTTTCATTAAATGACATTTTATACCCTATAGTTTCAAAAGTGATAATTTATACCCACAACTATGGATCGTTGACAAAAACAGTCCTTATATTGATTACTTTAAATTAATTTACGTTTTTGGCCCAAGAAAACTCCCATTTTCAGATTTGGCAAGTTTTTACCCTTAAGAATTTAATACGTTTCGTTATTAGTCCTAAATACGTTTTAAATGCGTTTTTAATTTAGAAAGAGGCGAGACTTGCTACGACTTATTGAAATAAGCTATGATAAGTTTGAAAATAAGTTGATAAGGGCTTATTTGCTTATATTTTAGCTTATAGCTTTTCAAAATTAAAAATAATAATTAAAAAGAGTGTGTTTGATTTTTGTTCAACTCGCCCAAAAGGAAAATAAATATAGGCGAGACCTTGCGATGTTTTTACAACGTTCTTAATCCTTTTAATAGTTTGCTGGGTGATCTTTTAAATGGTTCAATTTCGAAGTCCTAAGTCATTGTGGTTTGCTCATAATAATTTTCCAAAGAGGGGGGTTTGGGCGTTTTAATAAGGGTGGTTTGGTTTCAGTTAGCGACAAGCCCAAAACAAGGCTCAATTTAGGACGGGACAAGGAAAGATTTTTACTACGATTTTGTTCCTTTAATATCTATGCTGTGAGGTCTTTTTTCAAAACCCTAAATTTTAAATACCTAATTTTACGTCTAATTTGAAATTTTCCTAAGTTAAGGATACGATTAATTATAGAACCGAAAGTAACTAATGAATTTACCGTTAATCAAAATAATTCAAACAAAACACCACCATGGAAGATTTTGAACATATTTGAGCTCTAGGATAGTTATGAACGTAAAATAAAATTCGAGGGATTATTTTCGCTACACGGACATCCGTTTTGGGCCGTTTTTCTTTTGATACGCAACTAAAATATAACTATGGATCTAATAAACTTAGCCCGCTATTTGTTCGGCCCTATTGGCCCAATTCAAACCCACAATGCTTATCAAAGGCCGGCCTATTCCTCCGTCTCCTCCATAATGTCGGCATATACAAAAAAAAAAAAAAAAAAAAAAAAAAAAAAAAAGAAAAAACTGATAGAAAACACTAAAAAGCCTACAAGAAGATCGGCTGCTACTTTCTTTTGTCCCTCCTATTTCGATCAGAAAAACAAGGCAAAGGAGGCTTGTTGAGGCCCCTACTTGGTGGTGGATCGTGGGTTGTGTTGCTAGTTCGAAAAGATTGGAGCCATGTGGTGTTTGTGTGGTTTCTTGAGTTTTGTTCTTCAATTGATCTTCAAGGGTATTATCTTGTTTTTGGTTTTTCCTCCATTTTGATCTTGTCTATAACGTGTAAAATTGTCACCATAAGAAGCTATATGAATCGGTCTAATAATGGTATTCATAAAATCATAAGGTTCACATAAAATCATAAGAACATCACATGAAATAACGAATTTGGAATTAGAGTTTTGATAGAATTCGTGGGTAATTTGATGTGGAATTTTTGAGAACATGTTAAAATGGTATTAAAATACAGGTTGTATGAATTATAAGGGTCGTGGATGTGTTTGGGTGCGTAATCAAGTGTTGTGGTGGTCTAAAATAAACCCTAAAAACCGGACAGCAGGCATACCGATTTTGTGAGCGAGTGTTGGTCATGTTATAGAATGGTTTGATTCGGTTTCTTTTCATGAAAACTTAGTTTTGTGTCTTAGTTAAGTTCTCCAATTGAGTTTGAGTGATTTCGAGTTGATTTGGTCGTGTGTTTGATTTTTATGTGATTAAGTGTTAAAGCTGAATTCGGGATTTTGAAAATCAGTCCACTTTGCCGATTTTTCATTTTCAAACCGTGAGGATTTGGGTCATGAAACTTTCCAGTATTTAACTTCTATATGCCTAGTAATGTCATGAATTTTTGGGGATTTTTCCTGGATGTATTGATGGGTAAACCAAGTGGATACTTTTTGGGTACTGCAGCAGATACGTTTTCTGGGTAGTCTGACTTGGGACATTTTTCTTGTGGGGTTAAACTAATCAATAAATTCTGGGAAAATTCTTGTGGGTTCTCAAGACATTAAAGTATCAGTGTGAATTTTTGTGGATTTTATTTCTGAGTTCTAATGTGGTTCATAAATTCGTCAAAGTCTGGTCTGTTCAAGGTTAAAAGCTGATAAAAGTTAAAAGGCTAAAGAAAAGGGCTAATTAAGGATTTTGTGTATTATTAAGGGTTGAACTTGTCATTTTTCTAAACTAAAGGACTAAACTAGTAAAACCATATAACTTTATGATAATTACATTTCATACCCAAATCTTACAATTATTGCATAATGAGCCCTAAACTTGTCATATTTGCATAATAAATCCTAAAACTTGTGAACCTACTATATTAACCTTAAAGTTATATAAATAGCATTGTAAACCCTAAACTATTAATATTGTCATGTTTGATACTTTAAACTTATTAAATGATAACCTTGAATATTAGCGACTAATGTTTCTTAATATGGAAACCTTCTAAATATGGAAACTTACTAGTTCGGGAAACCTGCTAAAAATAGAAAGCTACTTAAAATGGTTAAACTACTAAAAGAGGAAACTTGCTATTTTTGGAAAGTTACTATTTTTGGAAAGCTGCTATACAAGGAAAGTTACTAAAAATGGAAAGCCGACTAAAATGAGTAATCCGATTTAAAATAAGTATTAGTAAGACAATCATGAATTCGTGTAGATTCGCTGAAGATGGAGTTTGCTTCCGATCTTATGTTTCTAGTTGTGTTTTCACTTGCGGTCTAAAGTACAGATATTCTACCCTTTTTCAGTAAGGGTGCTTTCGTTCTCATGACTTTCTTGGTCTTGATCCATTAGGATTCCCTAAGCCATTGCTATGTTCCCTTATACTTTGATTTGTTCTTCATGATCCATTTGACATTCGTTCATTATGATCCTTGTGATATAATACTTAATAAAATTCGTTCATTACCTCGTCATATTAGTATTCGAATCACTTTACACTTCGAAGGTTCATTTGATTTTGGTGACTAGATATGAAAACCTTTCTTATTATATCATGGAAATGTTTTGAGAAAAACTATTTTAAAATAATGTTTACGAACGATGCGATACCACTTTTATATGGAATTTTGCTATCTTTTATGAAAACTAATTTTAAAGACCACTTTTTTGAAAACCGTTATTAAAGATCATTTTTATGAAAATCATTTGACCAAGATTTCTTTAAATAAACCATTTGATTATGAACCTTCGATTATGAATCTTTGATGATGAACCTTTGATACTTTGATGATTTGACATTTGACCTTGATATGATTCCCTCATTTGACTCATGACTTTCATTGTATGATTGTCATTCTTATTGATTCATTCTTACATTTATTTAAATGTCTCTGCTATGTTATGTTTATGTTTTGCCATGCTTATTAGAGTTACTATCTTGTTTCTCTTGCCATGCTAGATTATAATTGTTGTATGCTATGATAGATCCGTGCCTGAGCTTACCTAGTTGTGGAGGTACCATGACCATGTCTTTGATGGCACCTTAGACATGACACTCCCGTAGAGGTGTGATAGATCTACGGCGTTCCCCCTTATGATATGATATGATTTTGTGTACACTATTGGCCAACTTTATATATGCGTAACCAGTACAGTACTGGCATTCATATTTTGTTAGGGAGCGTATGGATGCATCCTAGGTTTTATGTTTATATGATTATGGTGACCAGGTGGTGTGTGCCTTACACTCCTTCTCACACTTTTAATTACTTAGAGGTCTCTCCTCTTCGTATACTTGTATTGATTATGATATGTTATGTTATATGTATGATTTGACGGATTATGATATGGAGTTCTTATGGCACATCCTTATATGAACCTTTCTTTATTTTCATTTCATTCCTTGTTTCATTTCTTATTCAGTTCTCATGCATTCTTGAATTCTTAGTTCTCTTTAAATTCGTATGACTTTCATGATTATGTTTTTCGTTTTGTATTCTTATTCCTTCGTTGCTTATGCTTACTTACCATTATGTTATATTATATATATCTGTTCACTGGGCTTTTTAAGCTCAGCCGCATTTCTTTTCCTGCGGTAGGTTTTAGTTGGAAGCTGGGGTATGAGTGGAGAGTACTTTGGACTTAGAAGACCTTACTAGCTATTCTGGATTAGAGATGACTAGAACATTTACAAATTGGGGAACTTAGAATTTATTATTATTCCCTTTGTAACCTTGTATTTTCAAATTCTTCCTTTGTAACCTTTGAAATTCATTTTGTATTATTTAGTCATATGCTTGTGTTTGCTTTGATATGTCACCTTAACGTAATACTTCTACCCTTATCGGGTTGGGGTGTTACACTTTTACTCGCCAAGTTCCAAATTTTATTGACTTCATTTAAGGGTCGAAATAAATGGCAAAAGAAGGGTGTTTGACTGTTTTCAACAAAGAAAGAACATAAAGAATAAAACGAGATTTTGATCTCGAAACCTCATGAGACTTTTCCCGTAGTTTGTTGACAGGTTATTAGGCTTATTAAAAGTTATTTCCTTAGTAGCTTACGGCTTATAATTGTGCAATTAATGATAATGTACAAAAAGGAATGTTTGGTTTTTGTGATTTGCGACCAGAAAAGGACCCAAAAAGAAACGTGATACCTAGTTGTTTTGACCAGGTGATGGGGGCGTTTTGATGTGTCCTGGGTGGTGATTAAAAGGGCTATTTGGCCGAGTCTAATTTCTTTATCTCATGGTAGAAAAATAGGGCGCAAGTTGAGGGTTTGGGACTGATTTGGGTGACAAGATCAGAAAAGAAAACAAGTTTAATTCTTTTGTTTTACAAAGTCTTCTAGCTTGTTTCTATAACATATTATATGATTTATTAGCTTGTTTTAGAGTAACATTAAGTAACTTTTAAGGCTCATGTGGTTTTACAAAGTAATAAAGAGTATGTTTGTTTACTGTTATATTAGAAACATTGCAAAACATGTTTTTAGCCTATGTTCCTAATTAAGACTTGTTTAGTATCATTATTAGACATATTTAAGACTTATGAAAAGTATTGAAATGGGTTGAGAAGACTTACAAGCTGAAAAGTGAATATGGGACCTTTTGACAAAATGTTTTGGAAATGGAATTCCTAGCTTTCTTCTCCTACTAATCTCTTGAATAACCTTCCTTTGCTTCTATTTGAGACTTCTAGATCAGTAGACATGTGAGTGTGAGGTTGTTTCATGAATTTCGAATTAGGGTTGAGTAAAAAGAAGGAATGTGTGTCGATTTATATAGAGGTGGGTTTCTAGGGTTTCATGAGTGTAATACCTGAAATTTCAAAATATGCAAAAAGACCAAATTGCCCCTATAATCTTAAAATTTGATTAATAAGCATATAAAGTACCAAATAAATCTCAAACTTCTGGAAATGATCAAGACATGAAGTAAATTAATTTTTACCACTACAAGTATCATTTGTAAAGTACAAAAAATTATATGAACACATAAAAAGGTCATGTGTGCCGAAAATCCAATTATATACATTATTATTAATTTTAAATCTTTATTAAGCAAATAAATCAATATAAATGCAAAACAAAATAAGGAAATGATTCAAAATTATAAAATCTTGATTTGGTCACACCCTTGGACCGAATTCTCAGCCAATCCCCCCCTCAAATCACGGCTTACCCAATTATTTTCCTTTTCCCATTTAATTTCCAAACCAAAACCCTAAAACAACCAAAAATCCCTTTTTTCTTGATCCGAAATTTTGGAGGCAATTGAGTATTTTTCTAGTGTTCCTATACACCCAAGGAAGGCTAGAAAAATAGTTATTCGATTCTTGGAAGCTTGATTCGCTCATTCTTGATTTTGTTCGTTTTCAATATTGCCGAGAGGTACATAATTCTTACGATTAATCTACATTTTCAAAAATCAATTTGATATTTTTATCATGTTATTTACATCATATAAGACTCATATAAATTGATAGATTCGAATCATGCAAGCTAGAATGGTCATACGAATTTTTGAGAACGAAAACACACTTAAAATCCAAATCAGCCTATACGATTTTTCTAGGTCATGTTCATAATTTTTATGGGTTCCATGATCATAATATAAGTCTGGAAAAATGTTGGTTTGATTTGTTATAGCTTAGATTGATCGCCCTAATTTTGAATGGTTAAAACGTATATAAATTCTAAAATACGTAATACGATTTTTCTAGGTGTTTCAATTATTTATTTTGGACCTTATAAGAATCATATGACCTGGAAAAAAATAGTGGTTCGAATTATAGAGGCCTGGATTGGTCATGGGTAATTTTTGTTGTAATCGGGTATTTTGTAATTCGAATGAAAAGAATAAAAACCCTAACTTGCGGATAAGGGTTTGATGTTTTTGGGGTTAGATCTGGTAATTAATGAGTTATAATGATGAATAAATGAGTGGTTGATGAATGGGAAATATTAGGGTTAGGGTATTGATTTAAAAATGTTTAACGATTTGGTTTTAAAATATAAGGTGGTGTTTTGTCAATATTGAAACTTAAGGGATATTTTTAATAATGTTAATTAGGTCTGTACTAATGAGTAAAAATTATAACATGGGGTCCTTATGTGTAAGATTAGCAAGATATGGATTTAATTGTAAGTATTGTGTTCGAATTTGCAAATTAAATAAATAGAGGGGTTAAAAGTGTAAATTTAGGAAACTTATGATTTTTCTGTGTAAATAATGTTATTAGGGAGGTAATATGTAATTTTGGGTATTTATGGGTTTAATGTGTAATTAAAATGAAATGAGGATGTAAATTGTAAGTTTTATAAACTAAAGGGACTAAATGTGTAATTATATGAAACTTTGGGGTTTAATTCGTACCATACATAAAATTGAGGGTATTTTCTGTAAATTAGAAAATGTAAGGGTTTGTTGTGTAATTATGAAGATAGTACGGGTTAAATGGTAATTTATGTAAACATAAGGTTGATTTTGTAAATTAAATAACTTAAGGGTATAAATGGTAAATTGTGAAACATAAAGGACTAAGAGTGTGATTCTGAATATTTTATGTATTTAAAATAAGTAATTTGAGATATTTTCAGTTAAAACCCTTAACTTTGATACATCTACGTTCAAAACCCTAAGTTATAGAAACTTGTCATAAATTAACACTGAACTATCATAACATGTTAAAATATACCCTATGTCCATAATATGCTTAATTATGACTTGACTTAAGTTAAAATACTTAAATCTTTCTAATAATGGAAACTTACTAATTTTGGAAACCTGCTATAAATGGAAAGTTACTAAAAATGGAAAGCCGACTAAAATGAGAAATCTGATTTGAAGAAGATATTAATAATAAGACGACCATGTATTCGTGTAGATTCGCTGAAGATGGAGTGGTTTTCGATCCTTATATTTTTAGATATGTTTGCACGTGCGGTATAAGGTACAGATATTCTACCCTTTTTCAGTAAGGGTGTCTTCTTCTCATGACTCATTGATCTTGATTCATTTTAAGATTCCCTAAGCCATTGCTATGTTCCCCTACGCTTTGGTTCGTTTGTTTGATTCGTTTTGACTTTGATGTTCAATATGACCCTTTTTGCTTTGAGCCTTTATAATGATCCAATTGATATTCGTTTGTTACCATGAGATATTAGTATTTGAAACACTTGATACTTCGGAGGTTCATTTGATTTTGGTAACTAGATGTGAAAACCTTTTTAATTATAACATGGAAAAGTTTTAAGGAAAACTTATTTTGAAATGATGTTCATGAAATATGCGATACCACTCTTATTTGGAATCTTACTAAACTTTTATGAAAATTACTTTTAAAGATTACTTTTGTGAAAACAGTTAATAAATATCATTTTTATGAAAACCAATTGATAAAGATTTCTTTAAATGAACCATTTGATTATGAACCTTTGATCAGTTCGTTTGGATTCATTTGACTTTGATATTGGATATGGACCCTTTGCCATGAACCTTTGATATGAACCTTTGATATTTGGACTTTGATATTGAATTGATGACTTAGACTATTTGAACCTTTGTAATGATTTGGACCTTTGACCCTTCAGTTTGATACCCGAGCCAAAATTTGTTTCCTAGCCATGAAGGTAACATGGCCATTTCATTGATGCACCAATGGCGTGACTCTAGTGTGTTTGAGTGATGTTACACACCGTCCCCATTTTGCTACATGTGCACACTATATTTACTATGGCCGATATTATTGTTCGGGGGGGCGTATGGATGCATCCTAGGTTCGTGTCCGTGTTCGTGGACTTAACATGATTTGATATTATATTATTTGGTGACTGATGCTGGGTGCAATCCACGTCTTTCACAAGTTCGGGAGTTAGCTACTCCATTTGAAGAATGAGGACACCCCTCATATTATCTGATTATCTGAGAGGTCTCCCCTCTATATGATTATGAAGACATGGTTACTGTATTTGATTTGTGTTCGGGCTTGTGGTGGATTACTGACCCTTTCTTTCTTTGATTCCATTATTTATACCTTATGATTTTCCCCCTTTGCACCATATTATATATGTTCGTTCTTTTGCTTTCGATTTCGTTTATATATATCTGTTCACTGGGCTTTTTAAGCTCAGCCGCATTTCTTTTCCCGCGGTAGGTTTTTAGTAGGTAGCTGGGAATGAGTGGAGAGTACCTTGGACTTAGAAGACTTGATAGTTATTCTGGATTAGAGATGATTAGAAGTTATTATATTTTAGAATTTGTATTCGCATTTGTAACCTTGTAATTTCAGTATTTCATTTGTAACCTTTGAGAATTCTTGTATTACTTGAAATGTATGCTTTGTTTTGATCTGATATGAAGCCATTAGTGTGACATCTTTACCCTTATCGGGTTGGGGTGTTACAATTATGGTATCAGAGAGACAGGCTGTGATTCGTAATACATTTACCCTTGACCTGTGTAAGTTAGGACCACTAAGTTTTCCCTGTAGGCGCTCGCAAGACAACCTTTGAAAATTTGCTTTAGGATCTCCCCATAGGAACCTAAGTTTTGACCGGTGAGGAATGGGTAGACTATAAGGCATCTGTTTAGTTATCTTTGCTTCCGCATCACTCTGATTCGTGCCTTGCACTTGGTTAGATCCTGTTGATATCACTTTTGGAAATTGAAAGCTCATACTTTGCACCACCTAAAATTTGAACCTGATTAAATCTTGAAGGCATTGAGAATTGCATAATACTTGCCTGACACTATTTGATCCTTATCTTCAGATTTTGACTCTGATCTCGGATCCTTTCGTTAATCATTTTGACGCCTCTTCAGGCATTCTGAGAACCTCCATGGCGATGATGTACTTGATGTATTCTCTTATTTGTCTCTTGCTTTTGATAAGTATCTATAAATCTTCCGACACTATTTGATTTTGTTTCACCCATCTCTGTCCTTATAAGAAGCCTTGTGGTGTGTAACCACGAGTATAAGAATGTTTTTCCCCCCCCCCCCCTCACTTTTGAATGATAAAGATTTGATTTGCGCCCGTCTTTCTTTGGATAGTTAACTTCGATTTTATTCTAACAAGGAATTTGTTGAGTTATCAGTCAAATATTGACAACTACCCTTCTATGTCTCACCTTTGACGTTTGTAATGATTTTGAACTCCCTACCATGATTACCGATTGTTGAACGTTTGCCATTACTCTGGAGACTCGTGTGTTACTTTCGCAGTATGAAGTTTTCCTAGACACCATTTCGTACACCAATGAATGAACCTTATCTTAGAAGTATTTGGCACCCTGAATTTCTTGAATATGATTCTTGGTTGAACCACCAAGTTTTCCACCGGAGTGTGAAGTAAGATTTGACATGATACCGAGAGATTGTCTAGTCACCAAGCGAAGGTGTCTTTCAGATGTGTCCGGAATCATACTTGTTGGATTGAGCAACCGGGAAGAGCAGCAACCGAAGACCAGGAAGTGAGTTTACTTAAGTGTATTTCTGGGCGTGTTTTAGTTTCGTTCGCGATGAAGAAGGATGATGACTAGAGATATGTATCGATTACAGGAAGCTGAACCGTAATACCGTTAGGAGCCATTATTTTCCCTGAATGACTATGTGTTTGTTTAATTTCAGAGCGCGAAGTTTCCTTCTGATAAATTAATTTTGTTCTTGGAATCGCCTTTCGTATTCGTAACGACTGCTATGACGGCTAGTGACGCTAATAGTATTAGCTAAAGCTCTGACTGTTTTGTGAATTCGATAAATGATATTTTCTCGTGAGTACTTGGGAAAATGGTCATTGTATGACTTAATAGTACATTCGGAGACGAGGAAAAGCATGAAAATCATTTTTGCACTTTGCTAGAAAATTGTCGATCATTTGTGCACTCTGGAAGATGTTTACAACTTATGATACCATTGAGAAATTTTGTGAACCGAGAGAAACAGCTTAGTTTGATTGAGAATGGAGTTTTGGAAAAGCTGAAATAGAAATTAGCTTCCTTACCCTTGGGCAGAACAATTTTGGGATAATTCAGAAAGAGACTCAGTTATACTCCTTTACTGCACAGAAGTTTTTCGTATGCATCAAGACAACTAGAAGCGCATCAAGACAACAACGGTGGCCACCCTGAAAAGTGAAGACTTTCCTTACAAGGTAGAAGGGTTGGCGATGCAGAATAAGAGATTCTAGTCAAGATGGCGAACCTGGAGCTGATGAAAACATGCAGTCTCATTTCCCTATTCACCTTGGTTGTACTAAGATGAATTGAGAGCGGAAGCAGACTGGATGATGAAGAGATTTAAAGAGCATGCCAGGAATTCACATTACTCCAAGAAGAACTGCAGGAGGCTTGACGAACCAGACACAAGTATCCGATTTAGGTTTCACTTCCAAAATTATGGACGGACGAAGACAGATTAACCGGACTCGAAGAGATTGGATGTGTTGAATGAACGGATTTTTGAAGCAGACCCTTTATGTTTGGAAGAATTGATTCTATGAAGGCCGGAGTTCTTGGCAACTAACTTTCATTTCTGTTGACCCTCTTAAGTTTCGTTATAAAGTAATAAGATCCTTTTATGATTTAAGTTCCCTAGAAGTAGTTCAGTTCGTGTTTATTTTCGTATGTTCGGTGACGGCTTTGTTTTGAGAGAATTTGGCGAATTGTGGAAGATATGATGCTTGTGACGGCGTACCTCACTTCTGTTAGGCAAACTGGAGCTTTGATACTCTTGCGAATAGTTTTGTTTCCCGTTTGACTATGACATTTGATCTTGTTGACCTTTGAGACTATAGAAGTACTAGGTGGATTAAGATAGGTGGTTTTGCTTACGACTCGAGATAAAGTATGATCATCATGAAGGCATAATTATGTGGTGCTAGTATTATGACGCCTGATCAACGTGATAATACTTACACCATATAACGTGCACTCATTGTGGACATAGGATATCTTGGGGAGTACCTAAGAAGTTTAGAATTTGATCTCCGTTGGATTACCCGTGATTAGTGAGACTTTAGGTTCATTCTACCTATGCGTATGCTCTGTTTTCGTTTGTTAGATATCGGGATGACTTTGGACTCTCGTTTTGCATTCCGTTGACCTCAGTTATAAATCTTGAACTCTTTGTAGAGCCCTCTACTGTTTGACACAGTTAATTTGATTTGAAATCTTGTTCGTATTCCATATGAGCTTTCTAGAAGTTTCGACTATTGTCTATTTTGTGTTGCATGGACCTTTTGATCAAAATCAACTCATTTTGCCTCATTCTGAGAAATTTGAACCCACCTCATTCTGATTTGAGTCATGAGAAACATTTGGTCTGAAGATCTTTTTGGAAGAACCTCCTCGGGCGTGAGAATGTTTGTGATGATCTTTTGTGACTTGCTACGACTTCGTTTAACTTTGCAACTTCAAATTTCGAGGACGAAAATTTTGTTTTAGAGGGGAAGAAGTTGTAATACCCGAAATTTCAAAATATGCAAAAAGACCAAATTTCCCCTATAATCTTAAAATTTGATTAATAAGCATATAAAGTACCAAATAAATCCCAAACTTCTGGAAATGATCAAGACATGAAGTAAATTAATTTTTACCACTACAAGTAACATTTGTAAAGTACAAAAAATTATATGAACACATAAAAAGGTCATGTGTGCCGAAAATCCAATTATATACATTATTATTAATTTTAAATCTTTATTAAGCAAATAAATCAATATAAATGCAAAACAAAATAAGGAAATGATTCAAAATTATAAAATCTTGATTTGGTCACACCCTTGACCGAATTCTCAACCAATCCCCCCCCTCAAATCAGGGCTTACCCAATTATTTTCCTTTTCCCATTTAATTTCCAAACCAAAACCCTAAAACAACCAAAAATCCCTTTCTTCTTGATCCGAAATTTTGGAGGCAATTGAGTATTTTTCTAGTGTTCCTCTACACCCAAGGAAGGCTAGAAAAATAGGAATTCGATTCTTGGAAGCTTGATTCGCTCATTCTTGATTTTGTTCGTTTTCAATATTGCCGAGAGGTACATAATTCTTACGATTAATCTACACATTCAAAAATCAATTTGATATTTTTATCATGTTATTTACATCATATAGGACTCATATAAATTGATAGATTCGAATCATGCAAGCTAGAATGGTCATACGAATTTTTGAGAACGAAAACACACTTAAAATCCAAATCGGCCTATACGATTTTTCTAGGTCATGTTCATAATTTTTATGGGTTCCATGATCATCATATAAGTCTAGAAAAATCTTGGTTTGATTTTTTATAGCTTAGATTGATCGCCCTAATTTTGAATGGTTAAAACGTACATAAATTCTAAAATACGTAATACGATTTTTCTAGGTGTTTCAATTATGTATTTTGGACCTTATACGAATCATATGACCTGGAAAAAATAGTGGTTCGAATTATAGAGGCCTGGATTGGTCGTGGGTAATTTTTGTTGTAATCGGGTATTTTGTAATTCGAATGAAAAGAATAAAAACCCTAACTTGCGGATTAGGGTTTGATGTTTTTGGGGTTAGATCTGGTAATTAATGAGTTATAATGATGAATAAATGAGTGGTTGATGAATGGGAAATATTAGGGTTAGGGTATTGATTTAAAAATGTTTAACGATTTGGTTTTAAAATATAAGGGGGTGTTTTGTCAATATTGAAACTTAAGGGATATTTTTAATAATGTTAATTAGGTCTGTACTAATGATTAAAAATTATAACATGGGGTCCTTATGTGTAAGATTAGCAAGATATGGATTTAATTGTAAGTATTGTGTTCGAATTTGCAAATTAAATAAATAGAGGGGTTAAAAGTGTAAATTTAGGAAACTTATGATTTTTCTGTGTAAATAATGTTATTAGGGAGGTAATATGTAATTTTGGGTATTTATGGGTTTAATGTGTAATTAAAATGAAATGAGGATGTAAATTGTAAGTTTTATAAACTAAAGGGACTAAATGTGTAATTATATGAAACTTTGGGGTTTAATTCGTACCATACATAAAATTGAGGGTATTTTCTGTAAATTAGAAAATTTAAGGGTTTGTTGTGTAATTATGAAGATAGTACGGGTTAAATGGTAATTTATGTAAACATAAGGTTGATTTTGTAAATTAAATAACTTAAGGGTATAAATGGTAAATTGTGAAACATAAAGGACTAAGAGTGTGATTCTGAATATTTTATGTATTTAAAATAAGTAATTTGAGATATTTTCAGTTAAAACCCTTAACTTTGATACATCTACATTCCAAACCCTAAGTTATAGAAACTTGTCATAAATTAACACTGAACTATCATAACATGTTAAAATATACCCTATGTCCATAATATGCTTAATTATGACTTGACTTAAGTTAAAATACTTAAATCTTTCTAATAATGGAGACTTACTAATTTTGGAAACCTGCTATAAATAGAAAGTTACTAAAAATGGAAAGCCGACTAAAATGAGAAATTTGATTTGACGAAGATATTAATAATAAGACGACCATGTATTCTTGTAGATTCGATGAAGATGGAGTGGTTTTCGATCCTAATATTTTTAGATATGTTTGCACGTGCGGTATAAGGTACAGATATTCTACCCTTTTTCAGTAAGGGTGTCTTCTTCTCATGACTCATTGATCTTGATTCGTTTTAAGATTCCCTAAGCCATTGCTATGTTCCCCTACGCTTTGGTTCGTTTGTTTGATTCGTTTTGACTTTGATGTTCAATATGACCCTTTTTGCTTTGAGCCTTTATAATGATCCAATTGATATTCGTTTGTTACCATGAGATATTAGTATTCGAAACACTTGATACTTCGGAGGTTCATTTGATTTTGGTAACTAGATGTGAAAACCTTTTTAATTATAACATGGAAAAGTTTTGAGGAAAACTTATTTTGAAATGATGTTCATGAAATATGCGATACCACTTTTATTTGGAATCTTACTAAACTTTTATGAAAATTACTTTTAAAGATTACTTTTGTGAAAACAGTTAATAAATATCATTTTTATGAAAACCAACTGATAAAGATTTCTTTAAATGAACCATTTGATTATGAACCTTTGATCAGTTCGTTTGGATTCATTTGACTTTGATATTGGATATGGACCCTTTGCCATGAACCTTTGATATGAACCTTTGATATTTGGACTTTGATATTAAATTGATGACTTAGACTATTTGAACCTTTGTAATGATTTGGACCTTTGACCCTTCAGTTTGATACCCGAGCAGAAATTTGTTTCCTAGCCATGAAGGTAACATGGCCATGTCATTGATGCACTAATGGCGTGACTCTAGTGTGTTTGAGTGATGTTACACACCGTCCCCATTTTGCTACATGTGTACACTATATTTACTATGGCCGATATTATTGTTCGAGGGGCGTATGGATGCATCCTAGGTTCGTGTCCGTGTTCGTGGACTTAACATGATTTGATATGATATTGTTTGGTGACTGATGCTGGGTGCAATCCACGTCTTTCATAAGTTTGGGAGTTAGCTACTCCATTTGAAGAATGAGGACACCCCTCATATTATCTGATTATCTGAGAGGTCTCCCCTCTATATGATTATGAAGACATGGTTACTGTATTTGATTTGTGTTCGGGCTCGTGGAGGATTACTGACCCTTTCTTTCTTTGATTCCATTATTTATACCTTATGATTTTCCCCCTTTGCACCATATTATATATGTTCGTTCTTTTGCTTTCGATTTCGTTTATATATATCTGTTCACTGGGCATTTTAAGCTCAGCCGCATTTCTTTTCCCGCGGTAGGTTTTTAGTAGGAAGCTGGGAATGAGTGGAGAGTACCTTGGACTTAGAAGACTTAATAGTTATTCTGGATTAGAGATGATTAGAAGTTATTATATTTTAGAATTTGTATTCGCATTTGTAACCTTGTAATTTCAGTATTTCATTTGTAACCTTTGAGAATTCTTGTATTACTTGAAATGTATGCTTTGTTTTGATCTGATATGAAGCCATTAGTGTGACATCTTTACCCTTATTGGGTTGGGGTGTTACAATGAGGATTTTAGTCATCATGTCTAGAGAAGAGAGACATGGTGAGGTGGTGCAAGGAAGGTTGTGTGGTTCCAGGTGATGGGGGTGATGTGTTTCAATCTCTAGCCAAAGAATTTACCTATGGTTAAATATCCAAGGGACATGGTGTGTTGGTGAAATTTTAGGCCTAGTAAAATCTATGTGGTGTAAAAATTACCTAGTAGCAAGTTTCAAAATAGTTTAGTTTAGTTTTGTTAGAATCGATCTAAGTAAATATTATATGGATCGAATGGCTTTAATGGATGGTACATTGGCTATGGAATGTTGTACCTAAGTTTTAGTGAAGTAACGAATTTAGTTTAGAGTTTACTTTGAGTATTTATGGGGTTGAAAATAATCTAGGGCTTGTTTGTTTAATATTTATGTCGAATTGTGTAGAAAAAGAAAAGGAATTTGAATGGTGCTTTAAAGGGTTGTACCATAGGCTAGTTAGGGTTGTACTAGGGTTTAGGGAATGGAAAATATATTTTTAATGTGTAGTTAGGTTAAATTAAATATAAGTTAATTTAATTAGGTTTAAAGGTATATAAATGTAGCTTTTAGGTTTTTATGTTTTAATGACTTGTTCCTTAGGTTTAGGGACTTGTACACTTAGTTTGAATGTTGTAAAAATATTAGGATTAGGGTTTGTGCAAAATGACATTTTATTGTGTGCTTCAAAGTGAGTACACTTAGGTTTATAATGAGATTTATATAAATATTTAATTTTCATGCATTAAAGGCTTGTACATTAGCTTTGGAGTATTGTACTTTAGGGTTTATGATTTAGTTACTTAAAATCATCATTATAAGAATTTATGGTTTTTGTGAAATACTCTAATAGATAGGTAACGTTTAGTTTGAACGTTTAATGATCATATGTTAACGAATTAACGTAAAGTGGCAAATGAAATATCGTAGGATTTTATACTTGACATATATAAATGTTTATGTGAAATAAAAATTAAGTAAGTTGGTGTTGGTTCGCGTGAGAGCACGTTTATCGAGGATGTGAGTTACGTCACATTAGATAGTAGTTATGACCAGATTAAAAAAAATTATACGTAGAAAATGATAAGTATTCTTTATATAGAATATGGAATAGTTTATTACAAAGTGAAATTTTACCAGTGGTTACAGTATCCCCCCGTTGAAAGGAATCTCGTCCCGAGATTCAGTCTATGTTGGTCGAGGTGTGGGGGAAAAGGTGTGGGTACCTTGCCCGGATTAGTCCTTGGTTATACTTTTAGTCCAAAAAGGGTTGTCTAGGAATTTTCATTCGGTATTTAAGAGAACGTAATTTCGTTAGATTTATTCATACTAGATGAAAAAAATTGAATGTTTTGTCACCTAATGAATCCAACGGCTGTGAATAGTGAAAATAACGGTCATGAACAGTAAATTCTAACAATTATGAACAGTGGTCGTGATGAGTGTTTTCCAGCGAAAAGTGTACCGCTTTTAAGGGGTCATTTAAGCCCTAAATCGTATTTATTTGATAAAATATATCGCCCTAAATCGTTCCTTTTGTCATTTTAGGTACTTTTGAGAAGAAATCTGGAAAAGGAAGCATTTTGGACGTTTTTGGAGCATAAAAGTGAAGAAAACGGCAAAGTCTCAAAAATCGGCTGAAAGTTACCTTTGACGGCGTCATATTTAACCCTGGACGGCGTCATGGCTTGGCAAAAGTGGTGGATGTGAAATTTACTCATGATAAGCCAGAGAAATTGCATGGAAATTCTGACGGCGTCACCCTTTAATTTGATCAAGGTCGTCACGTTATAATTTAAAGAGGGACGGCGTCACGTTCATAGTCTGAGGGCGTCAAGCCTTGATAAGCCAGAACGGATTTTGGAGAGCTAAAGAGGGACGGCGTCAAGAAGGTCATCCGAGAACCCTAAAAGCGGCGAGGTGACGGCGTCACACTCCATAACGTGACGCCGTCAGATATGAAAGTCTATATATAGTTTTCTAATTTTTTGTCATTAGGGTGGAACTTATTGGGGAACTTTGTGTGTGAAAACCCTAGGACGAATTTGGCAGCTCTTTCAAGGCTTTTTGCCTTGAGATCTTCCATGTTACATTGAAGATAAGTTATCAATTAATCATTCAATATGTCTATGTGTTGTTTGATTCTATCTTGTTCTTGTCTTTTGTTTAACATGTTAGGCTAGATTTATCTTGTGTTTGCTTAGATCTAATGAAACCTAGCTATTGATTATTGGTTATTAGTGTGTTGTTAGTTGTATTGGATGATTGTTCATCTATGTTAGGCTTAAGAAAACTGGCTAACTTCCTATTCGGTAACTTGCTTGAACGTCTTAAGAAACATGAACCAATGCGTACTAAAGGTTTTTATGGTTGTATTTAATGCACAAGCGAATTCTAGTGATCCCATGTTAGGAGCTTCCTAGCCGGCTCGACATAGGAGTGAAGTAGGAGCTTGTAGAGTTGGGGAAGTACGTACGCCACCCCACGAATGGTATTAAGGAATACACCCGTCATCCACGCAACTAATACACACTAATCAACCGGTAAAAGATAGTTAGGGAGTAAGGAAATCTAAGTAAACACATTTCCCTCCACATAAGTTTTCACCAACTTTTCATTTTCGTTATTTTATTTAATTTGCATTCGTAGTAATTTGGGTTAGTTGACTAGCAACTAATTCCGCCCACTCTTTCAAACCCGAGATTTTACTTGCTTTCCAAAAAAATATAAAAACATAAAAAGAATCTTCTCTCACCCTTAGACCTATTAGAGTAATTTTTCATACCTAACGAACACTATTCCCTGTGGAGAACGATCAATCCCCCGTACTTACCACTACACTATACTACATCGGTCAGGTACACTGCCTGGTGGGGTTGTAAGCCTCTTGAGATCCCTCGAGAGGTAAAACCTGTTGTAAGGTTGCAAAACCACGCATCAAGTTTTTGGCGCCGCTGCCGGGGAGTAGTTATTGCTTAGGTTGAAATTTAATTTTTATTAGGTCTACTCACAAGATTCCTATCAAGTGAGATATTTTCTTTTTATTTTGTAGCTTTTTCGTAGTCTATCTTTTCTTTGTGATTTTGTTTGTAATTTGCTTCAAATGGACTTTTCACTTAGATTTCTAAGATTGCAAGATATGGTTGAGTGGCTAGAACACCAAGAAGTTCAAAATACCTCATTTAGAGACACTTATGAATCATATGAGCCTTCACCTAGGATAGATTCTTATGAACAACCTCCATGTTTAGGATCTTGTTTTAGTGAGGCTAATAGGAAAAGCGACCTAGTTTGCCAAGGAATTGTGGATAGAGCCGTATCAATAAATCATAAGTTGGATGAAGCACTAGGTTTGTTATTATCACTACCTAAGAAAACAATTGACGAGGATATAGGTGATCTTGACACATGGAATAATGAGGTAAACACCATAAGCCCACAAAATACTCAACCATCATTTGAGGCACCCACACCGCTCGTGACTTACCCGGAAGAAGTAGAAGAGACTTTAGGAATCCCGATGGAGGTAGAACCCTTGGACCAAGCACAACTAAAGGATATAGGTTTGCACACTTTTAGTGATGACCTTACTCATAGTTCTAGGGGATTTCCTAGTGTTGATGAATTGGAACCTCAACCTTTACACAACTTTTCATCCTTAGATTTACATCTAGGAGAAAAAAGAGGAACCGACCCACCCATCAACCAATATTATCCGGGTAGTTTTAGGATGAAGGAAGCCATTCACTCACCCCCTTCACCTCACGTGGCATATTCACACCCTAAGGGTGTGTATCGCTACTTTCACCCGCACTTAATCCTAAGTGTAAGGAAAACCTCCCCTATTTTTGTTAAATAAGGGTAGAGTCAGGCTCGTGACTCGAACAAAAACAAGCGCTTATTGGGAGGCAACCCAAGCTTTATTTGCTTTATTTGTTTGATTGTTTGTTTATTTAATTTTATTTATTTCCGTATGCATTTCTTATTCTTTTTGTTTACTGTTCATGTCTCAAATATAAATTGTGAAAATGCTTTATTTTGTTTTTAACTTCGTCTTAACTACATATAAAGGTATTTTGCAAAAGATAAGTGTAAGGGAAATTTAAATCTGTTTTAAAGAACAAGATTGAACATGAACGATAACAATGAGATATAAGCATGCATATTAGTATTTGTTTGAGTCAAATGCTTGTATCGAGTCATAATGATGTTTTGCAGGATTTCCAGGAAGTAAGGTGTAGGTTTTTCCAAAAATTTTTCGGAAACGTAACATGAGAATTCTGTCAGATTGTTTCTGACGGCGTCAGGAGTTACAACCTGACGGCGTCAGGTTTAATTTTCTGAAAATTTTTGAAAGTTTTGTTTTCATAAAAAGTTTTTATTAAATCTATAACTTATAATCTCCAGGAATCTGCAAAATTATCATTCCACAAGCATTATATCCTTATATATAGAGTTTATCCCGCCGATGTTATGCAGGTTTTCGTGTTTGTTTTCTCAGGTTTAACAGGTTATTTTGGACAAGGAAATGTTTTTGATCAAGCTTTTGGCGATGCATTAGTCATGGAGCTTCAACATTCTCTTGGAAGAAGATCTAACCGTGTTACTTCATTATCCACCGAGCGAATCAGGGGAGTATTTGATTTCATTCTTTTACTTTATGCTTTTACATCTTGTTATTTGAACATTGGGGACAATGTTCATCTTAAGTGTAAGGGGGGTAAAAGTACGATTAGAGAATGCTATTACGCTTGATTTTTGTTTGTTTAATAGTAGATGTGTAATAAAACTGAGATAAATACCTGTTAGGGTAATTTTAGTGCCAAATTTAAAATTTTTTACAACATATAGGAGTGAAACTTTGATCTTAATGAGCGTCTCACGGATAGGAGTTATATGACTAGCACAAAAACCATACCACTAAAAAAATTTTCCGCCCCAAATAATGTGAGGTTCGCCCCTAGAATTGGTAGGAAAAGCATTTATGCTATAATGTGTGTACCGGTAGCACTTAGATTCTAGAACTTGCGTTAGGACCATTCCGAGGCCACAAGTGAGACTACATTCGTGTAGTTAGATTTACTACATGATAAGAGGCATTAGGATTAACCCATTGTTTTACACCTGTATTTTTGTTATAATTACATTGGCTACATTGGTCAAGTAATTCTCCCACACCCTTTGCGTTGTACTCATTTTTTAGTACACGATACCCCTAGTACACCCCTCAGAGCCTATCTTTTCGTTTCAACCTTTAAGCATTTTACTTGAAGGAAGAATTTGTTTACACCCCACTAAAATGTACACCCAAATCGCCTTAGCCTACCTTGTATGCACTCATTTTTAGTGCATTATTGTTACAACATTTGTTTAAAACCCAAGTTAATTATCTAATTGATTACATGGTTGCTAAGTCGAGTCATATCCTTGTACATATTGTTTTGGGACGATTGGGACTCATGGGTAAAGTACTAGTATAATGGAGTAATGGGGAAGAACATCATTTATTACCCCCATATGTGCTAAATGTTTTAAAAGTACTCTAAGTGTTTTAATTATCTTAATTCGAGTCATTAGAATAGTTATTTGTAAAGTTATGTAAAAGTTCAAGTGTAAGGGGAATGCAATGCCCCTATGATGTATTATTTTGGATGGTAGGGTAAGAATGTATGCGGAAAAAAAAAATCAAGAAAAATACAAAAAAAAAATGAGAAAAAGAAAAATAAAAGTAGAAAAAACATACGGACTACCATCCCGTTTCATTTTATGTTTATTTTATGTTTTTGTTATTTTGCTTTTAGCTTAAGATCGAGTCGAGTCTTGGCTTAGCAACATTGTATAGTACATGTAATTAATCAAGATCTTTAACTCGCCACCAGTAAAGTATCCCTTATCCAACAAATCCGTGTTTATCATATCCCTACACCTAACGTTATAACCCATGTAAAAGCCCTCTTTGATAGTTTATCTTAGGTGCTTACGCCTAGTGGAGGAGGTTTTCGATCCTTTCCCAAGCCTATGGTAATCTATTTGCTATGACAGGTAGTGAGAGATATTATCCGTTTTCATTTATGAGATTTATTTTGATGACACTTGAGAGATGTGAGTATCTAAACACTACTTGTGAGGTGCTAGTATGTAATCTCCGTGCTTATTATGATTAAAGTGGAACGAATATTTGTTGTAATTACTTTTATGTTCGCATTAAATGACCCCTAACTTGTATTTTGATTAGAATAAAAGCGCATTTGCTTGAGGACAAGCAAATCTCAAGTGTAAGGGTATTTGATGAAGCGAAAAGTGTACCGCTTTTAAGGGGTCATTTAAGCCCTAAATCGTATTTATTTGATCAAATATCGCCCTAAATCGTTCCTTTTGTCATTTTAGGTACTTTTGAGAAGAAATCTGGAAAAGGAAGCATTTTGGACGTTTTTGGAGCATAAAAGTGAAGAAAACGGCAAAGTCTCAAAAATCGGCTGAAAGTTACCTTTGACGGCGTCATATTTAACCCTGGACGGCGTCATGGCTTGGCAAAAGTGGTGGATGTGAAATTTACTCATGATAAGCCAGAGAAATTGCATGGAAATTCTGACGGCGTCACCCTTTAATTTGATCAAGGTCGTCACGTTATAATTTAAAGAGGGACGGCGTCACGTTCATAGTCTGAGGGCGTCAAGCCTTGATAAGCCAGAACGGATTTTGGAGAGCTAAAGAGGGACGGCGTCAAGAAGGTCATCCGAGAACCCTAAAAGCGGCGAGGTGACGGCGTCACACTCCATAACGTGACGCCGTCAGATATGAAAGTCTATATATTGTTTTCTAATTTTTTGTCATTAGGGTGGAACTTATTGGGGAACTTTGTGTGTGAAAACCCTAGGACGAATTTGGCAGCTCTTTCAAGGCTTTTTGCCTTGAGATCTTCCATGTTACATTGAAGATAAGTTATCAATTAATCATTCAATATGTCTATGTGTTGTTTGATTCTATCTTGTTCTTGTCTTTTGTTTAACATGTTAGGCTAGATTTATCTTGTGTTTGCTTAGATCTAATGAAACCTAGCTATTGATTATTGGTTATTAGTGTGTTGTTAGTTGTATTGGATGATTGTTCATCTATGTTAGGCTTAAGAAAACTGGCTAACTTCCTATTCGGTAACTTGCTTGAACGTCTTAAGAAACATGAACCAATGCGTACTAAAGGTTTTTATGGTTGTATTTAATGCACAAGCGAATTCTAGTGATCCCATGTTAGGAGCTTCCTAGCCGGCTCGACATAGGAGTGAAGTAGGAGCTTGTAGAGTTGGGGAAGTACGTACGCCACCCCAAGAATGGTATTAAGGAATACACCCGTCATCCACGCAACTAATACACACTAATCAACCGGTAAAAGATAGTTAGGGAGTAAGGAAATCTAAGTAAACACATTTCCCTCCACATAAGTTTTCACCAACTTTTCATTTTCGTTATTTTATTTAATTTGCATTCGTAGTAATTTGGGTTAGTTGACTAGCAACTAATTCCGCCCACTCTTTCAAACCCGAGATTTTACTTGCTTTCCAAAAAAATATAAAAACATAAAAAGAATCTTCTCTCACCCTTAGACCTATTAGAGTAATTTTTCATACCTAACGAACACTATTCCCTGTGGAGAACGATCAATCCCCCGTACTTACCACTACACTATACTACATCGGTCAGGTACACTGCCTGGTGGGGTTGTAAGCCTCTTGAGATCCCTCGAGAGGTAAAACCTGTTGTAAGGTTGCAAAACCACGCATCAGGTCGTGAACAGTGTTTTCCAACGGCTAGTTTTTTTTTTTTTTTTTTTTTTTTTTTTAACGGCTAGTTTTTTTTTTTTTTTTTTTTTTTGCCTATATATACTCTATTTTAATTTCTATTCTTCCACCAAACATATATCTCTCATTTAATACTTCCAAAATGCCGCAGCTTATTACTATTCTAGCAATCGTGTATGTCGTTTTTGCGGTTACCTACTTGACGTACGTTCCTGATGAAGATTACTTATTCTTGGTTTGCGTTCTAGCGGTTCTTATGAGAATCTTGATCCTAGCTATTGGTGTGGACAAGTTATGGGGGTAATAGTCTTGCGCTAGGGTTGTTAAAATGAGTCCTTGTTGTGTTTCTATGTAATTCTTAATAAAAGTGAAATAAAACTCGTTTGTCTTTATGTCTAAGATCTAATCTTGCTATCGTATTTAATGGTTTGTTTGTGTTTATCGCACAGGATAATCAAGGTGATTCATCCCGTGGTGACTCTTTCTATCGTTGGGTTGGTGGTTTTAGTTGTCAGGGCGGGTCAACCTATTGGCGATTCTATACCTTTTCTTGTAATCTTTGTAACATTAGCACTTTCGATGCTAATTATATCACTATGTATTAACTTTCGTGGATTCTAATAAAATTTACGTTATTTGTGTTTTCCATAGATCTTGGTAAATTCTTAGGGTTCTAATGTTTGTACTCTTGTCGGTTTCCTATCATAGAGGTGATGGGTAATAGGTGTAGGTATCTATTGAGGGTGATCAAATGGGATGATTATGAACAGTTTGTTTTGTTTCTAAATTTTGCTTTTGAATGAAGATTGTTATTTGGAAGCTTGAAAAGATAACTGTTCCATTTATCATATGACTCTTCCTAAATTAGACATAGTTGATCAAGCTATGTATAATTGAGGACCAAATGATGTGATGTTTGGCTCCGTCACTGTGGTATTTATGCTTTTCAAAAAGTTTTAGATTGTGTTTAACGTGTTGTTTGTTGGGTTTTATAGATTTGATGATACAAAACAAGAAGAATGAAACATAAGGATTGCTGAGAAGATATGGAAAATACACCAAGTAGATACTACTGCTAGGCATAAAAGATTCTACTGCTAGTATATTGTTGAAGTCTCATCAAGTTATAACTAACAGTACTAACTTAAGTTAGTACTGCTAGTGCAAAGTTAGTACTGCTAGTGCAAAGAAGGTACTGCTAGTTCAACAAAGATACTGCTGCTGGAATGAGCCATACTACTGCTGAATGGATAAGAATGAAGAAGATATTATTTGTATAAAAGTCAAATATATACGGTAGATAACATCTTAGATATGTGATCAGTCAACAAGCTGTAAACACAGAACAAGTTGTTTCTTTGCTACTGACACACATAACAAGCAAGTAGTTGACAAGACTTATCCATATTGTAAAGATCTCCTTCGTTCTATAAAAGGGAGATTTTAGCTTAGATACTAAGTATGTTTTATGTAGTGTTTGAGTGTGCTTAGAATTTAAACACAGAAGTGTGTCAATATGTAAAACATCAAAAGAGTGTGTGTGTGGGAACATCAGACAAGGGTTTGGGTAGAAACCGTCTGATGTTGTAAGTTTTGTTTAGCCTCAAGGATATTTGATCCCTGATTAGAGTGTAATCGTGCTATACTTGATCACATAGCATTGAGGCTAGTTTAAATAACATAGAGAAGTTTGACAAAACCTTGTTTTGATAATATTGATTCTGTCAATTGAATATTCCGCCTTTATTATCATTGTGCTTATCATGTTCCCTAGATCAAGGTCTAAACAACCCAGAGTCCAAAACGGTCAAAGAACTTTTACAAAAGTTCACAGTTGGTATCAGAGCGGGGGGCTCTCGATCTAGGATTCTACAAAGTTTTTGTCGAAGAAAGGAAGAAAAATTCGATTTTGGTTTATTTTTCACAACTTTCTGTAGAGCAGTTTTCCAAAGGCTATAGCTCATTCGTTAACTGTTGGATCGGGCTAAAATTTTTGTTGAAGGTTCTTGGCATATCAAGGAAGATTTTCACTGGAGGGATCTTCAATCTAAGCTTTAGATGGCAATATATGCATCATTGAAAACTGCTGCAGAAACTGTTGAGGTATGGTAGAATTTTTGGTTTTCTTTCAAAGAGTTCTATGTTTACACACACAGGGGAAGAATACACACATAGAGAGTTAGGATTATGTTCTTAAAGGTTTAAAGGCTCGTTTTTATTTGTTCTTATTGGCGAAGAAGGTTATTTGTTACTTATTTGAAGATGAAGCTCATTTTTTCAAGGTTGAGTTTTATTATATCTTAAGGTGGTTGCTTACACTTTAAAGATAACTTGTTTGTTCGTTCAAATTCAAGTGACTACGAATTGACAAACACTTTAAGGAGTTACATTGTAGTGCTCAGTGTCTCATTGTAGTGCTCAGTGTCTCATTGTAGTGCTCAGTGTCAAGAGATTGCGGTCTCCCTATACATCAAGGTTGGGTATAAGTTCGAAGTCAGTTTTAGTACAAGACATAAGACACAACGTTGGTTTATTCTATTTCAGCACCAAGTTAGTAATGGTTAGTTTTCTTCATCAATATATAAAGCCTACAGAATTGCATATTCAAATGGTTAACATATGAGTTTCAGGGGAAGCTTAAAATGTTCAAATGCTTAACCATTTATATGCCACATCAAGTTTTTACTGCTTACATTCTCTATTTGTTGATAACAAAAAGGGGAAGAGATATTGTGGTGGCTTGGTAAGATTAAGGGGAAGACAAGATTGTTTCATTCATGGTGAGATTTAAATTATCTCAATTTCTCTACTTCGACCAGGGAAATTTGTACAAGAATGTTTTTATTTTGTCATCATCAAATAGGGGAAGATTGTTGGGTTTTATAGATTTGATGATACAAAACAAGAAGAATGAAACATAAGGATTGCTGAGAAGATATGGAAAATACACCAAGTAGATACTACTGCTAGGCATAAAAGATTCTACTGCTAGTGTATTTTATTCTACTGCTAGTATATTGTTGAAGTCTGATCAAGTTATAATTAACAGTACTAACTTAAGTTAGTACTGCTGGTGGAAAGTTAGTACTGCTAGTGCAAAGAAGGTACTGCTTGTTCAACAAAGATACGGCTGCTGGAATGAGTCATACTACTGCTGAATGGATAAGAATGAAGAAGATATTATTTGTATAAAAGTCAAATATATACGGTAGATAACATCTTAGATATGTGATCAGTCAACAAATTATAAACACAGAAAAAGTTGTTTCTTTGCTACCAACACACATAACAAGCAAGTAGTTGACAAGACTTATCCATATTGTAAAGATCTCCTTTGTTCTATAAAAGGGAGATCTTAGCTTAGATACTAAGTATGTTTTATGTAGTGTTTGAGTGTGCTTAGAATTTAAACACAGAAGTGTGTCAATATGTAAAACATCAAAAGGGGGTGTGTGTGGGAACATCAGACAAGGGTTTGGGTAGAAACCGTCTGATGTTGTAAGTTTTGTTTAGCCTCAAGGAGCTTTGATCCCTGATTAGAGTGTAATCGTGCTATACTTAATCACATAGCATTGGGGCTAGTTTATGTAACATAGAGAAGTTTGACAAAACCTTGTTGTGATAATATTGATTCTGTCAATTGAATATTTCGCCTTTATTATCATTGTGCTTATCATGTTCCCTAGATCAAGGTCTAAACAACCCAAAGTCCAAAACGGTCAAAGAACTTTTACAAAAGTTCACATTGTTTTTGGAAAGTAACAACATAATTATTAAAAGAATAAGAAAGTTTTGGTTCACACTATGGTGATGAGTTAGGAATTTCTAGAGTGATAATAGGATATCCTTGAAATAAATCTTAAGGTTCGTGTGAGAATCTTACAGGGTGGTAATAGTCTATTGTTCAGTCAGAAATAATATTAACCAAATTTCCAATGGTGTAACAGTATATTGTTACGTAGTGACTATGAACAGGGCAAATGGAATAGAAACTGAAATTAGACGCGGATTGTGATTATTACGGAAATATTACAAGATAGAGATTTCATACGGTAGAAAGGTAGTTGTTACACTTAGATTACGTCCATCGTAACTAAGGTAGAGTACAACAGCAAATACAACTTTGAAAGTTCTAAACTACGGTTTATTTATCTACAACAGGAATTTCTCTTCTGTTTAAACATGGGTGTCATCCTTTGACGTTGTTGGGATCTTAACGAGTTCTCATTCTCTTGCACTAGTCTTGTCTTTCCAATTGGTATTGTAGTTTGGTCACTAATTCTTGTAGTGTCCTTTTCCACCACATCCGTGGCATACTACGACCGATGGTTGTTCCTTTTTGCCCATGGCTTTGCAGTCTCTTGTCTTGTGGCCTGTTTTCCAGCATTTCCCGCACTTAACAATGCAATGTCCGGTGTGATGCATCTTGGATCGTTGGCATAGAGGCTGCTTTCCATGATAACCAGCTTTATCAGCAGGTGTGGCGATACAGGCTCTGCCTGCTTCCTGCCTGCAAGCTTGTTGACGATGATAGTTGATGCGATCTCGTAGATGGTTGTGGTAACAGTTGTTGTTGTGGTACTTGCAGTGGTTGGGGATAGTGGTTTTCCTATCATTAAGCTTTCTCTTATGGTCATTTTTCTTGGGCGTAGCACCTCGCTTAATTCCTTGGTTGGGAAATCCTTGGGTAAGGGTGATGGTAGGTTTGGTCATTCTTTCGGGACCTTTATGGTGAGTTGGTCTACAACCCGTGAAACTTTCATGTGTATGCTTACAAGACACAACCGTCTTCTTTTCTCCTGTTGCCACATTGTTGCTACTCGGGCGAGCTACTGTAGTCACTTCGAGTACTACTGCAATGATGTTTATTACCAACTTTTGGATAGCTTCAGGAGTCATTGGTGTGGTTAGTACTGGTTGGGTATTTGTGTTGTTCATGCTGGCCATATAAATATCACAAGAAACACGGATTTAGTATTCACGTAATGACCATGTTAGAATAATTCGAGTATACTAGTCCTAACAAGTGGTCACAATGCGAAGTCATAACCAATTGAGAATAATAAAATTACGATGTGTCTGGTTAGTATCGTAGATAAATGATTAACTCTTGGTATGGAACTGCTAAGGAACAAACTAATTCATCTACAAAAGCTGAAGTTCAGCAACTTTCTCTTCATTCATCAAGTTTTCTTCCGAAATTTGTCTTAGAGGATTCTATGGTTATAGCCTAGTCATGGCAGGTATAAGGAATCATAATAATCGTAAGTAATGTCATGGTAGGTCTGGATATAATCACTGAAAATAACATGATATTAATAACTTAATCGATTGTTTTTGCAAAACAATTGATACAGGGTCTTTTATTAATGCTCCATGTGGTAGGTTAAGGATTTTCTGTCTCTAGTATAAGTGCTTGGTCCTTTGTTGACAACAGTGACCCTAGTTTCTGTCACTTGCTGTGCTACAAGTTGGTCGGTTGACTAGATTCGGAGGAAGGGGAAAATAACATTTATTGTGTTTCGAGTATGATTTGGTTTGCGTGGAGCCATTTGTCTACTAAGGAGAGTAACAAATGGTGAGATTTTGCATGAGGTCATGAGAAGTCATTACATGCATGCATAGCATCATAGTAGGGCGTAATAGAAAGAATTTATTCACAACAGAGAGATGTAACAAAAGGAGGTTGTTATAGATTTAAAAGTTGGTTACAAGTTCTAAAAGTTTCGAGCTTATTGGAAAGTACAGGAAACACTAACCAAAAACTATTTGGTTTAGTGGGTACAACAATGATACATGAGAACTTAAGATTAGTTTCGTCCTTGACGTAGATGCTTAACTTCGGCCTCAAGTTCTAGTTATGCAGCTTCATGTCTGAGAAGCATTCCTGAAATTCCTGGTACATTCTCATTTGATTGGCCAACATGGTTTCTAAGGCGAAAATCTTCTGACCCTGGTTTCTTGTCGTGTCTCTGGCCATCCATAGGGTCCTTTCAATGTCTTCCACTCTACCATGTGTCTGACCGTGTTCTCTTCTCGAATAGCGGATTCTGAAATCTAAACTTCTAAATTCATGGTTGTAAGTATCCTTCATCTTATCAACCTTCATTCCTAAGTCAAACACTGCTCGTCTCTCAGCATCGGCTCTTCTAAACAGAGTGGCAATGTTACGGTCGTACCATTCGAAATGTAATGGTTGTAACCCTTCCAGCTGTTCAGTGTGAATGTCTAGGGTGTTGGCTTGTTGATAAAGAAGTGTCCATATTGAATCACGAGGGTTTAAATTATAGTCAGGGGAATTAGGTGAAGATACGTCGTATGGGATGTCTGGTATTGGGGAATCTGAAGTATCAGGTAGTCGAGAGTTTGGCTCAACAACTTTCTGAATTGTTTCTTGGTGTGAATTATGTCTAACCTCGAATGTTGTCGGACAACCAATCAACTCTTCATCTGAAGTAGCTCTCCTAAGTTTCTGACGTGGAGGCGAATGGGTAGGTGATGATGGTGGTATCTGAGTAAGTTCCATATTAGGCTGTGGTTGAGATACTAATACATAGGGATCTTCCGTATCCGGAGTATTTTGATAGGTAGGTGATGTACAAGTAGTACGGCGGGTAGTTTTGGTAATATCAACTGGTTTGGAAGACATGGTACTGTAGTAATCCGTAAATAGTAATTATAAGTAATTAAAAATATTAAGGGAGTGAAAATAAAGGTGAAATAATCAAGTGTGTGAGAGTAAATATCAAGTGTGTGAAGGTTAGTGTAAAATAATCCTAATAGGTAATGTACTGAGCACGGTGATATGCGAACACGGAGGGCGTAAAATGGTATGGTGTAAAATCATTTATTTTGAAAGTGTAGTTATAGTCCAATGTTTAAAAACATTTGGTTCTCTATAACCATGGCTCTGATACCAATCTGTAACACCCCCATTTTCGATATACGCAGCGGAATATAAGTTGGGGTATTACTTCAGGTATCGTAGTCATGAAAATAGAAAACGACTCGAAAAGAGACGTTTTAGATAAAATTGTTATCATTCATTTATTAAAATCAGAGTTACATAATAGAGGTCCCAACGGGAAGTTCTGAAATACATTATTAACATTATTTATTGAATGATAACAAAATGGACACTCTTTTTATAAGAAGAAAGTCCATTGCCACTCCGTGCCAAGTCGTGTTTTTAGTTACCTGAGATAAAACATGCTAAAAGGTCAACACAAAGGTTGAGTGAATCCATAGTGTTTGTAGTAATATTTAGTTGAACACAAGCTAAGAGAAAGTAAATCAATAATATTGCAGTTCAATATATTGCCCTAAGTCTCATGACATGCAAACGTTAACAGGTAGGACATCATAGTAATGAACTATTGATGTAAATTACTAATATAGTTAAATGTAGTAATAAGACCGTCGAGTAGGAGTTTGCCATTCTCTTTATTGATCTCAAAAAAAGTGCATTTGGTTACTTTTCCTGTAACACAAATGGGTCGTCAATTCCAATAGATCTATTCACTATATTCGCGTTCACCCGCAAGTGATTAATGGTTCATGATTGAGGGTGTTTTAGGGGCAACAGTTAAATTTAGGCAATATCAATCAGGAAAGCATACAGAAAATACTTGTGTTCGGTTTGTAGCATGTATCTCCTCACAAGTTTGGAAAACGTATAAAAGTGGGACTATGAACTCACCTTAGTAGTCTGGATGGAAAACAAATCAAATATAATTGATAAACGTCTCCGGCACGCGACCTGGGTTGGTATGTCAAGTTTTAGTATTCATATTCAAATTTACGTGAGTTTTAGTATTCGTGTCATAACGTTTTGGTTGACAGTTAAATGTTTAAATGAGACAACATGAAGTCTCTTCAAAAGTTGGTGGATGATAAGATTTTATCATATTTCATATTTTCATTTTTATGTTTCGTTTGTTTGTTGACGAGATAAATAAATCTATCTCGTTTATAGTTTCTATATATACTCCGTTTTAAATTATGCTTTTCTTTATAGTTTATACCCCTGAATTTTCATTAAATGACATTTTATACCCTATAGTTTCAAAAGTGATAATTTATACCCACAACTATGGATCGTTGACAAAAACAGTCCTTATATTGATTACTTTGAGTTAATTTACGTTTTTGGCCCAAGAAAACTCCCATTTTCAGATTTGGCAAGTTTTTACCCTTAAGAATTTAATACGTTTCGTTATTAGTCCTAAATACGTTTTAAATGCGTTTTTAATTTAGAAAGAGGCGAGACTTGCTACGACTTATTGAAATAAGCTATGATAAGTTTGAAAATAAGTTGATAAGGGCTTATTTGCTTATATTTTAGCTTATAGCTTTTCAAAATTAAAAATAATAATTAAAAAGAGTGTGTTTGATTTTCGTTCAACTCGCCCAAAAGGAAAATAAATATAGGCGAGACCTTGCGATGTTTTTACAACGTTCTTAATCCTTTTAATAGTTTGCTGGGTGATCTTTTAAATGGTTCAATTTCGAAGTCCTAAGTCATTGTGGTTTACTCGTAATAATTTTCCCAAGAGGGGGGTTTGGGCGTTTTAATAAGGGTGGTTTGGTTTCATTTAGCGACAAGCCCAAAACAAGGCTCAATTTAGGACGGGGCGAGGCAAGATTTTTATTACGCTTTTGTTCCTTTAATATCTATACTGTGAAGTCTTTTTACTGGCCAAGTTCCAAATTTTATTGACTTCATTTAAGGGTCGAAATAAATGGCAAAAGAAGGGTGTTTGACTGTTTTCGACAAAGAAAGAACAGAAAGAATAAAATGAGATTTTGATCTCGAAACCTCATGAGACTTTTCCCGTAGTTTGTTGACAGGTTATTAGGCTTATTAAAAGTTATTTCCTTAGTAGCTTACGGCTTATAATTGTGCAATTAATGATAATGTACAAAAAGGAATGTTTGGTTTTTGTGATTTACGACCAGAAAAGGACTCAAAAAGAAATGTGATACCTAGCTGTTTTGACCAGGTTATGGGGGCTTTTTGATGTGTCCTGGGTGGTGATTAAAAGGGCTATTTGGCCGAGTCTAATGTCTTTATCTCATGGTAGAAAAATAGGGCGCAAGTTGAGGGTTTGGGACTGATTTGGGCGACAAGATCAGAAAAGAAAACAAGTTTAATTCTTTTGTTTTACAAAGTCTTCTAGCTTGTTTTTATAACATATTATATGATTTTTTAGCTTGTTTTAGAGTAACATTAAGTAACTTTTAAGGCTCATGTGGTTTTACAAAGTAATAAAAAGTATGTTTGTTTACTGTTATATCAGAAACATTGCAAAACATGTTTTTAGCCTATGTTCCTAATTAAGACTTGTTTAGAATCATTATTAGACATATTTAAGACTTATGAAAAGTATTGAAATGGGTTAAGAAGACTTACAAGCTGAAAAGTGAATATGGAGAGTTTTTGACAAAATGTTTTGGAAATGGAATTCCTAGCTTTCTTCTCCTACTAATCTCTTGAATAACCTTCCTTTGCTTCTATTTCAAATTAGGGTTCAGTAAATGAGGAATGTGTTGTCGAATTTATATAGGGTGGTATTAGGGTTTTATGAGGCTTCTAGTCACCATGTCTAGAGAAGAGAGACATGGTGAGGTGGTGCATGGAAGGTTGTGTGGTTCCAGGCGATGGGGGTGATGTGCTTCAATCTCTAGCCAAAGAATTTACCTACCAAATTTGACTATGGTTAAATATCCAATGGACATGGTGTGTTGGTGAAATTTTAGGCCTAGTAAAATCTATGTGGTGTAAAAATTACCTAGTAGCAAGTTTCAAAATAATTTAGTTTAGTTTAGTTAGAATCGAACTAAGTAAATATTATATGGATCGAATGGCTTTAATGGATGGTACATTGGCTATGGAATGTTGTACCTAGGGTTTTAGTGAAGTAACAAATTTAGTTTAGGGTTTACTTTGAGTATTTATGGGGTAGAAAAGAATCTAGGGCTTGTTTGTTTAATATTTATGTCGAATTGTGTAGAAAAAGAAAAGGAATTCGAATGGTGCTTTAAAGGGTTGTACCATAGGCTAGTTAGGGTTGTACTAGGGTTTAGGGAATATGGAAAATATATTTTTAATGTTTAGTTAGGTTAAATTAAATATAAGTTAATTTAATTAGGTTTAAAGGTATATAAATGTAGTTTTTAGGTTTTTATGCTTTAATGACTTGTACCTTAGGTTTAGGGACTTGTACACTTAGTTTGAATGTTGTAAAAATATTAGGATTACGGTTTGTGCAAAATGACCTTGTATTGTGTGCTTCAAAGTGAGTACACTTAGGTTTATAATGAGATTTATATAAATATTTAGTTTTCATGCATTAAAGGCTTGTATATTAGCTTTGGAGTATTGTACTTTAGGGTTGATTATTTAGTTACTTAAAATCATCGTTATAAGAATTTAGGGTTTTTATGAAATACTCTAATAGATAGGTAACATTTAGTTTGAACGTTTAATGATCATATGTTAACGAATTAACGTAAAGTGGCAAATGAAATATCGTAGGATTTTATACTTGACATATATAAATGTTTTTGTGAAATAAACATTAAGTAAGTTGGTGTTGGTTCGCGTGAGAGCACATTTATCGAGGATGTAAGTTACGTCACATTAGATAGTAGTTATGATCAGATAAAAAAAATTATACATAGAAAAGGATAAGTATTCTTTATATAGAATATGGAATTACAAAGTGAAATTTTACCAGTGGTTACATCTATAATCTATATAAATATTTTCAAATTTTGGTGCATGATTTGAGTCTTGAATGTATGTTCAAGCTTTAGGTAATAGAATAACAGCCCCCTCAAAGGATTCACATATATGGAAGGACTGATAACTGTATTGGTCAAAGTGTTTACGCCTTTTGAAATCCCACATTTTGCCTGCAACAGTGAAAAGTGAAACTGAAACAGGCTATACGAATTGTATTCGTTGAAAATAAAACTGATAGTTGCGATAGATAAGGCTTAAAGCTGTTGATTTTGAAGCAACATGATCATCATTACCTTAATAGATACACAAAAACAAATAAGGCTCTTAAGTTCAAATACTAATGCTGTACATAAAGGTTATCATGGCTACATCCATTATTCATATGTGACTACCTGGCCAAGGTACAACCATCAGTGAACTTTGCCACAAATAAGGCTGATATCATGATCATCATTGGTTGTATATGTAGGCTTAGGAGTATACACAGCACGTTGCTGTTGGCAAATACTTCAAATAGTATGCATCATAAGCAGTTTACACTTTGTCTAAACAAAGCTTATTGGACAACAAAAGTTTCCGATACAGAAGAATAATCTGTATAAGAAGCTAGCTTTTTGGATGGCTGTACATCAACATTATTTGTTAATAATCCTATTTGTCTCTCGAACTGTTAACCATTAATGTAATGTGGCATTAGTTTAAGTATAGCCAACCTATACGCGTCGATAACTGCAAAAGAGAAGATACAGGTTCTAAAAAGCTTCTATTTGCTATTAGTAAACTTTGTTACATGAGTATGCACATGTGGTTGAAGAAAAAATTTAGGTCATAAGTAGATGTAAGCTGTCGCACCTATCGCATAAGGTATCGCCATTGTATGGTACTACAGACAGCTTATTCCCCAAATTTTGAATACCCAATTTTGTTACACAGTTGGCTTATAACAGTTTACAATCAAGTAAACAGGATACCAGCCATGGATGCGACCATACTAGGTCATCCTGACAAGATACGGGTGATCTCAGTTTCAGTGAATAAACCCATGTTCATCATCGCCATTCGGAGAATCAGAATAGGTCCATCGTGGCTTCAAGTTTACGAAACTTGCCATGCCATAGTAATGGAACAGCTACAGTACTCGACTTACAGTTTTACATAGTCGTGCAAAGTTGGCTCAGACCAGTGTAAAATCAAGTAAACAGGATACTCGCCATGGCTGCGACCATAGTAGGTCGCCCTGCCAAGATACGGAAGATCTAAGTTTGAGTGAATGAACCCATGTTCATCATCGCCATTTGTAGAATCAGCATAGCGCTATCGCGACCGCAAGTCTAGATTACTTGTCCTGCCATGGTAATGGGCTAGCTACATTTTTCTAGCTACAGTCTTGTATAGTGGTACAAAAAGGTTATAGTAAAATAGTTTAGAGAACAACAAGAAGTCTTTCATTTTTTGTCTTTCTTTTAGCTTTACAGGCAATTAGCCGCTTGTATCATAAAAAGTGTTTCAATTGATTACTTTTTAAGTAATTAGTCAAGAAGACCTATTAACCGACAAAAGTCTTTAGACTATATCTGATAAGATAGTAAGATATGATGGTGATGACGGTAGTGGTAAATGTATATCAGTTTCTAAAAGAAAAATTACCATTTAGATCCACAAAAAGCAAGGATCACTCGTAAAACAGACTTATATAGAGAGAGATGAGAAAGAAAAAGAGGACATGTCAGAAGAATTTGCACCAAATACACTTCTACGACATCCTCTATTTCTTTCCCATCTATCTTTATGTTAGGAACACGTTTTATTAACATTACAAGTCTTGATCATATATTTTAATATGTTGCACGTTAAGGACTTTAAGTTAGCATTAAGGTCCGGTCCATTAGAAGTCCATGGGCCGGCCTTCTTATCATTTTCCTTCTAGAAACATTCATGTAAGAGTTGCCCTAATCTTCGCCTATAAATAGAAGGTTAGGGAGCTCATTTTATTTGTTGGTTTTCATTCGTTTGCGGAAGCTCTGTCAAAGTCTTATGTGAATGATAATCATCCGACTCTTCTTCTCTTAATCACTTCTCTATTCATCTCTAATCTCTTGTATATCATTTACTTATTGTTGTTTACATTTCATAGCATATAGTTTAGTAGTAGTCGTTGTTTATTAGCGTGGTTACAAGTGTGTGTTCGAGTTAAAGAGGACCTACAAGTGGTATCAATCGCCAAAAATGGTATTTAGGATCGTGTTTTGAGTAGTTTTAATCGTAATCTAGGATTGGTTTTTTGTTAAGTACGGTTTTTCTTGTTCTAAAGTTCGATCGATATACTCTTTTGTTGGTAGTTTTATCTCTTGAAAAACTCAAAAATCTCATCAAATCTTCATTTCGTACGTTATCAATCTTAAATTTCTTCATATTTTGTGGTTACTAATCGTTAGAAATCAAACACAATCGGTTTCCATTGTTTTTCTAGTCGTTTTAGTGAAATCCGCATAATTAGCGTACTGGGAAAGTTGATGAAAAGTGAGTATTTTGCTTCTGGGTGAATTCCGAAAAGTTAGGGTTTATCGCAAATCAATTCCGAAAAGTTAGGGTTTATCGCAATTGGCAGATCTTGGAATTATCGATATTGGGACTCAGTATTTTACTTCCTTGTATAAGAAAGTGAAAATACTTCGACTTGGTTGCTTATTCTCATCTCTTGTACAAGAGTTGAGAAATTATTGAAATTGAAATTAAGATAAAATTATCGAAATTGCCATATCTATCGCAATTCTGATAAATTATCGAAAATTGCTTTTTCTATTGCAATTTAAGATAACTTATTAACATTGTCATATTTTATCGCAATTTTAAATTTTATCGCAATTTCCATTTTTATAGCAATTAGGTGAACAATGATTATCGCAATTTGGTGAACAATGATTATCGGAATTGGGTGAACAGTACTTATCGCAATTTGGTGAACAGTAGTTATCGAAATTGGACAAAATCTCAAGTTAACCAAAACCAACTTCATATAACTCATAACACATATCTTAATTATCTTCAAGATCCAAATATGTCTCAACCACCACACTTCAATTACTACTACCAGCTACAGCAATATCCACAGCAACAATATCATCAGCAACAACAATAATTTCATCCTCAATATCCACAACAACATGCTTTTTTGCAACAACATCAGTTTTTCCCTCAACAATACCTCAGCAACAAATCCTTCCACAAACTCAAATGCAGATGCAAAATTATCAACCTTCATCAAGAGAACCTCATTGGTTTACAAAAATGTGTGAAGCCATCAGTAGTCAGCAATCCAGGCATGAAGCAGGATCGTTTGAAACTCCACCAATGCTGACTCCTGGAAACTATGTGCAATGGTCCAGCCGGTTTCTTCGATTTGTTGAACTAAGGAAACCTCATGGTCAGTATCTCAAAAAGGTCATAATGGAAGGACCTTATCCACTTCCTTCAACATTGGTTCCGGGTGATCCAACTGCTATACCTTTACAGGATGACACTACAACTCCCATTCCAGTATCTCAATATTCCACTGAACAAACTCTTCAGCAAGAAGCCAATGAGATGGCCATGGCTTACATACTCCAGGGAATTCCTAACCCAATCTTCAGGAGTATTGATGCTCAGAAAATAGCCAAGGACATGTGGGAGCATGTACATCTTCTTATGGAAGGCACAGAATTGAACCAAGAGGATCTGGAATCCAAACTTTACATAGAATACAATAACTTCATGATGGAACCAGGGGAATCCTTAGAATCATACTATCACCGCTTCACCAATGTTGTCAATGATCTGGAATGTCATAACATACCTCTACCAAAGATTGCTATCAACTCCAAATTTCTAGGATGTCTTGGACCAGACTGGCAGAAGTATGTGACATTCGTGAGGCAAGCCAAAAAGATTAATCAAGTTTCATATGGGCTTTTGTATGATTATCTCAAGCAACATCAAACTGAGGTAGACAAGGACATTGTAGCAAGAGGAGGTTACTCACCAGCACCAACTCCAAACTCTCTTGCTCTGATAGCTCAGTCATACTTTCCACCCTCAAATCAAGAATTTGTTCCAACACCATCTCAACCAAGTTTCCAACCACAACCAAACAATCAGATTGTTCCTTATGAAGCACCATCTCAAAATTCTGATCATCCACTGGTCCCATACAACAATACCGACTCCATGTTCTATTTCAATGCTGATTATGATGAAGAAGATGATGTGTTTAACTCTCTCAATGAAGGATTTGCATTAATTGCAAGAGCATTCAACAAGTTCTCTAACAAGTCAAACAACCGTCTTCGTTCTTCATCAAACACCAGGAACCAAGCAGTCGTAAATGATGGTCGAGTTGAGATTCAGAATCGGTCTTCTGGTAGATTTGGGTCTGGAAACATGGGAAATTATGGTACAAGGTTTAACTCAGGGGGTCAGAGGTTCAACACAGCTGGGGGAAGTAAAAACAATATGGGGAATGCACAGAGGGGAATTTAGAATGTTGGTACTGAAAGAAGAGGGATTGCAAATATGTCAATCACTTGTTACAACTGTGGAGGCAGTGGTCATATGGCAAATACTTTCCCTAAGCCTAGGACTCAGGGTAGTGCATTTCATAAAGAAGCTCTTCTAATGGCTCTCAAAGATGAAAAGGCTGCAGGAATGTTGACTCAGAACGAGCAAAGCTTAATGGCTAACGCTTATTCCGATGATGAGATGGAAGATTTGGAAGCAAATGCTGCAGTGATGCTCATGGCCAACATGCAGGAAATTAATGTCAACGAGACAGGCCCGGTATATGATACCGATGGCTTATCTCAGGTACTTGAATCAGAATGCCTTATTCATGAGATTGCTTCACCATCTGCATCTTCATCTTCACAAGAAAATCCTATTCAAAATCAGTCCTCATTCTCGTCTCAAGAAGATGATCAAATAAACACTGTTGTTTCATTCGATGATGATAACACCAATGTCTCATTTGATGATCCTATTGATGATGATAATCATGATCACCTTGAACAAGATGATCTTATGCCTGATCAAGATCCAGAGCTTATGACCTTATTGCTGACCACCCAATCACAATTGAATGCACAAAAGTCACAGATTGACAAATGCAATGAGATTAACCAGAACTTAAAAGCTAAAATTGCATTGTTAACAAAGGACAATGAGTGCTATAAAACACAACTTTCAAGTTATGAAAAACAAGCACAACGTGAGAAAGGCTTTGAGGTTGCATTCCAAAAGACATACGTTCAGGTCAAGGATTTAGAGCATCAAGTTCGTGAGCTAACAGTTTCCAAAGCTGATTTGCTTTCTCAAAAAGAAAAGGAGCAATTTGAATTCAAAAAACAAATTGATACTTTAAATTCTGAGTTGTTAAAATCTCAATCAGAGCTTTCAACATCTCAGAAGGATCTTCTTGAAGAAAAGCAAGCCACTAGGAAACGAGTTGACTCATATCTTGAGGAGATTGTGGACTTGGAATCCAAGCTCAAAGAATTTCAGAATGTTGTATATAAAACGGGTAATTCAGTGACACAAATTCAAAGACTAACTGTGAAACCGAGTCCTAAAGGATTTGGTTTTGCACTTGGAAGTGACAAACCACGTTTTTTACATAAAGCACTCAAAGATAATCCTAAGTTATACAATGCAGAATTTCTGTTTGATGATACTTTTCAACGTACTGTTGTGTATAGTAATGATGAAGAAACTGAATATCTTGAAAATAAGATTGAGAGTCGATCAAAATCAGAAAACAAATTTTCAAGAGTTCCATATGATTATTCAGCAAGACCTCACATCAGTAAATCTTTTGTTCCTCCAAAGGACAAACCAGAACAAATACTGTCTTTAACTGAAAAACATCCCTCTTCTAAATTTGCTACTGTTACCACTCCTGTTACACAAATCAATGGTCCAAAAGCTACTGTAGATCCACAAATGCCTCAACAATGTCAAATTCTTCGATATTTTAAGACATTTATGGATGACATTAAACTCTTGGAACATGTGATAGAATTTAATTCTGAAATCAAAATCTCTTCTTTATTTTCTCCTGCTGAGAAAGAAAAGAGAGAAATTTTTCAGAAACAATTTTTACCACATGTTAAACACCTGAGACTTTGTGCATCAATGTGGGAACAGGAACTACAGACTGAAGTTGGATCAATGATTAGTATTTTTAAAGCTAAAGATGACAAAATTGCAAAACAAACGTGTCAAAAGAAAGCTTTAGAAAATGAGGTTGATCGACTCTAGGAACGTGTTTTGTGTGATGATGTGATTTCAGTGATTATGAATTCTATCTTTGAATCTGGTCATGCCTTGCTTGTGGATGATCATGCTGTGAATGTTGAAATGTTGCAAATTGAGATTGATAATTTGGTAAAAGAGAATGAGAGTCTTAGACAGATCAACTTTGATGTGGAAAATAAGTGTGAAAATGAAGTTTTCAAACTTACCAAAAGACTGGAATGGTGTCAAAATCAAAGTATTGAATTTGAGTTAAAATACAAAAATCTAAAAGAATCTTTGTCGTTCCAAAATAGTCATGCTTCAGAAAGTCAGAATAACAATGAAATTGATGTTTTGCGAAATAAACTGTTTGAATATTAGAAAGACATGGATGAAGTTTCTCAAAACAGAAATGACACTGTCCGGTTAAACAGAATTTTGGATTCAAAAAATCAAGAACTCCAACACATCATTGTTGATTTGAAAAAGAAACTCAGAGTTTTAGAAGAAGGAAAAGTTGTAATTGCCCCAGGAATGTATTCAGTAGACAAGCCAACTAAGCAAGCATCACATCAAACCACTAATGTGACTACTTCCACTACTGGACAAGGAAACACCTCTAAGGCTAGCCGATCAAGAAACACCAAGAGACCAAGGAAGTTTAGTATCTGGAGCCCTAAGAGTGGACTATCTAAGACTGAAGAAGTAGTAGTTAATGTTAGCAGTTTGAATAAAACGCATGATATGTCAGAAGTAGAATCACACTTGTCTAAGTCTAGTTCTAAAAATGATGTAATGAATGCTAAATCGTTGACTGTTATGAATGATATTATGGTTGATGCTAGTTGTGTATTTTGTCATGCTAGTATATTATCTGGAAATCATTAGAAATGTGTTGCTAAAACTCTGTTGAATCGCAAAAGGAAACGATCTAGTGGCATTTCCTCTAGGCCCACTACTGCTGCCAAATCCATATTAGGAAAACCACCACTAGTAGTTTTTGATGAATCAGTTGACAAACCCATAGCTGCATCTAGGACAAACAAATCACCAAGTGCATTTGTTAGGAGAATGGCTGAGACTAGTTGGACGTGGCAGTATTGGTTACATAAAACACATAGCTTTAAATGGGTACCAAAAATGATTAACTCATGTGTTACTAACCTAACGGATTCCACCGTTACCCAACTTGTCTCTGTGTCAACTTCTGGTGATGCAGGTGATCCAAATTGTTCTCTGGATTGTTGATAGCGGCTGTTCCCGACATATGATCGGCAATCTCAAGCTTCTTGTAAACTTTGTTGCAAAGTTCATTGGAACGGTCAGATTCGGGAATGATCACTTCGCTACTATTATGGGTTATGGAGACTACGTTAATGGGAACATTGAAATTAGCAGGGTTTATTACGTTGAAGGCCTTGGTCACAATCTCTTCTCAGTATGACAATTTTGTGATGGTGATTTGGAGGTAGCATTTAGAGAGAAAACTTGTTTTATTCGGGATCTTCAAAGAAATGAACTGATGAAAGGAAAACATGGCACCAGTCTATATACCATTTCTTTTGAAGGCATGACATCTTCCTCTCCCATATGCTTACTTTCAAAGGCACATCCCACAAAGGCCTGGCTATGGCACAAACGAATGTCTCATTTGAACTTCAAGACGATGACCGATCTTGCTAGAAAAAAGTTGGTCGACGGTCTTCCCAAATTCAGATATGCCAAAGATCACTTGTGTCCTGCTTGCGAACAAGGAAAGAGTCATCGTGCCCACTTTCCTCCAAAAGCAGATCACAGTACAGATCATGTCTTACAACTGCTTCATATGTATTTGTGTAGTCCTATGCGTGTTCAAACCATCAACGGGAAACGGTACATCTTGGTAATAGTGGATGATTACTCGAGGTGGACTTGGGTCTACTTTCTTCGTACCAAAGACCAAGCCCCTTCGATGATCATTACTTTTCTCACGAAGATTCAAGTTCAGGTTCGTAACACCGTCAGAATCATCAAAACAGACAATGGTACTGAATTCAAGAATCAAACTCTTCGGGAGTTCACTGAGAAAAATGGTATTGTTCATCAAACGTCAATTGCTCGCACCCCTGAACAAAATGGTATAGTCGAAAGACGCAACCGTACGTTAGTGGAGGCAGCAAGAACTATGTTGATTAATGCCCAATTACCAGACTACCTATGGGCTGAAGCTGTCTCAACTGCTTGTTATACCCAGAACCGGTGCATGATCACCAAACGCCATGACAAAACACCATATGAGCTTATTCATGGTCGAAAACCAAATATCAATTACTTTCATGTCTTTGGAGCTCTCTGTTATCCAAAGAATGATCGTGATGATTTGGGGAAACTGAAAGCAAAAGCAGACATAGGAGTATTTGTTGGCTATTGTGAGAACTCGAAAGGATTCAGAATTTGGAATCGTCGTACTTGGGAAATTCAAGAGACAATCCATGCTAATTTTAATGAGCTCACGGAAATGGCTTCTGAGCAAAACAGCTTAGAACCCGTACACAACCATCTCAACTTTCCTGAATCTTCAGCTGAACCATTACCGTTCAACAGAAAGGATATAGAAGACTTGTTTGCTCCTATGTTTGATGACTCTCTAGTTAATCGTGCCTCTGCTGTATCCACCAATTCCGCTGCTCAAACCGTAAACAATCAAGCACCTGATACACCTGTAACCACTTCCACAGTAGTTGCTGATGACGCACCTCAACCAGAACCATCATTATCAGTAGATCAAACACCTTTAACTTCTACACCTACAGCTGAAGATTCCTCCCACCACTCTGCTGAAGTACCCACACCATCAGGTTATGACAGAGATGCATTCTTTAATCCATTTGCACCTGCACCAACCATTCCTGATATTGCAGAATCTTTTACACGCAATTTGGAATCGTCAAACCTGCACCACAGTTATCAACACTATCCATCCACTCATAAATGGACAAAGGACCATCCCTTAGTAAACATCATTAGTAATCCAGAACAACCAGTCATGACAAGACAAAGACTGCACATAGACGGTGAAACCTGCATTTATGCACTCACCGTTTGTCAAGATGAACCCAAAAAAATCAAGGAAGCCCTCACTTATGACAACTGGATTGAATCCATGCAAGAGGAGTTGGAACAATTCAAGCGGTTAGAAGTTTGGGAACTGGTAGAGAGACCAGATGGGGTTTATGTCGTTGGATTTAAGTGGATCTGGAAAAACAAGTTAGATGCAGATGGTATTGTGATTCGTAACAAGTCCCGCCTGGTCGCCAAAGGATTCATTCAACAAGAGGGAATTGACTTCGAAGAATCGTTTGCTCCAGTCGCAAGGCTTGAGGCTGTTCGCATGTTCCTGGCTTACGCGGCTCACAAGAACATTACTTTCTACCAAATGGATGTGAAGACTGCATTTCTCAATGGCCAACTCCGGGAAGAGGTGTACGTTTCTCAACCAGAAGGCTTCGTGGACCAAGAACATCCGAATCACGTATATCGGCTAAAGAAAGCCCTTTACGGCCTTAAACAAGCCCCAAGGGCATGGTACGACAAGTTATCTGCTTTCTTACTTGCAAACCATTTTACTAAAGGAACTGTGGACCCGACTTTGTTTATACAAAAACACGGGGAGGACATTCTCATCGTACAAATTTATGTAGATGATATTATTTTTGGATCAACTCACAAAAAGTACTCAAATGCTTTCGCAAAACTAATGAAAAATAACTTTGAGATGTCCATGATAGGTGAACTGAAGTTCTTCTTAGGACTGCAAGTTCATCAATCACCTCGTGGTATATTCCTTAGTCAGTCCAAGTATGCTCAGGAAATCCTGAAAAAGCATGGTATGACCAGCTGTGACACCTATAATACACCTATGTCCTCCTCATCCCTGAAGCTAGATGCTGACATAAATGGGACACCCATTGATCCTACAAAATATCGTAGTATCATTGGGTCAATCATGTATCTTACAGCTAGCAGACCGGATGTTGTATTTGCCACGTATCTATGCTCCCGATATCAGTCACGACCAACTGAGCGGCATTTGTCAGCCGTTAAAAGAATCCTTTGATACATAAAGGGAACCATTAATTTGGGGATTTGGTATCCAAAGGATTCTGGCTTTGAACTTGTAGCTTTTTCAGACGCTGACCATGCAGGGTGTTTAGACACGCGAAAAAGTACATCTGGAGGAGTATAGTTTTTGGGTGACAAGCTCGTCTCTTGGCACTCAAAGAAACAAGATTGCACATCATTGTCTTCAACAGAATCTGAATATGTAGCCATGTCTGCCTGCTGTGCTCAAGTCATTTGGATGCGATCACAACTGATGGACTACGGATACGTATTCAACAAGATTCCTATGTATTGCGACTCCAAGAGTGCCATTGCCATTTCATGCAACTCCGTGCAGCATTCCAAGTCCAAGCATATTGATCTCCGATACCATTTCATCAAGGAGCACGTGGAGAAGGGTACTGTTGAACTATATTTTGTGGGTACTGAACACCAATTGGCGGATCTGTTCACAAAAGCCTTGCCTCATGCAAGATTTGTGGATCTGGTTCACCGGATTGGTATGAGATGTTTGACTCCGAATTATTTGGAAAATTTTCTCAAAAACAATTAAATGAGTCAAGCATCTAAACTATCTATGTAAATATTTTCTCTTAAAAAAAATGCAAGTACAAACCCCTTTTACAACACTTTGTTCATTTTTTAACATGTCAAATATTATTTTCGAACAAGTGTTGAGGGGGAGATACAAAATTTAAAATTTTTTAAAAATTTGTACTTGCATGCTTTCGGAAATTCGTTGCTTCACAATGTTTTTGGTGACAATCTCAAATGATGGAAAAGTTGTGTGCCTGTTTTGCTAAGTTTGAGACATATAGTTAGTTAAATGGTGGGTTAGGACTAGGCATAAAATGTTTCAAGGTTAGGGGACTAGATGTGACAATGAGTGCAAAGTATAACTTAGTCATATAAAAGTCAAAAACTACCGCAGTTAATACACTGCATTTTACTGACATACATCACTCTCCCTATTAAATACCGTCACCCACCAAAATCAACGGCCATTGTTCAATCCGAAAATCTGCTTAAGATCATCCAAATTTGTGAGTACTTTCGTGTTTAATGAGTCATTTTAACAAACGGTTTTAAATTATATCTTGATTCAACGGCTAGATTTATCGCAAATATGAATTAAAGTTCTAGGGTTTGCGTTAAATTAGGGATATCCGATTTTGAGTGTTTAAGATGTGTTTGTTTGTACGATTGTGCTTAGATATTGATTATGAACATCGTTTGCATGCTTAATTGTACCCAGAAACATCAAATAGTCATAATCTTATTTTAGGGTTTAAGCGTACAAAATTGAGGAAAATCGTATGTGAGTGTTATAGTGTAATTCATGTGTTGAGATGTTGGTGTTATGCTTTGAATTGAAAGATTGCATGCTTTGATTGAACCCAGAAACACCATAAGAGCGTTAATTAAGTTTTAGGGTTTAAGAAGAACGTATGAACACTAGCAGATTGAATCTTGAGATTTTGTGGACAAATATTGTTATAACTTGGTCAGATTACCTAAAACCATCATAGAAAATGTTTGAGATAATCTGTGGTTGCAAAATTTCAAGTTATGATAAATTTCGATAAATCTGAGAAACTGTTCATCTTCAGTCGTTATTGGAAACTCTTGTACAAGTGTTTATCTAAAATTACCAATAATTATCGCAAATGCCATAATTATCGCGAATGCCATAATTATCGCAAATCCCATAATTATCGCGAATGCCATAATTATCGCGAATGCCATAATTATCACAAATGCAATATTTATCGCAAATGTAACTTCTATAGAAATTGATCAATTTCCTTAGATATTTCAATGTCTATTGAAATGGATCAAATTCTATAGAAATTGGTATTTTTTGATTAAAGATGATAACCTTTGTGATCAAACATGTAAAACACCAATCATAGCTACAAAAAGGATCTCATGTGTTGCATCAAGTTTTAACATCTGCTAACAATTATGTATCCTGTATATTTGTACGTGATTGATGTTTCAGAAATCTCCAATGGCTGCACCTCAACAACATCCACTCCCATTACTCACTAAAGCCGTTGTTCTTCCTCAAGGGTATTCATTAGAGATTGGCAGCAACAATGCACGGGTAGTACTTGATAAGATCAAGTGCTCTGAACCAAGTTGCCAAATTACTGTGGAAATTCTCAAAGTACACGAGTGCAGAAATCTTCTAGACAGCTCTGATAGCATTCCGGAATTATACATTCACCAATTGTGGAATACTCACGAGCTGAACAATTATGACAAATATTTCACATGCACTTTGGATCGTAAGAAGGTCAGAGTCACACCAAGTCATCTTCGCAGAGCCTTGGGTCTTCCAAATGCACCAGAACCTGCCAACCAATTCTACCCGACCCCATCTGAATCTGAAGTCATGAAGTTCCTCATAGATATTGGTTATGATGTTCAACCTGATACACCATTAACCAAAATCTCAAAAGTCAATGCCAAGTTCATCCCACAACCATGGAGAACCCTCTTCTACATCGTGACTCGTTCAATATCAGGAAGAGACAATGGCTTCTGAACACATCAGTTCAGGACCCGTGCTTCAAAGAAAGGAAAGTGATTTTTCAAAACAAAAGTCGTTAAATACTTTTTGAGTACTTATCCTAAAAACATAACGGCTTGTGTACACATAACAGTGCACAACCCGGACCCTAAAGAAAGGACCCTGAGGTACGCTTCAGTGCCTCAATCCTGATCAAAGGAGCGAAAGCTTCTTTCTTATGAGTAGAATTAAACCGGAATGTTTTCTAAGTTTTTTCAAACATTCTGCTCATAAGGACAAGTATTCCCTCGTCAAGGGGGAGTATTTGAAAAATAATCTTTGTTCTGAAAAACAAAAGTTCTTGAAATTCTTCCCTAAAACTCAAAAATAGCATATTTTAATCATAAAGTTTTTCAAAAACATCATGAATATGCTATTTTTGAGGGGGAGAAGTAAAATATGATTAAAATATGGTGTCTCAATGCTGGAATCTCATAAGTGCTCGACTCAGAATTGACCCTCGAATTGACGGTAAGAAAAAGTCAGTAGTCGAAAGGACATGTCCCGGACGGGTAATAATTTCAAGCCAGTTCTTCTGGTGATGTAAACGTGTCTCGCAACGGACGTGTCTGAGTAGAATGTACCGATTTCGAGCGACTTTCCTTGAATGTGATCTGGACGGGTAATAATTTCAAGCCAGTTCATCTAGTGATGTAAGCGTGTCTCGCGATGATCATGTTTATTGAAAATCAATCAATTCAAAAAGTGCCAACTCTACCCGGCATGTGCAAATTTACTTTATCTATATATGAGCACATGTTAAGGGGGAGTCTTTCAAGAAAAAAAAAAAAAAAAAAAAAAAAAAAAAAAAAAACGCAAATCTCTCATGGTGTCAATAAAATGTTTTTACAATCATCGACACTTTGAGAGATTTTCAATGGTTTGGTTTATGGCATCATTAGGATAGTCATGGAGTTATAAGGTGACTAAGGTTTAGGAAAAACCGTCCTATGATCCACCAGAGCCGGAGGGATCTACCCAAGGACAATACCAATAGTTTAGAACTAGAAAGTCCTAGGTATGATTAAAAAAGGAGATATGAAATGTAAGGAGAAAGAAGGGGTTGAAAAATTAAAAAGAAAAGCAAAGAAAATGGTGAAAAGAAATAGCCCTCCATTTGTTCAACCTTAGGGCAGACACCGGGTTCAATACATAATCTACTGGTTGACTGAGCATCACCGGTATTGAAGACAAAAGACGTCATGGACCCAGTGACGCACTGCACTAAACCTTCTTAGCCACTCAGGTGTCTCTCAAAAGACACTTGTTTCATTTCACACGGAGAACCCTTCATAATCTATCGACCTCTCATTACAAGGGTGTTGATATTGAAAAGGAGGCACTCTGCTCCACGCATCTGACGACCAAACAAATGTGCACTAGTCGAGTCTAGAGCCATGAGATTCGTCAAAGATCTCTTAGGAACACTTAGTATTACTCTGCTGTTCTATATCATGGGCAGCAGTTGTAAAATTAAGAAAGAGTCCTTCGCAGATCTTAGCAATCTGCCTAGAACATTCATGAGAAAAGTCACAATTGTGATTATCAATGATTGAATGGAAATCCTGAAAGGGTCAACATCAAACAGCCCTGACAGCAGGTCACTTCGGTAACTCCTTGTGGGTTACGCTTAGTGTTTGCTCCAAACGGTCTACAGTCGTGGGGTGATCTTCAGCGACTCACTGAATCGTGGGTGCACTTCGGTGTGTCCGTGTAAGCCATTTCGGGGGTATCCGATTCAGAACGGCCTGGGCAAAGATTAGAGACAGTATTCACACTATGCTGTTGATAATCTCGAAGTCTGAGCCTGTAAGTTCCGGTTGGTTCGTGCTGCTGCTGCTGCTGAGGATCTGGAGTTCAACCATCAAGACTCCATCATGCTCATTTCCTGAAGATATGTTCTCTCAAAGACTCAGAAATAATAAAAGTTCAACAAATGATAAAGTAAAGTCAAAAGTTCAAGCACCACAACCTTTCTCAAGTTAAAGATTGAAAAGTGAGAAGAAGCTGCAGAACAAAAGTCAAAGATATATGAGCATGATGGGAAACGACGAGAAGACATTGGAGATTGGTAGATCGAGACAACACCATAACATTTCAAGTCAAGAACAGAGAACAAAGATTATAAAGACGTCTGAAGCCAAAGAAGCAAAGATGACGTCAAGCAACATTGATGACCAAGACTTTGGGGGAGATTGTTAGGAACACGTTTTATTAACATTACAAGTCTTGATCATATAGTTTAATATGTTGCACGTTAAGGACTTTAAGTTAGCATTAAGGTCCGGTCCATTAGAAGTCCATGGGCCGGCCTTTTTATCATTTTCCTTCTAGAAACATTCATGTAAGAGTTGCCCTAATCTTAGCCTATAAATAGAAGGTTAGGGAGCTCTTTTAGTTGTTGGTTTTCATTCATATGCGGAAGCTCTATCAAAGTCTTATGTGAATGATAATCATCTGACTCTTCTTCTCTTAATCTCTTCTCTATTCATCTCTAATCTCTTGTATATCATTTACTTATTGTTGTTTACATTTCATAGCTTATAGTTTAGTAGTAGTCGTTGTTTATTAGCGTGGTTACACGTGTGTGTTCGAGTTAAAGAGGACCTGCACTTTATTAAGTATACTTTATGACTGATACTGGTACTGCATCGATCTAAATGTTGACCGCTGTAAAAAAATATGCGTAGCGACTTTCTGTTTTTAAAAAATGAAGTATGTACACTTACCACTATCATCATTGCTGCGTACACTTACCAAATGAAGTACGTACGCTCACCACAGTAAGATTAGCATGTATAATAAGCATTGATAATGAAGATGTAAAATAATGACTTCAAAGATTATACATACTGACTGAAGATGCGTTGCAATCAGGCCGCAGAATATCAAACTTCTTTGTCAGAAAAAACATTGACAAAGTATCAAAGGTGGATGAACAGAGACCATGGAAACTTAGTAATAGTCAACCTTGGTCTCTATTCATCCATCTTTGATATTCCATCTATTTTTCATGGTTTAAACTTTGTCCATGGCATGCGATACAGATGTTACTGCACGTACCAATCCTGGTGTTGTAAGCCTGCAAATTAAACATGTCATAAATACACATATACAAATACAGAAATTGGATATATATATGTATGGCATTGCAAACACAATTAATACCTATTTGTTGTTTGTCACTTTTGTGTAATAACACAACAACGAACACAGGCACAGTGACAAATAAGGTTTAGGGCTGTAAATACGGTAACTGAAGATCCAAATTCTTTTTCAGACAAACATTAATAAAGTATCAAAGGTGGATGAACAGACACCACGTCAACTTAGTGTTAGTTGGCCCAGTTGTGTGTTCATCCATCGTTGATGTTTCATCCATTTTGATACTTGAAGGTTTGTCAATAGGATGGGATGCGAATGGTACTCCGCATGCCAATCCTATTGTGATTCATACTAAATTGTTACTGTATATGTAAGCATGCAAATTAAAAATATCATAAATACACATACATAAATAACGAAATTGTGTATATATGCATGAGATATCAAACAGTGTTAATACCTATTTTTTTTGTCACTTTTGTGTAACAACACTGCGAAAGACCTTTAGTACACTGACCAATAAGGCTCAGACCTGCGAATACTCTAGCAGTATAATCATCATTTCCTTTATAGATCAACACTAAGTACCCAACATGGTTGCACAATTATAGAGTCCACTGAATAATATCTTTCAGTATCTAGGCAAGTACCGTACACTCTACACAGATCTCATTTAAAATAAATACTTGGGCTCAGATTACCAATGGGTTTCACTTGACGGAAAAAACCTATTTTCTACCCGGCTGCAAAAAAGAAACATGTTGCACAGTAATCATTGATACTATGCCATCCAGTATTTGCCAGGCCGATTTCGGGTAAAATAACAGTCATCACAGCCAAATGTTTTGCAATGTATTTCGATAAATGTAGGTTGACCGACGTCGTTCACATGACAAATAGGATTTCCAACGTGTTTTTCAACAGCACGTGCATATCACCCTAACATCTTTGGTCAATACCCAAGAACGACATTTTAGAATATGTATGTTGTGTTCAACGATTGTCAAAATGTTTAAGGCGATAACTGTTATGGCTGGAACGACAGTGTATGTGTGGATGCGTTGACAAATAAGTTTCACAAATGCCATGGCTGCAACCACATTGTGTATCCAGTTACCTTGCCAACAGCTAATGCAGTTCATGATTATCATCACCTCAACATATTAACTTCAGGGAATCGAAAGTATAGGTCAAATTAGGATAACACAAAAAAAAACACGCTAGAACCTGTAGCTTCTCCTTAACAATTGGTAGAACATTTAGGCTCAGAACGCTTATGGCTGCAACCACAATGTACATGTGACTGCCTTGCCAAATAAGCTTCACAAATTCCATGGCCGCAACCACATTGTGTATGTAGTTACCTTGCCAAGATATACTGCAATATGTGATCATCATCGCATCAATAGTGTAACCACGGCCCATCCAAAGTATACATTCTATGGTGTTACCAAAGTTAAGTAAGTGAATACTTTAGTTTTGAAAATGGAGGTTGCTGAGGCAACTATCTGTCGCACTCAACCATCCTTCCATCTTATGTACCAGCCAAGCGGTTACAAAAAAAAGGTCGTGTCATCATGCTTACAAATATTACATCAAGTACATGTACCATGGACATAAAAAATACTATTGTCGAGTAACTTATATGTGCTTAGAGAATTAGATGTATGTCAACGACTGCATAGCATACAGTTAGCAGCTAATGCTCTAAGCATAAATAAGCTGCTCAAAAGCAGCAGACTTGGGCAATGCCTGTGTGGCTCAACCATCACATTAAACCTTTGCAACATAACATCTTAACAGCTTAAAACCTTTTAACTTCTAAATTGTAGACAAAAATCCTAGGTGATTCAACTGATAAAAGCGACATTATTCATTTTTAACTATCGATAAACCCCCATTTGCATTGTTACCACTTATGAACGTTAAACAAACAATAGTGTAAAAAATATCAACATCTAATGTAAACCTTTAAAGGTAAACGCATCTTTCAATAGTCACCGTAAGATCAACAGTTATAAAATCAAACAACCAAGACATTGTTTAAAAAATGAGCGTACGAAGTGAAACTCGCCCAAAATTAATTAGATCTGTGTAAACCGCATTTAGATCTATAAAAAATGCGTTAGATCGGTGTAACCCGGCGGTTATCAGCGGAGGAATTGTAGCTAGGGTTTCTATATAGATTTGAAACGTGAAAGAGTGAGATCTATCTAGAAATGCAAGTATATAAACACATATATGTAGAAACCGGACCACCGGATAGATAGCAAAGGGGCAACCGAAACTGTAGCCGCAATAAATGCAACACTGTTTTTCACTATAGGTCAAGCACCGTAGACGTAACGACGTTGTTTGCATGACAAATAGGATTATTAACAATATATCACAAATTCTTTAAAGATCATGACAAATCTTGGTCATTTAATTTTTCATCAAAACAAAAAAACCTATTTTTCAACTTTTTTTTGTTGAAAATAAAATATCCTGCAAACGGTAAATCTTCATGGTACGAAAAATACATCATCTCGACGAGAACCTGTTTATCTTTCAGTAGACGGGCACTTCAATATACTTTCGACGATTTATTCTTTCAAGGTTTATTTTTAAGTATTGAAATTTTTGCTAAGAAAAATTACTTGTGATTTGTTATTTTAAAAATCATGCGTGATTTCATAAATCTCGTATGATTTGTATGATCACATATTTTTTATTTTAAAAATCACATGAGATTTTATAAATCGCATGTTATTTTTAAAATAGCAAATCAACAGTGACTTTACGAATCGTATATGATTTTTTTGAGCAGAAATTTCAACACCAAAAAGAAAAAATCGAAAAAAAAGTTTGTTGAACGTATATAAGTGCCCATCTATAGAAAGATTATTTAATTTTCATCGCGATGATATGATTTGTTTCGCATAACCATTAACGGTTTGTGAAATATATTTTTTTTTAAATGATGAAAGTGATTTTTTTTAATCTGATAAAGAAATGAGTGGTCATGATTTGTTCATATAATATTTAGAGTATTTATGATCTATCTTGAACTTTTCTTGATTTTTCAATATATACTCTGCACATGGGCCCAGGTCTACATCAAATCGGTCTAGTAAAACCTATTTTGAGTTGAGTAAAACACATTTACTGACAACAACAATGCAAAAGATGGACATGTGTGAAGATTTTACTGAGTCGTGCAAATACTATTTGTTGAGCGGTCGAGTAAGCCTACATTTGGATTTTTTTTTTCGAATATCGACAATGGTCAGTGTGGTGGAAAAAAATTCTTTTGGTCTATTTAAGTCATTGCCTCTTTAAAAATATTTTTTTTACTTGTTGCCTTTTATTTTTTTTTAACTTCTACATATATTACTTGAGCAACCACCACTTTGATAGGCAAGTAGTTAATTGATATTTTAACAAAAAAAAAAACTCATATATTTAATAAGGGTTTTGTTAACAACATACATTAGGGTTGCGTTTAAAAATAAAGTTTTCAATTTTTATTCATAAAATAGTGCATTGTCAAAAAAAATCATCGTAAATTAGTCTTTATCTCCTATTATTTCTCAAACGCATTTATAAGTCATTTCATTCATTGGTTGTATAAGCAAAAAATGTGGCATATATGTTTTTAGCTATGTCTTAATGTTAGTATTATTTTGTGAGCATTTCTCATTTAATTATTATCAAATATATCTTGAGATTTCTAGTGAAAGAGTTTACACCGGTCACGGGGATACTAAGTAAGCAGCGTAAATTTTCATCAAAAAGTCATTCTCTCAAATAACCTGAACAGAAGAAACTTCACATCTTTACTCGATTATATTACGGCCGATAATCGGGTCGTGTTCTTATTGATCTATTCGAATTTGCGGGTTGGTGTAACCTCTACCCAAACTCGACCCGTTTATTAACTGTGTCAAGAAACTCAACCCTAACATAGACTTGCGTACACATGCAACCTATTTGTGACCCGTTTAACTTGTTTAAGTAAGTATGTCCAATTTTGATGGAGATGGTGAAAAGATTTATATGCGAAGAACAACATCTGTCACAACTGGTCTTCACAGAAATGTCGAATGGTCCGGGTGACCACTTATATACTACATATAGTTTTTGGTTTGCCGATTTAACTACTTAAATACAAAAAATATATAATGATTAAAAAATGAAAAAAATAACATATAAATAACTTTATAATAATTTTGATAATATCCAAATTATAATCGTTATTCAATATCTTATTAAGTACATAAAAAATTACATTTAAATCCGAATCGCACATAAATCGAGGTTACATATTTTATTTTTTAGAGGTTGACATACTTAAACGGGTTATAGGTTGACCAGTTTAACGTAAGGTATTGGTGGTCACCCGCATGGCCTATAAAACATGCACAACGAAAAATAAACATATTATGGCTATGCAGACCATACCCTAATATCAAGAACTCCTAATTAGAGATATAACCTAATCATAAACACATATAATGAGTGTTTATTGAGTTACTTACTTGTTCCTACAATACGTAAGCTTCAACTCTAGTCTGCAATTAGTTGCATGCATGGAATAACCTTTTTCTTGTTGATGCTTCCTTGTTAGTACTACACAGGCGGAACTAGGGCTAAGAACCTACGCACATTAGAGAGTACGAAATTCAACTGTGAGTCAAGTTAGGGTTTCGAGCCAAAGGGTTTTGGTCAACCGATTTGGAGGGGAGAGGGGGAGGATCTTACAGTTAGAAGAATATTATGAACCTAGTTAGGATGCCTTGGTATTTATATTATACCATAGAACATTCCTAATACAACTAGGATTCCATGTCATTAACCATAAGTACACTAGTTTGATGATAAATCAAACTAAACCCCTCTTATTCCTAGGGGATTAGCTGAACCACTTATAACCCTTAGGTTTGCGGTTTTACCTTATATGTACTTTATATATTTATCCAGATAAATATATAGACCATGGATAATGACCGTTATACCTATCTATGATAATATTACCATACTCTCATTTCCTTATCATTTCCATTTGATTTCATCACTCTTTTCTAATTACCAACTTTCATGTTGTGTTTAGTGTGCCATGTTGTGACTCGTAAGCATTTCTATGAGTACCAATTGTGAAAGACACTAATCTTTGCATACTAATCCTTTTAGATTTCCCATTGTGCAAATAAACAACACGAGACCCACTTTCACAGTACGAAGAGGCTCCTGGAAAAGCATTCAAGTAACTAGATAATAGAAACCAATTCAATACCCACGTAGTGATTTACAAAAACGCCATCAAACCTTAGCTGAGTTTAGGTATATGACTCTATCCTTTTGCACTTTGCAATATTTCAGAAAGTACCATGCATTGATATGTTAATCTAGCAATACTTTCGTCCTTTCTTATTATAGTGAATGATTTATCTCCCATAGTGTTCTCAGACACTTGTCTCATGGCCATGCTATGACAAATCAGATCACCACAAGGGGCCCAAAAAAGTATCCTCTCTAGTATTTTTTTAACTTGGAGTTGCAGATTGTCTTCTTAGACAATCCTAACACCCAATATACCTTCTTTTATACCCGGACATATGCCCTTATGGTTGCCTATTTTGAAAAACCGTTAGACATCTCAGACATCAATAAGTAAGTATGCATAATATAATATCTCCTTAGGTCTTAGGGATAGTACGCCACGATCCAAGAACTCTATTAACTGATTAATCCACGTAGTTGCTTCTCGATCTTGGTCACATCAAACATTTTCCCCGAACAATGCATGTGAAAATTGATACACTACCCGGAGTACCATGGTTTCACAATAGTTGTTCAACTTATTTCGGTCTCCCTCTATGATAAGCGACTATTGGAGTTGAATTACACCTAGTTTTCCGCCTAGTAGATTTTGATTGCACCTGTTTGTATAAGGCCTTTCGGATTTTGTGTTTATTGGTGGTGAATTGCACTGGGTTTTGCGCCTACTAGATTTGAATTGTTCCTAGCTTACTCCTACTTTCGGCCTAAGGAGATTGAAATGCGCCTGCAAAAAATATAGTTCGCATGTACAAAGAGTATTGCGCATGTGTTCATCTTTATTGCTCCAATTGTGCGCCCATGTAATCTATATTACGCCTGTTCAAGACGTACGAGTTCAATTCAATTTTAATGCCATGTAATTTTTAAGGATTGTTTTAAGAATGTTTTTGTCGAGAAAACTTGAGTAAAATTTAATTTTGAGATTAATATTAACATCACACTTTTATTTCAAATTCAAATTTCTGAGAAAGATTAAAACTTTTGGCATAAAGTTTAAATTTTTGGGTCGAAATTCACCTTTTTACTGTCAAATTTGACGTTAAATTTTTCAAACTCAATTTTTTTTATTAATCTTAAATATATAAGTGAAATTCAAATTTTGGCGAAAGAATTTTTTTCAAACAAAATATTGGAGGAAAATCGACAATTTCAAATTTAGAGCATTTTCATGAAATATATATTCGATAGTGGTTTTGTGATTTGTGCGGTTGTGTATTTTGGTTCGAATTCAATTTGGTATTGATGCCTAAGCTTCAAAAGGTTAATAGGGATGCTGAGATCGAGGATGATGGAAGACCAATCTATGATTCATATGCTTCATATGATGAGGGACAAAATTATTCAAACGATAAACCAAATATGACATAGATAACATAGAGAGTAACCTTGCCAGTAGTGTTAATGCTCATGAATTAAGTGTTGAAAATAATGAGAAAAACATGCTTGCCAGCCAGGTTGTCGATATAAATGATCGAGTTGCAAAATTTAGTTCCAACATGAACGAAGAAAAAAAAACATGATGCTTAAAGAGAAGAATGCTCAATATGTTAATCAATCGAAATGTGTGAATGAAACTAACATGTTACTTGAAGAAGAAGTTCACACACATGTTATTGAGTTGAAAAGAGAGAAAGAAAATAGCACATTGCTTAAAGAAGAAGTAAACATGTTAAGAGGAAATGAAATGAGTTAATTACTAAATGGACTTAATTAGTATTTGAGATTAATTAAGTTAGTTAGTAAATAAAGATTGGACCAACAGGTGGGAGCCAAAACCCATAAAGCCCATAGGTCGTAGACGGACCACTCATCTGGATTTTCCGGTTAGGGGATATATTGGGGACAAAGAAATAATACTCTTATTTGATTATGATAAACCATTTGTTTGTATATAAGATTTACTTTCCTAAAGGATAAGTTTTCTTGTCGGATAAGAATTAGATCTAATTAAATAGAAGATTATCTTTCCTAAGATAAAGGAATATTCAAGAATATTCTACTAGGGTTTTAAAGCTATAAATATGATTAGATTTTTAACCTAACTCACAATTGATAAGTTTATGAAACCCTAATCCTTCCTCTTCCTCTTCTCTTAGATGCCATCCAAAACATACACGAAACACACTTTGTGTTTTCGTGTGATTTGATTTGATCTTACATGTTGGTGTGGTGGTTCTGTAATTAACCCTAGTAGCTGAAGGGGTCATCTGAGTATTAATGTGGACTAACTATCGCTCAGATCACACTATTTGTCTGAAGTTTGTTGTTGTCATTGGTTCGTGATTCATGTTCTTGTTAAAGCTCATTTGGATGCTGCATAAGATATGTGATTCTTGTAATGTGTATACGATTGATTAAATTGGTGTGCATAAGGTTTCATGGGGGTGGGGAAACCTCTTGGTGTAATTGTGATTAGAATTAAGTCTTTCATTGTGTGAATTAACGTGGTTAATTAATTTACTTATGTAATGGTTAAATAAGTTTTTAAAATTACTACATGTTACACTTTGTTTTCCAACTTGCAAACCAAAACTTAATATCAAGGTCTCCTAATCAGAGATTTAACATAATCCTAAACATGTGTGAGTCCTAAACACGGATCTTGCTTGAGCTTGTTAGAAACTTTATTGAACACCAAAGAGTATGCGGAATCTACTCTTTAATGTTTAGAAAAATATTAACAAAGTGTTGAACAATGAAACAGTATAACCAAAACGATTCAATATTATTAAGCAAATAATACGAGTGATCTGAATATCACTAGGGTTTACAACCTTGAATCTTATCAAAACATACCTCCTTAACATCTAAACCTAGGATCTCCTTTTATAGGCACAAGGAGTCCTTTACAAGATAACTATTCATATACAATATATGTATCATTCTAAACTTATAAGATATGAACAGAATATCTTCTAAACTTATCACTTTACACGTCTTCTATCACTGGCAGTACCTTCTTCCATCAGCAGTCTTTAGCAGTACAAAGATAAACCTGGCAGTACTAATATTTACACTAGCAGTACTAACTCAGTTAGTACTGTTAGTGTTATTCTTCAACAGTCTTGACTTAAAGCTTAGTAGTATTAATAATTCCCAACAATCCTCCCCTAAACTTGTGATTTACCTCCAAATCAACAAGTTTCTTTGAATTATTCCTTTGATCTTGAGAGGATTCTTCGAAACACATTATTTCCTTTCTGCTTGTTCAAAGATCTTTCTCAGTAACTCTCTTGTCATCTCTGTCTCTTCATCAACTCTGAGTTTAGCAGATATCATCACAATGAGACTATCTTTTCTCAATGGATATTCTTTTTCTACCAGCATAAATACATCAATCCATCTTTTGTAGATACATGATGAACTCCATATGTATCATACAACTTCCATGTTATTCCCAGATTATGAGCTTGAAACTTCCATAGATCATCATCTGGATCAGGCTCAAATAGTCTTTTTAATTCAACCCATAATTCTTTCTCCTTGTCATCTGCTATTTCTGTCAGGTTGAATCTGGCTTTAACTAAATCCCATAACTTTGCTAAATCTTCTCTGTCAAATACTTTAAGAATGTCTTCAAAGAATTTGTACTCCTCAGATCTATCTCCAACTCTAATTATCTTCCAGAATTTCCCAAAATCATCTGTGTAGATTTCCCAATCTATAATTGGATATTTTTCCTGCAATGGTTCAACATTTATACCTTCTGAAATAACAACCATCATCTGTTGAAGTTTCTCATCAGTTAACTCCTCTTCTTTTTCCTCCTCTGCTGTAGATACTTTTTCACCAATCTTCTGTTTCTTTGAAGATTCAGATTCCAAAATTAATCTAGCTCTCTTTGTGCTTCTACTTGCTTCTTCTGTTCCCATGGGAGTAAATGTGTTCACCCTTCTGTGAACCGTTTCAAACTCACTTTTGATCTCCTCAAAACTTTTTCCTTGGAAATCCTTCCTTGTGTATCCAGCCATGTTCCTCATGTAAAGAATCATGGTGGTTCTTTGCTCAGTTTGACTAGGTGGTCTACTCCTCTTTTCTTTTGCATTTAGTTCTGCAGCAGACTTTCTTCTTGAATTTATTAACTCGGCTAGTTGTCTTAACTTTTCTTCAATGGACAACATTTCATCAGCTCTGAGTTCACCAAGCTTTGCCTTTAACACATCATTAGCATCTATCAAAGACTGAACTTGTGCAACATCATCAATCCTTGCTTGTTCTTCTTCATGTAACTTCATAGCCAGAAGTGTATATGATTGTACTTGTGCTTCAGATGTTTCTCTTACAAGTCTTTGTTCTTCAAGAAATTGTGCAATTTGATCTTCTTGTGCTTTCCTAGCTACCTCTTCATCAAAACGAATCTGGGATAGAACACTCTTTTTCACCTTCTTTGGTGGTTCTTCTTCAATCATAATGCTCTTTCCTTTATCTGCCCTTTTTCTTCTAACATACACAGCCCTAGCAGTACTAACCTCTTCACTAGTAACACCAGCAGTACTAACTTGTTCTTGAGCATTACCAATATTTTCAGCAGCCAAATTTTCTTCACCTATATCTGCATCACCCATATCTGCATCATTAAAACTTCCATGAGTCTCTGCTCCCTCTTGTACTAATGAAGTGTTTGGATCTGCATAAATATCTTTAATTTTCCTCCCCTGTTTGGAAGAATCAAACAAATCATCAAAGCCATCATCTTCATCTGAACTGGAGGACTCCACAATGTTAGCTCTTCTTTTAGCTTTGCTGGCTTTAAGCTTTTTCTCCAATCTCTTCATTCTTTGTATAACTTTGGTAAGGGCACCTCCATACATCTGTTTGGTCTGTTTTAGTTCATTTTCCAAGCTAGTGACCCTGTTTGACAATGTTGTACATGAATCCATCAATTCCTTAAGTTTCTGGCTACCCTCATCACTTCCAGGTGTATTACCTCCTAGGAGAGGTGAATCATAGGGCATTGACTCAGTCTCAACCATAGGTTAATCTGCTGAGCCCCCCATTGTTTCCAGTTGGCTAGGGATTCCATCACCTACACCAAGTTCTTGAGAACCTGACACATTAGATGTTGCCATGGGTTGGGTCTTATCTATGTTACCACTGGCCTATACTGCATCTAAGCTAGATACAGTAGTGGTAGCCCTCACCACTCTGTCATAGACAGCCTCATCTGCTATTGGGGATTGAGTAGGAACTCTGTGCTGAGGAACACTAGATTCCTGTCCAGATGAACTCCTATATGGTGATGAAGTTGGTTGTGAGGCTGATGGAGTACCAGAAGAACTTGTGGGTGTGTGATGGGACTCAATTGGGCTTGTTGATCCTTCACCCTAAATATTTTGAATTTGAGCCAACATAGTATCAAAAAGAGGTACTACTATCCCATTAAACCCCTTAGAAGCCATGCTCATGTTACTAAAAAGTTTTGAAGTAAGGCAAGGAGTTGGATAAACATTTTTATGAGATAGCAGCAAACTTTTCCTTATATTCAAAATCATTTGGATAAACCTTGGATACATTAAAAACTTATATTTGTTATCCACATTTTTTACCATACTATCAAAAATTAATTTTGAAAAGTTAAAAGTCCTGTTTGTTGCTAAACAAATGAGAGTAGTTGCAATATTGCTACTGAATTGCTCCCATGAGGTTTTCTTTGGACTTATACAATGAAGTATGGTATGAATGAAGAATCTCCATTGTGGGGCAAAACAACCTTTTTGAAAAGTCAGTAATTTAGAAGTTGTGTCATACCCCATTCTGGAAATGTGATGAAAAATTTCAGTGTTAGGCAAAGAAGTAATACCATTGTCATTTTCTAAATGGAGATGTCTCCTAACAGATGACTCAGTAATAGTTATTGTTTTGCCATCAACTGTTGCAATTAACTCTTTGTCTCCATTCTCAAATGTATTGACAGTAGCAGTCTGCCAAAACTTATTGATTTGAGAGACATAGATAGTAGGATTGACTGTAAGAGCATACATTATGTGGGTAGTGTTTAGAAAATCTACTATCTGGTGGAAGTCTTTACCTTCCTCTGTTTTCTCCAAGAATGCAACCTGGTTGTGCTTATCAACAAATTCAAAATTCGCCATTAGATTGATAAAATTTTAGTTAGTATGTTGGGTTATGATCGTTTATGAGTGAATTGAGTGTTTGGTATAGCCAATTGAGAATTTATAGTGAACACTTAGGGTTTTAATTAGACCGACTTCAATAAATTATTTCTTTAGAATGAAGAAATCGTATACATTTGATAAAAAGTGAAAAATTATCTAATTTAGGAAACCCTTATGTGAAGTAATTGACCAAAATTTTCTCAACGGCTATAATTAAAAAAAATGGTTATTACCCAAATAGTACAAATGGCTACCCAGCAGTACAAAGTTTTGCCTAGCAGTACAAACTTTTGCCTAGTAGTACTAACAGTTAAAACCAAGAAAACACAAACCAAAGCATTTTCTATATAACATAATCAAATTTGACTAACAGTTTAAACTCAGCAGTACTAATTTGTACTAGCAGTACAAACTCAATTGTCTAACAATTAACAGTACAAATCCTTTACAAAACTTTACAAAGACACTTAGAGATTAAAACTTTATGGATTGAGCATTCCAATACTTGCGACCAAGTACTGAAACCTTCCAACATCAAGACCTTTTGTAAGTAAGTCAGCCCAATTGTTATCTGTATATATTTTAACAACTTGAATTAACTTTTTCTTATTACAATCTCTTATAAAATGATGTTTAATCTCCATGTGTTTTGTTTTAGAATGTTGAACAGGATTTTTAATAATACAAATGGTACTGTTATTGTCAATAAATATCATGGTGTTCATAAAATTATACCCATAGTCCAGCATTTGATTCTGAATCCAGAGTACTTGTCCACAGCAACTAGCAGCAGCCACATATTCAGCCTCAGTTGTAGAATTAGCCACCCAGTTTGCTTTTTACACTGCCATAATATCAACCTGTTCCCTAGGAATTGACAACCACCTGTTGTTGACTTCCTATCTAAACTTGCACCAGCATAGTCACTATCACTATAAGCCACCAAATCAAATGAAGACTCTTTAGGATACCAAAGGCCGAATTTAGGTTGACCTTTTAGGTACCTAAAAATCCTCTTCAAAACATGTAAATGTGAAGCCTTAGGAGTGACTTGAAATATGGCACATGCACACACAACAAACATAATATCTGGTCGGGATGATGTAAGATACATCAATGATCCAATCATTGACCTGTATAAATGAACATCAACATCATCACCATCTGCATCTTTAAGCAAAGGCTTCTCTTTATCAAAAGGAGTACTAGCAATCTTGGCATCTTTGTACCCAAATTTCTTCAAAATCTCATCAACATATTTATCCTGGCTGATAAATATACCATCTTCCTTCTACTTGACTTGTAATCCTAAGAAGAAATTCAGTTCTCCCATATAACTCATTTGAAACTTATTATGCATTAGTTTCTCAAAAGCAGTACACATCTCCTTCTTGGACCAGCAAAATATTACCCTTTTGCCTCTTGATAAACAGTGTCTTGTCTATCTGTCCTCTGTGAAACCCATTGTCCAATAGGTACTTGGCCAAGGTTTCATACCAGGCTCTTGGAGCTTGATGTAGACCATATAGTGCCTTCACCACCTTGTAGACCTTGTTAGGATGATCAGGATCTTCAAACCCTGGTGGTTGCATAACATATACTTCTTCATCAATTGTACCATAAAGAAAGACACTCTTCACATCCATTTGATAAACCATGAATCCCATAGATGAAGCATAAGCCAGAAACAGCCTTATTGCCTCAATTCTTGCTACAGGTGCAAACACTTCATCATAATCTATACCCTCTTCTTGAGTATATCCCTGTGCAACTATGTTAGGAACACATTTCGCAATTCAGTCAAGTCTTTGTCATTTGCGAAATGTTGCTTATTTGGGCTTTATGTTTAGTTATAAGGTGCGGTCCATTAGAAGCCCATGGACCGCCCATTTTATTGTAATTTCTTCTAGAAGCACCTAAGCATATGGTTGCCCTAAGTTATTGCCTATAAATAGAAGGCTTAGGTGCTCTTTATTGTTGTTGGTTTTCATTCTCATGCGAAAGCTCTGTCAAAGTATTTAGTGAATGTTAATCATCCAATTCTTCTTCTTAATAATCTCTTCTCTATTGTTATCTTATCTCTCGTATATCATTACTTATTGTTTATTTCATTTCGTAGCTAACTAGTTAAGTAGTAGTCGTGGTTTAGTAGTTGAGTAGATTGTGTTTTACGTATTAAACAAGGACCTACAAGTGGTATCATTCGCCTAAGGATAGTGAACGTGTGTGTTTAAGAGTAGATTAAATCGTTATTACGTTTAGCTTTTCATTTACGTTTGGATTTTGTGGAGTTTTTTGTTCGAAGTTGTGTTAAAAACAAGTGTTCTAATCGTTGCTAGTTGGAGATTTTCACAAAAATCTTAGTTTTTCATCTTAAAAGTTGCAAAATCTTCGTATTTTCGAAGCTTTAATTGTTAAAAACCATTGTTATCGACTAATCATCATCGTGGAAAGTTCTAGACGAAATTCGAAAAAAGTCGGTGAAAAGAGGGTTTTTCGAAATTGGTGAAAAGAGGGTTTTTCGGAATTGGCGAAAAGAGGGTTTCTCGCAATTGAGAGTATTTCTCGCAAATCACAAGAATCTTCGGAATTGGTACTCGGTATTTTCTAGCTTGTAGGAGTTAGTGAAAATACTTCGACTTGGCTTTAATTCTCACCTCTTGTATGAGAGATTGAGAAAGTGATAGAAATTGTAATTTTGATAATCTTTCGAAATTGCTTGATCTTTCGCAATTCTAAATAATTTATAGAAATTGCCTTTTCATATCGCAATTCAGATAATTTTTCGCAATTGCTAAGTTCTTTCGCAAATTAGATAGTTTATCGCAATTATCAATTCTCTTTCGCAATTGGAAGTTTCTTTCGCAATTGATAGTTTCTCTCGCAATTGGACGTTTCTTTCGCAATTCGCATAATCTTTCTCAATTGGCAGTGTGAACAGTGTTTTTCGCAATTGGAGTGAACAGTAACATTTCTTCGAAATTGGACAAAAACCTCAATTAACCAAAACCAAACCTCATAACTCATAACACACATCTTAATTATCTTAACGATCCACAAAAACACAAGAATGTCTCAACCACCACATTTCAATTACTACTACCAGCTACAGCAATATCCACAGCAACAATATCATCAGCAACAACAACAATTTCATCCTCAATATCCACAACAACATGCTTTTGTGCAACAACATCAGTTTTTCCCTCAACAATTAGTACCTCAGCAACAAATCATTCCACAAACTCAAATGCAGATGCAAAACTACCAACCTTCATCAAGAGAACCTCATTGGTTTACCAAAATGTGTGAAGCTATCAGTAGTCAGCAATCAAGGCATGAAGCAGGATCGTTTGAAACTCCACCAATGCTGACTCCTGGAAACTATGTGCAATGGTCTAGCCGGTTTCTTCGATTTGTTGAACTAAGGAAACCTCATGGTCCATATCTCAAAAAGGTCATAATGGAAGGACCTTATCCACTTCCTTCAACATTGGTTCCGGGTGATCCAACTGCTATACCTCCACGGGAAGACACTACAACTCCCATTCCAGTATCTCAATATTCCACTGAACAATCTTTTCAACAAGAAGCCAATGAGATGGCCATGGCCTACATACTCCAGGGAATTCCTAACCCAATCTTCAGGAGTATTGATGCTCAGAAAACAGCCAAGGACATGTGGGAGCATGTACATCTTCTTATGGAAGGCACATAATTGAACCAAGAGGATTTGGAATCCAAACTCTACATGGAATACAATAACTTCATGATGGAACCAGGGGAATCCTTAGAATCATACTATCACCGCTTCACCAATGTTGTCAATGATCTGGAACGTCATAACATACCTCTACCAAAGATTGCTATCAACTCCAAATTCTTAGGATGTCTTGGACCAGACTGGCAGAAGTATGTGACATTCGTGAGGCAAGCCAAAAAGATTAATCAAGTTTCTTATGGGCTTTTGTATGATTATCTCAAGCAACATCAAACTGAGGTAGACAAGGACATTGCAGCATGAGGAGGTTACTCATCAGCTCCAACTCGAAACTCTCTTGCTCTGATAGCTCAGTCACATTTTCCAGCCTCAAGTCAAGAATTCGTTCCACCACCGTCTCAACCAAGTTTCCAACCACAACAAAACAATCAGATTGTTCCTTATGAAGCACCATCTCAGAATTCTGATAACCAACTGGTCCCATACAACAACACCGACTCCGTGTTCTATTCCAATGCTGATTATGATGACGAAGATGATGTGTTTAACTTGCTCAAAGAAGGATTTGCATTAATTGCAAGGGCATTCAACAAGTTCTCTAACAAGTCAAACAACCGCCTTCGTTCTTCATCAAACACCAGGAACCAAGCAGTCGTAATTGATGGTAGAGTTGAAATTCAGAATCGGTCATCTGGTAGAATTGGGTCTGGTAACATGGGAAATTATGGTACAAGGTTTAATTCAGGGGGTCAGAGGTTCAACACAGCTGTTGGGGGAAGTAGAAACAATATGGGGAATGCACATAGGGGAATTCAGAATGTTGGTACTGAAAAAAGAGGCATTGCAAATACGTAAATCACTTGTTACAATTGTGGAGGCAGTGGTCATATGGCAAATGCTTGTCCTAAGCCTAGGACTCAGGGTAGTGCATTTCACAAAGAAGCTCTTCTTACGGCTCTCAAAGATGAAAAGGCTGCAGGAATGTTGACTCAAAACGAGCAAAGCTTTATGGCCAACGCTTATTCTAATGATGATATGGAAGACTTGGAGGAAAATGCTGCAGTGATGCTCATGGCCAACATGCAAGAAATTAATGTCAACGAGACAGGCCCGGTATATGATACCGATGGCTTATCTCAGGTACTTGAATCAGAATGCCTTATTCATGAGATTGCTTCACCATCTGCATCTTCATCTTCACAAGACAATCATGTTCAAAATGATTCATCATTCTTGTCTCAAGAAGATGATCAAATAAACACTGTTGTTTCATTCGATGATGATAACACCAATGTCTCATTTGATGATCCTATTGATGATGATAATCATGATCACCTTGCACAAGATGATCTTATGCCTGATCAAGATCCAGAGCTTATGACCTTCTTGCTGACCACCCAATCACAATTGAATGCACAAAAGTCATAGATTTACAAATACAATGAGATTAACCAGAACTTAAAAGTTAAAATTGCATTGTTAACAAAGGACAATGAGTGCTACAAAACACAACTTTCAAGTTATGAAAAACAAGCACAACGTGAGAAAGGCTTTGAGGTTTCATTTCAAAAGACATACGTTCAGGTCAAGGATTTAGAGCATCAAGTTCGTAAGCTAACAGTTTCCAAAGCTGATTTGCTTTCTCAAAAAGAAAAGGAGCAATTTGAATTCAAAAAACAAATTGATACTTTAAATTCTAAGTTGTTAAAAGCTCAATCTGAGTTTTCAACATCTCAGAAAGATCTTCTTGAGGAAAAGCAAGCTTCTAGGAAACGAGTTGAGTCATATCTTGAGGAGATTGTGGACTTGGAATCCAAGCTCAACGAATTTTAGAATGTTGTATATAAAACGGGTAATTCAGTAACACAAATTCAAAGACTAACTGTGAAACCGATTCCTAAAGGATTTGGTTTTGCACTTGGCAGTGACAAACCACGTTTTTTACACAAAGCACTCAAAGATAATCCTAAGTTATACAATGCAGAATTTCTGTTTGATGATACGTTTCAACGCACTGTTGTGTATAGTAATGATGAAGAAATTGAATATCTTGAAAATAAGATTCAGGGTCGATCAAAATCAGAAAACAAATTTTCAAGAGTCCCATACGATTATTCAGAAAGACCTCACATCAGTAAATCTTTTGTTCCTCCAAAGGACAAACCAGAACAAATACTGTCTTTAACTGAAAAACATCCCACTTCTGAAGTCGCTACTGTGACCACTCCTGTTACACAAATCAATGGACCAAAAGATACTGTAGATCCACAAATGCCTCAACAATGTCGAATTCTTTGATATTTTAAGACATTTATGGATGACATTAAACTTTTGGAACAAGTGATAGAATTTAATTCTGAAATCAAAATCTCTTCTTTTTTTTCTCCTGCTGAGAAAGAAAAGAGAGAAATTTTTCAGAAACAATTTTTACCACATGTTAAACACTTGAGACTTTGTGCAAAAATGTGGGAACAGGAACTATAGACTGAAGTTGGATCAATGATGAGTATTTTTAAAGCTACAGATGACAAAATTGCAAAACAAAAGTGTCAAAAGGAAGCTTTAGAAAATGAGGTTGATCGACTTTTGAAACGTGTTTTGTATGATGATGTGATTTCTGTGATTATGAATGCTATTTTTGAAAAATGTCATGCAATGCTTGTTGATGATCATGCTGTTAATGTTGAATTGTTGCAAATCGAGATTGATAATTTGGTAAAAGAGAATGAGAGTCTTAGACAGATCAACTTGGATGTGGAAGATAAGTGTGAAAAAGATATTTTCAAACTTAACAAAAGACTGGAATGGTGTCAAAATCAAAGCATGGAATTTGAGTTAAAATATAAAAATCTAAAAGAATCTATGTCTTTCCAAAACAGTCATGCTTCAGAAAGTCAAAATAAAAATGAAATTGATGTTTTACGAAATAAACTGTTTGAATATGAGAAAGACATAGATGAAGTTTCTCAAAACAGAAATGACACTGTCCGGTTAAACAGACTTTTGGATTCAAAAAATCAAGAACTCCAACACATCATTGTTGATTTGAAAAAGAAACTCAGAGTTTTAGAAAAAGGAAAAGTTGTAATTGCCTCGGGAATGTACTCAGTAGACAAGCCAACTAAGCAAGCATCAGATCAAACCACTAATGTGAATACTTCCACTTCCACAGGACTAGGAAACACCTCTAAGGCTAGCAGATCAAGAAACATCAAGAGGCCAAGGAAGTTTAGTATCTGGCGCCCTAAGAGTGGACTATCTAAGACTGAAGAAGTAGTAGTTAATATTAGAAGTTTGAATAAAAAGCAGGATATGTCAGAAGTAGAATCAAACTTGTCTAAGTCTAGTTCTATAGATGATGTAATGAATGCTGAATCGTTGAATGTTATGAATGATATTATGGTTGATGCTAGTTGTGTATTTTGTCATGCTAGTATATTATCTGGAAATCATGAGAAATGTGTTGCTAAAACTCTGTTGAATCGCAAAAAGAAACGATCTAGTGGCATTTCCTCTAAGCCCACTACTGCTGCCAAGTCCATATTAGGAAAACCACCACTAGTAGTTTCTGATGAATCAGTTGCCACACCCATAGCTGAATCTAGGACAAACAAATCACCAAGTGCATTTATTAGGAGAATGGCTGAGACTAGTTGGACGTGGCAGCGTTGGTTACATAAAACATATAGCTTTAAATGGGTACCAAAAATGATTAACTCATGTGTTACTAACCAAACGTATTCCACCGTTACCAAACTTGCCTCTGTGTCAATTTCTGGTGATGCAGGTGATCCAAATTGTTCTTTGGATTGTTGATAGCGGTTGTTCCCGACATATGACCGGCAATCTCAAGCTTCTTAAAAACTTTATTGCAAAGTTCATTGGAACGGTCAGATTCAGGAATGATCACTTCGCTGCTATTATGGGTTATGGAGATTATGTAAATGGGAACATTGAAATTAGCAGGGTTTATTATGTTGAAGGCCTTGGTCACAATCTCTTCTCAGTGGGATAATTTTGTGATGGTGATTTGGAGGTAGCATTCAGAGAGAAACTTGTTTCATTCGGGATCTTCAAGGAAATGATTTGATGAAAGGAAAACGTGGCACCAGTTTATACACAATTTCCTTCGAAGGCATGACAGCTCCCTCTCCCATATGCTTACTTTCAAAGGCACATCCCACAAAGGCCTGGCTGTGGCCCAAACGGATGTCTCATCTGAACTTCAAAACAATGACCGATCTTGCTAGGAAAAATTTGGTCGACGGTCTTCCCAAATTCAGATATGCCAAAGATCACTTGTGTCCTGCTTGCGAACAAGGAAAGAGTCATCGTGCTCACTTTCCTCCAAAAGCAGATCATAGCACAGATCATGTCCTACAACTGCTTCATATGGATTTGTGTGGTCCTATGCGTGTTCAAACCATCAACGGGAAATGGTACATCTTGGTAATAGTGGATGATTACTCGAGGTGGACTTGGGTCTACTTTCTTCGCACCAAAGACCAAGCACCTTCGATGATCATTACTTTTCTCACGAAGATTCAAGTTCAGGTCCGTAACACCGTCAGAATTATCAGAACAGACAATGGTACTGAATTCAAGAATCAAACTCTTCGGGAGTTCACTGAGAAAAATGGGATTGTTCATCAAACGTCAATTGCTCGCACCCCTGAACAAAATGGAGTAGTCGAAAGACGCAACCGTACGTTAGTGGAGGCAGCCAGAACAATGTTGATTAATGCCCAATTACCAGACTACCTATGGGCTGAAGCTGTCTCAACTGCTTGTTATACCCAGAACCGATGCATGATCACCAAACGCCATGACAAAACACCATATGAGCTCATTCACGGTCGTAAACCTAATATCAACTACTTTCATGTCTTTGGAGCTCTCTGCTATCCAAAGAATGATTGTGATGATTTGGGGAAACTGAAAGCCAAAGCAGATATAGGAGTATTTGTTGGCTATTGTGAGAATTCAAAAGGATTTAGAATTTGGAATCGTCGTACTCGAGAAATTCAAGAGACAATCCATGCTAATTTTGATGAGCTCACTGACATGGCTTCTGAGCAAAATCGCTTAGAACCCGCACACAACCGTCTAAATTTTCTTGAATCTTCAGCTGAACCATTACCGTTCAATAGAAAGGATATAGAAGATTTGTTTGCCCCTCTGTTCAATGATTCTCTAGTTAATCGTGCCTCTGCTGTATCCACCAATTCCGCTGCTCAAACCGTCAACAATCAAGCACCTGATACACCTACAACCACTTCTACAGTAGTTGCTGACAAAGCACCTCAACTAGAATCATTATCGTCAGTAGATCAAACACCTTCAACTTCTACACCTACAGCTGAAGATTCCTCCCACCACAATTCTGCTGAAGTACCCACACCATCAGGTTATGACAGAGATGCATTCTTTAATCCGTTTGCACCAGCACCAACCATTCCTGATATTGTAGAATCTTCTTCATGCAATTTGGAACCGTCAAACCTGAACCACAGTTATCAACACTATCCATCCACTCATAAATGGACAAAGGATCATCCCTTAGTAAATATCATTTGTTAGGATCTCTGGGAAATAAGAGTTTCTCAGTGATGGGAGGATTGTTGGGATATGAGAAATAAGGAGTTTCTCATTGCTGCCGATAGTGAAGCTGGTTCCTGCCGATAGTGTTGCATTGCTGCTGCGGTTGGTTCCTGCCGATAGTATTGTTTTGTTTCTGCCGATAAGGTTGATTGTTACGGATAGTTATTGTTTGTTATCCGTAGGTTTAGAAAGTTTGTTAGATTTATTTTTAGAAGAGATTGTTGTTTATCTCTTCACACGTTTTCTTGTAAGACGGGTTAGGGTTAGGGTTTCTTATTGTTATAAAAGGAACATCCCGTCCATATGTTTAATATACTTTTGACGAACACAATATTCAATAACACAATTCTTAGTTTATAGTTTGATCCATAGAGGATCATTGTCCTTTATAGCTTTCTTCTTTATTATACTTGTTGTTTAGTTTCCGCATAAACACTTGTATTCCATACAGAGGTTCTTGTTTAACCAAGCTCAAACTAGCTCGAAGTACTCGATCCTACAAGTGGTATCAGATCCTGGTGAGGATCTCTGATAAAGAAGGAAACATTGTTGAAGTGTCTCTCTTGAATCTTTTCACAATGTCGCTATCAGGTGATAGATTTGAAATGTGTGCAAGGAAGTTTAGGAGTTTGTTCCATAATAAGTCTATGGAAATGCTGACTGATAAAGATGAATCCTATGAAACAAAAGAAAATATGGAAGAATATGCTCTGTTGGGATTCCCATCTCAGGTACAAAGATGTAATCCTGCTTGTCAAGAATTATACTCAACTCTTAATAATGAATACGATGACATGAAATCTAAGTATAATGAATACTTTATTAAGGTTCAAGCGTATGACAATGCAGTCAAAACATTAGAAAAACAAAAAGTTTGGTTTCAAAATAATCAGTTAGCTTATGAAGAAAAGATAAGGGTTTTAGAGAGAGACTTGAAAAACACCACTAATGAACTTAAATATACTGAGTCTCAAAAAGCTAAGGTGGTGTTAGAGAAACAGGATTTGCAATCTAAACTAGATAATGCCTTGGCTAGGTTTGATAAATGGAAAGATTCATCTAAAAACCTAAACAAGTTAGTCGATAGTTCTATGTCTACAAAAACTAAAAGGGGTTTAGGTTATGGTAACCTGATAGGGCCAAATCAATTTTATGACCCTAATGAGTACAGTGTTTTTAACCTTGAACCTGTAGACTACCAAATATCTGTTAAGTATGTGAAAGAAGGAGGAATGAATGTTGTTCCTCCACCTATCAGAGGAGTCTTTAAGCCTGTCCCTGTTCATTCAGACTCTGACATTGACTCAAATGAGTCACAAATGGTTTATGGTCAAAAGTTAAAAGATTTACCTGAACCTAATGATTGTGTCTCTTGCTCTACAAGTGACAAGTCCACAAAAAGCAGAGTCTAAAGACTTTGTTTCATGTGACTCAAGTGAAAAATCAACCACACCCAAATATCATAAGCCCTCAAGTTCAACTGATGATAAATCTGCTTCTAAATCAGTCTTTTCAGATAACAGCTCAATTAATTCTGTTAAAAACAAATGTGTCTCTAGTTCCACTAGTGATAATGGTGTCTACATTAAGAAAAGTTGTAGTAAGAACAAGTCTGTTAGGAAGAAGACATGTTTTGTGTGTGGTAGTCAATATCATCTCATCAAAGATTGTGATTTTCATGAGAAAAGAATGAAAGGTGGGCAACAACAGACCAGATCATTGTGGAAAAATGTTAAACAAATACCACCATATGTTCCACAAGCAGCAGGAATGAACTTTTATAGGGCTCCCTTTCCTGCTGATAGACCTGTTCCTGCTGGTTCCTCTGTTTCTGCTAAATTCAGGGAACCATTCCTGCTGGTACCTCTTCATATTTTCAGAGGGATTTCAGGCATGCCTATTCTAATCAAATCTTTGGAGGGGGAATGGCTTATTCTCCATGGTATCTTTTGTAATTGTCCTGTTTGGTTAATCATGTTGTTGTAATTATGTTTGCTGGTTTGAAGGGTGTCATTAGCCTAAGGGGAGGCTAATGCTTGTATTTTTGTCTTGTTTTTCATTCATGATTATGCTTGTGTTTCTCTAATTTTGTTTTGCAGGTTTTTCAGTGTCTTTTGTTAGTTAACTTTGTTTTGCAGTTTTCTTTATCTTAATGCTTGGAATTTAAACTAAAGACAGTGATCTTCATTCATCAAGAGAAATTTAAGAACATTCAGTTACAAGTTTCAAAAGCTACTTATCAACATCATTCAAAACATCATACCAACCTTCATACATCAATCTATCTAAACCCTACCACCTATTCCATCTTCCCTTTACCCTTACCCATATTATCAGGCATGAACCTCCTTCCTCTCTGGTGACAGATCTCTTCATAAACATGGAGGACTGGAAGGGCTAATACCACTGGAAGTGGCTGTCTTGGTTCAGGGGCTGGAGTTGAAGTGCTTGAAGTAGTTTCCTTTGATGTGTTCTGGAGCGTGTCCTTGCAGTTGGATGGCTTGTTTGTGGAGTAGGGTTACTTGATTGTGGAGCTGGCTGGCTTGGCTTAGGAGTTGATCTGATGGGATTCTTTCTTTGTCTTGGATCTTGGCCTTCACGTTGTCGATTGTCTCGACTTCGAGGGTTAGGTTTCACACGGCTAGACCCTTCTTGAAGATTAGCCTTGTCTTTTGGTACCGGTACTTTATAGAAAGCTGCAGTTGTCCTTTCCATCTCTTCAGTTAGCAGAGCCTCAGTTGCCTTCATCTGTTCCCTTAGCTCATCTGTAATGGGAAAATTAGGGGGGGAAAGTCTCCCATTCACCCTGACAATAAACCAAGGACTTCAACTCTGATGAATCTTCATCATCAGAGCTAAAGTACTCAAATGAAGAAGGGGTAGATGGAAGAGGATAGATGAATCCTCCTCAACCTTGGCCTTACCTTTGTTTTGAGAGGATGATGCTGTTTTGGGAAAGTAGTTTTTCCATCCTGAGTCACTGGAGGAGGAAGAATCTGATGAGATTTCAATTACTGGATTTTTAGATGAACTCATGATTTTGAAGATTTTTTTTGGTTTGGTTTGTGATACTGAAGTAATGTGATTTGAGGATTATATAATGATATAGAGATTAGTGCAAATTAATTGGTGGTTGGTATTGAAATTTAATACGGATGAGTTATTCTTAATGACTAAGTTCGGCAGGTTGACTTTGGTCAAACCACCTCATTCCTGCCGAATGGTCAAACCTCTTATTGCTGCCCATTGACCAAGTGTTGCTACCGATTGGTCAAACCTCCTTAAGTCATTGGTTAATGTTACGTGCGCAGAATTGCAGCAATTTAAAGTGATATATTTAGAAACCCAACCTAAAATTGCACTTCTCCCCTTTCTCAATTTCTCAAAATCCTATCAAACCCTAATTTTCTCAGAAGAACCCTAGATCATTCATCCAACCCAATGTCAACTCTTCGCTACAAGGATGATCATAACAAGGTTGCATACTTGGAATCGTCTTCAAAAAGTGTTGGTTATGATGAGGTGCTAGCGTTTCTTCGTGGGTCAACTATTTGCTTTGCACTCACTTATTGTCCAGTGAAGGTGTATGATTCGTTGGTTAAGCAGTTTTGGGAAACAGCTAAGGTCAGACACATTGTGGGAAGGGAGGACGACATCGTTGCCACAATTGATGAGAATGAGGTCATCATTACGGAGGAGTTGATTCGTGTTCAGCTTCAATTTCCTGCCGAGCATGGAGAATATGATCTTTCAAGACAAGATATTACTAATGGTATGGCTGCTATAGGTTATCCTGTCACTGGTAGTTGTACTTTCTTGAAAAATAAGTTGTCTCCTCAATGGAGATTTCTGATTCATACTTTACTACAGTGCATGAGTGTTAAGACAGGTGGTTGGGATCAATGTCCAAGTCCTATTGCGTCTGGTCTTGTGTGTCTATCTCAGGGTAGGATATTTAATTGGGCAAAATATATCTTTGAGGGAATGATTGAGAATATCACTAATGATAAAAACAGATTTTTGATGTACCCTAGGTTTCTTCAGATGATCTTAGATGTACAGACCATTAACACATCCCCTAAGATAGTTAATCGATTGACTCCTAAAATGTTTGCCCTGATGAAGATGAATTTTGTAGGCCAACATTTGCCTTTATTACCTGCCATGTTACAAAATGCCAATCCTGCTGACAACCCTGATCCTGCTGATCCTGTCAGTATTCCACCCTCACCCAATACAGCTGATGCAAATGCATCCAATGCTGCTGGTGAAGGGACTTCAGTTGCTGCTGATGCATCTGCATCAGTTGCTGCTGATGACCCATTACCACCATCACCTAGACCAGTGACACCTACACCTGAATCTAATGATCCTGATGAGCCCAATGAACAGACCATCACAGTTGAAACACCCATTGTTCAGCCAACAGCTTTTGTGGACTTACCTTCTTCCTCAAGGCTTTCATCTCCTAGTCCTACTAGGCAGCCGTTTAGTTATGACACCAATGCAGGGGAAGGATTTAATGTTTCTCCACCCAGATCCAATGAAGCTCCTAATACCTCAGGTATTCCTGCTGGTGGAGCTGAGGATGCTGTTGATCTCACCTCTATGTCCCAGTTACTTGACAGATCTGTGAAGAAAATTGAGGCATTGGAGTCAGAACTTAAAGAGACAAAAAGGATTTTTAGTGAGAAAGTGGAGAATTTGGAAAAGGAGCTCAGGGATTCTAATGAAGCTTTTAGTAGAACTGTCCAAGAACTAAATGAAAGGATCAGCACATTGGAGGCTAGTCATTTGCAAAAGAAAAGAAGGGTTATTCTTTCTGAGTCTGAGGAAGATCAGGATGATATGATATTTGATGGGCTTAATGTGCTAGCAGCTGTTTCTCTTGATGGTGCAAATACTGAAGTACCTACCACTTCTGAGCACACTATCACTACTCAAGCTCAGGTCTCCACTGGAACAAGGACCATTGCTGCTGATGTCTCTGGTGTTCCTGCTGAAGTTGATAGTATTTCTTCTGAGTCTAAGGTTCTGATAATACTGCTGAGAGTCCACTCATTGCTGCTGAAAGTAACACCATTCCTTCTGAAGTTACTCAAAATGATGATGAGATAGCTAGACAGATCCAAGCACAAGACATTGCTGCTGAACAAGCTAGGCTAGCTCAGGTTGCTCAAGATGAGGAGCTTGCAAGGAAATTGTCTGTTGATGAGAGGAACATTGCTGGAATTATGAATAACCCAAGTTCAGAAGATCCCACTTCAGAAGAGTTCAGTGAGCAAGTTGAATACTTATTGGCTACTGACATGATTATTAGAGCTCATGGGTTTATGGTTCTTCAAATGTCAGAGTTGGATTCGGATGAAAGATCAGATCTGCTCAAGGCATTCATCTTAAAGAAACATTGTGCATCCACTTGGAATGACTTGATGCAAAGGATCAGTGCAAGACAAAAGTCAGGATTTAAGATGCCTACAAACAGAGATAATGTCAATTTTATGAAGGTGTATCTGAAGAATGAAGCTAACTACAAGCTAAGTGACTTCAAAGGTTGGACTGATGCTGCAATCCAAAAGTTGTTCCTTGATACCTATGCAAGGATAAATTCTTCAGTTCTGTCAGATATTTTACAAAGGAAGAAAAGAGAGCCTTCATTTTTAGAATCTGATGTTGCAAAGAAAATGAAGTCTGGAGAGACATTATCTGATGCATCCTTCTTTGTTCCTGCTGAAGGTTCTCAGAAAGCCACATTCATTTCACCAAGTCATAATGTAGATGCATCTGAGGTACCACAAGAAGGTCTTGTTTCTGCTGATATTCCTGCTGCTAATGTTTCTATTCCTGCTGAACCATCTTCCTCTGTTCCTATCCTTCAATATGGTCTAAGGACAAGGCAGAAGAGTCATTCTCACTACTCTTCTTCTGTGGATATTTCTGAAGTGGATGATCATGATTTGATTAGGGTTGATTCTGAAAGTGATTCAGAGGGTGATTCCATTTATTCTTGGGGTCATCTTGCTCATTGGGAGCTTAGATCTACTTCTGAAGGTGAAGTCAATGTTTGGTTTTCTCTTGATGGGACAGTCAAATTCTTTACATTTCTGAGGGAGATCTTGAATAAGGTTGAAAGAAAAGATTTGGAGCATCTTTATAAGATAGTGGATAATCATTATCAATCTCATACTCCTACTGGGATTGGCCTACTGCTTTGGGGAGATTTACAAGTCTTGATGAATACATTGGATGGAGACAAGGCTAAATTGGTGTGGGGAAATCAATCTACCTGGAGAGTCTTTTCTTGGAGGTTATATCCATCTTCCAATGTTCATGTTGTAGAGCTCATCTCTGGCAAGTTCCTGACTATGTTTGTGGATGTCATTTATCCATTATCTGAGGGACTTTTGAAAAGAATGCTGACACAGAAGGTTAGAGTTCCCAAGCATACAATTGGCAATGATTTAACTACAGCTGAACAATTGGTTAAATTCATCAAAGATCAACTAGCAGCTAAAGGATCATCAGCTTAAGGGGAGGATTGCAGATTAAAGGGAGGATGAAGCTTAAGGGGAGGATGCTTCTTGTTGTTGTTGTATATTTTTCTGTCTTTCTTATTTTCTTTCTTTTCTTTTGGTGTGTTTCTGATTTCTTTTTCTTAGTTTAAAAAAAAAAAAAAAAAAAAAAAAAAAAAAAAAAAAAAAAAAAAAAAATCTTGTATATTTTGTGTGCTAATAAGTTGGTTTTGAGTAACACCTTGCAGGTACAGTGTTGGTGTTTACACCTGCACCATAAATGGTACTCAACTCACCATGTCTTGCAGACAAGAAAGAGTTGGCTCACCATGAGGGTACGGCTCTGGTGTGATAATCAAATCCGTTGATAGCTGTAATAGCTTGCTCAAAGCTATTGGGTACTTCAACTCACCCATGGTTTATTCCTGAGAGTTGAAAATGGTTCTCAATTCACCATGGATGTGATCCTTTATGGGATCCAAAGAATTGGCTAGTCCACGAAAGTATGGTTTGTGGTAAAGACATTTGGTATCCATATTTGGTATTCAATTCACCAAGGTTCAGTTGAAACCAAAGAATTGACTAGTCCTGAGCAAACGGCTACAGGTAAAGACAAGTCAAATCCATTTATAGTTGCTGATTTGCTAATAAATCAGATGGTTATCAGTGTACCATGGTCTAACAAACCTAAACATTGGCTACTCCAGTAGTGATGGCTATTGGTAAAGAGACATCAAATCCATTAATTTTCAATGATTCACCTCTCACAGGAGTTAACACACCTGGATGTGATGAGAATAGTATGAAACTTAAGTGATTTGATGTACATCTTGTCATAGTAGCAGCCAAGTTCAAGTGAATGTCATGGTGACCAGTAAAAATGTTTTGAAGAAGATTTCATATTCCTGCTGAACTATTGAAGTTGCTGCTGGATGCTATAGAGGTTGGAATCTTGCAAGTTATGGATGTTGTTGCTGGTTACTACTTATTGCTGCTGCTAAGTCGCAGTCCTCAAGCCTGAGAAGTTAAAGCTCTATCACATTGGAATCTTGCAGGTTAACCTAGTCAACCTCAAGATTAGGGGAGGATTGTTAGGATCTCTGGGAAATAAGAGTTTCTCAGTGATGGGAGGATTGTTGGGATATGAGAAATAAGGAGTTTCTCATTGCTGCCGATAGTGAAGCTGGTTCCTGCCGATAGTGTTGCATTGCTGCTGCGGTTGGTTCCTGCCGATAGTATTGTTTTGTTTCTGCCGATAGGGTTGATTGCTGCGGATAGTTATTGTTTGTTATCCGTAGGTTTAGAAAGTTTGTTAGATTTATTTTTAGAAGAGATTGTTGTTTATCTCTTCACATGTTTTCTTGTAAGACGAGTTAGGGTTAGGGTTTCTTATTGTTATAAAAGGAACATCCCGTCCATATGTTTAATATACTTTTGACGAACACAATATTCAATAACACAATTCTTAGTTTATAGTTTGATCCATAGAGGATCATTGTCCTTTATAGCTTTCTTCTTTATTATACTTGTTGTTTAGTTTCCGCATAAACACTTGTATTCCATACAGAGGTTCTTGTTTAACCAAGCTCAAACTAGCTCGAAGTACTCGATCCTACATCATTGGTAATCCAGAAAAATCAGTCATGACAAGACAAAGACTCCACACAGACGGTGAAACATGCATTTATGCACTCACCGTTTGTCAAGCAGAACCCAAAAACATCAAGGAAGCCCTCACTTATGACAACTGGATTGAATCAATGCAAGAGGATTTGGATCAATTCAAGCGGTTAGAAGTTTGGGAACAGGTAGAAAGACCAGATGGGGTTTATGTCGTTGGATTGAAGTGGATCTGGAAAAATAAGTTAGATGCAGATGGTACTGTGATTTGTAACAAGTCCCGCCTGGTCGCCAAAGGATTCAGTCAACAAGAGGGAATCGACTTCGAAGAATCGTTTGCTCCAGTTGCAAGGCTTGAGGCTGTTTGCATGTTCCTGGCTTACGCGGCTCACATGAACATTACTGTCTACCAAATGGATGTGAAGACTGCATTTCTCAACGGCCAACTCCGGGAAGAGGTGTATGTTTCTCAACCAGAAGGCTTCGTGGACCAAGAACATCCGAATCACGTATATAGGCTAAAGAAAGCCCTTTATGGCCTTAAACAAGCCCCAAGGGCATGGTACGACAAGTTATCTGCTTTCTAGCTTGCAAACCATTTTACTAAAGGAACTGTGGACCCGACTTTGTTTAAAAACACGGGGTGGACATTCTCATCGTACAAATTTATGTCGATGATATAATTTTTGGATCAACACAGAAAAAATATTCAAATGCTTTTGCAAAACTGATGAAAAATAACTTTGAGATGTCCATGATGGGTGAACTGAAGTTCTTCTTAGGACTGCAAGTTCATCAATCACCCCGTGGTATATTCCTTAGTCAGTCCAAGTATGCTTAGGAAATCCTGAAAAAACATGGTATGACCAGCTGTGACACCTATAATACACCTATGTCCTCCTCATCCCCGAAGTTAGATGCTGACATAAATGGGACACCCATTGATCCTACAAAATATCGTAGCATCATTGGGTCGATCATGTATCTCATAGCTAGCAGACCGGATCTTGTATTTGCCACGTATCTATGCTCCCGATATCAGTCAAGACCAACTGAGCGGCATTTGTTAGCCGTTAAAAGAATCCTTAGATACATAAAGGGAACCATTAATTTGGGAATCTGGTATCTAAAGGATTCTGGCTTTGAACTTGTAGCCTTTTCAGACGCTGACCATGCAGGGTGTTTAGACACGAGAAAAAGTACATCTGGAGGAGTACAGTTTTTAGGTGACAAGCTCGTCTCTTGGCAGACAAAGAAACAAGATTGCACATCACTGTCGTCAACAGAATCTGAATATGTAGCCATGTCTGCCTGCTTTGCTCAAGAAATTTGGATGCGATCACAACTGATAGACTACGGATACATACTCAACAAGATTCCTATGTATTGCGACTCCAAGAGTGCCATTGCCATTTCATGCAACTCCGTGCAGCATTCCAAGTCCAACCATATTGATCTCCGATACCATTTCATCAAGGAGCACGTGGAGAAGGGTACGGTTGAACTATATTTTGTGGGTACTGAACACCAATTGGCGGATCTGTTCACAAAAGCCTTGCCTCATGCAAGGTTTGTGGATTTGGTTCACCGGATTGGCATGAGATGTTTGATACCGAATGATTTGGAAAATTTTCTCAAAAACAATTAAATGAGTCAAGCATCTAAACTATCATTGTAAATAATTATTGAAAAACACAAAAAGATTTTCTATTCTTCTTAAAAAAAATGCAAGTACAATCCTTTTTCAACACTTTGTTCATTTTTTTAACCATATTTAATTATTTTCGAACAAGTGTTGAGGGGGAGACATAAAATTTTTGAAAATTTTCAAACTTGTACTTGCATGCTTTCTGAAATTTGTTGCTTCACAAAGTTGTTTTGGTGATAATCTCAAATGATGGAAAAGATTTGTGCTATTTTTGCTTAGTTTGTGCCAAATGTGTTAAGTAAATAATACTTAAGTGGATAGGACCTTAATTGCAAAAACATAAGGTTTAGGGACTATTGGTGTTAAAAGTGACATTACGGCTTGTGTACATATAACAGTGCACAACCCGGTCCCTAAAGAAAGGACCCTGAGGTACGCTTCAGTGCCTCAATCCTATTCCAAGGAGCGAAAGCTTCTTTCTTATGAAGCAGAATTAAACCGGAATGTTTTTCTAAGTTTTTCAAACATTCTGCTCATAAGAACAAGTATTCCCTCGTCAAGGGGGAGTATTTGCAAATATAATCTTTGTTCTGAAAATACAAAAGTTCTTGAAATTCTTCCCTAAAACTCAAAAACATCATATTTTAATCATAAAAGTTTTTCAAAAACATCATGAGTATGCTATTTTAATCTTAAAAGTTTTTCAAAAATTTTATCAATTCAAAAGTGCCCACTCTTCCCGACATGTGCAAATTTCAAATTAATTACTTAAGAGCATATGTTAAGGGGGAGTCCTTCTGAAAAACACAAAACTCTCAAGGTGTCAATAAAATGTTTTTACAATCATCGACACTTTGAGAGATTTTTCAAAGGTTTTGGTTATGGCAACAATAGGATAGTCATGGAGTTATAAGGTGACTAAGGTTAGGAATAACCATCCTGTGATCCGCCAGAGCCGGAGGGATCTACCCAAGGACAAATCCCATAGTTTAGAACTAGAAAGTCCTAGGTATGATACAAAAAAGGAGAAAATGAATGAAAGGAGAAAGAAGGGGTTGAAGAATTAAAAAGAAAAGCAAAGAAAATGGTGAAAAGAAATAGCCCTCCATTTGTTCAACCTTAGGGCAGACACCGGGTTCAATACATAATCTACTGGTTCACTGAGCATCACCGATATTGAAGACAAAAGACGTCATGGACCCAGTGACGCACTGCACTAAACCTTCTAAGCCACTCAAGTGTCTCTCAAAAGACATTTGTTTCATTCACACGGAGAACCCTTCATAATCTATCGACCTCTCATTACGAGAATGTTGATATTGAAAAGGAGGCAATCTGCTCCACGCCTCCGACGACCAAACAAATGTGCACTAATTGAGTCTAGAGCCATGAGATTCATCAAAGATCTCTTAGGTACACTTAGAATTACACTGGTGTTCTACATCATGGGCATCAGTTGTAAATTAGGAAAGTGTCCTTCGCAGATCCTAGCAATCTGCCAAGAACATTCTTGAGAGAATTCACGACTGTGATTCTCAGTGATAGAATGGAAATCCTGCCAGGGTAACATCAAACAACCCTGACAGCAGGTCACTTCGGTAACTCCTTGTGGGTTACGCTTAGTGTCTGTTCCAAAACGGTCTACAGTCGTGGGGTGATCTCCAGCGACTCACTGAATCGTGGGTGCACTTCGGTGTGTCCGTGTTAGCCCTTTCGGGGGTATCCGGTTCAGAACGGCCTGGGTTTGGATTAGAGAAAGTCTTCACACTATGCTGTTGATGATCTAAAAGTCCAAATCTGTAAGTGCCGGTTGGTTCGTGTTGCTGTTGCTGCTGCGGAGGATCATGAAGACCTGGATTTCTACCACCATCAGACTCCATCATTCTCATATCCAGAAGATTAGTTCTCACAAAGACTCAAGACAGCAAAAGTTCAAAGTTGTTAATGAAAAGTCAAAGTTCAAGCACTACAACCTTTCACAAGTTAAAGATTGAAGATGTGAGAACAAATAACAGAGCGAAAGTCAAAAGATATATGAGCATGGTGGAGAAGAAGTGAAGACACCAGTATCAAAGACCATTGGAGAACGGCAGATTAGTACTATATCATATCATGTCAAGAACAAGAACGAAAGAACAAAGATTATAAAGACGTCTGAAGCCAATGAAGCAAAGATGACGTCGAGCAACATTATGACCAAGACTTAGGGGGAGATTGTTAGGAATCACGTTTCACAATTCAGTCAAGTCTTTGTCATTTGCGAAATGTTGCTTATTTGGGCTTTATGTTTAGTTATAAGGTGCGATCCATTAGAAGCCCATGGACCGCCCATTTTATTGTAATTTCTTCTAGAAGCACCTAAGCACATGGTTGCCCTAAGTTATTGCCTATAAATAGAAGGCTTAGGTGCTCTTTATTGTTGTTGGTTTTCATTCTCATGCGAAAGCTCTGTCAAAGTATTTAGTGAATGTTAATAATCCAATTTTTCTTCTTAATAATCTCTTCTCTATTGTTATCTTATCTCTCGTATATCATTACTTATTATTTATTTCATTTCGTAGCTAACTAGTTAAGTAGTAGTCGTGGTTTAGTAGTTGAGTAGATTGTGTTTTACGTATTAAACCAGGACCTACAAACTAGCCTTTCTTTGTTCCTGATGACAATGCCTATTTCATCCTTCTTGTTTCTGAATACCCATTTAGTACCAATTGCCCACTTTCCATTAGGCAAATCAACCAGAACCCACACATTTTGAAGCTTGAACTGTAAGAGCTCCTCTTGCATGGCTTCTACCCAAGATGGGTCACTAAGAGCTTTTGCAATCTTCTTGGGTTCTTCCTGAGATAAGAAACAGACAAATAAACAAGTATGAAGGTCTTCATGAGTTTTTTCTTCACATATTGCACTGATAAATCCTTGTTCTTGTTCATCTGCAGACTTGACTTGTCTCCTTGTCTTTACACCAGACTGCATATCACCAATCACAAGATCAAGTGAATGATCTCTGTGAACTCTTGTATGGGGAGTTGAGGGAGCTTCATATGTGATAGGAATATTGTTCAAGTCTACTTCAAAATCATCAAAAAGATTAGTCTGTGGAGCAGGATGAACTGTTGGATCAACAGTATAAACATTTGGTCCACCAGTACTATCTTTTGGCTCAGCAATACCATCATTTGGCCTAGCAGTACCATCATCATTAGTACTGTTTTCAGGTACCTCTTGTTCTTGATCATCAACTCCAAATTGTTCTTGATCATCAACTCCAAATGAATCATATAGAGAACCATCTTTCCAAATTGGCATCAAAATGTGATCTTGACCAGTCTCTTTATCCATGCTAGATTCACCTGTATCAACACTGTCTTCTGAACCTGCAAAATCATTAGTATTTGTACCTGCAACAACTGGTACATAGTTCATATATTTTGTTAGAGCATCAAGATCAAACAGCCATTTTGGACCTTCACCTGCAACATTAGACTTATTCTCCAAAAATTCAACATGCATGTTTTCTTCTACCTTCCTAGTTCTTATGTTGTATACCCTAAAAGCTTTACTATGTGTAGAGTAACCAACAAAGAAACCCTCATATGACTTTCCATCAAACTTTCCCAAATTGTAACACCCCCAGATCGGATAAGCGGAAGCATACAGGTCGTGGGGTGCTATTGAATAGTTATCATAACACAAGGTACAAAGAACGGTTTTACTTAAACCATTTTAGAAGAAATTTCATAATATAAAACATTCAATTTACATTATTCAAAAATTGTGCAGAAAATATAGGTCCATAAAAGGGTTTAAAGCGGTCCCAAATAGTTTTCAGAGTCATCTATGACCATGCCATGCCCTTCGCCAAGCTCCTCCAAAAGTAAGATATGCAGCGGAAAAGATCTAACACCTGAGATAAAACATGCTAAAAGTCAACACAAAGGTTGAGTGAATTCATAGGTTTAAAGTAAAGTAGTTGATCACAATATTTCAAGTTTAAGAGAAAGTGGGCTACGTTGTTATACGCCCGAAAGTTCAGATATTACCACTGCACTAAGCTCATGACACGCAAAACGTTAACCGACACCAATAACCTTGGCGTAAGTCAACAGTAACCGCGGAATTTATAATATAAAGTTGCCCTCAAGTAGGTACTTTGCCAGATACCTAGATAACTAGAATATAGTACAACACATGCGACCGGACCCAGTCAACATGGCGGGATAGTCAATTCCTATAGGCCTATATCCCTATATTCGCGCTCACTCGCAAGTGATTAATGGTTCATGATCGAGGGACTTGCTTTTGGCAAGGACGGTACTTAGTGCTTATCAGATGTTCAGCAAAGTTTTCAGTTCAAAGAATAGTTTTCAAACAATTGTGATCATAGTAAAAACAGTAGCATGTATCTCACCCTAAGTAGTTTACAAAACAGTTAAGATAAATAAGAGTGGGGCTATGAACTCACCTCAGTATGCAGGAATGTAAGATATCACAACTAGCATCAAGTAGTAAAGGCACAACGATATCAAAAGTAGTAGAGCACAACGGTACTGGATCGGCACAACCTAATAAGTATATAGTTACCTCAGATTATGTTTCATAAAGTAAAGGAGATTCAAAAGATAATGTGTCTTAGTTGTTGTGGAATACTTATATCAAAGTTTGTAAAAAGGTTTAGTTTCAATGTCGATGAAAAGAAGTAGTCATTTGTATCTCGTGTGGTTTTTGGAAAATATAGTTTCAAGATTAAATCACGTTAAGACGATAAAAGTCGACGAAACACAATCAAACAATTTGGAAAGAATGAAGAAAAAGGAGTAAAACGTTCTCGTGAAGTTGTAAAATGTACAATCAAACAGTAACTCTCGCCAAAACGAATAGAACCAAGAACGAATAAACTATATCGAATGAATATAAGACTAAAGACAAGTCGATGAATGAGTTGGATGCTTACCCCGTATCCCAAAATATAACTCTGTATATATTTGGATAAAGTCGTTTTGTATAAATTTATAAGATCCTTGATATGTTTATAAGTTTATAAATGTTGGAAGGTTTTATAAACTTTGGCATAACGCGTCCATTTATATTACGTTCCTGAGTTAACGTGAATATTGGTAAACAAGTTTTATTACAATTTTTATAAGTTTTATAAGTTTCATATCGTTATTATTCGCGTAATTATTAGATTTGGTTTATCGGATAATTTGTGTCCATTCGGGTCCAAATATATTAAGCTCAACGAGTCTAATATACTCTTTCATCTCTTGTATCAAATCATACAATAAATCCTACACTAATATCGTAAATCCAATAACAGTTACAAGGAAAAGTCCAAATTAACTAAATTATTACAATAATTTCTAAATCCAAATAATCCGTGTCAAAACCCGGGTAATACTCCAATAGCTTCCAATCATCATCGATTACAAAGACAAAACAAGATAAAGATTAAGTTAGTAATGGATCCAAATGAATATTGCAAAAGCAACAAGATCATGCACACACGAATAAAACTAAGACTTAAAGACCTATATCAGTATAATCTATACTTGAATATACAACACTTTGGGCTTCGGCCCAAAGATTAATCAAACACAGCCTTTTCTACTTGTGGCTTACCAAACATAACACCTAATATGGGCATGAGGCCCATATTTTAACAAACCAAACGCACCTTATTTGTTAATGGGCTTTGGCCCATACAACAAATCAAACACACCACGAGTAGGCCTTGTGGCCCATAATACTCTACACAAACACAATACGCATAACACAATTACAAACACCCTGTTGACTGCTAACATAAATGCACCCATTTGGGTTGTGACTGACTCGAAACGAAATGCAAACAAACACTCTTCCAAACGCAGGCCGCATACATTTGCACAAACCAAATACTGAAGCATGAAACTTATATTTAAATTCCAGTCTTAACGCAACACGAATAAGCACACCCCTTGGTGTTCTCTTGTGAACAAAATCGAATCAAACACAGCCTATTGTGACAGAAACCACTGACAAACCCTTCGGGTGTGCGGTTGGACCAAGACTAAACGTACCAAGTACCAAACCAAACACAAACGCACCCCAACTATGATAATCGAACGCACCCTAACCATTTTGCAAAAACAAGTCGACACTTATTTTACTAAAGCAAAATTGAACAAGCTTAGACCAACACAAACATAACCCAATTCATAACTCAAACAACCCAAAAAACCACTAGGCCGTGACTCCCTTGAGTCACGGCTCAACCCTAGTCGAGCCTTAAACCTCTCGGCTGACCCAAATACGCAACCAAACGCGAATCAAAACCCCAAACAAGTTACAAAAGGACGAATATAAACTTAAACAAAATAAATAAACACAAAATATTCAAAATACACTCCGAGTCAACTCAACTCGTGAATTGACTCGGATGAGTCACACGAATCGGTGACGAGTCGAACGGGTTAAGCAAATAAAAAACAAGATCCACACGTTTTATTTAAGAAAACATTATGTTTTGATTAATTTTATTCGTAAAATTGTTAGGTTTTCAGTTTTATTAATTAGGGTTTGTAAAAATAAACGAAATAATGAGAAGGGGTGGCGCGTGAGCTTACCAAACGAAAGAGAGATGGTGGGGAAGAAGGCGGCGAGCGGCGGTGGTGTGGTGGTGATGGCAGTGGTACGGCAAACCCTAGCAAACGTATCCTTCTCGGACTATAACCAACCCAGAAATACTCCTCGTGTCTTGATCTATAACGTACGGTAATAAAAGAGGTGGCCGAAATTGTGGCCGAAGAAGGTGGCCGGAACCCTTTGCGGTGCCGGAAATTATAGAGAGAGAGAGAGTGTGTGTTAGTAGTGTGAATAGTGAAACCCTAGAGGGTTTTTATACCCGAGTAGAGGGGCCAAAGGTGGACAAATGGAAATAGGGGGCGGGCGGTGTAAAATTAGTAAGGGGTAGAAATTGTCAAGTGAGCTAAACTTTTAGTATAAGTATTGTGGGCCCCATTTGACATGGCAAACAAGCGTTTTAAATTACGCGGCTTGCGCCATTGTGTTCGAAATAATTTTTCCGATAAAAATGAGTATAAATACGTATACTTTTTTGGAGTTAATTTATTTAGTAAATCAATTCGTTTCGTGTATTTTAGGTTGTGCCGGCTCAATAAGAGAATATAGCTAATCTTTATTATGATATCTACTGTTTTTCAAGCCCTAAACAAGTTCAGAGAAGTTTGAAAGCTATGGGATTTCAAAAATAAATATTTTGGCTAATGAAATAAGTTTTGGAAAATTGTCGGTTGTTACACAAATAATCTAAGGTATTAAGGATAGTAACATGACATCCAAATGGTCTCATGAAGCTTAGAGCATGTGTTCTACCTCTAAATAGTTCATAAGGAGTCTTGTTGTGAGGTTTGACCACTAAAACCCGGTTCTGCACATAACAAGCAGTATTAACTGCTTCAGCCCAAAATGAAATAGGTAGCTTATAGTCAGCTAACATGGTCCTAGCAGCCTCTATCAGTGTCCTATTCCTCCTTTCAGCAACACCATTCTGCTGAGGAGTTCTAGCTACACTAAATTCCCTCTTAATACCTTTTTCTTCACAAAATTCATTCATAACTCTATTTTTAAATTATGTCCCATTGTCACACCTGATAATTTTTACTTTCTTATCAACTAGTTTTTCTATTTATGTTATAAAGCTCTTAAGAATGTTACTGGTTTCATCCTTAGTTCCTAAAAAGAAAACCCATGTAAACCTGCTATAATCATTAGTGACCACTGATGCGTGGGTTTTGCAACCTTACAACAGGTTTTACCTCTCGAGGGATCTCAAGAGGCTTACAACCCCACCAGGCAGTGTACCTGACCGATGTAGTATAGTGTAGTGGTAAGTACGGGGGATTGATCGTTCTCCACAGGGAATAGTGTTCGTTAGGTGTGAAAGGCTACTCTAATTAGGTCTAAGGGTTGAGGAAGATTCTTTTTATGTTTTTATATTTTATAAAAGCAAGTAAAATCTCGGGTTTTGAAGGAGTGGGCGGAATTAGTTGCTAGTCAACTAACCCAAATTACTACAAATGCAAATAAAATAAAATAACAAAAATGAAAAGTGGTGAGAAACTTATGTGTAGAGAAATGTGTTTACTTAGATTTCCTTACTCCCTAACTATCTTTTACCGGTTAATTAGTGTGTATTAGTCGCGTGGATGACGGGTGTATTCCTTAATACCATTCGTGGGGTGGCGTACTTACTTCCCCAAACTCTACAAGCTCCTACTTCACTCCTATGTCGAGCCGGCTAGGAAGCTCCTAACATGGGATCACTAGAATTCGCTTGTGCATTAAATACAACCATAAAAACCTTTAGTACGCGTTTGGTTCATGTTTCTTAAGACGTTCAAGCAAGTTACCGAATAGGAAGTTAGCCAGTTTTCTTAAGCCTAACATAGATAAACAATCATCCAATACAACTAACAACACACCAACAACCAATAATCAATAGCTAGGTTTCATTAGATCTAAGCAAACACAAGATAAAATTAGCCTAACATGTTAAACAAAAGACAAGCATAAGATAGAATCAAACAACACATAGACATATTGAATGATTAATGGATAACTTATCTTTCAATGAAACATGGAAGATCTCAAGGCAAAAAGCCCTGAAAAAGTAGCTAAAATCGTCTTAGGGTTTTATCCCAAAATTCCACACACTAAGCTCTCCCTTAATGACAAAAAATTAGAAAACTATATATAGACTTTGACATCTGACGGCGTCACCTTATGCATTGTGACGCCGTCACCTCGCCGCTTTTAGGGTTCCCGGATGACCATCTTGACGCCGTCCCTCTTTAGCTCTTCAAAAATCCATTCTGGCTTATCAAGGCTTGACGCCGTCGGATCATGAACGTGACGCCGTCCCCTTATGATTTAAGCCGTGACGCCCTTGATTTAGTTAAAGCGTGACGCCGTCAGAATTCTCATGCAAACTCACTGGCCCGTCATGAGTAAATTTCACATCCAACTTTTCTTGCCAAGGCATGACGCCGTCCCATGTTAATTGTGACGCCGTCAAGAGTAACTTTTAGCCGATTCTTGAGACTTTGCCGTTTTCTTCACTTTAATGCTCCAAAAACGTCCAAAATGCCTCCTTTTCCAGATTTCTCCTCAAAAGTACCTAAAATGACAAAAGGAACGATTTAGGGCAATATTTGATCAAATAAATACGATTTCGGGCTTAAATGACCCCTTAAAAGCGGTACACTTTTCGCTTCATCAAATACCCTTACACTTGAGATTTGCTTGTCCTCAAGCAAATGCGCTTTTATTCTAATCAAAATACAAGTTAGGGGTCATTTAATGCAAACATAAAAGTAATTACAACAAATAATCGTTCCACTTCAATCATAATAAGCACGGAGATTACATACTAGCACCTCACAAGTAGTGTTTAGATACTCACATCTCTCAAGTGTCATCAAAATAAATCTCATAAATGAAAACGGAAAATATCTCTCACTACCTGTCATAGCAAATAGATTACCATAGGCTTGGGAAAGGATCGAAAACCTCCTCCACTAGGCGTAAGCACCTAAGATAAACTATCAAAGAGGGCTTTTAAATGGGTTATAACGTTAGGTGTAGGGAAAAGGAAAACACGGTTTTGTTGGATAAAGGATATTTTACTGGTGGCGAGTTAAAGATCTTGATCAATTACATGTACTATACAACGTTGCTAAGCCAAGACTAGACTCGATCTTAAGCTAATGAAAGAAAATAACAAAACATAAACATAAAATAAACATAAAATGAAACGGGATGGTAGTCCGTATGTTTTTTCTATTTTTCTTTTTTTTTTTTTTTCTCATTTTTTTTTGTATTTTTCTTGATTTTTTTTTTTTTTTTTTTTTTTTTTTTTTTTTTTTTTTTTGCATACACTTTTACCCTACCATCCAAAATAATACATCATAGGGGCGTTGCATCCCCTTACACTTGAACTTTTACATAACTTTACAAATAACTATTCTAATGACTCGAATTAAGATAATTGAAAAACTTGGAGTACTTTTAAAACATTTAGCACATATGGGGGTAATAAATGATGTTCTTCCCCATTACTCCATTACACTAGTACTTTACCCACGAGTCCCAATCGTCCCAAAACAATATGTACAAGGATATGACTCGACTTAGCAACCATGTAATCAACTAGATAATTAACTTGGGTTTAAACAAATGTTGTCACAATAATGCACTAAAGATGAGTGCATACAAGGTAGGCTAAGGCGATTTGGGTGTACATTTAAGTGGGGTGTAACAAATTCTTCCTTTAAGTAAAATGCTTAAAGGTCGAAACGAAAAGATAGGCTCTGAGGGGTGTACTAGGGGTATCGTGTACTAAAAATGAGTACAACGCAAAGGGTGTGGGAGAATTACTTGACCAATGTAGCCAATGTAATTATAACAAAAACACAGGTGTAAAACAATGGGTTAATCCTAATGCCTCTTATCATGTAGTAAATCTAACTACACGAATGTAGTCTCACTTGTGGCCTCGGAATGGTCCTAACGCAAGTTCTAGAATCTAAGTGCTACGGTACACACATCATAGCATAAATGCTTTTCCTACCAATTCTAGGGGCGAACCTCACATATTTGGGGGTGGAAAATTTTTTAGTGGTACGGTTTTTGTGCTAGTCATATAACTCCTATCCATGAGACGCTTATTAGGATCAAAGTTTCACTCCTATATGTTGTAAAAAATTTTAAATTTGGCACTAAAATTACCTTAACAAGTATTTCTCTCAGTTTTATTACACATCTACTATTAAACAAACAAAAATCAAGCGCAATTGTATTCTCAAAAATCGTACTTTTACCCTCCCCTTACACTTAAGATGAACATTGTCCCCAATGTTCAAATGACAAATGTAAAAGCATAAAGTAAAAGAATGAAATCAAATACTCCCCTGATTCGTTCGGTGGATAATGAAGTAACATGGTTAAATCTTCTTCCAAAGAGAATGTTGAAGCTCCATGACTAATGCATCGCCATAAGCTTGATTCAAAACATTTCCTTGTCCAAAATAACCTGTTGAACCTGAGAAAACAAACACGAAAACCTGCATAACATCGGCGGGATAAAATCTATATATAAGGATATAATGCTTGTGGAATGATAACTTTGCAGATTCCTGGAGATTATAAGTTGGAGATTTTAATAAAAACTTTTTATGAAAACAAAATTTTCAAAAATTTCTGGAAATTAAATCTGACGCCGTCAGGTTATAACCCCTGACGCCGTCAGAAATGACCTGACAAAAATTTTCATTTTAAGTTTCCGGAAAATTTCTTGAAAAACCTTTACCTTACTTCCTGGAAATCCTGCAAAACATCATTATGACTCGATACAAGCATTTGACTCAAACAAATACGAATATGTATGCTAATCTTATTATTATTATGATTCATGTTCATTTGTGTTCTAATAAACCGATTTAGATTTCCCTTACACTTATCTTTTGCAAAATACCTTTATATGTAGTTAAGACGAAGTTAAAAACAACATAAAGCATTTTCACAATTTACTTTTGAACATGAATCAATAGTAATAAAAATTAAACACACATACGGAAACAAATAAAATCAAACAAACAAATAAATAAACACACAAAGCAAATGAAACAAATAAAGCTTGGGTTGCCTCCCAAGAAGCGCCTTTCTTTATTAACGAGTCTTGTAGCTAGACTCAAAGTCACGGGGTCTACGTTTTTCCGTTTTGCTTCTCAATTGCCCCTCTAATCATCCTAACAACCTCCATATCAATTTTGTATTTAGGTCCAAGGTTTAAGCAATCTTTATAATAAAGGCTTCTCTTATTCCAAACATGGTCCATGCCTTTTTCTTTATCCTCTTCATTGATGTCCTCAATCGCACCAATGTTGTCCATGTCAAATCGAGGCACAAAACGAAATTCTTTAACCCGATAAGGCATCCTATATGTGATCCTATCTATGTGATTAGAAAACTGAACCGTGCCTTTCGAACGGTCATACCTTAAATTGGATGCTTCGATAAATGGCTTACCTAACACAACGCGAGATAGGCGGCAGTCAACAACACTTGCCATATCTTCTAAAATCATGAAGTTGGTGATAAAGGTAAAGTTCCCAACAAGGATATGTATATCCTTAATCCTTCCAACGAAGTTGCAAACTCCGCCTGGACATTTGGGGTCCATCCTAGGCTCAAGTGGTGTATTTATGATTTGGCTATAAAGGCCTGAGGACATAACGTTGATTGGGGATTCACAGTCAATGTAAGCATGCTCAACGTATTGGTACCCAATCATACATGGTATCTTCACATTCCCGGGATCACCTCTCTTAATCTTTGGGTCAATTCTAACAAAAGGTGGTCGAGGGTTATCAACTAGGTTGTTATAGTAAGCAATCTCCTCCTTAGTGGGGTATTCGTTGAAACAATCATCCAACCTAGGATCTACCTTTACTTCCTCAATTTTCTCAACCAACTTATCAACCGTAAGATTATTACGTACTAAGTAATTATCTGAGTATATGGCGGTCCCTAAGTTGTTCAAGGCATAATCAAGCTCAATATCAATCACTCTACTGAGCTCCCTGAGCTCACTAATCTCGTTCTCAAGTTGGCTACGCAACAAAGCTACTTCGCCAGGTGTAAGGGGTGGATTCGCGTTTTCCATAATGGCAAACTGAATAGTCAATGAGAATTTGTTACGAACAAAAGCACAAAGAAAATAGATAGACTAAAGAAAACCTAGAAAAATAAAAAAAAATCTCACTAGAAAGGAATCTAGTGAGTAGACCTAATAGAAATAAAAATTCACCCTAAACAATAACTATTCCCCGGCAACGGCGCCAAAAACTTGATGCGTGGGTTTTGCAACCTTACAACAGGTTTTACCTCTCGAGGGATCTCAAGAGGCTTACAACCCCACCAGGCAGTGTACCTGACCGATGTAGTATAGTGTAGTGGTAAGTACGGGGGATTGATCGTTCTCCACAGGGAATAGTGTTCGTTAGGTGTGAAAGGCTACTCTAATTAGGTCTAAGGGTTGAGGAAGATTCTTTTTATGTTTTTATATTTTATAAAAGCAAGTAAAATCTCGGGTTTTGAAGGAGTGGGCGGAATTAGTTGCTAGTCAACTAACCCAAATTACTACAAATGCAAATAAAATAAAATAACAAAAATGAAAAGTGGTGAGAAACTTATGTGTAGAGAAATGTGTTTACTTAGATTTCCTTACTCCCTAACTATCTTTTACCGGTTAATTAGTGTGTATTAGTCGCGTGGATGACGGGTGTATTCCTTAATACCATTCGTGGGGTGGCGTACTTACTTCCCCAAACTCTACAAGCTCCTACTTCACTCCTATGTCGAGCCGGCTAGGAAGCTCCTAACATGGGATCACTAGAATTCGCTTGTGCATTAAATACAACCATAAAAACCTTTAGTACGCGTTTGGTTCATGTTTCTTAAGACGTTCAAGCAAGTTACCGAATAGGAAGTTAGCCAGTTTTCTTAAGCCTAACATAGATAAACAATCATCCAATACAACTAACAACACACCAACAACCAATAATCAATAGCTAGGTTTCATTAGATCTAAGCAAACACAAGATAAAATTAGCCTAACATGTTAAACAAAAGACAAGCATAAGATAGAATCAAACAACACATAGACATATTGAATGATTAATGGATAACTTATCTTTCAATGAAACATGGAAGATCTCAAGGCAAAAAGCCCTGAAAAAGTAGCTAAAATCGTCTTAGGGTTTTATCCCAAAATTCCACACACTAAGCTCTCCCTTAATGACAAAAAATTAGAAAACTATATATAGACTTTGACATCTGACGGCGTCACCTTATGCATTGTGACGCCGTCACCTCGCCGCTTTTAGGGTTCCCGGATGACCATCTTGACGCCGTCCCTCTTTAGCTCTTCAAAAATCCATTCTGGCTTATCAAGGCTTGACGCCGTCGGATCATGAACGTGACGCCGTCCCCTTATGATTTAAGCCGTGACGCCCTTGATTTAGTTAAAGCGTGACGCCGTCAGAATTCTCATGCAAACTCACTGGCCCGTCATGAGTAAATTTCACATCCAACTTTTCTTGCCAAGGCATGACGCCGTCCCATGTTAATTGTGACGCCGTCAAGAGTAACTTTTAGCCGATTCTTGAGACTTTGCCGTTTTCTTCACTTTAATGCTCCAAAAACGTCCAAAATGCCTCCTTTTCCAGATTTCTCCTCAAAAGTACCTAAAATGACAAAAGGAACGATTTAGGGCAATATTTGATCAAATAAATACGATTTCGGGCTTAAATGACCCCTTAAAAGCGGTACACTTTTCGCTTCATCATTAGTGACCACAAGACAGTACTTCTTATGCATTAAACTACTCACAGATGTAGGACCAAATAAGTCCATATGAAGCATGAATAATGGTTGAGTAATAGAGTTTTGAGACTTAGGCTTACAAGAAGCTCTGTGTTGTTTTCCCTTAAGACAGGCAACACAAGTTTGGTCATTTCCAAAATGTTTTTGAGGTAAACCTCTTACCTAACCATCTTTTACAATCTTATTAATGGTTTTAAAATTGACATGACCAAGTCTCCTATGGCAAAGCATTGATTCATCATATATGGATTTTACAACAAGACAAGTTAGATTCTCTTTAGGAACAATTTTCTTCATATCAACACTATACATGTTGCCCTTTCTAGGAATTTTAAGTAATACAAGACTTTCATCAGGTAGCTTAAAATCAGGAGACAGGACAAGACATTCAGTGTCAGTAAAAAGAACTTTGTTCTTTTTGTCACACATCTGTGAGACACTAAAGAGATTATACTTAAGTTCCTGCACAAAATACACATCTTCAAAATCAAGTTTACCCATTTTAATTGTACCTTTACCAGTAATTTTACCACCTCTTGCTCCTCCCCCAAAGGCAACATATCCTCCATCAAAAGCTTTGAAATCTGAGAGGTAAGACATGTTCCCTGTCATGTCCCTGGAGCATCCACTATCTGAATATCCTTGATCTTCTTCATCATCTTGTGGATGTTCCTGCACATAAAATAAAGGAAATTAGTTTCCTTTGGGGACCCAAGCCATTACTGACTTGGATTTGCCTCGTGCATCAATGTAGTTATATTTCTTCATGATAATTGATGAACTATTGGGTTTGGTAGGTCTCCATTCCCAACATGTTAAGGCCTTAACAGCATTGCCCTTATTTGCCCTAACAGCATTCACTGGCCTAGCAGAACTAACTACTGGCCTAGCAGTACAAACTACTAGCTTAGCAGTTCTAACTGTTTGGCACCATTTCTTATTTTTAAACACTGTTTTCTCATAATAGGACCTTTTACCAGTTTGTTGTGCTGCTTTAGAATAAAAAGTCAATGGTTTAGCACTAAAAACTGTTGATTTAGGGTGAGCAGTACAAACAGGCCTAATAGTATTCAAATGTCTAAGGCCAGTTCTCATCAACACTGCTCTGGGAGCCATGTTTCTTTGAGCATTAGGGTGATTATATTTAGCCAAGCCATTTGTATTCACCCTAGAATTCCCATTTACCACCCTTTCCTTTTGGTGGTAGTTACAATTAGCCTGAACATGATAAAAACTGCCACAAGTAAAACATGCTTTATTGTACATGACAAAATCACTTCCTAGTTTTTTGGACTTCAAGTTATTCCAATTTCTCTGGTTACCCTTAGGACTTTGTGACATGTTTTGTGATCTATACATCTCTGCATATCTAACTTGTTTCCTAACTGGTTTTTCAACTTCTATTTTAGTAGCAGTAGGAACAACAATTTTCTTTTCTACTTTAACTTCTGACACATTCTCCTCAACCAATGAGGTGTCACTAGCACTCTCAAAGGATTCCTTATTCTCTTCAGACTTCTCTACACTAGCACTCTCACTGGTCTTATGTCCATATTCAAACTTAGGCTCTTGAAATTCCTCTAAACCAGTATGTGCCAAATCAATACCTGGGGGTGGATGTGCCCCTTTATTAGGTAGTGCAACAGACTTATAACCTAGACCTTTCTTAAAGTTATTAGTAAGCTGACACTCTACAATCTTTTCTATGCTTTTAGTTGCTCCTGCATATCTTTCTATATTCACTTCAATGTTTTCTTTATCTAGCTTAACCTTTTCTAGCTCCTTTTTAAGCTCATTAATTTCTATGTCTTTAAACATAATATCTCTTTTTAAAACAGCTATATCCTCAATGAATACAGTTTCATTCTTTTTATAGAAAACAAGTTGTTCTTCTAAAACAGCTAAACCTCTCTTATGATTTGCTAAATTATAATGAGATTGGTTAAGCTTTATTCTTTGGTCATCATACTGCTTTTTAAGAGTTTCATAATCTTTTAAAGCTAAACAGGATTTTGAACAACATTTGACTATATCTACCTCAGAGTCAGAGAAAGCCATCAGTGCCATGTTTGTAGGAGCTTCCTCTTCAGGCATAAAACTCCAATCAAATCCAAGTCCATCAATGGCCACTATTGCCTTTGAATAAGGCTCTTCCTCACTCTTCTTGGTGCTTTCTTGATTTTTGGAACCTCTGCTATCTTGATTCTTACCCCTGCTGTCCTGGTTCCTTGGCCCTCTACATTCCCTAGCAAAGTGTCCCAACTTATGACAGTTGTAACACTCCACTTTTGACTTGTCATACCCAGTAACATCACCTGGACTGATAGTGATCTTCTTTCCGGTCTTCTGATAATACCTCTTGGCCATCATACTTAGCAAAGCAATTTGCCACTTTAAATCCATCTCCTCCAGATCATCTTCATGAATTTGAACTAGGTCTTCATGATAAAATTGAGACCCACTTACTTGACTGGCCAAGAATGCATAGACAGTTTCATCACCTAAGCTAGCAGTACTAGTTTGTGAACTAGCAGTACTAACTTTAGGGTTAGCAGTACTAACTCCTGAAACCTCTTCTGGACTACTATTGTTGGGAGATGTCACAAATGCCATGTTCCCAGAGCTAGAACTTGAGCCTCCAGTCTTTCTCACCTCCTGTTCAACAATCTTAAGATTGTTGTACAGATCATCAAGACTCATTGTATCAATATCTGGCTTATTTCTCTAGACAACTACATGAGTATTCCATTCAGCAGACAGACTTCTTAAGAACTTCATATTAAGATCCTCCTGTGGAATCTCTACACCCAAGACAGCCATTTGGCTTACTATTTTCTGAAGCCCGTTGAACCGTAGCACTAAAGTTCTCATAATTCTGCTTCAGCAAAGTCTTTTGTATCTTCTTGGTCACTTCATTACCACCAATCCTTGTTGTTATGGCTTCAAACAGAGTCTTTGCATCCTTGTACTTGCTAAAAGTTAATAGTTGTTCATTAGGTATAGCCATCAGCAACATACTTCTAGCCTTGTGATCATTCTTCTTCTGAAGCTTCTCTTCTGCAGTAACAGGACCTGATACAGTTTGAGCACCGCCTTCACTTGTTGATGGTTTGACTGTGGGTTTGAACGAATTGCCATTCTCTATGATGTCCCATAGAGCATAATCCTGCACCTGAAAGTGTTGCTCAATTATGAGCCTCCACATCTCATAGTCACCCTGCTTTAGAATAGGCAGTTTAGCAGTAGTAGTTGTCTAAGTAGTTTCGAGATCCATTGCTTCGGTGAAAATAGAGAATTCTTCTGGTATGTTTCTTCTAGATCAAAGTTTCAGAACCAAAGCTCTGATACCATTTGTGAGTCCTAAACACGGATCTTAGTTGAGCTTGTTATAAACTTTATTGAACACGAAAGAGTATGCGGAATCTACTCTTTAATGTTTAGAAGAATATTAACAAAGTGTTGAACAATGAAACAGTATAACCAAAACGATTCAATATTATTAAGCAAATAATACGAGTGATCTGAATATCACTAGGGTTTACAACCTTGAATCTTATCAAAACATATGTCCTTAACATCTAAACCTAGGATCTCCTTTTATAGGCACAAGGAGTCCTTTACAAGATAACTATTCATATACAATATACGTATTATTCTAAACTTATAAGATATACACAGAATATCTTCTAAACTTATCACTTTACACGTTTTCTATCACTGGCAGTACCTTCTTCCATCAGCAGTCTTCAGCAGTACAAAGATAAACCTGGCAGTACTAATATTTACACTAGCAGTACTAACTCAGTTAGTACTGTTAGTGTTATTCTTCAACAGTCTTGACTTAAAGCTTAGCAGTATTAATAATTCCCAACAATACGTATAAAGGCTGTTTATAGAGTTACTTACTTGTTCATGCAATACGTAAGCTCCAACTCTAGTCTGCAATTAGATGTGTGCATGGAATCAGCTTCTTTTTGTTGATACTTCCTTGTTCGATCGTTCCAAAGGGTTTATGGGGAGAATCACCACGTTGGTTGCGTCAGGTATCCACTAGTACTACATAAGTAGAACTAGAGCTAAGAACCTATGCACGTTGGAGAGTACGAAAGTCGCTGGAAGTCAACTTGGTGGTCGACTTACGTTTCCACCCTAAAGGTTTCGGTCGACCAATTTGGAGATGAAAGGGGGAGGATTTTAGGGTTCGAGGAATTTTTATTAACCTTGTTAGGATGCCTTGGTATTTATAGGGTACCTAGAACATTACCTAATGCAACTAAAATTCCATGTAATCAACCATAAGTACACAGGTTTGATAATAAATCCAACTTAACCCCTCATGTTCCTAGGGGGTCGGCCGTACCACTTATAACGCTTAGGCTTTGTGGTTTTACCTTTTAGGTACTTTATATATTTGTCCCAGATAAATATATACACATTGGATAATTACCGTTATAGCCTCCTATCAGAATATTACCATATTCTCATTTACTCATCATTTACACTTCATTTCGTCACTCTTTGCTCATTACCAACTTGCTAATGTACACCGTCTGGCCCATCGACATTCGAGTACGAGTTGTGAAAGACGTTCTTTGCGCACTAATCCTTTCATTTAATACTTGTTCAACGAAAACACGCCCATTTATAAAATGGATTAGACGGATTGGCTTATTTTTTACCCAAATCTTTTTGTACTCAACCCAAATCTATTTAAATTCGTATCGGGTTCGTGTCATTTATCGTGTCGTGTCGAGAAATGTCACCTCTGGTTTACATATAGCTTGAGCAGCATAATTTTAAAGGTACTCCAAACTAGAAATAAACTTTAGTGGGTGTTTGTTTAAGCATAAATGTGGGCTTATCAGATTATTTGATTTTGGCTTATACTCATCCGGCATATCTTGAGAATTTTGGACTTATATAAGTTTGGAGTATCATAATAAGCTTTAATAAACACATAAACCTCAAATATGTCGTAAAATAAAGCTTATGAAATATAAGCCGAAGCCAAAGAAACTTATAAGCCCCCGTATAAGCTTTAACAAACCACACCTTAGTATTTCTTGTTAGGAGTAAGGAGCATTCTTCCTTTAAAGGAGCCGGTTCGAGTGAATTACTTGGACGGTGGACAAGGTTTCTTTTATATAAAATTGTTTTCCAAACTAAACTCATACTCGTACTATTTTTTATTACTAGGTAGTACATTATTGCAATCTTACATTCTATAAATATAATACTAGATCAAAGTACATGCTAACATAATTCTAATTCTAACCCTTCAGACTCTTGGCACAAGTACACCTCATATTAATATAAAATCATTGCCAGAAAAATGGCCATGGTTGTTAACATGATGCCTGAACTTGATTTATCAGATTTCACAACCACAACGAATACTACCACTAGCACTACCAACAGCACCACCACCCCAGAAGAAGATCAGTGTCGTAACTGGGGTGATTGGTCGCCTGTTGTTGACTGGGATGCATTTTCTGTGCATCCTCATGGAGATTTTCGTGACCTATTTGAGCCCGAAATGGAGGAAGACAAAGATAAGACAACTTTTTCCTATTCGGACGATGATCAAAATCTTGTAGCATCTCCTGATGCTATGATGATTGAAGCAGCAGTCGATAGTCGGTCGGAAGATGTAAAAGGGCTAAGGCTTGTTCATTTATTGATGGCAGCTGCGGAGGCCATGACGGGTGATAATATAAGCCATGATTTGGCAACTGTGATACTGGTTCGGCTCAAAAGTTTAGTGTCCCCTAATGAGGGCACTAATATGGAGAGACTTGCCGCATATTTCACCGACGCCTTACTTAATTTGCTTGAAAGGGGTGGTGGTGGTGGTGGGTTGCTTTATAAGCAACATCACTATCTTCACCACCACCGGTCGGATGTCTTGGCCGCTTTCCAGCTTTTACAAGACATGTCACCATACGTAAAATTTGGTCATTTCACAGCCAATCAAGCAATTATCGAATCTGTAACTCATGAACGACGTGTCCACATAATCGATTACGATATCATGGAAGGTATTACAGAGTTGTAACCTATCTTATTTATTTTATAAAATAGTCACTGTCGGATCTACGTGCAATTATGGATGCCCTATAAAATACTGTATCTTTATTAAGTAATTAATTACATAATTATCAGGTATCCAATGGGCGTCGCTAATGCAAGCATTGATATCGCGTAAAGATGGACCACCAACTCCTCACCTTCGTATAACCGCCCTCTCACGGCCAGGAAGTGGTCGAAAATCAATCTCCACCGTTCAAGAAACCGGCCGTCGTTTAACTGCTTTTGCAGCATCAATAGGCCAACCCTTTTCATTTCACCAATGCAAACTAGATTCGGACGAAACATTCAAACCATCATCCTTAAAATTAGTACGAGGAGAAGCAATCATCGTCAACTGTATTTTACATCTCCCTCATTTCAGCTACAGATCACCGACATCCGTAGCATCATTTCTTAGTGGTTCAAAAACCTTAAATCCGAAACTCATAACTTTAGTAGAAGAAGAGGGTCCTAAAGCTGAACGTGGGTTTGTAGGTCGGTTTATGGACACATTGCATCATTACTCTGCCTTATATGACTCCTTGGAAGCCGGCTTTCCTATGCAAGGACGGGCTAGAGCTTTGGTGGAACGTGTGTTTTTAGGACCACGAATTCTTGGCTCCTTGGCTCGAGTCTACAGAGATGAAGGTGAATGTGGTTCATGGGGTGATTGGTTATCATCTAGCTCAGATTTTCATCCGGTTAATATAAGTTTCGCGAATCATTGTCAAGCAAAATTGTTGTTAGGGTTGTTTCATGATGGTTACAGGGCTGAAGAGTGTACAAGTAATAAGATTCTTTTGGGGTGGAAATCACGAAGGTTGCTATCGGCTTCAATTTGGTCATATTCAAATTCAGTTTGATTTTTTAATTATCGCAAATAGCGCCCATTTTAATCTTTGCGTTCTTTGTTTGAATTTCTAAGCTTCTAAATATCGTTTGCGTTCTTTACTTAGGTCAAAGTTAGTTTGCAATGAGAATATAAATAAGATTGTAAATATCGTTTATCCTTGTATGGTTATTATTATTTATCTTTTTTTTTTTGAACATTCAGTCGGGATATAACATTTAGGAAACCTCACTGAATAATAGTGAAGCCTAACTTCATGGAACTGAAGAAATTTATTATTGGAAATTTCTAAAACTAGTTATAAGGACTTTAAGGTATTACAGTACAATAATCAATTTAGATATTTTTAAGTAAGCTCCAATCATATAACCATTTCATTTTAACCCGTCATACATTAACTACAAACTCGTAGTTTGTTTTTTTTAGTTTTTTATTAATTTTTTTTTTTTATTATTTATTTATTTTTATTTTTTTGATAAAACAAACTCGTAGTTTTAGTATATAAAATGCTGTGAACTGTCACAGATGTACTCAATTTACTCTTTTCTATAATTGGCTAAATTTCATTGGTGATTAGAAGATGGTAGGCACTAACTTCCGGTTATGATATCATTGTCATTGTTTGTCACATTGAGTACATTATTTTTATCATTGTTTAAAACTATCTAACAACAATTGTTGTCACCATAATCACACGTCTAACAGTAAAATAGAAAAAAAAGTGGGTGTTTCACTTTTACTCTAAAGAGAGAAACAAAAGAGAATATGAGAAAAGTCTCTCAAGACATTAGATAGACACACCTCATAACCCATGAGGTAGAGGGTATTTATAACCTTACAACCATATGTTGTGAGACCTCTTAACCTATTAGTTTTCCCTTACAACTATGCAAGTGTTGCGATAGTATTAGGTCTCACAACAACATAAACGTTTATACAACTTAACCTATCTATTACATAATATTACATAAAAGTTCTTGCACTAATTATTTACACTTTTCGTGTTCCAACAATCTCCCCCTAAGGGTAGATCATGCAGGTCTTCTATTGATAGGCATCTTGTAGACTTCAGCTTCGGTATCCAATGCATTTCTCCATGAATTTTCAAATACCTCGAAACCTAAGCCTTTCATCCAAGTATTGAGCAAACAATCCATGCCACACCTTTTGATCATCATCTAAAACGGTAGTCAACTTGCGGAGATCTTGGTTCAACATCTCTCTCACATTTTCTTGAACCCACTTTAGTGTACCTGAGCTGAACTTCCTAAGTTCGTCCAATGTCATCAACCTCTTCTCCCCGGAGTCATTCTCATATATAATTCCAAGTTCAAAGCTTGGATCTTGAAAGCAAGTCCATGACTTTAGCTGGTGAATGCCGGGGAAAGTGAGCGTGGGAGGTGTGAGATTAACCTATCTTTGAAGGTTTTCAATTCCCATTTGGAGGTCTTCCACATGTACGATAGCTACTTGTAATCTCATAAAGATTCTTAGTGAATCTCTAATATCTTCATCTTTTCCTTGGTCATAAAGATAACTTATCGTTGACTGGTACATGTGTCCAATGTCTTGAGGGTGAAGGATGTGGTAATCAGCTTCAGAAAAGACATAATCAAATCCATTGTCTCTTCTCATAGTGTAGTTGATGAAGCCGTCTGTTCTAAAACGATCTCAGTGGACATAGATATAGTATACAATCCGGTTATTCATGTATACTTCATGACGAGGTGCAGCATCCCTGTGTCTGTCAATGAAGAATCTTTGTGCAGTTTCGTTCATCTCGGTAATACCCATGTAAGCTTCAACCTTGTATTCATCTTGTCCAAACTCAGTGTAGACAAATTTCTCACTATGAATACCTTCTTCTAGGAACTTTTAGTACGTTCCTCAAACATTGGACTTCTTGAGATTGCTGGACAATACTTGTCATGCCCAGATATAAGGTAGTGTAAATCCTAGTTTTCTTACGATGTTGGTTCAGGAAACTTGAATAGAGGGTTTGTTGGTAACGGGTCGTTTGCTATAGTGTTTTTTGACGAGTTCATGCTCATGAACGTATCTAATTCTTGCATCCATCAATATTTTCGTGTATTCGTCATAACTTATATATCCCGAAGACCCCGCAGTGGTATGAACATATGAAGTTGATACTCCCTCAGGCTTTTCAACCGTTGGTTTCTCAAGTTGTTCAACCTTATCTCCTGACTCACCCATTTCTGTATCTTTACATCTATCCCCCATCTCTGAATCACCCCTAACCACTTTCTCTTCGGTTTCTTTACCATTAAACTATGTTGTTGCAGTATTGATCTGTTCTTCTAATGCATCAGTAGGTCATGATCCCGAGGCTTGCTTGTTTGGTTTAGGGTGTGATTATATTTCTCTTGTTGTTCTGGAAGAAGTGTGTTTGGTTTTCCTGGATTTTTTGGAACGTCTCTCCCCCTCAGGATCATCCTGACGACGTTTCTGAGATTAACCCTTTGCAGGTTTGTTCCAACGAAAAGACTCTATCACTGAGCTGAGTAATGACTTCAACAAGTTTTGAATTTGTAACAACCATTGTTACTTTCATGCCGGCTATCTCATTACGAAGTATGGAGTCTAATCACGATTCAGATGGTTCTATGAGGGAATGGAAGAGATTTGGTTTTTCTTGTTGTAGGGGAGGGTTTTCCATGAACCTGTTCAGCATCATAGACCTGAGCTGATCAAATGATAACCCTTTATCCTCTAAGGTTCCAGCTGCTGCATGTGTGCTTCGACATTTTTCAGCTTGAAATCCCACATTGAATTCCCTTGACAGCCCTTCCACTATTTTCTGTAGATAACCTTTGGTAACCAACTTCGAAGGTTGTTCTGTTGTTTTCTTTGATGCGGTTGGTGGTTTAGATGATGTTGGTGTTGGCTTATTTGCTTATTTTAGTTGTGGCTTTGTTGGAATGGGTGTTGTTGTAACATTTGTTTTTATTGGTTGTGTTGTTGTTGTTTCAGCTATTGTTGTTGGTTCTGGAATTTCCTGGGTAATCGGTAACAGTTCGGTCTCACTAAGAGGTATCGATGGCAACTAGTCAATGTACTCACTAGCCTTGCAATCTATGTCAGAAACTGAGATAATCAATACAAAAGAGTTAGAAGACTAATGAATGTTAAACACCCCTCTTAGGAGAGTATATATAGGTGTGTTATGTTATGATAAAAAGATGATGCTGATGTCGTCAAAATTGAGATCATCAGCAGAGATAAATTTGCCTGGGAAAGAAACAAAGGTTAAAAGTCTAATGAACGATGAGCACCCTCATTAAGCGAGTATATATAGGCTCCGTATTAGGGTTTCGTATTTATATTCCAATAGATAACGTAATTTAAATATAGAAAGAATTTCGACGAAAATAACTATCGTTTTTAAAACCTTTTAAAATGTGCATCTTATATTTGGAAACACGTTTCTTGTAAGAAGAATTTATTGTTTACACTTTCACGACACCAAAGTTTTATAAATCACACCCGGTTCTTCTAAAGTTTTTTCCTTCGCGATTTCGACACATATATGTTTGAGAAGCTTTTAAGAAAACTACAAAACTGGTCCGATTTTTTCTGCCTTAAAAACTCAATTGACCAATGAGAAGGCTTAATTGCAAAATCGAGCTCTTTCATTGATTAATCGAATCTCTCAATTTGGTCAAAAATAAGTTTTCTTATTATATAAAAAATTATCAAAATGATTATCAAAATAAACCTTTCAGTACCTACGTTTCTTACCATAACCATATTTTAATACACGTATACCAAACATAATTAAATAATTCGATAGAAATTAATAACGAATATAAAATAGAGAAATGTTATGTCCATATATTTTTTACAAAAAAAATGTCCACACAATGATGTGGTAAGCTCAATTGTCCAATCAAAACAATTACCAAAAAGTAAGAATCTATTTGATTGGACAAGTAATCTTGTCACATAATTGTGTGGACATTTTTAATAAAAAATTATGTGAATATATCATTCCTCTATAAAATAACGCAATTTAGACATAAGTTGTTTAATAAAGTATGCATTATAAGGTCTCCCCCAGTTGCCGCTCGTGTTCGTCCAGACTTGTGTCATATCTCCTCATATATCTCCCTATATAACAATTTATAAAATTGTATAAATTGATATCAATTTTATAAAATTGTGTATCAACTAGCTTGTGGTCTAGTGGTTGAAGATTAGTTAGTTAAGCGAGCCACGGGTGAGAGTAGTACCGGGTGGGTGACCTACCGGGAAGTCCTCACTTGTGGACCACTAGCTCGGTTGATATTAGGCAATGAAGAGGAGAGCCTGTAAGCCAATGTTGCGCAGGTTCAAATCCGAGCCGCCCCCGGTTTTCATCCGGCCGTTACTCCAGTGTGTGGAGGCGGTACGGTTTTCGGGCGGATGCCGTTTGTAGTCCCCACTACGCCCAGCATGGATCCTGTTCAGACAACATAGTCTGGGCATGTGGTGGATGAGGGCCTGCCAAAGTGGCAGGTTGTGACTCCAACCAAAAAATGAAAGTCACCTTCCAAAAAAAAAATCAATTTATAAAATTGTGTGGAATGAATAGCATTAAAGGATATTTTAGTCTTTTAGTTTAATTTATAGTTGTCAACTTGTCATGATTCTGATTCTGATCCTGATTTTAGAGTCTTACAATTTTTTGATACTACAAGACAAAGATGATCCAGATCTTATGTAGGATCTTAGTACACTTAAGATCTTATACGATACCGATCTTGACCATAAGATCTAATCCGATCCGATCTTACTTTTCTCGAATCGCAAACTAAAAAACTAAAATGTTATGAATCATGTTTTATATAATTTAAAAATAAACATGCTAATCTTCTTAAACATTACATATTTATAATGAGAATATATTAGCTATAATTTCATTGTAGCCAACTCCCTACAATTTGTGCTATAAATTGTGGGTCATTGAGTTCTTTTGTCGGTCCCTGACTTCTTTTTGTGATTCCATGATTCATTTTTTTTTTTTTTTTTTTTTTTTTTGAATTGCATATATATCCCTCTAAAATCTCAAAATTGCATATATATCCAACTTAAACTTATAATTACATATATACCCTTCTAAAAGCTTAAAAATTACATATAAATCCAACTCAAACTACTAATTGTGTATATATATATCATTTCTAAACCATCGTAATTGCATATATATTATTTATAAACCTTCGTAATTAAATATATATCCTTTCTAAACCTTTAATATGTCGCATATATCAAAATAATTATTTAATGTCGTATATAGCAACAACAACATTTGTTTTAAGGGTACGATGTTCCGAGGTTTATAATGAACATAGATTAACAAAAACAATATATCAAGACAATATTTAACCTCACAAAAAAGTCAATTTATCTCACATACGAATACATGAAACAAGCTCATCATAAATATCATTGTTATATAAATATAATAGATAAAAGTATGTTTGCACTAAGAAGGTATATTACTGCCAACAAGTTTATTAATAAAGAAAAAGTTTTTTTTTTTTTTTTTTTTTTTTTTTTTTTTTTTTTTTTTTAATATTTTAATTATAGTTTTCATGTATTTTAGAAGTGTAAATTTTAATTAAATAATTATTTGAATATATATAACATATTTAAGATTTATGAATGATATATATGCAATTATAAGTCTAAATTGGATAGATATGCAATTTTTGAGCTTTTGCAATGATATATATACAATTATAAGTTTATGTCGGATATATACGCAATTTTGAGCTTTTTGAGGGATATATATGCAATTCCCCCTTTTTGTATGTATTTTGGTGGAGGATTTTACTTAATTAGCTACAAAAATTGTAGCCAACCTATCCTCATTTATAATTTAAGACAACATTTTCATTAAACATTCATATAATTTTGTGTTAATGATATACAATAATTATAGATTTGAATAATATTACAAAGACTATTAAAAAAATGACATTACAGTAGGATCTTAGGATCCCGATCCAATATTACGATTTTGATCTTGCAAAAACGAAAACGATCCTGAATAAGATCCCATTCTTGAAAACCTTGTTTTAATCCTTAAGGGTGCGTTTGGTTCACAAATGGTATTAGGATTTGGGAATGGTTTGAAAGATTGGGGAAAGGTTTGAAAAATTAATAATTATTTTATTTATATATTTATTTAAAAATATTTAATTGTTTGACTAAATAACTTGTCATAAAAGGACAAACAAAATAAAATAAATGGGTGAATCGTGCGGCCCATATTTATGTGTCAGAGGGAATTCATCAAAAGTCTCCCTTATAGTATGGAATGGATTTTTATTTATGATTCCATTTCATTTTCTTTGAATGATCTACCAAACACCTGTTTCAACAGTGGGGCCCATATCTTTCATTCGACTCCCATAAAACAAACGCGTTGTAAATGTCTTTGTTTTTTTCTTTCATATCCACGCACTTCAGGTATTTGTGAAACATTTTAAATATATAAAATTATTAAATCTATGCCCGTCATATGAACAAGAAAGTTGCATAAATTTATATAGAAGAAGATAGTATATTAAAAAAATCATATTATACCAATTTTAACTTGAACAATTTGAATACATACAACATTACATAGTAATTGTTTTTTTTTTAATCACACGTTCTAATGATATAAGAGCAGGATAAAAATATTGATCTAATAACCTATTAACATATACAAAGATAAAGTTTTATACCAAAATTAATTTTCAGTAAAATAAAATATCATATCGTATCTGTTGTTTATATTATTAAGGTGGCACTGATACCATTATAGGATATTGGTGGTCACCCGTATGACCTATAAAACATGCACAACAGAAAGTAAACAAGCGAAGGCCATGCATACCAAACCCTAATATCAAGATCTCTTAATCAGAGATATAACATAAACCTAAACACGTATTAAGGGTGTTTATAGAAGACTTACTTGTTCCTGCAAGATGTAAGCTTCAACTCTTGATTGCAGTCAGCTGCGTGCACGGAACCATCTTCTTCTTCTTTATGCCTTCTTGTTCGATCGACCCAAATGGTTTATGGGGAGAGTCGCCACTTGAGTTGCGTCATGTATCCACCGGTACTCCACAGATAGAACTAGGGCTACAAACCTATGCAAGTTAGGCGAGTACGAACGTGGGTAAATCGATTGGAAGTCGACTAGTCGATTATATTTGTGTTTAAATGAAATATGTTTTTGTGATGAAATGGTTGTTTTATTACACTAAGTTGGTTGTATAGATAGAAATCTGATGTGGCGCTAAAATAACATCAATAAATGCGGTGTTAGGGTCTCCTTATTACATAGAGCATAATAGTTTTAAGTTTTTTTTTTTATGAGTTGGATAAGTTTCTCAAAACAAGATGTAAGGCCCAATGCTTATCATAAACGCTTGACCCACAAATATGTCACCCAACAGGCCCAATGTTTATCATCCAAAAAAACAAACACCCAAATCAGTAATTTGGTATTAAGAAATTATTTCATTTGTTGAGTTCATCACAGTAGCATTCTTCACTCAAAATTTCGTATCCTGGTACTTATCAAAACACACATGTGTTTTTTTTTTTTTTTTTTTTAATTCTTTAATTGCGTGTTGTGATTTAATTTATTTAAACTTATGAAATCAAATGATCCCCTAATTTAGTGCTTCATTAGTTCATTACTTTTTATTTTTGTAGTTGAAATGTTTAATTTTATCAGTTGCTAAAACCTTTTTTATCTGTTAGTCTTGGACTTTTTTTTTAATAAGTTTTTGTTTTGTTTTATTTTATAGCTTTAGAAGTTAGCTAGTAAATTAGCTGGGTTTGGAAATATAACTTTGTGATTTCGTTTACTACAGTAGAATGATTTTGTTGGGGCTTATAATTATTTTTGAATTTGTAGGCTACAGGTGAGAGACTTAACAAATAATTAGTTGCATATTTAAGGTTCAGTATTCCTTATAAGTAATGATCTTTATACGCCAGTAACAATTTCTCTAACCAACCATAATTGTTACTCCGACCACCATACGTTCATGTCCACTTTGAACTAATTTATACGCCACAAAAACCATGAATCCCGAGAATGAAAATGACTCTACACCAGATAAAAATCCCAATAAGAAAATGAAATGTACAAAAAACGATTGGACAAGAGAAGAGGACTTGGTGTTGGTGAAAGGCTGGTTACAAGTTTCAGAAGATGGTATCACCAATAAGTCACAACGCAAGAAGGATTTTTGGCGATGTATCACCGCATACTATGAAAGTAACAACACCTCAGGCATTCCGAGAACTCTTAAGAAAATCAAAGGCCATTGGCATTACATGAATCCACTGGTTGTTGCCTTTAACAATGAGTACTTGTTGTTGAAAGGTCAAAAACATACCGAAGGGTGGTGCGAGCATGATTTCAAAGGTGCCGTGCAAGATAAATATAAAGCCGCTTATGGCTCTTATTTCAGACACGAGCATGTTTGGGATTTGGTTAAACATGAACAGAAATGGGTCAATAGCACTACATCTGAGACATCTAGAATTTCATATGATCCCGCTAGTTATATCAAAGTGAACGACACTGAAGACTCAGTTCGTCTAAATGGGTCAAATGTAGCCAAGGAAGAACAAAAAGGAAGATGTACCAAACTTTTATATGATTCCCAAAGTCATATCAACGTGGACGATAATGAAGACGCAGTCCGTCGTATTGGTACAAATATATCCAAGGAAGTACGGAAAGAGTGTACTACTAGATTATCATATGATTCTCAAATTCATATCAACGTGGACGATAATGAAGACGTAATCCGTCCTATTAGTACAAATGTAGAGAATAAAGGTCGAAAAGGAAAGTCTGCTAGATTGTCATATGATTCCCAACCTCATATCAACGTGGAAGATAACGAAGATGCAATCCGTCCTATGGGGGCAATTATAGCTAAAGAATCACAAAATGAAAAATGTACTCCTACATCCTCATCTTCAAAAAACCGAGCTGATGAGATGCTTGAAAAACATGTTGAAGAGTATAAAAAGTCAATAGACCGCCACTATGGTTTGAAAGAAAAAAAGATAAGAGTTGAGGAAGAAAAGCTAAAAATTGAGGCGAACAAGTTGAAGAATAAAGAGATTGCAATCTTGTTTATGGATCCTGAAAAAATGGCTGATTTTGCTAGAGAAGTTTGGAGAAAGCGTTGTGAGGAGATTAAAGAAAAATATAATTTGTAACTATTTTCATCTAGTGTTTTGTAGGTTATTGTAACTTTCAGGTGTTGTAATTTTAAAGCTATTGTATCTTTTAATTATTGTATGTAATTTTTAGCTTAATTTTCAGTTACTGCCGTTGTCAAGATTTTCAATATAAAATTATGGTAATGAGAGAATGGCTTACTGCCGATGGGTTAGAGTGGTGGTGCACTGGCTGACGTTCAGGCTCGAGCCCTCTTGTTCCTTGACAATTGTTTTAACTAGTATAAATCATTTCCAGAATTCGCATCCAAACACCCCATTTGGGAAATAATTTTTATCTTTGTTCTTCCGTAGATGGATGCAGTATCTTGCTGTAGCTATCAGAGTCTGTTTTGTTTTCACAGCAGTAGAAATCACTTTCAGAACTCACATCCAAATGACCATGTCCCATCACTCCAAACACCCCTTTCCGCCACCTTTGCCTCTTTTCTACTATGTACGTGATATAGCCTAGGAAATCTATCACACAACATCGACTCACCAATCCATCTATCTAATACGTATTATTCCCACATCCTACCTCCTTCACAATAGATTTAGTGAAAGTTACCCCGCTTTATTCATAACAAACAGAAAGCCTTATGATATCATTCCACACTCCCCCATCGGCACCACAAATACTCCTGTACCTTAAAAGATAAAATGTCCCATCTTCCCAAAATCTCCACCATCATTAACCCAACAACGCCCAGTTTTTGGCCTTCAAAGACTATATATCTAACCCGCCCGTCCCATAAGAAGAAAGAACGTATCCCCTTTAACCCATGACACTTTTTTACTCTCACCTACCCCACCCCAGAAGAAATCTCTACTAATACTCTCTAATTAATTAGTCGCACTCGATGGCACACGAAACACTGAAAAGTAGTACAATGGTAGACTACCAATGACCGATTAATCGACGTCAATCTTCCACCAAAGGACATGGTACATCACTAAATTTATAAGGTGCACAAAGAACTTTACAACTAAATTTGTAAATTTGTGACATTGCCTCTGTGAGGAACTTGCAAAAAGTTGCAAGAGAAGAATTTATTGCACTTAACTGATCTATTGACTTAATTCCAGTTTTTTAACCATACATTATTCAGCATATGATGTAATATTGACATAATTCATGTTATGTTTTTTTTCTTTCACCCTACTCTACAAGTTGGTTCTTCATTTTTTTCCATAACAGTCCACAACCTCTGTTTGAGGGGGAACCTTGATACGCTAAAGGCGTCTTGGTGACATGAATTCAAGTTACAAGCGAAATTCTTGATAGACGTCTCTAAGTAGAAGCAGAGAGAATGGAAATAAATGGTACCAGATATACAAACACTTTCATATATATAGTAACACGGTCGCCAACATATAATATGAATAACTTTAATCTCCTTCCTTTCCAACAAAAGATTGGACAGTTCGGTATAATATCTAATCATTTTTCATTGTTCGCAAGATTGTCTTCCCAGTTGATATAACTTCAAATGAGTAAGAGGATGAGGACGAAAAAACCTGAAGCAATCGTAGTGGGCCAATAGTTACATTCCTTCGATTTCTAGACACTACTTCAAGGACACTTCAATTTGTGTTGGTAATCCATCAGGGGTGAAAATGTGGGATAAATTGATCTATCAAAGTTTTAAAATGGTCGGTCTCCCCTTCAAGAAGTTGCACAACCTGCAATTATCATCTTAGATAAGGTAATATACAAGAAACTAGATGTGGCGATACCAACACACTTACTAAAATAACAAGTTCAGTAGGGTTATGTATTATCTCTAATAAGTCAAACTGGCAAATTAGAAAAACTAGCAAAAGAGGAAACGGGTCAAATGGGTAGAAAGTCACCCAAAGTGTAATTTACTTCATAAAAGTTTTAAAGAATAATTTTCGAAAAGAAATAGATAATTACTGAAAACGATATTTATTTTTTGAAAATATTGACAACACTTATCTATTAAAAATTCTAAATGCTTGTACGAAGCCTTTTGGCACATATCAGAATATTTTCTTTTTTACCCACTTGACCGTTACCCAATCTATCCGCTCGCCCATTTTTGTACCTCCACCATAAACTATAAGCTTGACTACAAGCTTCATAGGATAGTTTTTGTGATAGGTATTTACCTCTCCCATGGATGGACGTTTGTCAGGGTCAAGTTTCACACACAAGTAAGCTGTTTTGGCCATTTGGTACAGTTCGTAGGGGTCATATGCTTCATTAAGACGGCGATCGATTAGATCATGCAAAGCAAGGCTCTCAACCAACGGTTCCGCCTGCATTACAAGAAATAAATAAATACATACACAAAAAAAATTTGTATAGACATATTAGAGTGACAGAATTGATATGATCTGAGCATGTAAAGCAGGAAGATCTAACAAGAAAATACTAGATACCATTATGTTACACGAGTATTGTGCGTTCTATCTAAAGATTATATCATTATAAATCAACAACAACAATATCAATCCTGCCGGAGCGGGGTATGGGGGAGGGAGGATGTAGACCGTCACACCCCTACCCGAGGGTAAATGATATACACGTTTGATACTAAGTAAGACAAGACATAAAATTTTAGCTGTGATGATAAAGATCCCACAAGACATACCCACTGTCTGAGAGATTGATGGTGATCTTCAATATTTGGACTAACAACTTTCCGTCCTGATATTAGTTGGATGAGAGTAATACCATACGCATAAACATCTGTTCTTACCGAAACCATACCATTCTCTGCATATTCAGGTGCAAGATAGCTGAAAAATATGAACACGTTAATCCTTCATACTTTCTAAAATCAGTAGTGACCTCTTACTATGCAGCAGGTAAACATAATATGGAGATCATATTACTTTCTTACCCCAATGTACCAAGTATTCTCGTCTGGATAGGAGAACCATTTGTCTTCCACTTTGCAAGGCCAAAGTCACCTAACTGAGCAAACAAACATAGCTTGCATCAACGCAGATACAATTTTACATAAACATATATACTTATCATTGAAGTTAATCTAAGCAAACGGTGAAAGATGAACTAAATATAGATTGCTATCTAGGAAGGGGACATATGAGCTACAATACTTGCATGCTTGGTACTGTTTTCCAAGGCAACTGTTTTATAATACGCCAATCCGTATTTCTGGTTTCTATATCTTTAAAGTATCAAAATTTTAAAAAAATGTACCATTCTAATTCTTTCCTTACGCACATTTGTCGAAATACATAAGCATCTTGTCCATTGTCGTATCAAGCCTATGTCTATTTTTTCTACTTAATGAGGCATGGTTATATGATCGTTAAATTTAGAAATCTGTTGAATAGATTTTTTTTTTTTTTTTTTTTTCACTATACTATCAGAACTAGGGCACGTACAACAGATAACCGAGTAATCACATAACGGAAAAATTCTAATCTTTAACTTCATCTGTAAAACATTGTTTAGACATGACCAGATGTCACAAAAAGAAACATATCTGAGGTGTTCAGTATTAGACAATATTAGTAAGCCAAAGCTCGGTATGTCGGCTTTGGTTCCATTAGGGTTAATTGGTAGATCTCGTATGTCCTCTATAAATAATGATGAATGATACAAAATATCCTGCGGGGTTTCATCTATCAACATTTGGTACATCAAACATACAAGAGAAGCATTAATCTGTTACCAAGACTTCTAGACAGGGGTGTGAATGGGGAAATAGCAACAGAAAAATATACAAAGAGATGACCACATAACATGTTTTGGTGCATCATAAAAATTGATGTACCAAAAGTAATGGCTTCACTTTATCCCGTACACTTGATGCAACGCAATGGAAGAATCAAGTAGTACCTCCGTCCCAAAATAAATGTCCAGTTTTGACTTTTGTAGCATTTCTTTTTCAACTTTGACCTTAACTATTTTCTTGTGTGTTATATAATACTTGATGCAAAATATATGAATGGATTGGGTTTTAAATGTATCTTCATCAAATATTATAAACACAAACAAAAATATTTAAGGTCAAAGTTGAAAAAGAAAGACTTCAAAAAGTCAAACCGGACATTTATTCCCAAAACTAAAAAACCAAATAACTAACGAAAATTAAAAGGAAGCAGTGTAATCAAAGGAAAACACATTAAAACAGCAATATATAACTTCCAGGAATGTAAGCTTGTCAAGTTAAACAGAGTTCAAATTACCATTGGCACAAAGTCATGAGTGAGCAATATATTGCTTGGTCGAAGATCGCGGTGAATGATAGGACTGCTGCGGCACTCTTCATGAAGAAAACGCAATCCTTTTGCAGTTCCTATAGCAATCGCACGCCTCTGCCGCCATTCAAGAACGTTTGCTGCTTCATCTTTCAATTACACCAGCAAAAAAGTAAGCAAGAGAGAAAAGCAGAGAAAATGGAGTCATGTAGTGGGACAATAAGGTAACCAGCTGATATCCGGATGTCACATTACGAAAAAAGTCAAATTTGGTCAAAGTTGCCGACTCGTTAGCTACCACGTCATGTGTTTAACTGGCGCAAATATACGAGTTTTCTGACTAAAACAAAGTTGGTTACCTTAAATGCAATTTTGACAACAGTTTATAACCTTTTAATGCTATTAGCCATAAGAGAACAACCCGATAGTTGCTTACCGAATAGATGCCACTCAAGTGATCTATTGCAAATATATTCATAAACCAATATGTTGACGTTTTCCATGCAGCAATAACCCAACAGCATCACAATATTTCGGTGCCGTGCAAAACTCAAAACATATATTTCAGAATGAAATTCCTCAAATCCTTGTGTGCTTGCTTGTTTCCGCACTTTGGCAGCAATGATCTGCCCATCACTGAGCTGACCCTTGTAAACTAGACCATAACCTCCTTCACCTAGCAGGTTCGCTTCTGAAAAATAATTAGTTGCGAGATGTATTTGTGAGTAACTAATTTTCATGGACTCTTTGATATACATCTGTGTTGTCATTCCACAAGCATTGCACAGAACAGGTGTTCTAAAGGATGTCTTCCGCCGAGGATGAAAGAGGCTACCTGCTTACATATTTTGAACTATTATGAGAAACTGGAGATGACAAAACATTACAGATAAAGCATAAGCTGACATAAGAAAAGAAATGATAATATAATTCACTGGAATTATTTTCTGATTCTACTCACTGTATCCTTATTCATAAACAAGCCCACTTCATGAAGATAGTGTTAGGTATATTGTTAGTGGGTTTATGTTTACGGGCTATAGAGTTAGTATTGGATTATAACTAGTATTAGGCCCATTTGTATCTTATATATATGTATCTCATCAGTCGGTAATGAATATACGAAACACTTTATCCTTCACCATCTGAACCGGAGGACAATTCTGACCCCCTTGTGGAAGCATAGCACTATTCTGAACCGGGTAACACAAAGGACCTGGCGAACCCCCTTGAAATTGTGGAACAAGGTATGGTGACTGGGTTGTCATACCAATTTGACCTGCCGAACCCCCTTGAACCTGTTGACCCCCATTCTGAACCGGGTAACCCATTGGACCTGTCGAACCCCCTTGGATATGTTGAACCTGGTATCAGTGGGCGTTAAAACATTAGAGGGTATATGATTCGAGCTAGAGGGACGAGAAGTACTTCCAGCCATGATGTGATTGGGATTGTAGCAGTGAGATTGAGGAAACTAGGGCTTGTGTTGAGAAGGTATACCTGAGTTAGGGTTTAGTATGTGTGGACGTATAGTCTGGACTGGACCAGGAATGGGCCAGGCCTGGCAGACAGCGGCCCACTCTACGCCTAAACCCTAATCCATGCCCTATAAATATAGGGCTGGAATCCCCTTCTTAGGGGAGGACGAGACGGAGGAACGGAAGAACGAGAACAACACGACACAACATAACGGGTTATTCTAAACCTAACTCTCGTAGGCTATATCGCATTGATACTAACTTGACCGTCGGAGGTGGACCCCGGGGCTACGGCCTCGGGTCCACTCCTAACGGGTTCTCTTTGTTGACAGGTCTACTCAGGGCTCGAGAAGACGACGAACGGCCCAGGGAGAGTCGTCGAATCCAGCCCGCGCCAGATTATGTATCAACAGTATGGTAGTTTATATATTATAGTATGCATGCAGTTTATGAACGACAGTATGCATGCAAAGAAACAAGAACGAAAAGCAACAATGAAACAAGAAGTCAACTGGTAAAAAGAGAACCAATCAATTGACTTGTAAACCAAAAACAAAACCAAACTGTCGACTGGTTATCTATATTAACCAACGATCGACTTTTTATCAAAGAAAAAACAAAAACAACCTGCCGACTGGTTATAACGAAAAACCAACGATCGACAATATAGCAGAAGAAAATAGCAGCGGAAAAGTGTTTAGGGTTTATGGACTCTCTGATACCATGAAGGATAAAGTGTTTCCTATATTCATTACCGACTGATGAGATACGTGTGTATATATAGGATACAATGGGCCTAATACTAGTTATAATCCAATACTAACTCTATAGCCCATAACATAACAGCCTAACAAATACGACTAACACTTTATTTTCAGATAGCACGTTGCAATAGTAGAATACTTAATGTGATTCAGATTTCTATTGAAAATTTTCATTTCAGATGATGTACGTATTAATTAGAGCCTCTATTCATTTTTTTTATAGGGTTAATGCATTAGAGGTACACTCGGGTGACTTTACACCTTTTTTTTGGGTAATAATATTTTTACTACCGTATAGAGATAAAAAACGTTATCTGATCGACAAAATTCCATAAATTAGGTTAATTAGATTGTGGCCTTAAAACTGATCTATAATTCCATTTACATATATAAAAACTCCTGACCTGATACGTCTTGCTTTGATGAATCAACATTTTCGGTGGGATTATTTGGCTGGTCAACATTTACATTATGCTGTAGAGCTGACAGCTGAATATGCTTTGACCTGTAAAGAATGACTTTGACTTCTGTGTTATCTGTGTCGGTTGTGGGCTCGGTTGGTACTGGCTGCGTTTTCAAGTCATCTAAAACTACTGCAAGGTTGCAATGGATTTGACCTTGAAAAAACTTCACATCCTTTTTCAGATACCTGTCGAGCAGTATACCGAACTGGGTACATTATTCATAAAATTTAAGTCCCTGATAAAGCATAAAATATACTTGTGACCACATTATTGAACTAAAGATGCCATTAGCATAAGTTAATGTTATTTCACTTCAGTTTTTACTGATTTATATAAATTTGTTAAAGCATCTTTGTTGCATGCAACAATATACTTCTATTTTGAACCATGATACTCACTTTTGTTTTCCTTATAAAAGTAAGTTTTTTTTTTTTTTTTTTTTTCATAAATGTGTCTATGTTGTACATAACTTTTAAAAAGCATGTGCACCGTTAAAGCCTTTGTGGTCAACGGCTTATGGAGATACTGGCTAATAAAGGAACTAATTTGATTAGAGAGAGAGAATACAAGGCTACTTAGAGCTAATAATCAGCAATGGAAACCTCAGTAGTTAATGGGTAACAAGAAATGCATGGAACTAAAAAAAGCAAAAATTAATACGATATGCTTACATCCATCTCAAACTTAACAAGATGATGCAATGCAATAATTTCTATCATTTTTAAGAATAGATAACTCCATTTTATGAAGCGCATGACCTGGTATCATAATCTAGTGCTATATATACCTGTCAAGGACTACCCATGCTGCATTACAAGCTGAAGCCTCTTGTTGGATAATCTTCTTAATAGGAGTCCCGCAAGTAATCTTGACTTCTATGTCAACCTAAACCACAATGGAGCAGATGAAAGATGTCAATTATCATAGTAATAAAACACTCATGTTTCGTTAAAAGCTTGAAAAGAATAACAATAGTTCAGAATATTGTGCTTTTGCAAATTATGAACACTATTTATTACCCCTTCTTCTTTGCAATCTTCAGCACTTCTTTTTAGCATTTCGGCATACATATTAAGTTTTAACTTAATTTCTTCTTCCATGGCTCGGATGTTCACTCTCTCTATCTTCATTTGGTATCCAACTGAGCAAGAAAAATGGATTGAATAATCAGAAATGCGAAACATAAAACATTATATTAACACTAACATGCCTTTGACCGATCAGTATGAGAGGGGTCCCACCAACCAAAAGGTTGCGGGTCGGCACAAGTCCAAACAGAGACAAGTGTGTTTGAGCATTTTCCTTTCCAGAAAAGAATATATGGAAACATACAAGAGAAGTATAGAACTGGAGATATATTATTTTGAGGTGACTACTGTGCGGAGTAAGTAATGCACCCATCAGTTTCTGTCTATGTAACTTATTGAAAAAGAGCTTGCATGCTTAATATGACAACTAAGATATGATATTACAATCTCAAATTGGTTAATACCAACTCTCATTAAAATTAAATAATCTTAATGATCATCGTGGTCAACAATATATGCTACTAAAGCTTAAGTAACAATGTTCCCACTATTTTACCCAAAAAAAAAAAAAAAAAAAAAAAAAAAAACATTGTTCCCAGTCCACTATGTATTTTAAGACTATCATGGTAAGAATCGAGTTCCTACAACCACTGGATTCAAACTTCAAGCCTCTTTAATGAAAGGGTGTGTGAATTCGTTGAACATTTCTAGAGACAACTACGAAGTCCTATCCAATTTTTTACTTGAAATTCTTAATCATGAATAAATGTAGCTTTACTTTGCAATTTGAAGTCACTCGGTATATGTTTGATAAACGGGGACAAACGGGAATTAGTATGAGTTGGGTATGGATAGTTCCTAATTTTAGTGGTATCAAATACTAAAACACCAATACCCAAACACTAACAGGCCCATACCCCCAAACCAACCACCAGGTACTTTTAACATTCAATGCATTCAAATAATAAGAAACTTAAAATACATTATATAAGAGTAGAAACACTTACAGGGATGTGCGATCTTATGCAAAACACCAAAGACAACGATGGTATCTCCCCTCTTAAGTATGTCACCTCGTGATATAATTTCATCGATAACTTTCTTAAATTCGTGTTCATCATTTCGTTCTTTCGTCGCATCAAATGCCAAGATCATACGACCCATCATTAAAGAATTACTACTACTATTTTCTTCCATTCTCACACCAACAATCTTTCAATTCCAATTTTCTTACGTCCAATAATTTAACCATCAAACGTATGACAATAAAGCTTATTATATGCATGCCTCCAGCTCCATTTATTGGTTCGTACAAAACCAAGAAAATCATTGAACAGATATGGTACATTCCCAGTATATTTCGAAATGATAGAGTATTATATGGTTGCATGATAAAGCATATTCGAAATAATGTGTGATGAAGATTCTGCATGCCGTCCAAAAATACGATGACAACAATGGATTTAAATTGGAGATGAAAAAGACCAAACAGAAGTTCTTTTGGGAAAAAGAAGGATGAAAACATGTGTGAGTTGCGAAGATATCAAGAAAGTCAACCCTCGCTTCACTAGTGGAAGTATAATATATATATTTTTTTCCTTCTACATAGTGCTTAATAACATAGTATATGGTTACTGAGATGAGTTCAAATAAAACACTCCCTTAAACTAAAAAGTGTAAGATAACATTTCAGCCGTTAGATGCATTGACTTTGACTTGATAAAAGGTCTCAAAATGTATGGCAATTTTGTAAATAGAATGACGTTTTAAAAGCTGGAATATTATGGTGGAGGATTATTTGTGTAAATGGAGAAGTCAAATGTACCCGCAAGAAGACGTGATGCAGAGCTGCCATAGTGAAAATGTAAGATACGGTAGACTAATAAAAAAATTCCCTTATAATTCAAAAAAATTCCCTTATATTTGCAACAAGTAATATAGCCGAATGCCCAAGCACAAACACTCGTATGTTGAAATCCACTTCTGGACATTTTGTTTCGTTTTATAAAATTAAATTTTCATTTGGTTGGGCTTGCTGATGAATGATTCCAAAGTTGAATTTGACTCAATTTAGTTAAACTTTAGGGCCGTTTGGTTTATAAATGGTTTTAGGATTTGAATTTAAGGTCTGTTTGGTTTGTTTGTGGGTTTGGATTTGGATTTGGTTTAAGAATTAGCGTAGACTATGCGTAGTGGGCGTGGTTTGCCCGGTTGTTGCCTGAACAGCGCCCCCTGCCTCAAAACGCAGGGGCGCTGTTGGCTAATTTTTCCTCCGGCTGGTGGTGCTGACAGCGCCCTGGCTTCACTCCTTTCCACACAAATTCGAACGTTACCAACGAGAGGATTGCCAGTCATTTCTTTTTTATTTTTGAAACCAAGTTCAATCTTTTTTTTCTTTTGCTCCAGCTCATTATTTTCTTGAAGCCTTCCATTTGCTTAAAGATGTATCGATGAAATCATGAAGATGATGTGAGATGATGTGAAGCCTTCCATTTGCTACTCCAGGGGTAGCGGTCGCTACCCCTGAACTTTTACCCGGTAGTGAAATTTTTGGCAATTTTTTACGTTTTTCGTACTATGTTTCGTATTTCGCTACCCCTGAAAGAAATTTTCGCTACCCCTAAACAAATTAATCAAGGCCTTGCATGAGGGGTTACTAAAAAGTTTCAACCCAAACCCAAACTAGTGGAAACCGTAGAGGGGGTGAATACGTTTCCATTTAAAAACTTAAAAATTTTTGTATCAAACACCCGATCAAGTGTGACATAATATGATAAGTGTCAACACTAGTCTTACAAAAACTAGAGATAATATAAAGCAACAAGTAAGGCATGTTACATTAACACAAACTTAGACATATTAGTAATAACATGCCATGACACAAACACAACTAACATGATATAAGCAACAAACCACACAAATATAAATGCAATGCAAAGTATAAATGTAAAGCGGTAAATGTAAGAATAAACTTAAAGAGATAAGTAAGAAAGCGCAAACCGGACACGAAGATTTATAGTGGTTCGGTCACGAAGCTCCTCTTCGCCCTACTCCACTCTCCGAGTACCCAACTCGAGAGTTACTCCACTAATGAACAAGCTCCCTTCTCGGCGGAGAAAACCATACAACATGGCTTACAATATTTTCCGACACTAAGCTAGATGTCGAGTTCTTCTTCGGGTACAACCAAATCCGTTATGTTTTATGGCCCAACATAACAAACCTTGTGTTTTAAGGCCTAAACACATAAACCGCTTCGCTTACATTATTTTCTGACACTAAGCTAGATGTCGAGTACTAATTTAGCTAGTACCAATCTTACTCACGATCTACCCGATCCTCACAAATCACACAAGCTACAAGATCCACATGATCTACACTCGATCTACTCACGATCTACCCGATCCTCACGATCTACACGATCAACCCTATCTTCACACGATCTACCCGATCTACTCACTATCAACACAAGCTACACAAGATCTCCCCGATCTCTACAAGATCACAATGATCCACACGAGCTAACTAAACAAGATGAGAGACAACTTGATGTATATCAAGATACAACAAGTACGTAACGAATGTTACGAGTGCGCTACACTAACGCTATAACACTTTGTATCTTTGTGATACGATGTGTTCTTCTCTTGCATTAATAGAGGAATGAAGGTGATCACTTGAATGGATGATTGGATCACTCTAAAACAAACTAAAACTCACTAAATGATCAAAGAAAGTGATCTAAATAAGAGAGGATTAGACCAGAGAAAACTAACTGGAAAAATCAAGTTGTAAGTGTTAAATGGTCCACTATTTATAGGCAAAGAAAAAACTAGCCGTTACATACGGACGGTACCACTAAATACCCGACGGTACCACTAAATTTAGTGGTACCGTGGTACCGTCCCAGACAGGGACGCTCCGAATTTTGTTTTTAGTGGTGAAAATTTATTTGGGGAAGTTTGGAGCTGATTTGGGGGGAAAAATAGCTGTTGGTGATTTTAAACTTATTTTTCAAATTAAAAGATTTCTTTTTAATTCAAAAATAATTTGTAAAATGTATTTTTGAAAAAAAATGTTTTGTCACATTAAAAATGTTAAGTTTAGAGAAAAATATAATCCTTTGATCATTAGTCAAGTTGTAGATTTATTTGTTCATACCTTGAGTGATTTACGTCGGGATGGAAATCTACGACTTTGTTGAAGCATACTTGAGACGTCGAGAGGTGTTGATGTAAGTATGCATTGATGATTTATGTTTACAAGTAACTTGCGCATTTTACGTTATGCATTACAAGTTACATGTTTGTCATTATTAAAACCGAAGAAACCGTTTAGTTTAAATATCGTAATATTTGCACTAACAATCTCCCCGTTTTTTATGATGACAAATATGTAAACCGTAACACACAGTAAAATGTAAAAGTTACCTGTTTACACTCACTTCTTCCCCTTTTGTCGAAGCAAAAAGGTAGTTGCCTCGAGCTCTCCCTTGAATTCACTCCCTACTCCCCCTTATTGCACTACTTTCCTTTCTCCCCAGAAAGGCGAGCTTGCATCATCCCAGTGAAGTCTTCTATCACCACTTGTGAAGACGACTCCATGCTATGTATTCAAATATCCCCGAGCTCCCCCTAGCTCAATGCTCCACTACGGTGATTGAATCCCCTTGTTTATTTACCTTAGTATCTAGCGGATCCATGGATCAAATTTTTACAAAGGCTTTTCCTACATCAAGGGTTAGCTTCGTGCAACATAATATATAGAAGAATATGAGCAACATTATAGGGATAGAATACTCATAGCAATACATGCAAAGGTTAAACTATGTTAAAGTGTAGCTACCAAAAAAAATGAGTTTGATGAGGTATGTGAGCATATCAAAGTATGCCAGAGGTTGGTCTCGTGATGAAAGTGTGCCAAGAGGATAAAAACAAAGAAGAAAGCCCGAGAAACTTGAGCGACCAAAAGAATGAATGCATATTGCAATTCAAAGACACTTGAGTGTCACAACTCGACCGACAACCTAAGGTGTAATTGTTCTATCAATCACACTAACAAGAATGAGATTCGTTCGTTGATTGACACACAAAATGACTTCTTCCAAGTTGTCATTGGGAATGCAAGTTCTAACAAACCTTTTGAACAACATAATCATCTACCTAAGATGATTGGTGTTAATGATAGTTTGTTGATAAGACATACTCTAAATGATTACTATTATGACAAGTCATGCCATAAAGTAGACTCGATAGAAGTTATACCAAAAAAAAATGAAAATGAGAACGATATGCACCTAGATGCGAATGGAAATGATTCCATAAGATGGGAAGTGTTGGATTTGACCTTTGAGAAAAGGTGGGAAAAGACAGTTTAGATTAATATATCGTTTGCACTGACAATGAGATGCACGATATATTTCAAAGGAGAAAAAGAAAATGTGCATGTGATCCTAACTGGATTGTGGGCGAATATCTCTAACAGGGTTGAGGTAACGAAGTTCTAAAATTCTAGTTTTGGATGATCCTAGTTGTGAGTTAGAGATGATTTGGTGTATGAAGGATTTTGTGTGATTGTGTAGTTATACACTTTGGGTATGATGATTGTGAGGATTGAAGGTTATTGAACTAACTATCACTATCAAGAGTGAAGAATAGTTGTAAGGTTTGAGTGTAGTGATCGATGGGTTGAAGATTCTTAAACTAAATATCACTGTCAATAGTGAAGTTTAGTTGTAAAGGTTGAGTGTTGTAGATAATTCCAGGGAATAAGAACCACATTTGTGTGTTCTTGAGAGTGTTTGGTGAAGGACTATATGAGTGTGTTTTCGCTCCCCCTTAATCGATGACCATCAGGACAAGATGTGTTTGAAAAAGAATAAAAAATAAATAAAAAGGAAAACAAACGTTGACGAAAGCGATGAGCTTAGCAACGTCATGACAAGTGGTGGATAGCATACAATAAACTTCACCTTTGAAGTCACGTACCTCTTCTCAATCATTGTGAATATTCATAGAACATTCATATGATGAGGCATGTGATTACGTGGAAATGTGCTAAGGGTTAAGAAGATAAAATCTTCAAGGTTGTGGAGTTAGTGATAAGGTTCTAGTGGGGTTATCTTTGATAGTAGAAACTATGTTGATGAAGACGGGTTATCTCAACTTATCCTAGCGGTTCTTCGCTGGAAGTGTGTGGAAGATGAGTGGAATTCGGAAGCATTGGTAGTTTAGAACGAAGGTTGAGAATTGTAGATAAGTTGAGAAGATGATGGATACGGAAGTAACCAAACATATGGTGTGTTTAGTACCATGCGGAAGTAAAAGGGGAAAAAGCTAAGGAATCAGAAGATAGGCAGAATCTATTCCGATAGTGCTTTTGAAACTGTGAGAATTGAAAACAAAATAAACTGTCTCAGCAGACAACGGTCCGACGGTACCGTTAAATTTAGCGGTACCGTCCCCTATTTAAGGGTACCGTGACCTGCTGAGGTCAGTTTTGACCCAGAATTTGATTTTTGACAAAGAAATTTCACATATGTTGTGATTTTTCTGGACCTTAGATTAAAGGAATTTATACCAAATAAATTCTTTTATGAATGAATCCAACAGGATTCGATGAACGTTGATCGAGAACGAGAGATGACATTTAATTGCATTTTGCAAATTAAATATACTTTAAATATTTCAGATGAAATATTTAAGTTGTCATTGGAATTTAAGAGGATTTTACGAATAAATCTCACTGATTTAGTGAAACTTTTTGACACGAGGAGAGCATTTATACCTAATAAATTCTTTTTACGAGATGAACGAGACTAGACGAGAAGAGATGACTTTAATATTTCCAAGGAAATACGTAAGTAGTCATTAGAGGGATATGAAGGATGACTTTAATATTTCCAATGAAATATTTAGATAGTCATAAGACGAAATTCACGGAGTGTGTTCCATCATTCCTAGACCTAGACATAGATAGTTGAATGGTTCGCGTTTGAGAGGTTTGGCTAATTTACGGATTTCGATGTGCTTCGCACGCGAGTGTTTCACGGGGTTTTGAAAGGTGTAAAGCAAGGCCTATGGTGCTGATTCGCAGCAGGGTTTGGGATCTAAAAGAATGAAGTATTTAACTGACACAACGGTGGTAGATGTGTGGGTGAGACTCGATTTGGAACATAAGGATGGCTTAAAGTTGATTGAGGTTTGGTGTTTTTAGGGTGATTGATGAGATTTTTGGGATGAACATCCATTGTTGATATAAATAATGCCTAAAAACATTATTCATATCTCTATGTTTTAATGATCACAAAATATAAACTCATTAAACATAAACTTATCAAATAAATAAGTATTTAGTTGTAAATATTCACTTCTACAACTTAATCACTTAAGGTATGAATAAACAAGTGCTTAATGCATTATATGATCAAAGGAACATTTTCTTAATAACTAGATTTTTTATAAAACATCAAAAACATTTTATATATTTTTGAAAAACATTTTTGGCATTAAATAAAAATGTTTAATCTTTTATAAAAATATGAATTCAAATTTTTAACCAAAATCAGTTAAAATGTTCCAGAAAAACCTTCCCCACAAAAGGACAAAATTGGCCAACGGACAGAAGGGGCGGCCCCCTTAATTATTAAGGGGACCGCCCCCTATTTAAGGGGACCGCCCCCGCTCCAGTAGACTTCCAGCTGTCCAATTTTTCTCCTATAAATACCAGTCTTCTCCTGGACTTTTACTCACCTTTTGCACACTAAAACTTTCTGTTTTAAATCACATTTCATATCTTCAAAATCCTTTGATCATATAATCTTAAGCTTTGGTTTCTAAGTGATCCAAGCTTCCTCCATTCAAGTGCAAAAGAAGAATACTCCTTCAACAACTAAAGAAGAAGTATTGCAACTTAGATACCTAAGTTGTTTGTGTCATCACATATATTTGTATATAAGTTGTGTATTGTTATTAGATAGTTGTGTGTATATTTATTTGGGATAGGTTAGTGTGTAAGTAGAGAAGTTGTGAAGAAGTTGTGTTGTTAAAGCGTGTAAGTAGTGAAGGTGTGAAGAAGTAGTAGTGAACATAGGTTGTGGTTAGTCGTGAAGTGTCGTGAAGAAGTTGTGAAGAAGTTGTGAAGAAGTCGTGAAGAAGTCGTGAAGAAGTTGTGAAGAAGTCGTGAAGAAGTTGTGAACTAGTCATGAAGAAGACGGTGTGATTAAGTCGTGTTTAAGTTGTGAGATTGGTTCTAGCTACGATTAGAACTCGACATCTAGCTTTGTGTCGTTAAGCCAGTGTAAGCTAAAGTCGTGTAAAGGTTTTCTCCGCCATAAGGGAGCTTGTTGACATAGTGAAGAAAACTCTCGAGTTAGGTGCTCGGGGAGTGGAGTAGGGCAAGGAAGGTGTCCTTGTAGCCGAACCACTATAAATCTCTTGTCTCTCGGTTAGATCTTTCCATCTCTAGCTTTCATTTCATTTTATTACCTTACTTGCATTACTTAGTTATATTTACTTATATACGTATTGTTCATATTGTTCAAGAATTGAGATCACATAAATTTGAATCTAAGTTTTAAAAAGAAAATAAAAGTTTTCACAATAAATTATTAAAAGGACATAAAACTATTCAACCCCCCTTCTAGTTTTCCACAATTGGTATCAAGAGCCACGTCAAACAAGATTTGTAAAATTAACTGTATTTTAAAACTTGAAACGATCTATGGAATCTTTAAAATATTTAGAAGGGCAATCTATGCAAAGACCACCACTATTTGAAAGTGATGGTTTTCTTTATTGGAAAAATAGATTTGAAACTTATGTGAAATCAAAGGATCTTGATCTTTGGCATGTTATTACCTATGGTGATTTTCCTCCTATTCAATATAATATCCTAACTAAATTAGATGAAATTGTACCTTTTGAAAAACAAAATAATGATTTAAAAAGGAAACTAGCAAAAAATAATGAAGCTAAAATGGTTATTTATAATGCGTTACCACGCAAAGAATATGAAAGAATTTTTATGTGTCAAACCGCAAAAGATATTTGGGACTCTTTACTAATCACTCACCAAGGTAATAGTCAAGTCAAAGATAATAAAATAGATCTTCTTGTACAACAATATGAACAATTTACAATTCCTGAAGAGGAATCTATTGATAATGCATTTGCTAAATTTAACACAATCATCACAAGTTTAAAAGCACTTGATGAGACTTTTTCTAGCAAAAATTGTGTAAGGAAATTTCTTAGGGCATTACATCCGAAATGGCGAGCAAAGGTCACGGCGATTGAAGAGTCAAAGAACTTGATGACGTTATCACTTGATGAGCTTATTGGCAACTTAAAGGTTCATGAAGAAATTATAAAAAGGGACTCGGAAACGGTCAAGAGCAAGAAAGATCAAATCAAGTCTCTCGCGCTAAAAGCCAAAAAGGAACTTAGTGATGACGATGATTCAAGTGACGAGAGTGAAGACGAAGAATATGCAATGGCCGTTAGATAATTCAAGAAATTCTTTAAGAGACGAGGAAGATTCACGAGACAACCGCGAGATGAAAGAAGATCGCTACAAAGAAATAGAAATGATAACTACGGGAAAAGAAAGTGCTTTAGATGTGGAAGTCAAAACCATCTCATTGGCGAATGTCCAAAGCCACCGGGTTACGATTACGAAAGCGCATTTGTTAGTGGAACATGGAGCGATAGCGACAAAGATGAAGCGGACAAAGCAAAAGACGAAAAGTGCCTTGTAGCTCAAGCCACCGATGAAATATGTCTAGGAATAAATTTGGAGCCCGACGAATGGATTAAGGATAGCGGTTGCTCAAAGCACATGACGGGAAACCGGAAGCTATTCTCCTCCTACAAGGCATACAACGGAGGTAACGTTATTTTCGGTAGTGATTTTCGTGGAAAAATCATTGGCAAAGGTACGATCTCTCAAGACTCCCTAACTATTGAAAATGTTGAGCATGTAGATAACTTAACATATAACTTGCTAAGTATAGGACAAATATGCGATAATAAGTGTAGGGTTACTTTTACAAGTAAAAATAGCGAAATAGTTAAGGACGGAAAGGTCATAGGTAGAGGAGTTAGGAAAGGTGGCGTATATGTTATGAAGCTAGGAAATAAACCGGAAGATAAAATATGTCTAGCAACCTTAGATGAAAACTCTACATTGTGGCATAGAAGATTAGGTCACGCAAATATGCAACAAATACAATCCCTGGCCTCTAAAGAATTAGTTAGAAACTTGCCTAACCTAAGATATGACCAACACTTTTGCGATGCATGTAAAATAGGAAAGCAAGCACATGCTAGTCACAAAGCTAAGAATATAGTCTCCACCACTAGATGCCTAGAATTATTACACATGGACCTTTTTGGTCCAACCGCTGTGCGGAGTTACGGAGGTAATCGTTATACCTTAGTAATTGTAAATGACTATTCACGATACACGTGGACTAGTTTTTTAAGTGATAAAACCGAAGCCTTTAATAAATTTGAAATTTTTAGTAAAATGATTCAAAATAAATTAGGATGTTCTATAGTATCAATTAGGACGGACCATGGTCGGGAATTTGATAATGAAGTGCAATTCGGAAAATATTGTGATTTAAATGGGATATCTCACAATTTCTCCGCTCCTCGCACTCCAAAATCAAATGGGGTAGTAGAAAGAAAGAATCAAACCTTACAAGAAATGAGTAGAACAATGCTAAATGAACAATCTATCCCACAAAAATTTTGGTGCCATGCCGTAGATACATCAACATATATAATAAATAGAGTCTCAATTAGGAGAATATTAGGAAAAACCCCATATGAGTTATTAAGAGGTAGAAAACCTAATCTAAACTACTTTAGGGTATTCGGGAGCAAATGTTTTGTTCTCAATACAAAAGATTACCTTACTAAGTTTGATCCTAAGTCGTACGAAGGAATCTTTCTAGGATATTCACAAAATAGTAAAGCATACATAATACTTAATAAACATACTATGAAAGTAAAAGAATCCTTAAATGTAACATTTGATGAAACTCCACCACCACCTAAGACATTGCCCCTAGAAGATGATGACCTAGTTGAAGAAGAAGCTATTGAGGTTAGTAAAATTAAACCCTTAGGTGATGATAATGAAGATATAATATTAGGTAAAGACGAAATAGTAAATGTTAAGGAATCTAAATCACACCCATTGGATAATATAATAGGAAACTTAAATCAAAGAACCCTTAGATCACAAGCTCAAGATAAAAATAACTTCTTTTGTTTCCTATCAACTATAGAACCTAAAAATATAAATGAAGCATTAAAAGATGAAAGTTGGGTTATGGCTATGCAAGAAGAACTAAATCAATTTAAGACTAATGACGTTTGGGAACTAGTCCCAAATCCCATGAACATGACCATCATAGGAACTAAGTGGGTTTATAGAAAATAAGTTAGATGAAAATGGAATAGTTACTAGGAACAAGGCTAGGTTAGTTGCCCAAGGATATAATCAACAAGAAGGAATAGATTATGACAAAACTTATGCCCCCGTAGCTAGATTAGAATCTATAAGAATACTACTTGCCTATGCATGCGCCCTAGATTTTAAGTTATTTCAAATGGACGTGAAAAGTGCATTCCTTAACGGTTTTATCAATGAGGAGGTATACGTGGCACAACCTCCAGGATTCATTGACTTCGCAAAAACCTGATTATGTTTATAAACTCAAGAAAGCTTTATATGGACTCAAACAAGCTCCCAAGGCTTGGTATGATCGATTAAAGGCATTTCTTATTAAACATGATTATTCCATGGGAATGGTAGATAACACTCTTTTCACGAAAAAGAAAAGCCCAAATCTCATCATTGTCCAAATATATGTCGACGACATTATATTCGGATCGACTTGTCAGGATATGTGTGATGAATTCGCCAAAATCATGCATGATGAGTTTGAGATGAGTATGATGGGTGAACTTATTTTCTTCCTAGGATTACAAATAAAACAATTAGAAGATGGAATATTTTTTAATTAATCTAAGTACATTAAGGAAATACTTAAGAAATTTGGATTAGAAGACTCTAAGCCCATGAAGACACCAATGTCTATACGGAAGTAAAACTCACAAGAGATGAAGAGGGTGAGTCCGTAGAAAAACACTAAGTATAGAGGAATGATAGGTAGTTTACTATACTTAACGGCAAGTAGACCGGATATCATGTTTTAGTGTCTGCCTTTGTGCTCGCTTTCAAGAGGATCCCAAAATCTCTCACCTAGAAGCGGTTTAAGCGTATCTTCTGATACATTAAAGGCACTATACACTTCGGATTATGGTATCCTAAGGGATCGGGCATAGAAACCATCGTCTATGCGGATTCGGATCATACGGGAGACTACGTGGATAGAAAAAGCACTAGCGGAATTTGCACGTTAATGGGATGTTGTCTAACATCTTGGTTCTTGAAGAAGCAAACCACTCTTGCTATTTCTACCACAGAAGCCGAATATGTAAGCGCTGGCAAGGCATGTCAACAAGCACTATGGATGAAACAAGCTCTCGTAGATTATGGCATTAGGTTAGATGACGTCCCAATTATGTGTGATAATAAAGGTGCTATAGATTTAAGTAAGAATCCCGTTCAACACTCTAGGACTAAACATATAGAAATACGCCACCACTTCCTCCGCGATAACGTTCAAAAAGGAAACATATCTATAGAAAAGGTTGCATCGGAAGATAACTTAGCAGACATATTCACTAAGCCCCTTAAGCGTGAACTCTTTAACCACTTACGTTTAGGCCTAGGAATGATGGAACAAATTGACTGAATTTTCTGCATTTTTGGTAAAATTTTTTCTTCAGATGGGCGGACCCCTTAATGTTATAAAGGCGGTCCCCTTAATTATTAAGGGGACCGGCTTGTCATTAAGGGGACCGGCCATCTGACGGTAACATTTTTTTTCTGTTTTTCTCCCATCTGAGTCTAGGAATCTGTTTTACACAAAATAAAAGATTGGGATATTTCTTTGCATAAACATATTTATAAACAAAACCCAATCTATTTTCTACAAATCATTCTCACATCTAGGAAAACACATTTTTCTTACATTGTTGAATAATGCTAAAAACATTTTTTTTCATGCATAAAGATCTCACATGAATTGTCAAAGTATATAATCTAATATATACATCTTTGATATTCATATATTGAGCTAAATCAAATCAAGGAGACCTTGGATTGTTTCTTAGGAAATTTTTGCATTTAGAAGTCGAAACAATCACATCTCCACATTTGTTGCATATAGGCACACACTAGGACAAGCTTATTAATCACATCCTCACAATTGTTCCATCATCTATTCCCCATTTAGTTTCTAGTGCCTTTGCTTCATTACCCTTGCCTTAGATGATTAGGTTCCTTAATTCTCTTAATTGCTAGGCATTTATTATTGCTTACTTATTTATTTGTCTTATATGCCATGTATGTTTAATATGTTTTTCTATTTCCTCAAAGAATGGGACTTGCCTAAAACCAAAAGCTCAAAACATTAGCTATCCTCACCTATTTCTGCAGAAAAACCCATTTCTGGAACCCAGAAAGGTACCAGATGGGCGGCCCCCCTTAATTTTACTAGGCGGCCCCCTTAATTATTAAGGGGACCGCCCATAATTAAGGGGACCGGCCATCTGCTGGACGGGTTCAGAGAATCTTTTTCTGCTTTTTAGCCCATTTGATCCTATACTTCCCCAAATTCACAAACACATTTTGTCCTAATCACCCAACAAGCCTATTCATTCCTAAACAACACAAATCCTCCACTATAAATAACCCCATATCTCACCACATTCAATCATCCCATCATGTCTTCCTCACTCAACCCAAAACCAAAAACCTCTAAGCTAGCAAGGATGACCTTAAAACCCGGGTGGAAAAGAAAACCTAACCCTCACCACAAGCCCATTACAACTAGACAACCAACACCTCCATCATCATTCATCCCAACTACTCTCCAAGATCACAACCTCACTCCATTGAACCATTTCACAAACCTTACCTTTTTGGTCAAACATCCACATTCATTCCAAACTACTCACCTAAACCTCAAACCAACTTCAATGGAATACTTGAAAACCCTCATCACCTTGGTCAAACATCAAACCTTTCACCCCAATACCATCCATTTCCACCAAATAACCAAATCCCCATTCATGAAAGACATAAGCTTCATGAAGAAATTAACCAAATCCATGATCTTAATGATCTCCTTGCTATGCACCTCACACAACGCAACAAGGGACAACCTCCATCCTCACCTTACTCAAATTGCCTACCCCACTCTCTTAACTTGGATCAAGTTACAAACCACACCCACTATTGCCCTTGTTGCATTTTCCTTCAAAAACAAATCCTCCACCTAAGTGAAGATATTTCTTGGATCGAATATCTACTCACTCGTCCCTATCCCATTCCTCCACTACAATGATATAACATCAATGGATCGCTCCATTTCCCTCACCATCACATAACTAAAACCCATCCACATGCTTTCCGCCTCAAAATAAAATCCCTCACCCTTTTGTGTTGCAAGCAAGCCCAATCGCTCTCTTTGGCAATATGAGAAGCATTAGTTTTTCTAGTTTTGTTGTAATCATTATGTTTCAAAGTATCTTATGTAATGTAATGATGATTCATATTTTATATGATCATCTTGAATGTTTTAGTTGGTTGTTCTAAATATTTTTGCTATGTATATGTATCTTGTGTCTCCTAACGTGTTTTTGCAGCCAAGATTTCCATAGCTCGTCTCCTTGGTGCCCTCGAACGAGGGGGAAGTAACCATCAAGGGGGAGTTCTCATCCCGACAAATTTAGTTTCTAAAACTTGTCGGCATAACCTTTTTGATTCTACAAAAAGGGGGAGAAGTGAATGTAAACTCACTAAATACTTGTCCAAAAATAAATTTTTGGATTTAATAAGTTTAAGTTTTGTAATCATCAAAAAGGGGGAGATTGTTGACATAAATAATGCCTAAAAACATTATTCATATCTCTATGTTTTAATGATCACAAAATATAAACTCATTAAACATAAACTTATCAAATAAACAAGTATTTAGTTGTAAATATTCACTTCTACAACTTAATCACTTAAGGTATGAATAAACAAGTGCTTAATGCATTATATGATCAAATGAACATTTTCTTAATAACTAGATTTTTTATAAAAACATCAAAAACATTTTATATATTTTTGAAAAACATTTTTGGCATTAAATAAAAATGTTTAATCTTTTATAAAAATGTGAATTCAAATTTTTAACCAAAATCAGTTAAAATGTTCCAGAAAAACCTTCCCCACAAAAGGACAAAATTGGCCAACGGACAGAAGGGGCGGCCCCCTTAATTTTACTAGGCGGCCCCCTTAATTATTAAGGGGACCGCCCCCTATTTAAGGGGACCGCCCCCGCTCCAGTAGACTTCCAGCTGTCCAATTTTTCTCCTATAAATACCAGTCTTCTCCTGGACTTTTACTCACCTTTTGCACACTAAAACTTTCTGTTTTAAATCACATTTCATATCTTCAAAATCCTTTGATCATATAATCTTAAGCTTTGGTTTCTAAGTGATCCAAGCTTCCTCCATTCAAGTGCAAAAGAAGAATACTCCTTCAACAACTAAAGAAGAAGTATTGCAACTTAGATACCTAAGTTGTTTGTGTCATCACATATATTTGTATATAAGTTGTGTATTGTTATTAGATAGTTGTGTGTATATTTATTTGGGATAGGTTAGTGTGTAAGTAGAGAAGTTGTGAAGAAGTTGTGTTGTTAAAGTGTGTAAGTAGTGAAGGTGTGAAGAAGTAGTAGTGAACATAGGTTGTGGTTAGTCGTGAAGAAGTTGTGAAGAAGTTGTGAAGAAGTCGTGAAGAAGTCGTGAAGAAGTCGTGAAGAAGTTGTGAACTAGTCGTGAAGAAGACGGTGTGATTAAGTCGTGTTTAAGTTGTGAGATTGGTTCTAGCTACGATTAGAACTCGACATCTAGCTTTGTGTCGTTAAGCCAGTGTAAGCTAAAGTCGTGTAAAGGTTTTCTCCGCCATAAGGGAGCTTGTTGACATAGTGAAGAAAACTCTCGAGTTAGGTGCTCGGGGAGTGGAGTAGGGCAAGGAAGGTGTCCTTGTAGCCGAACCACTATAAATCTCTTGTCTCTCGGTTAGATCTTTCCATCTCTAGCTTTCATTTCATTTTATTACCTTACTTGCATTACTTAGTTATATTTACTTATATACGTATTGTTCATATTGTTCAAGAATTGAGATCACATAAATTCGAATCTAAGTTTTAAAAAGAAAATAAAAGTTTTCACAATAAATTATTAAAAGGACATAAAACTATTCAACCCCCCTTCTAGTTTTCCACAATTATTAAAAGGATCAAGATTGACAACGAAAAAGAAGAGACTCAAGAATATCAATATTCGTATAGGCATATTGCCCATTATTCAGAAGAAAGAGAGTATCAACGGACTCTTGGCTAGATAGGATGATACGTTGGTTTTCTACCCTAAAACCAATGGATAAGTTCGATCCTCATTATCAATGAGGTGAGCTTGACACAAAGCACGATGACAAACCTATGGGGATAAAAGGAACTAACAGAAATGAATATACTTGGTCTTAAGAAGTGTATACTCACACAAGGATGAACGGAACTACTAATCACTTATGTAGTAACTCGTGAGTCCTTTGTCACCCGAAAGTTGATGTTAGCTTTTAGCTTTTGGATGAGCGTTTTAACATATGTTGTTAAAAGGCTTGAATATGATGTTTCGGATATGACATTTAACAATTGCGATCACAAGTTAAACTTACTTGAATATTTCGGATGAAATATTTAAGTTGTCAAACCTACTCCGAGTTCTACTAGGTTTGTATCTAACCTCCCCATGACAAAAGGGTGTATTACTTGGAAGAAAGCGAAATGATGACCAAGGAATTAGGACAATTTCGCGACTACTTTAACTTATAGATTTTGACACTATAGTGTATGACTATATGACGTCTAAGAGTTCATAGTGATAGACATACCTAATTCATTATGTGTCAAAATGACATAGTGTGGGTGCAAAATTTACAAGCAAATCATGTAAAATGCACATAAGGAATAAATGCAAACATCATGCAAAACATGATAATCATTTAGCATTTAAGAGCATGAAGACATTCAATCATATCTTACGAGAACATGTTATCATTTTGAAACACATATGTGGGATGCAAGTAATCTAGGTTCGCTAAGGAGGATCCTAATTACTACTTGTTCAAAATGAAATCCTAATAGGAGATAAAGTTCACCGATGTAAACTATCTTTAGTCAAATGTAGGAATGAAAAATTTTCAAGTTAGAGAATGAGTATGAGACTATCACTAGTGGTGCTCAATTCAGGCTAAACATGACCATTTTTACGGGTTATACCACGAACCCAACTTCTCTCCTGGAAACAATTCAACTGTTAGGTCAAATTGAATTTCTAGTGCGATAGGTTCTCCAGTAGTCATTCTCATGTTAGAAAAATTCAAATTCCTATATTTTCCTATCGAAGTATAGCAAAGATGATATTAGCTTATTTCGCTAATACATGGCCTAATATGACTCAACTAACCATATTTTGAAAGTCGGTTAAGAAGATGACATGTCTTACACAATATCCTACCAAAGGCAAGCTCAATGTTTCAATTTCGTGTTTGAGATTTAGAGGTTATTTGGTTTAGATGGTGCATTTCATGATCTCTTGGACGACATCTTTGTTTGTTGAGTTGTTACATGTTATTTTAACATGAGTTGGTTTTATAGAGCCAAGAGATTCCTTAATGATCCAATGTAGAATCTGCTACATCGATAGTGTTTCAAGAATGCTCCTTTGCATATCTTGAGAAAAGAATCTAGTAAAGGTTACTTACCTCAATAGATCCTGTGAATGTTATATGATGTATGACTAAAATGAGACATATTGTTTCTTTCAACAAATATGCTTTTCTAAGAGGAGACTTATCACTCTTACGAATGCTTAGTAAAACAGGTATTAAGGTGTATAACCAATTTTACTTGTTTATGCAATGACACATGTTGTATTAGGTTATTATTCAAATCTAATATCCTATATTTGTTAACAAGATGCAATGTATTCTCTTGTAACATAACCATTTATGTTACAAATAAAATGAGATGCATATGATATAAATTATCCTTTGTCAATCTTTTGATAAGAGAAATACATGTGATTTTCTCAAAGATTGATGACGTACATAATAGTTAATAACATATTATGTGTGACACTTTTACTTGACATGTGATTTTGAGTGTTGAGTCGTTCATGAGCAAAGTTTACATATTTTGTTTGTTTGCTCGTGTTTGGTTTTTCGGAAAGGACACATTTACTAATTGCATTGAAATGTATATTACTTGTATATTTCGGATGAAACATCCAAGTTGTCAATCCTACTTAGTTGTGTATTTTATGCATCTTTTAAACATATTAGTTTAATGTTTGGAACACAACCATTGGACAAGAAGAGTCAATATGGAATCTTCAACACAAGTGTGAGTTATGATCCGATGCATATTATTTTCGTCTTGAGAGGAAGTCATTATTTTCATAACAACCGAGTGTGATTGAGTATGTAGATTCAAGATAATATATTTCGTTATATTTTGATGTTATCTTGAAGCTAAACAAATAATGACTCCAATTTCATGTCCATACTCGAAAACTTGTCAATTAGATTCGATGATGATATCAATCATAATTTGAATAATGAATTGATATATACTCGAAACCTTTCTTGACCCTCACGATAACTCCTTTTAAAAAGAAAATAAAAATTTAAGGAATGTGTTCCATTTATTCTAATACTAGTTGTATGTGTGAGGTTAATGACATATTAACTTACTACTTCGATATTGTCATTTATTTTTATTTGCGAAAAACTATTTATATTATTAAGTATAATATTCTTAGTTTTCGACATATCATGAGTATAAAAATAATTATCTTAACCATTTTTATACAACATACGTAAAATACTAAATGTTTAAAAAAATTTGTGTGTGTGTTAGATCAATGCAAGTTTAATACATTTTCTTTTACTTAAATACTAATGTATTAATATGATCTTTTATCTTGTTTAGACAACCCATGGTCAAGCAAGACAAAAGGATGTAATATTTTAGAGATCATGTTACAGATTTAATGAAAGTGTTAAATATTTTGAGGTGATATATTTTTTACATTTAAACCTTTGGAAAAATAATTGTGTAAGACAATATCTTTCGACGCACATGATCAACCAACTTAGTTTCCATTCCTAAGAAGGTTACTAAAGCATCTTAAAACTTGCAAGATGTCGAAAACACATATGCAAGAAAACTGGTCTATGCCTATATGCAATGCAAAATCAATTAAGAAACTTAGTGCAAGAAGTCTAGTCTAAGTCCTATTGACGCATAAACCGGAAAACTAATAATCAACACATAGTAACAAGGCATGTAAAACGCTTGTGATTATAGATATAATTAGCTCAACTAAAGATAACTATAAGCACTCAAAAATATTAACTAATAGTACTAGGACACAAAGAAAAACAAATAACCATTTAGCGTAACACACAAAAATACTTATCGTCATTTTGTGTATTAAGTATAACAATGTGTACCTAGCTTGTCTTTATTTATTTTCTTTCAAATTAATTTGTTTCCTCCCCATTTTAAAGATTTTTACCAAGTTACCTTGAAAATACATCAATGTTCAAAAGTTGAAATGCCCTTTTTCATTTTAGCCAAAAATTTGCGCAAACGGCATAATTAAAAAGACCTTTAGTTGAAAATCAAGGATTCTAATATACTTTCATTTAGAATAAATTCATAAGAGTATTTTTCAAATGAAAGTAGACTCAACTTCGTTTAAAATGATGGTGACACGACTCCTACGGATTTATGGTTGATTTTATATGAATTTCTAAAAATGACCCAATTCTGAAAACAGACAGACAGATGTACGGTACCTTTAAATATCCCACGGTACCATTAAATATAACGGTACCGTCCTATATTTAGTGGTACCGTCCACTATTGTTGCAATTCTGTCTGAGACTGAATTTCTGTTTCGACATAACGAAGAGATGTAAAACTTAGTAAACTAGATACTGAACATGTAGAATATGTTAAGTACCATTTCCATGTTTAGGACTAAGAAAAACATTTACAAACATATATTTACTATAAAACAAAGAGTTGTCCCAAACGCTCCTTTTAAGACCGCATCACTTTACGACTTGTTCGAAAGACATGACCGGATACTTATAAACTCTATTCTTTTATTTGTTTAAAAAAACATTCAAGCTAGTATGAAAAAGTATACTTAACAACAAAACTTGTAAGTATTAAGCAACTAAATACTTTTCATATTTTATTTCCTTCATGGGTAATTTGATACATGGAACGTACTCAATTTTGAAAACCATTTGTTTTAAAAATTTGAGCGACGTAGCTCTGGTACCAATTGTGGAAACCGTAGAGGGGGGGGGGGTGAATACGTTTTCATTTAAAAACTTAAAAACTTTTGTATCAAACACCCGATCAAGTGTGACATAATATGATAAGTGTCAACACTAGTCTTACAAAAACTAGAGATAATATAAAGCAACAAGTAAGGCATGTTATATTAACACAAACTTAGACATATTATTAATAACATGACATGACAAAAACACAACTAACATGATATAAGCAAAAAACCACACAAATATAAATGCAATGCAAAGTATAAATGTAAAGCGGTAAATGCAAGAATAAACTTAAAGAGATAAGTAAGAAAGCGCAAACCGGACACGAAGATTTATAGTGGTTCGGTCATGAAGCTCCTCTTCGCCCTACTCCACTCCCCGAGTACCCAACTTGAGAGTTACTCCACTAATGAACAAGCTCCCTTCTCGCTGGAGAAAACCATACAACATTGCTTACAATATTTTCCGACACTAAGCTAGATGTCGAGTTCTTCTTCGGGTACAACCAAATCCGTTATGTTTTATGGCCCAACATAACAAACCTTGTGTTTTAAGGCCTAAACACATAAACCGCGTCGATTACATTATTTTCTGACACTAAGCTAGATGTCGAGTACTAATCTAGCTAGTACCAATCTCACTCACGATCTACCCGATCCTCACAAATCACACAAGCTACAAGATCCACATGATCTACACTCGATCTACTCACGATCTACCCGATCCTCACGATCTACACGATCAACCCTATCTTCACATGATCTACCCGATCTACTCACTATCAACACAAGCTACACAAGATCTCCCCGATCTCTACAAGATCACAATGATCCACACGAGCTAACTAAACAAGATGAGAGACAACTTGATGTATATCAAGATACAACAAGTACGTAACGAATGTTACGAGTGCGCTACACTAACACTATAACACTTTGTATCTTTGTGATACGATGTGTTCTTCTCTTGCACTAATAGAGGAATGAAGGTGATCACTTGAATGGATGATTGGATCACTCTAAAACAAACTAAAACTCACTAAATGATCAAAGAAAGTGATCTAAATAAGAGAGGATTAGACCAGAGAAAACTAACTGGAAAAATCAAGTTGTAAGTGTTAAATGGTCCACTATTTATAGGCAAAGAAAAAACTAGCCGTTACATACGGACGATACCACTAAATACCCGACGGTACCACTAAATTTAGTGGTACCGTGGTACCGTCCCAGACAGGGACGCTCCAAATTTTGTTTTTAGTGGTGAAAATTTATTTGGGGAAGTTTGGAGCTGATTTGAGGGGGGGGGGGAAAAATAGCTGTTGGTGATTTTAAACTTATTTTTCAAATTAAAACATTTCTTTTTATTTCAAAAATAATTTGTAAAATGTATTTTTGAAAAAAATGTTTTGTCACATTAAAAATGTTAAGTTTAGAGAAAAATATAATCCTTTGATCATTAGTCAAGTTGTAGATTTGTTTGTTCATACCTTGAGTGATTTACGTCGGGATGGAAATCTACAACTTTGTTGAAGCATACTTGAGATGTCGAGAGGTGTTGATGTTAGTATGCATTGATGATTTATGTTTACAAGTAACTTGCGCATTTTACGTTATGCATTACAAGTTACATGTTTGTCATTATTAAAACCGAAGAAACCGTTTAGTTTAAATATCGTAATATTTGCACTAACAGAGACCTATCAAACAAAGGATATTGCACATCTTTCAACCCATACCCTCATAAACCTACATGCCAAACACATCCTTCGAGAAGTGTTTGTTTTGAGGGTGTTACATTGTAGGGTAGATTCACATTAAAAAAAAAACATTTGTTTGGTATAAAATAAGTGGGCGAAGGTATGGTTTTGATCCTCAAAATCCATACACCTTTGAAGTGGTGTCTTTCGGTTGAATCCACTGACAAACTTTTGTCCTATTATTTACACACGTTGTCCCATTAGATACACACCAACCATTTATAAAATATTTTGTTAATAATTATTTTTTATTTTTACTATTTCCAAATCTACACCAATTCTGAATGCAAATCTAAATCCAAATCCTATTCCAAACTTTTCTGCAAACCAAAAGGACCCTCGGCGTGATTCACATTTTGTAGAGGTGGCAAAACGAGCGAGTCGGGCGGGCACGGGCCACGGTTCAAACAGGCTACGGGCTAAATGGGCGCGGGCTAAACGGGCACGGGCTAAACGGACACGGGTCAAACGAGCGCATGTTGTACGAATCGCTTTAGAAAAGACCCAAAACGACGAAATAAATTCCTCAAACGTAACACCTTATTTATATTTAAAAATTTAAATATATTATATTTAAAAGTTTTTCTTTAAAAACAATTGTAATGTTCTACAATTGAGAGAAAATATGTGCCCGTTTGTCCGCATTTAACTTTTAAATGGGCAATATATGCCCATTTCAAAAAAAAAAGAGGGGGCTAAATGTGCCCAAATATTTTACAAATTTGCCCAAATTAACCCTTTTTTTGCACAAATTGCCACCTCTAACATTTTGTACTATTTCGAATCAATATAGTTAAATCTAACTACTAAAGTGTTAACAAAACATGAGTTTATTGTAATTATTTCTCAAATCCCACTCCACCCCCTAAACCAAACGGGCCCTTTTACTTTTGAGCAAACCTTTGGTCAAATTGTACACGATTTCATGTTGAAGCAAAAATAAAAGCCATCAACTTCAAGTCTACATACATGTCTTGCAACATCAATTTAGCTAAAGGGGTTAAATAGGTCAAAAATGTAAAATGTCGCCCAAAGTCAATTACATGCATACAACATTCTAGATTGCGTTATTCTTATATTTAGATTGTTATTGTAATAGCATTAATTCCATTATCATACGGAATCGTTTATGCAATTCTTATGGCCTGGTCTGGGACATGCTAATATGTTTATGTGTCTCTATAGCACTGACAAAAAACTTGTTTTCAGGATGATTTTGAAGTCCACCATATTGGTCTCAAGACGCCTCACATTCACAATCTCTCTGATTTGGTTCAAGGAATTCTTGCACATCAAGTACTATGCTAATATTTGACCTTATTTTATTTTGTGTGGTTGCTGAGACCAGAACCTCGACAAATGAATATGTATACAAGTTGTTCCTCGAGTGCAAAGATTACATTGTTTCTACTTGTCAAGGCAAAAGCTGGCTTCAAAAAGTTGATGATATATGCTACGTATCTGAATATTTCATGTAGCAGTGCTAAAAATGGGGGCAGTGCTTATCATGTTCAAGATATGGAGTCTGCTACATGTGCACCACCACAACCAAAGATTCCAGCAGCCAATTCTTCATCCTTTTCCCCCGCCGACTCAAGATTATTAATACTCTGTACAGCTCGGCTGATTTCTTCAAAAAGTTTTTCTACTATGTATGTGATCCCCAAAAACCAAAGTTTCTGATTCCACTTCGAATGAAATACTATGAGCTAGTACCTGAGCAACATACGTTCTATTTCATCTCTGAAATCTCCCATCCTTTATAGACACAAAGTGAAATTTATTGCATACTCAAGGAACCAAATGTGAAAGCACAGTGTTTCTAGGGACCAATTATCACTGAGCCTTAAAAGATGTAAGCCTTATATGGTTACAAGTAGGGGCGGCAATTTCTGACCCGACACTAAACCCAACCTAAGATCGACACGAAAATTAACAGGTTCAGGTTGAGTCTAAATAGGTTTTGGGTCGGGTTCGGGTTGACTCACCTAACCCGTTTATTAAACAAATCAGGTTCGGGTTGGGAATAAGTTAAACAACTCGACCCGCCAACCCGTTTAAGATTTTTTCTTTATAAATTAAAATTTATGTATATTTTATTATACGGGTTAAATGAGTTAAACGGGTCGACCCACGAACCCCTTTAACCTGTTTAACCTATGTAATGTGCCAACTTGTTTAGATAAATGGGTTAAATGGGTCAACCCGAAACCTGTTTAACCTATTTAACCCGCCAACCATATATATGACCTGGTTAAATAGGTCGCGTTCGGGTTATGTGCAAACGGGTTAGAGTTGATATGGCTGATCTGATTATTTAAACGGCTCGGGTTCGGGTTTTCGAACCCATCAACCTGCCAACCCGAACCCGACCCGAATTGCCACCCCTAGTTACAAGTGCCCATGTGTATATCTACTAACTTGTCACCAATTCTGATTATTTCTTATGAGATAAAACTTATTTTAAATCATACTTCCGAAATTAGTGTTAGTTTAGATTAAAAACTAGGTTATATGTTGTTTGATATTTTTATCAAACTCCCGTTTAATAATTTTATGAGGCTAACTGATATCAGGCACTGTGAATTTGTGATATGAAACAACAATTTTGAAATGTTGGTGAGCCAACACACAACATGACCCATACTGACCCAAACACGTTTATGACCCGCTACCTGACCCGCTCAATTTACACCATTTGCCAACGGTAATTGCTGTGTGAATAAACCAAGATGTGATTTTGATGAATTTGTGTACATGATGAGTGATAAAATTGGGGAAAGAGCAACAAACTCAAGCTTAATACAAAAGGCCTTGACTGTGTGGACGTTGACTTAGATTTTATGTAAGCATCTATGTATTCTAATATAATGGAGTTCTGTACCACCCTTTGAAGCACCATCTGCAATTAATAGGCTGATGTGTCTCGATGGAGAAGGCATCGTTATTTTAGTAAAGTACAATCGTGCAAATGGTGGGTTAAGACTTCTTCTATACACTCTCTACATTGATGACATTCAATGTAATCAGTTACAATCAATCATGTAATGCCAATCTTCTTCAATACGCTCCCTATCTAAAAATTCAAAACCATTCTACAAATCTAATCATTCCATATATTCCTTCTCAAATTCATTCCATTCCACATTCCATATCACTAATTAAAAAAATAATAATAATAATAAATAAAAAATAAAAAATTGATCTATGTTTTTGGTTATACATCGCTGCATATTCCTTCTCAAAAACATATTCCCTCTCAAATTAGTTATATGTCGCTGCATAATTTGTAAGTTATTTGGTTACTTTTATTTAGGGTTTCGATTAAGTAGTTACATATTTGTGATACTCTTCCGATTTATTAACAAAATAAAACCCCTAAATCAAAACTGCAACACTCCCTGCTATTTAACATTCGAATTCAATTTGTGTAGAGTGAAGGATTCTTAATCTCATCAAAATAAAATCGACTCATCATTTAACAATCAGGTTTGTCCCAATATCCTATGCATATGTTTATATTATTTAATATAGTAATTGAGTCTGCATGTTTCTTTCGAAATGCAGAAGTTGGTATTGTTTCTATGAAATGTTGATGAGAAGTAGTAGTTCGTACACATTTTAAAAAGGGATCTTGTGTTTCATATTCGAAGAGTTCTATTTAAAAAGTTGAGTGTACTTGAAGTAGTAGTTAATTTAACACACTTCTGATCTTGGTTGCGACTTGCTTAATTTTACTACTCAGTATTAAAAAAATGAAATATCTGACCTCACCCATTTTAAATTGATACCCTAAGGCTCACTTTTATTGGTTTTTCAAACATTTGCGATCACACAGGAAGAATTTATAGGTTGATTTGAAAAAAGAAATTGTTTCGTAAGCTATAAGCATTGAATATGAATATTTAACTTTGAATTATTTGATGTACTTGGACTATTGGCTGAATGCAAGAACGTCTAATGTACTCTCTTATAGATACTTTTTATAGTTTAATGTTGTATAACCATTGGGTGTAGTGATTATCTTATTGTTTCTGTTATATCATACATGAATACTACAGAAACTGCAAATTGTATTCCTGATGTGGAGAAGGCATCTGGACGTTAAGGGATTGAGCTTTTAGAAATTCCCGTGGATATTAAAGGTGGTGAATGGGCTCTCAAATTGGTCCCTCGGATTGGCGATTAGATCATTTCAATGTAGCACCTTCCTACTGGTACAACTTAACTACTTTACATTATTATTTTTTAGAAAGGCTGAAAAGAATTATATGAAGAGTAAACTAAAATGGAATACAACAGATAAAATAATGGGTCTCAAAGAGAGAGAACCCAGGAGAAACAAAAAAACGCTACTTAAACTTTGCATCATTTAGAAGGTATTGTCTAAGTTACATTATAACACCCATCAATTATATGAGGATCGTTAGTTTTGTAAAACTTAATGCTTACTATTATAGCAGAAACTTATTGATATTTTGGAAATGTATATAGTACGGTTGCTTCATTAAAGCTTGCCCTAAAACAGCCTACCATCAATTGCAAAGCAAACAGTCCGTCTTTCTTGCAAGTAAAAGGGGTTTATAGCATTTTTTTCACTGCTAATTAACATATGATTTGCAGGAATAATGCCGAAGAGGCACCTCCAAAATCAAATGGACCACAACTGGAAATCAAACATTGCGACTTTCTTAGGGACGTAACCCTGCAAATAAGCAGGTAATGTTATTGATCCTTACACACTTGAACAAAAACATACTTCTACTTTTATAAGCTGACTTTAATAAATTGATTTTGAACATTCTTATATCTAGATAAATTGATATAGTTCGAGTGTGTATATCTATTCACACTTACAAATTCGAAGAGTTCATGAAGAACAAATGAGATACATTTTATTGTGAATGCTTACAAGTTTCCAATAGATTGTTGTCATCTTAAATTTCATAATCTGTTATGTGTATATTGTTACCTCTAAAACTAATTATACATTGTTGTATTGTTCTCTTATGGTGCAGGTTGCCTCAATTAAAGTAATTCACAATAAGCAGACTGGATTTTCAAATGGATATGGATTTGTTGAGTTTTTTTCACATGCTGCTGCAAAAAAGGTTTTGCAGACATATACATGCATTGCTATGCCTAATACAGAACAATAAATCTGCTTGAACAGGGCCACAATTAGCAAGGGAGACAAGTGATTAAATAACGGTTCTGATCTATCAATATTTGTAGGAGATTTAGCTGTAGATGTAAACTAATACTTTATTACATGAAACTTTTGCTAATAAATACCCTTCCGTTAAAGCTGCTGAAGTTTTCATTGATGCCAATACTGGTCACTCCAAAGGTTATGGTTTTGCGAGGTTTGGTGATGATGGCAAAAGGAATCAGGCTATGATTGAAATGAATGGAACTTATTTTTCAAGCCGGCCCAGCGTATTGGTGCTGCTACTCCAAGAATATGTGGATGCCAATGAATATGGTGTTTTATTTATTAGTGAGAGAACCTGATTTGGTGGTGAATGGAGATCATTTGTATTAGAATAGAGTGGAAGATGATGATGCTTTGGTAAGCCAAAGATTTAAGAATGATCAAGATTATAACTGCCAGTCCTAACCAGTTAGTACTGCTAGATGAAAGTTAGTACTGCCAGACTAACTTAAGACTGCTGATGAAGATAGTACTGCTAGAAGAAAGTTAGTACTGCCAGACTAACTTAAGACTGCTGATGAAGATAGTACTGCTGAGAAGATAAAGACATGTGAAGTGATAAGTATAGAAGATATTCAGTGTATATTCTATATAGTTAGAAAGATATGTATAAGTCTAATAGTTTAGAAAAGATTTGTAGTTATCTTATAAAGGACTCCTTAGTGTATAAAAGGAGCTCCTAGGTTAAGGTGTTTGATACGTGTGTTTTTGTTGGTCCCTTTACACTATTAGAGTTAACTAGAAAGTTAATCTAATTGGTGATATGACTAATACAATGTTTAGGATTAATTCTAACAGTTATAAAACGTGAGTATAAAAACAACAATATTTTTCAACGTTTAAATTCTTATTAGAAATAATTCCAAGAATCTATACCCAAGTGTTTTGCGGAACAAACACTTGGGATTGAATAGAAAAGGGTATGGGGTGTCTCCTATCGAAACTCAAGTTTTGCTTGAGTGGTAACAATATACCCACTGAGCTATCTCAGTGAGTTGTATACTCTTTGTAGGAGAGAAGTTTCTTTGCAAAAGTTCAAGACTTTAAATATACAAAGCACACTTTAACTTCTCTCACATCTGATCTATTTATACACAAGTAATCTAAGTATAAGTGATTAAATATAATACAAGTTGTTGAGGTTGCGTGTCTGACAATTACAAATAGTAATTGTCATTTCCAAGAACCAATAGGAAAAAAAGGCTAATAAGACTTTGGGAGTTGTTGGCTGACACTCCATGACTTATAGCCGCAATAGGGAAGGTTGGATCTGACAAAAGAAGAAGAGTGTTGGGCTTACACTATTATCTTCTCAGATCTTTTCCCAATTGTTCCCGCCTTTTCTTCAGGCGTTGGTTCCTCAGTCTTCAATCACTTTGTTATTGAGGAGACTGGGGTTCAGTGAGTTCTTGTCCAATACTCACTGAACCATCATCTTCTTCTTTGGCTTAAGTCCGACTCAGGGAGTACCGCCTTCCTGAGAAGTGAATCCTTCTTCTTGAATTCGTCTTAAGCATCTTGAAGATGACTCACTGAGAGGCTGTTCTCTCAGTGACTTGAATTGTTCTCGGTTTAAGTTAAACACTTAGTTAATTTGTGTCCAAATCATGTTATACGTATTATTGGGTTTATCAAGACCCAACAATCTCCCCCTATTTGGATATAAATTATTCCTAAGTGTATTGATCAGTATGAGTGAGCTAAAGTCTTCTGCTCATACCGAATGTACTAGAAAATAAATAAGGATACTGATATAACAAAACATTCATCAATTTATTCATATCATTACAAGTCCTATTATTCTAAGTACAAAATACTCAAGGTTCCTCAACAAGACCCATGAGTTCAAGTTTCGCCTTCTTTGACATCAACACCTCTTTATCAGGTCGTTCTTTCATCAACTGATCCATCAACTTTACAAACTCCTCATTTTCAGGTCTCCTGATATTAAGCGCCATCAGTTTGTAAGCAAGGAGTGTTGTTGTTTCTACTTTGTCGATGTCAGAGACTCTTTGAAAGGCTTCCTGACCAAATTCATCCACAAAGAAGATGCCATACTCAGGTTCCTTAATGACCAGGTTGGGACGGAATTTGACTCCCTGAGGAGGAACTCTATTGCAGTGAAGTGCAGCTATATATTGTTCAGGCTCCATAGCTACAACTTTCCTTTTCTTCCCAACCTTCTGAGTAAACTCAGGGATAGTTAGTCCCTGAGAAGCAAGTGCCTCATCATGGTTAATGCCCAGACTCTTTGCCACTCTTGCAAGTTCCTCATACTTAGCACTCAGTGACTTGATGATGATTGGGGCATTCTTGCTTGCGGTTTTCTTCCTTAGGATAGGCATCATCATATCCCATTCTCTTAACCCATAGTCTGAGAATTTGACAGTTGGAAGATGTTCAGACTTTCTTGGACCTCTATGAATTGTTAAGCTTAGAGGTCTGGTGGGGTGAATGGTGATGTCAGTTATTTTGCCTTCACCTTTGGTATTGGTCATGTGCCATACATACCTCTCATAAATCCTCTGCCTCTTTTCTTCCTTAAGTTTGGCTTGTTTGTTGTGTTCCTTAAGGATTTCAGCCTGAAGCTTGAGAAACTCATCCCCTTTGATGTCCTTCTGCTCAGACTCCTTGATTACTTCTTTGGCAACTTTAGAAATTTCAGACCTGTTGAGTACCTGCTCTTTTTCTCTTTCCTTCCTGAGCTCTTCTTGGTGTAAAATTTCAGCAAGTTGATCAGGAGTCCCATAGACCCTTCTCCCATCCTCTAAATCAACATAGAATGATGCATCAGGATCTGCACGTCTTTCAGAAGAAGCCTTGACTAAGAGTGATTCAGGAGGAGGGTTTGTTTCAGTCACCATGATTTTCTTCCCTTTGTCAATGGGAGGAGGTTGACTGGTGGATGTCTCAGGGACAGTTACCAAAGCAGAATTGGGATCAGGGATTGGAGGATCATCATTTTTCTCCCCCTCAGCAGATGGCGGAGCTTCAGTGGAGACACCTGCTGACTGAGGAGGTGGAGGAGTATGAGAGGCCTAAAGAATGGATAAAATGTTGGAGACCATAGATTTTGTACTGATTCTATAGCCTTGAGGATGTTGGACAGTTCCTGATGCTGTCCAGTAGCTATGTCATCTACAGATTTGTTCAGGTCGCCAAGTTGTTTATCAGTGAGGGTGGCGGCCTGAAGAATCTTTGCCTGAGATTCTTCCACTGAAGCCCTGAAGTCAGCATAGGAGGATGCCACTTCAGTGTGCTTATCCCATAGCTCATCCGCAACAGAGTTGTAAAGACCTTCGTTGGCTTTGCGAAGGACTTTTGCCATTTGTCTTTCAGAAGCCGGATGAGCATCGTCATACTTTTGCAACCACTTGGGAGTGGTTGAAGCACCTGATGATGATGATGAGGTTGATGGAGAACTGGGTGGTTGATCCTCAGGATGAGGTGAGGAATGTTGTTTCTCAGAGGGCTGAGGAGGGCTTACTTGTGTTTCCATTTCCTCCTCAGCATCAGGGATCTCATCATCACCAAAATCAATCTCCTCCTCTGACTCATCAGCCAACAAATTTTTATAGTCAGCCAGAGAAGGAGCCTTCAGTAAATCCGGCTCCCCCTCAGAAGAGGGCTCACCTTCGTTGTGGCCAGGTCCTGATTCTTTTGTCATAATAACTGGTGGGGTTTGACCAGCCTGACTAGTCATAATAACTGGGGGGGTTTGCCCAGCCTGACTTTTAGAATCAGTTCCTGAGAGAACAAAAATGCCTGAGTTAGGTTTGGGTGCCGTATCGGCGGGTGGTTTAAATCCCTCCGAGTCTTTGTCCCCCTGAGCGCCTTCATCCACTGATGGGTGTTTTCTAGTGGAATCATGAGGCACTCCTTGTGAAGATGTATGGACCCCCTTCCCATCAGGATTGGTCTGTCCTTTTGGGGATTTAGGGTCCTGAACTCCCTGAGACCCTGAGTGTGATTGCTCAGGGACGTTGGCAGGATGTGAGTGGGTATGGGTCCCCTTCTCAGTGGAGTAGTACTGCTCTACCGAGGATATAGAACCCTGATGCGTGGTTTTGCAACCTTATAACAGGTTTTACCTCTCGAGGGATCTCAAGAGGCTTACAACCCCACCAGGCAGTGTACCTGACCGATGTAGTATAGTGTAGTGGTAAGTACGGGGGATTGATCGTTCTCCACAGGGAATAGTGTTCGTTAGGTATGAAAAATTACTCTAATAGGTCTAAGGGTGAGAGAAGATTCTTTTTATGTTTTTATATTTTTATGAAAGCAAGTAAAATCTCGGGTTTGAAAGAGTGGGCGGAATTAGTTGCTAGTCAACTAACCCAAATTACTACGAATGCAAATAAAATAAAATAACAAAAATGAAAATGTTGGTGAAAACTTATGTGGAGGGAAATGTGTTTACTTAGATTTCCTTACTCCCTAACTATCTTTTACCGGTTGATTAGTGTGTATTAGTTGCGTGGATGACGGGTGTATTCCTTAATACCAGTCGTGGGGTGGCGTACGTACTTCCCCAACTCTACAAGCTCCTACTTCACTCCTATGTCGAGCCGGCTAGGAAGCTCCTAACATGGGATCACTAGAATTCGCTTGTGCATTAAATACAACCATAAAAACCTTTAGTACGCATTGGTTCATGTTTCTTAAGACGTTCAAGCAAGTTACCGAATAGGAAGTTAACCAGTTTTCTTAAGCCTAACATAGATAAACAATCATCCAATACAACTAATAACACACTAATAACCAATAATCAATAGCTAGGTTTCATTAGATCTAAGCAAACACAAGATAAATCTAGCCTAACATGTTAAACAAAAGACAAGAATAAGATAGAATCAAACAACACATAGACATATTGAATGATTAATTGATAACTTATCTTCAATGTAACATGGAAGATCTCAAGGCAAAAAGCCTTGAAAGAGCTGCCAAATTCGTCCTAGGGTTTTCACACACAAAGTTCCCCAATAAGTTCCACACTAATGACAAAGAATTGCAAAACTATATATAGATTTTTAGATCTGACGGCGTCACGTTATGGAGTGTGACGCCGTCACCTCGCCGCTTTTAGGGTTCCCGGATGACCTTCTTGACGCCGTCCCTCTTTAGCTCTCCAAAATCCGTTCTGGCCTATCAAGGCTTGACGCCCTCAGACTATGAACGTGACGCCGTCCCTCTTTAAATTATAACGTGACGACCTTGATCAAATTAAAGGGTGACGCCGTCAGAATTCCCATGCAATTTTCACTGGCTTATCATGAGTAAATTTCACATCCACCACTTTTGCCAAGCCATGACGCCGTCTGGAGAGGATCCTGACGCCGTCAAAGGTAACTTTTAGCCGATTTTTGAGACTTTGTCGTTTTCTTCACTTTTATGCTCCAAAAACGTCCAAAATGCCTCCTTTTCCAGATTTCTTCTCAAAAGTACCTAAAATGACAAAAGGAACGATTTAGGGCAATATTTGATCAAATAAATACGATTTAGGGCTTAAATGACCCCTTAAAAGCGGTACACTTTTCGCTTCATCAAATACCCTTACACTTGAGATTTACTTGTCCTCAAGCAAATGCGCTTTTATTCTAATCAAAACACAAGTTAGGGGTCATTTAATGCTAACATAAACGTAATTACAACAAATAATCGTTCCACTTTAATCATAATAAGCACGGAGATTACAAACTAGCACCTCACAAGTAGTGTTTAGATACTCACATCTCTCAATTGTCATCAAAATAAATCTCATAAATGAAAACGGATAATATCTCTCACTACCTGTCATAGCAAATAGATTACCATAGGCTTGGGAAAGGATCGAAAACCTCCTCCACTAGGCGTAAGCACCTAAGATAAACTATCAAAGAGGGCTTTTAAATGGGTTATAACGTTAGGTGTAGGGAAAAGGAAAACACGGTTTTGTTGGATAAAGGATATTTTACTGGTGGCGAGTTAAAGATCTTGATCAATTACATGTACTATACAATGTTGCTAAGCCAAGACTCGACTCAATCTTAAGCTAATGAAAGAAAATAACAAAAATATAAAACAAACATAAAATGAAACGGGATGGTAGTCCGTATGTTTTTTCTACTTTTCTTTTTCTCATTTTTTTTTTCTTGATTTTTTTTTTTTTTTTTTTTTTTTTTTTTTTTTTTTTTTGCATACACTTTTGCCCTACCATCCAAAATAATACATCATAGGGGCATTGCATCCCCCTTACACTTGAACTTTTACATCACTTTATAAAAAAAAAAACTATTCTAATGACTCGAATTAAGATAATCAAAACACTTGGAGTACTTTTAAAATATTTAGCACATATGGGGGTAATAAATGATGTTCTTCCCCATTACTTCATTACACTAGTACTTTACCCATGAGTCCCAATCGTCCCAAAACAATATGTACAAGGATATGACTCGACTTAGCAACCATGTAATCAATTAGATAATTAACTTGGGGTTTAAACAAATGTTGTCACAATAATGCACTAAAAATGAGTGCATACAAGGTAGGCTAAGGCGATTTGGGTGTACATTTAAGTGGGGTGTAAACAAATTCTTCCTTTAAGTAAAATGCTTAAAGGTCGAAACAAAAAGATAGGCTCTGAGGGGTGTACTAGGGGTATCATGTACTAAAAATGAGTACAACGCAAAGGGTGTGGGAGAATTACTTGACCAATGTAGCCAAAGTAATTATAACAAAAACACAGGTGTAAAACAATGGGTTAATCCTAATGCCTCTTATCATGTAGTAAATCTAACTACACGAATGTAGTCTCACTTGTGGCCTCGGAATGGTCCTAACGCAAGTTCTAGAATCTAAGTGCTACCGGTACACACATCATAGCATAAATGCTTTTCCTACCAATTCTAGGGGCGAACCTCACATATTTGGGGTGGAAAATTTTTTAGTGGTACGGTTTTTGTGCTAGTCATATAACTCCTATCCGTGAGACGCTTATTAGGACTAAAGTTTCACTCCTAAATGTTGTAAAAAATTTTAAATTTGGCACTAAAATTGCCCTAACAGGTATTTATCTCAGTTTTATTACACATCTACTATTAAACAAACAAAAATCAAGCGTAATAGCATTCTCTAAAATCGTACTTTTACCCCCCCTTACACTTAAGATGAACATTGTCCCCAATGTTCAAATAACAAATGTAAAAGCATAAAGTAAAAGAATGAAATCAAATACTCCCCTGATTCGCTCGGTGGATAATGAAGTAACACGGTTAGATCATCTTCCAAAGATAATGTAAAAGCTTCATGACTAGTGCATCGCCATAAGCTTGATCCAAAAACATTTCCTTGTCCAAAATAACCTGTTAAGCCTGAGAAAACAAACACGAAAACCTGCATAACATCGGCGGGATAAAATCTATATATAAGGATATAATGCTTGTGGAATGATAATTTTGCAGATTCCTGGAGATTATAAGTTATAGGTTTAATAAAAACTTTTTATGAAAACAAAACTTTCAAAAATTTTCAGAAAATTAAACCTGACGCCGTCAGGTTGTAAAGCCTGACGCCGTCAGATATGATCTGACAGAATTCTCATGTTACGTTTCCGGAAAAATTTTGGAAAAACCTATACCTTACTTCCTGGAAATCCTGCAAAACATCATTATGACTCGATACAAGCATTTGACTCAAACAAATACTAATATGTATGTTAATTTATTATTATTATGATTCATGTTCATTTGTGTTCTAATAAACCGATTTAGATTTCCCTTACACTTAACTTTTGCAAAATACCTTTATATGTAGTTAAGACGAAGTTAAAAACAACATGAAGCATTTTCACAATTTACTTTTGAACATGAATCAATAATAATAAAAATTAAACATACATACGGAAGCAAATAAAATCAAACAAACAAATAAATAAACACACAAAGCAAATATAGCTTGGGTTGCCTCCCAAGAAGCGCTTTTCTTTATTAACGAGTCTTGTAGCTAGACTCAAAGTCACGTGTTCTACGTTTTTCCGTTTTGCTTCTCAATTGCCCCTCTAATCATCCTAACAACCTCCATATCAATTTTGTATTTAGGTCCAAGGTTTAAGCAATCTTTATAATAAAGGCTTCTCTTATTCCAAACATAGTCCATGCCTTTTTCTTTATCCTCTTCATTGATTTCCTCAATCGCACCAATGTTGTCCATGTCAAATCGAGGCACAAAACGAAATTCATTTACCCGATAAGGCATCCTATATGTGATCCTATCTATGTGATTAGAAAACTGAACCGTGCCTTTCAAACGATCATACCTTAAATTGGATGCTTCAATAAATGGCTTACCTAACACCACGCGAGATAGGCGGCAGTCAACAACACTTGCCAAATCTTCTAAGATCATGAAGTTGGTGACAAAGGTAAAATTCCCAACAAGGATATGCATATCCTTAATCCTTCCAACGAAGTTGCAAACTCCGCCTGGACACTTGGGGTCCATCCTAGGCTCAAGTGGTGTGTTTATGATCTGGCTATAAAGGCCTGAGGACATCACGTTGATTGGGGATTCACAGTCAATGTAAGCATGCTCAACGTATTGGTACCCAATCATACATGGTATCTTCACATTCCCGGGATCACCTCTCTTAATCTTTGGGTCAATTCTAACAAAAGGTGGTCGAGGGTTATCAACTAGGTTGTTATAGTAAGCAATCTCCTCCTTAGTGGGGTATTCATTGAAACAATCATCCAACCTAGGATCTACCTTCACTTCATCAATTTTCTCAATCAACTTATCAACCGTAAGATTATTACGTTCTAAGTAATTATCTGAGTATATGGCGGTCCCTAAGTTGTTCAAGGCATAATCAAGCTCTATATCAATCATTCTACTGAGCTCCCTGAGCTCACTAATCTCATTCTCAAGTTAGCTACGCAACAAAGCCACTTCGCCAGGTGTAAGGGGTGGATTCGCGTTTTCCATAATGGCAAACTGAATAGTCAATGAAAATCTGTTACGAACAAAAGCACAAAGAAAATAGATAGACTAAAGAAAACCTAGAAAAATAAAATAAAAATCTCACTAGAAAGGAATCTAGTGAGTAGACATATAAAATAAAAATTCAACCTAAACAATAACTATTCCCCGGCAGCGGCGCCAAAAACTTGATGCGTGGTTTTGCAACCTTACAACAGGTTTTACCTCTCGAGGGATCTCAAGAGGCTTACAACCCCACCAGGCAGTGTACCTGACCGATGTAGTATAGTGTAGTGGTAAGTACGGGGGATTGATCGTTCTCCACAGGGAATAGTGTTCGTTAGGTATGAAAAATTACTCTAATAGGTCTAAGGGTGAGAGAAGATTCTTTTTATGTTTTTATATTTTTATGAAAGCAAGTAAAATCTCGGGTTTGAAAGAGTGGGCGGAATTAGTTGCTAGTCAACTAACCCAAATTACTACGAATGCAAATAAAATAAAATAACAAAAATGAAAATGTTGGTGAAAACTTATGTGGAGGGAAATGTGTTTACTTAGATTTCCTTACTCCCTAACTATCTTTTACCGGTTGATTAGTGTGTATTAGTTGCGTGGATGACGGGTGTATTCCTTAATACCAGTCGTGGGGTGGCGTACGTACTTCCCCAACTCTACAAGCTCCTACTTCACTCCTATGTCGAGCCGGCTAGGAAGCTCCTAACATGGGATCACTAGAATTCGCTTGTGCATTAAATACAACCATAAAAACCTTTAGTATGCATTGGTTCATGTTTCTTAAGAAGTTCAAGCAAGTTACCGAATAGGAAGTTAACCAGTTTTCTTAAGCCTAACATAGATAAACAATCATCCAATACAACTAATAACACACTAATAACCAATAATCAATAGCTAGGTTTCATTAGATCTAAGCAAACACAAGATAAATCTAGCCTAACATGTTAAACAAAAGACAAGAATAAGATAGAATCAAACAACACATAGACATATTGAATGATTAATTGATAACTTATCTTCAATGTAACATGGAAGATCTCAAGGCAAAAAGCCTTGAAAGAGCTGCCAAATTCGTCCTAGGGTTTTCACACACAAAGTTCCCCAATAAGTTCCACACTAATGACAAAGAATTGCAAAACTATATATAGATTTTTAGATCTGACGGCGTCACGTTATGGAGTGTGACGCCGTCACCTCGCCGCTTTTAGGGTTCCCGGATGACCTTCTTGACGCCGTCCCTCTTTAGCTCTCCAAAATCCGTTCTGGCCTATCAAGGCTTGACGCCCTCAGACTATGAACGTGACGCCGTCCCTCTTTAAATTATAACGTGACGACCTTGATCAAATTAAAGGGTGACGCCGTCAGAATTCCCATGCAATTTTCACTGGCTTATCATGAGTAAATTTCACATCCACCACTTTTGCCAAGCCATGACGCCGTCTGGAGAGGATCCTGACGCCGTCAAAGGTAACTTTTAGCCGATTTTTGAGACTTTGTCGTTTTCTTCACTTTTATGCTCCAAAAACGTCCAAAATGCCTCCTTTTCCAGATTTCTTCTCAAAAGTACCTAAAATGACCCCTTAAAAGCGGTACACTTTTCGCTTCATCAAACCCTGAACTCCCTCAGGCTCTGATTGTGATTTATCAGTGCCTTCATTAGGATGTGAGTGGGTGGATGCTCCTGACCCTTCTGACTTGTTTTTGTCAGAAGGGACATTAGGAAAGGGTTTGCCCGAGGATACTGAGGATGATTGCTCAGCACCCTCCAGTGGCGTTTGTTTTGTGGCCAATGTGGTCTCTTGTATGGGAGTCTGAGAGGTCAAGGTCACAACAACTTTCTTGGTGCCTGAGGCAACAGTCTCAGTGACGAGTGGTTTAGGTCTAACCACCTTACTGGATTGTCCCCTTTCCCTTTCTTCTTCTTCACCTTCTTGGTTGGTGAAGGAACTGGTGAGCATACATTTTCACCCTGAATCACCATTAACATGTAGGTGGTCAGGGCGACCGGTTGTACCTCAGTAATGTCACTACTAAAGTTGGTCTTATGCAAGATGTCAGGTTTTGTACCTTCATCGTCAGACCTTAAGTAGTCAGAACCAAGAAGATCCTGAAGCACACAGGAAATGAACCTAGGATAAGACATATGTCTTTGCCTATGTTTCCCTGAGAGCTTTGACACGAGGTCTCGGAAGATTATTCCTCCGATATCTATTTTTCTACCCTCCAAGAGACTGAACATCATCAATTGTTGTGATGAGTTCAACTGCTCAGTGGAGGATTTGTTTCCTCCGAGTACCTGAATGATGAATGTCATCATAAGTCTCCAGACAGGGTGAAACCATGTCTTCACTATTGGAGCCTTTGCCAGCAAGGCTTCAGGAGACTCGCCAGGACGCCTAACATCATGTGGCCCTAGGAAAAGCATTTCCGCTTTTATTTCCTGATCAGTAGGGTTAGCCTCAAAGTTCTCAACAAAGTTAAGACCAGTGGCCATGATGAAGGTCTTGTAGTTCAGGGAGAGAGTCTTAGTTCCATTCATCACAGTGAAAGTGATGATAGACTCTTTGGTGTCCTTAGGGCTAGTAGCCGTTGCGGTACACCAAAACTCCCTGAGATAGTCATTGTAGATGACTTCTGGGGTGGTTGTAAAGGCTGTGGCAAGGAAGCAGTTTTGTAAATACTTAACTACATCCTTGTAACCCGCATATTGCTGCGGGTAATGGAAATTTCCAACCACATTGTTTTTGGTCAGGTCCACGCCCTCCATTGTGAAGTTCACATTTGGGGCGGTGGTAATAGCATTAGAGGAAGCCATTTTATGATCGGGTTAAGGTCGGAAAATGGTCGGATATTTCTTAATGCTAAGAACACACACACAATTTGTTTGAGAAATAAAAAGGGCAGAGTTTGCTTATAAATTTCTAAAAAACGTGTGTGTGTATTCTTTTGGATGGGTATTTATAGGATAGTGGAGATGGGGGTATTTTTGGCATTTGAGTGATCTTATTTAATCAAAATATAATTTTTGGAAGTTATTTTGAATAAAATGGTTGAGATCCGCATTAAATGCCACCACTCCACTTTTCCTCTTTTTTCTCAATTGGCAGAGTGAACAGTTGAGTAGTTTCTGCAAAAGGAGAAGTTGCAGAGTTTCCATCATCACACAGTGTTTTGTGTGAGAGGGCATTGAATGCCAAGTTGGGAAGTGGGGGCCCATTGGGTGTATGCCAGAAAGAATAAAAGAACAAATATTCTTGAATTAAATATGAGTTCAGTTACCAACCTCGGACATTTACTAACTAGATACTTAGAGCATTTAAGTCAGTATTAAATGTCCTTTTCAGGGTCCTGAATGATTATTCATTCAGTGAAGGTATTTCAGGGACTTGGGACTAGTCACTGATGATTCAGGAATATGGAAAGATTCCTGAGCAAAAAGGATTCATGAACTTGGGTTTAGTTCATAAACCCTAGGAACTTGGGTTTAGTTCCTGAGGTTGAGGATTCAGTGATATTAATTCACTGACGTACACATTAAGTCAGGGACCTGAGATTTTAAGAATTTACACTTCAGTTGGTAGGAATCAATCAGTGGACTAATTCTCTATATCCAACATTCCTAATTCAGCTTTCAGTCTTGTGAAAGTTGGTTCATCCAAAGGTTTGGTGAAGATATCAGCTAACTGATATTCAGTAGGAATGAAGTGTAATTCAATGTCACCATTCATGACATGGTCCCTGATGAAGTGATATCTGATATCAATGTGTTTTGTTCTCTGATGAAGAACAGGGTTGTTTGAGATTGCAATTGCACTTGTGTTGTCACAAAAGATGGGTACCATCTTGTACTGAATTCCATAGTCACTGAGTTGACTTTTCATCCAGAGTACATTTGCACAACAACTAGCTGCTGTAACATATTCAGCCTCAGCTGAGGACAAGGCAACTGATTGTTGCTTCTTGGCACTCCAACAGACTAATTTCCCACCAAGTATTTGGCAAGAGCCTGAGGTGCTTTTTCTGTCCATGTTGCATCCAGCATAGTCAGAGTCTGAGTATCCTTTGAGATCAAGTCCTGAGCACTTTGGATAGTATAATCCAAGGTTAGGAGTGCCCTTCAGGTACCTGAATATCCTTTTTACAGCAGTGACATGAGATTCTCTTGGGTCAGATTGATATCTGGCACATAGACATACTGAGAATTGGATATCAGGCCTTGATGCAAGTAGATACATCAGTGATCCTATCATTCCTCTAAAGAGAGTTTGATTTACTGGTTTACCAGTTAGATCAGGACCAAGGTTGTTTGGGGGAACCATGGGAGTTTTGACTGAGGCACAGTCACTGAGATCATACTTCTTCAGTAGATTCTTTACATACTTCTCTTGACTGATAGTGGTTCCTCTATCAGTCTGCTTGACCTGAAGACCAAGAAAGTATGTCAGTTCTCCCATCATGCTCATTTCGAACTTCTTTGCCATTAGTTTTTCAAATTGTTTGCAAAGTTTGAAACTTGTTGAGCCAAAGATGATGTCATCAACATACACTTGTACTAGTATGACATCATTATTTGTCTTATAGATAAACAATGTGTTGTCTATCTTGCCTCTGACAAATTTGTTTTGGATTAAGAAGGCTGAGAGAGTCTCATACCATGCCCTGGGAGCTTGCTTCAGTCCATAAAGGGCTTTGTTAAGCTTACAGACATGATCAGGAGACTCATGGCTTTCAAATCCAGGAGGTTGCTCAACATAAACTTCTTCTTTTAGTGAACCATTTAAGAATGCACTTTTAACATCCATTTGGTACACCTTGAAGTTCATGTATGTAGCAAAAGCAAGGAAGATCCTGATGGCTTCCATCCTTGCTACTGGTGCAAATGTTTCCTCATAGTCAATGCCTTCTTGTTGATTAAAGCCTTTGGCTACAAGTCTGGCTTTGTTTTTAATGACTATGCCATTTTCATCAGTTTTGTTTTTGAATACCCATTTCATGCCAATGACTGAGACATTCTCAGGACATTTGACCAAGGTCATTACCTTGTTTCTGTCAAATTTTTCCAGTTCATCATGCATGGCCTGAACCCAACTTGGATGTTTAAGTGCTTCTTTAACACTTTTGGGTTCAATTGTGGAAATGAAGTCCACAAATAGGCATTCATTGGATGAGGCTGCTTTTAGACTAGCAGCCATGCTCCTGGTGAGCATGCCTTCAGTAGGCTCTCCAATAATATTGACAAGTTCAATGTCCTGAGACCTAGTCCAACTTTCTTGAGGTCCTGGATACTGATTTGAACTTGTGGAGGCCTGATTGGGTAGAGGGTTTGGTTCTGGAGTAGACACATGATCATTGACAGGATCTTGAGTGTCTATCAGATCACTGAGATTGTTTGGATCTTGAGTATTTTGAGCATGCTGATAGATGTCATCAGTGTGTGTATGTGCCTCAACAAACTCAGTGATGGTTGGGTTAGGTAGGTTGTGGGGGATTATGTAATAGGAGAGATTTGCATCATCTTGATACTGAGTAGAAGAATTGTTTTCAGACAGATATTCATCAGGAGGATATCTTGAAGAATCATCAATTCCTATCTCTTCTACTGAGGCAGTTGAGAACCTGATAGCATCAGTGCTCTCATCAAAGGTAACATGAAATGTTTCCTCAGTCTGCTGTCTCCTTGTGTTGAACACTTTGAAGGCTTTTGAGACAAGTTAGTATCCCAGGAAGTATCCATCATCAGCTTTTGCATCAAATTTCCCTAGGTGATCCTTGTGATTATGAATAAACACTGGACACCCAAAGACATGAAAGTAGCTGATGTCAGGGATTCTTCCTTTGAATAACTCATATGGGGTTTTCCCATGTCTCTTGACAATTATGGATCTGTTTTGTGTATAACAGGCAGTTTTGACTGCATCAGTCCAAAAATGGTTGGAAAGGACTGATCCACATAGCATTGTCCTAGCAGCTTCAATAAGTGTTCTGTTTTTCCTTTCAGCAACACCATTTTGTTCAGGTGTGTATGGAGAGGAAATTTTTTGGGAAATACCTTTCTCATCACAAAAACATTCAAGTTCACTATTTTTGAACTCAGTCCCATTGTCAGTTCTAATTTGTTTGACCTTAATGTCATTTTGATTTTCAATGTTCCTGACAAAGGACATGATTGTTTCAGCTGCCTGACTCTTTTTGATCAGGAAGAATACGCAGGTGTATCTAGATTATTCATCCACTATGACCAGAGTGTACTTCTCATGGTTAATAGACCTTGGACTGACAGGTCCAAATAGATCCATATGGAGAAGATGTAGGCAGTTCCTGATGGAAAAGTTGGTTTTGGTTTTAAAGGATGCTCTGTGATGTTTACCTTTTTCACAAGCTGAGCATGGTTTATCCTTAGAAAACACAAGAGATGGTAAGCCAAGGACCTTGTTTTGTTTTACAAGATTGTTTATGTTCTTAAAGTTCAGGTGGGTAAGTCTCTTATGCCAAAGCCAGTTGAGTGTATCAGTGGCTTTAGCAAAGAGACAAGTTCCATCCTGAGTTAGACTGGACATGTCTAAAACATAAACATCTTGTCTTCTTGGTGCAATGAGGACAATTTCCTTATTTGCATTGAAGATGGTTCCTTGCTTATCATCAAACTGAACTATGTATTTTGCATCACATAGTTGACTGACACTGATCAGATTATACTTAAGACCATTCACATATGCTATCCTAGTAAAGACAATACCATTGCAGTTTACTGAACCATAACCTTCAGTGAGACATGATGAATTATCAGCAAATATCACTTTGGGTCCTGATTCTTCCACATATTTGTGCAGACACTCCTTAACACCAGTCATGCTCCTTGAACATCCACTATCTAGATGCCAAACAGGATCCCTGGCATGCTTCTGCACAAATAGTAAACTAGGTCAGTTCTTTCTAGGACTCCATTTCATGGAGGGTTTGGTATTGTAGGTCTTTATGAAAGTATTAATTGATTCATGGTCAGAGGTTGAGTGGACTGAGCTACCACATGTTTTGCATTTGGTTGAGGTAGCCTCAGTAGTCTGAGAGGATTGTTTCATTCCTCTTCTTGACTGAATGACCTTTTCTTTTCCTGAGGATTTCTGAGTGGAACTTCCACTAGATTCACAATGTTTGTCATACTGACAATCCTCAGGGTGGTGGTCATTGAATCCACACAAAGGGCAGGGTGGAAAAGGCTTGGCCTTTTGCTTCTGTTTCTGCTTAGAATCAGAAGGGTAGTTCAGGCACTGAGCCTTAAGTCCTGAAAATTTTGACATGACTGAGCATTGTTTATGATCAGAAGTCCGGTGATCTTCTTTTTTGCAAATCATGCAATAAAGGACTCTATAGCAATCATCAGTGAGATGATTTGTATAGTTGCATAGCTCACATCTTTTCAGGGGTTTTGTGGGTTTGGGTTTGGTCTTTGAGGAAGTTGGTTTTTGTTCCTTCTTGGATTGAGAGGATTTCTCAGAAGATGCAATCTTCTCTCCTAGCTTCCTGACCATTTCAGCCAACTGATCAAATTTTGAGTCAGGGCTTTGGGTTGATACTTCAGAAGGGACTGAAGTTGATGAGTCATCAGTATTTACTGAGACATCAAGGTTTGCTCTCTTTAGGATGGTTGTTCCCCTTCCTGATCTCTCCTTTGGAGAGTGTGGTGAGAAGACCATAGGTGGGAGGCCTAAGTTAGGTGTAGCACCCTGAAGGGTATTCAGTGTAGGAATTGGAGGGTATGATTCTGATTCAGACTCATCCAAGGACTCAGTGAGTGGTTCAGTGAGTTCAAGCTTACTGAGTTTTTCAGTGAGTCCTAGCATATTTTTCAAAGCCTGACTTTCAGGAAGCAAGATCTTTCCAGTCTCAAAGTTTGGTAACTTACTGATTGGGTTGTCCCTGACAATCCAGTCATTTGACTTGGGAAGTAATTCTTGCTCAAAAGATATGCCAGCTGGAACAAAGTTCATTTCATTTTGACACACAGTTGGATCAACCATAAGAGGGTCAATACCAATGGTTTTCTGAGAGATTAATCCCACAGTGTCAAAAACCTTAGGGTTCTTCTTGGTCCAGCTTTGAATGATAGCCTTTTCTTTGTTAAGTTCAGTTTGAAGGACTTGGTTTTGTTTCAAAATCTCAGTGTTCTGAATTTGTAGAGTTATTGTTTCTAGTTTGGCTTGCTTAAGTACAAGCAGTTCATCTCTACATTTGTTCAATTCTGACACAATATTGTTATATTTTGAAAGCAAGTTAAGCCTTTGTTCTTCAACAAACTTTAAATCAACACAAATGTAATTCATGTAAGACTTCCAATCAGAATCATCATCCATAGAAAGTAAAGTATTTACCTTTTTCATGGTGATGTTGACCCACTCTCCATTTCTAGCATGGCCTTTTCCCACAGCCACCTGATCCTCTTCTGAAAGTGCCATCAGTGCACTAACTCTTATTCCTCATCTGAGGAAACCTCTTCATCATCCCAATCATATGCTTCAGCTATTAAAACCTTGTTCTTTGTCTGAATAGGTTTAGATGTTTGAGCAGCCTGAGACAATATGGGGTTAGTTTCAAGAAGTGCAAGTTTAGCTTTGATATTCCTATATTTTGTTTCAAAATCCTTTTGACCCTTGTTTTGGTATTGTTGGGTGGACTGAAACATTTTAGGTTGAAACTTGCTAGTTCCTGAAAATTTGTAAGAGGGTTCTGAGATAGTTTTAGAATAACAGTCCCTAGCAAAATGACCCTTTTTACCACATTTAAAGCATTCAGTGGTCTCATTTTCTTTTGATTTTGTAAAGTTGGACTGATTTCTTTTGATGAAACATTTTGAACTAGCAAGGAGTGCCCTCTCTTGGAATTCCAAGTTCATGTCATTCAGGTATTCCTCATCAGTCCTTTCATCAATTTCATCTTCAGAATCCTCTTGAGTATCCTGCACAACACCATTAGAATAGAAAGCAGTTGATATGGGTGTGGAGGTTAAGGCCTTTTTGGACTCAAAAGCTTTTGAGTCAGGGTATCTCCTTGAGATCAAGTTGTCTTCATAGACAAACTTCCCATAAATTTCAGGGAGCTCAAGTGTCTGAATGTGATTAGCATTCCTCAGGCCTTGTGAGAAGTTGAGCCACTTCTTAGGGAGACTGTTGACAAAGCCAACATTTGTCTCATGTTTGGTCAGTACAACACCATCATTTGATAATTCATTTATCAAAGTTTTGTATCTGGTGTAGGTCTGTGAGAGACTTTCAGAGTCTTTTGCCCTGAAAGTATTATACTCAAGTTTAAGGTCCATGACCCTATTTTCCTTGGTATCTGAGGGACCCTCAAAGCTGTTTACCAAGTCATCCCAAGTTTGCTTGGCTGTAAGACAGTTGATGACTGATTCCATTATATCGTCAGGAAGACATGATATAAGGATGCTTTTCAGGCGTTGGTCTTGATTGACCACCCTCCTCTCATCAATGGTCCATTGGGCCTCAGGCTTGTTTAGCCCTGTGGCAGTCTTTGGGACAAATGGGCCATCCCTGATACAGGTGATGTAGTAGGGTTCCATACCAGTAATATAGCAAATCATACGCTTCTTCCATTTGCTAAATTTCCCACCTTCAAGTCTGGGTGCAACAGCTGAGTAGCTGCCACCCTTTTTATCGACAAGCTGGGGTACATTGATATCAGCCATAGTAGGATCTTGGTTTTTAAAAACCTAGAGCACTCTTGGTTAGTTTAAAAGATTTTATAAACCAGAGGCTCTGATACCACTTGTTGGTCCCTTTACACTATTAGAGTTAACTAGAAAGTTAATCTAATTGGTGATATGACTAATACAATGTTTAGGATTAATTCTAACAGTTATAAAACGTGAGTATAAAAACAACAATATTTTTCAACGTTTAAATTCTTATTAGAAATAATTCCAAGAATCTATACCCAAGTGTTTTGCAGAACAAACACTTGGGATTGAATAGACAAGGGTATGGGGTGTCTCCTATCGAAACTCAAGTTTTGCATGAGTGGTAACAATATACCCACTGAGCTATCTCAGTGAGTTGTATACTCTTTGTAGGAGAGAAGTTTCTTTGCAAAAGTTCAAGACTTTAAATATACAAAGCACACTTTAACTTCTCTCACATCTGATCTATTTATACACAAGTAATCTAAGTATAAGTGATTAAATATAATACAAGTTGTTGAGGTTGCGTGTCTGACAATTACAAATAGTAATTGTCATTTCCAAGAACCAATAGGAAAAAAAGGCTAATAAGACTTTGGGAGTTGTTGGCTGACACTCCATGACTTATAGCCGCAATAGGGAAGGTTGGATCTGACAAAAGAAGAAGAGTGTTGGGCTTACACTATTATCTTCTCAGATCTTTTCCCAATTGTTCCCGCCTTTTCTTCAGGCGTTGGTTCCTCAGTCTTCAATCACTTTGTTATTGAGGAGACTGGGGTTCAGTGAGTTCTTGTCCAATACTCACTGAACCATCATCTTCTTCTTTGGCTTAAGTCTGACTCAGGGAGTACCGCCTTCTTGAGAAGTGAATCCTTCTTCTTGAATTCGTCTTAAGCATCTTGAAGATGACTCACTGAGAGGCTGTTCTCTCAGTGACTTGAATTGTTCTCGGTTTAAGTTAAACACTTAGTTAATTTGTGTCCAAATCATGTTATACGTATTCTTGGGTTTATCAAGACCCAACAGTTTTTGATATAGCTTCAAGGTTGTCAACCCTAGTACTACACAAAGTACTCGTATTATTATTCTAATAATATTGAAGCGTTTTAGTTATGTTGTTCTTAATGCAGTTTACTGTTCTATAAGTTTACTATTACATTAATATTCTTCCAAGTGTTGAAGAGTAGATTCCGCATACTCTTTGACATTCACAAAGTTTCAAACAAAGTTTTTTTGGATTTATCTAAGGTAACTTAACCTTACAAGCTCAAGGAATCGATCTGTGTTAGGGATCAACAAGTGGTATCAGAGCTTAGATTCTGGAACTTTGATCTAGAAGAAACAAGAAGAACTCTTTACTAACAGGAAGAGATGGATCTTGAAACAACTCAAACCACTACAACTGCTAAATTGCCCATTCTCAAGCAGGGTGATTATGAGATGTGGAGGCTCAGAATTGAGCAATACTTTCAAGTGCAAGACTATGCTCTATGGGATATCATAGAGAATGGCAACTCATTCAAACCTGCAACCAAAGCATCAACAAGTGAAGGTGTCACAATTCAAACAATATCAGGTCCTGTAACTACTGAAGAGAAGGGACAAAATAAGAATGATGTAAAGGCTAGAAGTATGTTGCTGATGGCTCTCCCCAATGAACAACTGTTGACTTTTAGTAAGTACAAGGATGCTAAGACCTTGTTTGAAGCTATAACAACAAGGTTTGGTGGTAATGAAGCAACTAAGAAGACTCAGAAGACTCTTATAAAACAGATGTATGAGAACTTTAGTGCTCCAAGCACTGAGTCTCTTGATTCTATTTTCAACAGGCTTTAGAAGATTGTGAGCCAACTGGCTGTCTTGGGTGTAGAGATTTCACAAGAAGATCTCAATTTAAAATTCTTGAGAAGTCTGCCTGCTTAGTGGAATACTCATGTTGTGGTCTGGAGGAATAAGCCTGATCTAGACACAATGAGTTTTGATGATCTCTACAATAATTTCAAGATTGTTGAACAAGAGGTGAAAAGGCCTGCAAGCTCAAGCTCAAGTGCTTAAAACATGGCATTTGTATCATCTCCTGGCACTAGCAGTACTGAGGAGGTTAATACTGCTTATAGAGTTAGTACTGCTAACCTTAAAGTTAGTACTGCTAGTTCACAAACTAGTACTGCTAGCTTAAGTGATGATACTGTCTATGCATTTTTGGCCAGTCAAGCAAATGGGTCTCAGCTTGTACATGAATACCTAGAGCAAATCCATGAAGATGATTTAGAAGAGATGGATTTGAAGTGGAAGTTAGCTTTGTTGAGCATGAGAGCAAAGAGGTTTTTCCAGAAGACTGGTAAGAAGATTACCATCAATGGAGGTGATACTGCTGGATATGATAAGTCAAAGGTAGAGTGTTACAACTGTCATAAGTTGGGACACTTTGCTAGAGAATGCAGAGGGCCAAGAAACCAGGATAGCAGGAACAAAGGTCAAGAAGGCAAAGGATCCAGGAATCAAGAGAGCACCAGGAAGACTGTGAACTTGGAAGAATCTTCTTCCAAAGCTATGGTGGCCATTGTTGGGTTAGGTTTTGTCTAGAGCTATATGGCTGAAGAGAAAGCTCCTACTAACATGGCACTGATGGCTTTTTCTGACTCTACGGTATACACAAATAATACTTATTCAAAAACATGTCTTAAAAGCTATGAAACTATTAAAAAACATTATGATGTGTTAAGAGTAGATTTTAATCAATCTAATTTTTATCTAGCTAATTATAAAAGAGGGTTAGCTGTTGTAGAAGAGCAACTAGTTTTTTTATAAAAAGAATGAAACTATCTTTACTGAGGATATTGCTGTTTTCAAAAGAGATATTTCTTTTAAAGACTTAGAAATAGGTGAGCTTAAAAATGAGTTAGAAAAGCTTAAGAAGGAAAAAGACAGCATTGAAGTAAATATAGAGAGATATGCAGGGTCATCTAAAATTATAGATAAGATTGTTCAGTGTCAGCTTATTGATAAATTCAAGACAGGTATAGGATATAAGGCTGTTGCACCACCTCATACTGGGTTATTTCCAACCCCAAAACTTGATTTGTCAAATACTAGTGTAGAGGAGCTCAAAAAGCCTGAGACTGAATGTAAAAGTGATAGTGAAGAGAGTTTTAAAGAGGTTAGTGAATCATTTGATACCCCATTAGTTGAGAAATTGGTGTCAGATGATGAGGTAAATAAGAAAATGTCTTTCCTGCTGTTACTAAGGTAGAATCTGTTAAACCTAAACAACAAGAAAAACCAGCTAGGAAAACAGTTAAGTATGTAGAGATGTACAGGTCACATAGTCCTCGGGGAAATCAGCGAAATTGGAATAATCAGAAGTCTCAACAGCTAGGAAGTGAATTTGTGATGTACAATAAAACTTGTTTTGTTTATGGAAGTTTTGACCATGTGAAAGCTAACTGCAATTACCATAAAAGGGAAAGGATGGTATATGGGAATACAAGGGTATCTGGGAATGCTAATACAAGGGTGAATTATAACTTTTTTGATAAAAAGGCTCACCCCAGTGTTCACAGAAACATGGCTCCAAGAGCAGTTTTGACGAAAACTGGCCTAAAAACATTTAATACTGCTAGGCATGTTAATATTGCTTACCCCAAATCAACAGTTTTTAGTACTAAGCCAACATCATGTTTTTCTAAATCAGCACAACAAACTGTTAAAAGGCCCTTTTATAAGAAAACAACATTTACCAACAGGAGTTTTGAGAAAAAGGTTAATACTGTTAATAAAAGAGTTAATACTGCTAGGCCAGTAGTTAATACTGCTAGGCCAAATTCAGTAGTAGTAAATGCTGTTAGGGCAAATGGGAGCAATGCTGTTAAGGCCTCAGCATTTTGGGTTTGGAGACCTACCAATCTTGATATTGCATTAATTGTATTGAAGAAACATAATTATATTGATGCACGAGGCAAATCCAAGTCAGTAATGGTACAAAAGGTTTAGTCTTCAAAAGGTTTGGGTTGTAGTAGATTTGCCTAAGGGTAAGTGGGCAATTGGTACAAAATGGGTATTCAGGAACAAGAAAGATGAGAGAGGAATTGTCATTAGAAATAAAGCAAGGCTGGTTGCACAGGGTTTTACTCAAGAAGAAGGCATAAACTATGATGAAGTTTTTTCCCCTGTAGCAAGAATTAAGGCAATAAGGCTGTTCTTAGCTTATGCTTATTTTATGGGATTCATGGTGTATCAAATGGATGTGAAGAGTGCTTTATTGTATGGTACAATTTAGGAAGAGGTTTATGTTACTCAACCACCAGGGTTTGAAGATCTTGACTATCTAGACAAAGTCTATAAGGTGGTGAAAGCTCTCTATGGTTTGCATCAAGCTCCAAGAGCCTGGTATGAAACCTTGGCCAAGTACTTATTGGACAATGGGTTTCACAGAGGAAAGATAGACCAGACATTGTTTATCTAGAGGTAAAAAAGGATATTCTGCTTGTCCAGGTCTATGTTGATGACATTATTTTTGGCTCTACGAAGAAGGAGATGTGTACTGATTTTGAGAAACTGATGCATGACAAGTTTCAAATGAGTTATATGGGAGAACTCAATTTCTTCTTAGGATTGAAAATCAAGCAAAAGGAAGATGGTATATTTATCAGTCAGGATGAATATGTAGCTGATATTTTGAAGAAATTTGGGTACACAAATGTTAAGATAGCTAGCTCCCTAATCGATCCAGACAAGCCTTTGATCAAAGAATTAGATGGTGATGATGTTGATGTTCATCTCTATAGGTCAATGATTGGATCATTGATGTATCGTACATCATCTAGACCAGACATTATGTTTGCTGTATGTGCATGTGCCAGATTTCAAGTCACTCCTAAGGTTTCACACTTACATGCTGTGAAAAGGATTTTTAGGTATCTCAAAGGCCAACCTAAATTAGACCTTTGGTATCCTAGAGATTCTTCATTTGATCTGGTGGCATATAGTGACAGTGATTATGCTGGAGCAAGTTTAGATAGGAAATCAACAACAGGAGGTTGTCAGTTCCTAGGGTGCAGATTGATATCATGGCAGTGTAAGAAGCAAACTGTGGTTGCCAATTCTACAAATGAGGCTCAATATGTGGCTGCTGCAAGTTGTTGTGGACAAGTACTCTGGATTCAAAATCAAATGCTGGATTATGGGTATAATTTTATGCACACCATGATTAATATTGATAATAACAGTACTATATGTATTATTAGAAATCCTATTTTACACTCTAAAACAAAACACATAGAGATTAGACATCAGTTTATAAGACACTGCAATGACAAAAAGTTAATTCAAGTTGTTAAAATACACACAGATAACAATTTTGCAGATTTACTTACAAAAGGTCTTGATGTTGGAAGGTTTCAGTACTTGGTTACAAGTATTTGAATGCTAAATCCATAAAGTTTTAATCTCTTTGTGTCTTTTTGAAGTTTTGTAAAGGATTAGTACTGTTAGATGTTAATACTGCTAGTGCAAACTAGTACTACTAAGTTAAAACTGTTAGTCAAAATTAATATTGTTATGAAGGAAATGCTCTGGTTTGTGTTTTCTTGATTTAAAACTAACATTTGCAGGATAAGCAAGTAGTATGATTGGAATTGATGCTGTGTGAGAAGCAACAGTGGTGGATTATTTGTAAATGATGGATTCATGATAGAAAGGATTTGGGGATCACTTGACAAGGGTTTTACACTTGAGTTGGGAGGTTCTTTAAAATCTTTTTCTTGAAATCAAACTATGTTTATCAGATGGTATTTTGAATATGAATTGATGGTCTTTAGTTAGTCAGATCGTAACTGAGCTAACTCACTCTTTACCATTCTATCATTTGATAGTGTGTTAGTCCAAGGAAATCTGGTATAGAGAACAATGAGCAAACGTGAATCTAATACTTGTGTGTTATAGGTAACATCTATCACGAACTGGAAACCCTGTCAAGAAGGCTCTTTTAATGAGTCTATCTGATCACAGGCAGTTTTTATACTGAAAATTATTGGTTCTCACACAACCAGAGGTTAAATGCAACCGGATTGATTAAGTGTCTTCCTTTACACTTAATCCCTTCCAAATGTATGAGTGCAATACTATTTTAAAATAAAATTGGGTTAATACTGCTGAGAAAAAGTTTTTGCAAAAGTTTGTACTGCTAGGCAAAACTTTGTACTGCTAGGCTAAAACTTTGTACTGCTGGGTAACCGTTAGTGCTGTTTGGGCATAACCGTTTTTTTATTATAGCCGTTGAGATAATTTCGTTACCTTCCCTTGCTTATAGGTTTCCTAAGTAGGATATTCATAATCTTTCTTTACCTTATACGATTTCCTCAAGATAAAGAAACAAATTCTTAAGTCGGTCCAATTGAAACCCTAAGCATTCTCTATATAATCTCAATTTCTTTTGCCAAACGCACATACTCTCTTAAACAAACATTCCCCAGCACTCTAATCCAATTTTTAGTAAACTTAATGGCGAATTTTTAGTAACTTATACAAGATAGGAGATTTCCACTAAGTCGAAGTATTTTCACAAGCTTATACAAGCTAGGAATATACTGAGTAAACCGTGAATCATGATGAAGAGGTTTTGATGAATTGCGATGAACCCTTTAGTGTCAATTTTGATAAACCCTTAAGTGCCAATTTCGATAAACCCTTAAGTGTCAATTCCGATAAACCCTTAACTGCAATTTCGATAGACCCTAGCTTCCAATTGCGATGACAGTACAATTTTCAAAAGACTCGTTTTTTCAATGAAAAACAGCTTTTAAAACAGTTTCTATTGATCAATAACCTTTAAAAACACCTAAATAATAAGAAAGTTTAAAGCTTTAATGTTTTAAAGGAAATTTAAGCCATTTCAATAAGGTGTAAATAAGTAAAACGATGATAAAAACTAGTGTAAAGCGAAAAGAACTTAACTTTTGACTCTAAATCAAACTCCTAAACACTATAGAATCCTTAACACTTTACAAGCGCAAGGGAGAAGTGCTAGAAATGAGATTTTGTCACAAAACCAAAACATAAAATAAGAAAAAAGTACGATCTACACTTAAACACACTACTCAATGATCTTTTGGCAATTGATACCACTTGTTAGGTCACCATAATAGATATAACACAAGAATAAATAAGAGAGAAATACGAGATAGAAAGATAATGGTGGTTGATTATATCATAAGAAAGAGTAGCAAAGGTTCCTTAGCATATATGAATAACCAACGCCTCACTATGTGAGGTTTACATTGTATTTATAGGCAAGGAGCTAGGGCAACGCCTCATGTGCTTTTGCTAAACATTTCCATACGGCCCATGGGCTTACTACAGCCATATAAAACTATGCAACCTTGTAAGTTACTCATTAAACATAACACATATGGTTTTGTGTTTTGGCCAAATCTAGAGAGAAGAAAAAGAGAGAGGATGGAACCTTGTGAGAGAAAATGAGAGAATATTAGATTAGGTGAAATGAGAAGGTCCAACCCTCTCCTTTGGTGGGAGAGGGTATTTATACAACAAGCATAAACACCCCATGTGGGCTGTGGAGTGAGCTGACAGTGGGTAAAGACCCGACCCAACTCCACGAATACTACGATAAATAAACTAATACTAATAATCCTACGAGCTACTTAATGCTAATAGATACTCGGGGTGACCGAGTCTTTCACATGAATATTTATATTCATAACAATCTCCTCCTAAGGGAGGTCACCCCGGAAATTACACTTCGAATTCTAACATTCTATTACATAGATTAGAGTTCCTAGCTCATAGTCTTTGATTCTTCTAAGTCTTTAATCTTTGTACTTTCAGCAGTGAACTTTTGATGACTGTTCTTTTGTCTTGGATGATCTTTGAGGATTCTTTGAGGTTATCATCCAACGTACGTCTCCAAGTCATCTTTTTGCAGTATCGTCTCCAAGTGATGTTGTGATCTTTGGACCGACATGCTCACACTTTTCTGGATCATGATTTTCAGCATTAGAGTTGCGAAAGCAGTGTTGAAAGTCTTTCATTTATCATGATTTCTTGGATTATGATGATGAAGTGTGAGCATGGGGTGATGAATCGGCATCTTTTCAGCAATCATCTGCAACCGCCAGGGATTCCTGCATACGACAGTTAGCAATAAAATGTCCGGTACTTACAGGTTCGGACTTCAAGATTGTTAACAGCATAGTGTGAAAACTTTCTCTAATCCTTACCAAGGCCGTTCCTAAATCGGATACCCCGAGAAGGCTTACAAGATCTACCGAAGTACATCAACGATTAGGTGAGTCACTGGAGTTCACTCCACGACTGTAGACCGTTTGAAACCGCCGCGACCACTAAGCGTAATCCACAAGGAATTATCGAAGTGACCTGCTTTTAGGGTTGTTTGATGTTGACCCTGGCAGGAATTTCCATTCAATCACTGAGAATTACATTTGTAAGTTCCCTCATGAATGTTCTGGCAGATTGCTAAGCTCTGCGTAGGAATCATAAGTTTACAACTGGTGTCCTTAATGTTGAACAACCAGTGTAGATGTATCAAGTGTTCCTATGAGATCTTATGATGCATCTTGCGGCTCTAGACTCGATAAGTGCAATTTTGGTAGTCGGAGACTGGAACGGTGTCTCCTGTTTCAATATCAACATAACTCGTTTTAACAACCCAAATTCAAAATCAATATATAAACCAACCTCTTATTCTATTACTAATTTTTATGGAATTTATTATTTTTGTTTCTAGCCGTTTTATCGAAAATTGTCTTTTTTTTTAACTAATTCCGCATCGTGCCTTGGATATTTATTCGTTAAAACGTTTGAGAAATCAACAATTTCATATTTTTAGCTTCGAGAGCTTAATTATTTAATTTAGTGTTTCCCTAATTTTCCCGCGTTTTAGCCGAAACCGTGTCAAAATAGTATATTCAAACTTTATAACATTTTAATTAAGTGTTTTAACACAAAATAATGTAATGTAAATTTTTAGAAAAATAAATACATAGAGTTAGCCAACACCCTTTTTATAATTTTTACTTCTCCATCAAAACCAAAAACTAAACATTCCTTTATATTATTAGCTCCTACGATATGCTCAAACAAACACTATCTTATTATTTTGGCTCCTAGGGTCTGTTTGGTAGGAGCTTTTTGGGAGAGCTGTTAGCTTTTTATTACAAAATAATCTCATCTAAACTAAGTAGCTCCGTTTGGATACATTAACTTCAAGCTTTTATTTCAAACAAATAGCTCCTAAATTAAAAGCTGATTCATGAAGCTTTTTAAATATCTTGGAGCTGTTAAAACTTTAAATTACTGATATACCCTCTAAACATTTGTTTACAATTATAGATATGTCCTTTTATGTCATTTTACATCTTATAATTACATTTAACAGCTAACTTACCAAACACATTTATTAAAAAAAAGATACAGTTTGTAGCTCATGTTAACAGCTTTGCAGCTTATAGCTTACAGCCTACAGTTTACAGCTTACAGCATACAACTAGTTTTGCCAAACATACCCCTACTACATCCTAAAACACACAAACACAACATAAATTAGGAAAAATATATTATCCTACTCCCTCCTTCCTGTGAACGACGAACCCACACAACCATCACTAAAAACCTCCCCAAAAATCTCTCCAATCACTTAAAAACACTCCTACATTGTTTCTTTATAAATCCCCAACACTATTTTCCAAAGAAATCAACCATGCAATGTTTTTCTCAAGTTCTTGATTTTTCTTAGTTTTTGATTATTAAGAGTTTGATTAAATTGGGTGCAATTGAAGCATCAAGGGTTTTTGCAAGATTGTGGTTCATAAAAGTTAGGATTTCAATCAATTAAGGGTGTGTTTGGTTTCGGCTGATTCAAAGGAACAAGGAGAAGATTTTTGTTTGATTTTGATCTTCCTTTTTATTTTGCATTGTAAGCTCTTGTTCGCTCTTTTTATTTTTTTTATCTTGTTTAGATATATGCATGCATGTTGAAATCTATGATTAGGAATCCATGGGTAAATTGTTAGAATGATGATTGTTGAGTTGTGGATGATTGAGGATGATCAATTAGGTGTAGGTAGTGGAGAATAGGTTAGTTTAGGGTTTTTGAGTCTTGAATGGTGTTGAAGAGATTGAAAGAAACCTATAGAAATAGGGCAGAAAATTTGTGTTTGTGTCGGCTAAATTTGTGTGTCGTAAACTGAGTTTTTGGTATGTGATATGATAGACGTTGTTATAATGGTTGTGCGGTAAAAATTGGGGCTTTCAACTCTTAAAAAACGAGCAAGATATGTCCATTTCAAGTTAGAAAATGTTTCTTCAAAAACTCAGCAAGTGTCCCTTTTGAACCCGAATTTTGGTCCAACGTTAGAGCACCGTAACTCGGTCATCCTAATAGCTTTTCTAGGTTTGCAGGACCCTATGACTAAGTACTTTGAGTCTACTATCCAACGAGCTAGAACTCTTCTATTTTCAGAATCAAAAAGTGGGTCAAATTGTTGTTACGGAAATAGTTGTCTAACCTGAGTTTCTGAGTCAGAATTTCAAAAGCAAAGATGTGCTGTGCAGGCGGGTCAAAACTTAATATTTTTGGCTGAAATTTAAACTGGAACTTTCCCATGATATGTGTTACCTGCTGTATTTTTTTTAGATTTATATAATTTTTTTTGGTGGGTCTGCTGTAGCCAAACTTTTGCAAAGTCCAGCAGACCCTGTTTTAGAACAGGTTACGTTGGTTCGTATTTCATGAAGGGTTAGGATTACCTATGGTTTATGGGTTAGCTGCTCTAGCTAATAGACATATATAAGTGTGTTATCCTAGAGGGAGAGCAACTAGTTTGACCATTTAACGTACCTTTTGGTGTGTCGACCGACTAGCTAAAGACGTTATAATTTTCAGAAAATGTGTAAACTAATAGAAACAATAAGTGGCGAGTCTTATGGATTCCTAGTTATAAAATGTCATGCATATTCTATATGTATATACTCGTTATGATCATTATAAGTTGCATATTTTCCATAAGTATCGATCGTGATCTTTTGATTTACTTTTACATATCAATCTTCTTTATCATTCTAAACCGCGTCACTTCTTCTAGGTTGTGCTTAGAAGCTTCCCACTCGTCCGGAGATCCATATTACTTCTGTTCTTCATTACTTCTCGGTGAGTTCATAGCCTCGCCTTTACTCATTTTAATGCTTTATAAACCTCGCGAGGGGGATACATGCTACTTACTTTTACTATGATCACAACTGCTTGACAACTGTATTCTAAACTAAATGTATTATTGGCACTAAGTACTACTATTGCCATGAAGTCCCCACATCATGAATCGTTAGTCACTTGCGAGTGAGCGCGAATATTGTGAATAGATCTATTGGGATTGAATTACCCACATTGGTATGCTGGGTGCGGCTACCATGTGCACTATATTTGAGGTCTCTAGGTGCTTGGCAAGGCACCTACCGGGGCAAACTTACATACATATCTCTCAAGGCATCGATATCATGAGCTTAGTGAAATAATACGTTTCATGGGCGTATAACAACGTAGCCCATCGTTTCTTAAACTGTTATATTGTGATCAACTGCTTATTTCTAAAACTCTATGAATTCACTCAACCTTTGTGTTGACTTTTTAGCATGTTTTATCTCAGGTTCGTAAATGTTTAATGCTTGGATGGGCGTGCAAGGACATGGATGGATGGACACGTGTTATTTCACATTTGATGGAACTTTTAATAACTCAAAAACTTATGTTGTGTTTAAATTATGTATCTTTTGGACTTTTGTCCTGGACAAAACTTTTGGGACCTAACTTCGTTAAACTCTGATTTTATTAAAGGTGAACTTTGTTTAAAAACATCTTTAATTATTTTGATGTTTCCTATGACTTGTACTATGTGACTAATAGATAACACCCTATGTTGTATTCCGCTGCGTTCCGAAAATGGGGGTGTTATAGATTGGTATCAGAGCATAAGTTATAGTGAACTAGGTCGTTTTCTTTTAAAAACCTAGACTATAACCTTTAATTTTTCAAAAGTCATGAGTTCCATCATCTTGTCCGATATCCATGCGCGCCTACTTCCTAAATTTCTTATTACTCTATTGAGTATATATCTTTATTATATTATACTAAGGATAATTATAGGAGCACTATAATTATTTCTTAACTCGTCCGATAATCCGCGAAAGTATCACTTCTTATATATTTAACCTTTTGGTGCACTAAACTCTTCTAAACATTGTGAGTTACACAATGGTCTCTCTTATTTCTCAGACATTGTATGTGATTACAATGGTCTCTCTTTTTTATCAGACATTGTAGGTGATTACAATGATCTCTTTTATTTATCAGACATTGTAGGTGATTACAATGATCTCTCTTAATTATCAGACATTATAGGTGATTACAATGATCTCTCTTATTTCTCAGACATTGTATGTGATTACAATGGTCTCTCTTATTTATCAGACATTGTTGGTGATTACAATGATCTCTCTTATTTATCAGACATTGTAGATGATTACAAGGGTCTCTCTTATTTATCAGACATTGTAGGTGATTACAATGGTCTCTCTTATTTATCAGACATTGTAGATGATTACAAGGGTCTCTCTTATTTATCAGACATTGTAGATGATTACAAGGGTCTCTCTTATTTATCAGACATTGTAGATGATTACAAAGGTCTCTCTTATTTATCAGACATTGTAGGTGATTACAATGGTCTCTCTTATTTATCAGACATTGTAGATGATTACAAGGGTCTTTCTTATTTATCAGACATTGTAGGTGATTACAATGGTCTCTCTTATTTATCAGACATTGTAGATGATTACAAGGGTCTCTCTTATTTATCAGACATTGTATGTGATTACAATGGTCTCTCTTATTTCTCAGACATTGTTTGTGATTACAATGGTCTCTAAACTCTTTCATAACCGTATGTAATATCATTTCATATAACATCGAAACATGTTGCAGTTTATCAATTTCTATTGGTTGTCATACTCCCCGTGAACTCATGTTTTCTGAGCATTTCTGCTTACTTTCCGAAACACCACTATTAATACTATGTATATAAAGATTATTCATATACACTTTGTTTACTCTCGACTACTTATCATTATAAATGTTTTACCGATTCTTATTCTTTATATACGCAGTCTATCGATTCCCCTTGATTATCTCACTATCTACCTCCGAAAATGAATTTGAATAATTTTCCTAAACTTTTGGAACACTACATCAACTCGTAACCCATCACCTAGAAACAAATTAATTAAATTGAACGCGACTTTAACATTTTTACTCCAAGTGGTGGGATTTATTCAACCCATAATTATCTACTATTTTGCATCAACATGTTGCGACAACTTCTGTCCGTTGCACTTGCTATTTCACTATCATTTTGTAAACAATTTTATTATTATTTTATAAACTATCCTTTCACTATATTTCAAGATCGTATATATTGCTTCGTAATCCATCGTTTTGAACTCTTCCAGTGGATGGGAGTATGACTTTAAATTTGTTACCTCGGATCGTGCTGTCTTTTGACACTTACCTTTGAAACGTGATTGACTAACGTCTCATTCTTCTTCTCGTTACTTCTTATGATTTTGAAGAATAGCATTTGGTGTTGTTTTTATTGAGTTGTGTCGGAAATACATAAGTAGGATGATTTATAATCATCTTATTGAAATGGATTGGGACGCCTCTTCATTTGAATAAGAAAATTATAAACCGCCGAACCATAAGTTTATAATTCCTTACTTACATGGATTGAGACGCCTCTTTATGTAAGTGACGAATTAAATATGATTGGGCTTATGTGTATCTGCCATAGCGTACGTACGAATCATTCTTTAGGCTATGAACTCCTCTCGACTCGTAATTTGTTATGTGGATTTTTCCGATTTTGTATCGACCGCCGCGAGCTTGATAAGCTAATAGTAATGTACTATTATCTACTTCTAAGAATTGACGACTTGTTAGAATTCTTCAATCCATTCACTCTTGTTCCTTGAACATATTTGATGCTTTGGCTTTTGATCATTCAACTTTCGTTGGAAACCTCGACGATGACTTGTCTATATCGTCATCTCTTCACAATTAAACCATACGGCGATTAAGACGAATTGAGCGCCGGGACGTCGCTCCCTAAAGGGGTAGATGCTTTAACAACCCGAATTCAAAATCAATATATAAACCAACCTCTTATTCTATTACTAATTTTTATGGAATTCATATTTTTTGTTTCTAGCCGTTTTATCGAAAATTGTCGTTTTTTTTTTAACTAATTCCTCGTCGTGCCTTGGATATTTATTCGTTAAAACGTTTGAGAAATCAACAATTTCATATTTTTAGCTTCAAGAGCTTAATTATTTAATTTAGTGTTTCCCTAATTTTCCCGCGTTTTAGCCGAAACCGTGTCAAAATAGTATATTCAAACTTTATAACATTTTAATTAAGTGTTTTAACACAAAATAATGTAATGTAAATTTTTAGAAAAATAAATACATATAGTTAGCCAACACCCCTTTTATAATTTTTACTTCTCCATCAAAACCAAAAACCAAACATTCCATTATATTATTAGCTCCTACAATATGCTCAAACAAACACTAGCTTATTATTTTGGCTCCTACTACATCCTAAAATACACAAACACAACATAAATTAGGAAAAATATATTTTCCTGCTCCCTCCTTCCTGTGAACGACGAACCCACACAACCATCACTAAAAACCTCACCAAAAATCTCTCCAATCACTTAAAAACACTCCTACATTGTTTCTTTATAAATCCCCAACACTATTTTCCAAAGAAATCAACCATGCAATGTTTTTCTCAAGTTCTTGATTTTTCTTAGTTTTTGATTTTTAAGAGTTTGATTAAATTGGGTGCAATTGAAGCATCAAGGGTTTTTGCAAGATTGTGGTTCATAAAAGTTAGGATTTCAATCAATTAAGGGTGTGTTTGGTTTCGGCTGATTCAAAGGAACAAGGAGAATATTTTTGTTTGATTTTGATCTTCCTTTTTATTTTGCATTGTATGCTCTTGTTCGCTCTTTTTATTTTTTTTATCTTGTTTAGATATATGCATGCATGTTGAAATCTATGATTAGGAATCCATGGGTAAATTGTTAGAATGATGATTGTTGAGTTGTGGATGATTGAGGATGATCAATTAGGTGTAGGTAGTGGAGAATAGGTTAGTTTAGGGTTTTTGAGTCTTGAATGGTGTTGAAGAGATTGAAAGAAACCTATAGAAATAGGGCAGAAAATTTGTGTTTGTGTCGGCTAAATTTGTGTGTCGTAAACTGAGTTTTTGGTATGTGATATGATAGACGTTGTTATAATGGTTGTGCGGTAAAAATTGGGGCTTTCAACTCTTAAAAAACGAGCAAGATACGTCCATTTCAAGTTAGAAAATGTTTCGTCAAAAACTCAGCAAGTGTCACTTTTGAACCCGAATTTTGGTCCAACGTTAGAGCACCGTAACTCGGTCATCCCAATAGCTTTTCTAGGTTTGCAGGACCCTATGACTAAGTACTTTGAGTCTACTATCCAACGAGCTACACCTCGTCGATTTTCAGAATCTAAAAGTGGGTCAAATTGTTGTTACGGAAATAGTTGTCAAACCTGAGTTTCTGAGTCAGAATTTCAAATGCAAAGATGTGCTGTGCAGGCGGGTCAAAACTTAATATTTTTGGCTGAAATTTAAACTGGAACTTTCCCATGATATGTGTGACCTGCTGTATTTTTTTTAGATTTATATAATTTTTTTTAGTGGGTCTGCTGTAGCCAAACTTTTGCAAAGTCCAGCAGACCCTGTTTTAGAACAAGTTACGTTGGTTCGTATTTCATGAAGGATTAGGATTACCTATGGTTTATGGGTTAGCTGCTCTAGCTAATAGACATATATAAGTGTGTTATCCTAGAGGGAGAGCAACTAGTTTGACCATTTAACTTACCTTTTGGTGTGTCGACCGACTAGCTAAAGACGTTATAATTTTCAGAAAATGTGTAAACTAATAGAAACAATAAGTGGCGAGTCTTATGGATTCCTAGTTATAAAATGTCATGCATATTCTATATGTATATACTCGTTATGATCATTATAAGTTGCATATTTTCCATAAGTATCGATCGTGATCTTTTGATTTACTTTTACATATCAATCTTCTTTATCATTCTAAACCGCGTCACTTCTTCTAGGTTGTGCTTAGAAGCTTCCCACTCGTCCGGAGATCCATATTACTTCTGTTCTTCATCACTTCTCGGTGAGTTCATAGCCTTGCCTTTACTCATTTTAATGCTTTATAAACCTCGCGAGGGGGATACATGCTACTTACTTTTACTATGATCACAACTGCTTGACAATTGTATTCTAAACTAAATGTATTATTGGCACTAAGTACTACTATTGCCATGAAGTCCCCACATCATGAATCGTTAATCACTTGCGAGTGAGCGCGAATATTGTGAATAGATCTATTGGGATTGAATTACCCACATTGGTATGCTGGGTGCGGCTACCATGTGCACTATATTTGAGGTCTCTAGGTGCTTGGCAAGGCACCTACCAGGGCAAACTTACATACATATCTCTCAAGGCATCAATATCATGAGCTTAGTGAAATAATTCGTTTCATGGGCGTATAACAACGTAGCCCATCGTTTCTTAAACTGTTATATTGTGATCAACTACTTATTTCTAAAACTCTATGAATTCACTCAACCTTTGTGTTGACTTTTTAGCATGTTTTATCTCAGGTCCGTAAATGTTTAATGCTTGGATGTTCGTGCAAGGACATGGATGGATGGACACGTGTTATTTCACATTTGATGGAACTTTTAATAACTCAAAAACTTATGTTGTGTTTAAATTATGTATCTTTTGGACTTTTGTGTCATGGACAAAACTTTTGGGACCTAACTTCGTTAAACTCTGATTTTATTAAAGGTGAACTTTGTTTAAAAACATCTTTAATTATTTTGATGTTTCCTATGACTTGTGCTATGTGACTAATAGATAACAACCTATGTTGTATTCCGCTGCGTTCCGAAAATGGGGGTGTTATACTCGTAATGAGCAGTCGATAGATTATGCAGGGTTCCCCGTGAGAATGAAACAAGTTCTTTTAAGAGAACTTGAGTGGCTAGAAGGTTTAGTGCAGTGCGTCACTGGGTCCATGACGTCTTGTCTTCAATGCCGGTGTTACCTTAGTAACTACCAGTAGTATATGAATCGAACTCGGTTTCTGTCCTAAGGTTGAAAAATTAGAGGGCTATTTCTTTTCACCTTTTCTCATTATATTTCTTTTTAATTCTTCAACCCCTTCTTTCTCCTTTCTCATATTACTCATTTTTTCATAATCATACCTAAGGACTTTCTAATACTAACTATTCGGTATTGTCCTTGGGTAGATCCCTCCGGCTCTGGCGGATCATAGGATGGTTTTCCTAACCTTAGCCACCTTATAACACAATGACTATCCTATGATGCCGTAAACCATTTATTTGAAAAAAAATCTCTCAAAGTGTTTATAATTAAGAAACACATTTTGCTAACACTTTAGAGTTTTGAACTTTTCAAATGCTCCCCCTTAACATGTGTTCAGATGTTTTTATTATAAATTTGCACATGTTGGGTAGAGCTTGCACTTTTTTGAATTGATCCACTTTCAGTGAACATGACCGATTCGAGACACGCTTACATCACTAGTTAGACTAGCTTGAAATTATTACCCGGTCTGGTCAAGTCCACAGAAAGTTTCTCGAAACGGTACACTCTACTCAGACAAGTCCTCTTCGAGACACGCTTAAATTACTGGTTAGACCAGCTTGAAATTATTACCCAGCCAGGACAAGTCCTTTCGATTAATGACAGTTTTTCTTTTCGTCAATTCATTTGTGAAGTCTGAGTCGCGCTCACATGAGATGCCACATTCATTTTGTCACCACAAACCATTTGCTCCCCCTCAATACGTGCATTGATATACAAAAGAGTTTAGCACATATGGGAGAGCTTACATTTAAGTCCAAAACATCACATTTTTATCAGATTGCATATTTAAATCAGATTCTCTCCCCCGATCAGAAATTTCAAACCTTTTGAGATTTTGTGATCCCAATTGATTTAAATAAGTTTAGAAAATATGGGAGAAAATGTGATCAGGTTTAATATGTGCTGATAATGGAACATACTGATGCTCCCCCTCAATCAATGAGGGAGAATGTTAGTGTCAGGTATGATAAGTTTCGAAGTTATTTGATTTCAAAAAACCATACGCTGACACATAACAACAAGTATCATTAAATTCACTGCATATTATGTACAAAGTGACTTGTTTTGATGATATAAATTTTTTTTGAAATCACTGTCCCCCTCAATCGATGACCCATTTTCTATTTAAAGAGCTGTATTCATTGATTGAGTGATAGATTTTTATGAAAAGTTCAATTCTGATTGATATTCAAAAATCATGGTACCACCAAGTTTAGCACAAATACTTTCCTGAAGAATCATAGATGGAAAAGTATCTGTGATGTAAAGAAGACTTCTCTTCTTATACAAGAAATGATGCACTGAAACGTACATCAAATCGAAGAAACATGGATATAAAGTAATCCATGCCCGGGTGAACTTCACCCAGTGGGAGGAACAGCCGTCTTTTTGGCGACGTGCTTTCCCCATAATGAGGAACGGGTTATAGTCTGAAGTAACTGCAAGCCGACATGAAATGTTTTAACAATTTATTTTAACTTCTGCTCGAGCTTCATTTAAAGTCCCGTGTCATTATTGAATGACATTTCTAGGACCGTAAATGTTATCGATAAACAGAAGACATGCCTAGAGGAACTATTTTTGGTATTTTTGTGTTTTTCTGATTTTTATGGTTTTTATAGGTTTTATATTTTTCTATTTTCTTTTTGGTTTAAAATATATACAAGGATATATGAAGCAAATCCATTACTCCTCATTATTTTCCTGAAGATGCTTGAGGGTTTCTGGCGTCAAACTCTTCATGCCAAGTCGCAGGAGAATAAATTGGAACCGTTCTCTCGGGAGTGCCTTAGTGAAGATATCAGCCAATTGAAACTCAGTTCTCACAAAGTAAAGTTCAACAACCCATTTCTCAACCTGTTCCCTTATAAAGTGATGTCGAATATCGATGTGCTTTGATCGGGAGTGTTGGACATTGTTGCAACAAAGAGCTATAGCACTTTTGTGATCACAATACAGAGGGATCTTGTTGTATGCAAAGCCATAGTCCGATAGTTGAGATCTCATCCATAGGATTTGAGCACAGCACGCAGACATGGCAATGTATTCAGCCTCTGTGGAAGATATAGATGTACTCATTTGCCTCTTAGATGACCAGCTTACTAACTTTTCTCCTAGAAACTGAGCACCTCCCGGCATACTTTGAAGAGTATCTTGACACCCCGCATGGTCTGCATCTGCATAGGCCGTGAGTGCCATGGCGGTGTCCTTAGGATACCAGAGACCCATGTGAATAGTCCCTTGAAGGTATCGAAAGACCCGCTTTACCGCTTCCAAATGCCTTTTGGTGGGCTTAGACTGGTACCTAGCGCACATGCATACTGCGAACAAGAGATCTGGCCTACTAGCGGTGAGATACATTAGGGATCCAATCATGCTTCGAAACTTGGTTTCATCAACAGGGGTCCCAGCGAGTTCTTCATCCAACTTCGATCTCTCAACCATTGGAGTGTCAACAGGATCACTTGAGTCAAATCCAAATTTATTCAATATTTCATTTGCATACTTGGATTGATTAATGAATATGCCTCCGGGACTTTGAGAAATTTGTAAACCCAAGAAGAACGACATTTGTCGCACCATAGACATTTGGAACTTGGAACTCATCTCATTAGAAAAACGATCACATTTCATTGGATCAGAGGAGGCAAAGATAATGTCATCTACGTAGATCTGAACATGAAGTAGATGTTTGCCCGTTTTCCTAGTGAATAGCGTAGGATCAAAAACACCTTTGAAGAATTTGTTTGCTAGAAGGAACTTAGACGAAGTGTCATACCACGCCCTAGGTGCCTGCTTTAGGCCATAGAGAGTCTTCTTCAAACGATAGACGTGAGTAGGGCGTTCAGGATCCACAAATCCTTCTGGTTGACTGACACAGACTACTTCTTTCAAATCACCATTCAAGAATGCTGTCTTAACATCCATTTGGTAGACTATCATATTCTGACTGGCAGCATTCGCGAGAAAGATTCTTATGGCTTTAATTCGAGCAACAGGTGCGAATGATTCTTCAAAGTCTATGCCCTCTTCTTGACGATATCCCTTTGTAACAAGCCGTGCCTTATTTTTCAGAACGTCGCCATGCTCATCAAGTTTCACTTTGAAGATCCACTTAAGAGCGATAATCATTGCACTATCTGGAGGGGGCACTAATTCCCATACTTCAAGTCGATCAAAATCATGAATTTCTTCTTGCATTGTAGTAAACCAGCAGTCTTTAGACAAAGCATCTTTGAAATCTTTGGGTTCAACTTTGGATAGTACAGAATTAAAGAAGCACCACAATGCATCGGTGGCAAGTTGCTTTTGTGTGGATACCGGACGAGAAGGATTTCCAATGATGTTGTTAATCGGACGATCATTGGTCCATTTCCTGAGATGTTCATGTGGTTGAGGGTAGGGAACTGATGTTGCCGTGTTAGGATCCCCTAAAGAAGACGTCTCAGTAGAAGATTCAGGAGCAAATATATTCTCGAATGGAGCATTATCAGCAGGAGCAAAAGGATTCACTTCAAAAGAATGGTCAACTGCAGAGCCTTACTGTACCGAAGGAGATTGAATATTCGATGATGATGGTGAGTGACTAGCAGATGGTGCTTCTTGACTAATTGAGACAGATACCGATGGACCATCTGAGTTGTGTGGAATTGGAGTATCAGCAACTGGAGGTACAGGTGAAGCTTCTATTGTAGTATACACAGTTGATGGCTCAAAGTATTCATCAAACATCGGATCAAACAAATTCTTCAACTCATCACTCGTAGGGGGTACATAAGGAACTACAGGAGTGGGATACTGTACAAGACCTGAACTAATTGGTCCAGGAGACAAAAGATTAGGTGCGGGTCCAGAAATTGTGTGTCCAGGAGACGTTTACTCAGTCAGCTCATCGAATGTCACGTGAATGGTTTCCATAATTTTTCGGGTTCGTTTGTTGTAGATTCGGTATCCCTTACGATCTGGTGCATACCCAACGAAGAATCCAATGTCTGCTTTAGCCTTTAGTTTTCCCAGATCCTAACTGTCATTTGTCGAGTAACACAGAGCACCGAACACTCGCAGAAAAGAAAGATCTGATTTCTTGCCATGTATCAGCTCATAGGGAGTTTTGTTGTGAAGAGTATGTATCAAGGATCGGTTTTGGGTGTAACAGGCTGTAGCAATTGCTTCCGCCCAAAGAAACATCGGTGCCTTGGAAAATATCAGCATGGTTCGTACAACTTCCATAAGAGTACGATTTCATCTTTCAACAACTCTGTTCTGCTGAGGAGTACGTGGAACACTTTTCTGGTGAGTTATGCCAATACTTTCATAAAATTGAATGAGTTGTTTGTTAACAAACTCAGTTCTATTGTCTGTCCGGATGATTCTGACGGTTTTGTTGAGTCTTACTTGTAGCTGTTTGATAAGTTTGATGATAACCTCTGGAGTCTCGTCCTTGGTTCTCAAAAACTTCACCCATGTAAATCGTGAGTAGTCGTCGACCACCACAAGAACATATTTCTTCCCGTTTATACTCTGCACTCTCATTGTTCCGCATAGATCCATGTGAAGGGTGTGAAGAACTTCCATGATGGTGTTGACAGTTTTGGGTTTGTGAGTATGCTTCTTGCTTTTGCCCAGTTGACAAGCAGAACAAAGATGATCCTTTTCAAACTTCAATCTGGGTATACCTCGAACAAGATCCTTGCGAGTAAGTTCATTTATGGTGCAGAAGTTTAAGTGATTTAAAAGACGGTGCCAAAGCCATGATTTGTTCTTTGAGGCCTTTGACAGCAAGCAAATAGGAGAGGACCGCATCATGTCTTCAATAGAGATGGTGTATAGATTAGTGCCACGACTGCCTTTAAGGAGATAAATACCATCCAATTCTCTGACGAAACATGTGTGTTTTCTGAAAGCAACTTCAAGATCGGAATCACAAAATTGACCAACAGAGAACAAATTGTGCCCAAGTCCTTCCACGTAGTATACCCTGAAAATTACACTGTCACCAAACACATAATCTCCATAACCCATAATCGCCCCAAAATGGTCGTTCCCGAATCTAACTGTCCCGATAAACTTTTTCACGAAATTCTTGAGCCGTGAGCGATCCCCGGTCATATGTTTTGAGTAGCCTGAGTCCAAATACCAAAGGACGATTTGTACGACCTGCATTTGAAAACAGACAACGATGGATAACTGAAAAAGGTGGATCCCCATGTGCAACTGGGGTCCGTTTGGTTAGCACAAACAAACTGTGGAACTACAGGATTCATAGATGCCATGGTATTCATAGTGGAAACTTCACTAGTAGTAGCAATTGACCTAGTTACAGGGCATTGCGTCTCTAAAGGGAAAGTTCGACCAGTTGGCTTCCATTCATTAACAATCACTACTTTATGATTAGTAATTCTAGTTAAGGGGCACTGATCTCCTAAAGTGAATTTTCTTCCAGTGGGTCTCCATTGATAACCGACATGAGCAAACATTTTTCCTGTTGTTTTTCAAATTTGCTTACTCAGTTTAGGTTTCCTAACATTCTTAACTAGGGATCGTTGAGAAGACATCAAGAATGACACAACACATTCATCATGATTACCAGGAATTAAGCATTCATTACATGTCTTACAAATAGCATTAGAATTCAAATTAATTACAGTACGCTTATAGCTAATATTAGAATCAACACGATTCTTTTTGATCAAATCAAACTTATTGTTCCTAAGGTGGACTTCTACTTTCTTCTCATGAGCACTCTTAGCTGGCGAAGTCCTATCTTTTTTTGATGCACTAGCTTGACCCTAGCTTTAGCAATTTTACTGTGAATGATGGGACATTAGTTGTTTCCTATTTGTTTCTGGTTTGATGTGTGGTTCAGAGTTTCATGGTACATCAAAGGTTACATGCTTGTTTCTTAGTCATTGAGGATTGATGCAATAAACCTATCTCGCTTGTTATCAATCTTAGGACATGTGCCAATGACGTATTCTAAGAGTTCCTGAGATCGTTTAGTAAGGAAGCAGGCATCTACAACTGCACTATCAAGTGGTTTATCTATCATATCCTCTTCTATGATCTCACGAAGGGTATCAAGGCTATCCTTAAGGTGAGTGAGATATACTTGATAAGCAGACCCATTGTTCCTAAGGGGAAGTGGAATAGGCACAACATCAATTGCGTACTTACTACAAGCAGAAACCTTTGGAACAACATTATCACTGGTGATGACTGGCATTTTCCCTTTCACCTGAGCCTTTAGATTCTCAATCTCATTAAGCAAAGAAGTTATTTTTTCATTGGTTTTATCATGTGTGATTTTAATTGAATCATATAACTCTTTGTAATGCTGTTTGATTTTTGAATTTTCAGCTTGAAAACAATCATTTTCATGTTGTAATTTATTGATGGTGTCTTGATAGTGAAAATTCTGAAAATCTAAAGATGATAGTTTATGGGTGCTAGTCACATCACTTTTATTCGATTTTAACTGGGCAATTTGGGCCCTCAATTTTCGAATCGTGTTAGTGTGAGCTTGAATTTTTTCATCATGTTTGCTTAATTCAAAATATGCATCAAATTCAAGAGCATCCAAAGATGTTTTGGCATTTGAAATTTTAATTCTTTCTTCTAAATGTTGATATTTTAATTGCAAATTAAGATTATCAACCTCTAGTTTTGAACAATGCCTAACCATGTTATCATGGTCATCGTTTTGGATTTTCTCATGCAATTTTAAATTCTCCCCCTCAAGCTCAACAACACGATTCTGGGTAACATTCAATGCCACAGACAACTCATGAAATTGCCAAGCAGTTAATGCAGAATCAGTAGCAGTATAAAATACATCCTGTGCAATACATCTAGCAATCAAATTCTCATTGGTGATGAGAACATTCTTTCTTTCAATCTCACAGCATTTAAGATCGATAGCATTTTGTTTTCCCATGTTCTCCATTTCTTTAAACACTTCTTTCATTTCTTTTACTTCAGTTTCAAGGGTTTTTTGCATGCCCTCAAAATGTTGTTTGAGTAGTTTAAAAAATGGAATAACCTCAGTTAAGTAGCACTGTTTTGTTAGTTCAAAACCCCTTTCCCCTTCAGTAATTCCCGTTGGCGTAATTCTCTTCTTACATGTTTTATCAAAATCAGCAAATAGTTGGCAAAGAACATATATGCTAATTAGAGTTTTACATTCCGTGGGAAGAGTTAAAGGAACTAAGTGCATGGGTGTATTGGGTGGGTACACCGTTGCTACAGCTATCTTTCTAAAGGGTGGAGTTTTGGCTTTAAGTTCTTCGGCCTTTCTCTTTTCAACATCCAAAGACCAAAATATTTGTTCTGGCGTCAACTTAGTTTGAGGTGCAAAAACAGTCAATCGGTTCTCCTCATAGTAATCATGGGGTTTGATTATGACTCGATTTGCTATACATTTAGGATCCTTCATTTTTCAGCCAATTTCTCTCTATTTATTACTTCTATCTCATTAGTCTCTTCAAATGATGACACATCAGGAGGGACATGACCAGGCTTAAGCAGTACATTTCCATCATATAAGGAAGGTTGGGCTACTTTAGCACTCCTAAGAAAAGCTGATTTAGGTTCACCTACATTCTTTTCACTATGTTCATCACACAACTTTTTATGCTTTTGAATCATTTGAGCAGTTTGTCTGGTCTGGTCTTGTGCGTACAACTTGTTTTCAATCTTATTCTTTAACGTTTTAAGTCTGGAAAAATCATTTAAGAGTTTTGTTTCTTTTTCTTTGAAATCATGTTTTAGTGTAATTACACTTTCTTGGATCTCCTGTTTTTGTTTAACAGTTTGATCAAGTTGTTTTCGTAAAGAATATAACTCCTTTTTCAATGTTTCTTCCCTTAAATTACGTTCTGTTATGAATGTACACATTTGACTATCAATTTTCTGCTCACGTTCAGTCAGCTCAAATTTTGCACATTGTTCATATATGGCCACCTGATCTTTATAGATGTTAAGTCTAGTGATCAGGGTGTCATCAGGGATAAACACAGTGTTCTCATGCAACTCACAAGCATTATCAACAACAGAAGATGCACTACTTGGTACAACAAACACGGCGTTGTGATTCACATATTGTTCATATGGGATAACATTACTATATCCCATATCGACAGTATTTGATTCAACAACATCTGTCTGTTGTACTTTGTTGGGAATCTTCTATTCATCTACCATGTTATATGTGTCATAAAGCTTTAGTACCTCAGATATGATAGATGCATTGGAAGAACCAGCTTGTTGAGGTGATAAGACTGCAGAAGACAGATTAGCCATGAAAATGGTTTGAGCAATGGGTTCATCATCAATGTCTGAGTCAAAAGCATCGCATTCATCAGCTTGGAAGATATTAGGATCATTCAGTGCCAAGTCCTGAACGGGTTGATCATCCACATCATCATCAAATGTGTTCCCCTCATCACCAACAAGGAACAATAACTCTTCTTCGTTCAAAGCTGCTCCATTCTCTTGAGCTTGCATCAACAGCATCTTATCTTTGAAGTAGTCAGAGTTCTGTGGACGCTTTGGTTGAGTGCAATTCCTTGCTATGTGTCCTAGTCCACCACAGTTGTAACACTTGGTTTGCCTTCCTTGTCCCTGATTAGCATTTGTAACTCTGTTCTGTGTATTTCCTCGAGCAACGTTCCTTTGATTCATATTCTGCCTTCCCTGAACATTCTGAATTACAACCCTTCCATCTTCCACAGTTGCAAGGTTACGTGGATTTGATGAAGTTCGAAGTTGGTTGTTGGTTTGAGGGAGTGTTGCTCTGAACTGTTGGACAAGTAGAGAAACTTGGTTGGAGAGATTATCAATCCTCTTGTCAGTGTGAGAGTATTCTGAATCTAGATGGGTGTTCATAGCAGATGGTGGGTGCAAAGATGATTGGACAAATGATGTTTGATTCTGTGATGAAGAGTGATGGTGATAAACTTGATCATGTGATGATTGATTGATCGGCTGAACATTTGAAATAAAAGCAAGTGGGTCATTTGTTGTTGTTGGATTGAGTTTTTCCCTCAGTTGACGATCATAGACAACATGCTTTTCATGTTGTTGTAAGTAAGCATACAGCTATTCATAATTGGTCTGTCTCAATCCTTTGTTGAGCTTTACGGCTGTAACAAATCTATCCCACTCGGGTGACATGTTGTTCACAAACTTAGAATTGAGCTGGATATTTGGCATTGTCATCCTGATGATCCTCATGTCATTCACAAGCTTGTGAAACCTCACATAATAGTCAGTGATGTTTTCACCAGGATTCATCTTGAAGTGCTCAAACTCATCATACAACTGAGATTCACGATCTTATTTAGTCAGTTCAGATCCAGCCATAAGCATTTTGACATTGTCCCAAACAGCTTTGGCTTCAGTGTTGAAGTTGATAAGCTTGTAAACGTCTTTGGGAAGTCCTTGAATCATAATGTTAGAAGCTCTAATGTCTGCATCATAATGCTTCTTTTTCTCTTCATTAAGATCGTTGTAAGTACGTGGCCTGTCGATTCCAAGAGTGACAGATCCATCCTCAGCAGTAGTGACAGCCTCTCTGGTGGTGCCCATTTGAAACGGTCCTTCATCAATGGATTTAAGAATGTTGAATCCATTCTCTTTTCCCAAGCAATAAAGTTGTATTTTTTGTGCCCATGATTCATAGTCCGTCCTATCAAGCATAGGAGGGCGGGTATCGGACCCGACAGCTTGAATGTCATCAGAAGAAGTGCTTGCCATGATGTAAACTTACACGGGATTTTACAACTCTTGTGATTTAAACCGAGAAATCGAATCTTTCGCGGGATTTTATAAAATCAACAAAAGAAACAGTAAGATACTGATTACTTGAGTGTGATATGATAATGTTTGCAAATCACAATGAATAACCAAAGGTAAATTGCAATACTGGTCTTCAAAAAAATCAAGTCACAGAAGTCAAGTCACAACTGATCAAATCGCAACAACTCAAGTCACAATTGGTCAAATCGCAACAAGTCAAATCACAATTAACCAAACGCAATAAGTCAAATCGCAAGTATCAACTCGCAATGTCAAATCACAACTGGTTAAATCGCAATCCATCAAGTCGCAACTAGTAAAATCACAACTTGTCAATTCGCAACTAATCAAATCACAACTAGTCAAATAGCAGTGACTCAAATCGCAGAGACTCAAATCGCAAGCAGGGTTCAAATCGTTAATGATTCACAACCGGACAAAACTGTCACTATCTTGCGATTTGTCTTCTTTCCCCTTTTAAGTAAAACGCCAAATCGTAGAACAAACAATACCCAAATCGCAACATAGAAATCCTTACCGAGACACAAATCGCAACTAAGAACACCTTTAAAACAACATTCGAATTGACTCAAACACACCAATAGACGGATGAAACAAGCTATCTAAGCACTAAGCTAAGGTCATACAACAAACTTAATCATGAGAGTACAAACATATCACAAGTGTAACCACAAACAAGATCAAACCAAGGTATTTTCAAGAAAAAACAAGTCGAACCAAACTAAAATCACAAAACCAAACTAAAACCCGAGCATCCACAATCCAAGTGATCTAACCAAGGCTCTTGATACCAATTGCAAGTTACTCATTAAACATAACACGTATGGTTTTGTGCTTTGGCCGAATCTAGAGAGAAGAAAAAGAGAGAGGATGGAACCTTGTGAGAGAAAATGAGAGAATATTAGATTAGGTGAAATGAGAAGGTCCAACCCTCTCCTTTGGTGGGAGAGGGTATTTATACAACAAGCATAAACGCCCCATGTGGGTTGTGGAGTGAGCTGACAGTGGGTAAAGACCCGACCCAACTCCACGAATACTACGATAACTAAACTAATACTAATAATCCTACGAGCTACTTAATGCTAATAGATACTCGGGGTGACCTAGTCTTTCACATGAATATTTATATTCCTAACAAACCTATTACATAAGTACATGACCAAGACTTGATACTAGTTACATGCATTCCCAACAATCTCCCCCTAAGGGTTGGTCATCAAAGGTTGCTTGACGTCTTCTTTTCTTCTTTGGCTTTGACGTCTCTAGTATCTTTGTTCTTTGTTCTTGTTCTATGTGATGTGATAAAGTTGTGATCTGCCTTTCATCAACGTCTTTAGTTCCGGTGTCTTTACGTCTTTTCCACCATGCTCATACCTTTTTGTCTTTGAAACTTTGAGCATTCTGTGATTCTCATTCTTTAACTTCGATCTTTGTCTTTCAAACTTTTGCTTCTGTTATTGATTAGAAACGACTTTCTGATGTTGGTATGAGCATGTGGAGATGGAATGTTGTTGATGATAATGGTGGTAATTATAGTCACAGCTAGCTGGAACTCCGGGTCTCCATGAGTACCTGCATGAAAACAATTAGCAATAAAGTTTCCAGCACTTATAAGTTCGGACTTCGAGATAATTAACAGCATAGTGTGAAAACTCTCTCTAATCCTTACAAAGGTTGTTCCTGAATCGGATACCCCCAAGAGGGCTTACACATATATACCGAAGTATATCAACGATTCAGGGTGAGCCGCTGAAGTATACCGAGGTATCACTCCACGACTCTAGACCGTTTGAAACCACCGCGAACACTAAGCGTAACCCATAAGGGATTACCGAAGTGACCTGCTGTCAGGCCTGTTTGATGCTGACCCTGGCAGGGATTTTCATTCAATCACTGAGAATTACATTTGTGAATTATCTCATAAATGTTCATGGCAGATTGCTAGAATTTGCGTAGGACTCTTAAATTTACAACTTGTATTCTTAATGTTGAATAACAAGTGTAGGAAAGTTTAAGTGTTCTTAAGAGATCTTTTGATGAATCTCGTGGCTCTAGACTCGATTAGTGCGTTTTAATTTTAGTAGTCGGAGGCATGGAGCTGAGTACCTCCTTTTCAATATCAACACATCTCGGAGTGAGAGGTCGATAGATTATGCGAGGTTCTCCGTGAGAAATAAAACAGGTACATTTTGAGAGATACTTGAGTGGCTAGAAGGTTAAGTGCAGTGCGTCACTGGGTCCATGACGTCTTGTCTTCAATACCGGCATCACCTTGGTGATAAACAGTAGCATATGAATTGAACCCAGTTTCTGCCCTAAGGTTGAACATTTGGAGGGCTATTTCTTTTCACCCTTTCATTAACTTTTCTTTTTAATTCTTCAACCCCTTCTTTCTCCTTTCATTTCTTTTCTTCTTTTTTTTCAATATACCTAAGGACTTCTAGTTCTAAACTATTGGTGTTGTCCTTGGGTAGATTCCTCCGGCTCTGGCGGATCATAGGACATAAACTTAATATTAATCACCTTATTACTCCATGATTATCCTAGATTTGTTGATCACATGTCGTAAAACCTTTTGTAAAATCTCTCAAAGTGTTTATGATTATGAAACATATTTTTCTAACACTTTGAGGGTTTTCCATTTTCAGAAATACTCCCACTTCACATGTGCTCATGGGTTTTTAAGTTAAATTTGCACATGTTGGATGGAGTTCGCCCTTTTGAATTGATTGAATCTTAGTGAACATGACCTCTCCGAGACACGCTTACATCACTAGTTAGACCAGCTTGAAATTATTACCCGTCCAGGTCATATTCAAGAAGAATCTCTCGAAACAGTACACTCTACCTAGACAAGTCCTATTCGAGACATGCTTACATCACTGGTTAGACCAGCTTGAAATTATTACCCGTCCAGGACAAGTCCTTTCGATTACTGACAGTTTAAGTTTCGTCAATTCGTTGGTTAAATCTGAGTCGAGCTCATACGAGATTCCACACATCTGTTACCATATTTTAATCACATTTTATTCTCCCCCTCAAAAATAGCGTATTGATGTTGTTTTTGAAAAACATGTTGATTAAAATATGCTTTTTAAAGTTTGTGGGAAGAATCCAACAAGAACTTTTCGTTATGAACCAAGATTGTTTCAAGTACTCCCCCTCAATAAGTGAAATAACTTTTTGAGGTTTTGATTACGAGAGGGAATACTTGTTCTTTTGAGCAGAATTATGAAAAACTTAAGAAATTTGATTAATTCTACTCAAAAGTAAGAAGCTTTCGCTCCTTATATTAGGATTGAGGCACTGAAGCGTACCTCAGGGTCCTTTCTTTACAAAGAACGGGTTGTGCACTGTTATATGTGCACAAGCCATAATGTTTTACAAGAAAAAATAATCAAAATAATACCGCAAGTGTTACATCAATCAATGGTTTTGAAGATTGTGAACACTGGATCAGGTCGTTGAAAATTTCTGATAGGGAATAATGGTATGCCTCCAACATAGCTTTCCAACCTCCGTATCTGATCTCTGAGTACAAGCCTCTTCTTAATCTTCAGAATAAATTGTCCACCTACTAGTCTTATACAGCTCCCGATCTCTTAACCGAATGACTAGTCCGTCTCGAACCTTCTTGAGTGTATGGTTGCAGAACTTGTGAACTTCTTTGAATCCCATGAAACAGTTGATGATGTGATCACTTTTGTAGACAAAACCAAAGGTTGGATCTTTCTTCAGGGTATACTGAGGTTCTTTGTTGATCTCTAGAAGCTATAGAAGTGGTGCAGTTAAGTTTAGCTTCCTTTGATAGCTCTCGACCCCAAGTTGCAAGTCTTTAACGCGTTCCTGAATGATCTTTCTTCTGATGTAGTAGAGCAATGAAGTGCTGGATGCGTACTGAAGATCGGTTGAGAAATGATGCATCTTCCCTTGAACTTTGATGAGATACATATCTTCAAGATCGTTAAGGTTCAAATCAGGGAAGTCTGCTTCTGAGAATGAGTAAATCTTCTGATCATGTCTTCTAACACTGATTTTATGTAGAAAGGTATAATCATACTTCTTTTCTGCTTCAATTCTAACCACACCAATTATTCTGAGATCGCTCATTACCGGAGTTGGAGAATTTTTCGTAAGTTTGCTTTTGTACCAGGTTCTCCTTTTCTCATACCAGTGGTAGATTCCTAGATGTGCATCTTGATCGTACAACACTTTGTTTGTAATAAAGAGTCTTGTTGTTGTTTCTTCGATGGTCGGTTGTGGATATCTTGCAGCAGGAATCAAGGTTATTGACGTTGCATACTTAGGTTGACACTTGCTTCCGTGTACAAGAAGTTCCAGATCGTTGTTGAAGAAGAAGCTGTAGGGAATAGCAGGATGATCAGAAGTTCCAATTACTGGCAGAGGCTTTGTCCAATCCGTAAAGTATGGTTCTTTGTGTTGAGAAGTATTATCAATCACATATGTGTCCGGATTTGTCCAGCTGATATCATTCGACATTGCACGTGCAATGTTTTCCAAGTGATATTCGAGCTCAGCTGCACTTGAGGATCGATCTTTCAGCAAGTTGAATGCATCATTTTTTATGCGACGAAGTTCTCCTTTAGTAAGCTTCTTGATTCGTTGATAACGTTTTAGTTTTTGTGTAAACTCAAGTGTGCGTCCTTCGATCATGGAGTCGTCGTCGACATATGGTTGAGCACTGACGAGTTTATCAAACCACTCGTTTCCCTCAGTCGCGTCATCTTCAAGCCATGTGACAACCTTAGGTTGTTTGTTCTTTGACTTCTTTCCTTTCTTAGACGTTTTAGCTTTCGACTTTGGTGGAGAGTCTGGTTGATATTGTGGTTGTTGAAAGTCGTCCTCATCATTGTACTCAAAATGATGTTCGGTTGCCTTTGGACCGGTTTCAGATTGCTTTGGCGGTTGGTTGGCTGTTGTTGTGGTTGCTGATGGGTTAACAGGTTCCTTGTGTTGAGAAGAAGAACCACCGACATTCCTTGGTTTCTTAGCTTGTGAGTTAGGATCAGGGTGTTCATCTTCTCTTGGTCGTTTTCCTTTATCAGCATCGGCTTTTCATGATTCCTTTGAGATATTAGCCTGGATAGCATCAGAAATTGCAATTTGTTCAGGAGTCGGTGTTGTAAGACTTGACAATCTATCAAACAATTGTATCTGTAGTTCTTCAAGTGTTGGTTCCTTTGGCTTTGATGGTTGGGTTTGTAGGACGAGTGGAATTGTAGCGACAACATTTTTTAGAAGATCGTCGATGTTTGGATCGAGATATTATTTGACTTTCTTGGATGTGATTCTGGGCAAATACTTTTTCAGGTATTCTTCCGTATTTCCCTTGATAGCAGTGAACATCTTATCCTGAATGTCATTGGAGAGGAACTCATCAACTTGAGCTTTTGTGCTTCGAAGCTCGTTCACTTGTCCAACAAGACCGGTAACCATATTTGTCAATGTTTCAATCTGCTCTAGAATCTTGTTATGTTTCTTTATTCGTGCATGCTTCACGACCTGTTTGACCTTCATTGATGCTTGTGAGACCAAAGGATTTATTGGTTTCTTGATGTATTTGCTTGTGGATGTTGTATGTGTTGGTGGTGGAGATGAATGAGTTGAAGACTCAATGATATTTTCTTTAATGGTTTTGTCTTTTGGTGAGGTTGGTGGAGAATCTGGAGATGTGTCATCAGGACTTGGAGGAGATGTTGGAGGGGATGTTGGAGGTGTCTATATGTAGTTTTCAGTTTCCTTTTCTAACTCCTCCTACTCTTTCCGTTTCTTCTCTTCCTCTTCCTTAGCTTTCTTTTCTAGCTCCATCTCTTCAGCAGCCTTTTGCACGTCTTCATCTGTTACTAACTCCATATTGTCATCATTGTCTTCATCATCCATAACAAAGTCATCAGTGTGATGAAATTCTTGTTGGTCATCTTCGGTGGCCATCTCTGTGTCTCCTTCCTTACCGGGTTGATTAACCAGATCAGAGGAGACAATCTTTGAAGAACCTTCACCCTCACTAGGTCGATTATCCGGAAGAGGTTGGGAGACATCACCAGCATGTCCTGACCCACCGGGTTGATTAACCGGAATGATGAGGGTTTGAACAGCAGGTGAGGTACTCTCCTTTGACTTCTTCTTTAATTTCTTCGTGTCTACCACCTCGGTTTCCATATCACCTCCCTTAGGTCTGATCATCACCAAAATCTTTTTCAATGTCTTCATCCATTTTCTTCTTGTCATCATGCATTTTCTTCCTTCTCCTCTCTTCATCAGATGCAAGTGACTCAAGGCTGGCTTCCTGAGCAATTTTGGTAGCAATGTATTCTCTGTAGATCACTAGTTCATCATCCGTTTCAGTCTTAGAACCAGATTCCTCTTCTTCTACAATCTGTTCTTCTTCTGGCTCAGGCTTAGCAACTTTTACAGGCATATATCTTTTCTTTAGTTTTGGCGGTGCAGGTTTCTTTTGCTTTGTTGTGCTTGTCGTGCTTCCAGTTTTGCTACCGCGTTTGCTTTGGTTTTTGACTTCAGAGGGTTCAACTTCATAGTGAAGGAAGCCTACCCTTCCAACCTTGAATGCTTCATCATACTTCTTATAAGCAAGTGTTTTCTGGATTTTGTCGGTAAGAAGAGAGTCAGGAAGTCTCTTCCCTTCTTTGCGAGTGCTTCCTTTCGGGATGTAGATTTTGTTGACCGTTTTGTCCATTGCGAATAGATGCTTCTCTTGATCTTCTAGACGATGAGGGATGTCTTCATTGTCATCAAGGAGATGGTGGATGAGTAACTTGGTGAATCTGACAAAAGGAATCTTGGTGAATGGAGTGAGGTAATGACTCTGGATCTGAAAGACTATGTCTTCCCAAATAAGTTAAGCGTAATCAATTTGTTTCTGATTCACTATTCTCCAGAAGATTTGCAAGTAAGAAAGACGAGGATGCTCATGGCCGTTGTCTCTTCCGGAAACTGATCGAGCCAAAATGTAGTAAATTGTCCTCCAAGGTTGAGGAATGAACTTGGCCTCGACTTTGGAAAATGATTTGAGTGGTTTGTTTGGTTGTACGTCATATCCAATTTCTAAAAGGAAGTTAAGAACGACTTCTTCTAAGGTAGTAGGATGAAACTTCTTGTTTTGGTGCAGGAGCTTCGGGCAGAAGTAAGACTTTTTGAAGATAATTGACATCAACAGTGATTTCTTTTCTGTCCAGTGTGCAGGTTAATGAGTCTTCTGTCATATCCAGCTTGATTGTGTGCCACATCTGATGAATGTAGAACTCAGGAATGAATGAAGACTTATCTAGCATGCTCCATAATTGTGTAGTTTAAGAACTTCAATTGCTATTTGACACGAAGATTTTGCACACTTGATCTGGTGAAATTCAACACGTGCGTTATTCTTGTCAATTTCCACATCATAATCTTGTGGAAAAGTGCTTTCTTTTGTGAGCATGGGAAGTGATTGTTGAGCAGTCATTTGTGAAATCTGAAACATCAATCAAAGACACAAATATGCAGGATACATGAAAGTTAGCACATTGTTAAAGTTGAGATCATTCATGTGTCCAATTCCTTGCATCATTGATTTTATTTATATAATAATTATAAACTTTGCAAATCTAAAAAAATTTGTGACTTAGTGTTATGCTAAATTAACATTGTTTTTTATAACATTTTATGAACTTTGAGCAATTGTAATTATCGTCCAATTACAACACTTTCAATTTCGATGAAATTCCAATTACAACATTTTCAATTTCGATGAAACTCATTCAATTGCGACAACTTGTGATTTTATCTAAATTTCGATAAAATTATGATCAATTCCGACAAGGTTAATGAATTGCGACAGATTTGTTCAATTGCGATAAGTTTGGCCAATTGCGATGGAACATTGAACAATTGTGATAACTTTGACCAATTGCGATGAAACTTGAATTTCGATAAAACTTAGTCCAATTTCGATGAAATTTTGTCCAATTTCGATAAGTTTTGTGCAATTGCGACAAAGTTATCCAATAGTATGAGTAGAAGATCTGGGCTGAGGAACCACATACTCCTTTCTGATTCTTCTCCTGTATGTTTGTAAAATGTTAGGTTGTGAGGTTGTTGGAACAATTGTGGGTGTGTGTTGGGACTCAACTGGTGTTGTTGATCCTTCACCCTGAACAGTTTCACTTTGAACAAGCATTGTTGAAAATAGTGGTACTTCTATCCCATTGTAACCCTTAGAACTCGTCCGCATGTTACTAAAAAGTTTTTGAGTAAGAGTAGGAATTTTATAAGCTGTTTTATGAGATAGAAGCAAATTCTTGTGTTTGTTCATAAACAATTGAATAAATCTTGGATATATTAAAATTTTGTATTTGCTATCCAAGTTTTTCACCATACCATCAAAAATCAATTTTGAAAAGTTAAAAGTCCTGTTTGTGGCTAAACAAATAAGAGCAGTTGCAATATTACTACTAAATTGCTCCCAAGAAGTTTTCTTTGGACTTAAACAGTGTAAGATGGTATGAATGAGAAATCTCCATTATGGGGCAAAGTATCCTTTTTGAAAAGTTAGTTTATCAGAATTTGACTCATACTCCATCCTGGAAAGATTTTCAAAAATTTCAGTATTAGGCAAAGAACTAATACCATCATCATCTGCTAGTTTGAGATGTCTCCTAACAGATGACTCTGTAATAGTTATAGTTTTGCCATCAACTGTAGCAATTAATTCTTGTTCTCCATTCTCAATTGTTCTGATAGTAGCAGTTTGCCAAAACCTTTTGATTTGAGAAACATAGATAGTAGAATTCTCAGTAAGAGCATACCTGATGTGGCTAGCATTAAGAAATTTCACTATCTGATGAAAAGCTTCACTCCCTGCTGGGTTCTCCAAATAAGCAACCATATGTTATGTTTTTCGCAAAACTCCAAATTCGCCATTAAGTTTACTAAAAATTGGATTAGAGTGTTGGGGAATGTTTGTTTAAGAGAGTATGTGCGTTTGGCAAAAGCAATTGAGATTATATATAGAATGCTTAGGGTTTCAATTGGACCGACTTAAGAATTTGTTTCTTTATCTTGAGTAAATCGTATAAGGTAAAGAAAGATTATGAATATCCAACTTAGGAAACCTATAAGCAAGGGAAGGTAACGAAATTATCTCAACGGTTATAATCAAAAAACGGTTATGCCCAAACAGCACTAACGGTTACCCAGCAGTACAAAGTTTTAGCCTAGCAGTACTAAGTTTTGCCTAGCAGTACAAACTTTTGCAAAAACTTTTTCTCAGCAGTATTAACCCAATATTCTTTTAAAACAATATTGAACTCATACATTTGGAAGGGATTAAGTGTAAAGGAAGACACTTAATCAATTCGGTTGCATTTAACCTCTGGTTGTATGAGAACCAATAATTTTTAGTATAAAAACTGCCTATGATCTGATAGACTCATTAAAAGAGCCTTCTTGACAGGGTTTCCATCTCGTGGCAGGTGTTACCTCTAACACAAAAGTATTAGATTCACGTTTGCTCGCTGTTCTCTATACCAGATGTCCTTGGACTACCACACTATCAAATGATAGAATGGAAAAGAGTGAGTTAGCTCAGCTACAATCTGACTAACTAAAGACCATCAATTCATATTCAAAATACCACCTGATAAACATAGGCTGATTTCAAGAAAAAGATTTTAAAGAACCTCCTAACTCAGGTGTAAAACCTTTGTCAAGTGATCCCCAAATCCTTTCTATCATGAATCCATCATTTACAAACAATCCACCACTGTTGCTTCTCACACAGCATCAATTCCAATCATATTGCTTGCTTATCCTATAAATGTTAGTCTAAAACCAAGAAAACACAAACCAGAGCATTTCCTTCAAAACTGTCACACCCCCAAATACCTGATTTGCAGTGGAATGGAATACCTGGGCGCGACTGCCATAACATCACAGTTACAGTTATATTGAACGACCTAAAGTGTCATTTTAAAAATACATCGTTTGATTTCATAAAGCATTCAGAGTTTACAAAATATAGGTCCCAAAACATAATTCAAGTTTGCGGAAATAAGTTTGTTACAAACCAAACGATAGTTTAAAGTGCATATAAATACAAGTGAGACGCGTCGTCACCGCGAATCTATGATATGTCCACATGCAAGCCATGATTCGAATGCCTTAATTACCTGAAAATACATTGCTAAAATGGTCAACAATAAAGTTGGTGAGAATCATAGGTTTATGTAAATGTTTTGTACGATATCCAGAAGTATAAAGTTAAGTGTGACAATATCGCCATATGAAGTTAAGTGTGACAATGTAGCAATGTAATTAAAATAATACAATTGCTATAAGCTCATGACCCCGAAGCTAGACTAATAATGTATGCCCCAACTTAGTGTTTTGCCAGACACTCTATTATGATTCAAATGATATGCGTTCGTAGACTTAGTTGGAGCTACCAACCCGAACGGAGGAGTCACCCTCAATAGATCTATTCACTCACCCTAGCTTAATGTCAATTAACGGTTCATGATAAATAAAAAGGGGACTGTAACTTGGCAATGTGGTAACTTAAGCAATGTAACGGAATTTAATGTACTTGGACTCGCAATAAAATGTTGTGCAATGTATTCTCCCCAGTAAGTTTGAAATGAAATATTAACTTGAAAAATGGGCCTATGAAAACTCACTTGATGCAATGGTTATGATAACAATAGTGGATACACTGAAATGAGGCGCAATCTCTAACCGCAACCTAATATGAATGATATGATCTAATGTAAGTCATGAATTGATGCTACACATGCAAATACGTATGTTATCGATATCACTCGTGAAATTTGGAAATAATGTTTATCGTCGAAAAATATATTTTTGACGTCTTGTTAAGTTATAAAACACTTTACGTGTATATATGTTGTAACGACATCCCACGATCGTCGTCTGGTGATTTATCGAAAAAAATAGAGTTTTCCGTCGTAATTTAATATTTTTCAACCACTAATAGAAATGACTAAGTAGCCTCGCAAAACTAGTCGCAAAACGGTGAACATTGAGCGTTAGGATATAAACTCAGCGGTTTTATAAAGCTTGTAACAACATCTTAAATTCGTATCATTGAAATTTTGTCCATACGAGTCCCGATCATAAAGAAAAATAATGGTTAAGTTAGTTAGTCGAGCTAAATTGGCTGTTTTTGTGCAGTTTTCGGGTATATTGGGAAGGTCGTATCTTACTCGTTACAAGTCCGATTGACGAACGGCTGATCAATTTGGAAAATAGGCCGGGAGTACTAGATTTTACCTCAAGGTGTTAATGTCTCAAAATGACACGATCAATGAGAAAAACGGCTCTCAACATGGTTACTCGAAAAAACCGTTTTACCCTTAGAAACATTTTTAATAAAAAGCTGATAAAAATGTGTTGTGAACGTCGGGTTTCAAACGCTTGTATCTCGGTCATTATAAGCTCGTTTTCTACGTTCTTTATGTCTTCGGCTTCGTATTACAGCGAACTAATAGATTTTTGATATGTCGGCTCATCTAGTTCGCGTTCAACGCCTCGTTTTAACTATGGAAAATCGTGTAACAGCCCACTATTTTTCAGAAATATAGTTTTCGTCGTTAAAATTGTAATTAACATATCATTCTCGTCGTAAGCTCGTTTTTACTCATTCCAGCGGCCACGACTTCGTTTTTGAGTGTATTTTCTAAATATGTAAGCCAAAATAACCCATGATCTACTGAAATTTCTTGAATTTGCAAAAATGGACAGACCCTCATCTATATTTTGTTAAAACCATTTTTACTACTTCAAGACTTGAACAATTCCTTCCAATCAATACCAAAGCTATTCTAAACCTACCATACACCTTCCTAGGGTGTCATGGGTTCCTAATCTTTACCAAAAATGATGGAGCTCATAAGATCACTAATAAAATTCTTTAAATTCATTTTAGTGACAAAAATAAGTGGTAAGTGGTATATAACATAGATATATTTGCATGCTTTGCTACTAGCTCATAAAAATAAATTAAGTAGGAGTGTAAATGAGTAGAAAAAAAATACTTAGAACACTTACTTGAGGTTGATGAATTTTTGAGGTTAATGACTTAGTTATTTCAAGGTTTTTATTTCAAAACCCAAACAAGAAACACTAATTGAGTTGTAAAATCACTTGATCTTGAAAATGTTATGGTTTCTCCTTGTTCTTGATCTTGGCCGAATTCTCCACAAAGAGAGGATGAAGATAAAGCTTTTTATTTTACTTGAAGTATTATGAAGTGTTTGTAGTTATAATATCTAGTTATAGGAATTTTTGGTCAAAGTAATCAAGTAAATCATGACTTAGGGGGGGCATGGGGCGTAAAAATGGGGAAAGGGGGATGAGGTGTGTGGGCTATTAATTGATCTTGTCTCAAGTGTGTAATCTAGCTAGTTTTAGATGTGTTTAGGTTAGTTTTTAGCTAGGATATTGTGTTATCGGGTACTGAGTTAGCTAGAAATAAATTTTGATGGAACAAAATAAAGTATGACAAAGTCATAAAAATTATAAAATCACATTCCTTGCGAGTATTGGGTGTCCAATTAGTTATCATGTTGCAATTTCGTAAACCGTCGTAGTTATAAGCTTTTAACGGTATATATAGCAAATAATTTCAAAACACCGGGTAAACTAGTAATATAATTTTTATATCACTGTAATGAGTGTGAAAATATGTTAGGATCATAGTCGGGAGTGTCGGGTATATTGTTCGTAGTAAATGATCGAGTGATAGCGTTTATTTAATAAATAAATATACGTGAATTGAAAATATGCAAACCCATGAATGACCTAATATGAAGATGATGTTACTGATGATATGTAGACTACTCTAGTCTATATGATGTGTCCTTAGTGATGCTCCATGAATACGCAGCTAAACCCTTACGGTTACACGAATTTTGATACCCGTAAACCTAGTTTACAAAATGATGAATGATAACCATGAATAGTGATTTCCCTCTGGGAATGAATAGTGTTTCGTGAATAGTAAAATTTTTAATAACGTTTCAAAGTTGCAAACTGACTTCAAAAATGATGAATAGTAAAATGATGAATAGTGAAATGATGAATAGTAATCTATGAATAGTAAATTTCAAAGTTTGGAAAATGACCTGAAATTACGATTTGTCACAGTCTTCCACCCTAAAAGGAATTCAATCCCTGAATTTTGTTAGTGTTGGTCTCTGGAGTGGATTTGGTGAAAAGATGTGGATATTTGAGTCGCATCTGGTCTTCCCGCTCCCAAGTAAACTCGGGACCTCTTTGAGAATTCCTGCGAACTTTCACGATAGGAATTCGACTCTGCTTCAACTGTTTGACCTCACGGTCCATGATTTCTGCTGGTTCCTCCACGAAATTGAGCTTATCATCGAGTTGAATTCTTCTAATGGAATTTTGAGTGATTCATCTGAAAGACACTTCTTGAGGTTTGAAACATGAAATGTGTTATGTACGCTGCTGAGCTCTGACGGAAGCTCAAATCTGTATGCCAGTCGGCCGATTCTAGCTAGAATCCTAAATGGTCCAATATACCTAGGGTTTAATTTCCCGCGTTTTCCAAATCGTATCACGCCTTTCCAAGGTGAGACTTTCAACACAACTCTGTTGCCAACTTGAAATTCTAACGGTTTTCTTACATCGAGGAATCTTCCTCGTAGATGGTTTGAAAGGTCATTCCTAGAAAAGTCAATAGTGTAGTCTGATTTATCGATTAAATAAGTGGTGTAGATGTCTATGGTGCCTTAGGAAAGTGATGTTCATGGATAGTTTATCTATGTACAAAATTTTTGCTCTTCAATGTTTCAAGTGAAAGTTGCTTTTAGAAAAGGTTTGAAAGGTAATTATTCTTTTCATGACATGATCCTTCCCGAATTATACATAGATGATCAGGCTATGTATAATTGAGGACAAATGATGTAATGCTTGGTTTTGTCCAAATGATATTATGTTTCTCAAAAGTTGAATATCATCAATCATACTGTGGTTGAAACAGCGGCCAAAACAATTTACGTGGTAGGAAAATAGTTTGTAAGACATTTGTGAAACAGTTTATAGAATGGTAACATGATAGCTTGTATGTCACTTGGAAGAGCATTCTGTAGGGTAGTAAAAGTCTACTAGTCTGCCGTAGAATGTAAGTAACTTAGTTCATAATAGGATAGTGGAATATTGTTGCAAAACGGTTGGAAATATGGTAGTGAAATAGGGAGTGTAATAGACGGAGGTGGTGATATCATGGAAATAACAAAAGATACTGGATTCATTAGATAGAAAGGTACATGATACAACGAGATTACAAGAAAGTGCTTAAGATAGACTACTTAAAGAAATACAACCCAAAAGAGCTCCTCATATGGTTTATTATTAAGGCAGAAGTTCCTTGTTCTTAAACATTGTTGTCGTCCTCAACGTTGTTGATGTGCTGGCAATCCCCTCCTCCAATGATATAATCCCTTCCACGAGCTATTCCACCTTGGTTCTCATTTCCTTGATTTCATTGTTTTGGACATTCATTCTTGTAGTGTCCTATCTCCCCACAGCTAAAACATGTTACAAGAGGTTCTTGATTTCCGGCAAGGATTGGAAACTTGCATTCTCTAGTCGAATGACCAATATTCTTACAGTTTCCACATGGATTAAGACAATGCCCAGGGTTATGATGAATTTGACACTTGTTGCATTTGGGTAGGGTACCTTTGTAACCTTTCTTTTCAGTTGGGCCTGAAGCATAGGCCTTAGCTACTTCTTGTCTCTTTGGTGGTTGTTGAGTAACATTGCCACCCTGATTGTTGTCCCACTTTCTCTTGTTGTTGTTGTTGTTATAGTTGGTATTGTTTCGGTTGTTGTTGTTACGGTTATTGTTGTTGATTATAGTTCCCTTCTTCACCACTTGAGCCATAAGCTTTTGAGACATTCTGATAGCTTCGTCCAGTGTGTGTGGATCAAAAGCAGTTACATCCCCACTGATGCTGTGTAGTAGCCCACCAATGAAGTTTTCCAACAACTTCTCGTTATCTGAAACCATAGTTGGACATAGCACGGCCAACTCTTGAAATCTCCTGATGTAGGCTTCGATATCATTACCTGTGGTTACTAACTCATAAAATTCTGTTTCTAGCTTCTTCACTTCGGTGCGTGGACAAAACTTCTTAGTCAGTAGCTTCTTGAATTCTTCCCACGTGAGCTTGTAAGCGTTTTCCATACCAATAGGCTGTGCATAAGAATTCCACCATGACATAGCGTCATCAATGAGTTTACCATACCTTGCAATCATTTGGACAATTGCATAGAAGAAATACAGATTCTGTCTTCTCAATCCAACGGATCATAGCAGTGGCTCCTTCAGTGCCTTTGAATTTTATGGGATTGCCGTTCTTAAAGTCCTTGTATGTACATTTGCGAACATTGTTACCATTAGCAGCCAGCCCGGCAGCTTCTGCTATTTCTGCCAGAGAAGCGGCTTCAACAGCCCGAGCAGCTACGGCCTCTCTTTCTGCTACTAGTGCTGCTTCTATACTATCTGCAACAAGTTTTCGGATGGCAGCTGGTGTCATCGCTGGAGTAGTTTTCTTTGGCGGCATAATTCTTCATAATCATAAAAGATAACAATAATGAGAACTCACAAACAGAAATGATCATCATACACAATATATACAACCACAACATGGATGAATACAATGAAATCACATCGAGAAACAACCACAAAATATCATAAATATAATCACAAAACACATGAATATAATACATGAAAATTTCGGCCTACATGGACCGATATCATAGATAGCACAACCATTCCTACATAGTAGAGTCAACACTTGATACATTTTGTTTGTACAACAACCAAAATACTACAAGTTCTTTAACTATGTCACACACCTCATGACTAGGAATATAATAGTAAAAGCTAGCATGATATAAGTCTAACCTAGGCATCTCCTGGTGCTCCGCCTGATCGAATCTGAAGCTCCCGGATCTCTGCAGCTATTCTGACCATAATCTCCTCTAGATGCTGAATCTGAAGCTGAGTAGCAGCATCCCTGCTCTTCAAAGTAGCAATACTCACACGTGCTGAAACTAACTCGCCTGCCTGTCGCTGCTGCTCCTCCTGTGACAACTGGGCTCTGTCAAACAACTCTGGAATCTCCTGCCTTAGTTCAGTGATGCGCTCACGATCCTCCTACTGTCTAGTCTCCAAACCCTGATAGGAAACATCAATGGAAACCTTGCCTAAAACTAAACCCTCTATTTCCTCCTCCATTGCCTCTACTTGGCTCAAAGGAATCTCCCCTAACTGACCTAAGGTCTTGTCAATATGCTCCTGCTGATGGTCTAATCGTGTCTCAAGTGTAGGAGCAGTAGGCTGTCTAGCTGCAGCAGCTCTAGAACTCTCACCGACCTCAAACCTACTCGGTGGTGTTGTCTCTATAGTCTTAGTAGTAGCTGGTGATGGTGTGTCAAATCGTGCGCGCTTCTTGAGCGGCAAGTCAGATATGGGTGTAGGGTCTCTGAGATGTGATGGTGCTGGTGGTGCTCCAGGTGATGGTGAGGATGGGGATAATGATGGTAGAGATGATGGTGTACAGAATACTACCCTCTTTCGCGCTGTTAAACGGCGTCTGAGAGGATAAGATGAAGTAAACACTATGGGACGACCACTAGTGTTAGGGGTAAGTGATGGTGGTGGTAGTGGTACATAAGCGGCAGGTGATCTAAGAGTAAGATAACGTGATAAGGGTGGTGTAGGTGCAACTTCGCCCTCCTCAAAGGGTTCAGTCTCAGCATCGGATGGTATGGGTGATGAGTCTGGTGTAGGATCAACTGATGTTAGAATTATAGTAGGTGGTGACGAGACATCCTCCATGTCAGAGTCTGAAGTGATGATGATAGGATGAGTGTCTGAAGACATCTCTGTGACAATCGACGTGAAATGAAAGTAAATAACCCGCGTAATGTATGTATGAAACCGCACGTATAGTGAAGATGCACTTATGATGAAATGATAAGATGCTATGATGATGTGGTTATAGTCTAGGGTCCGTGATACAACCTAGTTCGCTATAACCTTAGCTCTGATGCCAATCTGTCACACCCCCAAATACCTGATTTGCAGCGGAATGGAATACCTGGGGCGCGACTGCCATAGCATCACAGTTACAGTTACATTGAACGACCTAAAGTGTCGTTTTAAAAATACATTGTTTGATTTCATAAAGCATTCAGAGTTTACAAAATACAGGTCCCAAAAGATAATTTAAGTTTGCGGAAGTAAGTTTGTTACAAACCAAACGATAGTTTAAAGTGCATATACATACAAGTGAGACGCGTCGTCACCGCGACTCTATGATATGTCCACATGCAAGCCATGATGCGAATGCCTTAATTACCTGAAAATACATTGCTAAAATGGTCAACAATAAAGTTGGTGAGAATCATAGGTTTATGTAAATGTTTTGTACGATATTCACAAGTATAAAGTTAAGTGTGACAATGTCGCCTTGTGACAATGTCGCTATGTAATTAAAATAATACAATTGCTATAAGCTCATGACCCCGAAGCTAGACTAATAATGTATGCCCCAACTAAGTGTTTTGTCAGACACTCTATTATGATTCAAATGATATGCGTTCGTAGACTTAGTTGGAGCTACCAACCCGAACGGAGGAGTCACCCTCAATAGATCTATTCACTCACCCTAGCTTAATGTCAATTAACAGTTCATGATAAATAAAAAGGGAACTTTAACTTGGCAATGTGGTAACTTAAGCAATGTAACTGAATTTAATGTACTTGGACTCGCAATAAAATGTTGTGCAATGTATTCTCCCCCGTAAGTTTGAAATGAAATATTAACTTGAAAAACGGGGCTATGAAAACTCACCTGATGCAATGGTTCTGATAACAATAGTGGATACACTGATATGAGGCGTGATCTCTAACCGTAACCTAATATGAACGATATGATCTAATGTAAGTCATGAATTGATGCTACACATGCAAATACGTATGTTATCGATACCACTCATGAAATTTGGAAATTATGTTTATCGTCGAAAAATATATTTTTGACGTCTTGTTAAGTTATATAACATTTTACGTGTATATATGTTGTAACGACATCCCACGATCGTCGTTTGGCGATTTATCGACAAAAATAGAGTTTTTCGTCGTAATTTAATATTTTTCAACCACTAATAGAAATGACTAAGTAGCCTCGCAAAGCTAGTCGCAAAACGGTGAACATTGAGCGTTAGGATATAAACTCAGCGGTTTTAGAAAGCTTGTAACAACATCTTAAATTCGTATCATCGAAATTTTGTCCATACGAGTCCCGATCATAAAGAAAAATAATGGTTAAGTTAGTTAATCGAGCTAAATTGGCTGTTTTTGTGCTGTTTTCGGGTATATTGGGAAGGTCGTATTTTACTCGTTACAAGTCCGATTGACGAACGGCTGATCAATTTGGAAAATAGGCCGGGAGTACTTGATTTTACCTCAAGGTGCTAATGTCTCAAACTGACTCGATCAATGAGAAAAACGGCTCTCAACATGTAATTAACGTATCTTTCTCGTCGTAAGCTCGTTTTTACTCATTCCAGCGGCCACAGCTTCGTTGTTGAATGTATTTTCTAAATATGTAAGCCAAAATAACCCATGATCTACTGAAATTTCTAGAATTTACAAAAAAGGACAGACCCTCATCTATATTTTGTTAAAACCATTTTTACTACTTCAAGACTTGAACAATCCCTTCCAATCAACACCAAAGCTATTCTAAACCTACCATACACCTTCCTAGGGTGTCATGGGTTCCAAGTCTATACCAAAAATGATGGAGCTCATAAGATCACTAATAAAATTCTTTAAATTCATTTTAGTGACAAAAATAAGTGGTAAGTGGTATATAACATAGATATATTTGCATGCTTTGCTACTAGCTCATAACAATAAATTAAATAGGAGTGTAAATGAGTAGAAAAAAATACTTAGAACACTTACTTGAGGTTGATGAATTTTTGAGGTTAATGACTTAGTTATTTCTAGGTTTTTATTTCAAAACCCAAACAAGAAACACTAATTGAGTTGTAAAATCACTTGATCTTGAAAATGTTATGGTTTCTCCTTGTTCTTGATCTTGGCCGAATTCTCCACAAAGAGAGGATGAAGATGAAGCTTTTTATTTTACTTGAAGTATTATGAAGTGTTTGTAGTTATAATATCTAGTTATAGGAATTTTTTGTCAAAGTAATCAAGTAAATCATGACTTGGGGGGGGGGACATGGGGCGTAAAAATGGGGAAAGGGGGATGAGGTGTGTGGGCTATTAATTGATCTTGTCTCAAGTGTGTAATCTAGCTAGTTTTAGATGTGTTTAGGTTAGTTTTTAGCTAGGATATTGTGTTATCGGGTACTGAGTTAGCTAGAAATAAATTTTGACGGAACAAAATAAAGTATGACAAAGTCATAAAAATTATAAAATCACATTCCTTGCGAGTATTGGGTGTCCAATTAGTTATCATGTTGCAATTTCGTAAACCGTCGTAGTTATAAGCTTTTAACGGTATATATAGCAAATAATTTCAAAACACCGGGTAAACTAGTAATATAATTTTTATATCACTGTAATGAGTGTGAAAATATGTTAGGATCATAGTCGGGAGTGTCGGGTATATTGTTCGTAGTAAATGATCGAGTGATAGCGTTTATTTAATAAATAAATATACGTGAATTGAAAATATGCAAACCCATGAATGACCTAATATGAAGATGATATGTAGACTACTCTAGTCTATATGATGTGTCCTTAGTGATGCTCCATGAATACGCAGCTAAACCCTTACGGTTACGCGAATTTTGATACCCGTAAACCTAGTTTACGAAATGATGAATGATAACCATGATTAGTGATTTCCCTCTAGAATGAATAGTGTTTTGTGAATAGTAAATTTTTTGATAACGTTTCAAAGTTGCAAACTAACTTCAAAAATGATGAATAGTAAAATGATGAATAGTGAAATGTGAATAGTAAATTTTGAAGTTTGGAAAATGACCTGAAATTACGATTTGTCACAAAAACGGTATTAATTTTGACTAACAGTTTTAACTTAGCAGTACTAGTTTGCACTAGCAGTATTAAATCAACAGTCTAGCAGTATTAACATCTAACAGTAATAATCCTTTACAAAACTTCACAAAGATACAAAGAGATTAAAAGTTTATGGATTTTGCATTCCAATACTTGCAACCAAGTACTGAAACCTTCCAACATAAAGACCTTTTGTAAGTAAATCTGCAAAATTGTTATCTTTGTGTATTTTAACAACTTGAATTAACTTTTTGTCATTACAGTCTCTTATAAAATGATGTCTAATCTCTATGTGTTTTGTTTTAGAATGTAAAACAGGATTTCTAATAATACATATGGTACTGTTATTATCAATATTAATCATGGTGTGCATAAAATTATACCCATAATCTAGCATTTGATTTTGAATCCAGAGTACTTGTCCACAACAACTTGCAGCAGCCACATATTCAGCCTCAGTTGTAGAATTGGCAACCACAGTTTGCTTCTTACACTGCCATGATATCAATCTGCACCCTAGGAACTGACAACCTCCTGTTGTTGACTTCCTATCTAAACTTGCTCCAGCATAATCACTGTCACTATATGCCACCAGATCAAATGGAGAATCTCTAGGAAACCAAAGGTCTAATTTAGGTTGGCCTTTGAGATACCTAAAAATCCTTTTCACAGCATGTAAGTGTTAAACCTTAGAAGTGACTTGAAATCTGGCACATGCACATACAACAAACATAGTGTCTGGTCTAGATGATATAAGATACATCAATGATCCAATCATTGACCTGTAGAGATGAACATCAACATCATCACCATCTAAGTCTTTGAGCAAAGGCTTGTCTGGATCCATTGGGGGTGCTAGTTGTCTTAACATCTGTGTACCCAAATTTCTTCAAAATATCAGCTACATATTTATCGTGACTGATAAATATACCATCTTCCTTTTGCTTGACATGTAATCCTAAGAAGAAATTGAGTTCCCCCATAGAACTCAGTTGAAACTTGTCATGCATCAGTTTCTCAAACTCAGTATACATCCCCTTCTTCGTAGAGCCAAAAATAATGCCATCAACATAGACCTGGACAAGCAGAATACCCCCTTTTTTCCTCTTGATAAACAATGTTTGGTCTATCTTTCCTCTGTGAAACCCATTGTCCAATAAGTACTTGGCCAAGGTTTCATACCAGGCTCTTGGAGCTTGATGCAAACCATAGAGAGCTTTCACCACCTTGTAGACTTTTTCTGGATAGTCAGGATCTTCAAACCCTGGTGGTTGAGTAACATAAACCTCTTCCTCAATTGTACCATACAGGAAAGCACTCTTCACATCCATCTGATACACCATGAATCCTATAAAAGAAGCATAAGCTAAGAACAGCCTTATTGCCTCAATTCTTGCTACAGGGGCAAAAACTTCATCATAGTCTATGCCTTCTTCTTGAGTAAAACCCTGTGCAACCAGCCTTGCTTTATTTCTAATGACAATTCCTCTCTCATCTTTCTTGTTCCCGAACACCCATTTTGTACCAATTGCCTACAAGCTTAAACTGCTTCGACCCATGATGGGTCACTTAGAGCTTTGGTTATTTTCTTGGGTTCTTCCTGAGATAGGAAACAAGCAAATAACAAGTATGAAGGTCTTCATGAGTTTTCCCTTCATAAACAGCACTTATAAAACCTTGTTCATTTGTATCCTTTGTCATTGTCATTCTTCTTGTCTTTACACCAGACTGTACATCACCAATCACAAGATCAAGTGAATGATCTTTGTGAATTCTTGTATTTGGAGTTGTAGGAGCTAGATAAGTGTTAGGCATGTTGTTCAGATCCACTTCATCATCATAGAAATCAGCAACAGTAGTAACTGTTGGGCTAGGAGTACTATCATTTGGCCCAGCAGTACTAACATTTGGCCCAGCAGTACTAACATCATCAGTAATGTTTTCAAGATTCTCTTGATCATCAACTCCACTTTCTTTATTTCCATATTCAGAACCCTTCTTTTCAGCATCATTAGAAGGTTGTGGTTCATCATTGCCAACATCCTTTGAAGATAAATCAAACAGTGAACCATCTTTCCACAGTGGCATCATAAAGTAGTCTTGGCTAGATCCTGTCTCCATGCTAGATTGACCTGCATCAAAACTATCTTTGGTACCTGCAAAATCATTAGAGTTTGTACCTGCAACAACTAGCACATAATTCATTGATTATGTTAGCACATCAATATCAAATAGCCACTTAGGACCTTCTCTTGCAACACTAGGCTTATTCTCTAAGAATTCCACATGCAAGTTTTCTTCTACCTTCTTGGTTCTAATGTTGTATACCCTAAAAGCCTTACTATTCATAGAGTAACCAACAAAGAATCCATCATCAGACTTTCCATCAAACTTGCCCAAATGATCTATGGTATTCAAAATTGTAACATGACATCCAAATGGTCTCATGAAGCTTAGAGCAGGTTTTCTACCTCTAAGTAGTTCATAAGGAGTCTTGTTGTGAGGCTTTACTACTAAAACCCTGTTCTACACATAGCAAGCAGTATTAACTGATGCAGCCTAAAATGTAGTAGGTAACTTAGAGTCAGCTAACATGGTTCTAGCAGCCTCAATCAGTGTCCTATTTCTCCTTTCAGCAACACTATTCTGCTGAAGAGTTCTAGCTACACTAAATTCCCTCTTAATACCTTTTTTATCACAAAACTCATTCATAACTCTATTCTTAAACTCTGTTCCATTGTCACACCTGATTATTTTTACTTTCTTATCAGATAGATTTTCTATCTCAGTAATAAAGCTCTTAAGGATGCCACTAGTCTCATCCTTGGTTGCTAAAAAGAAAACCCAAGTAAACCTCCTATAATCATCAGTGACAACAAGACAATATTTCTTATTCATCAAGCTACTCACAAAAGTTGGACCAAACAAGTCCATATGTAACACGAATAAAGGCTTTGTAATAGAGTTTTGAATCTTGGACTTACAAGTGGCTTTGTGTTGCTTTCCCTTAATACAAGCCACACAAGTTTGATCATTTTCAAAACGTTTTTATGGTAAACCTCTTACAAGGTTATCCTTAACAATTTTATTAATGGTTTTAAAATGTACATGACCAAGCCTCCTATGCTAAAGCATTGATTCATCCAATGTGGCCTTTGCAACAAGAAAAGTTAAACTCTCTTTAGGAACAATATTCTTCATATCAACACTATACATGTTATTCTTTCTAGGAACTTTAAGTAACAACTGACTTTCATCAGCTAACTTATAGTCAGGAGACAGAACAAAACATTCAGTTTCAGTAAAAAGAACACTGTTCTTTTTGTCACACATCTGTGAGACACTAAACAGGTTAAACTTTAACTCTTGAACAAAGTACACATCTTCAAAATCAAGCTTACCAGTTCTGATAGTACCTTTACCAGTAATCCTTCCTCCTCTGGCTCCTCCCCCAAAGGCAACATATCCACCATCAAATTCAATGAAGTCTGTGAGATAGGACATGTTCCCAGTCATGTGCCTTGAGCATCCACTGTCAAAATAGCCTGGATCTTCTTTTTCTTGTTGTGGATGATCCTGCACATAAAAATAAGGAAATTAGCTTCCTTTGGGGACCCAAGCCATTACTGACTTGGATCTGCCTCGTGCATCAATATAATTATGTTTCTTCAATACAATTGATGCACTATCAAGTTTGGTAGGTCTCCAAACCCAACATGCTGAGGCCTTAACAACATTGCTCCCATTTGCCCTAACATCATTTACTACTGCTGAATTTGGCCTAGCAGTATTAACTCTTTTATTAACAGTATTAACCTTTTTCTCAAAACTCATGTTGGTAAATGTTGTTTTCTTATAAAAGGGCCTTTTAACAGTTTGTTGTGCTGATTTAGAAAAACATGATGTTGGTTTAGCACTAAAAACTGTTGATTGGGGTAAGTAGTATTAACAGGCCTAGCAGTATTAAATGTTTTTAGGCCAGTTTTCATCAAAACTGTTCTTGGAGCCATGCTTCTGTGAACACTGGGGTGAGCCTTTTTATCAAAACAGTTGTAATTCACCCTTGTATTAGCATTCCCAGATACCCTTGTATTCCTATATACCATCCTTTCCCTTTGATGGTAATTGCAGTTAGCCCGCACATGGTCAAAACTACCACAAACAAAACAGGCTTTATTGTACATCACAAATTTACTTCCTAGCTGTTAAGACTTTTGATTATTCCAATTTCTCTGATTTCCCCTAGGACTATGTGACCTGTACATCTCTGCATACTTAACTGTTTTCCTAGCTGGTTTCTCTTGTTGTTTAGGTTTAATAGATTCTACCTTAGTAACAGCAGGAAAGACAGTTTTCTTCTCTACCTCATCATCTGACACCAATTTCTCAACTAATGGGGTATCAAATGATTCACTAACCTCTTTAAAACTTTCTTCACTATCACTTTTACATTCAGTCTCAGGCTTTTTGAGCTCCTCTACACTAGTATTTGACAAATCAAGTTTTGGGGTTGGAAATAACACAGTATGAGGTGGTGCAACAACCTTATATCCTATACCCGTCTTGAATTTATCAATAAGCTGACACTGAACAATCTTATCTATACTTTTAAATGACCCTGCATATCTCTCTATATTTACTTCAATTTCGTCTTTTTCCTTCTTAAGCTTTTCTAACTCATTTTTAAGCTCACCTATTTCTAAGGGGCTGTTTCTTTTTTTATCCTGTTTGGAAATGATATCTTTTTGCATAATGGTATCTGTTTCGAGTTGGTCCTGAGTGCATAAATTGTGTTTCTTTTTGTTCTTCTCCTGGCCACTCAAGAAAAACAAGAAAGAGAGATATACTCTCTTCTCCCTCCTCTCTCACTCTCACAGCCACACCAACCTCCCAAAAACACCACCACCGCCGCGCCTATCGTCTCACCGACACCACCAAACTAACCACCATCACCTCATCAATCTTATACCACACTACACGCGCCACCGTACACCCTCCACCGCCTTTTTATCACCTCGACGCGCCACCGTTTCTTGATCTAATCACCACCATCGCTTGTACTATTGAAGAAGAAGGTAAGTACCGAGCTACGCGCTGTGGTGACTCAGTGATTGAGTCGAGTCGTGACCTCCGAGTCACGATATATGTTTATCCGATTTGGGTTAGCTAAACACACGGGGAAACTAAAGATTTATTAATAATAAAAACGTGTAAAACTTGTTTGGTATCCGTGTGTGTGGTCGTGTTCGAGTCGTGCGGACCGTTAGGAGGGTGGAGGAGGAACGCCGGTGGGTAGGGATTTGGCAGAAAGAGGTTGAGGTGATGGAGGATCGAAGGATCTGCGAAATGGGTTTCTTTCTTTTGTGTCCTGAATGGGAAGGGGTAGGTTTTTTACACCCTTCTACATTAAGACATGTCCTTTGTAGAAAGTAAAAAAGAAACAAGTCTCATTTCTTTGTGTGAGAGGAAATGTTACCAAAAAGACCATTAAGCAAAAAATAAACACACCCTAAGTCTTTAAAAGAAATATCTCTTTTCAAAACAACAATATCCTCAGTAAAGATAGTTTCATTGTTTTTATAAAAAAAACTAGTTGCTTTTCTACAACAGCTAACCCACTTTTATAATTAGCTAGATTAAACTCAGATTGATTAAAATCTACTCTTAATACATCATAATATTTTTTAAGAGTTTCATAGCTTTTAAGACATGTTTTTGAACAAGTATTATTTGTGTATACCTCAGAGTCAGAAAAAGCCATTAGCGCCATGTTAGTAGGAGCTTCCTCTTCAGCCATATAGCTCCAGTCAAAACCTAACCCATCAATGGCCACCATAGATTTGGAAGAAGTTTCTTCCAAGTTCACAGTCTTCCTAGTGCTCTCTTGATTCCTGGATCCTCTGCCTTCTTGACCTTTGTTCCTTCTATCCTGGTTTCTTGGACCTCTGCATTCTCTAGCAAAGTGTCCCAACTTATGACAGTTGTAACACTCTACCTTTGACTTATCATATCCAGTAGTATCACCTCCATTGATGGTAATCTTCTTATCGGTCTTCTGGAAAAACCTCTTTGCTCTCATGCTCAACAAAGCTAACTGCCACTTCAAATCCATCTTTTCTAAATCATCTTCATGGATTTGCTCTAGGTCTTCATGTACAAGCTGAGACCCATTTTCTTGACTGGCCAAAAATGCATAGACAGTATCATCACTTAAGCTAGCAGTACTAGTTTGTGAACTAGCAGTACTAACTTTAGGGTTAGCAGTACTAACTCCATAAGCAGTAGTAACCTCCTCAGTACTGCTAGTGCCAGGTGATGATACAAATGCCATGTTTTGAGCACTTGAGCTTGAGCTTGCAGGCCTTTTCACCTCTTGTTCAACAATCTTGAAATTGTTGTAGAGATCATCAAAACTCATTGTGTCTAGATCAGGCTTATTCCTCCAGACCACAACATGAGTATTCCACTCAGCAGGCAGACTTCTCAAGAATTTTAAATTGAGATCTTCTTGTGAAATCTCTACACCCAAGACAGCCAGTTGGCTCACAATCTTCTAAAGCCTGTTGAAAATAGAATCAAGAGACTCAGTGCTTGGAGCACTAAAGTTCTCATACATCTGTTTCAGAAGAGTCTTCTGAGTCTTCTTAGTTGCTTCATTACCACCAAAACTTCTTGTTATAGCTTTTACATCATTCTTCTTTTGTTCCTTCTCTTCAGCAGTTACAGGACCTGATACTGTCTGAATTGTGACACCTTCACTTGTTGATGCTTTGGTTGCAGGTTTGAATGAGTTGCCATTCTCTATGATATCCCATAGAGCATAGTCTTGCACTTGAAAGTATTGCTCAATTCTGAGCCTCCACATCTCATAATCACCCTGCTTGAGAATGGGCAATTTAGCAGTGGTAGTGGTTTGAGTTGTTTCAAGATCCATCTCTTCCTGTTAGTAAAGTGTTCTTCTTGTTTCTTCTAGATCAAAGTTTTAGAACCTAAGCTCTGATACCTCTTGTTGATCCCTAACACAGATCGATTCCTTGAGCTTGTAAGGTTAAGTTACCTTGGATAAATCCAAAACAACTTTGTTTGAAACTTTTTGAATGTCAAAGAGTATGCGGAATCTACTCTTCAACACTTATAAGAATATTAATGTAACAGTAAACTTATAGAACAGTAAACTGTATTAAGAACAATATAACCAAAACGCTTCAATATTATTAGAATAATAATACGAGTACTCTGTGTAGTACTAGGGTTTACAACCTTGAAGCTATATCAAAAACACACGTATCAAACACCTTAACCTAGGACCTCCTTTTATACACTAAGGAGTCATTTACAAGATAACTACAAATCTTTTCTAAACTATTAGACTTATACATATCTTTCTAACTATATAGAATATACATTGAATATCTTCTATACTTATCACTTCACACGTCTTTATCTTCTCAGCAGTACTATCTTCATCAGCAGTCTTAAGTTAGTCTGGCAGTACTAACTTTCTTCTAGCAGTACTATCTTCATCAGCGGTCTTAAGTTAGTCTGGCAGTACTAACTTTCTTCTAGCAGTACTAACTGGTTAGTACTGGCAGTTATAATCTTGAGCAGTCTTAAATCTTTGGCTTGGCAGAATTAATTCCCAACATTTACTGAACAAGATTCAAGGTACGCCATTTACGTATGTCATTGTTTCCTTAGATTTTGATTTATTTGAGTAATTTTAATTTGTAACAACTTATTTCAAATGGCTAATTAACATTTATCAGTAGGAATAAGCTACTAAGTTCAATATAAAAGTTGTACCATTAGTTGGATAATGTGTTAAGTTGATATATTTAAGTAGGAATAAGCTACTGAGTAGCAACCTATTTGTCCCTTATCCTTTACATCTATAAATTTTATTTGGGATAATGTATAAATTTGGTATGTTTATTTTTGTCTCTGACCTTTGCATTAGTACGCCCTTATGTTGGTTGGCTTTCTTATTTGCACAACATTTGCAAAAGCATGTTTTTGTTAATATGAAAAATAAAGTGGTAATGGGTAAAGTTGTTGGACTAATTATTATAGGATAAAGGGGTAAAGTTGTTGTGGTTATCATTATTTGAGAATTTTGAGATGTGCATTACCGTCGTGAAAATTAGAGGGTTAATGGGTATTATTTTATGACTTAGGAACGCTGCAAGCGAGCTCAAGAATTTAGGGGATGTTGGAGTGTAATTATGGAACTCATTAGTGTTTATTTGATTTTTTGCATGGGATTTTGATTATATGAGTTATTGATTTATTTATGGGTGACGAAATAACTTGAGGATGTGATTCTTGCAAAGCTGAATGTGAAAGAATTCATGAGTATTAGAAGCAGAGTCTTAATCAAGTTGTCGAAGAGCAAGATCAAAAATCAACAACCTTCACAATATTATAAGTTTTTGAGGAAGAATTTGTGATCCGACTGCATCTTTTTCTTCTGAAGGGGCAAATAAAAAATATCACTGTTTCATGAAGCTTGGGAAAAGATTAGAGCAAATGTAGATATGTGGAGTCAAAAGAAGATTCTCACTATGTGAAAGAACACATATAATAATATCAATGTATGTCTAATTTAAGTATGTTGTATCAAACTTTGGTATTCAATTTATTTTTCTTATGTGTTTATAAATATGCTTTACAACAAACGGAGCAGTAGTTGTTCCAGTTCATTTCATTATTTTTTCATTTTGGTACAATTATTTTTTAAACTTTTATAAACAAAGATGATATCTATTCAGGCTACTACATGAGAAAACTAAGATTGATTCATGTATCTCTTTTGTGAATTTGAACATCAGCCAAAAAAATGCTTTTATTTCATTTAGCGAATTGTGTTACAGTTGAACAATGGTTGTCAAAGGCAACCTATCCCAAAACATATATACCAATGGTTCAAATGGGTTGAAATTGGAAAGTTTTGAGAAATTGTAGATAAATGTGTTTTGGTCAATAATTTATACATTAATTTTTATGATTATGTATACTTGAAATTGTATCTCAACTTGAAATTAATTTATACATTAAGTTTTTTGGTCATATTCTTACATGTGGTATCATTGCAAGGCTCTTAAGTTAACTGTGAACATATGGCTCACTGTCGACTCACGACTAGAAGAAGTCGACGAAATTCGTGAATTTGCTAAATGGATATTAACAGCCGGAGACAGAAAGCTTGGAGAAGCAAACAATGGAGAGGTTGCGATAGATATGCCCTATGATATTCTAATCAATGAGACTAGTGAACTGATACATACATTTATTATTGGTTTTACTTATCCAAACATTTTGTCACATTAATGATCCGGCATACTTTCAAGAAAAGGCGGATAGTAATCTATCAAAAACTACTACAAATGTAGTCTACAAAGAAGTTCATCAAGGTCTATGACCAAGTTTCAAAAGGTATGTACGAATATACATATGATATGTTTTATGACATTTTTTATATTTACATGTATTATCAATCACAAACACCTTTTTACTTGCACTTTTTTTTAGTCTTATTAGGTGCTCAAGAAAAGTTCATTGGCTTATTACTTAATTATCACTCGCTAAATACATCGGCTTTTTAAGACCATGAAAATTGTAGCCCGCGTTCATTGACGTTTATTAGATTAATAGTTACATCCATATTTCTTTACTCACACGCTTAATTTCTTCATGCATTCATTCTTCTAAAAACCCGTGGATTCTACGGGTCTATAAGCTAGTTTCAATATATTCTTGAATTTGTCTGGAAAGAATGATATATTACCTTTTACTAAAACTATAATCCAACTTCCAACATAGACAATGGGATTTTAAAGAGTTTGTGCACAAATTAATCATGGAAGGTGATTGCAACACACTGATCAACTACAATATGGCTTCCATTTAAGCTTTATATACGAGCCAGTTCTCGTATCCAATCAGGAATACAAATTTTTGAAACACATTTATCATTAGCTTCCACCATAATAATAATAATGTCCACCATAGACAAGATCCGAATCTCTGGTCACACTCGCCTCCTTGGAGAAGAGTTTGAAATGATCGTCATTGTGGACTATGCTACTGTGCCATCTTGTTTCTTTATCATCACCAGAGCTGGTATTCGTCTATTTTCAAAGTTGAAACGTCTCTTAAAGCTTGCTTAATGTCTTTCAACCTGTTTTTTCTTGTCTGGTATGCTCGAATTACATGTGCATTATTAAGCGATAATGAAACTCATGTCCGTATGCTTGCATCAGCATCAAATTGAACATCCTAGGACTCACGTCTGCCTATGAACTGGATGTGAAACACTATATTAGTAAATTTATAAGCTGGACCTGCTGTGATCAGATAAATTTCACTAGAAATGAATGTTCCAGTAGTACAAAGTGGCAGGATATAGAAACATTTCTGCAAAGAATGCCAATATAATACTACAATAAACATAAGAAATCGTGTTTCCTTAACGATCAACCCAACTTGTACCAGGAACTTTTTGTATTCTTTTGGTAGTCATTAACTTTCTAAGCTGCTCTGATCTGCCCCACTCCCCAGAAGTGGCAAATATGCTTGCTAGTTGCACGTATGCATCCGGATTCTTTGGGTCAATCATTGTGATTTTCTCTGCGACTTTCTTACCCAAAACTGTGTCTTCATGAGCTGAACATCCTCTTAAAATTGATGACCACATGCTTGCATCAGCATCAAATGGCATATCTGTCAACAAATTTATGGCTTCCTCAAGACGACCAACCCGTGCAAAAAGATCTATCATGCACGAGTAATGTTCGATCCGTGGTTCAATGAAATACTCATGTTTCATTGCATTGAACCATTTTAACCCCTCTTCAAATAAGCCACAGTGATCACATGCAGACAGAACTGCAGTAAAACTAATATCTGTAGGTGTGACACCTACTTTTATCATATCGTCAAATAAATTTAATGCTTCAGGGCCATACCCATTTGTCGCATAACCCATTAACATGGAATTCCATGAAGCTACATCAGATTGCACCATTTGGTCAAAAACTTTTCGGCCATTTTCAATTAACCCGCATTTGCAAAAGATGTCAACAAGTGAGGTAGATACGAAATTTTCAGATTGAAGACCAATAACCAGAGCTCGTGCAAATAACTGTTCACCAAGTTCAAGTGAAGAAATGGTACCACACGCGCTTATCGCACTGGAAAGGCTAAATTGGTCAATTTTAAAGCCTGTTTTATTCAATTCGCTAAAATAGGTAAGTGCTTCAGTTGGGTAACCATTCTGACCTAACCCTGATATCATTGAGTTCCATGATATTAAGCTTTTAGAAGGTATACTATGAAAAACTCGTTTAGCATCTTCACATCTCCCACAATTACAATAAACTGTAATCATTGAATTCAACAAAATTGTGTCATATGTATTTAGCTCACTAAATAACTCACAAGCACTATGAGGTCTTCCACACTTGGCATAAATATCCACAAGCACAGATGCGACTATAAGGTCATGAGTCACTCCAAATTTACAAGCATGTGCGTGCATTTGCATTCCATAATCAAGAACACCTAAACAATCACAGGCACTCAAAACAGTAGCAATACTAGAGGTATCTTCCCGAGTAACATGTCTCCTCATTTCACCGAACAGTAGAAGTGCTTCCATTGCCATATTATTAACAATGTAACCCGCAATCAATGAATTCCATAAAGCCACACATGGGTCATTTTTCATACAAAAAACTCTTTTTGCATCAGCAACTCGACCATTATTACAGTATGCAGATACCAACGACGTTAAAGAAAAATCATCGGGGTACGGAAGACTACGCAACACTAAGCTTGCACTATCCAAATCACCACATTTCCCATACATGTTAACAATTGAACTTCCCAACACCGGATCAAACTTCACCCCTTCAACAATTATCCCAGCATGAATCATCTTTCCCATTTTAAGCGCCAATAAATCAGTACAAGCACCAAAAACCGTAGCCAAAACAAACACATCAACATCACACGGTCCATAACAACCCGACTTCATATCCTTAAACAAACTAATCGCTTCAAAAGACAGCCCATTTCCAGCATACCCATGAATCATTGAATTACAAGCCACCCCATCTTTCACCGCCATCTCATCAAAAAACTTCCTAGCCATATTGAACTTTTGCGCCTTAACAAACCCGGATATAATCACATTCCAAGAAAAGCTATTTTTCTCCGGCATTGCACTAAAAATACGCAACGCCTCTTCCTGGTTACTCGATCTCACATACCCTTCAATCATGGAGTTCCAAGTAAAGTAATTTCGTTGCCGCATTTCATCGAACACCTTGTGTGCATCGTTTAAGTGGGTGCATTTTAAATACATTTGAATTAAACGGTTTGATAAAGTTATGGAAGAAGGGAAAACACCCCTTTTGAGAAATAAGAGATGCAATTGTTTTCCTTGTTTTATTAAGATTTTGGAAGTTATGGTTTGTAATAAACGGGCGCATGAATGTAAATCAAGATTCATATGGCTAAATTTTTCTTTTTTTTGGCGGTAAACGGTGAAAATTATTTAAATAAAATTTGTGACTTTCGTCTTGATTATTTACTATTTTATGTAATTATTTACTTGATATTTAAAGTCTTATTTATGTTTAGCTCAGAGAAGTGCAGATTACACACTCGTTAAAACTAGCTTATTAACATTATAGAATAATGGGGTCATGGGTTGCGTCCCCTTAGAAATTCAAGAGGCAGTGCCCTTGTAGGGCACCGCTGGTTAGGGCCTCGCTCCTAAAAAGGTGGGTAAGGTCAAGGGGAGTCGCCGCTCGCTAGGTGTAGGCAACTACCTTAAAAAGTCTGGGGCGCTACCCATATTACCCAAACCGGCATCCATGGTGCTCAAACAATACTACCCAATTTTCCCACGACAAAGACACTAAACACAACTGTTTACCAACCATTGTGTGATTTCATATTAACCACCAAAATTGTTATAACCGAAATATAACAAACTTTTGGTTTTGGTTATGTAAAAGTTTTGTTTTATCTCTTCCGATAGAACAAAATAAAAGCAATACTCTAACGCTTTTGGATTAATTTCTCGTGACTTGGATTTCAATCGACAATATTTCTTATCCCATTATGGATTTCGTGCAACCTAATATTTTAATGATTCACAAACAACAGAATTCCAAAAATTACTTGAGCAAAACTCATACTTACACCATTTAAGCTTTTTAATAATATAAGTATAAAAAAAAACAAAGTATTGGGAAAACACATTTGCATTGATGTAAAATTATTCATAATATGTACATCGAATCGTGGATGCTCTAACATAGGTCTATAACTCATAGCGGTAAGATAATTTGTCAGTAAAAAAGTCTCTAATAGCTAAATTGCATTGCGGATGTTCAAGCATAGGTCGGCCCGCCCGATGGGGGGGCTAACTTTAAGAATTGTTGAAAAATAAAACAAACAACAACAACATACCCGCCCCCGTAATAGGAAAACAGTTAATAAAAATAACGTTAATTGATATAATATCAAAAACCAAAAAGTTAAGGTGAAATGTCGTTTGCAATACATCCGCAAGGAAACTAAATAATATTGATTGTTTACAAAAAGTAGCTAAGAAATATGAACAAAATGATAGTCGATGAGTTACTTCTTTATAGACAACGTTTGTAAAAATAGGTTTAGGAAATATGAAAAAGTTTATGTTTTGTTTCAACAATAGTGGATCTTCATTTCATTATTACGTGGATGAAATTATGCTAAACCCTAGACCTCTTTATAATTCAAAACATTTAGGTGCAGTTTGTTTTGGAGGTTTTGCACTGTAGGGTTAGACTCACACCCAAAAAGATATGTTTGGTTGCAAAAAAGTGGACCCAGACTTTAGGATGAATGCTAAATATTTTCTATACATCAATCCGATACACAATGGTAGGTTTACAAAAGTTATTGATGTCATTTTTTGTCCTTTTCAAAAGAAGTGGGTCATCACATATTTTATATCACTCATTAATCTTTTAAAACTTATTTTATCATTATAATAAATTTAATTAAGTTTCTTTTAAAGCTAATTACCTAAATAATCCTTGTAAAGAGTGAATTTACAGAACTGAACTTTATTCCTATGTTTTACAAAAATGAACGAAATACGTCACAATCAAACTTCTCTATTTTCAGTCGCCTAGATTACTCGCCCAATATATAAATTACTCGCCAACATTTCATTTAAAACGCCCAATATATAAATCATATATCACAAGTACATAGGCATAGGCATTCATTGTTGACTCACAGTCATATATCACAAGTACATAGGTAGGCATTCATTGTTGACTCAGAAGGATAGGATTCACTGTTGACATTTATTGTTTAAAATGTATATCTTATCTCATTATTTTTGAAATAGGGATTCATTCATTCTTTTTTGAAATAGAGAAACATCCTCTCTAGTGATTATAGATCCTGGATACAAAATGTAGCCCTTGCCCACGCCCAAAATTAAGTACTCACCCAGCAGGTGTCTTTGAGAATCAACTATGTTGCACACAAAGAGCCCAGCCCCTCGCCTACTCTCTCGCCCAGCAGCAAGCATAAATTTCATTCACTCGCCCGTTTACTCGCCCAAATCTCATCTCACTCGCCCTGTACATAAGCCTACTCGCCCACCTTGCCCCCTTCTCGCCCAAACAAAAAACAACACCTTCTCACCCAGAATCTCATCTCACGACAGCTCGCCCCATCATTCGCCCATCATTGCCCCACCTCGCCCATGTGCTCGCCCACCACTCGCTCAGACCTCGCCTTGGCTCAACATTGGACGAAGACTCGCCCAACACTTGGGTGATACACGTGTAGGGTTAAAAACTATTCTACTAATCAATCTGACAGTTAATATTGAAAAGTTCATTTTGGAAAAATATATGTGCGAGGTTCATATTCGCAAAGTACCCCTACAAATGGTTCATTTAAAATTTTTGCTCTTATCTTTTATATATTTTTAATATTATTATATCATTTATATATTTTCTCTCTCATACTTTTTTTCTTAAAACTTACATCAAATCCATATCTAAAACCCTTAACAAACCAAACGGACCCTTAATGCATGTTTTGTGTGAAAGAGTTATAGAAGTTAAAATATTTATATAATTGTAGAAATAAGTTTATGAAAAATGATAAGCATGCCTAATGAATTGTGCTTAAAACAGACCTACTAATCTTCAGTGTTGCAAAAAAAGGTCTACAAGCCGATTAATCATCGGCTAGGCACTAATCAGCCACCAACCTCTTCGATTTGTGCAAATCGGTCAATGGTGGTTAACGGTGATCAATGACCGTCAAACTTATTGGAAACCTGCCAGAATTACCATAAACATGCTGGAAACTTGTTTTAATCACTTTAGTTATTTGTATCTATTAGATGTAATACCCAAAATTTCAAAACGTGCAAAAATTACCAAAATGCCCTTGTAATCAAAAATTCATTTATTAATTAATTAAAACACCAAATTAATCCCAAACTCTTGAAAATTTGTACCATATGAAGTAAAATAATTTTTACTTGAACATTATATTATTTTACATGTTATAAAAATATTTGTTACATTATTTAATTATATATAAACCGAATATATTTATTTATTTTACATTATGTTATATTTTCCTAAATTAAAATTAAATAAACATGAGATAAATACTAAAAATAATGGGAGATAATTAGGAAACAGATTTTTTAACCTTATCACATTACTTGGACCGAAATATATCTCCCCCTCCTCTCCTATGCTCGGTCCTATATATATATATTTCTAAAACTATCCCTAAAAGTCGACTAATACACCATCCAAAAATCCCATTCGATCAAATAAATCTCCTGGAGCTGGTCCAATATTTTTCGTGGCTTCTACTGAGTTCAAATAAGATTAGAAAAATAGGAGGTCAAATTTAGGAAGCTTGGTTCGAGTGTTCTTGATTTATTTGTTCAATTTTATTCAGCCGAGAGGTACATAAATTCCCTAGCTCATTCGAATTGTTCTAATAACTTTCTGGTATTTTTCTGGACTTATTTACATCCCATATGATCTGTATAAAATAGTTATAACAACCCATGTGTAATACCTGAAATTCTGATAACCTGTAAAATTACAAATTTACCCCTGAAATCATAAAACCTAAATAAAACATTTATAAAATTCTGAAACAATTCCAAAACTTCTGAAATCGAACTATATCTGAAACGAACTAATTTCTGGGACAACGTTACATCATTTCGGATGTTCAAAAATTATCATACACATTTATTTATTAAAATCCGAAATATGCATAATTAAGTAAATATAATTATAAAATCTTTTATATTAAGTATTATATAAAAGTAAATTAGGAAAATGTCAAAAAAATCAATCCGAATTATTGTGGGACTTAATACCGAAATTTCCTGATCTTAGCCCCCCCTAGTTCGGTTATTCAACATATAAACAAATCTCATTCTTTTTCTCTAATAAACCCAAATCGCATAAACTAATAAAACCCTAAGCGACAAAACAAAAATCGACCAAGGCAGCCACACAACTTCTGGACGTGATCAAGCATTTTTATGGAGTTCTTGGAGGTGTAAGGGAACTAAGAAAAATAAGGGTTTTCTCTTGAATTCGCTGGTTCGTTCTTGGTACAATTTTCTTGTCGATTTTGCCCATACGCAAGGTATAAAATTCGTGCGCCTTGATTACACGTTCTAAATCTGATATAGCAATTTTCCTGTGATCTTTACATCCTATATAACTCATATAAATTGTTTTAATCGAATCATGCAAGCTAATCTATGCGTACGAAAATATTATGAACATAGAACACGTAAATCACAAATATATGTAATCCGAATTTCTGGGCATGATAAGTATTTTATTTAGACCTCATATGAAGTAATAGACCTGGGAAAAATGTTAGAATGAATTATGGAAGCCTAGATCATGTCGTGGTAATTTTGATGTCAAAAACATACGTAAAAATCTAATATATGCTAAACGATTTTTTTGGGCATGTTATTTATTTTTCGTGGGTTCTTTATATGTCATATGATCTGGGAAAAATATGAGTTTGATTTTTGGAAGCTTAGATGAAGCGTGGCTAATTTTTATTCAAACCGGATTTTGGAAAAATAAAGAAAACAAACAAAACCAAATCGAGGTTATTAGGGTTAGGGTTTGTTGGTACAAGATCTGGTAATTAAAGGTGTTTTAAGGATAAATTAATGATGGTGCAATGATTGGTTAATAGTAGGGTTTGTAATTGTTTTTAAAAAATGTAATCCGATATGTATTTAAAAGTATAAGGACCTGTTTTGTCAACTTTGAAACTTCTGGGGTATTTTTGTAAGGTCATATACATCTGTAAGAATGTGGGAAAAATATAACTTTGGGGTCCTAAGTGTAAATATTTCAATATAATGAATTAAAGGGTACGAATTGAAATTAAATAAAAGAGAGGGACTAAAAGTGTAAATCTGAAATCTTGAGGTTATTTTGAGTTAATACTGGTATAAAAAGGGTAATGTGAAATTTGGAGGATTTATGGGCTAAATATGTAATTGTTAGGAATTATGATTTTAATTTATATGTTTTGTAAACTTAAAGGACTAAATAGGTAAATTCTGAATTCTGAGGGGTCTAATCTGTAATGTACTAAATTCTGATGATACATTCTGTAATTATGAAATATAATATGCTTGGTTGGTAAATATGGATATCGTAGGGTTTAATTTGTAAAATATGTGAATAAAAGGGTTTGTTTTGTAAATTTTGTAACTAGAGGGGTATAATCTGTAAATTGTGAAACTTAAGAGAATAAAATGTAATTCTGAATAAAATGAGTATATAATTCTGTAACTTAAAGTATTTTCATTAATGACCTTGGGAATTGATGAATTTACATTTAAAACCCTAAACTATGTATAATTGTCATAATTAACCCTAAACTTCTGTAACTTGATTAAATATACTGTTATTCCATAATAATCTTTGAATAAGGGTTCAACCTAATCTGAAATGGTAATATCTGTTAATTCTGGAAACCTGCTAATTATGGGAACTTACTAAATCTGGAAAGTTACTAAAAATAGAAAGTACTTAAAATGTAAAGGTAAACTAAAAGTAATAATCTGAAATAGAATCTTTAGTAATTATGTCTTCCTCTTCCTTAGGTGTGAAGAAGGAGAAGTCCTGATCTTAATTCTGTGTTTGTTTGCTTGTCTGCTGTGCTAATAAGGTACAGATATTCTGCCCTTTTTCAGTATGGGTTTTTCATCCCCTTTTGTTTCAGTTTTACATTTTCTTTATTAGGATCTCCGATACCGCTGCTATGTTCCCTTGTGTTGTGAATCTTTGTTGTGATATGTTTGTCTGAACCTTTTTCCTGAACTCTGATTGTAAACTGGTTTGTGAACCTTTGATGTGTTTCTTCTGTTCTGAACCTTTCTTGAACCTTTGTGTTTTGATCTCTTGTTCTGAACCCTGAATTAGTGAGTCTTGATTGAATCTGATCTGTGAACCTTGTTCTGAACCTTAACCTGATATATCTGTTGTAAACTTTGATTGGATTTTTGGTATAAACCTTAACCTGTTAAATCCTTATCTGAACCTAATTGATTTTGAACCTTTATTAAACTACATATGAAACTGTTTAAGAAAAGCTATTTTAAAGAGAAGCGATACCACTTGAAATGGAAGTTACTAAAAGTTTTGGAAGGCCATTTTTATGAAAACTATTTTGTAATATCATTTCAATGGAAACCATTATTAAAGGATTGATTAAATGAACTTTTGATAGGAACTTCTGAAATGGATTATTGCTATAACTTGTAATTCTTAACCTTTGATATACTCTTTTGGACTATTGGAAATAAACCTTTTAATCTGAACTTACGTTTTGATATTAAACTTAATCTGATAAACTTTGATTTAAACCTTATTATCTTATTCTGAATTGTTGACATGACCCTTCTGCTATGAACCCTTAGATATGACTCTGTTTATTATATGACATCTGACCTTGACCACAGTCTGATATCCGAGCCAATCACTAGGCATGAGGGTTTCATGTCCATGTCATTGATGCACCGATGGCATGACTCTAGGGCAGGAGAGTGATGACCTGTCCCGTCCCTGATTTTATCTGTTATGTAGGAGAAGATTTTGGCCTACTGGGGCGCATGGATGCATCCTAGATCTGATCTGATTTCTGTTATCTGTTACTGTTTACTGTTATATATATATATATCTGGTGACTGATGGTGTGTGCGATACACGTCTTTCACATTATCTGGGAGATGATCACTCCAATTGATACATGAGGTCACCTCTCATATTATCTGTTACTTGAGAGGCATCCCCTCTGGATTATTATATGATTACTCTGTTATGATATTATCTGTTATCTCTGGGCTCGTGATGGATTTCTGTATTTCCCTAAACCTGGTTTGTGCATTATCCCTTTCTCATTTCTTTTCTTTCACCCTTATTCCTTTCCTATTCTTTCACTTTAATTCTGTATCTGTATAATCTGTATTTCTGATTTGTTTCTGTATTGTTATCTGTTATTGTTTCTGTCATCTATATATCTGTTCACTGAGCTCTCGTAGCTCAGCCGCATTTCCTTTCCTGCGGCAGGTTTTAGTAGGAAGCTGGGAATGAGTGAGAGTGTACCTCTGGACTTAGAAGGCTTGGTAGCTATTCTGGATTAGAATTGGATAGAAGATATTATGTTTTAGAATTAGTTTTGAAAGTTTTCGTTGTAACCTTGTAGATTCAGTATTTCATTTGTAATCTTTTGAGATTTTTGTATTACTGTAGATGTATGTTCTGTTTTGATCTGATATGAATCCATTATTGTGATATCTTTACCCTTGTCGGGTTGGGGTGTTACAATTTATGATATCAGAGATCACAGGCTGCGACTAGTAATACATTTACCCTTGACCTGTGAAGTCTGGGTCACTAAGTTTCCACTGTAGGCGCTCGTAGGACAACCTTTGAGAATTTGCTTTAGGATTTCCCTATAGGAACTTAAATTCTGACCAGTGAGGAATGGGTAGACTATAAGTCATTTGCTTAAGTATCTTGCTTCCGCACCACTCTGATTCGTGTCTTGCTTTTGGTTAAAATCACATTTGGAAATTTAGAGCTTATGCCTTGCACCACCTAAGAGTGAAACCTAAATAAAATCTGAAGCATTGGAAATTGCGTAGTAATTATCTGACATTATTTGATCCTTGTCTTTCGATTTCCACTCCGACCTCTGAACCTTCTGTAAATCATTGTGATGCCTCTTTGGGCAATCTGAGAATCCCCATGATGATGATACGCTTGATACATTCTGTTATTTGTTTCTTGCTTCTGATAATCATCTATGAATCTTTTGATTCCGTCTTAACCATCTCTGTTCCCATGAGAAGCTTTGTGGCGTTTGACCACGAGTATAAAAAAAATGCTTTCCCTCTCATTCCGAACGATAAGATTTATCTTTATTGATCCGTCTTTCTTTGATAGTAACCTTGATTTTATCCTTATAAGGATTGATTGATTGATCATTTAATATTGACGACTATCCTCCTATGTCTCACCTTTGGCGTTTGAAACAATTTTGGAACCCCTGCCATGATTACCAATTGTTAAACTTTTGCTGCCACTACCTGATTTTGACCTTCATTTCTGATCTGTTGGATAAACAGTCTGATATCTTTCCGACCATCCCGAAGACCATTTAACCTTAATGTGTTTGACACATTCTATAAATTCATGACCCATGCTGGATATAAATGTATCCTCTGATACTATTCTGTCCTGAATGATGAATCTTATTTGCTCCCTTGAATGATGAATCTTATGTGCCAATCAGTTTTCTTTGGAAGGATTTGATGCAAATACTATCTCTGTATGGAATTGTTAACTAAGCATGATGATGCTGATAACCGATGTTCCACAAGCCTCACTTCTGATAATTATACGATGTTCGTATTACCAATGAGATACACCCTACCTGTCACTTATGCTAAAAAGCTAAACCAAAAACTCCAACACCTTGAACTGTTCGCTTATCTATCCCCAACACTATACTGAACCATGTACTTGACTCTGACATATGAACTATCCGTCTGGTTAAGTGACCATATACGTTCTGCGGATCTGTTTACTATTGATATACTTGATTTTGGAGATCTTTTGATTATTGATTGGCTGGCCCTTCGTAAAAGCTATCTTAGGCTACCGCATCTGAATTATAACAATCTGCTCCACCCTATTTTGTTATAATAACCTTGAACCGCTTAAATCTGTTAAGCTTAACACTGCTATGGAAATATGTACCCTGATCTCATTTGATTGTTAAATTCTCCTGACACCCTATTAGTATCCACCCCTAGAAAGTGTTGGCATTGAAAGTCTTGTTGTACAAATTTTCTGGCATTTTCTGATGAAACTCTTGGGTTTTCCTCCCGTTTGAGAAGTAGAATGGATTCTGAACTGATCTTGGTTGATGAGCCATGATGCTATAGAAGTTGAGAGAGTGAAGAAACTAATGAGATATGATTTTGTTTCACCTCAGTGTCCCCTTTAAATACCCTATTAATTTATAAAGAAGAAAGAGAAAATTTTGCGTCTGCATATCAACTATCGTAAACCTAACCGTAATCTCAACCGTAATCATTTCTCATTTCCGAGTGTAAATGATTAAATTATTCTATCCTTGCGAACTCTGTATCAGACAACCTCATTTAATGTTTGAAGGACTGAAGAAGCAACCTCAAGAACTCCTAAGATGGGAGATGACTAACTGAGGGAAGCTTCCGTAAAGTATTTCGGTTTTATTCGTAAAGATTAGTGATGTGAATTAGATATGAGGTTATCCCTGAAAAGATTCATGAAAACTGTTTTCGTACTCATTGTGACCATTATGAGTCTTAAATAATGCCAATAGTATTGGCTAATAAGAATCAGGTTTTCACGAATATCTGGACAATTGTCATAGCATGACAGCATGTTTGTGCCCTGAGACGAACGAGGAAGCATGTAGACCATCTTTGTATTAAATGGAATGACCTTTGTTCTGGAAGAGTAGATGTGATTGACGTTCAGAGATTGTAGCAGACACCACTACCAAGCATCCGATGACGACAGCAATCTGAGTTGGCGAATTCCGAACTGTGCTAGTAGACCTGTCCAAGACTCGCAGTCTTGCTTCTCTATTCATTCTAGTTTTACTAAGATGAATTGAGAGTAGAAGCAGACTTGAGAATGGAAACTGAGATCATGACCTTGAATAGAAGAAAATTCTGAAGCGAATAAATTCTGTGACGGATGAAGCTATGGATGATGTGATTCACTTCTGCTTGACCTATCTAAATTTCTGTTACCTAATGATAAAATCCTTTGAATGATTTAAGTTCTTTATCAGTAATTCCGCTCTGTGTTCATTCTGCGTATGTCGGATGATGGTTTTGTAATCTGAAATTTGACGAATGATGGATGATCTGATGTACCAAATTCTGATAGACATTCTGGGACTTCCGTTAATTTTTTTGAGTAATTCGTTCTCTTCTTAGTTAGGGTATTTGATTTTGATGACCTCTGAGACCGTAGGAAGACTAGGTGGATTAGGATAAGTTTGTTCTGTTCACGACTTGAGATAAAGTATGACCATCATGAGGGCATATTTATATGATGCCAGTATTATGACGTCTGGCCAACGTGATAATACTTACATCATATAACGTGCACTTGTTGTGGCATAGGATATTTCGGGAAGTGCCTTGGAACCTTAGAAATTCTGATAACTGTTGGGATTATCTGCCTTAGTGAGACTGTAAGTTCATTTCTGACTGTGCGCGTAATCTGCTTTCACCGTTATGCGAATTGATACGTCTGGATTCTCGTCACGCGTTTTGCTGACCTCTGTACTTCTGATAACTATCTTAGGTTCCATTGTAGAACCTTATGCAAATTGATGTTATCAATAATCTATTTCCTGCACGTTCTAATCTGATTTGTCTAATCAATGTCTGTGAACGGCATATCCGTCAAAACCCTATGAATCTGACTTTCATCTACTACGTTTGGTATGCTATTCTTCTGATCTGGATTCAGTATGTTATGTCTGTTCTGAGGATCTGAAACAACTTTGGAATCTACAAGTTCGAGTAATGAGAAACAAATCTTTCATATGTCTGTTCACCGTCAGTTGTGTTTCTGTTTCGTTTCGCCTCAATTCTCGTCTTAGCCTGTTATGTCTTTGTTTTGTTTTCTGCTCTCTTTTCGTTATGCTTTCTGCAAATTTCGAGGACGAAATTTTTTTGTTAGTGGGGAAGAAGTTGTAATACCTGAAATTCTGATAACCTGTAAAATTACAAATTTACCCCTGAAATCATAAAACCTAAATAAAACATTTATAAAATTCTGAAACAATTCCAAAACTTCTGAAATCGAACTATATCTGAAACGAACTAATTTCTGGGACAACGTTACATCATTTCGGATGTTCAAAAATTATCATACACATTTATTTATTAAAATCCGAAATATGCATAATTAAGTAAATATAATTATAAAATCTTTTATATTAAGTATTATATAAAAGTAAATTAGGAAAATGTCAAACAAAATCAATCCGAATTATTGTGGGACTTAATACCGAAATTTCCTGATCTTAGCCCCCCCCCTAGGTCGGTTATTCAACATATAAACAAATCTCATTCTTTTTCTCTAATAAACCCAAATCGCATAAACTAATAAAACCCTAAGCGACAAAACAAAAATCGACCAAGGCAGCCACACAACTTCTGGACGTGATCAAGCATTTTTCTGGAGTTCTTGGAGGTGTAAGGGAGCTAAGAAAAATAAGGGTTTGCTCGTGAATTCGCTGGTTCGTTCTTGGTACAATTTTCTTGTCGATTTTGCCCATACGCAAGGTATAAAATTCGTGCGTCTTGATTACACGTTCTAAATCTGATATAGCAATTTTCCTGTGATCTTTACATCCTATATAACTCATATAAATTGTGTTAATCGAATCATGCAAGCTAATCTATGCGTACGAAAATATTATGAACATAGAACACGTAAATCACAAATATATGTAATCCGAATTTCTGGGCATGATAAGTATTTTATTTAGACCTCATATGAAGTAATAGACCTGGAAAAATGTTAGAATGAATTATGGAAGCCTAGATCATGTCGTGGTAATTTTGATGTCAAAAACATACGTAAAAATCTAATATATGCTAAACGATTTTTCTGGGCATGTTATTTATTTTTCGTGGGTTCTTTATATGTCATATGATCTGGGAAAAATATGAGTTTGATTTTTGGAAGCTTAGATGAAGCGTGGCTAATTTTTATTCAAACCGGATTTTGGAAAAATAAAGAAAACAAACAAAACCAAATCGAGGTTATTAGGGTTAGGGTTTGTTGGTACAAGATCTGGTAATTAAAGGTGTTTTAAGGATAAATTAATAATGGTGCAATGATTGGGTTTGTAATTGTTTTTAAAAAATGTAATCCGATATGTATTTAAAAGTATAAGGACCTGTTTTGTCAACTTTGAAACTTCTGGGGTATTTTTGTAAGGTCATATACATCTGTAAGAATGTGGGAAAAATATAACTTTGGGGTCCTAAGTGTAAATATTTCAATATAATGAATTAAATGGTAATTAAAGGGTACGAATTGAAATTAAATAAAAGAGAGGGACTAAAAGTGTAAATCTGAAATCTTGAGGTTATTTTGAGTTAATACTGGTATAAAAAGGGTAATGTGAAATTTGGAGGATTTATGGGCTAAATATGTAATTGTTAGGAATTATGATTTTAATTTATATGTTTTGTAAACTTAAAGGACTAAATATGTAAATTCTGAATTCTGAGGGGTCTAATCTGTAATGTACTAAATTCTGATGATACATTCTGTAATTATGAAATATAATATGCTTGGTTGGTAAATATGGATATCATAGGGTTTAATTTGTAAAATATGTAAATAAAAGGGTTTGTTTTGTAAATTTTGTAACTGGAGGGGTATAATCTGTAAATTGTGAAACTTAAGAGAATAAAATGTAATTCTGAATAAAATGAGTATATAATTCTGTAACTTAAAGTATTTTCATTAATGACCTTGGGAATTGATGAATTTACATTTAAAACCCTAAACTATGTATAATTGTCATAATTAACCCTAAACTTCTGTAACTTGATAAAATATACTGTTATTCCATAATAATCTTTGAATAAGGGTTCAACCTAATCTGAAATGGTAATATCTGTTAATTCTGGAAACCTGCTAATTATGGGAACTTACTAAATCTGGAAAGTTACTAAAAATAGAAAGTACTTAAAATGTAAAGGTAAACTAAAAGTAATAATCTGAAATAGAATCTTTAGTAATTCTGTCTTCCTCTTCCTTAGGTGTGAAGAAGGAGAAGTCCTGATCTTAATTCTGTGTTTGTTTGCTTGTCTGCTGTGCTAATAAGGTACATATATTCTGCCCTTTTCAGTAAGGGTTTTTCATCCCCTTTTGTTTCAGTTTTACATTTTCTTTATTAGGATCTCCGATACCACTGCTATGTTACCTTCTGTTGTGAATCTTTGTTGTGATCTGTTTGTCTGAACCTTTTTCCTGAACTCTGATTGTAAACTGGTTTGTGAACCTTTGATGTGTTTCTTCTGTTCTGAACCTTTCTTGAACCTTTGTGTTTTGATCTCTTGTTCTGAACCCTGAATTAGTGAGTCTTGATTGAATCTGATCTGTGAACCTTGTTCTGAACCTTAACCTGATATATCTATTGTAAACTTTGATTGGATTTTTGGTATAAACCTTAACCTGTTAAATCCTTATCTGAACCTAATTGATTTTGAACCTTTATTAAACTACATATGAAACTGTTTAAGAAAAGCTATTTTAAAGAGAAGCGATACCACTTGAAATGGAATTTACTAAAAGTTTTGGAAGGCCATTTTTATGAAAACTATTTTGTAATATCATTTCAATGGAAACCATTATTAAAGGATTGATTAAATGAACTTTTGATAGGAACTTCTGAAATGGATTATTGCTATAACTTGTAATTCTTAACCTTTGATATACTCTTTTGGACTATTGGAAATAAACCTTTTAATCTGAACTTACGTTTTGATATTAAACTTAATCTGATAAACTTTGATTTAAACCTTATTATCTTATTCTGAATTGTTGACATGACCCTTCTGCTATGAACCCTTAGATATGACTCTGTTTATTATATGACATCTGACCTTGACCACAGTCTGATATCCGAGCCAATCACTAGGCATGAGGGTTTCATGTCCATGTCATTGATGCACCGATGGCATGACTCTAGGGCAGGAGAGTGATGACCTGTCCCGTCCCTGATTTTATCTGTTATGTAGGAGAAGATTTTGGCCTACTGGGGCGCATGGATGCATCCTAGATCTGATCTGATTTCTGTTATCTGTTACTGTTTACTGTTATTATATATATATCTGGTGACTGATGGTGTGTGCGATACACGTCTTTCACATTATCTGGGAGCTGATCACTCCAATTGATACATGAGGTCACCCCTCATATTATCTGTTACTTGAGAGGCATCCCCTCTGGATTATTATATGATTACTCTGTTATGATATTATCTGTTATCTCTGGGCTTGTGATGGATTTCTGTATTTCCCTAAACCTGGTTTGTACATTATCCCTTTCTTATTTCTTTTCTTTCACCCTTATTCCTTTCCTATTCTTTCACTTTAATTCTGTATCTGTATAATCTGTATTTCTGATTTGTTTCTGTATTGTTATCTGTTATTGTTTCTGTCATCTATATATCTGTTCACTGAGCTCTTGTAGCTCAACCGCATTTCTTTTCCTGCGGCAGGTTTTAGTAGGAAGCTGGGAATGAGTGAGAGTGTACCTCTGGACTTAGAAGGCTTGGTAGCTATTCTGGATTAGAATTGGATAGAAGATATTATGTTTTAGAATTAGTTTTGAAAGTTTTCGTTGTAACCTTGTAGATTCAGTATTTCATTTGTAATCTTTTGAGTTTTTTGTATTACTGTAGATGTATGTTCTGTTTTGATCTGATATGAATCCATTATTGTGATATCTTTACCCTTGTCAGGTTGGGGTGTTACACCATGCATGCTTGTTTAATCGTATGAGAATTAACGAATCACAAAACCCTAAAAACATAAAATAAACCTATGTCAACCATACGAATTTTCTGCACCTTGTATATATTTTTACATGATCTTATATGAGTCTAACAACACTAGAAAAATGCTACTTGAATTTTTAGAAGCCTAAAACAACCTTGGTTAATTATAGTATAAATCGGATTTAAAGGAAAAAAGGGTTAAAACAAAAATAAAAATCGTGGGACTTAGGGTTAGGGTTTAGGTTGTTAGATTGAGTCTAATTAATGTTTTTTAAGGTAGTTTTAATGATTACTAATGATTAGGTAAATTAGGGTTAAGTTTGTGTAATTTTATGTATTAACGATTTGATTTTAAAAACTATAGGGGTTGTTTTGTAATTATTAAAATTTATGGGATATTTTTGTAATATGTAATAGACCTGGGGCTGTTCGAATAAAATATAATATAGGGGTTCTATGTGTCAATTTTGTAATTTGAAGGTTTAATTGGTAAGTTATTTAATTTATATAATCGAATTGTAAATTAAATAATTAGAGGGACTTGTTTTGTAATTTATGAAAATAAAAGGTCAATTCGTATAAATAATTATGTAAGGGTGTAATGTGTAACTTTTGATAATTGGAGGCTTAATGTGTAAACATGAATATTGTAAGGGTTAAATTGTATTAACTATAGGGTTTAAATTGTAATTTAATTTATTTAGAGGGTCTAAAGTGTAAAATTATTAACATGGAAGGATTAGAGTTGTAATTATGAGAAACTTAAAGGTTAAAAAGAATAACTGATAATATTACACTTTAAACCTTATCCTTTTACATATTTACATATAAAACCCTAAAATATGAGAAGTTGTCATAATTAACCCTAAACTATTATAATTTGATATAATGAACCCTATTTTCATAATAATACTTATTTTACGACTTAACATAAATTATAATATTTAAATCTTTCTAAACATGGAAACCTGCTAATTATGGAAACTTACTAAATAAGGAAACTTTCTAAAAATGGAAGCTTACTTAAAATAGAAAGATAACTAAAAGTCATCTGTAATTTTGTCTTCTACTCCTTTAGGTTCGGGGAAGGAGTAAACTTGATCCTTGTCATTTGCTATTCTTGTTTCTGCTAATAAGGTACAAATATTCTGACCTTTCACAGGTTTCTCATGAACTCTTTCTCTTTTCTATCTTGTTTCCCTTGAACCTTGCTATGTTCCCTTGATATTGTGAACCTTGCTATGTTCCCTTTGTATTGTGAACCTTTGATATGATCCACTTGATTTGAACCTTTGCTATGAACCCTTGCCATGATTTCTCATTTTGAACCTTGACTTGAACCTTGCAATAAACCTTGATATGATATACTTGAAATGAAACTTGACTTGAACCACTTGATATATAATTTGACTTGAACCACTTTGATATATACTTGGAACTTGAACTTGATACTTGATACTTGACCCTTGACCCACGGTTTGAGACTACGAGCCACTACTAGGCATGAGGGTTTCATGTCCTTGTCATTGATGCACCGATGACTTGACTCTAGGGTAGGAGAGTGATGTCCTATCCCGTCCCTGACTTGATTTGACTTGTTACGTAGAGGAAGACATTGTGGCCTACTGGGGCGTATGGATGCATCCTAGATTTGACTTGACTTGACTTGTTTGATTATATTACTTGTTATATTAGGTGACTGATGGGTGTGTGCGATACACGTCTTTCACCTCTTGGGAGCTCATGACTCCAACCCAGTAGAGGTATCCCCTCATATTATACTTGGTATACCGAGGTCACCCCTCCGTATACATGTATACTCGTTTACTTGATTTGACTTGGCTCGTGGAGGATTACTGTTCCTAACCTTTTTCTTTACTCTTGTCCTTTACTTATGCCTTAACTCTTATTGATCGTACTTCATTTACTTTACATAATTTCCTATTACTGTTTTGTTATCGTTATATCTGTTCACTGAGCTTTCGTAGCTCAGCCGCATTTCTTTTCCTGCGGCAGGTTTTAGTTTGGAAGCTGGGTATGAGTGGAGAGTACCTTGGACTTAGAAGACTTACTAGCTATTGAAGATGACTAGAAGAATTTATAATTAGATTTAGAAATTATTGTATTATAACATTGTAGTTTCAGATTTTCCATTGTAACCATTGAAATTCAATTGTATTATTTATGTCATGTGCTTGTGTTGTTCTGATATGAAACCATCATTGTGACATTTCTACCCTTGTCGGGTCGGGGTGTTACAATTTATGGTATCAAAGCACAGGCTGACGACTTGTAATACATTACCCTGTCCTGTGCGTTTAGGACCATTAGTCTTCCACTGTAAGAAACTAGGAGAATACCTTGAGGACTTGCTTTAGGATTTCTTGATATGAACTTAAGTTTTGACCAGTGAGGAATGGGTAGACGATAAGGTATTTGTTTAAGTATTAGTGTTTCCGCATCACTCTAATTCGTGCCTTGCTATGACATTTGATTCTGTTGACCTCTGAAATTGTAGAAGTACTAGGTGGATTAAGGTAGGTTGTTCTGCTTACGACTCGAGATAAAGTATGATCATCATGAAGGCATATTTATATGATGCTAGTATTATGACGCCTGACCAACGTGATAATACTTACACCATATAACGTGCCCTCATTGTGGCCATAGGATATCTTGGGGAGCACCTAAGAAGTTTAGAAATTGATCTCCGTTGGATTATCCGTGATTAGTGAGACTTTAGGTTCATCCAACATGTTCGTATACTCTGCCCTTGTCCATTAGATGTCTGGACAAGTTTAGACTCTCGTTTTGCGTTCTGTTGATTTCAGTTATAAACCTTGAACTCTTGTAGAGCTCTCTACTGTTGATGCAGTTAAACTGATTTGAAATCTTGTTTGCATTCCGTATGAGTTTCCGTTCTTTTGCCTTTCCGCTTCCATGCAAATTTCGAGGACGAAATTTTTTTTAGAGGGGAAGAAGTTGTAATACCCAAAATTTCAAAACGTGCAAAAATTACCAAAATGCCCTTGTAATCAAAAATTCATTTATTAATTAATTAAAACGCCAAATTAATACCAAACTCTTGGAAATTTGTACCATATGAAGTAAAATAATTTTTACTTGAACATTATATTATTTTACATGTTATAAAAATATTTGTTACATTATTTAATTATATATAAACCGAATATATTTATTTATTTTACATTATGTTATATTTTCCTAAATTAAAATTAAATAAACATGAGATAAATACTAAAAATAATGGGAGATAATTAGGAAACAGATTTTTTAACCTTATCACAATACTTGGACCGAAATATATCTCCCCCTCCTCTCCTATGCTCGGTCCTATATATATATTTCTAAAACTATCCCTAAAAGTCGACTAATACACCATCCAAAAATCCCATTCGATCAAATAAATCTCCTGGAGCTGGTCCAATATTTTTCGTGGCTTCTACTGAGTTCAAAGAAGATTATAAAAATACGAGGTCGAATTTAGGAAGCTTGGTTCGAGTGTTCTTGATTTATTTGTTCAATTTTATTCAGCCGAGAGGTACATAAATTCCCTAGCTCATTCGAATTGTTCTAATAACTTTCTGGTATTTTTCTGGACTTATTTACATCCCATATGATCTGTATAAAATAGTTATAACAACCCATGCATGCTTGTTTAATCGTATGAGAATTAACGAATCACAAAACCCTAAAAATGTAAAATAAACCTATGTCAACCATACGAATTTTTTGCACCTTGTATATCTTTTTACATGATCTTATATGAGTCTAACAACACTAGAAAAATGCTACTTGAATTTTTAGCTGCCTAAAACACCCTTGGTTAATTATAGTATAAATCGGATTTAAAGGAAAAAAGGGTTAAAACAAAAATAAAAATCGTGGGACTTAGGGTTAGGGTTTAGGTTGTTAGATTGAGTGTAATTAATGTTTTTAAAGGTAGTTTTAATGATTACTAATGATTAGGTAAATTAGGGTTAAGTTTGTGTAATTTTAGGTATTAACGATTTGATTTTAAAAACTATAGGGGTTGTTTTGTAATTATTAAAACTTATGGGATATTTTTGTAATATGTAATAGACCTGGGGCTGTTCGAATAAAATATAATATAGGGGTTCTATGTGTCAATTTTGTAATTTGAAGGTTTAATTGGTAAGTTATTTAATTTATATAATCGAATTGTAAATTAAATAATTAGAGGGACTTGTTTTGTAATTTATGAAAATAAAAGGTCAATTTGTATAAATAATTATGTAAGGGTGTAATGTGTAACTTTTGATAATTGGAGGCTTAATGTGTAAACATGAATATTGTAAGGGTTAAATTGTATTAACTATAGGGTTTAAATTGTAATTTAATTTATTTAGAGGGTCTAAAGTGTAAAATTATTAAAATGGAAGGATTAGAGTTGTAATTATGAGAAACTTAAAGGTTAAAAAGAATAACTGATAATATTACACTTTAAACCTTATCCTTTTACATATTTACATATAAAACCCTAAAATATGAGAAGTTGTCATAATTAACCCTAAACTATTATAATTTGATATAATGAACCCTATTTTCATAATAATACTTATTTTACGACTTAACATAAATTATAATATTTAAATCTTTCTAAACATGGAAACCTGCTAATTATGGAAACTTACTAAATAAGGAAACTTTCTAAAAATGGAAGCTTACTTAAAATAGAAAGATAACTAAAAGTCATCTGTAATTTTGTCTTCTACTCCTTTAGGTTCGGGGAAGGAGTAAACTTGATCCTTGTCATTTGCTATTCTTGTTTCTGCTAATAAGGTACAAATATTCTGACCTTTCACAGGTTTCTCATGAACTCTTTCTCTTTTCTATCTTGTTTCCCTTGAACCTTGCTATGTTCCCTTGATATTGTGAACCTTGCTATGTTCCCTTTGTATTGTGAACCTTTGATATGATCCACTTGATTTGAACCTTTGCTATGAACCCTTGCCATGATTTCTCATTTTGAACCTTGACTTGAACCTTGCAATAAACCTTGATATCAACCTTGATATGATATACTTGAAATGAAACTTGACTTGAACCACTTGATATATAATTTGACTTGAACCACTTTGATATATACTTGGAACTTGAACTTGATACTTGATACTTGACCCTTGACCCACGGTTTGAGACTACGAGCCACTACTAGGCATGAGGGTTTCATGTCCTTGTCATTGATGCACCGATGACTTGACTCTAGGGTAGGAGAGTGATGTCCTATCCCGTCCCTGACTTGATTTGACTTGTTACGTAGAGGAAGACATTGTGGCCTACTGGGGCGTATGGATGCATCCTAGATTTGACTTGACTTGACTTGTTTGATTATATTACTTGTTATATTAGGTGACTGATGGGTGTGTGCGATACACGTCTTTCACCTCTTGGGAGCTCATGACTCCAACCCAATGGAGGTATCCCCTCATATTATACTTGGTATACCGAGGTCACCCCTCCGTATACATGTATACTTGTTTACTTGATTTGACTTGGCTCGTGGAGGATTACTGTTCCTAACCTTTTTCTTTACTCTTGTCCTTTACTTATGCCTTAACTCTTATTGATCGTACTTCATTTACTTTACATAATTTCCTATTACTGTTTTGTTATCGTTATATCTGTTCACTGAGCTTTCGTAGCTCAGCCGCATTTCTTTTCTTGCGGCAGGTTTTAGTTTGGAAGCTGGGTATGAGTGGAGAGTACCTTGGACTTAGAAGACTTACTAGCTATTGAAGATGACTAGAAGAATTTATAATTAGATTTAGAAATTATTGTATTATAACCTTGTAGTTTCAGATTTTCCATTGTAACCATTGAAATTCAATTGTATTATTTATGTCATGTGCTTGTGTTGTTCTGATATGAAACCATCATTGTGACATTTCTACCCTTGTCGGGTCGGGGTGTTACATTAGAAGTTGTTGCTATAAGGCAAATCTTGTCATAAATACCTAAAAGGCTAAAAAACTCACCGGAAATTACCAAAAGTTGCCGAAAATACCAAAAACTTCCCGGAATGCCAATTCGATGAATCACCAGTTAATCCCACCTAGACCGATTACAAGCTACAAGGAGATCAACCGATTGAATACCGATTCACGATTTTTGTAACCTTACTAATATTATTGGTCCGCTTGTTATTTACAGGAAAGCAAATTCAAATTTATGTGTTATTCCTATTATGCCCATAATTAGATAGTTTATTTTTTCGGTTCTCTTGTCCCCTCCTTGTCTCGCCAGCCCTAGAATTTCATGTGCCTAAAAGAAATTTAGCTACCAAATTTCTTTTTGTCTTTTTGCCTTTGCTTTGTATTTGTAAAACCCCATATTCGTTAATCATATCTATGACATGTGATCAAAGTTGAAGCAAAACTAGGAGGTTTTAATTTGTGTTTGAACAATTATAATCTTTATTCATAAAAATCTGCATCAGTTCCTTTTAGAACAAAGAATTATTCAATAGCATTTAATACGAATAACAATGGGCTAGGAAGGTAAGAAAACTTGAAGCCGATGCAAAACAGATAAGAAAGAAGTTAACAAAATAAAATATAACCACTTTTAAATTGAGGAACTAACTTGTATAGGGTATATTAAGAATGATATTAATCTTTGGTTTTTAACATTTCAAATAAAGATAAATGTGAGATTCGTATTGGTTAGGTCTAATATTAAGCAATTATAAAATATACTAAAACCCAAAATAAAACGGGGTCATTAGCGTTTTTACAGGGTCCGTTTTGAGTTAATTAGGCTTCTCATGTTACACCCCGTGAACACTTTGACCAAAAACTTTGACTTCATGAATGGAAACGACCCAACTTTGACATTCATTCTAATACTTTCTTGATCAATGACAAAAATACATTAATACTTAGACTTTTAGACCATTTTTAAATGAAACTAAACTTCATTAGCTTCAAAATGACGGGTGGCACGACCCGTGACGACTTACGATTTAAAAGATATTATTTTTAGAAGTTTGACAAAAACTGAAAATGCAGCCCAAAGATCCGTATTTTTACGGATCCGTCCGTATAAAATACGGATCCGCAGATCTGTGGAAAGTGGGTTTTTAGACAGAATCTTTTTAAGCTATTTTCAACTCATGGATCTCTTCGATTGGGATAAGTCTAACTCGATAATTTACGAAACTTTCCAAATTTCATTAATATATTGTAAATATCATTTTCATGCATAAACATTTACCATTTGACCTCCGGAATGCAACTTTACCATTTGACGGGTTTTATGCCAAAACCCGTTTTTACCCATTTACATTACATTCAACTTATACTACTTTCGTATCACTTCAAACATTCCAGAAATCATTAACTTAACGTAATAAATCATGTTCATAGTCATTAACCCATTTGACGACTCAATTACTTCAACAACCATAACATGTACTTTAACACTTGACAATACGTTCACAAACCATTTTAGACTTTCGGGAGTACAACATTGACTTGAGCTCGGTATCTACCTAAGCTCTACTTTCTTACCATCTTCTAACTTCCGCATAATCCAACCTTAGACCTTAGTCTAAGTCAAGCATCATTGCACAACCTTAAGCCTTCTCTAAGCTTCACCATATACTTCCTAGTCAAGCCTTCCTATTCTAACATTCATTTGCTAGTTGTGCCAAACTAGCCTTACTATCCAATAACACATATGCACATACAATTGAGTCTTACCATATCCTTAACATAAACATCACATAGCACATAATGCATCGAAATCCATATAATATTTACTTATAACCGGTTTACTTACCTTGATCCCAAGCTAAAGAAATCAAGGACAGCATCTTCTCCATTATTGACATTTAAGCCAACATCACTATAGACATAAACACATAATCAATCAATTATGTCATGGCCACAACAACCATAACTCCTTTCTAACCATTACTAATTATCACATAATCATATGATGATTATATGATAATTAATCCCATTAACTTATTAGATTAACTTCAATAATACTTAACCTATATTCATCATAACTTCTTCATTTAGCTTATAAACATCATTTACCCAATCCCTTTAATTAGGGTTCATAAACCCTAACCTTTCAATCATCAATTAAACATCACTTAAGAGGTTACTTACTTGAAAAGATCATAGCTAGGTACCTATTACTAGTGTTAAAGCTTCAATCCTTCACCAATTGACCTTCAAGACCATCTTGCCTTCTCCCTCCCTTCTTCACTTCACGACACACACACTTACACCACCACTTTCTGGAACTCTCATGAAAATAAGAGAATTATCCAGATTATTGTACGTGGCAAGTTTGCCTAATTGGCACATTGGGTCCCTTAGGTTCCTTTCTTTCTATTTTGGCCACAAACACTTAATAATACATTTAGCACTTGGCAACTTTGGTCCCTTAAGTCCATTCTCCTCATAAATGTGACACGTCATATTTTCTATAACCATTTACGTAACATTTAATACTTATAGTTTGACTATCGGGTTGACTAACCAATCCCGTAAGTCCTTAAAACTTATAAAAGTCATAGTCAACTATTCTGATGGCATTCTCGTAATAAATTGTTTAGGCCCGGTTTCAGGGTGTTATAATTCTACCCCCTTATTTAGATTTCGTCTCCGAAATCTCTCGTTTAAACTAACCATGACTTTGTCACATCTTATCCCCATTCTTAGCATTAAGCACATTTTCATTCACACATCCCGTTGCAATGATCTAAGTGATCTTGTAACATTAAACGATACATATCAAATCCCTTAATGCACTCTACTTCTCATTTAACTTTCTAAGAGCGTACGACTCTTATTAAGATCATTATGTCATTCGAGGTACATTTACTATGATTAACTTATCATTAAACCAACTTTACTACCATTACGTCACATTCTTACTTGCATTATTCTAACCTTTTAATCATGGACAATGTGTCACTTAAGTAAATTTACTCTATTTTGACTTTACATAAGTCAATTAGTGACTAATACAACTTAACATTCTCACCTTTACCATAGTTATCTTATTACCCTTCTAACATTTTTGCTTTAACACCTTACTTTCTTTACTTCATTTTAAGGATTTTCACTAAGTATTATAAGTCACTTAGGAAATCTTAGGTTGCATTTGACTTTCACAAGTCAACATTGTCTAACCCTTACGCATTCTACCATGGCCATTCAAATATTTCATTAACGTTTTTATTATAGGGCCTTAGATAAAACTTGCTAAAAGTAAGATATGCAGCGGAAAATATCTAACACCTGAGATAAAACATGCTAAAAGTGATATGTGTAGTTTTACACATATCTTTTCGTCCAATTTTCGAGTCAAAACAACCAAAAACACTTTAAAACGATCAAATAATGTTAAAAATATATTTGAAATGTGTTTTTGTGTTTTCATATGCAAAATGATTGAAAACGTTTGAAAAACAAATAAAATTTGCAAATGGCAAGTCTAGTCCCTCAAGCTTTTAAAAAATAAAAAAAAAAAATAGTAAAAAATAAATTTTTGGTCCTTGGAATAATAAGCTTGGCAATTTTGGTCCCTGGATTAGTTTTGAAGATATGGCAGTAATGGTCCCCGAACTTTGCATGATTTACTCATTTGATCCTTGGTTTAAAACTCTTTAATCCTACATAACAAGCACAACCGGATCCAAAAGCCCACCTCATCCAAAAGCCCATCTCACCCACTAAAGCCCGCAATCCACAAATAGATAAAACGGGTCAAACCCCCAAATCCTCTAGTCAAAATCCCTAAGCTAAACATCCCACACCCCATCTTGTCTTCTTCCTTATCTAAATCCCGTGAAACACACAGCCAAACCATCACTATCCACTCCACTCCCAAAACTTTCACCGTTTTTTCCACTTCTCTTCTCCCCAACACCAAAACCCTTCCCCTTATACCTCCCCACTCACGGGTTTCACCTCCACCTCACCTATCCGAGGGAAGTCTTGGGCGCCAAGACCATTTTAAAGGCTGAGATCAATTCTATTTAATCCAAGGGCTGGGAACGATTCCAAAGAAGCACAAGTAACTATTTTGTGAAGCCTTCTCTCACAGAAGAAACACAAGAAGAGGGACCGGAGTATTTTATTTTTTTCTTAGTAGTATAAATAGAGTAGTGAGGTTACTTTGGTAACCAGGTTTTATTTAGCTTTTTTATTTCGGTATGTTTTTACTTTTTTAGTTGTAATTTACTTTTTAATTTTAATATATGTCGATTTCTATTTAGTTTTGTTACTGCGTATTTTTATTTAATCATTGTTAGTTATTTAGTGCTTATGCGATTTGAGTTTAATGTTTGTGTTTGTTTTTAGTATTTGGATCGGTTAGTGGTTGGATTTGATTAATGTTTCTTGTTCTTGTTTGTGTTTCAGTAAGCGAAAAAGAAAAAAAAAATAGTTTAAGTGTTGTTTGTGCTTGAGCTAGGATTTGGATCGGTTATAGTTTATTGTTTGTGTTTGAGTATTATTTAGCATGAATCTGTGTTTAGATTTAGTACTAGCATGTTTTGTTTGAGTTATTTTTTATGTTTGGGTTAATATTGCTTTGAGTACTCTTTTAGTTCTTGAATGTGTTTGTGTTTATCGGTTTGAGTTGTTTCTTTTAGTTCTTATTCTTGTTCTTGTTTTTAGTTCTTGTTCTTGTTTATCAGTTTGAGTTTGTGTTTATCAGTCGAGTTTTTAGTTCTTGTTCTTGTTTGTTTTTAGCTTGAAAAAAAAAAAAAAAAAAGAGTTAGTTAGTTAGTATTGCATCAGTGGGATTATTGTAGGAAGTTTGCTTATAAGTTAGTTAGTTGCTTTTAGTTTAAGTTTGAGAAATCATTTTTAGTTTAAGTATATTGGGATTATTTGAGGTGACTTTGATTTCTGTTATTTGAGGTTATTGATTTATGTATGGATGTATGAATTTGGTTTAAGTTCTGTGTTATTATCCGGATTCGAACTCTCAACTGATTCTTCTTGTTATTTTTGCGCTGTGGTCTGTTTTGTTAAGCAAAATATTGTAAGTGTGTTATTGATTTGTGTTTTGGGTTGATTCAAAAGATAATCAAGAAAAAAAAAAAAAAAAAAAAAAAAAAAAAAGAAAAAAAATAGTTTTAATTAAGTGTGGTTCCCCAGGATCGATCCTGGGGCGTTTTTGTTAGAAAATCGTTTTTAATTTTAAGTGTTTATAAATCAGTCACTTAGTTTCAGTTTAATCATTTTCGGTCCCTGTCTTTCTTAAATTCGATTTTTTAGTTTTAAATAAGTTTCGGAAAATTACAATTCAGTCCCTGCCTTTGTTTTAGTATTTTTAAAGTTTAATTTTTTACATTTTTGGCCCCCAGACTTTTATAGATTAGTATTTTCTTTTATAAAATTAGTTTTTATTGCATTTGTACCCTAGGTTTAGTATTTCATTTATTTCAAGTTTTTAGCTTCGTGTGTTTACCGTATTTATTTGCGTTTTCATTTATTTCAATTTCTGTTTTTATTTTCAATTACCACAACACCAAATAATCTCCAAATCAAATCATCAAGCATCTTAATTCCGAACCTAAAACGATATCCTCGATTCACACCTCGTTGGGACACGACCCGGGTGATCACTTGCCCGGTATCAAACACATCACATTCACGGGTTTTGCAAGTTTGACTTTTCCTAAGGTTTGACTTGTCATTTCCCAAAGTATCACGTGTGCACGATACTATATTTATTTATATATATACTACACACGGATCAAATTTTGGCGCCGCTGCCGGGGAGGTTGTGTTGCGACAATATTGTTTAAGGTTTAAACGATTAGTGACTTGAGATCCTTCTTCACGAAGTTATCACTTCCAAAAAAATTTATAAAACACAAAAATATTTTTCTTTTCTTTTGTATATATATTATCATATAAAAACAAAAATACAAAAAGATTTTCCGTTTTTCTTGTTAAATTAATAAAACAATAAAAAAAATTACCGTCGAAAACCAAGACAGAATACTACCTAACTGGGGGTATGACCATTAATAAGTTCCCAAACAAAAGATTAAAACTTGCCTTTGTGTCGCTTGCGAATTCGGCTCACCTTTGATTGATAAACAAACTAAAAAGGAGGTTCTAGGATGGTCTTGACATTAAATTGCAGACCGAAAGGAGCGGGTTTTTAAGGACATTTATTGCCCACCTTTGCTCCTCCGCCACCCTGTGCGTTTTTCTTTCAAAGAGCTACCGTACGCTTGTTTGATTTAAGGTTTAAGTTCACTTGTGTTTTGCCTCGGTCTTGTTTTAATTGAAATTGTTTTTGATAGTGCATGCGCACTCGTTCTTCTCCGTCAACAAGTCCTTTACGTGAACTCGGGCATACCTCGAGAAGACGTAATCGAAGACGTAATCGTGGGCATTCCGCCCCAATAGCCGGACCCGAGATTCGTGCTATTCCCGTTCCTCCCATTGTCACAATGGCGGAGGAACGTACCATGTGTGAGCTTCTCCAAGCACCCACCGAGGGTTACGGAGATGCTATTGTTGTTCCGGCAATCGTTGCCGATAGCTTTGAGCTTAAGACCGGGTTGCTATCCTTAGTAACTTCGAGTCAATATTTCGGATTTGAGAGGGACGATCCTCATTCCCACATTCGATGGTTTAACAAGATCACCTCTACCATCAAATACCGAAATGTACCACAAGATGCAATCAAATTGCTTCTTTTTCCTTTCTCTCTCGAGGGGTCGGCCCGGACTTGGCTAGAAAAACAACCCCCTCGTTCTATTTTAACATGGGAAGATTTGGTGTCAAAATTTGTGAATGAATTCTTTCCTCCATCAAAAACCACAGCCCTTAAAAATGAAATCACCAAATTCACTCAAAAATTTGATGAATCCTTTAGTGAAGCGTGGGACCGTTTTAAAGAATTACTTCGCAAATGTCCTCACCATGGTTTCTCCGAGTTACATCAACTCGATACCTTCTACAATGGTTTGAACCATTCCGATCAAGACTCTCTAAATGCCGCCGCCGGTGGTAATCTCTTGTATCGGACGACTAAAGATGCTTTAGCCATCATTGAAAATAAGTCTAAGGTTCGTACTTCACGAAGCAAGCAAGTTGTTTCTCAAGTGAATGCTTCACCTTCTACTTCATCTCCCGTGAGTTCTTCTAGCACCGATGCTAAGATTGACAAACTCACGGAGGCTATTCAAGCTTTGGTTCTTTCCAAGCAAAAGAAACAATCTTCCCCACAAACTTCTTCACCCACTCAAGTCAAAGCGGTGGAAGAAACTTGTGTCACTTGTGGTGGTCCTCATGCATACTACAATTGTACTGCCACCGATGGTAGTCATTGTGATGTTAATGCGGTATCCGGGTCTTTCAACCAAGGAGGTAATCAATACCGTCCTCAAGTTGACCCGAACTATCGTGTTAGCAATCAAAATGGACCACCCGGATTTTCTCAACCCAACAATCCAAATAGATTCAATCAAAACCAACCGAGAGGGCAAAATGTTCAAAATCAATTTCAAGCCCCGATCAATCAATACCCAACCCAAGGGGGTAATTTCAATCAAGGCTTTCAAGCTTCTCATTACCAAGCCCCCGTTGGTTCCTCAAATGAACTTGCTAACTACATCAAGTTAAATGAGGCCAACATGAGGTCTATGCAAAATCAAATCACCACTTTGAAAAATGATTTTCAAACCTCAATGTCAAAACAGGGTCAAGAGCTTAAAAGTGAGCTTAGAAATACCAACTACAAAATTGATCAATCTCAAAGCAAAATTGAGAACATGTTTGCCAGTCTCATGAGTTCGATGAATCAAGGTTCAACTTCGGGAACTCTTCCGGGAAATACCATTCCTAACCCGAAGGGTGAATTAAAAGCTGTCGCCACTCGAAGTGGTAAAACACATAATGGACCCTCGACTCCTATGCCCCCTCCACCGGGGGAGGTGAATCGGGATACCAAGGTGACAACGGACAAGGTGCACTTTTCAAGCCCACAAAGTACCGCACACGTCCAACCTTCGGTGGTCCAAACTCCAATTCCGGAACCCGATGTTCCGAAGACAAATTCTAAGCCTTCAATTCCATATCCTTCAAGGCTTAATGACCAAAAGCTTAAAGAGAAAAACAATCAACAAATGGAAAAATTCTTCCAAATCTTCAATGAGTTGCATTTTGACATAAGCTTCGCAGATGCTCTCGTTCTTATGCCCAAATTTGCATCTACACTCAAAAGTTTGCTAAGCAACAAAGATAAGATGACTGAGATGGCAAAAACCCCACTTAATGAGCAATGCTCGGCGGTTCTCAAAAAGCTTCCCGAAAAGCTCGGAGACCCCGGCAAGTTTTTAATCCCATGTGATTTCTCGGGGATGGTTCAATGCCCTGCCTTGGCCGATCTTGGCGCAAGCATTAACCTTATGCCACTCTCGATATGGAAGAAATTATCTCTTCCGGAGCTTGCATCTACTCGCATGACACTCGAGCTCGCGGATCGTACTATAACTCATCCGCTTGGAATAGCCGAGGATGTTGTGGTGAAAGTAGGAAAGTTTCACTTTCCTACTGATTTTGTTGTAGTAGATTTTGATGCCGATCCTCGAGTGCCACTCATTTTGGGTAGAGCTTTTCTAAGAACGAGTCGTGCTCTCATTGACGTGTTCGCCGAAGAATTGACCATTCGTGTTGAGAATGAAGAGATCACGTTTAACATTAATCAGGGGTCTAAATGCAACGTTGCTACTATTGATCAAAAATCTGAAAAAATTGATTCGAAACTTTCAAGATTTGCGGTCAAAAGTGTTGCACAACATCGTGCTAAGCTCAAAGCAACGAACATAACCCCTGGTTCAAGTGAATGGTTCAAAAGTTGTAATGCGGAAGTTAAGAGTGTTTTTTATTACGATGAACACGAATTGGAGGATACAACGGAAGTGGTAAAAACTGCTAGCTCTAAGAGCACACCACTTGCCCCACCTTCAGAATCGGTTTGTCGAATTGATATTGCCAAAAATCCTACTCTTACTTCCGCATCACTCATTTCCGACTCCTCCTATACTTCTCCTCCGTTTGAGGAAAGTGATATTTCTAAGGAAGAGTTCGAGGTCTTCTTGTTTGATGCTCAAATTGTTGAGCCCGATGTTGATCCGGGGGGAGATGGCCCGATTTTAGAAAAGATGATTTTTGATGAACCACTCTTTGCTCTCCCCCCAAAGGATGATGTTGTTGTGGAAAAGCCGTCTTATCCTTCCGAGCTCGAGCTCGAGGATGCTTTTCCCGAATTTGAGAGTTTTGTGTTTAATGATCAAGAGGAGAGAAGTGGCAATCCCACTCCTCATCCGGATTATTCACTCTCGGCTTATGAAGCCTTTCGTTTTGATATCGATCATTTGGAAGAGACGGGAAGTGTAAATACCACTCCCCATTCTTATATGTCTCTTCCCGAGTATGATGTATTTCATTTTGATGAAAATGATCGATATCATGAGGAGTTCTCGGTTGAACTCCCTCATATGATATCTCCTCCTGAATATGATCATTTCTACTTTGATCTGGAGGATGATTCTAGTGTAGGGGGAGGTGTGTTGAAAGATTTACTTCTTGAAGATTGTATCCCAACCCTCCCTCCCGTTGAAGCTGATGATGCTTCTGATGATGAAGAGTTTTACATGATCATAATAAAAATCTTGCTTCTCTTCATCACATATGGTGTGATTGCTCTTTCCCTTTTCTCCTACGGGAATGAGGACACCATATTTGACCCCGGTATCACCCTTAATAGTTCCTTCTATTGAAATACCGCGGGTTTTATCTCATCGGTGTGGAACTTTCTCATGTTCAAATGTTTATCCAAACAAATTGAATGAAAGTCCGATTGAGATTGGTTTCCACTTGCTTCCCCATGGACAAATGAATTCGGGGTCGAGTCAAGCTAGCGACTCGGTTAACAAAAACAGTAGCACACCATATGGGTTTTCACCCATATTTCTGACTTCTTTCTACTTTCTACCACCCTAGTGTGGGGGAGATGCCCCCGATGTTGTACATAAATTTCAAAAAAAAAAAAAAAAAAAAAAAAAAAAAAAAAAAAAAAAAAAAAAAAAAATTGCAAACACAAAAATAAAATAAATGGCCCGTAATATTTCCCTTTTACGTTCTCAGTTTCGGCATAACAGCCGGTACTTTGAATATTGAGGACAATATTCATTTCTAGTGTGGGGGGAATTCTCACGAATTTAATCACGTATATATACCATCTAATTCCCCCATTTTTGGCCAAAATTTTTTTGGTGTAAGTGTTTTGCACTTACACAACAAATGGTTATCAGTCCACCATGTCTAACACACAAAATGACTGGCTAATCCAAGAGCAAACGGTTCTTGGTAAAGATTTATCAAATCCGTTTACGGCTTACAATTTGCCAAAAATTGTATGGTATTCGACTCACCATATCCTAAAAAGATGAAGAGTTGGCTAGCCCGCAAGATTATGGCTTGTGGTAAAGGCAGTTGGAAAACCATAATTGGTCATCAGCTCACCAAAGATAATAAGTGGTTTTATCTAAGAGTTGGCTAGTCCAGAAGCAAACGGCTTCTGGTAAAGACAAATCAAATCCGTTGGTAGCTGGTGATTTGCTCAAAATCATATGGTTATCAGTGTACCATAGTTCTTACTTGAACTGAAACATTTGGCTACTCCAGAGGTGATGGCTTCTGGTAAAGAGATACATCCATCAATTTTTGAAAAAAATTGCTAGGGACTAGCAATTGCTCAGTGTGGGGGATTTGATATGTGTCGTTTTACACATATCTTTTCGTCCAATTTTCGAGTCAAAACAACCAAAAACACTTTAAAACGATCAAATAATGTTAAAAATATATTTGAAATGTGTTTTTGTGTTTTCATATGCAAAATGATTGAAAACGTTTGAAAAACAAATAAAATTTGCAAATGGCAAGTCTAGTCCCTCAAGCTTTTAAAAAATAAAAAAAAAAAATAGTAAAAAATAAATTTTTGGTCCTTGGAATATAAGCTTGGCAATTTTGGTCCCTGGATTAGTTTTGAAGATATGGCAGTAATGGTCCCCGAACTTTGCATGATTTACTCATTTGATCCTTGGTTTAAAACTCTTTAATCCTACATAACAAGCACAACCGGATCCAAAAGCCCACCTCATCCAAAAGCCCATCTCACCCACTAAAGCCCGCAATCCACAAATAGATAAAACCGGTCAAACCCCCAAATCCTCTAGTCAAAATCCCTAAGCTAAACATCCCACACCCCATCTTGTCTTCTTCCTTATCTAAATCCCGTGAAACACACAGCCAAACCATCACTATCCACTCCACTCCCAAAACTTTCACCGTTTTTCCACTTCTCTTCTCCCCAACACCAAAACCCTTCCCCTTATACCTCCCCACTCACGGGTTTCACCTCCACCTCACCTATCCGAGGGAAGTCTTGGGCGCCAAGACCATTTTAAAGGCTGAGATCAATTCTATTTAATCCAAGGGCTGGGAAAGATTCCAAAGAAGCACAAGTAACTATTTTGTGAAGCCTTCTCTCACAGAAGAAACACAAGAAGAGGGACCGGAGTATTTTATTTTTTTCTTAGTAGTATAAATAGAGTAGTGAGGTTACTTTGGTAACCAGGTTTTATTTAGCTTTTTTATTTCGGTATGTTTTTACTTTTTTAGTTGTAATTTACTTTTTAATTTTAATATATGTCGATTTCTATTTAGTTTTGTTACTGCGTATTTTTATTTAATCATTGTTAGTTATTTAGTGCTTATGCGATTTGAGTTTAATGTTTGTGTTTGTTTTTAGTATTTGGATCGGTTAGTGGTTGGATTTGATTAATGTTTCTTGTTCTTGTTTGTGTTTCAGTAAGCGAAAAAGAAAAAAAAAATAGTTTAAGTGTTGTTTGTGCTTGAGCTAGGATTTGGATCGGTTATAGTTTATTGTTTGTGTTTGAGTATTATTTAGCATGAATCTGTGTTTAGATTTAGTACTAGCATGTTTTGTTTGAGTTATTTTTTATGTTTGGGTTAATATTGCTTTGAGTACTCTTTTAGTTCTTGAATGTGTTTGTGTTTATCGGTTTGAGTTGTTTCTTTTAGTTCTTATTCTTGTTCTTGTTTTTAGTTCTTGTTCTTGTTTATCAGTTTGAGTTTGTGTTTATCAGTCGAGTTTTTAGTTCTTGTTCTTGTTTGTTTTTAGCTTGAAAAAAAAAAAAAAAAAGAGTTAGTTAGTTAGTATTGCATCAGTGGGATTATTGTAGGAAGTTTGCTTATAAGTTAGTTAGTTGCTTTTAGTTTAAGTTTGAGAAATCATTTTTAGTTTAAGTATATTGGGATTATTTGAGGTGACTTTGATTTCTGTTATTTGAGGTTATTGATTTATGTATGGATGTATGAATTTGGTTTAAGTTCTGTGTTATTATCCGGATTCGAACTCTCAACTGATTCTTCTTGTTATTTTTGCGCTGTGGTCTGTTTTGTTAAGCAAAATATTGTAAGTGTGTTATTGATTTGTGTTTTGGGTTGATTCAAAAGATAATCAAGAAAAAAAAAAAAAAAAAAAAAAAAAAAGAAAAAAAATAGTTTTAATTAAGTGTGGTTCCCCAGGATCGATCCTGGGGCGTTTTTGTTAGAAAATCGTTTTTAATTTTAAGTGTTTATAAATCAGTCACTTAGTTTCAGTTTAATCATTTTCGGTCCCTGTCTTTCTTAAATTCGATTTTTTAGTTTTAAATAAGTTTCGGAAAATTACAATTCAGTCCCTGCCTTTGTTTTAGTATTTTTAAAGTTTAATTTTTTACATTTTTGGCCCCCAGACTTTTATAGATTAGTATTTTCTTTTATAAAATTAGTTTTTATTGCATTTGTACCCTAGGTTTAGTATTTCATTTATTTCAAGTTTTTAGCTTCGTGTGTTTACCGTATTTATTTGCGTTTTCATTTATTTCAATTTCTGTTTTTATTTTCAATTACCACAACACCAAATAATCTCCAAATCAAATCATCAAGCATTTTAATTCCGAACCTAAAACGATATCCTCGATTCACACCTCGTTGGGACACGACCCGGGTGATCACTTGCCCGGTATCAAACACATCACATTCACGGGTTTTGCAAGTTTGACTTTTCCTAAGGTTTGACTTGTCATTTCCCAAAGTATCACGTGTGCACGATACTATATTTATTTATATATATACTACACACGGATCAAACATGCTAAAAGTAAAGTAGTTCATCACAATATTTCAAGTTTAAGAGAAAGTGGGCTACATTGTTTTACACCCATAACATAAACAGTGGGCCAGTTGTTAGCACCCAAAAATCCAGATGTTACCCCTGCACTAAGCTCATGACACACAAAACGTTAACCGGCACCAGTAACCCTGGCGTAGGTCGACAGTAACCGCGGATTTCATAATATAATAATTGCCCCCAGAGCTAGGTATCTTGCCAAATACCTAGGTAACTCAAATATAGTACATCACATGCGGACCGACCTTAGTCAACATGGCGGGATGGTCAAATCCTATAGGCCTATAAACTATATTCGCGCTCACTCGCAAGTGATAAATGGTTCATGATCGAGGGACTTGCTTTTGGCAAGGACGGTACTTAGTGCATATCAGATGTTCAGCAAAGTTTCCAGTTCAAAGAACAGTTTTTAAACGATTGTGTGGAAAACTAAAGGGGGGGGGGTTGAATAGTTTTACCGATTAATATTAATTCGCTTTGTTACTCTATGTTAATTCAAAGGAAACAAACACAAACATGTATTCACACAATATATATGAAAAGTAAAGAGAGGAAAGATCAAACCACACAACACGGATGTTTATAGTGGTTCGGCTACAAGGACTCTCTTCCTTGCCTTACTCCACTCCTCGAGCCTCTAATTCGAGAGTTATCCTTCACTAAGAAACAAACTCTCTTCTAGGTGGAGAAAACCTTTACACGTTGCTTACTTCCTTTTCCGGTACTAAGCTAAACACCAAGTTCTACTTCAGGGCAGAACCAACCCAACGTCGCCTATACAATTACCGACACTAAGCTAGATGTCGAGTTCTTTCACAAGGGTACAACCACTCCCTACACTCTTTGTGTTTTGAGGACTAAAACACTAACCACACTCACTGAGATAAATGATACAAATAATGATGTGTGAATTACACAAAGATCACACAGTAACTATACTAAAGGTTTACACGTCTGTGTTGAACCTTGATGCTTAATCTTCTTTGCTACAAAAGATAGATCAAATGATATGAATGAATGATGTTAGTAATATGAATGAGTATGTACTTAAGCTATATGAGTGATGAGAAGGCCAAGTGATCAGCTTGCTATTTATAGGCAAGCTGATAAACACTCGGCGGATCCGGCGGATCCCTTAAAAGGGATCCGTCCTTTATGTCGAAGGGATCCGTGGGTATGCCAGAGGTAAGACAGCTAAGAGATTTTCCAAATCTCTCCAATCTTTCCATATCTTAGTGTTGTCATATCAAGATCTTCCAATGTCAACTATCTTACTTGAAGATCTATCCAAGATATTACAAGTTCTTACCAAGATTACATGTATGATGCATGCCATGATGTCATTGTATCATTTTAGAAAATAAAGTTTCCTTTTAAGGAAATAAACATGTAGATGTATGAAATGTATTTCCAAGTAAACTTGTGAAATGTAAAATGTATTCTAAAGAGACTTTAGCTAGTATTTATAATTTGCTTAAAGATATACTTTGTAATTGTCATTAACAAAACTAAGTAAAGATCGTAAAATATAAATAACGTTTTTAGGACGATATTTGTATTAACAATCTCCCCCTTTTTGTTGATGACAAAACATAAAGTATATTTTTGAGCAAAAGAATAAGTATAGCATGAGTTCTTTAAAATATAGATTAAGTTTGTTTTATTTGAGTTTAAAAACTATTTTTATGCAAAAAGTGTATGTACTGTGATGATTCACAGTTATGCAAACTTAATCCTTTCTCCCCCTTTTTGTCGAAACAAAAAGAAGAGTTGCGTAGCGGAATGCGATTTTGAGAACTTTAAGAGCTCCCCCTTGTTTGATACTCCCCCTAAATGGAGCAACAAGGTGATGATGCATGATCCTACAAAACAAATGGTTAGAATATGATATGCTCCCCCTCGATGTATACTCCCCATTATAAGAGTATGAGATGCTACAAAAAAAATGTTAGTTTTGAATAGCTTCAATGAAGAAGCATAATGCATATGAAATGGTCATCCAAATAGGACTTTCAATCTAGTTGACTTGAAAAAGTCAAAATGTAGTGTCTGATCAAAATTTTGTACCTAAAGTACATGATCAAACTATAATGTAGATTCCAAATAACTATAATGTTAGTCACCTAAATAATGATAATATGCTATGTTGATCACTCATAAGCATAAAAACATCACATTCATTAATTGAAAATTATGTGACAAAAGTCACAAACATGATATGATGTTACATTACAAAATAAATCCTAAATAAAGACAACTACTACAACATCATCCTAGAAAGTTCCTAACAGCGCTTTTATTGAGGCGGATGAGAGATTGCATTGAGACACTCGAGAACATGGTTCAAGATGAACCTCATCTCATTTTGAAGCTCATGGACCAAAATGTTGGTCCTTTGGGCCAAGTGAGATGTTCTCTCACAATGTGCGCAATCATGACTTGAAAAATAGGGAGGAAGACTAGGCTCCAAGTTTTGTGGTGGTGGTGGTGGTGGTGGTTGGTGGTTGTTGTTGTTGGATGGTTGTTGTTGTTGTTCATTGGTTGGTGGTGGTGTTTGGAGGGAGTTCATGAGGATGTTTTGGATGTCTATGGATTCATTTAGGCGGTGATCAACTATACCCGAGAGAGTGTAGAGACGGTTGAGCTCTTAACTAATCTCTTCTTGGGTTTGAGGCATATTCATCCACATTGCCTCATCAATGGAAACTAGAGTGGATGTGGGTGATAGAGGTTGTGGTTGAGGTTGGGATGATGGTGCATCATGGTATAAAGGACCATGGATATCCGGGTAAACCGGGTGAAAAAGCATGGGTTGTTGACCTTCAAAGGTCATGGGTGGAAGATTGGGTAATCTTGGTGAAAGTTCTTCTAAGTCATCAAGATGTGGTGATGTAGGAGGAGTCCTAAATAATTCCAAGGGTTGGAGTTTGGGTGATTTTGGTGGTGATGGTGATCTAACAGGATGTGATGGAGCCGGTGGTGGAGTAGTGGCTATTGGAGTAATGGTTGGTGGTGGTGTTTGTATAACAACATTTGATGGTGTTGGGGTAGAGAGTGTAAGGAAATTTTCACTAGCAATGGGTGATGATATATTGAGAGGAGAATTTTCCTCAGATGAGGAGTTTGCTAAGTTGATAAAACAACAAGGTTTAACACTAATGCGGGCTGTTCTTCTTGGAGGTCTAGATGTGGAAGAGTTGTTTGACTTGGTCATGGTGAAGTATGATAGCTAAGATGTACAGGAGAGGAAATTGTTGTTGTGTGAAGTGATGATCCTAAAGCACTAATTTATAGGCAGAAGGTATATGAGTCTGTATGTTTGGATTTGATGTGAATCCAATAGAGAATGTTGGTTCTGAATGATTTGGAACAAAAATTTGTGCAAATCACATCACATAAGTCAATCCATAGAACTTATGTTGAGTAAGAGGAGGGAGATATGCAGTAAATGCAAAGGGGTAGTGGAAAATCCTGTGATGTGATGTACCCACGGATTTGAAGGATCCTTAAAAAGGGTTCCTTACTTGTAACAGAAAGGTAACTTACTCCTAAGATTTGAAAATTCAAATTTTGGTGGGAAATTTTGTTCTTAAGTTTCTAAGGGTTTCTAAATCATTCTAAGATTTATAGTGATCAGTGAACCTATTCTAAAGAACATTAGAAACTAAAATCAAAGAATCGGGATGAGTCGAAAAGTTTTAAGAAATTAACTGTTATACCTGCGGATCCAAACGACAAGGCGTGCGGATCCATAATTTGGGATCCGCCTGATTCGCAGTTTGTAAAATGACGGAGCCAACGCTAACACTTGGCGGATCCAAATTAAGGGATCCGCCAGATCCGTCTGGCAAAAATGCTAAAACTTCACAGAGAGTATGTCATATTTCGCGTTTTTCGACGAAAACCCGAAAATTCTCTTGGAGCATATCTATCATCTAATATGTAATGCAAAACAACTAAATATGATGATACTAACACATATTTAATCATAGATTAATCCGATCATGTGAACTTACCTTAATAGGAGTTAAGCCAAACATAGGCTTACTCTTGGAAAATTGATAACACTAAGTGTTATCGACCTGCAAGTATTAGTTAGTTCACATACAATTCAAGTAGTATCATAACAAGTTAATAACATAACCATTCAACATAACATTGTCTAGAAACGATTAGTTCCAAACATTCCTATCAACTCAACTTCTTCATACCCTTGTGAAGCTTCATGATCCATCGACCTAAATTCTTCACCATTCCCTTCATTTGACGATGCTCAGGTGATTCATTCTGAATAGGTGGAAGTTGTCTCAAGTACTCGGGTGGAGGAAGTCTAGAATTTGGTAAGCCGTCATCGTCACTCATTGATGATGAAGATGATGAGGGTTGAGCACGAGGACGTTTGCCTTTATCAAGCGCTACCCTATGGTCGCTTAAGGGAGCAAAGGTGCGTTGGATCTCATCATAGTCGGGAACAAAACCTAAGGCATTTCTAGGAATGGGTGCAAATGCTCGATAAAGACGGGTTAAGAGCATTCCATAAGGCAATGCCATTTTTCCTTGAACTGGAATATCGGCCATTCTTTTGGCTATATAGTAAGCAAGATTAAAAGGCTGACGGGTTGACACATTGTACATCATGTGGCAAAGACAAGCATTGATGTGATCGCGGTTTCCTACCGTGCACATGACATTGGCCCTTAAGACTTCTTCCATTTTCCTAAACTCAGGTTTAATCTCATTTTGCTCCATAGCAAACGGATCTCTAGCTACTTCTTTACCTCGATACATCCTAGTGGGGTTGTTCCTAGGAATGAAGAAATGCTCACGAATGACTTCTTTTGAGGCTAAAGGAGTGGCATATGGTGCCGTTCGTTCAAGATTTGACTCAAGAATGGTTAATGACCATTTATCGGTATAGACACTCGTTCAATAACTTGGAACTCCTAGGACCTCACGAAATTGATTTAAAGGGATGTTGTATTATGTTCCATTGACACTGAAGCGAATTTTTATGTAACCTTGTTCATTTGACTCTAGAGTAATACTAGCACAGAATTCTAAAATGAATCGAGGAACTATTGGTTCATCGATATCTAGGAGGGAATCAAAGTGAATGGCCGCTAGTTGTTCCCTAAGATTGGTTCCTTCATAGAATGAGGACTCTACAAACCTACCCTCATGTACGTAGTGTTTTTCTAGAGCTTTGAAAGTTTCAACTTGTTGTTCACTAAGTCCTTTGGTTTTATGGTGTTTAGGTAGGTAATTGACGGTGTGTTTGTGATTATAGTTGGTGACGGGAGGCATGATTATCCTAGACACGAAAAATATATATAGTTTAGTTGAAATTATCAAAAATATATATGTCTAGTGTGTGCCTACATGGGAGACAATGTGGAGGTTCGATTATCTCGACTCATTTTGATGCATGAAAATTATGTTTATGCAAGTTTTATAATAAAACAAGAGATAACCCAAATGCTCCTACTTTAATGTAGCTACATTTGAATGTACCCGAAAATACATATTAGTTATGTATTCCCTTTAGCATTCAAGAGACATGATGCAAGTGATGCTTAAAACCTAACGTTTTTGTATTTGTATGAACAATGTCCAAAAACCGTTTTTCCTAGTCGTGAGAAGATTTTAGAAAAAATTTCTCATGGGGTTTTTGATGAATGATGACAATGTACTATAAGATGCAATTCCTAACTATGAAAAACATGATTTGTTATGCAATTTGGAAAGTATGCTTCATGATTTTTCAAGAATTATGTATAACCCCAAGGTTTGGTTTTGTGCATGAAATAGAAATCCTAGACGCAGATCAGGAGTATAAACATGATAAGGATACTTACAGTGATGTTTGGAGCACAATTTGGTTGAGAACAATGGCTTAATTTGTGAATTTGGTGAAGTATGGGACGAATTCAGTAGGTGATAAGTTTTAAGAGAGTGATGAATAGTACATGGTGTTGTTTATTTTATAATATAACAACCTGTGCATGTGACGGATCCGGCGGATCCAAAACAAAGGATCCGCCTTTGTTATCGTTTGGATCCGCGGGATCAGAACACCGTTTTTGGTTTAGTGTCGAGTTTGGTTAAACTAAGGTTTACGCTACTGTCTATTCTAATCACTAGGTTCCATTAATCCTAATCCAAGTCTAAGGTAGTTGAAAGGTTCTCTTTTGAGAGGTTTTGTGAGGATGTCGGCAATGTTGTCCTCTGAGGAAACTTTCTCAATTGAGATATTTCCCTTCTGAACATTGTCGCGTAGGAAATGATGACGTATTTCAATGTGTTTGGTTCTAGCGTGTTGGACCGTATTTTTGCTGAGGTCGATAGCTCCTTTGTTGTCACAAAGAATGGGGATATTGTTGAGTTCGATTCCATAGTCTACGAGAGCTTGTTTCATCCACAGTGCTTGTTGACACGCCTTTCCTGCAGACACATACTCTGCCTCTGTCGTTGAGATTGCGAGGGCTGTTTGTTTCTTAGCGAACCATGAGGTGAGACAATATCCTACAAAAGTACAAATACCACTAGTACTTTTCCTATCAACATAGTCACCGGCATGGTCTGAGTCGGCATACGCTATGGTTTCTACACCCGTTCCTTTGGGATACCATAATCCTACATGTGTAGTGCCTTTGATGTACCTAAATATCCATTTAACGGCTTCAAGATGGGATATTTTGGGATCTTCTTGAAAACGTGCACATAGACAAACACTAAACATAATGTCCAGCCTACTAGCCGTAAGATAGAGTAAACTACCAATCATTCCCCTATATTTAGTGCTATCTACGGATTCATTTTCTTCATCCTTTGTGAGTTTGGTTTCGGAGGACATAGGTGTTTTCATTGGTTTTGAGTCTTCAAGACCAAACTTCTTAAGCATATCTTTGATATACTTTGATTGGTTGAAGAATATCCCATCTTCTAATTGTTTTATTTGGAGACCTAAGAAAAAGTTTAGTTCCCCCATCATACTCATTTCAAACTCGTCATGCATGATTTTTGAGAAATCATCACATAACTCTTGACAAGTTGAACCAAATATAATGTCATCCACATATATCTGGACGATGGTAATATGTGATCCCTTTTTCTTGGTGAAGAGAGTGTTATCTAGTAGGCCCATGGTGTACTTATGGTCAACTAAGAAGGTCTTAAGTCGATCATACCAAGCTTTTGGTGCTTGCTTAAGTCCGTATAAAGCTTTCTTTAATTTATAAACATGATTTAGTTTTTCAAAATCGGCAAAGCCTGGAGGTTGTGCTACATATACCTCTTCATTTATAAAGCCATTTAAAAATGAACTTTTGACATCCATTTGAAATAATTTAAAATCATGTGCACATGCATATGCAAGTAGTATTCTAATAGACTCAAGTCTAGCTACGGGTGCAAATATTTCATCGTAATCTATTCCTTCTTGTTGATTGTAGCTTTGTGCTACTAGTCTAGCTTTATTTCTATATACTATGCCATTTTCATCCATTTTATTTCTGAAAACCCATTTGGTACCTATTATGGTTTGATTTTTAGGTTGAGGAACTAATGTCCAAACGTCATTCCTAATAAATTGATTTAATTCTTCTTGCATCGCAATGACCCAAGATTCATCTTTTATTGCTTCATTTATATTTTTAGGTTCTATTGTTGAAACAAAACAAAAGAAATTACTTTCATTTTGAGCTTTAGACCTTAATGTTCTTTCATTGAGTTTTCCTATGACGTTTTCTAATGGATGACTTTTATCTTCTTTGATGTTGACTAAATCTCTTTTTACTGGTTCATCTTCTTTATCATTTTCAACATTTTCCTGATTATCAACCATTTGGTTTTCAACTAAGTCATCATCTACCAAAGGTGATGTCTTAGAGGGAGGTGGACATTCATCGAATGTTATGTTCAATGATTCCTCGACTCTTGAGGTTTCCTTGTTCAAAACTATGTATGCTTTACTAGTTTGTGAATATCCTAGAAATACACCTTCATACGACTTTGAGTCGAATTTGGTGAGATAATCCTTTGTGTTTAAAATGAATCACTTGCTTCCAAACACTCTAAAATACCCTAAAGTAGGCTTTTTGCCTCGATAAAGTTCATAAGGAGTTTTATTTAAAAATGGTCTAATTAAAACTCTATTTAGGATATATGTGGAAGTATCTACTGCGTGACACCAAAACTTTTGAGGTATGTTTTGTTCATTTAACATAGTTTTACTCATTTCTTGAATTGTCCTATTTTTCCGTTCTACTACACCATTAGATTGTGGAGTTCGAGGAGTCGAGAAATTATGAGTTATTCCATTTTTATCACAGAATGTTCCGAATTGGATTTCGTTGTCAAATTCTCAACCATGGTCAGTTCTAATAGATACTATGTTACTTCCTAATTGATTTTGAATTTTCTTGCTTAGAATTTCAAATTTATCAAAGGCCTCATTTTTGGTTTTCAAAAATTTAGTCCATGTATACCTAGAGTAATCATCTACTATAACTAATGTGTAAAAATTACCTCCATAACTTTGTATAGCCGACAGGCCAAACAAATCCATATGTAAAAATTCTAGACACCTAGATGTAGATACCATGTTTTTAGCCTTATGGCTATTATGCACTTGTTTCCTAATTTTGCAAGCATCACAAAAGTGTTGGTCATATCTCAACTTAGGTAGGTTCCTAACGAGTTCTTTGGATGATAAGGATTGAATTAACCTCATATTGGCGTGACCTAAGCGTCGATGCCATAAGGTTGAGTTTTCGTCCAGAGAAGTAAGACAAAGCTTGTCTTTCGGTGTTTTATCTAATTTCATAACATATACGTTATTCTTTAAGACACCTTTTCCTACTGTTATGCCATCTTTAAGTATTTTACTTCCATTTTCACTGAAAAGGACGTTATACTTTTTGTGGCACAATTGACTTATACTAAGTAAGTTAAAACCTAAATTATCAACATGAGCAACATCATCAATAGAGAGGGAGTCATGAGAGATTGTACCTTTTCCGATGATTTTACTTTTAAGCTTGCTACCAAATGTGACATTACCTCCGTCGTACACTTGGTAAGTGGAGAAAAGGCTTTTGTTTCCCGTCATGTGTCTTGAACACCCACTATCTTTGATCCACTCATCAGGTTCAAGTTCATTTTTTAAGCACACCTAAGTTCAATAAAGACTCAAGCGTTTGGTCCCCAATATCTCATGGGTCCGTTTGTGTTAAACATAACATTATCATGGTTCATGTAAGCAAATGGAGGATAATAGTTACATGGCATGTAATTGGGACCTTGAAAGTTTCTAGGCATATTTTGGTTCCAATTATTTTGATAATGATGTTGTGAATTAACATTACTCTTAGGAAAGGGGTGTTTGGGAAAACTAGTTTGAGGTCTCTGTTGTGTTGTTTTAACTCTATACTCATTCCTAGCTTGACCTCTCCCTATAAACACAGCTGGTTTTAGCTTGTTATTAGTTGTACTAGTACTAGGTTTTCTAGTGTCCTTAACAAATTCTGTACAGTCTATTTTCTGAACCTTTTGTTCAACTTCTGTACCCGCGGATCCCTTGGGTACAACTGGCGGATCCAAAACTTTGGATCCGTCGGATCCGTGAGCTTCTGACTTGGTTGAAACAGTTTCTTTTTCATTCACAGTTTGTTTCTTAAAGTCACTTAAGGTTCCTAGTTTCATAAAACCTAATCCGGTTTTATCATGAGGAAGTTTTTGCATCTTCATTATCTCATCTGCACAACTTATGTTTTTATCAAACCTTTTAAACTTAGAGTTTTGCTTAATGAGATCTTCCTGTGAAGTTTTTAGTGCATCTAATTCTAATTTTAGTTCTTGACAAGAGACGCATGTATCTTTACTATTTTTCCCTTTTTCCATTCGTATCTCTTTTTCTTTAAGCCAATACACTTCTTTTTCTAAAAGTGTTGTTTTAGTTTTCAAGAATTTGTTTTTGTTGATGATTTTTAATGTGATATCACACAGCTTGTTATATTCTATTTCTAAGGTTTCATCATCTATAGAAGAGTATGAGTCAGAATGTACCTCTTCTGTGTCATGAGCCATAAGGGCAACTTCGTTGTTCTTAGGCTCATCATCATCTCCTTCACTATCACTCCAAGCTCCACTAACGAATGATTTTTGAGACTTGTTCTTTGGAGGCTTTGGACATTCACCTATAAAGTGACCAGAATCTCCACATCTATAGCACTTCCTATCTATCTTGCCCTTTCTATCATCACGGTCTTTTCGTAAAGATTTCTTTTCTTCATGAGGTGGTTTTACGAACTTTCCTCGTCTCCTGAAGAACTTCTTGAAATCACTTACGGCCATGACATATTCTTCGTCTTCGCTACTTGAACAAGACTCTTCATCATCACTTGACTCAACTCTAGCTTTCAAGGCAATGGACTTAATTTTCTCCTTCTTCCCTTTAACTATTTCTGAATCCTTTTCCATCACCATTTCGTGAACTTTGAGATTTTCTATGAGCTCATCTAGTGTCATGCTCGAGAGATCCTTGGATTCTTCAATAGCCGTCACCTTTGCTCTCCACTTAGGATGAAGTGCTCTAAGAAATTTCCTGACAAAGTTCTTACTAGAAAAAGATTCGTCAAGTGCTTTAAGAGATGTAATAATAGTATTAAACTTAGCAAAAGCACCATCAATGGTCTCATCTTCAGAGATAACAAATTGTTCATATTGTTGAACAAGAAGATCAATTTTGTTATCTTTGACTTGTGAGTTCCCTTGATGAGTGATAATAAGAGATTGCCAAATATCTTTAGCCGTTTTACACATAAAAACTCTTTCATATTCTTTCTTAGGTAAGGCATTGTAAAGCATCATTTTGGCTTCATTGTTTTTGGCAATCAACTTCTTTTGCTCATCACTGTGACGAGTAAGAGAAGCTCCTACATCCCGACCACCTGAAATATCATTACTAATGGGCTTGTAATCACCCTCAACAATTATATACCACAGATCTATGTCCTTTGACTTTACATATGTTTCAAAGCGATTCTTCCAATATATAAAGCAATTTGGTTCAAATAGAGGTGGTCTTTGCATAGATTGCCCTTCTTTAAAGTTTTCAAAATCCATTGATCGTTTTAAGTTTTAAAATACAATATATTTTAAAAGTCTTAAGTAACGTAGCTCTTGATGCCAATTGTGGAAAACTAGAAGGGGGGGTTGAATAGTTTTACCGATTAATATTAATTCGCTTTGTTACTCTATGTTAATTCAAAGGAAACAAACACAAACAAGTATTCACACAATATATATGAAAAGTAAAGAGAGGAAAGATCAAACCACACAACACGGATGTTTATAGTGGTTCGGCTACAAGGACTCTCTTCCTTTCCCTACTCCACTCCTCGAGCCTCTAACTCGAGAGTTATCCTTCACTAAGAAACAAAATCTCTTCTAGGTGGAGAAAACCTTTACACGTTGCTTACTTCCTTTTCCGGTACTAAGCTAAACACCGAGTTCTACTTCAGGGCAGAACCAACCCAACGTCGCCAATACAATTACCGACACTAAGCTAGATGTCGAGTTCTTTCACAAGGGTACAACCACTCCCTACACTCTTTGTGTTTTGAGGACTAAAACACTAACCACACTCACTGAGATAAATGATACCAATAATGATGTGTGAATTACACAAAGATCACACAGTAACTATACTAAAGGTTTACACATCTATGTTGAACCTTGATGCTTAATATTCTTTGCTACAAAAGATAGATCAAATGATATGAATGAATGATGTTAGTAATATGAATGAGTATGTACTTAAGCTATATGAGTGATGAGAAGGCCAAGTGATCAGCTTGCTATTTATAGGCAAGCTGATAAACACTCGGCGGATCCGGCGGATCCCTTAAAAGGGATCCGTCCTTTATGTCGAAGGGATCCGTGGGTATGCCAGAGGTAAGACAGCTAAGAGATTTTCCAAATCTCTCCAATCTTTCCATATCTTAGTGTTGTCATATCAAGATCTTCCAATGTCAACTATCTTACTTGAAGATCTATCCAAGATATTACAAGATCTTACCAAGATTACATTTATGATGCATGCCATGATGTCATTGTATCATTTTAGAAATAAAGTTTCCTTTTAAGGAAATAAACATGTAGATGTATGAAATGTATTTCCAAGTAAACTTGTGAAATGTAAAATGTATTCTAAAGAGACTTTAGCTAGTATTTATAATTTGCATAAAGATATACTTTGTAATTGTCATTAACAAAACTAAGTAAAGATCGTAAAATATAAATAACGTTTTTAGGACGATATTTGTATTAACAGATTGTGATCATAGTAAAAACAGTAGCATGTATCTCACCCCAAGTAGCTTATAAAACAGTTTAAGCAAGTAAAAAGTGGGGCTATGAACTCACCTTAGTACGCAGCAATGCAAGATGTCACAACTAGCATCAAGTAATGAAACACAATGGTAATGAAGAAGTAAAAGCACAGCGGTACTGGATCGGCATAACCTAGTAAGTAACATGTTTCATAAAATAACCCTCAAGTAATTTATGAAGTAGTGTTCGTTGAATACTCGTGTTAATATAAAAGGGTTCAGTTTTCAATGGCGATAAAAGAAGTAATCATTTGTATCTCGTGTGGACGTTAGAGAATATAAAGACGATAAAAGTCGGCGAAACGAAATCAAACAATTAGAAAAGAATGAAGAAAAGGGGTAAAGCGCTCTAGTGTAGAAGTCATAAAATGTACAATCAACCAATAACTCACGCCAAAACGAATATAATCAAGAATGAACGAATACAAGATACCGAATGAATATAAGACTAAGGATAAGATGATGAATGAGTTGGATGTTTACCCTGAATCCCAAAAGTATAACTTTATATATATATATTTTGATCAAAGTTGTTTTGTATAAATCTATAAGATTTTTGATATGTTTTTAAGTTTACAAATATTGGAAGGTTCTATAAACATTGGCGTAACGCGTCCGTTTATATTACGTTCCCGAATTATCGTGATTACTTGTGTACCAGTTTTATTACAAGTTTTAAAAGTTTTATAAGTTTTATATCGTTATCATTCGCGTGTATATTAGTTTTCGGCTTACTGGATAATTTGTGTCCGTTCGGGTCCGAATACATTAAGCTCAACGAGTCTAATATATTCTTCCGTCTCTTGTCTCAAATCATACAATAAATCCTACACTAATACCGTAAATCCAATAACGGTTACAAACAATGCCCAAATTAACTAAATTATTACAATGATTTTCAAATACAAATATTCCGTGTCAAAACCCCAGTAATACTCCAATAGCATCCAATCATCATCGATCACGAAAACAAAACAAAGATAAAGATTAATTTAGTATACCAATTGAGAAATAAGCAATCAAGACTTATAAATAAAACTCAACACACACTATTTTAAATGTTTTGACCTAATTAACAAAATAAACTAAACTCACTCTTATTATTGTTCTTGGGCTTCGGCCCATGAGCTAAATAAGCAAACGCACCCTAATGGACTGTTGAGTCCAATCCATCCAACACAAAACCCTCATGGGCTCATTAGCCCAATATGGCTAAACTAAATCCAATACAACCACACGCACAAACACATACACAAACACACTTGCTAACAGATTTGGTTTCATACCAAATCAAGGTTTTTGACACAAAATGGTAACTAGTGTGGCTCGACTTCGAGACCACATGTAGTCATTTTAGACCACACGACAAGGCTCACCCTTCGTAGGTTTGCCTTAGCCATGACTTGACCCGAGGTGTCTCGTTGGTTGACTATAACAACATTAAACACTATGAGGTCTTCAAACCTCGCAAACGATTCAACACTAACCGAAGCAAATACCATATTCAAAACAAGTCCCCACGACACTACTTGTGTCGTGGTACACATCACGAGCACACACCGTGTGTGTTGCTTTTCAACATTAATCCACAACCAACATGCATGACCCTAGTGGTCGCATAACCTAAGAATCAACATGCATAACCTCTAACGAGTTGCAAACATAACCAAACAGAGTCAAAGACTCGGCTGAAAGCATGGAACCATCAACTCGACATAACATAATGATTCAAACAACAATTATAACAAGGTCGTGACTCGCACGAGTCACGACTCGCCAAGCATGGGTTAAGACCCAATTGGTTATACACAAAAATAATAAATGAGATGCAACTCAATAGATAACGAGCATAACAACATACGAGATAACAAGAAAATGAATAAACAATACCGAGTCAACCCAACTCAGTGAGTTAACTCAGTCGAGTTGACTCAACTCACTGAGTTGAGTCGACTCAACCATAAATCGGACGAGTTTTGTTGTAAAATATTTAGATCCACACGAGTTTAGTTAGAAAATGTTTCGTTTAATTAGTTTTAGTGTAAAAACTGTTTAGATTGATTATAGTAGATTAGGGTTTCGGAATAAAATGAAAGGAAGTAAGAAATAGGGCACGTGAGTCCTTACCAACAAAAGAGAAAGGAGAGGGGAGGTGGTGGTATGCGGCGGTGAGTGGTGGCGTGTGGTGGTGATCGGCGGTGGTATCTAAATCACGGGCAAACGCGTCCCCTCGGCCTCCAAAACCCTAGATCTAAGCCTCCTCGTCTTGATCTACACTCGTACGACCCAAAACCGACTCTCCAGAATTTGGCCAGAAGAGGTGGTGGTGTTGATAATGAAGACACCCTAATTGTGGGTTTTTATATCCCATGGAGGGACTAAATCTAGACAAAAAGGAAATAGGGGGCGGGCGGTGTAACTTTTAGACGGGGGTAGAAACTGTAACTTTGCAAATCTTTTAATAAAACTGTTATGGGCCCCATTTAGTGTATCAAACTTCCGTTTTAATTTACGGGGCTTGCGCCATTGCGTCTGGAATAATTTTTTCAATAAAATCGAGCATTAATACGTATAACTTTCTCGGAGTTTAATTTATTTAATAAATCGAATTGTTTCGTGTATTTTAGGTTGTGCCGGCTCGATAGATGAATAACGCTCACGTTTCACGAGATAACCTCTCGTTTTCAAGTTCAAATAGATTCAGAAAAGTTTAAAGCTATTGGATTTCAAAAATAACGTTTTGGCTAGTAAAATAAGTTTTGGAAAATTGTCGGTTGTTACACTTACATCATCGCATTTACACATAAGGATGCCAATAAAGATTAGCATCTATTACTATAATTTCTCACTTTTTGTACCACTCCTCAAGGTACATTATCACATCATTACAAATTCTTAATCTTTCCAAGTTATACTTAAGACACTTAAATGATTGGTTTCACTTAATGTCTCAATTTAAAAGTCACATTTTAATTCTATTCCACTTATCTTAGTTCTTAAGATTTCTAACTAAATCTAGACTTTCGTTTTCTACCCCTTCTACTCTACTCATGTCATGTCGGGAATACATAAGCCCACTCATTTATACTTCCTCATTTACATGGAAAGGCGTCCCAATCGATGTAAATCAAGAAACATAAACTCATGGTTCGGCGATTCACAATTTCTTTAATCAAATGAAAAGGCGTCCCAATCCATTTAACTAAGGAAATCATAAATCGTCATACTTATAAACTTTCGACATAACACTCGTACTTATTACTCGTTTTCACTTTACTTTCTTTCTCTTCGTTCTTATTACATTTTACATTACCTTTTTAACTTTTTAGACTTAGATCCATACCTTTATAATATTCCCTTGAAGGGACCTTAACCGTACCCTTGCGGTACCATTAACACATGTCATTAAAAAAAACTCGGCCATCCCGGAGGATACCATTACATGTGCATCATTAACATGGTCATCTCAAAGGATACCATCATTAACATGGTCATCTCAAAGGATACCATCATTAACATGGTCATCTCAAAAGATGTCATTATTAACATCATTAGATTGGTCATCCCGAAGGATACCACCATTTACATCATTAACTTGATCATCCCGAAGGATGCTATTATTAGTCATCATTAACTCATTGGTTATATGATAACTATTTTTAACCTTTCACATTTCAACATTGGATCCAAGCCAATATTTTAACGCACACATTATCTCATTTATACTATTTAGCTAAAGCAAGCATCTTAGGATATATGAAACTTGCTTATTATAACACCCCCATTTTCGGAACGCAGCAAAATACAACATGGGGTGTTATCTATTAGTCACATAGTACAAGTCATAGGAAACATCGAAACAATTAAAGATGTTTTTAAACAAAGTTCACATTTGATATAATCAGAGTTTAACAAAGTTAGGTCCCAAAAGTTTTAACCAGGACAAGAGTCCAAAAGATACATAATTTAAACACAACATAAGTTTTTGAGTTATTAAAAGTTCCATCAAGTGTGAAATAACACGTGTCCATCCATCCATGTCCTTGCATGCCCATCCAAGTATTAAACATCTACGGGCCTGAGATAAAACATGCTAAAAAGTCAACGTAAAGTTGAGTGAATTCATAGAGTTTAATAAATAATAAGTTGAATACAAGCATTATTCATAAATTGACATGTAACGAATACAAGTCGGGAAATAAGATTATAGCATCGAGCTCATGAAACCGAACCTTGACCTAGATTTAATAATGCCCCTTAAGAGGTAGTTTGCTAACTACCACGAATTCTCAATATTATGCTACCCGTTATAAATGAGCGCGACTCATTCGGACAGGCTCGTCAAGCCAAATATGCATATTCATAATAATAGCGTTTCCCCCATGGAATTAACGGTTCATGAAATTAGGGACTTGAATGGCAAAAGTTACTCAATAACTATAATCATGTAATCGGGTCAAGCATACCAAAAACTACTTGTATTCAGTTTGTAAAACTAGCATGTATCTCCCCCAATGGGTTTATAAACAGTTTAAGAGTTAAAGGTGGGGCTATGAACTCACCGATAGCAAAATGAACGATCAAAGTGAAGTAGCGAAGAATAAACTGCAAGAATCCTACGAGCAACCTAGATATATATATATATATATATATATATATATACGCGGAAAGTAATCGATACGTATGAGTTTCAAAAGATAGAGCGTTTTAGTTTTCGTGGAATATTTGTATTAATGTTTGTAAAAAGTTTAGTATCTCGTTCGTGTGGTGGTATAGAGTCATAGACTCAGACAAACGCACGCCAAAGCATAAAATATATAGCACAAGTATACAAGGCAAATTAACATGTAAGAATCAATTAAGCAAATAGTCAAAAGATATGAAGATTGTTAAGTTTATTAAATTCCAACGATGTCAAATAAGGGGTCAATCCTCAATAATAAGTTTCGGGTTATTGAACCCAAACTAGCCGTGCGGCTAGACTCACACTTTGAGACAACAACCAAGGACATAGCCATGGTTATGTCTCGACTAAAAGGCCTTGAGTCAATAGCCTTAGCTGTGTCTCTGCCTCAAGAGGTCAAAATGCTATAAGAATTCTTAAGTCATGGCTACCTTTGGGTCAAAACGGGTCCAGTTGGTTTTTATAGTCTACAGCCTTTGTTTTTCACTTTCAGCTTACGTGCACCTGATTTTTTTGAAGAAAACATCATTCTGAGCAACTTTTGTGTTTTACACTTTCAGTGGTTCGGACCAGAAAAGGGTGAAAAGTGCGTTTTAATTCCAGATCAGAATACTATTTGTAGAAAGTTCAGCATGTAATGACCCATTTAAGTGCAGATTTTTAGCATGTATTGACCCACATTAAGTGCAGAATATTAAGCAAATAAACACGCCCATGTTGGGGCTGCAAATAAGAAAAACAAACACCCCATTTGGGGCTGTAAAATCAGCATACAAGCATAGTTATATATCAATCCGAATTCATGTCCAACAACAACAATATCAACATATCACATAACACCAACATATCCTATATGGACTAATCAATCTCGATACAACAAAATCATCATAGTTGCTAAATAATAAAAATCCCAGCTTCACCGAGACCATGGATGGTCTCGGCTCATTCCATGTCGACACAACATAATAAGGCAACAACTAAACGAGACTAACACCCTCTTGGGTGATTATATACCGAGGCCACATAAACAACACAACCCTCTCGGGTTTATCATTAAACCGAACCTATTACCAACATCAAATAGCCATAAACTCACTTAAGCTAAACATACAAGTGCGCATATTAAACTCTAACGATCTATAATCTAATTAACAAATTAAACATTGAGCATTAAAAGTTGAACGAATAAGCTAAACATAAGCTATGAGTTACAAAATGAACCACACAAATAAGCAATAACCACAACCCCGATGGGTTGATTTCCATACCGAGAACAATAAATCAACTCCGAGCCGTGGCCCTCTTGGGTCTCGACCCGTAACCCAAAACGGGTTCCATACTTGACTCGCAACCAAAATAACTATCCCATATCATTTAAACAATCAACACCACTTATTAGTTCTTATACCACACGAATAAAATACCAAAATCGATTTTAATCCCGTTTCATATCCACGAAAATTAAATAAATAGATTTCAGAATAACATGAAATTAACAAAGTCGATTGTATCAGTCGACTTACAATTTATCGAGAGGAGGAGGGAGGTGATGAACGAGATACTGTGATGGTATCATGATTCAGAATCAACTCTGAAGAACCCAAGCGAAACTAGAAAGGACCTATAACAAGAAACGTGTCTAAGCGAATGCAAATTGAATAAGAGAATGAATGCACATTATTATACTTGATTCACACGGCCAAGGCATCATACTAAGGGTTTTCATAAGTCATATGCTCATGGTTTCCAAAAATAGTAGTTCCAGAGTTGTTTACCCCTCACATTTCCCTAGTTTTTATTAGTGGCTGAAAACTTTCCCCGAATTACAAAAATCACTACATACAAACCGCAAGTCTAAAAATTATGTTTTTTATATCCCTAGTTTCCTTTAAGTCTCTAGTATACTGTAAAAATAAGTTTACTCAAAAATTTGCAGGTCTAACCACTTTTTATAAATTTTCTTTACAGATCTGTCCTAAAGAAAAGTGTGACTGAGTTTTACGGCTTACCGAAATGGCCGTCATTTGAAATCTACAAGTCCTATGAAGGTGAGGCCAATTGAAAGTGAAGGCTCTATTTGTCTAGTACAGGCTACATATTTAGTTTTCAAAAACTTATGGAATAAAACTTGATTTTTGCCCCGAATGCCAACAGCATACAGAATCTTACCATTTTTCCTATAAAATTCATAGTTTAATCATCGGGTGTCGTCACGGGATTCGCTACCCGGAGAAATGACCACAAGACATTGATCTACAACTACATATTTTTAGTTTAGGTCTAAGGTCCACTTATTAGTACTGTTAATTCCATTTATACTAATGGTCTGCAGCAGTCCCAAGTTTTCCTACCAAACACTAATTTTGATGTATTTCCCAAACCGTGATAGCTATTAAAGTGAATCAACTTTGAGAAGTTAGATTAAGATGTATACTACTTAGATTATCTTTCTTATCCTACATTCTATAGTATTTACCTAGAGTTTATCTCATTTTCCAAACAATGTTCCAGATTTGACTAGCAATCGTAAAATGGCCATAACTTCCTCATCCGGAGGAGTTGATAATCCATGCAATTCGTCACATCAAGCCTAAGACTTTATATAACCACCCATGTAATTTGTTCCCAGGCTCCAGGCCAAAAATTTGGAGAACTAGCCCCTTTTACCTACTGGTCTCAAAACAGTCCATTATTCCTACCTTTAATTCATCATAAACACTTCCAAATCACAATCACCCTTAACCAATGCCCCTAATGAATCAAGTATAACATGTTTAACATCATGAAGGCTTACTTACTGAAGTAAAGCCCAAAAATAATTGAATAATAAAAACTCATTTGCATGAGCAAAGATCAAGAGGAGATGATGTTATTTACTTACAAGAAGTGAAAGAATCACTAACAATCTTTCTAGGGTTTGATTAAAACGACCAAGAAACTCTTCAAATCTTTGATTCAAATCACCATCTTTTGCAAGGATCTTCAAGAGAATGTTATGGAGATGATTTTTGTGATCAATTGATGAGATGATAGTGGAAAAATTGATGGTGATGTTGGTGTGGTTGTGGCAGAAGTTGAACAAGAAGGAGAGAAAATAAAGATATTTTCTGTGTCGATATAAACAAGAAAAGAAGAAGAGGTATATTTATTTTGATAAATTTAGGCTTATAGTGTATAGTTTGGTCCCGGTAATTACTAATATTAAGCCCTTAATTCTCAAAATTTAAAACTTGGCAACGTAAAAATATAAAGCTTTTAAAAATGTTAAATCTTATTAATATAAATTATATTAATAGTATAAATGAGTGGTGTGTTCATTGGAGGGTTTGAACGTAGTTAAAACCTAAAATCGGAGATTTAAAATGCGTAAAACGTAAAAGGTGCAAGGTTTACCTAAAATTGAAAAAATGTAAATTATAAATTTTAAAATAGGATTGTAAGGGACCAAAATGTATAAAAATAATTATACTGAGTATTGTTAGGTGTCGGTTGAATTAATTGTACATGTCATGACGTACGCGGATAACTTCCGACGAAGTTAATTATTTAAAAATAGAATAGTTAGGTAATTAAAATAGGAAAATTAATGACATGAAATTTTGAAATGTCACACTTATCGTACTTACACATTTACTATGTGTTTACACTTCTAATTACAACTTATATTCTTTAACGTGCGTTAACCATTTCCACATCTTTACTATTACCTCTTTTAGGTTACTTGATTCTTTTCTACATTTAACCTTACATAGCTTAGTTCGATAACACCTTCATTAACTTACATTCATCCTTTATCTTCACTTTATACATTAATACGATCTCTTCGTGTTTAATTTAGACAACTTGTCTTTACATTCTTACTTACATTCTTAACTCATCCCTTTTTAGTTATTAGCACATTAGCTATACCATTTTCATCTCATCATTAATTGTCATCGTTTCTTAATCCCATTCTATAATTCTCATTTTAATAGACACTTACCTATTAGTGTGTCAATTCTCATCTTACCTTTACACGTTATAATTTAGTACACTTATCATTACTATGTTTCATACTTTAAGTGTCAAATACTTTGATTCATCATTAGCCCATCTCTAATACCACTTACCATTTCTAGTCACATTCCATTATCATTATTCTAACATACATTCCGAAATCATAATACGATCACCGGTACTAACCAAGGTGTATGGCAATCTAATCACTTAAATACTTCAACTCCTCCACGGACTTATATCACATACACGTTGACATTATAAAACACATTCATCATTACTAACTTAGGTTCATGTCACCTATCACATAATTTAGTTCAAACAAAAACATTTACTTTCCCGGATTACCTATTCTTACATTTAACGCATCTAATAGTGGTTTAAGTCTAGGCAACCTAAAGTGGAAATCTGATTCACTTAAACTGAAGCTCTGATACCAAGTTGTTACACCCCGTGAACACTTTGATCAAAAACTTTGACTTCATAAGCGGAAACGACCCAACTTGGACCTTCATTCTAATACTTTATTGATCATTGACAAAAATACATTAATACTTAGACCTTAAGATCATTTTTAAATGAAACTAGACTTCATTAGCTTCAAAATGACGGGTGGCACGACCCGTGACGACTTACGGTTTAAAAGATATGATTTTTAGAAGTTTGACAAAAACTGAAAAATGTAGCCCAAGGATCTGTATTTTTACGGATCCGCCCATATAAAAAACGGATCCACAGATCCGTGGAAAGTGGGCTTTTAGGCAGAATCTTTTTAAGCTATTTTCAACTCATGGATCCCTTCGATTGGGATAAGTTTAACTTGATAATTTACGAAACTTTCCAAATTTCATTAATACATTGTAAATATCATTTTCATGCATAAACATTTACCATTTGACCTCCGGAATGCAACTTTACCATTTGACGGGTTTTATGCCAAAACCCGTTTTGACCCATTTACATTACATTCAACTTATACTACTTTCGTATCACTTCAAACATTCCAGAAATTACTAACTTAACATAATAAATCATGTTCATAGTCATTAACCCATTTACAACCCAAAATGGGTATAAATACACATTATACCAAACACCCCTTTAAACATGACCATAGACACTTAAACCATGTTATGAAATACCGTTTGACGACTCAATTACTTCAACAACCATAACATGTACTTTAACACTTTACAATACGTTCACAAACCATTTTAGACTTTTGGGAGTACAACATTGACTTGAGCTCGGTATCTACCAAAGTCTACTTTCTTACCATCTTCTAACTTCCGCATAATCCAACCTTAGACCTTAGTCTAAGTCAAGCATCATTGCACAACCTTAAGCCTTCTCTAAGCTTAACCATTTACTTCCTAGTCAAGCCTTCCTATTCTAACATTCATTTGCTAGTTGTGCCAAACTAGCCTTACTATCCAATAACACATATGCACATACAATTGAGTCTTACCATATCCTTAACATAAACATCACACAACACATAATGCATCAAAATCCATATAATATTAACTTATAACCGGTTTACTTACCTTGATCCCAAGCTAAAGAAATCAAGAACATCATCTTCTCCATTCTTGACATTTAAGCCAACACCACTATAGACATAAACACATAATTAATCAATTATGTCATGGCCACAACAACCATAACTCCTTTCTAACCATTACTAATTATCACATAATCATATGATGATTATATGATAATTAATCCCATTAACTTATTAGCTTAACTTTAATAATACTTAACCCATATTCATCATAACTTCTTAATTTAGCTTATAAACATCATTTACCCAATCCCCTTAATTAGGGTTCATAAACCCTAACCTTTCAATCATCAATTAAACATCACTTAAGAGGTTACTTACTTGAAAGGATCATAGCTAGGTACATATTACTAGTGTTAGAGCTTCAATCCTTCACCAATTGACCTCCAAGACCATCTTGCCTTTTCCCTCCCTTCTTCACTTCACGACACACACACTTACACCACCACTTTCTGGAACTCTCTTGAAAATAAGAGAATTATCCAGATTATTGTAGGTGGTAAGTTTGCCTAATTGGCACATTGGGTCCCTTAGGTTCCTTTCTTTCTATTTTGGCCACAAACACTTAATAACACATTTAGCACTTGGCAACTTAGGTCCCTTAAGTCCATTCTCCTCATAAATGTGACACGTCGTATTTTCTATAACCATTTACGTAACATTTAATACTTATAGTTTGACTATCGGGTTGACTAACCAATCCCGTAAGTCCTTAAAACTTATAAAAGTCATAGTGAACTATTATGATGGCATCCTTGTAATAAATTGCTTAGGCCTGATTTCAGGGTGTTATATCTCATTGGTCTGTTTTTTAATTTGCAGATGCTTAGTACCATACATAGTACCTTAGTGGCCCAAACGGCGAACTCTTATTGGTTGTTGTGTGGTTGTGTTTCTACTGTTCATGTACGTTTTCTCTTAATTACACCGTAATAGTATAATCACTTCCCTCTCACACAAATATCATTCTCTAGTTAGGCTTAAATATCAAAACTTTAAGTTTATTTACTCAAAAAGATTGTAAATAATAAAGCAGCAGAAATAAATTTATAAAGTCTTATAAGAGCGTTGGGTATGGTAACGCAGCACCCTGCGTTATGCTTAGCTGGTACGGCGTCGGGGCGCGTTACCCTACCAGCTATGGTGGCGTTATGGTGGTGTTGTTAGCTGAGTTACCACAGAAACGTGGAGTTGAACGTGCTAGTGGGAAAAAAAATCATATCACCTCCTAAACGGCTAGTTTTGTTTGGATTAAAAAAAATACACAAACACCACTAAACAGCTAGTTTTTTTCAAAGTTTGTTATAACATAAGAACCCTTTCGATGTCGATGACGAAACCGACGCTTACTTTATGATCGCCGCCTACGAGTACCACCAACGGTTACAAGCAGAAGAAGCACAACCTATTCGATTCACCCGTAACCCGATCTACCGTGAACGTGAGGCTGCCGAGATACGTCTGATGGCCGACTATTTTAATGAATGTTGTAAGTATCCGCATTCCTATTTTTGAAGAAGATATCGTATGAGCCAGAAACTATTTCTAGAAATAGTCGAACATATTGAATCTTATACTACCAATCCTCTTCCAAAGCATTTTAAATTCTTTCAAGTCCGACCTGATTGTACGGGTCAAATAAGTATGAGTGTTATTATGAAATACAGATCCGCCATACGCCAATTGGCATACGGCATCACACCCGATGCGTTTGATGAATATTTGCAAATGGGTGAGCATACCGAATGTGATTGTCTGAATAATTTTAATATGTGCATTATTGACTTGTTCAGTCTGGAGTTTTAAAAAAACCAACCTTTAACGACATTCAAAATCTATATGCAAGACATGAACTTGGTCATGGTTTTCCGGGAATGGCTTGGTAGCATCGATTGCATGCATTGGGAATGGATAAATTGTCCAGTATCATGGCAGGGACAATATGGTAGGGACGATAAAAAAAACCCAACTCTAATGCTTGAAGTTGTTGCTTCACACGATTTGTGGATTTGGCATGCATTTTTTGGGGTAGCGGGTGCAAATAACGGTATCAATGTTTTAGATAATTCTTCGTTATTCGATGACATTCTTGATGATGTCGCCCCTATAGTTCTGTTTGAGGTAAATGGAGTTGAGTTTGAAAAGGGGTATTACTTAGCCGATGGAATTTACCCACAGTGGGCTAATTTCGTCAAATCGTTCTCAGTCGCACAAGACGATAAACATGGTTTCCTTAAAAGGCGACAAGAAAGTGCACGGAAGGATGTCGAACGTGCTTTTGGTGTTCTCCAAGGACGTTGGGGAATAATACAACAACTGGCACGTCAATACCAGGTTACCAAGATACGTAGAATCATATATTCTTACATCATATTGCATAACATGATTTTAAAAGATCAAAAGTTTGCAGTAAGTGAGTACAATGAAATGTGGGTGAATCCCGTACCACATAATCGACATATACGATATCTATCATCGAAAGGCAAAAGAAATACGTGTCAGAAATACGCATCTTAGTCTCCAACGACAACTTATGGAGCATATTTGGCGAGAACGTGAAGATTTTGACGAAGAAGATGAAGATTAGTCTCCAACGCATGTTTTTTAATTTATTTATTAGTTTTAAAATTTCCGCATGTTTCTTAAATTTATGTATTAGTTATTAAATTTTCACATGTTTATTTAAATTTAAGTATGTGTTTTTTAAGTATTTGTGTTGTTCCCTTAGCACACCGAGTAATAACAATTAAGTTAAACTAAGTGAGCTTATGACTGAGATCAATGCAAAGAATATTTCTAACAGTTATAATACGTGAATATAAAAAACACAATATTTTTCAACGTTTAAATTCTTATTAGAAATAATTCCAAGAATCTATTACCCAAGTGTTTTGCGGAACAAACACTTAGGATTGAATAGACAAGGGTTTATGGTGTCTCCTATCGAAACTCAAGTTTTGCTTGAGTGGTAACAATATACCCACTGAGCTATCTCAGTGAGTTGTATACTCTTTGTAGGAGAGAAGTTACTTTGTAAAAGTTCTAAGCTTTCAATATACAAAGCACACATAACTTCTCTCCATCTGATCTATTTATACACAAGTAATCTAAGTATAAGTGATTAAAATATTACAAGTTGTTGAGGTAGCGTGTCTGACAATTACAAACAGCAATTGTCATTTCCAAGAACCAATAGGAATGGGCTAATAAGACTTTGGGAGTTGTTGGCAGACACTCCATGACTTTTAGCCGCAATAGGGAAGGTTGGTATCTGACAAGATAAGAGTGTTTGGTCTGACACTCTTATCTTCTCAGATCTTTCCCTTTTGTTCCCGCCTATTCTTCAGGCATTGGTTCCTCAGTCTTCAATCACTTTAATGTTGTTGAGGAGACTGGGGTTCAGTGAGTTCTTGTCCAACACTCACTGAACCATCATCTTCTTCTTTGGCTTAAGTCCTACTTAGGGAGTACCGCCTTCCTGAGAAGTGAATCCTTCTTCTTGAATTCGCCTTAAGCATCCTGAAGATGACTCACTGAGAAACTGTTCTCTCAGTGACTTGAATTGTTCTCGGTTTAAGTTAACACTTGGTTAATTTGTGTTCAAATCTTGTTTTAAGTATTCTTGGGTACTGACGGACCCAACAATCTCCCCCTATTTGAATATAAATTATTCCTAAGTGTTTTGATCAGTAATGAGTGAGCTAATGACTTCTACTCATACTGAATGTACTAGAATATAAATAAGGACACTGAAATAATAAAAACATCATCTTATTGATATCATTACAAGTCCTATCAAAACTAAGTACAAAAAGGTGGTGGTGGTGGTAGTCAGGCAGATTCTTCAGTTCAACTTAATCCCAAGGGCTTCAAGCTTAGGCTTCTTTGACTGCAGTTCTTGTTGGTCAGGGTGCTCTCGGATTTTTCTTTTCAGATCTTGACAAAACCTCGCATTTTCAGGAGTTTTGAGTGGGGAGGCCATCATTAGAAAGCCAAGCATGGCTTTGATCCCTGATAGATCAATATCACTCCATCTCTGAAAGGCTTGGTCACCGAATTCATTAATGAAGAACATACCTCTCTCAGGTTGTTCAATGACCACATTGTTCCTGAATGGAACACCTTCAGGGAGAGCCCTATTACAGTCAAGACCAGGAACCTTGATCTCAGGCTCAGCTTCAATCTTCTTTCTCTTTTTTGAGGAAGACTGAGAAGGGGCAGGCTGTTCAGCTGAAGCAGGAAGAAGAGATGGAATACCAAGTTCCTGAGGTGCTGCTGCCAATCTTTCATACCTCAGGCTCAACATCAGACCAGGGACCACAACATTTGATTTTTTTGCTAATATTGGACCTAACTCATCCAATTCAGTGATCCTGAATTCAGTGAATCTGAAGGGGGTATGAACATTAAAGTTTCTCATGTCAGCACCTCTGTAGACAGTAACAGTGGCAGGCGTGGTGTTTCGATGAATCTTGACATCAGTGATTGGTTCTAGTTTCAACCTTTTTGTCATGATCCACTGATATCTCTTAATCCTGTTTTGCCTGATCTCTTCAGTCCTTTTCATTCTTTCTTCCCTTCTTTGCCTGAGGGCAGCCATTTCAGCATTCTGAGCTTCCACAAAGCTCTTGCCACCTTTCCTTTTAGCAAGGTCTTTTGCCTCAATCCCAATCTTCTCAGCCTCTTCTCTTGAAACCTGAATGAGAGCAAGCTTGTTCTGCCTTTCATCTTCAGCAGCTTTCTTTGCTGCCTCCTCTTTCTCTATGTGAGCTTGAATTTCAGCATGAGTGAGAAGTTCCATTACACCATTGATTTCATAAGGAACCCTGACTGGTTCATCAGGGTTTGGCCTTCTTTCCTTGGAGGCAGGCACCAAGATTGTGGGCTTAGGCTCAGTGGTTGTGAGAATGCCCTTGCCTTTGTCTTGGTGGGATGAAGATGTGGTGGCTTCAGGATTCTCCCCCTCAGTGTGAGAAGGAGGTTGTTCTTGTTCAGGTTGTGGAGGATCTTCAGTGACTTTCTCCCCCTCAACTATTGCTTGACCCATAGTGAGAGCAAGAGTTGGTTTGCTCACTGAAGTTGAGGGAGCTTGACCTTTGAAGGCCTGATAGATCTCAGTCATCATGGACTTGATGTCTGAGGTGTCCTCCTGAAGAGTTGAGACCTTAGTCTCAAGAGAAGCCTGAGAAGCTTCTAATGCAGTCATCCTTGGCCCAAGATTCCAAGCCATGGAGGAAGAAGATGATGCCAAAGAAGCCATGTGGGATTCCATAAACCCATGGAAGATCGGATGGAGTCCACTGAAGAGTTGAGTCCCTGAAGATTTGAGGATCTCAGCACAGTTACCAGCTCAGTCAACTGAGAAGTTTGTTACTGGTAAGTTTCTGAAGCCTGAAGAACTTTTTTGTTTAGCTCAGGGTCATCTTTCACTGACTCTTGAATTGTTTCAACGCTTTTTTGTAAGTTGGTGAGAGCCTCGTTGAGCAATTTTAAGTTGTAATCAAGATTCGTCAGGGAGAAGGAGATAGATGACATGTGCTCATTTTCATCATCATGATGGGCTTCCACTGATTCCTTTAGGTTTACATAATGAACAGCGGCTTCAGTGTGCTGGTCAAACATTTCTTCAGTCAGACCTTGGAAGAGAGCCTTGTTGGTCGTGAGCAGGAACTTGACCAATTGTCTCTCAGTGAGAGGAAGAGTGTTGTCATACTTGGTGAGGATGTTGTCAGTATCCGAAGAACCAGCAGCTTGAGATTCTGATTCTTCACTTGGATGTGGAGATGACTGATGTTCTTGTACAGGTTGTTCAGAGTGTTCAGATTGTTCATCAGTTTCCATATCCTCACCTGCCTCAAAAATTTCCTCATCACTCTCTTCCTTGAGCTCATCATCAGACTCAAGAAGAGCCTGAAAGTCCCCCATGGACTCAAGACCCAAAAATTGAACCGGCTCCTCTTCATAAGAAGACTCGCCTTTGTTTTGGCCAGGTCCTGACCCCGTTGTCATAATAACTGAGTGGGTTTGCTCAGCCTGACTAGCCATAATAACTGGGGTAATACCAGCCTGGCTTTTGGGGGCAGTTCCTGAGTGAATGGATCCGCCTGAGGGGGTGATGGGTTCCATATCAGCGGGTTGTTTCTTTCCCTCTGAGTCTTTGTCCCCCTTAGCGCCTTCAACTATTGATGGGTGTTTGCCAGTAGTATCACTAGGCACTGATTGTGATGATTGATGGACCATCTTCCCATCAGGATTATACTGTCCTTTTGGGGATTTAGGATCCTTAACTCCTTGAGATCCTGAGTGTGATTGATCAGGAACATTAGCAGGATGTGATTGTTTGTGGGTCCCCTTCCCAGTAGGATAGTGCTGTCCTACTGAGGATTTAGGACCCTTTTCTCCCTCAGGCCCTGATTGTGATTTATCAGTTCCTTCATCGGGATGTGAGAGGTTGTGGGTCCCCTTCTCAGTGGAGTAGTGCTGCCCCACCGAGGATTTAGAACCCTTTTCTCCCTCAGGAATTGATTGTGATTTGTCAGTTCCTTCATGGGGATGTGAAATGGTGAATGTTCCAGATCCCTCAGACTTGTGTATGTTAGTGGGAACATGTGGAAAGGGTTTGCCCGAGGACACTGAGGATGATTTCTCAGTGCCCTCTGTTGGCCTTTGTTTTGTGGTCAGGGGGTTCTCTGTAGTGGGTGTCTCAGAGGTCTGGGCCACATTCAACCTCTTTTTAAGGTTTAGTTGGTTTTCGGCATCAGTCTTAGTGGCGAGTGGTTTGGGTTTAACCACCTTACTGGACTGACCCTTCTTTGTCTTCTTCACCTTCTTTGTAGGTGAAGGTACTGGAGAAACATCGTTCTCCCCCTGAATCACCTCCATCATATAGGTGGTCAGGGCAATGGGTGTTACCTCAGGGATGCCACTAGAAAAATTGTTCTTATGCAAGACGTCAGGCTTTGTGCCTTCGACGTTAGACCTTTCATAGTCAGAACCAAGAAGGTCCTGAAGCACACAGGAAATAAACCTAGGGTAAGACAAATGTTTTTGCCTAGATTTTCCTGAGAGCTTGGCAACGAGGTCTCGGAAGATTATTCCTCCGATATCAATCTTTGTACCCTCTAGGAGGCTGAACAACATCAATTGTTGTGATGAGTTCAATTGCTCTGTTGAGGATTCATTCCCCCCAAGGACCTGAATGACAAATGTCATCAGGATCCTCCAGACTGGGTGGAACCAGGTTTTGACTAGTGGAGCCTTCTCCAATAAGGCTCCAGCAGACTGATCAGGACGTCTGAGGTCATGAGGTCCTAGAAGGATTAATTCATTCTTGACCTCTTGATCAGTGGGATTGGGCTCAAAAGCCTCAGCAAAATCAAGACCTGTGGCCTTGATGAAGGTGTTGTAATCCAGGGAAAGGGGTCTTTTCCCATTCATCACTGTGAATGTGATGATGGATTCTTTGGTGTCTTTTGGGCTAGTAGCCACAGCAGTACACCAGAATTCCCTCAGGTAGTCATGGTAGATGACTGAGGGGGTCTTGGTAAATGCCTTTGCAAGAAAACAGTTTTGAAGATATTTCATAACGTTCTTGTAGGCTGAGAACTTTTGTGGATAGGAAAAGTTTCCCACCACATTGTTCTTGGTGAGGTCTACACCCTCCAATGTGAAATCCACATTAGGGGCGTATGTCACAGCTTTAGAAGAAGCCATATTTGTTGGTAAGTCTGGTAACAAAGATGGTTGGGATTTCTTAAAGCTAAGAACACACACTATTAGTTTTGAGAGAAAAAATGGGCAGAATTTGCTTAAAATTTCTAATAGACGTGTGTGTGTTCTTTTTGGTTGGGGTATTTATAGGGAAGCGAAGTGGAGGGTACTTTAGGCATTAAGCGGATTTAATTTATTCAAAAAGAATTTTTGGAAACTGTTTTGAATAAAATGTTTTGGGATCCGCATTTAATGCCAACACTCCACTTTTCCTGGTTTGGCGCAACAGTCAAGGTGAACAGTTGAGCAGTTCTGCAAAAGTGTAATTTGCAGAGATGAGTCATCACATATCTGTAATGTGATTGGAGAGGCATTTAATGTCAAGTGGGAATGTGGTGGCCCAGAGGTGGAAGCCAGAAAGGCAAAAAGAACAAATATTCTTAAATTAAATATGAGTTCAGTTACCAACCTCGAACATTTACTAACTAGATACTTAGAGCATTTAAGTCAGTATTTAATGTCTCTTGAGGACCCTGAATGACTTGTCATTCAGTGAACCTGATTGTCAGGACTTGGGTTTAGTCACTGATGGTTCTTGTGATCAGGAATTTGGGTCTAATTCCTGAGGTTCAGGGTTCAGGAACTTGGGTTTAATTCCTGAAGTTCAGTGACCTTTCTCACTGAAGAACACATTGAGTCAGGGATTTAGAATTTACACATATTTGGATGGAGTCAATCAGGGACTGATTCTCGATATCCAACATTCCTAGTTCAGCTTTCAGTCTGGTGAAAGTTGGTTCATCCAATGGTTTGGTGAATATATCAGCTAGCTGATATTCAGTAGGAATGAAGTGTAATTCAATGTCACCATTCATGACATGGTCCCTGATGAAGTGATATCTTATATCAATGTGTTTTGTTCTCTGATGAAGAACAGGGTTATTTGAGATGGCAATTGCACTTGTGTTATCACAAAAGATGGGAACCATCTTGTACTGAATTCCATAGTCACTGAGTTGACTTTTCATCCAGAGTACATTTGCACAACAACTTGCTGCTGCAACATATTCAGCTTCAGCTGAGGACATGGCAACTGATTTTTGCTTCTTAGCACTCCAACAGACTAGTTTACCACCAAGAATTTGGTAAGAGCCTGAGGTACTTTTTCTGTCCATGTTGCATCCAGCATAGTCAGAGTCTGAGTATCCTTTAAGATCAAGGCCTAAGCATTTTGGATAATATAATCCAAGGTTTGGAGTACCTTTTAGGTACCTGAATATCCTTTTCACAGCTGTGATGTGTGATTCTCTTGGGTCAGATTGATATCTGGCACATAGACATACTGAGAATTGGATATCAGGCCTTGATGCAAGTAGATACATCAGTGATCCTATCATTCCTCTAAAGAGAGTTTGATTTACTGGTTTACCAGTGAGATCAGGACCAAGGTTGTTTGGGGGAACCATGGGAGTCTTGACTGAGGCACAGTCACTGAGTTCATACTTTTTCAGTAGGTTCTTAACATACTTCTCTTGACTGATAGTGGTTCCTTTATCAGTCTGCTTGATCTGAAGACCAAGGAAGTAGGTTAATTCTCCCATCATGTAGGTTAATTCTCCCATCATGCTCATTTCAAATTGCTTAGCCATTAGTTTTTCAAATTGTTTGCAAAGCTTGTAACTTGTTGAGCCAAAGATGATGTCATCAACATACACTTGTACTAGTATGACATCAGTATTTGTTTTATAGATAAACAATGTGTTGTCTATCTTGCCTCTGACAAATTTGTTTTGGATCAGGAAGGCTGAAAGAGTTTCATACCATGCCCTGGGAGCTTGTTTCAGTCCATAAAGGGCTTTATTAAGCTTACAAACATGATCAGGAAACTCATGGCTTTCAAATCCAGGAGGTTGCTGAACATAAACTTCTTCTTTCAGTGAACCATTTAAGAATGCACTTTTAACATACATTTGGTACACCTTGAAGTTCATATATGTAGCAAAAGCAAGGAAGATCCTGATGGCTTCCATCCTTGCTACTGGTGCAAATGTTTCTTCATAGTCAATGCCTTCTTGTTGATTATAGCCTTTGGCTACAAGTCTAGCTTTGTTTTTAATGACTATGCCATTTTCATCAGTTTTGTTTTTGAATACCCATTTCATGCCAATGACTGAGACATTCTCAGGGCATTTGACCAAGGTCATTACCTTGTTTCTGTCAAATTGTTCCAGTTCATCATGCATGGCCTGAACCCAACTTGGATGTGTAAGTGCTTCTTTAACACTTTTGGGTTCAATTATGGAAATGAAGTCCACAAATAGGCATTCATTGGCTGAGGCTGCTCTTAGACTAGCAGCCATGCTTCTGGTGAGCATGCCTTCAGTAGGCTCTCCAATAATATTGACAAGTTCAATGTCCTGAGACCTAGTCCAACTTTCCTGAGGTCCTGGATACTGATTTGAACTTGTGGAGGCCTGATTGGGTGGAGGGGTTGGTTCTGGAGTAGACACATGATCATTGATTGGATCTTGAGTGTCTACCTGATCACTGAGATTGTTTGGTTCTTGAGCATTTTGAACAGACTGATTAATTTCATCAGTGTTTGCATGTGCCTCAACAAACTCAGTGATGGTTGGGTTAGGTAGGTTGTGAGGGATTATGTAATAGGAGATGTTAGCATCATCTTGATACTGAGCGGAAGGATTGTTTTCAGGAAGATATTCATCAGGAGGATATCTTGAAGAGTTATCAATTCCTATCTCTTCTACTGAGGCAGTTGAGAACCTGATTGCATCAGTGCTCTCATCAAAGGTAACATGAAATGTTTCCTCAGTCTGCTGTCTCCTTGTGTTGAACACTTTGAAGGCTTTTGAGACAAGTGAGTATCCTAGGAAGTATCCATCATCAGCTTTTGCATCAAATTTCCCTAAGTGATCCTTGTGATTATGAATAAACACAGGACACCCAAAGACATGAAAGTAGCTGATGTCAGGGATTCTTCCTTTGAATAACTCATATGGAGTTTTCCCATGTCTCTTGACAATGATGGATCTGTTTTGTGTATAACAGGCAGTTTTGACTGCATCAGTCCAAAAATGATTGGAAAGGACTGATCCACTTAGCATTGTCCTAGCAGCTTCAATGAGTGTTCTATTTTTCCTTTCAGCAACACCATTTTGTTCAGGTGTGTATGGAGAGGAAAAGTTTTGGGAGATACCTTTCTCATCACAGAAACATTCAAGTTCATAATTTTTGAACTCAGTCCCATTGTCAGTTCTAATCTGTTTGACCTTAATGTCATTTTGATTTTCAATGTTCCTGACAAAGGACATGATTGTTTCAGCTGCCTGACTCTTTTTGATCAGGAAGAATACCCAAGTGTATCTAGAGTATTCATCCACTATGACTAGAGTATACTTCTCATGGTTAATAGACCTTGGACTGACAGGTCCAAATAGATCCATATGGAGAAGATGTAGGCAGTTCCTGATGGAAAAGTTGGTTTTGGTTTCAAAGGATGCTCTGTGATGTTTACCTTTTTCACAAGCTGAGCATGGTTTATCCTTTGAAAATACTAGTGATGGTAAGCCAAGGACCTTGTTTTGTTTTACAAGATTGTTTATGTTTTTAAAGTTCAGGTGGGTGAGTCTCTTATGCCAAAGCCAGTTGAGTGTATCAGTGGCCTTAGCAAAGAGACAAGATCCATCCTGAGTTAGACTGGACATGTCTAATACATAAACATCTTGTCTTCTTGGTGCAATGAGGACAATTTCCTTATTTGCATTGAAGATGGTTCCTTGCTTATCATCAAACTGAACTATGTATTTTGCATCACATAGTTGACTGACACTGATCAGATTGTACTTAAGACCATTTACATAAGCTATCCTAGTAAAGACAATACCATTGCAGTTTACTGAACCATAACCTTGAGTGAGACATGATGAATTATCAGCAAATATCACTTTGGGTCCTGGTTCTTCCACATATTTATGCAGACACTCCTTAACACCAGTCATGCTCCTTGAACATCCACTGTCTAGATGCCAAACAGGATCCCTGGCATGCCTCTGCACAAATAGTAAACTGGGTCAGTTCTTTCTAGGACTCCATTTCATGGAGGGTTTGGTTTTGTAGGTCTTTATGAAAGTATTAATCGATTCATGGTCAGTGGTTGAGTGGACTGAGCTACTACATGTTTTGCATTTAGTCGCAGGGGTAGCCTCAGTAGTCTGAGAGGATTGTTTATTCATTCCTCTTTTTGACTGAATGACCCTCTCTTTTCCTGAGGATTTCTGAGTGGAACTTCCACTAGATTCACAGTGTTTGTCAATTTGACAATCCTCAGGATGATGGTCATTGAATCCACACAATGGGCAAGGTGGAAAAGGCTTGGCCTTTTGCTTCTGTTTCTGCTTAGAATCAGAAGGGTAGTTCAAGCACTGAGCCTTAAGTCCTGAAAAGTTTGACATGACTGAGCATTTTTTATGATCAGAGGTCCTGTGATCTTCCTTTTTGCAAATCATGCAATAAAGGACTCCATAGCAATCATCAGTGAGATGATTTGTATAGTTGCACAGTTCACACTTTTTCAGGGGTTTGGTTGGTTTGGTTTTGGTCTTTGAGGAAGCTAGTTTTTGTTCCTTCTTTAATTGAGAAGGTTTTTCAGAAGATGCAATCTTCTCACTTAGCTTCCTGACCATTTCAGTTAACTGATCAATTCTTGGATCAGGACTTTGGGTTGCTACTTCAGAAGGGACTGAAGTTGATGAGTCATCAGTATTTACTGAGACTTCAAGGGGTGGTCTTATCAGGAGGATTCTACCTTTTCCTGATCTCTCCTTTGGAGAGTGTGGGGAGTAGACCAATGGTGGGAGGTCTGAGCTTGGTGCAGCACCCTGAAGGGTAATTAGTGGAGGGAGTGGAGGAGTTGATTCTGATTCAGACTCACTGATTGGATCAGAAATACTGAGTTGGTCAAAGAGTCCAAGCATACCATTCAGAGCCTGACTTTCAGGGAGCAAGATATTTCCAGTCTCAAAGTTTGGCAACTTACTGACTGGGTTGTCCCTGACAATCCAGTCATTTGACTTGGGTTCCATCTCTTGCTCAAAGGATAAGCCAGCTGGAACAAAGGTCATTTCACTGGGACTCTCACTGGAGGTTTCAGTGAGGTGGTCAATTCCTATAGTTATCTTAGGAATTAAGCCCACAGTATCAAAGACCTTAGGGTTCTTTTTGGTCCAGCTTTCGATAACAGCCTTTTCTTTCTTAAGTTCTGTTTGAAGGGCTTGGTTTTGTTTCAAAATTTCAGTGTTCTGAATTTGTAGAGTAATAGATTCTAATTTGGCTTGTTTCAGTGCAAGCAGTTCATCTCTACATTTATTCAATTCTGACACAATATTGTTATATTTTGAAAACAGGTTAAGCCTTTGTTCCTCAACAAACTTTAGATCAACACAAATATAATTCATGTAATATTGCCAATCAGAATCATCATCCATAGAAAGTAAAGTTTTTACCTTCTTCATGGTGATGTTTACCCACTCTCCATTCCTAGCATGGCCCTTTCCAACAGCCACCTGATCCTCTTCAGAAAGTGCCATTAGTGCACTAACTCTAATTTCCTCATCTGAGGAAACCTCTTCTTCATCCCAATCATATGCTTCAGCTACTAATACCTTGTTCTTTGTCTGAATAGGTTTGGATGTTTGAGCAGCCTGAGAAATATGGGGTTAGTTTCAAGAAGTGCAAGTTTAGCTTTGATTTTCTTATATTTTGTTTCAAAATCCTTTTGACCCTTGTTTTGAAATTGTTGGGTGGACTGAAACATTTTTGGTTGAAACTTGCTAGTTCCTGAGGAACTGTTTCCTGAAAATTTGTAAGAGGGTTCTGAGATGGTTTTAGAATAACAGTCCCTAGCAAAATGACCCTTTTTACCAAATTTAAAGCATTCAGTGGTCTCATGTGCTTTTGGTTTAGTAAAGTTAGACTGATTTCTTTTGATGAACCGTCTTGAACTAGCAAGGAGTGCCCTTTCTTGGAATTCCAAGTTCAAGTCGTTCAGGTACTCCTCACCCGTCCTTTCATCAATTTCATCTTCAGAATCCTCTTGAAAATCCTGCACAACACCATTAGAATAGAAAGCAGTTGATATGGGTGTGGAGGTTAAGGCCTTTTTGGACTCAAGAGCTTTTGAGTCAGGGTATCTCCTTGAGATCAAGTTGTCTTCATAGACAAACTTCCCATAAATTTCAGGGAGCTCAAGGGTCTGAATGTGGTTAGCATTCCTCGGGCCTTGTGAGAAGTTGAGCCACTTCTCAGGGAGACTGTTGACAAAGCCAACATTAGTCTCATGCTTAGATAAAGTTACACCATCATTTGATAGCTCATTTATCAAAGTCTTGTATCTGGTGTAGGTCTGAGAGAGACTTTCAGAGTCCTTTGCCCTGAAAGTATTGTACTCAAGTTTAAGGTCCATGACCCTATTTTCCTTGGTATCTGAGGGACCCTCAAAGCTATTTACCAAGTCATCCCAAGTTTGCTTGGCTGTAGAACAGTTGATGACTGATTCCATTATATCATCAGGAAGACATGATATAAGGATGATTTTCAGGCGATGGTCCTGATTAACCACCCTCCTCTCATTTATGGTCCATTGAGCTTCAGGCTTAATTAGCCCTGCTGCAGTTTTTGGGACAAATGGGCCATCCTTGATACAAGCGATGTAGTAGGGTTCCATCCCAGTTAAATAGCAAATCATACGTTTTTTCCATTTGCTAAATTTGCCAGCCTCAAGTCTGGGTGCTAAAGCAGAATAGCTGCCACCCTTTTTATCGCCTAACTGGGGTACATTGGTATCAGTCATTTTAGGATCTTGGTTTTAAAAACCTCGAGCTCTCTGGGTTTTTGAAAGGTTTTATAAACCAGAGGCTCTGATACCACTTGTTGTTCCCTTAGCACACCGAGTAATAACAATTAAGTTAAACTAAGTGAGCTTATGACTAAGATCAATGCAAAGAATATTTCTAACAGTTATAATACGTGAATATAAAAAACACAATATTTTTCAACGTTTAAATTCTTATTAGAAATAATTCCAAGCATCAATTACCCAAGTGTTTTGCGGAACAAACACTTAGGATTGAATAGACAAAGGTTTATGGTGTCTCCTATCGAAACTCAAGTTTTGCTTGAGTGGTAACAATATACCCACTGAGCTATCTCAGTGAGTTATATACTCTTTGTAGGAGAGAGGTTACTTTGTAAAAGTTCTAAGCTTTCAATATACAAAGCACACATAACTTCTCTCCATCTGATCTATTTATACACAAGTAATCTAAGTATAAGTGATTAAAATATTACAAGTTGTTGAGGTAGCGTGTCTGACAATTACAAACAGCAATTGTCATTTTCAAGAACCAATAGGAATGGGCTAATAAGACTTTGGGAGTTGTTGGCAGACACTCCATGACTTTTAGCCGCAATAGGGAAGGTTGGTATCTGACAAGATAAAAGTGTTTGGTCTGACACTCTTATCTTCTCAGATCTTTCCCTTTTGTTCCCGCCTATTCTTCAGGCATTGGTTCCTCAGTCTTCAATCACTTTAATGTTGTTGAGGAGACTGGGGTTCAGTGAGTTCTTGTCCAACACTCACTGAACCATCATCTTCTTCTTTGGCTTAAGTCCTACTCAGGGAGTACCGCCTTCCTGAGAAGTGAATCATTCTTCTTGAATTCGCCTTAAGCATCCTGAAGATGACTCACTGAGAGACTGTTCTCTCAGTGAATTGAATTATTCTCGGTTTAAGTTAACACTTGGTTAATTTGTGTTCAAATCTTGTTTTAAGTATTCTTGGGTACTGACGGACCCAACAATTTGTAATTTGTATTAGTATTTAATGAATGAAGTATTAATTAAGGGTTTATTTAAGGATTGAAATATTAGTTAAGTGGTTAATTTGTAATTTGTACTTTTTTAAAAAGGGTGGGCCTCAAAAGGTGATGTTATTTAGTGTTATGATAAAAGGTGATTTTTTAGTGTTAAATGTTTTGGTGTTAAAATGATGTGGTGCTGAGGTGGCATCACTTTTTTGGTGTTATGGTGCTAATTTTTTTAACAGCTTGTTAGTTGTTAGTGGTTCAGGTACAGTAGTGACATCCAATTGGGCAGTATGCTGACCTGATGCAGGATTTCTCACCAGGTTTTATATTTATAAAGTTTTCATCTACCTATGGTCTACCTAATGCACTAACAGCCAGTGTACCTGGTTGTGTGTAGTGTAGTAATCGGTAAAGCCGAGATCGTCACAAGAGCTATGCGTGTGGATCTAATTTAAGTTCTAGTGTCACTGGTTTTAAAGGGGGTTTTTATAAGTTGATTAATTAAACTAAAGAAATGAAATAAAACAAAAGAAATTAAAAATGTGGAAAGATATCAGTTTGGAGAAACGTGCTAGCCTAGTTACTAATCTTGTTATGCCATGATTACGTTTTCTAATTAATGTTTTCTATCGCTCCACATGGGGTTTTAATTCAACTAGACTCAGTTGGTCAATTCGTCTAGTCCTATCTACCATAACGTCCTATTCCGTAACCTAATGATTACAAGAGTTCGAGGATTTACGAAATGGGAGAGTCATTACATGCCGCTACAATCTAAGACTTATTTAACGGAACCCGGCCTTTCGGATCTTAGGTTCCCCCTAACTTTTTAAGCATTTCATTTTGGAAGGTGCTCGTTTAGTATAATTCGCACGCAATATAGTGATCGTCCTATGGTCAATTCTTACCACTACTCACAACCTGATTCACTAGGGTCCTATGCTTAATTCTCCTAGCTTCCTAGATACTACCCAAACTTTCATGCTACCAAAACAAGGGTGTCCCAAAATAAGCAAAGAAAGTATATATATAAAGCGATAAAGAACGAGAAAACTACATCATAACATGAACAATTTCATAACTAGGCTAACACCAATGGTGTTTAGCCTCTCATATTAAAGCATGCAGAAAATTCAATGTTTAACATCATGAATGAAGACATGGAATTGAATACAATAATATAATATGAAATTCTAAAACTTATCTGGTGATAAGCATGAATTCTCCCTTGGAAATGACTTGTATGCTGCTGGAAATCGTCCTCCTTGAAGCCCTTAAACGTCTCTGATTTTTGTGTGTTGAGAGGATATGTAAAAATGTGGAATTAGGGCTTGTATTTATAGCCTCGACTAAGTTACGGCGTAACCACTAGGGTTAGTTACGCCGTAACCGTTGGATCTAGGACGATCTTATCCACAGTGATAATATTACGGCATAACCTAAAGATAGGTTACGAATGTAGAACCCTCGTTAACGGTTTTACGCCGTAACCTTGTAATTGCTTACGTCGTAACTTCTTTAGACCACGAAAATCTTCTAAGTCTTGGAAACATATCTACGGCGTAACCTCTGAAGGAGTTATGTCGTAACCTTGGTCAGCGTTGACTTTGGTCTTCTAGTATAAATCCATGTTACGGCGTAAGTAGAGTATGGATTTACGCCGTAACCTTTGTCTGGTCAGCATACTCTTGTGTATTTGCATTAAAAACCTTCCAAATCCGCGTCTCTTCGTTCCAATGTTAATTAGTAACCTAAAAATGGAATATAAACGAATAAGAGTATATATTCAAGTAAATTGATACAAATGATGAGCATATTAGGGGGAAATTGACACTAAAATATTAGGACTATTTGATGTTATCAAATATCCCCCCACTTGAACTCTACTTGCCCTCAAGTAGACCTTCTTAGAATAATTCTTAAAAAGATATCTCCCAAGAGACTTGGAAAATATGAGTTTAAAAACTTCCTATGCTAGAATATATCAAAGTCGAACACCTCACGAAATGGGAACAAAACACTCATACTCTCTCTATTCTAAGTGTCAATTTTGGGGTGGTCACTCATTGCACGGTCGTAGCATGTATTATATCATAGGCGTGGCAAATACACAAATCTCCACCACTGGAGCTAAGGTCAAGACAATCCTTAAAGGAAATGTTGGGTGAATAAATATAAGGCTAGGGGTGATTTGTCATTACTAGCATACTACGGCGAAGGCAACAAAGACCATTGATACATGACCAAATCCATGGCCAAGACACCAATGACTGCTCACTCCCTCATCTAAGTATGGTTCATGACTAAAGGGTTGGAGAAGACATGGGATGCACATAAATGGAGAAAAATAAAAATAAACAAGCAAATAGTCTTAGCCTATAACCAAGTTGTCACCGCCCACCGTCCATCCAAAGTCCAAGCTTCAAGACGTGAAAACCGGATCATGATGTAATAAGTTAGTGTGCCAATGTAGTTGTCATATGGCGAGGTGCACACTAACTTAGTCTTCAAAAATAGTTGATGTAGATTAGCCATCAACTTCAATCTTCAATCAAATGTGATCGACGTAGGCTCCTCGATTCTTCGTCCAATAAGCTCCAATAATTAAGGATTAGTGCTTATAATACATACACTATCCTTTTTACAACATCAAAACAAATAAACTATTATTATTATTATTATTATTATTATTATTATTATTATTTTATATTATATTATATATATTTATTATTATTATATTTATAACAAACAATAAGTAGACATCCCCCCACTTGAGATGAATCATATATGAGAAATATGGGGGGTCTTCAATGATCTTCAATGTTATGTCTTCAACGTAGGCGTGATTCCTGAATCTCTCTACCCAAACCTCAAACTAAGGCAAACGGCGGCTTCCCAATCACAAACTAAGACTACACGGTAGGCTAAGGCGAATAGGTGTAACGAAACAATACATTATATGGGTGAAGAAACGAAAAGAATGGCTCGAAAGGGTGTAACTAGGGGTATCTTGCACTAAAGGTGAGTGCAACAAAAGGGTTTAACATGGGGGTTGAAAATTCGAGGTGACTAATCGATAAACGCACACAATTAAACGCAAATGACTATTTGGTGTAAATCCTAAGCATTTCCTTCTCAAGATGTCCCTCCCAAATGTATCAAGCTAACTTGAAAGACTACTCGTATATGGTCTCGAAATGATGTAAAAGCCAAGTTCTAAAGTTTACAAACTACCGGCACACTCAATATTTGGTGGATTTGAGTAAAATAGGGAAACTAAAAGGCTAAACCTCACCAATGAAATCAAAGGGTATAGTATGCTCGGCTAAGGTCTATTCTAGTTAGGTTAAGAAAAACATGTCAAAATTTTAAATATGGCATAATTTTTCAAAATAAACTAGAAAAATGGGCAATATAAAGTTCAAGTTATAATTCTACTCCTGTCCCCCCACTTGAAATGTACAAAGTCCCTTTTGTACGTAATCATGAAATAATAAAGGAGAAAATGAAGAATTAGAACGAGAACTCCCCTGAAATTTGCTTTTGAAAATGGAAGAAGGATCATGTTTGAGAAAACGTGCATTCGCTTCGCCTAATGAGCAAACTCCAAATCCCTGAAATCACGTTACTACCACAAGCATAAATCTAAAATAAAAAGAAAAACAAACAAAACAAAATCCTAACTCACTTTCGTAGGAATCACGGTTGCATTTAGCGTATGCAACAAGCCTTTTAAACCACTCGGTGTCCCGATTGGACGAGTGAAGTCTCGTGAGGGTTTACAGGGAACACACACACAAATTTCATTTAAAAACTAATACAAGGTTTTGGTAAAAAAGTTAATTTAAAAATTAAAAATTTTCTAGTACAGGAGAAAGTTACGGCGTAGACTCATGAATTGAGTTATGCCGTAAGGAATGACACCTGACAAAACTGCAAATATCTGACGATGGTTACGGCGTAACCATAGCAGTAAGTTACGCCATAGAAACTCTCTGAGAGGAATTTCAGAAGTGAAAGACTCCATGGTGCGTTTCCAAGCCATCCGTCTTTTTCCAAACCTGCAAAAAGTCATAACAAAACAAACCAAACCCAACTAAACTAATAAAAAGAAAAGAAAAAGGGATAATTCGGGTTGTCTCCCGAAAGAGCACTTTTGTTTATTACTAAGTCTTTAAGTTAGACTCAAGGCCACGTTTCAAGGTTCCCGATGGATTTTCCCAACCTCATCTATCTCTCTCATAAGATTGTGCCTTACCCATGCAACATTTCTAGTGGTGCGTTGAAACTTCTTCTTCTCAATTTTCCGTACTTTAGAAAATTTATCATCATGCCCTAAATGGTACCTAGTGATTTCAAATTTTTCTGCAACAATCGGAGGAGGTCTCTTGTAAGGTATGCTTAAAAGCTTGCATCTTCGTTGTTCGTACGCTTCATCATCGGGATCAGTGAACCCATCATACCCTTGTGAGTTAAGGTAGTCCAAAATTCCATCTAAATCGTCATCGTCAGATTCTGTATCTTTGAACCATTCATCATCAAGCTTATCCTTGATAATATCACGTTTGCAACGGTCTTTCTCTTCACCCCACCTTGTTTTGTATTCATTCTTATCATCATCCTTGGCATCATCAGGATTCACGTCATTGCTTGGAGCTTCTTCTTCCATGCATGCTTCTTCATTCATGCACCCGTTCCAAATTTTCTCTCTAGTTAAAACATCCACTTTACCGTACCTAATCTTGATCCAATCGTCAAACCTAACCTATCTACCCGTGGTAGCTCACTTCTTTTATCATCGTTTGTGGATGACCACAAATACTCATTATCTCCAATCCTTACCTTGCTACTTCCTCCATTACAGTCTATGTCATAAGGGTCACAAGAAGCCCAAAATTCGTCCCCATTGGCGCCTCCAATTCTAATCTTCTCGCACCAATGATTTCTTTCATTTGTACTTCCTGTATCATCCTTTAGCTCAACCTTGTTGTTAGGGAGCTTCATTTTGCGTGCTTCATTGTTGTCCTTGGTGATGGGTATTTCAACGTCATGGGAACGGTTCAGGCTCTCTCAAATGTTACCTTTCTCTTATCTATCAATCTTACCATACATGATACAGATCCAATCGTCGAATGGTATTGTTCCTTCCCATTTGAGGTTCCTTCTTCCTTTGTCATTAGTTGAAGTCCATAGATGCTTGTTATTTTGTAACCTGACTTCGTCACCACCACCATCACACAGATCCACATTCGGATCACAGGATGCCCATAAGTCATATCCTTTTGCATGGTCCACCGGTATAGCCTTGCACCAATGATATTTCAACTCCATCTTCCTTTGATCGTCATTGGTTTTCTTTTGATATTGAGTTGCGAGCCTTGTGATAGTCTCTGTTTCTTTGCTGGTTAAGGATGAGCTAACTATCACCTTGAGTTCAGGATTCTCTTCTACTGATATGCATTTGGTATTCGGTGGTAAACTAGTTCCTACCACGTCAGTACCCTGGTTACGCCGTAACTTGCTGGTAAAGTTATGGCGTAACTTTCTTCTGTCTTCCAAACCGACATTAATTTCCTGCAAAACAGCACTAGAACTATCGATATATTAGTTACTTGGTGCTAGTGTGCTGTTTGATGTATAGGAGCCATGTCATTGCTTCTAGACCCACCCTTTCTTGTTGTTTCCTTGTTAACGACACACACAGACTCTATTGGATGACATTTTCCCCTTTCATCCATATTAAAAACTAGTTTATCATTCTCAATTTCTAAAGAAATGCATTTATTGAAAACACCAATTACAGTCCGTGCTGTAGCAAGGAGGGGTCTTCCTAGAATTAAAGGTATTTCTAGGTCCTCTTCCATATCAAGAATGACAAAATCCACCGGAAAAGTGAACTTGTCAATTTTAACTAAGACATTTTCTAAAACTCCCTTGGGTATGCTAACAGTTCTGTCGGCCATTTTTATAGTCATGGAAATAGGTTTGATAGGACCTAAGTTAAGTCTTTTGCACATAGAAAATGGCATGATGCTAATACTAGCCCCAAGGTCAGCTAGAGCATTATTGACACATAAATTATTAATGGAGTAAGGAATGAGAAAACTTCCTGGGTCTTTTTCCTTTGGAGGTAAGAGGTTTTGAACGACGGCTGAACAACGCTCATTCAGCCTGATTTCCTCTCCCACCGTTATTGGTTCATCAACAAACCAACTTATTTTTTCTGGAGATGGCTCAATGAAGTCTTCATTCCCATCTTCGTACTTGGGTTCATCCTGTTTAGACAAGTTAGAAAAGTAATCAAGTTCTTCATCCGAGTACCTGAAAGGAGTGTAAAGGGGTTCTCCATTGCTGGTAAATATTGCTTTGCATGCTCCGGGGTCCTTAGAAAAACTAGCCTTGTCTCTTTTGTTTTGCTCTTGAACCTCATTTGTTAGCAGCCCAATTTTAGCCTCAAGACTTCTAAGTGTTTCATCATGAGCCTTGAGATTCAAATTGGTTCCTTCTTGAAAGTTCTTTAGCCATTCCTCACGCTCAGCATGCTTCTTAGCAGAATCATCAAGGTACTTTTAATTGACTCTTCCAAACTAGATCTCTGCTCTCCAAAAGGCGGTCGGTTGTCAACTCTTGAGTAGTAGCCTTGAGGTCCCACACGATATCTTGCACCATTATTGTTTCCTTGAAAAGGTCTGCTTTCACAATACTTGACTTCCTCAACTCTTTCATCTTCATCGTTCAATGGACAATCTTTGGCCAATTGAGCTCCACCACAAGTCTCGCATCCTACTTGAATAGCATGCACATTTTTCTTCAATTTCTTCATATCCCTGCCAAGACTTTCAAGTTTGTTAGTGATAACCGCAATACAATGCATGTTACCACCAATGCTCCTACTGCTTCCTCCATAATGCCATTTTTGCGAATGGTCTGCCATGTATTGAATAGCTGCAAGGGCTTGAATAGGAGTCATCCCAGGGATCGGCCCCTGAGAGTCAATCATTTGCCTTGTGGCAATGTTGATTCCCTTGTAGAAGATGTTGACCATTTGTTGTTTGTTGAGGTCATGAGTTGGGCACCTGTAAAGGAGATCATTGTACCTTTCCCAAGCTTGGTACAATGTCTCGTCATCGTCTTGCTTGAAGTTGTGAATCTTTTCAACCTGTTTTGCGGTATTAGAAGGAGAGCAATAACGTTGGATGAAAGCTCTCTTAAGGAGATCCCATGTGCTAACGGTTCCTGCGGGCAACCGATCAATCCATCTTTTTGCTGCTCCAGTAAGTGTCATAGGAAACACTCGGAGCATAACTGCATCGTGAGAAACTCCGGGAATGTTGAAAAGGCTCGCTATTTACAAGACATTATTAATATGCTCGTGAGCATCTTCGGTCTTGTTTCCGGAAAAAGGGTCTTTTCTTAATTCCCGTATGAATTGATTCTTGATCTCGAAGTGAACATCCGCTCCAATAACTGGACAAACCACACCAGGCCCTTGCTCTTCTCGCGTTAATGCGAGGTATTCCTCGAAGGTAAGTGTATCAATGTCAACTTCACCCATGGTACCTGAAACTAGAAAAGAGATCGTGAGATGATTGAAAAATAAACAAAAATTTAAAACTTAAATAAAATCCTAAAATAGCTCCCTGGCAGCGGCCCTAAAAACTTGATGCATGATTTTTGACCAGGTTTTATATTTATAAAGTTCTCGTCTACCTATGGTCTACCTAATGCACTAACGGGCAGTGTACCCGGTCGTGTGTAGTGTAGTAATCGGTAAAGCCGAGGTCGTCCCAAGAGCTATGCGTGTGGATCTAATTTAAGTTTTAGTATCACTGGTTTTAAAGGGGGGTTTTATAAGTTGATTAATTAAACTAAAGAAATGAAATAAAACAAAAGCAATTAAAAACGTGGAAAGATATCAGTTTGGAGAAACGTGCTAGCCTAGTTACTAATCTTGTTATGCCATGATTACGTTTACTAATTAATGTTTTCTATCGCTCCACATGGGGTTTTAAGTCAACTAGACTCAGTTGGTCAATTCGTCTAGTCCTATCTTCCATAACGTCCTATTCCGAAACTTAATGATTACAAGAGTTCGTTGGTTTACGAAATGGGAGAGTCATTACGTGCCGCTACGATCTAAGACTTATATAACGGAACCCGGCCTTTCGGATCTCAGGTTCCCCCTAACTTCAAAAGCATTTCAGTTTGGAAGGTGCTCGTTTAGTATAATTCGCACGCAAGATAGTGATTGTCCTATGGTCAATTCTTACCACTACTCGCAACCTGATTCACTAGGGTACTATGGTCAATTCTCCTAGCTTCCTAGATACTACCCAAACTTCCATGCTACCAAAATAAGGGTGTCCCAAAATAAGCAAAGAAAGTATACATATAAAGCGATAAAGAACGAGAAAACTACATCATAACATGGACAATTTCATAACTAGGCTAACACCAAAGGTGTTTAACCTCTCATATTAAAGCATGCAGAAAATTCAATGTTTAACATCATAAATGAAGACATGGAATTGAATACAATAATGTAATATGAAATTATAAAACTTATGTGGTGATAAGCGTGAATTCTCCTTTGGAAATGACTTGTATGCTGCTCGAAATCGTCCTCCTTGAAGCCCTTAAACGTCTCTGATTTTTGTGTGTTGAGAGGATATGTAAAAATGCGGAATTAAGGCTTGTATTTATAGCCTCGACTAAGTTACGACATAACCACTAGGGTTAGTTACGCCGTAACCTTTGGATTTAGGACGATCTTATCCACAGTGATAATATTACGGCGTAACCTAAAGATAGGTCACGAACGTAGAACCCTCGTTAACGATTTTTACGCCGTAACCTTGTAATTGGTTACGTCGTAACTTCTTTAGACCACGAAAATCTTCTAAGTCTTGGAAAAATATCTACGGTGTAACCTCTAAAGGAGTTACGCCGTAACCTTGGTCAGCGTTGACTTTGGTCTTCTAGTATAAATCCATGTTACGGCGTAAGTAGAGTATGGATTTACACCGTAACCTTTGTTTGTTCAGCATACTCTTGTGTATTTGCATTAAAAACCTTCCAAATCTGCGTCTCTTCGTTATAATGCTCATTAGTAACCTGAAAATGAAATATAAACGAATAAGAGTATATATTCAAGTAAATTGATACAAATGATGAGCATATTAGGGGGAAATTGACGCTAAAATATCAGGACTATTTGATGTTATCATGACCCTAATGTCACGGACTCATTCCTTCGAGCCCGCGTATTGCCCTTACACCGATAAGGACCAGCCATCCATCCCACGTATAATAGAGGTTCACTGGTTTCGTCCTGCCTTGGACTCATCAGGGGAGCGGCCCCAACTCCCGACCAGTGTGGTGCCATATCGAGTCTCTACTCGTGGCACGTACTACACCATTAACGTTAGGGTACTCCAACAAGACCAACAAGATTAACCAGGAACCCACGCATTTAGCAACGCTTCCAAGCAGAACTCGACCTTCAGAATTTGGCTCGTGACATTCTCCCACTAACAATTCATGCACGTCCTCTTTTTGGTCCCAGCGTGCAGCGACTACACTCCATAGTCCATTACTCATTCTGGCGACCTAAGATCCAGCGTGCATCGACTATCATCCCCATTTGGATTAGTCCATTACCCCTTCTAGCTTTCATTGAATGCGACATTGTGAACTCCACACAACATCATATTGACTCTTCAACATCCCGAGAGACCTCTCCCACCACCTTTTCTTAGCCAACACTTTTAAGAACTTTTGGGAGAGCGACATGAGCGATTCATGTTTCGGTCCGTCTTGGTCCAACCTGGCTCTGATACCACTTGTCACGGACTCATTCCTTCGAGCCCGCGTGGCGCCTTTACACCGATAAGGACCAGCCATCCGTCCCGCCTATAATAGAGGTTCACTGGTTTCCTCCTGCCTTGGACTCATCAGGGGAGTAGCCCCAACTCCCGACCAGTGTGGTGCCATATCGAGTCTCTACTTGTGGCACGTACTACACCATTAACGTTAGGGTACTCTAACAAGACCAACAAGATTAATTAGGAACCCACGCATTAAGCAACGCTTCCAAGCAGAACCCGACCTTCAAAATTTGGCTCGTGACACTAAGACCTGCCTGCTCCTCCTTTTTTGCCTGAAGAGGGTAAAAGTCCTGGGTGGGATTCGAACTTGAGACCTCTCCTAGCCAAACATCCCCTCTCCAAGGCACCTTAAGGAAACCTTGGTGGCCAACTGAGCTAGCCCAGTTGGTTGTTATTGGGTTATTACACCTAGAGCTATAAACATTGATGGAAGATAATGGATGGCGTTAGTTAGGATAAACATTAAAGATTAAAGATAATTTACATATCAAACTTTTCTTACATACCAAGGGATCAATATCCACCTTTCATCTTTATTTGATCTAATGGATAAGGTTAATCCCAATAATTAAAAAAAAAAACCCCCACTTTCATCCTTTTTTTTTCTTTCAAATATTAATATCTTTCAAACCGTTAATCGTTAAGCCAAAAAAATATACCATTACGACGAGCATTTAATTATCTTTCTATAGATAGACACTTTGATATACTTTCAACAATTTTTTTTTCATGTTTTTTACTTTTTTTTACGGGTTTTTTTTTTCGTTACTGAAATTTGCATGAAAAAATCACATGTGATTAAACACTAATTTGAATATTCTAATAATATCACATGTGATATCACATGTGACATTAGTGTTAAATCACATATGATACATATCATATGTGATTTAACACTAATATCACATGTGGCATTAGTGTTAAATCACATATGATATGTAATATCACATGTGATTTAACACTAATATCACATATGATATGTAATATCATATGTGATTTAACACTAATATCACATTTGATATTATTAGTATATTTAAATTAGTATTTAATCACATGTGATTTCTTATAAAAGTTTTAACAACGAAGAAAAGAGAAAGAAAGGACGAAAAAACGTGAAAAAAAATGATTTTTTTGTCGAAAGTATATCAAAGTGTTCATCTATAGAAAGATTATTAAATGCTCGTCTCGATAGTGTAATTATTTTCGCTTAACGATTAACTATTTAAGAGATATTTAAATTATAAAAAATGGTGGAATATTAAAGTCATTTTAATCTCAACTATTGATTTCTTTTTAGATGAAGGGTGTCTCTTGAAAAAAGTTTAGTCTAAAATTAAAAACAAAATTAGGGTATGCACAATGGTGTTGGTTTTGATCGGTCGACCGATCGGTCATGCTAGGTCGCCCTATTGTGGGTTTTTGGTCGAAGTCGGTCGTGGGTGGGATTTTGGATGAACTAGGTCGACAACTCGACCGAGTAAATGCACACATTCTCCCTTTTTTTATATAAAATGTTTTATGTTAAAAAAAATAAGAAGGTCGCTGTTGTGGATACTAGGTCGTCGGAGAGAGAAAGATGATGTGGTAGGTAAAATCAAGATCGGGTCACCATTGTGCATAGCCTTATGTCATTTAAATTGATAATAGAGATGTACTTTTCGTAGAGGTACACATTTCCGATTAGTCGGTTCGGTTTGGCGACCGATCAAACCCGAACCGGTTCAAGTCAACGCAAAAAAAAAACCGATCCGGCCGGTTTACCGGGTCCGGTTCGTGGCCGGTTAAACCGGTTTGGACTTTTTTTTTTTTTGGTTTTTCGTCGTTTATACAAAGTAAAGTGAATAAACTTCAACTTTTATTTAATACAACGGAAATAAAACTGAAAGGAAATACATGATCAAACATAATACATAAACTTAAAACATAATACATAAACATAAAACATTGAAAAGCTACTCAACGTCGACTCGTCGAGGCTCGAATGTCGGGCAATACTTCATGGTGAAATGAGCCCTCAACGCCGAGTTGGAAAGGGGATTCATTAAACGTAAGCAATGCTTACATTGAGCCCTTCTCGTGCCATCCGACATTAGGACGTAGTTGAAGTTATCCCAAGGATCTGGTGCACGGTTGCATGGTAAAACCGAAACAATCACCGGTGCAATTGGTGCAACAGCCTCGGGTCCTTGGTTTGCATTTGCCATTAGTGAATTACTTTCGGTTTTGATTTTTTAGAGTATATTTTGGTTGTATAAAAGTTGTAAATAAACAAAAACACAACCCCTCTTTTTATACTAAACATACAATGGCAAAATGGTAAATTTGAAACAAAAAAATTCAAATTTTCGGACCCCCCCTCCCCACGTTTTACCCGCCTCCCTGCTCAAAATTTAAATTCAAAATTTGAAAATTCAAAAGATCCACCGGTTTGACCGGTTTTTAACTGGTTAACCGTTCTTTTTTTTTTTACCGCCAAGGCGCCAAGTTCAAATTTGAATTTTCAAAAAACGGTTTGACCAGTTTGGGACTGGTTATTAAGCGGTTTTTAACCGGTTAACCTTTTTTTTTTTTTTTCGTCGTTTATACAAAGTAAACTGAATAAACTTCAATTTTTATTTAATACATCGGAAATACAACTGAAAGGAAATACATCATGAAAGGAAATACATCAAACATAATACATAAACTTAAAACATAATACATAAACATAATAAATCGAAAAGCTACTCGTAAATGTCTTCATCGGATCCGATGGACCTAGCTTCGTTAGCAGCTTCATCTTGTCTTATTTCTTCATCGGAAAGCAATTCGAGTGCACCCTCTTGCACCTCTACCTCGTAGATCTCTTCTTCGAAGTCTAAAGGGTTTTGAAGACTTGATTTGTGTTGCACTCGCTTGGTTGCGTCCAAGTGATCTTTCAAACACATACACATTTCCAAAGAAGCCGGCGTGAGCCTTGTTCTTCTATTTGATAACACCCATCCACTTGTTAAAAAAGCGGATTCAGAAGCTACCGAAGTAGCTTGTACACTTAGTAGATCTCGAGCAATTCGAGATAGAACAGGAAACATTGTTTCATTTGCTTTCCAAAACGTCAAAACATCAAAGTTTTCATGTTGGTCGGCCGGAATATGTGAGATAAAATTGGTTCCGGTATATCTTGCATATTCATTGTTTGTGAAACGATCACTCTTTACCCGTTTGTTGGGATTTTCTCTTAACTTTTGTAGCAAGCCTTGTATCGGATTCCCTCTATGCGACGACCTCGATGATGAAGAATTCGCACTTACAGAAGGAGTTGGGTTACCATATTTTTCAAAATAATATTCCCATAAACCTTCAAAAGAGTTGTTAAAAGCCGCTTTTGCATCTTCACCAAAGTTCGCGTTATTCGCGAATTGTAGGATTTCAATAACTAAACACGTATGGTTCTTGTGATTATGGATCGAATTCAAGAATATAAGAGAAGTTAGAGAGAGAAAGTTAGGAGCCTTTGTAGTGAGAGAAGTAGAAGGTGTTAGATTAAAATGAAAGGTCCAACCCTTCCCACACATGGGAAGGGGTATTTATACTTACTAACTTAAGTGCCCCGAGTAGGCTGTGGAGTGAGCTGACAGTGGATAAAGACCCGACCCACTCCACGAATACTATAATAACCAAACTAATACTAATAATCCTACGAGCTATATAAATGCTAAATAGAAACTCGGGGTGACCGAGTCTCATATGAATATTTATATTCCTAACAATCTCCCCCTAAGGGAGGTCACCCCGGAAATTACATTTTGAATTCTAGCATTCTATCATATGAATTTGACTTCATAGCTCGTAGTCTTTGATTCTTCAATGTCATTGATCTTTGTGCATTCAGTAGTGAGCACTTGATGACTGTTCATTTGACTTGGATGATCTTTGAGGATTCTTTGAAGTCATCATCCAACATAAGTCTTCAAGTCATCTTGTTGCAGTATTGTCTTCATGTGAAGTTGTGATCTTTGAGCTTTCTTTGAGATCATCAGCCACCGTAAATCTCCAAGCTCATCTGTTGTAATATTGCCTTCTTGTGATTTGTTGTGATCTTTGAACTGCATGCTCACACTTTTCTGGATCATGATAATTGTCATCAGAGTTGCGGAAGCTGTGTTGTAGATCTTTTAGCTATCATGATGTCTTTGATAATGATTTGTAAGTGTGAGCATGGAGTGTGGATTGACACGTCTCTACTGGAATCAGGAACCACCATCACCATCTTTATATGAATCTGAAATAAAACAGTTAGCAATAAAGTTGGAGAGCGAATATGGCTTTGTCATTCGCTCGGTGTGGTTGGAATAACCTTCGGTTCCGTGAGGACCGACCTGTGATCAGGTAGAATTCCCTTTAAAGAGAATTCTCCTTGACAGGAATTTCCAGCTTGTTTAATAGACTCATCCAACGAATTAACATTGGAGTCATCATAACAAGCATGTTCTCTTACCGGAACGTCTCAAAGCAGACAACACAGTAGAGTGAATCAGTGAACTAAATTCATTGATTAAATGAGACCGTCAATCCAATTCCTGGAACAAGATTGATTCAAGAGTGAATTGCTCCATTGTTTCTTTCCAGTTGTCACTAGTTTGATCCATGAAGGATTTCACATGTCACCTACCAAGAGCTTGTTTGATGTTGGCTCTAGAAGGATTTCCATCTTCATTGTGAATACTTTACGTATCACTCGGATGTTCTGGCAATACCACAAGGATAATGCATAGAACTCTTCATATATATTTTCTTGCTTTTCGCGGTGTATGAAACAGCAAGCATATTGGAAATGTGTCCTAATGAGATTTATTGATGATCTCTTGGCTCTAGACTCAATAGTGTGTTTTTTGATTTAGTGATCGGAGGCTGGAGAGGATTGCCACCTTTTCAATATCATCTAACTCGGAGTGAGAAAGACGATAGGAATGTATTGATCTCCGTGACAGATGAAACAAGAGTCCTTTGAGGGACCTTGAGTGGCTAGGGAGGGTTGAGCAGCGTATCACTGGGTCCATGATACTTGTCTTCAATGTCAACAATCAACTAAGTGATTCTGACAACATATGTATTGACCCGGTTTCTGCCTAAAGTTTAAGGAGGGCTTCTTTCTTTCCACCCTTTATCTTTACATTTCGTTTTCATTCTTCAACCCCTTCAGCGCTTACCGAGACCTCATCACTAGTACCTTGTTGGGTTTGTTCCAGTACTAACTCCATCTCAGTCGGCACTCTTCTGTTATTCACTTTTCTCCTTTTTAATCATTCCTAAGGACTTCTATTCTAACTAGAGGATTGTCCCTGGGAAGATCCCTCCGGTTCTGGCTGGATCATGGGAACTAATACCTAACCTCACCATCCTTATAACTCCAGTACATTAAAATAAGATTGGTCGGTCTTTGGTATTCTTCCACAATAGCCATCATAAACCATTTGCTCCCCCTCAATATGTGCATCGATATATAAAAGAGTTTAGCACATATTTGGGAGCCTACACATGAGTCCAAAAGATCACATTTTATCATATTTCATATTTAAATCACATTCTCTCCCCCGATCAAAAATTTCAAACCATTTGAGATTTGTGATCCCAAATGATTTAAATAAGTTAGAAATTATGGGGAAAAATGTGGTTAGTTTTAATATGTGTTGATAATGAAACATGCAACTGCTCCCCCTCAATTTATGAGGGAGATTCACTACTTATCATGTACAAAGATAATTGTTACGATACAAATGATATTGACCTTTTTGCGCAGACGATGTGATCATCCGCTTCTCTGAGGGAGTCAGCAGTCAACATCAATTATCCATCCGCCAACAAAAATTTCCCAAATATTGTAGATCCCCACTTTGAGAGACCAGAATAAGTACTGCTTTGTTGAAATGAAGGTGGTGGTGGTGATGACAAGGTTGTTGTTGTTGTTGCTGATGTTGTTGTTGTGGTGAATTCAGAGCCAGTCAATAGAGTTTGAACATCTGATCAAATGGTTAGAGCAGGAACAGGCACATTCATATCGGCCATGGAATCTGCATAAGAATATCAACACAGATATACATACATACAGATTCACTCTTCATTAACAGCTACCACATAGCAGCTTGCCGACTCATAATACCATATTCATCTCATAATCAAACCATAGTCAGGAAATACATCAAACCGCTATCTAGCATGAAGAGCAATCAGCAATCATGAACATGGCAATTCACTCATATTTCAACATTCAACTCAGGATCTTAGGGACATGATTCTAACACGATAGCTACATACCTAAGCATATTCTGAGTGCACAAGCAATAAATCAACAACGATTAAACAGCTATCGACTAACAAAAGTCAATCAACATTCGAAACTCATTCAATCAGATCATACAAATGCCAGTGGAGTATTAAAGAACATCAAGCACAATGGGTTTTCTAACTCCTTTTAGATTTTGGTTTTTAAAGTATTTAGGGGATTAAACGAGGATTCCAGATTGATATAAATGGACCTTATAGTTACATAAAGCTAGGATACTATAAGCAAATTGCATATAATGCCCTAATCTTTCTAGCAACTATCACATTTGGCCATTTGAGATAAAGCTTAGTAAGTTCCTCTTCGACAAATACCCCATTAACTACAAAACCTTTTCTAACAATTATGAGATAACCAAGAAACTCGTTTGATGATATAAAATTTGAAATCACTCTCCCCCTCAATCAATGACCTATATTCTAGTTAAAGAGCTGTAGTCATTGATTGAGTGACAAATTTTATGCCCAATCCAAGTCTGAAAGAATTTCAACCAACATGTTACCACCATGTGTCTCACAAATAATTTTCAGAAGAATCATAGAAGGAAAATTATTTTCATACAAAGAAGATTTCTCTTCCTTTACACGAAATGATGCACTGAAACGTACATCAAATCGGGAAAACATGGATATAAAGTAATCCATGCCCGGGTGAACTTCACCCGGTGGGAGGAACAACCGTTTTTTTGGCGACGTGCTTTCCCCATTTTGAAACGCGGGTTACTATCTAAAGTAATAGCAAACCATCATGACATGTTTTAACAATTCATTTTAACTTCTACTCGAGCTTCATTTAAAGTCCCGTGTCATTATTGAATGACATTTCTAAGACCGTAAATGTTATCAATAAACAGAAGACATGCCTAGAGGAACTATTTTTTGGTATTTTCTATTTTTCTGATTTTTATGGTTTTTTCTTGGTTTTAATATTTTTCTATTTACATTTTTCTGGTTTTATAATTTTCTATTTACAATTTGGTTTAAGATATGTACAAAGTATATTATTCAGTTTAAGAAGATGATGACATGAATACCAAAATAAGGATATCGTTCTTGTACGTTGTGGAAGTCTGTAGTCAACATCTCTTAAACTTTCACTACCAAAGCTTTCAAGGCTCCTGAATAATCGCCTGAAATTGAGTCTTCTCAATTGTGAAGCTTTGATAGCTTCCCCCCAAACTGACAATATTCTTTTGAGCAGTTTCAAAGCCTTCTTTCAAGCTTACATAAGGTAAGTGTACAGTGGAAACCGTAGCAAACCACATAAAATATTGCTGCTCCTTTTAAGAATAATCATCGTGATTCACCGTTCGGGGGATCATCAAATAGATCAGCAGTGTATCATCTCACACTTGAATAATTCTTCTCACATTTCTTCCCGCTAAAGTCTGAAGTAATGCATACCAAAAGTATCCAGAGACCACTTCCCCCAAGTAGTTGAAGTGATGCAATCAGTCTCATTGTATGAAGCCCAAAAACCCGAAGCACACACTCAATCCCATAAATGAAGACGAAAACGTAACATCAAGATCAATTAAGACCCGAAAATCCCCTTTTCTCCCTTCAGGAAATTGCCATTGTGAACCTCTTTTATCATCGGAAACTATTTCTTACATCTCTTCCCCCACGTAGTTGGAATAATACACCAAAAGCCACGAGTTAAGACACGGATTTTCTCTGCGGTCATGACATTTGTCTTCCCGGAATAACTTTCAACTAAGAAGAAGTATAAAGTTCATCACGTGTACTCGTTATGCATTTCGATGTATGTCTCCTTCCCCCTTGCTGGTTTTGATACCTCAGAATCAGCAATACATTTTACGCACATATACTTGAAATCTTTTGAGAAGAACAAACTTGGCTCAAATGTATCAAGTGAGAATCAACCGCTACCGAAACTCTCTCTGACTATCTTTACCAACCCTTAAGTAGGCTATTTGAAGTGATAACCGATGGAGCAAACCCGATATACCAAACTTGAAACTGAAGAAGAATTCCCCGTTCTCGTGACTTAAACTTGCACTAATGTTGGAAGAACGGTGTAGAGAATTTATGCTCCAAGCAAATCTCTAAGTACTCAATACCCAACCAAAGCATGAGACATTAACACCTCTTGCAATTATCCACAACATCATCTGCGTGTGACACTGAGTACTACAACGTAACTCCTTTAAGTGATAGTTAACCAAGTCTTCAACCATTCACCCCGAATGCTGGTAACTAGATAAACCAAGTCTTCAACTTAATTCTTAAGCATGAGCAAGTTATCATTGAAAGTCATGCATCCAACCAACCCCGACTTCAAGATAAAATAAGATTACGCCTTTGTGAAAGTCAACTTCAATCTCAAATAAGGGATGCCAAATAAACTCCGTGATCACTTGACATTCTATGTCCAAAATCTTATCCGTTTTGACGTTTTAGCCAACATTCTCCTTTATGTTCTTGTGGTTGCTTTACCGAGTGCACATTGGAAGGAACAACAATCCGTGAATAAGGAAATTCTTCAGAACCTAGTTCTGGGAAAGGAATACCCAAGAACGGATCATTATTCAAGCGTGTAGCTTCAATATCATGAGAGTCATAATCAACACCTTGAGGAATAAGTGGAACACTAGGTGTTGAAGGAGAGTCGTATGACCATTTCTCAAATCTCACTCAACATGTAGTTTATTCACACAAGAATGGATCATTATTCAAGCGTGCAGCTTCAATATCATGAGAGTCATAATCAACACCTTGAGGAATAAGTGGAACATTAGGTGTTGAAGGAGAGTCATATGACCATTTCTCAAATCTCACTCAACATGTAATTTATTCACCCTTCTCCCCTTCAAAAATTGCATTGGAGGTTGCCATTTTTGATAGAACAAGTGAATAAGAATATACTCCAATGTACGTTGATCCACTTGATGACTAAATGAGCATGGGAAGAGCATGAAGCTTGTTGATGAGAATTGTTATGAACAAGAAGATTTCTCTTCTTCCGAAGATAAAGCGCACTTAAGTGTACACTTCTCTTTTCTTTGATGAACAGGGCCTGAAGAGATGTCAGCAGACGCCATTGTGATGACATTGAGGACCGAGGCTTGAACTGATGTGTTCAAACGTCATTGTCGATGAAGATCGAGGCCTGAACTGATGTGAACAGACGTCATTATCGATAAAGAACGAGGCTTGAACTGATGTGTTCAAACGTCATATGTGATTTCACCTCATATGTAGTGAGCAGCCTGAGTCCAAATGTCAAAGGACGATCTGTATGACCTGCATTTGAAAACAGACAAAAATAGAGAGTTTGGAGTGCCGGATCCCCAATTTAAGTTGGGGTCCAGTTGGTTAGTGGGAACAGGAGCATCATTTTCCTGAGTCTCAGTAGAGGTTGGAATGCTAGTGGAAGTAGCCTTTTTCTGTTTGTTTCTACGCTAGTACATAGTTAACGATGTATGAGGATTATTACAAAATCTCTCAGTGATGACACTTTCACTAGTACTAACGTGTTTGGGTTGTATTAAAGGCACCGTTTCGGATTTAGTAGACCTAATTAAAGGGCACTGTTCTCCTACAGGGAATTTCCTTCCAGTTGGCTTCCATTGACGTACAGGCACTACTTTAGACTTAGTTATCCTAGTTAAAGGGCACTGTTTTCCTAAAGTGAATTTCCTTCCAGTGGGCTTCCATTGATAACCAACATTAGCAAACATGTTTCCTGTTGCTTTCCATGTTTGCTTGACATGCATGGCTCTCCAAACTTGCTTGACAGGGGTTTTGTTGGATGACTTCAAAAATTTCTCAACACATTTATCATGATTACCCGAAATTAAACAATCATTACATGTTTTGCAAAGTGAATTAGGATTTGAATTATGATTCTGTTTGTTCAAGTCTGACTTATTGTTCCTCATGTGGTCTTCTACTTTCTTCTTAGGAACACTTTTAGCTGGTGAAGTCCTATAATTCTTTATATTTCTCCTAGGTTTTGACTCGCTAGCTTTAGTGTCTCTGGTAACTCCTATAGAACGACTGATGGGAATCTTAGACTTTTTCACTTCCAGTTGCTGAACATGTTTTGATGTGTTGGGATCTGAAGTTTCCAAGGGTGCCTCAAAGGTTACATGCTTGTTCTTAGTCATTGAGGATGATGCAATAAACCTATCTCGCTTGCTATCAGTCTTAGGACATGTGCCAATGACGTATTCTAAGAGTTCCTGAGATCGTTTAGTGAGGAAGCAGGCATCTACAACTGCACTATCAAGTGGTTTATCTATCCTATCCTCTTCTACGATCTCACGAAGGGTATCAAGGCTATCCTTAAGGTGAGTGAGATATACTTGATGAGCAGACCTATTGTTCCTAAGGGAAAGCGGAATAGTTACAGCATCAATTGCATATTTTCTACAAGCAGAAACCTTTGGAACAACATTATCACTAGTGATAATTGGCATTTTCCCTTTCACCTGAGTCTTTAGATTCTCAATCTCATTTAGTAAAGAAGTTATTTTTTCATTGTGATTGTTACGTGTGACTTTAATCGAATCATATAACTCTTTGTAATGCTGTTTGATTTTTGAATTTTCAGCTTGAAAACAATCATTTACATGTTGTAATTTATTGATGGTATCTTGATAGTGAAAATTCTGAGAATCTGAAGACGACGGTTTATGGGTGCCAATCACATCACTCTTATTCGATTTTAATTGGGCAATTTGGGCCCTCAATTGTCGAATCGTGTTAGTGTGAGCTTGAATTTTTTCATCACGTTTGCTTAATTCAAATTATGCATCAAATTCAGGAGCATCCAAGGATGTCTTGGCATTTGAGATTTTACATCTTTCTTCTAAATGTTGATACTTTAATTGCAAGTTAAGATTATCAACCTCTAGTTTTGAAAAACGTCTAACCATGTTATCATGGTCATCATTTTGAATTTTCTCATGCAATTTCAAATTCTCCCCCTCAAGCTCAACAACACGATTCTGGGTGACATTCAATGCAATAGACAACTCATGAAATTGACAAGCAGTTAATGTAGAATCAGTAGCAGTATAAAATACATCCTGAGCAATACATCTAGCAATCAAATTCTCATTGGTGATGAGAATGCTCTTTCTCTCAATCTCACGACTCTTAAGTTCTATGCATTTTGGGACACCTCGTTTTCCATATCTTTAAACACTTCTTTCATCTCATTTACATCAGTTTTAAGGGTTTTTTGCATGCCCTCAAAATGTTCCTTGAGGAGTTTGTTGGGAATTATGATGCGTATCAAGAGCAGACAACTTAGGTCTGGTAGTTTACTAAGTTAGGTCTGTTTGTGATTTAGGTCTGGTTATGTAAAGTTAAGTCTGGTAGTACATGTTAAGTCTGGTTGACTTATAAAGTTAAGTCTGGTCGTGAAGATAGGAAAGTTTGTTAGAGTTATGTTAGGAAAAGATACAATACGTGTATGTATCTTTATAGAAGATTTGTGTATATCTTCTGTGTCGTCTAGGGTTTCCTTGTGTTATAAAAGGATCCCTAAAGTTTGTTAGTTCATGTGTGTGAGTTGTACGAATTGATCATAGTGAATATCAATATACGAAGTTAGTGATATCCCTGCTTGTGTTCTTAATTGTTCTTGTTAAGATTCCGCATTAACATTAACAATCACTTAGGGTTTCTCACTTAGATTGGTTCGGATTTATCCTAACCATCTACTAGGTATTCAAGACTACTTAGTGATCCATATACAATTTGTGGACCAACAAGTGGTATCAGAGCTTGGGAGAGACTCTGAATTCGTAGAACACTAAAACCTAATTCTCACTCAAATCACCCTTCACAATGTCTGAACTCGATAAGCCTGAAACTTTCTCAATCCATAACAGTGAGGATGAGCAATCAAACCATGAAGATGAAGGAAAAACCGAAACCAGTAACTCCCAAACACAACAACAACCCATCCCTTCCACAACCACAATCTCAAACATAAAACTTCCACTACTGAAGAGAGAAGAGTATGATATATGGGCCATGGAGATGGAACATTATCTGGAATACATTGATAGTGATGTATGGAAGGTTATTCAAAAGGGAAATTCTAAGAAGAGAATTTCACAAGGGAATGATGGGCAGCTCAGAATAATGCCACCAGTATCTGCTGAGGAGATTAGGGCTGTAGAAAAGGAAAAGAAGGCCAGAACCTTGCTTCTTATGGCTATTCCTAAGGAGCATCTACAAAGGTTTCATGGCATTCTTGATGCTAAGGAGATGTGGGAAGCTATCAAGAAACGATTTGGAGGTAATGCTAACTCCAAAAAGATGCAAAAGGCTGTTCTTAAACAGCAATTTGAAACATTTAGTGTTTCAAAGACTGAAGGTTTGGAGAAGGGCTATGACAGATTTCAACATCTGTTAACACAACTGGAAGTTCATGGTGCAGCAGTCTCGAATGAGGATGCAAATCACAAATTCCTTAGATCTTTACCATCAGAATGGGGCAATGTATCTGTGGCAATGAGGATTAAGGAGGAAGTAGATTCTATGACACCTGATGACCTATACAATAATCTCAGGATGTTTGAAAGGGACATCAGTAATAACACTCAGGGTTCAACCAGTTCATCAAATGTTGCTTTTGTGTCTCAAAACAAAAGCAGTACTTACAAGGTTAGATCTGGTGTTAGGTCTGGTAACTATGAAACTCCTTCAAGTGAAAGGTCTGCTTCAAGTTTCACTGATGAGGTGATACATTCTTTCTTTGCCAATCAAACGGAAGATGAAAGCTTTATTAGTGAAGACCTTGAACAAATTAATGATGCTGAAGTTGAGGAGATGGATATAAAATGGCACATTGCCATGGTTGCTCTAAGGGTCAAACGATTTCAGAAGCAATATGGTAGGACTATCAACTTCAGCAACAAATCACCAGTGGGATACACAAAGAGGACTGTTGAATGCTACAACTGTCACAAGCATGGGCATTTTTCAAGAGATTGTCCAGAGAAGAAGTCTGCTGATGAGAAAAGAGTTGAAGATGGGAAGATGGAAAAGAATCAGATGAGCCTGCTGACAATGGAAGCTGGAGGAGTCAATTGGGGTGAGCATCCAAGAGTAAATGAGGAGTCTGATCATGCTCTCATGGCCATTGGTAATGAGGTATCATTATGCTCTAAATTATGTACTGACTCATATAATCATGTTAAGGCTTTGTGTGATGAGCAGCAAGAACAAATAGGTGATCTAGAAGTAAATTTATTAGCACATAAAAATGCTGTAAAAACTTTAGAGGCACAAAAGGTCACCCTTCAAAATCAACATGCTGCTTTAAATGAAAAACTATACTTTCAAGCTAATAAGATATATGAACAAGATGAGAAGCTTAAAATGTATAGACAATTAGGGCTTAAAATTCAGAAGGAGAGGGATGAGCTGAGAAAAATGGTAGATCAATGGAACAATTCAAATAAAAACCTGTTTAAGTGTTGGGATTCTCAAATTAAGTCAAATAAAAAATGTGGCTTAGGATATGAGGAAAATGAGAATAGGGATATATTTAAGAATAGAGAAGAGGACTATGCTGATAAACCTTTGTACAATAGGTTTGTTAAGACTGGTGACTTTAAGGGAGTACCACCACCTTTGAGTGATGACTATACTCCTCTTGAAAAAGAAGAGTTAGATGATTCACTCTTTGTGTATGGTAAGAAAGGTCCTCAAGTGCCTGAACCAACTACCTCAGAGGACAAATCTAGTAGATATTCTTCTTGTCAATCCAATGACTCTGAAGGATCTATTGATGGTTCCTCTGATCACTCTAAGACTGAGTCAAACAATGAGGAAAAAGAGAATCCTGAACCTAAGGTTGTTAAGAAGTGTGAACCTGTTGTTACTAAACCTTTAGTGACTGAACAAAAGGCTGAGACAGTTAAACCTAGTTGTGTCAATCACATAAAAACTCCTAGGGAATCTGTTAAATTGAATGAGTCACCTAGAAGCAATAGTGTTCACAGAGAAAGTAGGAGTAGTTACAATTATGCTCCTAAAAGATGCTTTGTGTGTGGAAGTTTGAGTCATTTAATAAGAGATTGTGACTTCCATGAAAAGAGAATGAAAAGAGAGGCTGAGCAAAAGAGAATGAATGTTAATAAGGTTCATAGTTCAAATACACCAGTTTGGAACAATGCTAATAGAGTTAACCATGCCAACCAGTTTGTCCCCAGACCTGTTCAACTAAATAACACTACCAGACCTAACTCTTTTGTTAATTCTGGTAGACCAAATTTTGGGTCTGGCTACAGAAACTTTAATGTGAATAGGCAAAATGTTAACTTTATGAGGCCTAAAGTGAATACTGGTTATGTTAACTCTGTGAGACCTAATGTGAACACTGGTTTTGTAAGACCCAAGCAACCTTTTCAAAAACCTCAGGTGAATGAAAATTTTCAAAGAAATAATTTTTATAAGGCTCATTCACCTGTAAGGAGACAAAGAGATTCAAGTAGGGGATCTACTGATAATTTCTCTGATTGCTGGACTTGGAATCCATTTAAAAATGAATTTACCTATAAGTCCAAACATGGTTTCACTGGAGCAAGTTCATACAAGACCTATAAGTATGTTGCTCCACAGAAAGGACTCAAGCCAACTCAGGCCTGGGTTGTTAAGAAAAACTGATCTTCTTTCTTAACTTTGTATAGTTTGTATATTTGTTTGTTCTTTATCTTGCTATTCTTATTTTCAGTACTTATTTTGCTTTCTATAGTATGTGTGTTTGGTATTTTGTGCTTAACTTTGCTTTGCAGTTGTTAGCTCTTTTCTATGCGCAAGTTATTCATATGTGGAAAATTAAAACATCAGAACCAAAGAGCTTTTTATTTAATAACAAGATATTGCATTCTAGGATGCAAGTTACAAAGCTTCATAAGACAAAAGATTTTTCCCAAACCAGCTAAACATCACCACCTACACTTTCTGCTTCCCTTTTCCCATGAAGTCAGGAATGGTCTTCTTGGCTCCTCTGCCACCAAATTGATTCCATGCTTTTGGGCATGGAAGTGCAAGAATCACACTGCTTGGTGGAGGACGTGGCACAGAACCACTACTCAGGGAAGGCACAATCTTCGAAGGAAAGGTCTCTTCATCATTCTTGGAGGGGTCTTCTTCTTTGGCACTTTTATCATCTACATCAGAAGGAGGAGTTGGTCTTGAAGTTTTTGGTGTTTCATTGTCTGGTTCCTTTTCAGACAGATCATAAGCAGCTAGCCATTGTTTCAGAGTTGCTTCTCTCAATGTCTTGTTTCTTGTGATTGATGAATACCCTGGTGGGAAGTATCCACCCCATCCTCCTGAGGATGTATCAGAGGATGAGTCATTTGGATCCCAGGAATCGGATGAAATCTCTATGGTTTTTAAGTTGGATGGATCCATTATGCTTATAAGGTTTTATTCTGGTTTGTGATGGTATTTGTGATAAAACTATGGGTGGTTTTATAGGGAAAATCAAGGTTTAATGTCTTTTAATGCTTGGTTGGTGTATGAGTTAATACTTGCATGGAAAGAGTTATTAATTGTGTTTTTGGAAAGTTGACCTTCGTTTTTATTATGGTTAAGTATTTATTAGTGATAAAAAAAAAAAAAAAAAAAAAAAAAGGATTTACACTTAAGGGGAGGTAATGTACATTTAAGTGAATAGGGAGGATCTTCAAGAACTTTATCAGTTGGTGAATATTAAATATGGAGATCATCCACCTGAAGATGAGTTTGAAAGAGTCTTTTGGGGAAATTTGAAAGTGATGTTTGAGCCACCAACTGAGTCTGATATAGTGTGGAAACTTCCTGAGGAACATAACATTGTCAGCTGGAGATATTTTCATACCTGCAAGGTACATTGTGTTTCATTAAAGAATGTTGATATTTATATGCTTGCAGAGGTGGAATATCCTTTATCATCAAGTGTTTGCAAGGAAATGATGAGCAAAAAGTTGTATGCTAGTAAAAAGGATGAAGGATATGAGATGTTATTGGATTTGATTAAGAAGCAGTCTTTGAAGGATGTAGCCTAAGGGTGTTTGAAAGAATTTTCACAAGTTGTTGAGTGAGATTATTGGAACTTCTCACTTGGTGGAGGTGCTTTGCACTAACACATCAAAAGGTTATCAGTCCACCTTGTCTCATCAACATAAGGACTGGCTAATCCTGAGCAAACGGCTAACAGGTAAAGATTGCTCAAATCCGTTTATGGCTGACAATTTGCCAAAAATTGTATGGTATTCAACTCACCATATCTAAGATAAGTGAAGAGTTGGCTAGCCCACAAGGTTATGGCTTGTGGTAAAGGCTGTGGAAAACCATAAATGGTAATCAATTCACCATGATGAGGTGCTTTTCCATCAAAGAATTGACTAGTCCAGAAGCAAACGGCTTTTGGTAAAGACTTAACAAATCCGTTGATAAGCAGATGATTTGCTTAAAATCATATGGTTATCAGTGTACCATGGTCTTACACACCAAAACATTTGGCTACTCCAGTAGTAATGGCTATTGGTAAAGAGACATCAAATCCATTAAATTTCAATGATTCACCTCTCACAGGTGTTAACACACTTGTGAATAGTGATGAGAATAGATATGAAACTTAATATGAATTGATGTACATATAGTCAATGTTGCTGCAAAGACCATATCAGAAGAGCTTATCAAGATTCAAGCTGCTAGAAAGAAACAAGACCTAAATACATTTCAATGTATTCAAGATTCAATCCTCAGAAGGCTAAATCAGAAGAACTTGAAGTTCATGAAGCATTAAGATCAAGTTAGGGGAGGATTGTTGGGAATTATGATGCGTATCAAGAGCAGACAACTTAGGTCTGGTAGTTTACTAAGTTAGGTCTGTTTGTGATTTAGGTCTGGTTATGTAAAGTTAAGTCTGGTAGTACATGTTAAGTCTGGTTGACTTATAAAGTTAAGTCTGGTCGTGAAGATAGGAAAGTTTGTTAGAGTTATGTTAGGAAAAGATACAATACGTGTATGTATCTTTATAGAAGATTTGTGTATATCTTCTGTGTCGTCTAGGGTTTCCTTGTGTTATAAAAGGATCCCTAAAGTTTGTTAGTTCATGTGTGTGAGTTGTACGAATTGATCATAGTGAATATCAATATACGAAGTTAGTGATATCCCTGCTTGTGTTCTTAATTGTTCTTGTTAAGATTCCGCATTAACATTAACAATCACTTAGGGTTTCTCACTTAGATTGGTTCGGATTTATCCTAACCATCTACTAGGTATTCAAGACTACTTAGTGATCCATATACAATTTGTGGACCAACAGAGTTTAAAGAATGGAATAACCTCAGTTAAGTAGCACTGTTTTGTTAGTTCAAAACCCCTTTCCCCTTCAGTAATTCCCGTTGGCGTAATTCTCTTCTTACATGTTTTATCAAAATCAGCAAATAGTTGACAAAGTACATATATGCTAATTAGAGTTTTACATTCTGTGAGAAGAGTTAAAGGAACTAAGTTCATGTGTGTATTGGGTGGATACACCGTCGCAGCAGCAATTTTCCTAAGGGGTGGAGTTTTGGCTTTAAGTTCATCTGCCTTTCTTTTTTCTATGTCCAAAGACCAAAATATTTGTTCAGGTGTCAACTTAGTCTGAGGTGCAAAGACAGTCAATAAGTTCGCCTCATAGTAATTATGGGGTTTGATTATGACTTCATTTGCTATACATTTGGGATCCTTCATTTTTTCATTCAGCTTTTCTCTATTGATCACTTCAATCTCATTACTCTCTTCTAATGAGGACACATCGGGAGGGGTATGGCCCGGCACAATCATTACATTTGCATCATACAATGCGGGTTGGGCCATTTTAGCACTTCTAAGGTAAGCAGACTTTGGTTCACCTATGGCTTTCTCACTATGTTCATCACACAACTTTTTATGCTTTCTAATCATTTGAGCAGTTTGTCTAGTCTGGTCTTGTGTGTACAACTTGTTTTCAAGTTTATTCTTTAACGTTTTAAGTCTGGAAAAATCATTTAAGAGTTTAGATTCTTTTTCTTTGAAATCTTGCTTTAGTGTTTTCACACTTTCTTGTATTACTTGTTTAAGCTGAATAGTTTGCTTAAGTTTCACTTGTAAAGAATGTAACTCCATTTTCAATTTTTCTTCCCTTAGATTACGTTCAGAAATAAGTGTACGCATCTGACCATCCATTTCTTGCTCACGTTTAGTTAACTCAAACTTAGCACGTTGTTCATATATGGCCACTTGATCTTTATAGATGTTAAGTTGGGTGGTTAATGAGTCTTCAGGGACAAATTCAGTGTTCTCATGCAGCACATAATCATCATTTAGAACAGAAGATGCACAACTAGGTACAACAGACGCTTCGTTGTGTTTCACATATTGTTCATATGGGATAACATCGCTATTTCCCATATTAGCAATATCTGACTCAACAACGTTTATCTGTTGTACTTTGTCGAGAATCTTTTGTTCATGCAACACATTATCATTATTAATAACAGAAGATACCCCACTAGGTTCAGCCGACGCTTCGTTGTGTTTCACATGTTGCACGTTGTTCATAGCAGTATCTGACTCAACAACGTTTGTCTGTGGCTGATGAAGCTCTTTCTCTTGAGAATTCGGGCACACAAAGTCCCTATTGGCACTAACATACTCAAACATGTTTATCTGTTGTACATCATTGGGAATCTTCTGTTTGTCAATCATGTCGTACAATTTTAGTACCTCAGCTATGACTGAATCTGAAGTGTTTAACATGATGCTAACGTGCACGGGATTTTACAATTCTATGATTTAAACCGAGAAATAGAGTCTTTCGCGGGATTTTACAAAATCAAGAATAAACCGTGATTTGATTGCTTGAATGTGTTATGATGAAAGTTTGGATCGATAATGATTGGTGATTGTGTGTTAAGATGATGATCGTTTGATGGACAAGGTGATATGTTGTTTAGTTGAGATTTGGTTCCAGTGAAGTGCCTTAGTTGTAGTGAAATTTTGGTCTAAAAACTTCACAGCTCGATAACTTCTTTCTGGAGTGATTTCAGGCTTCGAAAGTTGGGTTGAATAAATAAATTTATTCAATGTGTCCTTCTCCTCGGTCTCACGGTCGTTTTGACAGGTCGTGGGCTGAAAACGGAGTTACGGTTCAAAAGTTATAGCCGTTTGAAGTTTTGACGTAAAAAGTCAACTTTGGTCAAACCGCAACTGATCAAATCGCAACAAGTCAAGTCACAATTTGTCAAATCGCAACAAGTCAAATCGCAATTAATCAAATCGCAATAAGTCAAATCGCAACTAACCAAATCGCAATAAGTCAAATCGCAAGTATCAACTCGCAACGTCAAATCGCAACTGGTCAAATCGCAACCAGTCAAATCGCAACTTGTCAACTCGCAATTAATCAAATCGCAACTTATCAAATCGCAGTGACTTTGTCAAATCGCAGGCACACTCAAATCGCAACCCAGAAAAGCTCAAATCGCAGGCTACAAAAAGACAAAACAGTCGCTATCTTGTCAAATCGCAACACGCAAAGCGACAAAACATCCCTTTCTTGCGGTTTGTCTTCTTTTCCCTTTTAAGTAATAAGCCAAATCGCAGAATCCAAACTATACCAAATCGCAACCAACAATTTCCCAACAATACTCAAATCGCAATCTAGAATCCCTTACCGAATGCCAAATCGCAACTAAGAAAAAGTTTGAAAAACCACACGAATTGACCTAAAACACCACAAAAACGAATAGAACAATCTTTCCAACCACCAAACTAAGCTTATATACTAACCTTAATCAAGAAAGTACAAGCTTTTAACACATTCAACCACAAACAAAGCATAAATGAGAGATTTTCTACCCTATTCTATTCGAACCCAAAAAATAACCACAAACCAATCCAAGAAATCCGAAAACCTACACTCAAATGAACCTAGCCATGGCTCTTGATACCAATTGTAGGATTTCAATAACTAAACACGTATGGTTCTTGTGATTATGGATCGAATTCAAGAATATAAGAGAAGTTAGAGAGAGAATTAGGAGCCTTTGTAGTGAGAGAAGTAGAAGGTGTTAGATTAAAATGAAAGGTCCAACCCTTCCCACACACGGGAAGGAGTATTTATACTTACTAACTTAAGTGCCCCGAGTGAGCTGTGGAGTGAGCTGACAGTGGGTAAAGACCCGACCCACTCCACGAATACTATAATAACTAAACTAATACTAATAATACTAATAATCCTATGAGCTATATAAATGCTAAATAGATACTCGGGGTGACCGAGTCTTCATATGAATATTTATATTCCTAACACGAATAATCCCAAATCAGTTGTAATCGAGTCGATAAGTAACTCTACCCCGCATACATTATAACATGGATTTAATGCGCCCGCACAAGTAATTATCGGTGGCAAAGTTTCAAAATATTTAATAAGCTTTTCTTTCATTGGTGAAACCATATTTGTATATATACCACCATTTAATTCAAATGAGGCCAAACTTGAACACATGTAGTATAGTTGCTCGAGTACCAAATGAGATGTTGGATAATAAACTCCCGATAATTTTTTTGTGGCGTTGAAAAAAACTTCAAATAATCGGGTTAGTTTTTCAATAGTTTCCCAATGGTCGACCAAAAATGGAGCACACCTACCCTTTTCTGACAACATGTCATGAAAATATTGTAAAGTCACCTTTTGTTTTATAAAACTTAGGAACATAAGATAAGTGGAATTCCATCTTGTATCAATATCTAAAATAGGTGACAACCAATGTTTCCCCGCATCAACATATATCCGAACGTAGTTATTATATCTTTTAGTACCATTTTTAAAAATATCGTATAACATTTGTTTAAAACAATCTTTCATTTCACGCATTACGGGATCGGCTAATCCCGCTTGCACAACCAAGTTAATGATGTGTGCAACACATTAAGAATGATAAAAATCGCCATTTAATGGTGGCTCGTATTCCAATTTTAGTCTACCAATTGCATTTGCGTTGTTACTAGCATTATTTAACGTAATTGAAAGAATTTTTTCTTGCAAGTGAAATTTGTGAAACACTTTTCTCAACAATTTGAATAAAGCAATTCCCGTGTGAGGAACCGGAAAGTCTTCAAATGCTATGGCTCGCTTCATCATTTGCCAACTTTCGGGATCAACCCAATGTGCGGTAACACAAAGGTACGAAAATGGCGAACCATGAGGAGCGGACCAAACATCCATTGTTATATTAACACAAACATTTAAATTTAAAAAAGTTATTTTAACTCTTGTTTGGCCGTTTTCCAAATTTTTATAGCATCGCGTTTTAGAGTCATACGACTTACATGATTGTACATTGGTTGGACATGAGTCTGCATCACTTTCGTCGTCAATTCGCCGTCCCAATGGTTGAACGGTAAACCTCGTCGAATCACCAAACCGGCAAATTGTTGATGAACTACTTCATGATCTTATACAAAAATACTCCCGTCCCGACCCATAAACGATTGACCCGCTTCCGGAACCGTTTTGAGTGCCTTGCAATACTTCATGTTGATATGCGCCCTCAACGTCGAGTTGGAACTCGCCGACATTATACTCAAGCAATACTTACATTGAGCCTTTTTTCTTGCCATACGACATTAGGACGTAGTTGAAGTTAGCCCAAGGATCTTGTACACGGTCGCATGGTAAAATTTTAACAATCGTCGGTGCACTTGTTGAACCAGCCTCGGTGTTACCGGTGGTGTTTGAACTTGCCATTTGTGAAATACTTTTGGTTTTGATTTTTTAGAGTGTATTTTGATACTATGAAAGTTGTAAATAAACCAAAACACAATCACTGTATTTATACTAGACAATAAATGGCAAAATGGTAAATTTTGAACCCAAATAATTTAAACACCACCCCCCCCCCCCCCTACTCAAGTTCAAAATTTGAAATTTAAAAAAAATCCAAGAAATCCGCTCCTTCCCACCCAAACCGGTTCCTAACCGGTTCCAAAAAACCGTCCCCTAACCGGTTATAATTCAAAATCTCAAACCGGTTTCAAACCGGCGGTATGTGGGAAAACCGAACCGGTTTGAGTCAAAACCGGTTTTAACTGGTTCAGTTTTCCGGTTTGCTTTCGGTTCCGGTTCGGTTAACGGGTTTGTATGTGCACATCTAACTTTCCGTAGGGGTATGTAAGGACACACCGTCATCTCATCATCGTCTTTTTCTTTCCTGTTAAGTTACTGATTTTCTCATAACTTTATTAACAAAAACATAAAAAAAAAAAAAAAATCATCACTAAATAGTCCTCTTATTAGGTAACCAAATATAATTCTTTTTTATATGCCTTTTTCTTTAAAAAGGTATTATTCTTTTTGTAAGATTTATTGATATTAATATGTTTAGTTTTGTGGGTTTTGTAGGAAAAATGGCGAATGTTAATAATAATAATAATAGTGTGAATGTAGCAGAATGTGCAGAAAGAGCAACAAGTGATAGTTTGATTGGTCCTGATTGGGCTATTAATATTCAGCTTTGTGATCTTGTTAATATCAATCCTGGGTATAATTTCTTTTTTCTTATTACTGTTTTATTGTTGTGTTTGTTTTCGTGTTTTTATGATGTTTTCTTAATCATTATATGGGATTGCATAAGTGCTTTTAGAAATATAGTTTTGATTTTTTATAGAAAATTTCTGTAGAATACATTTATAATTGGTTTTAGGAGATGTGATGGTAAAAAGTAATTTTAGTTTTATCTCTTGTTTGCATTTTTGATATAAGCATGTCTATACCTGCTTATTCGACTCTAGAGTATGAAGGTTAGTAGAAACAGTTCAAATTATTAAAACACTTTCGTGTGCTTATCTGCAGAAAAAATAAGCAATCCCAAACACCCTCGTAATGAGTTGCTCCAAGATCGGGAGAATTGAATCCTTAGTTTATTCCAACACTAAAAAATTATGATTGCTCTGACTTCAAATTATACTAATATTTAGTATAAGCTATTCTTCTTAGTATGATAAGAGTAGAGTCGGAGCATAATTGTAGCAACATAATTTTTGTGACACTCTTTGTTGCATTTGGGTATGCGTTGATACATAATCTGCCGCGGACTGATTCAACGACTCTCCTTGGGCCGTTAGTCGTCATCTCGAGCCCTATTAGACCTGTTCAACAAAGAAAACCCGTTAGGAGTGGACCCGAGGCCGTAGCCCCGGGGTCCACCTCCGACGGTCAAGTTAGTCATCGGTGCGATATAGCGTAGATGAGTGTTAGGTTTAGGGTAACCTGTTGAAGATGTCGTAGAAGAGGATCCCATGCCATGTATTTATAGGCATGGATTAGGGTTTTAGGTATAGAGTGGGCCGCTGTCGCCGGGCCTGGCCCATTGTCTGGCCCAGTCCAGGCTATGCGTCTACAAGCCCGGCGACATAGCCTGGACTGGGCCAGACAATGGGCCAGGCCCGGCGACAGCGGCCCACTCTACACCTAAAACCCTAATCCATGCCTATAAATACATGGCATGGGATCCTCTTCTACGACATCTTCAACAGGTTACCCTAAACCTAACACTCATCTACGCTATATCGCACCGATGACTAACTTGACCGTCGGAGGTGGACCCCGGGGCTACGGCCTCGGGTCCACTCCTAACGGGTTCTCTTTGTTGAACAGGTCTAATAGGGCTCGAGAAGACGACTAACGGCCCAAGGAGAGTCGTTGAATCAGTCCGCGCCAGATTATGTATCAACAGATTGGCGCCATCCGTGGGACCCGACACGTTTCGTGTTCTCACAATCACTGGAAAACGACCACGAGTTCAAAATCCGGTATTCTTAATCTTTTTAAATTAGTACGCAATAAAAAGATATACCTCGTACTTGCAACTAATAAATCGATTTGTTTATTACAAAAGTTTTGATCGGTCAACACGATTGCCGATTTGTTTATTACTGCAATTAATTAAACATGCGATATTGTACTGACTTTTGTAAAAGCGTATCTTATTAATTATTATCGTACTGTTTGCGATTGATTGGTCAAACAATTTTGGTCATGCGCCATTAATTGGTATAATTTAATTGTAAATCAATTTGTATGCTACTGTAGCGATAACAATAAATTTCGTGATAGTAAATCTTGCAATATATTAAATATTAAAAAGATTTTACATAAATCTTTTAAACTTGGTAAACACGATTTTACCTATAGCCACGCGCTATGTCCGCACGATCGGACCTACTTTACCTTTTAGCCGCGAACAGCGCAGTCACGATAAATCTATCCGCGTTAGGCCGTGCGTATAGAGATCTTCGCAGACTGGCGCCATGAGCGCACTGTCACGATACAGGCACCACGATGCTAGTCAATCGCTATGCGCGCACTGGACGAAAGCCGTGGTCATCTGCGATCATCCACAAACGTTAGAGTCTATGCGGTCACGATACATTCATCTGCGTCTGTGCGTGCAATTGAAACTATTAGTCGCGGTCATGGTACATCCATCCGCGCCATTGTTTTTTCTATAATAAAAAAGAAAAACAAAATAATTAATTGTTTATACAGCTGTAACATCTCATGATAGGTGTGATTCGCGCTATTTAACATGTTACGTGCTATATATATATGCTATGCGCTAATTTTTTATTTCATTATCTTTTATATGTTGCGATGCGCGGCATATACTTCTAATATTTGCATCAAGTTTTTTTTCAGAATTTGAATAATTAAGTTTAATGCTCCTACACGAGTAGCACCATCAAACTTGGGGGGCTACCAGGGTACGCACTGTGTGAGTACGCATCACGCAGGCATATTTGGAAGCAGATCGTACGTAAGAGGTATCGCGAGCCCAGTACAAAGACGAATTTGAAAATTCGCACCATCTCGCCGCAGGGGAGACGTCCTCTGTCGTTTGTAAAGACGAATGTAAAGTTCGCACACAGCGCGCACAGCGCGCACCTTTGTCGCGGACAACGCGCACCGTTGTCGCGGACAACGCGCACCGTTGTCGCGGACAACGCGCACCTTTGTCGCGGACAACGCGCACTTCTGCCACAGAAGCACGTCTTCTGTCGCACCATGTTACATCGCTACTGGAACAAGGGTACGCCCTTACCCAGGATGCAGCATGTGGGATCCACCTTCACCACGGACACCTTCACCAATGTGAGACAATCTGTATCGCAACTCCAGTGCGCACTGTCGCATTTGGGCTGCGCAGTATGGTCCGACCCATGTGCCTATAAGGATGCGCACACATGGGCCGTGCCGTCATTGTTGATTAGCCTACGCGGCCACGAACAGGACTTAAGTTTAGCATAACATAGCCACGCGCTATGTCACACTAAACTTGGGGGGCTTGTAGACGCATAGCCTGGACTGGGCCAGACAATGGGCCAGGCCCGGCGACAGCGGCCCACTCTATACCTAAAACCCTAATCCATGCCTATAAATACATGGCATGGGATCCTCTTCTACGACATCTTCAACAGGTTACCCTAAACCTAACACTCATCTACGCTATATCGCACCGATGACTAACTTGACCGTCGGAGGTGGACCCCGGGGCTACGGCCTCGGGTCCACTCCTAACGGGTTTTCTTTGTTGAACAGGTCTAATAGGGCTCGAGATGACGACTAACGGCCCAAGGAGAGTCGTTGAATCAGTCCGCGCCAGATTATGTATCAACAGGGTATGCGTCCTTAGATGGTCTAACTGCCGCAAAGAAGCAGTAGTCCTTTTTGTCGCTTGTAAGTGTGATCTCTAAGAATTTAAGAGACGAGGATATGTATGTTCTTTATCGTTTTCATTTGGTGTCTATGTTAGCTAGTGCTATTGGCTTTTTGAGTGATTCGTGATCATACAAAGTGACCGCTATTTACACACCATAATATGGTGTGTGATGCTTTTATCTTTTTGGTATTCATATTAGTTTTGTTACCATATGCATTAAGTGGTTATAATCATGTTATAATGTTTGTTTAAGATTTAACAATGTTAGGTTCAACATATTTGCATGTTTGGACTGAGGCTAAGCTTCATGTCTGCTTGAATTGCAGGCAAGCAAAAGATGCACTAAAGATATTGAAGAAGCGACTCAAAAGCAAAAGCCCAAAAATACAGCTACTTGCTCTTTTCGTATGTATTTTGTTTGATATTTTGGCTATGATTTTTCTGATAGACTAAATTTAGGGGGTGTTTGTCTAAGCTTATGTTTTGGGCATATGATTAATGGCTTATAAATAATCAGCTCATAAGCCCTTGCTTAGTGTTTGGGGTATCTTATAATAGTTAATGAGATAAAATGACCAAAAATTAAAATTGTTGCTGTTACATCAGGATATAAAAGTCTTTTGCTATAAGACCCCTTTAAATAAGCCGACCCCTCCTCACACAAGGCATAAAATTTGGGTATATCAAACCCCCTTCATATATGCTTGGAAGCCTAAGCTTGCATGTTTACCCAAACACTCGTGTGAGCTTATTTTAGCTATATAACCCTTAAAAAAGTTTAAACAAACATCCCCTTAGACGTGCCATTTTAAACCATTTACTTATTAATGGATCAATCTAGGTTATATTGTATCTGAAACGGGTCAAATAACAATATATAGCCAAAAAGAGACTGTTCAAACAGGTCTAAAGTATCTTTAAGGCATATAACCTCCTATTGCTTCATTTTTAAGGCTAGATTATTATTATGCTTCACGTATAGTTTTCTATGTCATATTAAACGTAGCATGTATTTTAAAAGATGGACGAATAGTGTTTGCTGGTCAACCAAACCCGATCCAACTAGTACATAACCACCTGTGTTGACCCGTGACCAAACCAACCATTTTGGCACCTTTAGTCATAATTATTCTTCTTGGGACAACTATGAAGTTTTTGCCTTGTTTGAGTGTTTGGCATACTGAATTCCAAAACTATTGTTGGGTAACCAGTATGGTTGCATCAGCGGACTGGTGACAATAGTTTCACCCCCCAAATGTAGTTTCGTGTGTCTTCATAAAAGTTAACTATTTTTTTTTTCTTTAATTCTGTAGGTATTGGAAACACTAAGCAAAAACTGCGGGGAAAGTGTATTTCAGCAAATAGTTGAACGGGATATCTTGGATGATATGGTCAAAATTGTTAAGAAAAAGGTGCTTATTCTTTCTTTGGATTTCATGATAAATCCATTTATTTAAAAAGCAAATTTGATGTATTTCACCTCGATTACTTGATACAGCAACCAGATTTTAATGTAAGAGAGAAGATTCTTATACTAATAGATACATGGCAAGAAGCTTTAGGTGGACGTGGGGGACGATATCCCCAATACTATGCAGCATATTCAGAACTCAAGGTGATTCATCTATCTATATTATAGTTTGCACTACTACATTGCATTATATCTAGTGCAGGTCAAATGGGAATGCACTATTACAAATTAATCTAACAAAACTTTTGTTAACGAATAAATTTAGGAGGTTCTAGACATATGAATACATTTAGGATGATTTCAACCTGTTCATCCATTTCAATAATTTCCTTGTTAGTTATTATATCCTTATAGAATAACTCACTTGACCCATTAGAGAGAAATCATCACCCAAATAGACCCATTTTAAGGTAAACGGTAAAAAATGTTTGACCCTATATATGTTCGTTCTGCCTGACCTGACCCATACTGCCTCTTCTCAATCTTTTCCAACACAAGCGTATATTTTTGTTTGTTTTGAAATGTTCAAGGGTCAATTTGTTCTTCACTCTATTTAATCTCTTATAACCTCTTAAAATCGCTAACCGCCACCAAATGGGCTAGTGGTAAGGTCCTTTGTTTCCTCACAAGAGGTCAAGGGTTCAAACCTCGCTAGGTGAGTCCGTGACCTAGAGCTTAATTTACAACCTTTAAACCAATGAGTCACAGAAGGTCGGTAATGTTTATGATCTGTTTCCAACTCTTGAAAAGTTCAAGGGCATGTTTACAAATCAAAGTGGGGTGACTACAATTGTTGTTTCCAACTCTTGAAATGTTTATGATTTGTTTCCAACTCGATATGCTTCGTTATGGCTACTTGAATTTGTTTGCCATCTGGTTTCATTTAATATGCTGCTACTACAATAGCCTTTCTTAAGGTGGAAAATTTTGACTGTGAATGGGTTCATTCTACTTACGTTGTTTAGGTCAAACACACTGGCTACCGTGAATAGGTTGATTTTTTTATGGTTTATATCTAACCAGGAAATATGTTACATTGATTGAACCAGTCAATAGGATCAAAAATCGCCCAAAGTGTATTTTCAATGCATAAAACCTCCTGAGTTCTTTTATCTAGAAAGTTAAGACTATTTACACCGCAACAACTCATGTTATCTTCATATTGTTGTTTCATGTTTTGCTTATTGCCAGGCTGCCAGAGTAGAATTTCCACCGAGAGAAGAAAACAGTGTACCTCTATTTACACCGCCACAAACTCACCCGATTGTTCACCCTACTTCTGTTTATGAGGAAGCTGCTGTTCAGGCCTCCCTTGAGACTGATGCATCTGGACTCGGGTATTACTTGAATTTTGGTCTTGTTGATGACGTCCATATCACTAATGCACATGTGGCTACTCCAATTATGATTTTGAATGCTTTAAATTGCTTTAATAGGGCACTTCGGGTATAACACATAACTCATTTTTAAGTTTTAAGAAAAACTATTCGTGTTTTATATATAGTATAGATAGTGTCACCCCTATATTATCAGAAAGACTAAATATTTGGTTCAAGGAGATGTCTAATATAAGTGGCTGACATGCATCGACTAACATCTTTAAACTACGCAATTAAGATTTGGTCGTGGGATGGTTTGGCTATGGATAACGACTCAAATACTTTGCAAAACTTCGGACACACGCCAGTTTGGCAACTAGAGGAGGTCTGTAATAACAGTGGCGGAACCAGGAAATTAGGTTGTGGGGGGCAATTTTTTATTTATTTATTATTATTATTTTTTAAGATTCGGGTCAACTCTGGTCGGGTCCGTTCGGGTTTGGGTCAACCTGAATGTGAGTAAAATATAATAAAAATGCTTTTTTTTACTCGTTTAAATAGAATATTTATAAAATTTATATTAAAAAAAATTTATTCGTGTCAATCGGGTCGACCCGAACCATAGTTATCAAAAAATTTCAACCCGATACCCAACCCTATTTAGTATTCAGATTACTCGGGTTGACCCGAATAATCCGAATAAAATTTTTTGACCTAAGTAACCCGACCCAAATAGGCTTAGTCGGGGCCGGGTTTTTTGACACCCCTATCCGTCACTCCCTAAAAAAATTGCAATAATAAACATAATGACATATTTCAAAATATTATGAATTTCTGTCAACCAAACATGCGAAGGTATTTTAAATTCCGAAATTTTAAATTCTCCAAATTTAAATTTCCTAGAATTTAAAATTCCGGAATTTCAAATTCACGAACCAAACGCCACCTTAGAGTTTTGAATGTTCGTCAGTTTGTGTAATGTTAGAGATGAAGGAGTTAAAAGGTTTTCGAATGTTGGGTTTTAGTGTGTGGGTGGGGGAGAATACATTAAAATCTCATTTTGTCGGGCTACCATGGAGGGTGCCCCCCCACCCACACACCCCACCCCATAAGGGAACCATATATCCGCCCCTGTGTGTAAAGAATAACACCTTAGGTTTTCTGGATGTAGACTGTGTTTGCTGGATGTAGATAATTAGATATGGATATGGTCGTGTGATGCTTCAACTTTTATGCTTATTTATATGTGTTTGCTGGATGTAGATTGTCAGAAATGGTGAATGCAGAAGGAATAGCAGATGTGCTGATGGACATGCTTAGTGCTTTGGATCCCAAGAATCCTGAGGTAATAACTTGTTCATGTATGTATTTATTTTACGCACTAACTATGGTGTTTGGATTTGTGCGCTTTTCTCTCTCTCTCTCTTGATAATCATATTGTGATCTGATTATAAAACTGGTTATCAAAGGATAAAATAGAATTACCTATTTTCCCATTTTTCTAGTCTAATTCGAGAGACTTCTACTCCCATCTCAAAAACCATCTTTACGCCTACTTTGGTCATTTTGTGTATCAATTACCTTAACTAATTAGAATTTTCTAAATACTCGAAAAAATTTAAAAGTTGGTAATTACATACATTTCAAAAAGCAGAAGAACATCCAAACATTATCTATAGCATTTCATTTATTAGGAAGTGGTGAATTGTGTTACATAATTAAATATCACGTGATCACATTCGAAATACACATTCAAACATCTTTTAACTGGATGGATTTCCTTGTTACCTAACTATCATACTGTTGAATATTTCTCACCATTCTCTACGTTCAGATTCTTTCATGATATCCTTTTGGTATATGATAAACCTTGTTCTTGTGGCAGGATTTAAAGCAAGAATTAATTGTTGATCTTGTGGATCAGTGTCGATCCTACCAGACACGTGTCATGACCCTTGTAGACAGTACCTCGTAAGCACTTTTGACCTTTTTTAGCAATTCAGCTATCGTAAATATAAAAATTATTTTCTACTGTATCTGCATATTCTTTCAGAGACGAGGAGCTTCTAAGTAAGGGTTTGGCATTAAATGATACTTTAATGCATGTTCTTGGCTGCCATGATGAAATTTCAAAGGGGGCTTCTATTAATCCCGTGGTAGTAGGCGCACAGGAAAGTTCTGTTGCACCACTTGTTAACGTAACACATGAGGATGATGAATCTGATGATGAGGATTTTTCCCAACTAGCCCGCAGGTGAATATGATATCTTACTTTCTTGAACATTTATGAAGTTTCAAACTTTTTCATCAACTACTTTCCAAGGATTGAAAATGCTTAATTTATTAATTTGGCAATGACTTTAGCAGCCTTTTATTTTTTTAATAATCGACTTTTTAAAATATAGCTACCATGAAACTGTTACTGAACTCGTTACAAATCGATTAATTCCGGTGGAAATTTCCTTTGTTCTTCAGCAATGACATTTTAGTTTTCTTTTAGCGACGTGAGTTGGTCGTTGGGAAGTCTTTAGTTCGAGTCACTAAGTGTATGACATTTATAGTTTTTGGATACAAGCTTCAAAATTTTCTGTGTAATGTTTCAGGTCATCGCGTGACACTTTACAGAATGGCTCAAGGGCCGGGCGGGTAAACGTTAGTCCACATCTTACCCCTTCGACCATACCATCATCAAGCAAGCCAACTAGTGGTGGCTCAACCATGACGGTTGATTATCTAAGTGGCGATTCATATACTTCTCAAAGCCATTCCAATTCCACATCCAAGACCACCCATCCACCACCTCCTTTGGATGATTACATAAACCCGACAGCAGCAATATTTGCTGCTTATGATGAACCAACTCAGTTGACCAAATCCGTAGATGAACCTGCCGCCTCTCATATGTCGATTCCACCACCAGGAACCACTAAAACCGCCATCTCCACTCACCCTTCACCTCCTTTAGATGATTACGTAAACCCATTTGCTTCAAATGATGAACCAACTAGGATGACTAAACCCATAGACGGCCCTGTCTCAATCCCACCACCTCCTTCAAAGCATAGTCAACGGCGACAATTTTTTGAGAAAAATCAGGGTCCTGTTTCGCCTTATGACAATTTAGTTGGCGAGACTCGGAATCTCTCTCTTAACTCATCCATTCCAACCAAGAAAGAGAAACCCGAAGATGTTTTGTTCAAAGATCTTGTTGATTTTGCGAAAGCCAAGTCTTCATCTTCTCTGAATCCAAATAGATCATTTTAAATTGGATATGTGTGTCTTCGCGAGAACATATTGATTTATATACATTCCCGGGTTGTGGTCTAGATTTGAACATAATATTTGGATTATGTTATTACAGATTTACTAATTAACCAATAACTTTTGTACATTTTTATGGTCGATCTTGAATATTTTGGTATTTCAAGTCTTGCTTTACGATCGGTTCTCGAGTTGAAATGGAAGAGGAAAGGAAAGGAAATTGATAGTTTTTTGTGTTCTTGAGTTTTTTTTAAAGGGAAGTGGAAAGGAAATATGGAGGAAGTTTTGTTATGTAAATCTTCCTCTCACTTTTGGGAGGAAATAAAAAGGAAAGGGAACCGTATGTTGTGTAAAAACTAATATACCTTTTCTAAAAGATTTGACATTAACAACTAAAGGGCATATATGTAATTTCACAAAGTTATTTTCTTTTTCCTCTCACTCAAGAACATTTATGATTACTTTTCTTTTTCTTTCCCCTATCTCAAGAACATAACAACCAACAGTTACTTTCCTTTTCTCTTTCTTTTCCTTTCCCTATTCTTTTCCATTTCCCTTCACTCAAAACTCGAGAACTGAGCGTTAAAGATGATATGGATGACCCTAAAACACCAGCAACAATCTTGAATATTTTGGTATTTCAAGTCTTCCTTTAAAGATGATATGGATGGCCTTAAACCACCAACACCACCCTCCATTTTTTTTTCAAGAGTTAATTTCATAAATGGTCCCTGTGGTCTATCGATTTTAACGAAAATAGTCATTGAAACCTTTTTTTAACGGATCCAGTCCCTATGGTTGAGATCCATAACAGGATTGGTCCCTGAGACTAACTGTCATTAGTTTTTTTCCCATTAGCTAACGAACGTTAGCAACAAACATTTGCAACGTTAGTCCTTTATACTAACGACCGTTTATACTTACCTTAAAATTTGGTTTTCTTATTTTATTTATTTATTTATTTATTTTTTAAAATATTTTTATACACGTTTTTGTACATACATTTTTATACACGTTTTCATACACACATTTTAATACACACCTTTTCATAAATATTTTTATACACACGTTTTTATACACCTATTTTTATGCACACTTATACAAACATGTGATTACACCAGGACTGTACAAGATAGACACCACATCTAGGCAGGACGTTACACACACAAATCATACCACTACTTTGATTCCTTCCACTTCTAAAGGAATAGTCACCACTACTAGCGTTAGCAGATCAAAGCGTAAGAGCAACAAATGGAAGAATAGGATCTTGCAACGTAGAAGCGGAAAACTAGAAGCCTAGAATTAGAAGATCAACTTAGGAATTTGAATAAAACGCATGTTGCTGATTTAGATTCGAACTTAAAAACTTGTAATTCTAATATCGATGTAACGAATGCTCTGTCTTTGAATGTTTTAAACGTTAATGCTTCTTGTGTTTTCTTTCGTAAAAGCATGTTATCTGGTGATCATACGAAATGTGTAGCAAAATCTCTTTTATCTCGTAATAGGAAAGTTACAAATGGCAATACCTCTAGGCCCACTACTGCTTCTAAGTCTGTGCTAGGAAAACCGCCAACTGTAGTTTCTCATAATGCCTTTGAAAATCCCATAGTCGAGAACACAAATCCTAAGATAGTGCAATCACCTAGCAACTTCACTAAGACTAAAGCACGAAGTAGTTGGATATGGCAACGTTGGTTACAAAGAACACCTAGTTTTAAGTGGATACCTAAAATCATTAATGTGTGTGTCTCTAACCCAACGGAACCCACAACTTCTTCGGGTTCCACCCTTACCATCATTCCACTTTCGTCGTCTTCGTGTGATGCAGGTGATCCAAATTGTTCTGTGGATTTTTGATAGCGGCTGCACCCGACACATGACAGGCAATCTCAAATTGTTAGCAAACTTTGTTTCAAAGTTCATCGGCACTGTCAGGTTCGGGAATGATCACTTTGCTGCTATCATGGGCTATGGAGATTACATCAATGGCAACATCGAAATTAGTCGTGTATACTATGTCGAAGGCCTTGGTCACAACCTTTTCTCAGTCGGTCAATTCTGTGATGGGGATTTGGAAGTAGCATTTCAGGAAAAAAAACATGCTTCATTCGTGATTTACAAGGAAATGATCTAATGTCAGGCACTAGTGGAACAAGTCTTTACACAATCTCAATGTCTGATATGATTGCTTCTTCTCCAATATGTCTGCTCTCCAAAGCAACTTCGACAAAATCATGGTTATGGCACAAACGACTTTCTCATTTGAACTTCAAAACCATGACTGAACTCGCACGCCACAAATTAGTCAAGGGTCTTCCACGATTCCGTTTCGCCAAAGATCACTTGTGTCCAGCATGTGAACAGGGAAAGAGCACTCGTGCAAATTTTCCTCCTAAAACAGAATCAAGTACTGAACACGTCCTTCAACTTCTTCACATGGATTTGTGTGGCCCAATGCGCGTGCAAACGATTAACGGCAAACGCTACATTCTTGTAATCGTTGATGACTACTCTAGATGGACTTGGGTTTACTTCCTCAGGAGTAAATATCAAGCCCCTTCTATGATCATCACCTTTCTCACGAAAATTCAAGTCCAGCTTCGGAATACGGTCAGAAAAGTCAGAACAGACAACGGAACTGAATTCAAGAATCAAACTCTTCGAGCTTATTTTGAGAAAGTAGGAATTGAATATCAAACATCTATTGCACGAAGTCCATAACAGAATGGGGTTGTTGAAAGACGCAACATGATGTTAGTGGAAACTGCAAGAACGATGTTGATCAATGCTCAATTACCAGCTTACTTATGGGCAGAAGCTGTTTCGACTGCATGTTACACCCAAAACCGTTGCATGATCAACAAACGCCACCACAAAACACCTTATGAGCTTGTCCATAATTGAAAACCGAATATAAATTACTTTCATGTATTTGGTGCTCTTTGTTACCCAAATAATGATCGTGAAGACCTTGGAAAGCTCAAAGCTAAAGCTGACATCGGTGTATTCATTGGATACTGTGATAACTCTAAAGGCTTTCATATCTGGAACCGTCATACTAGAGAAATCGTGGAAACCATTCATGCTAATTTTGATGAGCTTACAAAGATGGCTTCTGAGCATAACAGCTTAGGACCCGCAATCAACCGTCTAAACTTCCCAGATCAATCAGATGCACCTCTTTCGCTAAACCGTAACGAATTGGAAACCGTGTTTGCTCCTTTGTTTGATGACTCCTTTGAATGCCGTGCTTCAGATGTATCAACTGTTTTCGCTGCCCAACATGATAACAATCATTTACCTGATACACCTAAACCAACAACTATAACTGTTGAAACCAATGCACCTCCATTGGTTACTCAAACAACCGAAGAACAAACCGATTCCAACTCCATCAATGCACCTCATGATCAAAATGAACAACAAGTACCCGCACCTGCAGATTATGATGGAAATGCTTTCTTTAATCTATTTGCTCCGGCTCCAACTATTCCCGATATTGCAGAGTTGTGACAACCCAAAATTTTCCAGATCATTATTTATTACTAAACTCAAATTTATTATTTTGAAGTTTACGCGAGTGCATTTTACGTACAACTTCTTAATTAAACCGGGTAAATCAATCAACAACCTTTTGAGCACAACCAATATGGACTAAAGTTAGTCTGCATATTTTTAGTACATTGTCACTACTACAATGCATATTTTATTACAACTTGCATTTACATTATTAGTTTATTTATATTAATTAAATAAATAAACACTTTACACAGTTTATATGCATGAACAATATACCCAATACGTCCAATAATTATTTTAATACATTTTTACACTCAATTAAAGGTTACAAAAGTTCAACTATTATTTTCCTCTACAGTTTGATTTCTTTTATTTTACACAGTTAAAACTATATATAATTACGTTAAACTAATTAATCACTAGACAATACTTATTTTAAATGCCCAATACCTACACCAAATGCAATTTTAATATTTTTATAATCAACTACACTTTATTTTTCTCTTCTAAGCATTTTACTACTACTACACTTAAACTAGTTACTAAAATAAATACCAACACAATACATACACATTAACTCTTAGATATTTTAGAGACAAAGAAATTAAATAAAGCATGGGTTGCCCTTTTCTTCCTTGATTTGAGCCGAACACAACATGGCACCACACCAACTTTTGAAATTTTTGACTAACTTATTAATGAGCATATGTACCACTGTAATATTTAAATAAAGTAGCCATACTTAATTTTGCTATAAAAAGAATACGTTAGCTCATTATTTTCACACAAATAAAATACACAATACTCTCAACAATTGTTTTACTACATTTTCACACTTCATAAAATGTTACAAAAGTCCAAGTATTAATTTACTTTGTATTTTAAACTCCTTTATTATATATAATTATAAATATATATAATTACGATAACTTAATTATTTACGAAACGATACTTATTTTAAACACCCCGATAAACTAGTGTCACATTTAAAATACTAAAATTTGTTATTTTGACGATTTATAGTATTTTTATATATTTTTAAATTTTTACGTTACCCGGTATTACGTTCTCGTATTTTAAAAACTCTACGTATTCAACTATCATGATCAAACTATACATTATAACACTTTAAAATAATTAATAACAACTCTTGACTTTTTTTTTCTTTCTTACAACCCACGCCTACGCCCTCCCTATTTTGTGGATCTTGCCTTTGAAATTGTTCTTTAGATATTTGTTAACTAATTCCTATATATGACTACACTACTAGATTTCTTTCATTTTTATCTTACACAACATCACACGCCTCTCAACCATGTTTTTGGGATTTTGTCTTTCAAATAGTTCCTTTGCTATTTTGTAAAGTCTTACATCTATCCTATATAAGAACACTATGATCTATTCTTTTATTTTCACAACATCTCATTACTTTCTTTTTTATCACTTAGCTAAATTCATTCAATTCTCCTCTCTTTTCTTGTGGTACCCACGAACAAAAAACAACCATGAACACACCATAAACTTGAATTATTTGCTAGTTCTTTTCACCTTTTGTTGAAGGGTTATTGTTACTTGATCATTTGTTTATTTCACCACAAAATCACCATTAAACTACACCAAAATCTCATATTTTCTAAAGGTTTTTCTTGAAGTTTAACAAGGGCTTGTAAATGTTATTTTATGGTAGATCAAGGATTTATAAGGATGGGTTTTTGATATGGAAGCTTAGTTTTAATTTTTGATTTTTAAAGTATAAGTTTAGTATTCTTGATCTTCTATACCATCATCACTCTTTGTTGCGGTTAGGGTATCGCGCCTCGATTTTTGTACTTTCTTGCAACATATTACTTATTACTTAAGGTGAGTCACAGACTCACAGCCCCACTTTTACTCGTTTAATTACTTTATAAACTCTTTGGGGGAGATACATGCTCAACTACTTGCTTTTACTTTCACAAGTACTCTAAACTTTTACATATTACTGTGAGTCATAGCCCCACTTTTACTCGTTTAATTACTTTATAAACTCTTTGGGGGAGATACATGCTCAACTACTTGCTTTTACTTTCACAAGTACTCTAAACTTTTACATATTACTGTGAGTCATAGCCCCACTTTTACTCGTTCAATTTCTTTATAAACTCTTAGGGGAGAATACATGCTCAATTACTTTCTTTCGGACACAAGTACATTAAACATTTATTGATTGCCTAAGTTGTTGTCGTTTGCCATAAATTCCCCACAATCATGAACCGTTAATTACTTTGTAAGCGCGAATGTTGTGAATAGATCTATTGGGGGTAAACTCCCCCGTCCAGGTTGGTCGCTCCAACTTGTCAAACGGACACATTTCATTTGATGACGTACAGGTGTTTAGCAAAGCACCTGTTTGGGGTGATAACATGAACTAACCATTAAGGCTTCGGTGTCATGAGCTTAGTGCAACAGTAATACTTTTCATGAACATATTTGGAATACATTGTCGTTGAAATCTTGTGGTCCATACATAACTTGTTGTTTACGTAAACCTATGAACTCACCAGCTTTATGCTGACCCTTTTAGCATGTATTCTCAGGTGTTGATCTTTACTACAGCACAATCTATTGTTGGAGGCGCTTGGCATTGGCACGGTCATAGACTACTCTGATATATTTGGGACCACTTGTTTACTTATATGGGCCTTATTTCCACATCAAATTAAATGTTGTAAACTAATTTACTATGATAATGTAACTATTTTTCTAAATGAATAAGGTAAATCCGTTCTCTTTACTTTGTGTTGTGATCCAATTTAGTAGCACCCCAGCGACATCATCTTCCGCTGCGACCCATTTTTGGGGGTGTTACAGATTGGTATCAGATTCTTGGTTATAGAGAACTTGGTACATTTTTAACCTAGACTATAACCACTTTTACAAAAACAAAACTCTATGACCGCCACATGCTCGCTTGCCCAGCCTGCTGCCTTATTACTGTTTGCTTAGCATAACTATAATTTGACTTACACTATCTATTATAAGTATTTTCTGTATACTTATACATACGTACCGTACCTGTCACAGCGTTACGCCTTTTCCCCTAGGTAATCTCACTATTTGACTTCGAGTTTGGACACTCGTCTTGGTTTTTCAAAACGAATTTTAAAAGTAAGGGACATATTACTAGTATAACTGAGCTGAGCATTTCAAAATTCATTTAACCTCGGTGGAATATAGACTGATCACCTATATCCAACCAGGGACAGTGGGACATAGCATGATCACCTATGTCTGACATAGAGGTGGATGTTGCAATACTGAGAGCAGTTATATTAGAATTATGTTCGGATTTATTTCTACTTGATTTTTAAGAGTCTGGTCACCTGAAATTGCATTGGTCGGGTGGGTATGCATAGCATGTTCGTATATTCGCGTTTGTGTTACCGCACCTTATTGTTGGGTCCTTCAGTACCTAAGGATCATTAAAACAGGATTTGAATACAAATTACGCTTAGTGTTAATCAACCGAAAACACAATTAAGTCACTGAGTGAACAGTCACTCAGTGAGTTACCTTCAAGATGCTCAGGACGAGTCTAAGAAGAAAGACTCACCACACAGGGAGGTGGATGGTATGTGCTTAAACACATACCATTTCTCGACCAAAATCGGACCCAAATAGACCAAAAACCCGACCAAAATGCCAAATATATTGTGTTTTTGTGTTTTTACATATGCAGGCACGGATATCGAAGAAAAGGACAAAATCAAGCAAAGAACCGGGAAACCGAGCACGAGATATGGAAGTGTTATTTTTAGCCGATGCCGGGAAAGAAAATATGGTCAAAAAGTCAACCGAGGTCCTCCAATTATCAGAAGTTGTCAATTCCTGCCCTTGATTGTATTTTGGAGAAGGGGCACGATCAGTCCCTGTAAATTCCAGAAATTACATATTTGGTCCTTGCTTTTTACCTAAAGCTAAAATTCTTAAACTTTAAAAAACCATATACCCGGATTTTTTATTAATTCAACCCACACAAACCAAATCCAAACCCAATCCAATATAAAACCAACCCATACAACAAAACCAAGCCCACTTCTAAAACCCATAGCCCAATCCCTTAGTCCATACCCGATCCACCCATTAAATCCTAACCCGGTCAACCCCTTAATAAGCAGTCAAAGAAAAAAATAAAATAACACACACCACAAACACACGCCCGCCTCTTTTTCCCCTTTTCACCTCTATTACCCAGAAAAATAACTGTAGCATGAACCCTAGATAATTACCGTACATTTTCACTGAGATTAAGGGTAATACGGACAATGATTGGCCCTTCTAGAAGACCCTGACGAGAAGAATGACACATGGCAGCTGCTGATTGGTCCGAACACGCATCAATTTTGATCCAAAGGCCAGAGATGAAGGATTGTTGATCAAGGGAAGATCTAAGGGTGGATTTGAGCTCAAGCACGCACGGATTGCCAACGTGGACATCCCAGAAGGTTCCCCTGAAGCTTATAAATAGAGGACCTCCTCATTAGCTAAGATCGGTCCAATTTTTATGTTTTAAAAAATTGTTGCCAATTTTATTTTACTGCTTTCATAGTGTAATCCTTTAATTTCAGTTGTAATTTTCATTTTCAGTTGTAATTTTTCCAAGTTATTAATGAAATACTAGTTTCCGTTTATTACAAATTCGAATCTCTTTAAATTTTCAGTTTAATCTTAGCTTATTTGTGTTATCAGTAGTTTATATAAACCATTTCTAGCTTATTTCCATTTTTCATTTCATATTTTGTTCACCTTATTGCAAAAAAAATCCAAAAACATTGAAAAAAGTAAAAAGAAAAAATCCGAAAATAATCCAAAACTCCAGCTTCAATAAGCTGTTTTTCATTTAGTTTTAGCTTATGTAAGCTTACTAGCTTATTATAAGTGAATATTAGATTAAATTCTGTCATAAAATCAAAAATCCAAAAAAGTCAACGATGGTCAGCTGTTGAAGGAAGGTAATAAATTCTGGTAGATCAAGCTTATTTGGGAAGAGTTTGGCCTATCTAAAGATAGGCTTGGTTGAAGTTTAACCTCTGTTCAGCTGAGGTACTCTTGTAAGTTCAAAAATTCCATTTCATTTGCTTTTTACCCATTTTTCTGCATAAGCTATTTCATGCCTGTTTCATGCTTGTTTGTTGTTAATTAGTTGTTATTTGAATAAGTAGCCATAGATCAGTGGTAGTTTAAGTTTATTTCATGTGTTGTTGAGGTAATTAGTGCAACAGTTGGTTATAACTAGTTGATATAAGGACTGTTTTTAAAAAGCATAAAATCTGTTACTGTTCATTGGTATTATTGATTGAGTATAATTGAGGTTAAGTTGCTGTTGTATTTAGATGTTAAGGTTAGTATTGAGCAATTGAAGTTTTTGGATCATAGTTGCAAAAGTGATAAGCATAGGCTGCATGAATAAGCTCTTTATAAGATAGATAAGATCTGAGATTAATAGATGTTCTTGTGGTTAGATTGCTGTTTTCAAGAGGTATTTTAGTGTTGAATCAGATTTCAAAGGTTTGCGCCAAAAAAAAAAGCTTACCTACTGCACAGACAAAAGTCTGTGCAGAGCAGCCCCAACAGGCCCATTTCTAGCTCAAATTGTGGCTCAACCTTTTAAGTGCTTGATCTGATTTTTGGCTTTTTAGGAAGTTCACCTAGCAGGCTAATAGTAGAATATCTGGTATTTCAATGTTTAGCTTATTTGTTAGCTTATTTAGACCTGCAAAGTTCCATCAAAATCTGTGCAGGGTTTGAGTTTTCAGAAATAGTTCCAACTAGCAGATTTCTAGGGCTTAATTGGAATTCAATTGGGGTGAATTAATTAGGGCTTTTATGCTTTTTGGAATCTCAGCTGGTCTGTTAAGCTTTTGCCCCCTGAAGATTCATCTTTTCAACTTATTAGAACTGCTTATTAGGCTGCTAAAGTTAGTTTGTTATCTGCCTTTTTCCACCATCAGTTCAGACCTAAAAAGCTTATTCCATTGTGCTTATTTGACTTCCTTGAATTGATTTAAGCTTATTATAGCCCTTTACATCTGTCCTGAGCTTTTGAGAATTTTTGGCTTATGTTTGCTTAATTTTAGCTTATTTCCTAGTGCTTATTTTGGCTGTTTTGCTTATATTAGCTTATTCTGGTTCTGGTTTTATTTTTCCTAGATTATTTCTTTGATTTTAAAATTACTCAAAAATTTTCAGATTTTTCCAAGTTGTTTTACTATTTTTAAAGCATTTAACTAGTTTAAATCAGTTTTTAATTCATAAAAATTAAATAAAAAGTCAAAAAAATATTTTTCTTTTTCTAAAAATTTTCTTTTATCAGTTTTAATATAGGAAAATTATTTTTATATTTTTAGGTTTTAAATTTTAGAATTTCACTTTTATTTACGTTTTATAATTCGTTGCGTAACGTTTTTAAAATTCAAATTTTCGTTTTTAAGTTCGTATGCTTAGTTTAATTGTTTAATTAGCTTAATTAGTTGTTTTCATTTAATATTTCATTGTTCGTAGTGTTAAATCACAAATCAATCACTCTTTTTCACACATTCACTACACGTATTCGACATCGTTTACAACAACTCGATATTCGACCTTCGTTGGGACACGACCCGGGGAAAACGCATACGTTGCTTTTCCTTTGGAAAATAATATACTAAAAATGAATTAATCAAAAAAATGGCGCCGCTGCCGGGGAAGGCTTGAAAAGAGTTGGAGTTTCCCCATAAGAATCGTGTTTTGAAGACCCTTCTTCGGAAGTTATTTGTTTTTTAAAAAATAAAAAAATACAAAAATATAATAATTAAAAAACACTTTTCCTAAAGTGTTTTCACCATTAATAATATATCCTCGCTCTCGAGAGGGCGTTGTAAACCATTCCAAATAAACAACAAAAGAGATCGGAAAATTAAACGTTTCTCGGATTATTTCTTTGCTACAACCTATACACGGGGTTTAAGGATGGTCTTGACATTAAATTGCAGACCGAAAGAGGTGGGTTTTTAATCACTTTCGAGTGGACCTTTGCTTCTCCGCCACGCTGCGCGTAGTTTTGAAAGAAACGAGTACGGTTGATTAACGATCACCAAAAATAAAATAAATCTAATTTTTCATTAAATATAAAAATCCAAAAATATTTTATTTTCAAATTTGGTTTTCCTTTTTAATTTTGTGTTTGTTTTTGGTGTATGCGCACCCGATCTTCTACTTCTCACCCTCTTCTTTCACCACTATCAAATCCCGAGAGGATTATTCGTCATAATCACCGTGTTCATTTCTCAACCGTTGAGGAAATGGCCGACGAACCAAACAATCAACACCCGCCGGTGGGTGGTGATAATCACGTGCCAGCTCCCGATCTCCGAACGATGGAGGAGCTGTGCCAACCCACAATGCACGGACGTGGTGGCCCGATTGCCCCCGTCAATATTCAAGCCGCCGATTTTGGACTTAAGCATCATATGATTCAACAAGTCCAAAACTCGTGCCAATTTCATGGCTTGCCGGGTGATGATGCAAACAAGCATCTTGACAAATTCATAACCGTCACCCAAAGTATGAAACAAAATGGGGTTTCCGATGACGCCCTCCGTCTATATCTCTTTCCTTATTCATTGACGCATCATGCCACCGCTTGGTTTGATCGTCTTCCCAAGAACTCCATTCGTAGTTTCGATGAAATGGTTACAAAGTTCTTGGCGAAATATTTCCCACCGTCGATGGTGACGAAATTAAGGAACGAGATTAGCAATTTCCGTCAGCTTCCCGATGAATCATTGTTTGAGGCATGGGAACGCTACAAGTTATCGATTGATCGGTGTCCGAACCACAATATGTTATTGGTCACTATTATAGATACCTTCTATAACGGTTTGACATTACGACACCGTGATACGATTAATGCTGCTGCCGGTGGTACGTTTATGAAACGTCGACCCGAAGAGTGCTATGATCTCATTGAAAATATGACCACCCACCATAATTTCTGGGATTCCTCTGCCGAGAGGAATGAGTCAACAAGATCTAGCACTGATTCCTCTACCTCCGAGATAGCCGCTCTTTCTAAACAAATGAATGATTTGTCAACGGCTGTCTTGAGAATTCATCAAAATCAGATTTCAACTCAGAACAACAACAATCAAGTCAATGTTGTTAATCATAGTTGTGAGACATGTGGTGGTCCTCATCAATATTTCGAGTGCCCAGCCTCCGGTGGCTACACTCAAGAGAATGTTTATGCTGCTACGGGAACCTACAACACGGGTGGTAACGGTTACCAACCCCAAGGTGACCGTAATTTGCTCAGCTACCGTTCTAACAACTTCCTCGGACCACCCGGTTTCCCACCAAATCAAAATCAGCAAGTGCAAAACCGTAATGTTCCAAATAATCAAAATCAAAATCGGGGCAATCAAGGTTATCAAAACCAAGGGAATTATAACCAAGCCCCGAATCAAGGAAATTTTCAAAACCCAGGAAATTTTAATCAGGGAAATTTTCAAAACAACAACCAGAGTTTTAATCAAAACAACCGAGGGCCAAATCTTCCAAACAATCAAAATCAAGGATTTGTGCCAAACCCATCGCCCTCGGATGAGTTATTAAAGCAATTCATTCTTCAAAACCAACAACAACAAAAGAAACAAGAGGAAATGAATAGAATGATGATTAATCAAATAACCGAATTGAACAAACGTTTAAATGATCGACCCTCGGGTTCGGGTACTACTACTCTTCCAAGCAACACGATCGCCAACCCGAGGGGCGATGCTAAGGCGATCACTACTAGGAGCGGTGTTTCGTATGATGGACCCACGGCTCCGGCTACCCCTTCTTCTCTACCTCCCAAGGTAGTCGTCCGTGAGCCCGAGGTGACCAAGAACATGGAACCTCCTACTAACAACGGAGGAACCAAAGACGTCCAACCTCCGGTCATCCATCCATCTAAACCAAAGAATGTTGAACCAAAAGAAAAAGCTTCTGATGAAATTCCCGTCAAAGCAAATCTTCCGTATCCTTCGAGATTGAGTGATCAAAAGCTCCGTGAGAAAGCTTCGAGTCAAATGGAAAAATTCTTTCAAATATTCCAAGAATTACATTTTGATATAAACTTCGCGGATGCTCTGCTCTTGATGCCTAAATTCACTTCCACACTCAAAAGTTTGTTGAGCAATAAAGAAAAATTATTTGAAATGACAAAAACTCCAGTGAACGAAAACTGCTCAGCGGCAATTCTCAAAAAGCTTCCGGAAAAGCTTGGAGATCCCGGAAAATTCCTCATCCCATGTGAATTTCCGGGAATGGTTGAATGCCACGCCTTGGCCGATCTTGGTGCGAGTATCAACCTAATGTCGTTATCAATCTGGAAGAAACTTTCTCTACCCGATCTCACCCCCACTTGCATGACCCTCGAGCTTGCGGATCGGTCCATAACCCTTCCTAAGGGTGTAGCCGAGGATGTCTTTGTAAAGGTGGGGAAGTTCCATTTTCCAGCAGATTTTGTGGTAGTTGATTTTGACGCCGACCCCCGGGTTCCTCTTATTCTCGGAAGATCATTCTTGAGGACCGGGCGTGCTTTGATCGATGTATATGGTGAAGAAATTACTTTGCGGGTCGATAAGGAAAAAGTTACATTCAATATTAATCCGAACTCAAAACCTCAAACTGACAAATGCAATGTCGCTACGGTTGATCAAAAGTACGATCCCGTAATTACTCCTAAAAGAGTTGATCCAAACCTTTCAAAATTCACGGTCAAGAGTATGTTAGAAAAACGTGCAGAACTCAAGGCCATGAAAATCAATCCTGGATCGAGCAAATGGTTTGAGTGTTGTGCTGCAAATTCTAAGAGTGTTCTTGACGACGATGATGAAGACGAATCGGAGACTACAACGGAAGCGGTGGAAATTGCTAGCTCTAAGAGCACACCTCTTGTCCCACCTCCAGAACAAGTTTATCACATCGAGATTCGTGATTCCGACTCTTCCCATCTTTCTCCTACGATGGAAGAAAACGTTATCTCTAGGGAAGAGGTCGAAGTGTTCTTTGATAAAACTCCAATTTCTCCGGAAATTGTTGAGACTGACAGTGATCCGGGGGAAGATGATTCAGTAAAAATAATTGATGAACCATTCATTTCCCGTCCCCCGGAAGAAGTTAAAGAAGATATTCTTGAAGAAAAGCCGTTAGATCCTTTGGAGCTCGAGCTCGAGGATGCTTGTACCGATTATGAGAGTTTTACGTTTGACACGGCTAGTGGCAATCCCACTTCTGATCTCAATCTTTCTATCCCATCTTTTGAAACCTTCTTCTTCGATATTGATCATTCGGAGGAGACGAGTAGTGGCAGTACCACTTCTCATGCTCATATCTCTCCTCCCGAATATGAATCATTTCATTTTGATATGAATGATCTTTATCTCGACAAGTTCTCCGATGAACTTTCTTTCTTTATATCTCCTCCAGAATATGATAAATTCTATTTTGATCTGGAGGAAGATTCTAGTCTGGGGGGAGGTGTCTCTTCTCATGAAGATTTCATCCCGACCCTCCCGCCTAAGATTTTTGACAAAATTTCTGCTGATGATGAAGAGCTTATTATGATCATCATCAACATCTTTATGCTCTTCATCACCTATACTGTTGCTTCTCCCATCCTTCACTCCGTTGGGAGTGAGGATACCATCTATGACCCCGATATTACCATTTCTGGTTTTTCTTTCTAAAATACCGCGGGTATCTCATCGGAGTGGAACTTTCATATGCTTCAGTGTTTATCCAAACATCATGAACGAAAGTCCGATGGAGATTATCTTTTCCACATGCTCCCCCAAGGACAATTAAATTCGGGGTCGAGTCAAGCTCATGTGACTCGGTTAACAAAAACAAGCGCTTCGTGGGAGGCACCCCATGCTTATCTATCTATCCTCTTATCTTATTTCTAATAAAACGTGAAGAGGGCTTCCTCTTCCATCTCTTGTGTTTCGTGTTTTTCTGTGCTATGTCCAGGAATGCCCGATGATGAAGACTCTCGTGCTCGTAGTTTCCTTCACGCTACTCGAGTTTCATCATTCGCTGCCCATCCGATATCCTAAAATCTTATCGTTTTACATCTATCTTTTGGCATAATTAATAAACGGCCTTAGATTTTTGTAGGAGAACCCTTACCTTTAAGACATTGAGGACAATGTCTCGTTTTAGTCTGGGGGGGAGGGGGTAATCTTGCGATTTGATTTTTGCCTTGCATTTTTGCCGTTTTCTCATGCAACCCCGTTTTTCCTCAAAAAAAAAAAAAAAAAAAAAAAAAAAAAAAAAATCCAAAAAAATGAGAAAAATTTAAAATTTTTTGCAAAAATATAATAAGTTTTGACATTTTTGTTGATTTTCCGCTGGTGAGAGTAGGAATAAAATTCTGACTTGATCGGGCGTGTTGAGCCCTAGCTTGTCTCCTTAACCATTTATAATCTATAAGCTCGTGCTAGTCTTTTACACAAGGAGCTATAAAATGCGAATTCTTTTTAAGAATTTGCAAGTTCCCGTAATTGACTTTATATATGCATGGCTTGATTATTTGGCTAAGCATTCGCGGATCTTATTATTTAAGATTTTAAATTTGCGAAGAACGAGAAATGATAGAGTTGTTTATAAGTTAGATTGCTAAACGTGGAGTAGTTGGATCTCTTTAGAGCTCATCGAAGTTAATTGTGGCTTTTTGTTCCCATAAGCTTGTTTCACCTTAAAAATAGAAATCTAGGAATAATTAAAGCTATTTTAGTTTTGGCGATAATTAGTTTTTATTTCTTCCTTAGAGAATCCTTGCTTATGAAAGTTGGGTACACATCAAGGTACTGCCAGTGTTACGGTGTAATAGACTATTCCATCTTGCCGGCTCGCAACCGATGTTGGGATTGTTATAAAAGCCGTAGGACTCGGGATTTGGCAAAATATATAATGAATAATGAATAATAATAATAATCCAAAGCCATAAAAAGTTTTCTGCATCTTGCCGGTTCGCAGCCGATGTTGTAGACTTCTAATAAAGGCAGAGGAAAAATTCCAAGGTCATAATAGACTATCACATCTTGCCGGTTCGCAGCCGATGTTGTGATTGTTATAAAGGGCCAAGGATTAAATACGTTAATGTGCTTAATAATGTCTAAAAATGCCAAACTTCGACTCCGGGGGTGTCCTAATAAAGGCTTCCGTCTCTGGACTCGTAGATGAGTTGTTTCGGTCGCAAATAAAAAGGATATCCTCAAAATCGTGTTAAATCAGAGACCTTGATGTGGACCTCATTTTTGTATGCAACGGTTTTCGAGGGAAGATTTGGAAACTACTTAGCGTCTAAACTAGGTATCTTTATCGGACTAAAAATTATCAAAACGAGAATTTGAAGAAATTCATTTCTCACCAAAAATAAAATAAATAGAGGAAAATAGGAATTTGGGAACAAAGAGTCCACAATTAGCTTTCTGGGTAGTGTTGGCAATCTAACTTGTAAATGACAATGATTTCGTTTTTAAGCTTAGTTTGGGGACTCGTGAAAAATCGGGGACGACGAATTTTATCCGTATGGTCACTTCTTTATGAGTCGTGTTTCCTGCTCCGTGACCCTAAAAGTTATCAAAAGATAATGATTGTCGACAAAGCCGTCACATGAATAATGAGAAAAATACAAAAATAGAATAAAAGGAAAATCGGGGAGTTTTTAGAACTTAAGATTTCTTAATCTCTTTTGAAAATTTTGCTACTTCTCAAAGTTAGTAAAAAGAGATTGGAAATTTTCGGTTTTAAAAACGTGTTTTTATAACATTGCATAAGGACATTGCAATATCTTAGTCTGGGGGAATTTTGGTATGTGCTTAAACACATACCATTTCTCGACCAAAACCGGACCCAAATAGACCAAAAACCCGACCAAAATGCCAAATATATTGTGTTTTTGTGTTTTTACATATGCAGGCACGGATATCGAAGAAAAGGACAAAATCAAGCAAAGAACCGGGAAACCGAGCACGAGATATGGAAGTGTTATTTTTAGCCGATGCCGGGAAAGAAAATATGGTCAAAAAGTCAACCGAGGTCCTCCAATTATCAGAAGTTGTCAATTCCTGCCCACATCCAAACCAAATCCAAACCCAATCCAATATAAAACCAACCCATACAACAAAACCAAGCCCACTTCTAAAACCCATAGCCCAATCCCTTAGTCCATACCCGATCCACCCATTAAATCCTAACCCGGTCAACCCCTTAATAAGCAGTCAAAGAAAAAAATAAAATAACACACACCACAAACACACGCCCGCCTCTTTTTCCCCTTTTCACCTCTATTACCCAGAAAAATAACTGTAGCATGAACCCTAGATAATTACCGTACATTTTCACTGAGATTAAGGGTAATACGGACAATGATTGGCCCTTCTAGAAGACCCCGACGAGAAGAATGACACATGGCAGCTGCTGATTGGTCCGAACACGCATCAATTTTGATCCAAAGGCCAGAGATGAAGGATTGTTGATCAAGGGAAGATCTAAGGGTGGATTTGAGCTCAAGCACGCACGGATTGCCAACGTGGACATCCCAGAAGGTTCCCCTGAAGCTTATAAATAGAGGACCTCCTCATTAGCTAAGATCGGTCCAATTTTTATGTTTTAAAAAATTGTTGCCAATTTTATTTTACTGCTTTCATAGTGTAATCCTTTAATTTCAGTTGTAATTTTCATTTTCAGTTGTAATTTTTCCAAGTTATTAATGAAATACTAGTTTCCGTTTATTACAAATTCGAATCTCTTTAAATTTTCAGTTTAATCTTAGCTTATTTGTGTTATCAGTAGTTTATATAAACCATTTCTAGCTTATTTCCATTTTTCATTTCATATTTTGTTCACCTTATTGCAAAAAAAAATCCAAAAACATTGAAAAAAGTAAAAAGAAAAAATCTGAAAGTAATCCAAAACTCCAGCTTCAATAAGCTGTTTTTCATTTAGTTTTAGCTTATGTAAGCTTACTAGCTTATTATAAGTGAATATTAGATTAAATTCTGTCATAAAATCAAAAATCCAAAAAAGTCAACGATGGTCAGCTGTTGAAGGAAGGTAATAAATTCTGGTAGATCAAGCTTATTTGGGAAGAGTTTGGCCTATCTAAAGATAGGCTTGGTTGAAGTTTAACCTCTGTTCAGCTGAGGTACTCTTGTAAGTTCAAAAATTCCATTTCATTTGCTTTTTACCCATTTTTCTGCATAAGCTATTTCATGCCTGTTTCATGCTTGTTTGTTGTTAATTAGTTGTTATTTGAATAAGTAGTCATAGATCAGTGGTAGTTTAAGTTTATTTCATGTGTTGTTGAGGTAATTAGTGCAACAGTTGGTTATAACTAGTTGATATAAGGACTGTTTTTAAAAAGCATCAAATATGTTACTGTTCATTGGTATTATTGATTGAGTATAATTGAGGTTAAGTTGCTGTTGTAATTAGATGTTAAGGTTAGTATTGAGCAATTGAAGTTTTTGGATCATAGTTGCAAAAGTGATAAGCATAGGCTGCATGAATAAGCTCTTTATAAGATAGATAAGATCTGAGATTAATAGATGTTCTTGTGGTTAGATTGCTGTTTTCAAGAGGTATTTTAGTGTTGAATCAGATTTCAAAGGTTTGCGCCAAAAAAAAAAAAAGCTTACCTACTGCACAGACAAAAGTCTGTGCAGAGCAGCCCCAACAGGCCCATTTCTAGCTCAAATTGTGGCTCAACCTTTTAAGTGCTTGATCTGATTTTTGGCTTTTTAGGAAGTTCACCTAGCAGGCTAATAGTAGAATATCTGGTATTTCAATGTTTAGCTTATTTGTTAGCTTATTTAGACCTGCAAAGTTCCATCAAAATCTGTGCAGGGTTTGAGTTTTCAGAAATAGTTCCAACTAGCAGATTTCTAGGGCTTAATTGGAATTCAATTGGGGTGAATTAATTAGGGCTTTTATGCTTTTTGGAATCTCAGCTGGTCTGTTAAGCTTTTGCCCCCTGAAGATTCATCTTTTCAACTTATTAGAACTGCTTATTAGGCTGCTAAAGTTAGTTTGTTATCTGCCTTTTTCCACCATCAGTTCAGACCTAAAAAGCTTATTCCATTGTGCTTATTTGACTTCCTTGAATTGATTTAAGCTTATTATAGCCCTTTACATCTGTCCTGAGCTTTTGAGAATTTTTGGCTTATGTTTGCTTAATTTTAGCTTATTTCCTAGTGCTTATTTTGGCTGTTTTGCTTATTTTAGCTTATTCTGGTTCTGGTTTTATTTTTCCTAGATTATTTCTTTGATTTTAAAATTACTCAAAAATTTTCAGAATTTTCCAAGTTGTTTTACTATTTTTAAAGCATTTAATTAGTTTAAATCAGTTTTTAATTCATAAAAATTAAATAAAAAGTCAAAAAAATATTTTTCTTTTTCTAAAAATTTTCTTTTATCAGTTTTAATATAGGAAATTATTTTTATATTTTTAGGTTTTAAATTTTAGAATTTCACTTTTATTTACGTTTTATAATTCGTTGCGTAACGTTTTTAAAATTCAAATTTTCGTTTTTAAGTTCGTATGCTTAGTTTAATTGTTTAATTAGCTTAATTAGTTGTTTTCATTTAATATTTCATTGTTCGTAGTGTTAAATCACAAATCAATCACTCTTTTTCACACATTCACTACACGTATTCGACATCGTTTACAACAACTCGATATTCGACCTTCGTTGGGACACGACCCGGGGAAAACGCATACGTTGCTTTTCCTTTGGAAAATAATATACTAAAAACGAATTAATCAGTGGATCTCCCTGAAGTGTTAATTGAGACGAAGAAGAAGGTAATGGGTTCAGTGAGTGTTGGACAAGAACTCACTGAACCCCAGTCTCCTCAACAACAATAAGATTGAAGACTGAAGACTGAAGAACCTGAAGCGTGAAAGAAAGGCAGGAATGAAAGGGAAGGTTTGAAGAGATAAGAACAAGTCTTATCGGGGTCAGACACAAACCATCCCTAAAGCGGCTAAAAGTCAAGAAGTGTCAGAACTGACACTCGAAGACTTTTTGGCGCAATCCAATTGGTTCTTGGAAATGACAATTACTGTTGTAGTTGTCAGACACGCCTTCCTATTGTTTATGTATTTTTAATCTTCAGTACTCTTGGATGTTTGCCTACAAATAGAAAACAGATGGAGAAAAGTGGGTTAGGTATTTTGTGCAATAAAAGCTTAGACTTTCACAATACCCCTTTTCTCCTACAAAGAGTAACCAATCCCTAAGATAACTTAGTGGGTCGATATTGTTACCACTTAAGCATTGCTTGAGTTTAAATAGGAGACACCATACCTTGTCTATTCAATCCCAAGTGTTTATTCCGCAAAACACTTGGGTAATAGATTCTTTGATTGATTTCTAATAAGAATTTAAACGTTGAAAAACATTGTGTTTTATATTTACGTTTTACTTATAAGTTGTAATTAATCAAATACATCGTATCAGTCATAAACACAAATAGATTAACTTTTTTAGTTAACTCTAAGCGTGTTAAGGGAACAACAAGTGGTATCAGGGCCTCTGGTTTATAAAATCTTTCAAAAATAACTAAGAGTGCTCAAGGTTTTTAAAACCAAGATCCTACTATTGCTGATATTAATGTGCCCCAACTAGTCGATAAAAAGGGTGGAAGCTTTTCAGCTGTTGCCCCCAGACTTGAAGCTGGTAAATTTAGCAAGTGGAAAAAGCGAATGTTTTGCTACTTGACTGGTATGGAACCATACTACATCACTTGTGTCAAAGAAGGTCCCTATGTCCCAAAGACTGCTGAAGGACTTAACAAGCCTGAAGCTCAATGGACCATTGATGAGAGGAGGGTGGTCAATCAAAACCAACGCCTGAAGAGCATCATTATATCTTGTCTTCCTGACGATATAATGGAATCAGTCATCAACTGTTCAACTGCCAAGCAAACTTGGGATGACTTGATCAATAGCTTTGAGGGTCCCTCAGATACCAAGGAAAACAGGATAATGGACCTGAAACTTGAGTACAATACTTTCAGGGCAAAGGACTCTGAAAGTCTCTCTCAGACTTATACCAGATACAAGACTTTGATAAACGAACTATCAAATGATGGTGTAGTTTTGTCTAAGCATGAGACAAATGTTGGCTTTGTCAACAATCTCCCTGAGAAGTGGCTAAACTTCTCACAAGGCCTCAGAAATGCTAATCACATTCAGACCCTTGAGCTCCCTGAGATCTATGGGAAGTTTGTCTATGAAGACAACTTAATCTCAAGGAGATACCCAGACTCAAAAGCTCTTGAGACCAAAAAGGCCTTGACCTCCACACCCATATCAACTTCCTTTTATTCTAATGATGTTGTGTAGGATTTTCAAGAGGATTCTGAAGATGAGATTGAAGAAAGAACTGGTGATGAGTACCTAAATGATTTAAACTTGGAATTCCAAGAAAGGGCACTATTTGCTAATTCAAAACGTTTCATCAAAAGAAATCAGTCCAACTTTTCTAAAGCTAAAGCAAATGAAACCACTGAATGTTTTAATTGTGGTAAAAAGGGTCATTTTGCCAGAGAATGTTATTCTAAAACCATAATTGAACCCTCTTACAAATTTTCAGGAGATAGTTCCTCAGGAACTCGCAAGTTTCAACCTAGAATGCTTCAGTCGACCCAACATTTTCAAAACAATAATGTTCAAAAGGGTCAAAAAGACTTTGAAGCAAAATATAGGAAAGCTAAGGCTAAACTTGCACTTCTTAAAACTAATCCCTCAATGTCTCAGGCTGCTCAAACATCCAAACCTGTTCAGACAAAGAACAAGGTTCTTGTAGCAGAAGCTTATGAATGGGATGAAGAAAAGGTCTCCTCAGAAGATGAGGAAATTAGAGTGAGTGCACTGATGGCACTCTCTGAAGGTGATCAGGTGGCTGTTGGGAAAATCCATGCAAGGAATGGAGAGTGGGTAAACATAACCATGAAGAAGGTAAACACTTTAGTTTCTATGGATGATAATTCTGATTGGCAGTCCTATATGAATTATATTTGTGTAGATCTTAAGTTTGTTGAAGAACAAAGGCTTAACTTGTTTTCAAAATATAACAATCTTGTGTCAGAATTGAATAAGTGTAGAGATGAATTGCTTGTACTAAAACAAGCCAAGTTAGAAACTATTACTCTACAAATTCAAAACACTGAAATTTTGAAACAAAACCAAGCCCTACAACATGAACTTAACAAAGAAAAGGCTGTCATTCAAGGCTGGACTAAAAAGAACCCCAAGGTTTTTGATACTGTGGGTTTGATTCCTAAGAAAACAATAGGAATTGACCATCTCACTGAAACCCCCAGTGAGAGTCACAGTGAAATGACTTTTATTCCAGCTGGCATATCTTTTGAGCAAGAAATGCTACCCAAGTCAAATGACTGGATTGTCAGGGACAACCCAGTCAGTAAGTTACCAAACTTTGAGACTGGAAAAATCTTGCTTCCTGAAAGTCAGGCTTTGAAAAATATGCTTGGACTCTCTGACCAACTCAGTAGTACTGAGTTAGTAAATGAGCCTGAATCAGAATCATATCCACCATTCCCACCTCTGAATATCCTTCAAGGTGCTGCACCAAGCTCAGACCTCCCACCATTGGTCTACTCTCAGTATTCTCCAAAGGAGAATCCAGGAATGGGAAAAACCATCCTGAAAAGGCAAACCCTTGAAGTCTCAGTAAATACTGATGACTCATCAACTTCAGTCCCTTCTGAAGTAAATACTGAAAGCCCTGATTCAAAAATTGATCAGTTGGCTGAAATGGTCAGGAAGCTGAGTGAGAAGATTGAATCTTCTGAGAAACCTTCTCAATCCAAGAAGAAGGAACCCAAATCAGCTTCCTCAAGCACAAAACCAAAACCCTCCAAACCCCTGAAAAGATGTGAACTGTGTCACTTTACCAATCATTTCACTGATGATTGTTATAGAATCCTTTATTGCATGATTTGCAAAAAGGAAGACCACAGGACCTCTGATCACAAATCATACACAGCCACATGAAAGATGGCAGGCTTTAAAGCTCAGGCTTTAAAACACCCTTCTGATTCTAAACAGAAACAGAAACAAAAGGCCAAGCCTTTTGCACCTTGCCCTCACTGTGGATTCAATGACCATCTTCCTAAGGATTGTCTAATGGACAATAGTTGTGAAATTTGTGGAGATCCCACTCATGACACCTCAGGACATGATAAGGTCATTCAGACCAGAAGAGATATGACCAAGTCATCCTCTCAGTCTACTGAGGCTACCTCTGCAATTAAATGCAAAACCTGTGGTAGCTCAGTCCACTCTACCACTGACCATGAATCAATTGTCACCTTTAGAAAGACCTCCAAAGTTAAACCCTCCAAGATGTGGAGTCCTAGAAAGAACTAACTCAGTTTACCATTTGTGCAGAGGCATGCCAGGGATCCTGTTTGGCATCTAGATAGTGGAGGTTCAAGGAGCATGACTGGTGTGAAAGAGTATCTGCACAAATATGTGGATGAATCAAGACCCAAAGTGATATTTGCTGATAACTCATCATGTCTCACTGAAGGTTATGGCTCAGTAAACTGCAATGGTATAGTCTTTACTAGGATAGCTTATGTTAATGGTCTTAAATACAATTTGATCAGTGTCAGTCAACTATGTGATGCAAAATACATAGTTCAGTTTGATGATAAGCAAGGAATCATCTTCAATGCTAATAAGGAAGTTGTCCTTATTGCACCAAGAAGACAAGATGTTTATGTGTTGGACATGTCCAGTCTAACTCAGAATGGAACTTGTCTCTTTACTAAGGCCACTGAAACCCGTCAACTGGCTTTGGCATAAGAGACTCTCCCCCTGAACTTCAAGAACATAAACAATCTTGTGAAACAAAACAAGGTCCTTGGCTTACCATCACTTGTGTTTTCAAAGGATAAACCATGCTCTGCCTGTGAAAAAGGTAAACATCATAGAGCATCCTTTAAAACCAAAACAAACTTTTCCATCAGAAACTGCCTTTATCTTCTCCATATGGATCTCTTTGGGCCCATCAGTCCTAGATCCATTAACCATGAGAAGTATACTCTGGTCATTGTGGATGAATACTCAAGATACACTTGGGTATACTTCCTGATCAAAAAGAGTCAGGCAGCTGAAACAATCATGTCCTTTGTCAGGAACATTGAAAATCAAAATGACATCAAAGTCAAACAGATTAGGACTGACAATGGAACTGAGTTCAAAAACTATGAACTTGAATGTTTCTGTGATGAGAAAGGAATTTCCCAAAAATTTTCCTCTCCTTACACACCTGAACAAAATGGTGTTGCTGAAAGGAAAAATAGAACACTCATTGAAGCAGCCAGGACAATGCTAAATGGATCAATCCTTTCCAAACACTTTTGGACTGAAGTAGTCAAAACTGCCTGTTATACAAAAAATAGATCCATCATTGTCAAGAGACATAGCAAAACCCCTTATGAGTTATTCAAGGGAAGGATCCCTAACATCAACTACTTTCATGTCTTTGGGTGTCCTGTGTTTATTCATAATCACAAGGATCACTTAGGGAAATTTGATGCCAAAGCTGATGATGGATACTTCCTAGGATACTCACTTGTCTTAAAGGCCTTCAGGGTGTTCAACTCTAGGAGACAGCATACTGAGGAAACATTCCATGTTACCTTTGATGAGAGCACTAATGCAATCAGTGTGTCTAACATCTCAGTGGAAGAGATAGGCATTGATGGTTAATCAAAATACCCTCCTGATGAACATCATCCTGACAATGGTCCTTCCACTCAGTACCAAGAAAATGCTGACATCTCCTATTACATCATCCCTCTCAACCTTCCTTACCCAACCATCACTGATTTTGTTGAAGCACAAAGAAGTACTGATGCAATCATTCAGTCTGAAAACTGTGCTCAAGAGCCAAACAATTACAGTGATGAGTCAACCCACTCAGACACTCATGATGCAGAAGATTATCATGTGTCTGATCCTGACCCTACCCATCAGGCCTCCTCAAGTTCTAATCAGTTCCCAAGACCTCAGGACAGTTGGACTAGGTCTCAGGATATAGAACTTGTGAATATAATTGGAGAGCCTACTGAAGGCATGCTCACTAGAAGCATGGCTGCACAACTGAGAGCAGCCTCAGCCAATGAATACCTATTTGTGGACTTCATCTCCATAATTGAACCCAAAAGTGTCAAGGAAGCACTTAATCATCCAATTTGGGTTCAGGCCATGCATGATGAACTGGAACAATTTGACAGAAACAAGGTAATGACCTTGGTCAAATGTCCTGAAGATGTTTCAGTCATTGGCATGAAATGGGTGTTCAAAAACAAATCTGATGAAAATGGCATAGTCATTAAAAACAAAGCCAGACTTGTAGCCAAAGGCTATAACCAACAAGAAGGCATTGACTATGAAGAAACATTTGCACCAGTAGCAAGGATGAAAGCCATCAGGATCTTCATTGCTTTTTCAACCTACATGAACTTCAAGGTGTACCAAATGGATGTTAAAAGTGCATTCTTAAATGGGTCACTGAAAGAAGAAGTTTATGTTTAGCAACTTCCTGGATTTGAAAGCCATGAGTTTTCTGACTATGTCTGCAAGCTTAACAAAGCCCTTTATGGACTGAAACAAGCTCCCAGGGCATGGTATGAAACTCTCTCAGCCTTCCTGATCCAAAATAAATTTGTCAGAGGCAAGATAGACAACACATTGTTTATCTACAGGAAAAATAATGATGTCATACTTGTACAAGTATATGTTGATGACATCATCTTTAGCTCAACAAGTTATAAACTTTGCAAACAGTTTGAAAAACTGATGGCAAAGAAATTTAAAATGAGAATGATGGGAGAACTGACTTACTTCCTTGGTCTGCAAATCAAGCAGACTGATGAAGGAACCTCTATCAGTCAAGAGAAGTATGTCAGAAGCCTACTGAAGAAGTATGAGCTCAGTGACTGTACCTCAGTCAAAACTCCCATGGTACCCCCAAACAACCTTGGTCCTGATCTTACTGGAAAACCAGTGAATCAAACTCTTTTCAGAGGAATGATAGGATCACTGATGTATCTACTTGCATCAAGGCCTGACATCCAATTCTCAGTCTGCTTGTGTGCCAGATATCAATCTGACCCAAGAGAGTCTCATCTCACTGCTGTGAAAAGGATACTCAGGTACCTGAAAGGTACTCCAAACCTTGGATTATACTATCCAAAATGTTCAGGCTTTGATCTCAAAGGATACTCAGACTCTGAGTATGCTGGATGCAACATGGACAGGAAAAGCACCTCAGGCTCCTGCCAAATCCTTGGTGGAAAACTAGTCTGTTGGAGTGCTAAGAAGCAACAATCAGTTGCCATGTCCTCAGCTGAAGCTGAATATGTTGCAGCAGCAAGTTGTTGTGCAAATATACTCTGGATGAAAAGTCAACTCAGTGACTATGGAATTCAGTACAAGATGGTTCCCATCTTTTGTGATAACACAAGTGCAATTGCCATCTCAAACAACCCTGTTCTTCATCAGAGAACAAAACACATTGATATTAGATATCACTTCATCAGGGACCATGTCATGAATAGTGACATTGAATTACATTTCACTCCTACTGAATATCAGCTAGCTGATATATTCACCAAACCATTGGATGAACCAACTTTGACAAGACTGAAAGCTGAACTAGGAATGTTGGATATTGAGAATCAGTCCACTGATTGAATCATCCAACTAAGTGTAAAATCTGAAAACCCCAGGTCCCTGACTCAATGTGTTACTCAGTGAAAAAGATCACTAAATCACCTTCTTTGTACCTCAGGAACTAAACTCAAGTTCCTGAACCCTTGAACCATCAGGAACTAAACACAAGTCCTGAACAAGCAGGTTCACTAAATGAAGAGTCATTTACGGCCCTCAAACGACATTCAATGCTAACTTAAATGCTCCAAGTATCTAGTTAGTAAATGTCCGAGGTTGGTAACTGAATTCTTATTTAATATAAGAATATTTGTTCTTTTGCCTTTCTGGCATGCACCTCATGGGCCACCACATTCCCACTTGGCATTTAATGCCTCTCCAATCACATAACAGATATGTGATGACTCAACCTTGCAAATTACACTTTTTGCAGACGGCACAACTGTTCACATCGACAGTTGCGCAAAACAGGGATAGTGGAGTGGTTATGCATTAAATGCGGATCTCAAACGTTTTATTCAAAACGATTTACAAAATAATATCTTTTGAGAAAATTAAACTGCTTAAATGCCTAAAATACCCTCCACTTCACTTCCCTATAAATACCCCCCAAACAAAAAACACACACACGTTTTTTAGAAAATCCTAAGAAAATTCTTGCCCTTTTCTTTCAAAACAAAAATTTTGTGTGTGTGTTCTTAGCTTTTAGAAACCCAGACCATCTTTGTTACCCAGACTTACCCAACAAAATGGCTACTTCTAAAGCTATCAAATACGCCCCAAATGTGGAATTCCTCATTGAGGGCGTAGACATGACCAAGAACAACGTGGTTGGAAACTTTGCCTATCCCCAAAAGTTTTGGGCGTTCAGGAATGTGGTTAAGTATCTACAAAACTGTTTTCTTGCTACGGCGTTCACAAAGACCCCCTCTGTCATATATCATGACTACTTGAGGGAATTTTGGTGTACTACAGTAGCAACAAGCCCTGAAGACACAAAGGACTCAATTATCATATTCTCAGTGATGAATGGGAGAAGGACCCTCTCCCTTGATTAAAAAACCTTCATCAAAGCTACTGGCCTTGATTTCGCTGAGAATTTTGAGTCCAACCCCACTGACCAAGAAGTTAAGGCAGAATTGCTTTTTCTAGGGCCACATGACCCCAAACAACCTGATGTGGCCCCAGGTTCATTATTGGCCAAGGCACCAATAATCAAGACTTGGTTTTCCCTAGTCTAGAGGATCCTGATGACTTTTGTCATTCAGGTCCTGGGAAGCAATAAATCCTCCATGGAGCAGTTGAACTCATCACAACAATTGATGGTGTTCAGTCTCCTGGAGGGTAGAAAAATTGACATCGGAGGAATAATCTTCCGTGACCTCGTGGCCATGCTCTCAGGAAAATCTAGGCAAAGACACATGTATTACCCTTGGTTCATTTCCTGTGTGCTTTAGGACTTACTTGGCTCAGATTATATGAGGCTTGACGTTCAAGGATCAAAACCTGACGTCCTACACAAGGCCAATTATACAAGTGGCCTTACTGAGGTACAACCAGTACCACTGACCAACTGTATGCTGGTAGTTATTCAGGGGGAAAATACAATCTCACCCATTCCTTTCCTGAAAAGTAGGAGAAGAAGAAAAAGAAGGTAGGGACCAAGAAGGTGGTGAAACCCACACCACTCGCCCTTGGATCTTCTGCCTCAGAGCTCAAAGAAGGGCAAACAATGGCCAAGACCTCAGAGACACCCATCATTGAGACCCTCTTGACCTTGAAACAAAAGCCAACATAGGACACTGAGCAATCATCCTCAGTGTCCTCGGGAAAAACCCTTCCTCATGGCTCTTCTGACAAAAACAAGTCAGGAGGGTCAGGAATCATCCAACCTTCACATCCCGATGAAGGCACTGATAAATAACAATCGATGCCTGAGGGAGAAAAAGGTCCTAAATCCTCGGTAGAGCAGCACTACTCTACTGAGAAGGGGACCCACACCCATTCACATCTTACTTACGGCCCTGAGAAATCACACTCAGGGTCTCAGGGAGTCAAGGACCCTAAATCCCCAAAAGGGTAGTACAACCCTGATGGGAAGGGGGTCCACCAACAATCACAAAGTGTGCCTAGTGATAGTACTGAAAAACACCCATCAGTGCTTGAAGGCGCACATGGGGACAAAGACTCAGGAGGCATGCAACCACCCACTGATATGGAACCACAACCCCCTCAAGGCAGATCCATTCCTTCGGGAACTGACCCCAAACGCCAGGCTGAGCAAACCCACTCAGTTATTATGGTAGGGTCAGGACCTAGCCAAAACCAGTTGCAGATTCAGTCAATGGCGGATTTTCAGGCTGTTCTCTTGTCTGATGAAGAGGTCAGCATTGATAGCGAGGAAGAAGTTTTTAAGGCAGGTGATGATATGGACACTGATGTTCAACCTACTGAACAATCGCATCAGTCTTCTCCACCACAGGGTGAAGAATCAACATCTCAGGCTGATCATTCATCGGACTCTGAATCATCCTGCCCAGCCAATCTCAGGAAGTATGGCAATATTCTTCCTCTCACTGAAAGACAATTGGTCAAGTTCTTGCAGAAAGCCAACAATGCTCTCTTTCAAGGGCTCACTGAAGAAATCTTTGACCAACATTGTGAAGCTGCAGTTCACTATGTTAACCTAAAGAATCTGTTGAACTTTATCATGATGAAGTTAATGAGCAACAATCAGGGATTGCCTACTCCTTGACTACTCTTGATCAGAATCTTAAAATGTTCAACGCTACCCTTTCCAACATTACTAAGAGCGTTGCAACTATTCAAGAGTCAGTGAAAGATGACCCTGAGCTCAATAAAAAGATTCTTCAGGCTTCTGAGTCTTTTCAGCAACAGTCAACTCAGTTCACTAAGCTTGTCAACATGCTGAAATCCTCTAACCTTCAGGGACTCAACTCTTCAGTGGACTCCATCAAGTCTTCCCTGGTTCTTATGGAGGCACACTTGGCATCCTGGGCTAAGTCTTCGAATTCCTTGGCCTGGAATCTTGGGCCTAGGATGACTGCAATAGAGGCTTCTTAGGCATCTTTTGAGGCTAAGGTTAATACTCTTCAGCAAGACACCTCAGACATCAAATCCATGATGAATGAGATCTATCAGGCTTTCAAAAGTCAGGCTGCTATCCGAACATCAGATGCAGGATATCTCACGCGTAGACTTGTTGAAGTAGTTTAACACATTGTTGTACGTCGAATAGATTATGGCACCGTCCGAGGTATTTCTGTAAGTACTCAAAATGGAATGATGGCGGACATGATTTTTATCCTCAACTTCAGTGAGCACTCCAACTCCTGATCTCACAATGGCTCAAGCAACAGTTGAGGGGGAGAAAGTCACTGAAGCTTCTTCCAGCCAACAGCCTCCTTCTCACACTGAGGGGGAGACTCCTGAAACAACCCCATCATCAACTAAAGATAAAGGCAAAGGCATTCTTACTACTACTGAGCCTGAGCCTACAATATTGGTGCCTGCTTCCTCAGAGAGAAGGCCTGACCCTGATGAACCAATCAAGGTCCCTTATGAGATCAATGGAGTGATGCACCTTCTCACTGAGGCTGAAATTCAGGCTCATATGGAAAAGAGAAGAAAGGTTGAAAAAGGATGAGGAGATAAGGAAAAAGAGGATTGAGAAGTACCAATGGGTTATGACAAGCAGACTGAGACCTGAACCAATCACTGATGTAAAGATTCATCAAAACACCAAGCCTGCTGTCATCAGTGTCTTCAGAGGTCCTGACAAGAGGAACTTTGAAATTCATGATCCCTTTAGATTCGCTGACTTTGGGATCACTGAATTGGATGAATTGGGTCCAATCATATTCAAAAAGTCAAACGTTGTTGTCAAAGAACTGATGAAATCCCTGAAGCTAAGATATGAAAAACTGACAGCAACACCTGAGGAACTTGGTATTCCCTCACTTCTCCCAGCCCCAACCAGTCAACCTGCTCCCTCTTAGTCCTCTAGAAGAAAGAGGAAGCAAATTGAGTCTGAGCCTGAGATCAAAGTTCCTGGCCTTGAATGCAACAAAGCTCTCCCTGAAAGAGTTAAATTTGTGAACAACCAGGTCATTGAACTACCTGAGAGGGGTCTCTTCTTCACTGATGAGTTTGGAGACCCAGCCTTCCAAAGATGGAGTGACATTGATCAGGCTGGAATCAAAGCCATGCTTGGTTTCCTCATGATGGCCTACCCAATTCAGAGTCCTGCCAATGTGAGGTTCTGCCATGAACTGAGAACCAAGATTCAAGAACATCCTGATCAACATGAGCTGGAATCCAAGAGACCTAAGCTTGAAGCCCTTGGATATAAACTGGACTGAATGAATCTGCAAAACCACTATCCTGTATGTATTAGTTGTTAGGACTTATGTAATGAAATCAATAAAATGATGGCCCTTTATTTTGTTATTTCAGTGTCCTTAATTACCTTATAGTACATTCAGTATGAGAAGAAGTCATTAGCTCACTCATAACTGATCAAAACACTTAAGCATAATTTATATTCAAATAGGGGGAGATTGTTGGGTCCTTCAGTACCCAAGGATCATTAAACCAGGATTTGAATACAAATTACGCTAAGTGTTAATCAACCGAAAACACAATTAAGTCACTGAGTGAACAATCACTCAGTGAGTTACCTTCAAGATGCTCAAGACGAGTCTAAGAAGAAAGAATCACCACACTGGGAGGCGGATCTCCCTGAAGTGTTACTTGAGACGAAGAAGAAGGTAATGGGTTTAGTGAGTGTTGGACAAGAACTCACTGAACCCCAGTCTCCACAACAACAATAAGATTGAAGACTGAAGACTGATATCGGTTAAATTTGGTCAAAGTTCGCAAGTCAAACTTCTCACGAAGAAAAGTCAACTTGAAACCATTAACACAAAAACCACCAATTGTAATAAACCGGGTAAGCGTGTACCCGGGTCGTTCTCCCTGCGAGGCGTGAAATTGAGGATATCGTTTTTGGTTTGGTATTAAAATGCTTGAAAGAACGAGGGTTGATTGGGTACTAATACCTACTGAAAATTAAAATAACGTAAACGAAAACTACGAACGAGTAAAAATGTCAAATCTATTAAAAACTAACACTATGAGTACCAAATTAATTTTCCTAAGACCTAAATGACAAAATAAAATTTTGAAAAAAAGAATTATATTTTTTTGACTTTTTAATAATTTTTTATGAATTAAAAACTATTTAAAAGAAAATAATTTATTAAAAATACTAAATGAAAAAAGAAAATTCTGAAATTTTTTCCTAAAATACTTTATACTAAACTTAAGCTACGAAAAATATAGAAAGTGTCCCAGCTTATTTCAATAAGCTGGGAAAAAGCAAAAAAAACTTGAATTGCTTAAAGAAAACAAGGGCTAAAAAGGGGTTTTAAAATAAATATTGTAAGGGTTAACTGAGAAAAGCCCAAGGGTGCAGTGGTAAGGTTGTTGGTGTTGTGTGCTAACTGACCTGGGTTCGAACCCCAGGTATAACACTTTTTTGTAATTATTTTATTTTTTTGTTTTTCTTTTGGAAACTGAAAAAGCAGATAAATATACTAAACTTTCTTTTTGAATATCACTGATAAGCTCAGAATAAGCTCTAAAGACAAAAGCAGGCTTAAACAGGATGAGACTACCCTCCAAGCTACTAGCAAAACAAAATTTAACATCTAGATCCTACTTTAACTAGACTAAAACTGAGATTTAAAAAGGCTGTTAAGGGAAAAACTCAAGAACATGCAGTCTGCAATGTATTTTGATGTGCAGGTTTTGGGGCTTAATTATAAGCTGTAAACAAGCTCAATACTGATAAGATTAAATGAATAACCGAACTACTAATCCAAAAAGCTTAGAATCATGAAAATCAAACATAAGCTACCACTAATAAGCACATTAATTAAACCTTAAACTAGCTATTATCAGGACTGTTTGGTACTTACTGGTGCAACGAATTTTACAAAAAATGGGACTAAAACTCCTTAAGTCAATTAGAATCTAACCAAGTTCTGAATACTAGCTTAAATACTCTAGAGGGACACATAAGAAGCTCAAGCAAATCCTAAATCTAACTCCTAATTAATAAGCTTTAGAAGGCAGTACACTCTAAAAATCTAGGGGCTTAAACATGATATGCAAAACTTAATCAAAACAACTTCAAAGAAACTTAGAACTAGCATCATTAATTCCCTAATAAGCGTAAAACAACTAGAAGCAAACCATAAAAAAACAGTTAACAAGCTACAACAATAAAAGCACTATCTATGGATTTATCAAAATAAACAAAACTGAAATTAAATTACATTAAGAGTAAATTACAACTGGAAATTAAAAATTACAAAATACCTTAAAAAAATGCTAAAATAAAACCTGCTTCTAAACTGCTACCCTAACATCTATTTATACTAAAAAAATTACAAAAACCCTACTGAGCTGTGTGTTTGTTGTGTGAGAGTGTTCCCTTCAATGCTTCGTATGCTTCTTTATTGACCCTTGGATGTATTCTTGGTCCTCACAACTTGAAATCTTGATCGTTGATTTTTCTTTTTGTCCACGGATTGATGAGGTGGAGGGGGGACCAAGGGCAAACCCACGTGAAGGCTTTGGACTGGTGTGGAGATGATGGGGACGGAGAGGCGATTTGCAGAGGATTAGGGTTTAATTGGGCGAGAGAGGATTGAAGAGATGATGAATAGATGATTAGTTAGGTTTTTAGGGATTTTGACTCAAAAAGGGGGTTTGACCCCGTTTTGTTTTAGCTAAGGGGTGTGGGTTTGACCGAGCTTTTGACCGGGTAATTTAATTAATAGGGTTGTTGGGCTAAGAGGATAGTGGGCTGAGATGGGATGATGGTTTGGGTTGGTGTTAAATTTGGATCCGGATAGGTTTATAGTAGTAGTTTAGGATTTAGTTTTAGGGACCATTGTTGTAATCTTGGTAAATTTAGGGACCATTCTAGTAACTTTTGCAAAGTTCAACTAGGGACCAATTGTGTCAAGTAAGAATAATCCAAGGGCCGCTTTGAGATTTTCGAGCTCGAATTAAATCCATATGTAAAATGTCTTTTCCGGCTGCGGTTTTCGGCTCTTTTCCATTTCAAGCTTGGTTTTGTCCATATTTTCCTCGTTTTCAATCCTTTTGTACCTGAAACACATAAAACACAATCCAAGGATATTTGTAACAGTATATGGTCCATTTGGGTGTTTTTGGTCGTTTTTGTGAGGTTTTTCGGTTATAAAATGATGAGTAAAAGGCCACTCATCAATCCCCCACACTAAACTATTGCTAGTCCCTAGCAATCCGATCATATGAAGTAATGAAAGGATCAAAAAAAATGTCAAGGTTACCAAAAATATAACCACCCCGTTTTGACTTTATTATGAAATTAAAACGAGATAAAACGTAAATAACAAGCTTGATTATCAAAAATGGCATCATAGAACGGGATTCACACAAAATGGGTGATTCCGGGGAATTGTAATCGTCATCCTCTTTTTAATACTTCCCAACTAAGTTCAAAACCCTTGTGCAAACATTTTTGTAAAATGCTAACACTACTTATATTAGCAATCTTTGAAAGCCGAGACTTAACTTTTCGCTCCCACAATTATTTAAGTTAGGTGTGTGTGCTTGTTTTCAAAGTTTTGACCGTAAAAATCGACATTTATTAGGGTTAAAAACCGAAAATGATTTAGAAATTAGAGATTCATAGGTGAGATCACTCCATGTAGCGACTTTCTTCTCAGCTTGTCCTTAGTAAACTTAGGAGGCTAGGTTTTTACACCCTCGAGAATAGTATCGGAGCTCACGGGATATTTGAAGTCAACAATTTCTAAATCACAGTCCAACTTTTTAGACAATTTTGATGAATACTAGTTCAACTTTCGATTTAAATTTAAGAAGAAGCAAGTTTCTCACATTTATTCGTAAGCAACAAACATAAACATCTTTTTCATTTTTCATCATTTTTTCACTTTTTTTTTTTTTTTTTTTTTTTTTTTTTTTTCACTTAACTCATTATTGTACCATAAACTACGGAGCTTCACGGGGAAATTCCAAGACCTAACACCTTTCGGAATAAAGGATCCAAGGGCCGTTACAACGGAGAGTTCCAAGACCTTAACGCCTTTCAGAATTAAGGGTCCAAGGGCCGGTGCAAGAGGGTAGCCAAGACCTAAACGCCTTTTAGTAATAAGGATCCAAGGACCGATCTCGAACCAAAGTTTAGGACTTATTTATTCATACTCAACTTTCATTTTTGCAACTTTCAAGCAACGACTCACTTTCATTTTGCATTCTTATTATGTTTACAAAAGAATGCTTGTTCCGAAATTTAAATAAAACTTTGAACTAGTACTCTAAATCACGATTGTATAAAAATTTATTTGCTTAATAAAAACGGTTTTTGCGTTCAAAGGTTTGAAAATAGCACTATTTTTAGTCAGATTAGGAGCTCCTGGGAGGAAAAGCCATAGATTACTTATATAAGCTCTAAAGAGAACCAACTACTCCACGCTAAGCATTTTCATTTGCACAATTCGTAAAAACTTAGCCTAAACGTTAAGGGTAGCAGCTAGATCAACACTCTAGCAGAGTCGGGATTCCCTTGTTCTAGCCTAATCAAGTCTAAACTTTCACTAATACCGAAGCATTAATGTATAGCAAATTATTTTTATTGTGCAAAGCACTTCTTTTTAATGAAAAATACGATAAAAATTTTTAAAATTTTGGTCAAAACGGGGGTGCTAGGGGACTAGTAGGTACAAAATGTGAAAAAATTTTAAAATTTTGGTCAAATAAGAATTCCCCCCCACACTTAGAATTGAATATTGCCCTCAATATTTAAAGTACCGGCCTAAGCCGACACTATAGAACGTAAAAGGGTAAGACTACTATCTAAGTGTGGAAACGAAATCTTTTTCACAAAAAGGATTAAATAAGATATCCCTAGATAAACATAAATATAAAGATCGGATATTGGGCGGCTGGATTAAAAACAGGCGCTTCAATCATCACGATCTACGGGAATCCTGAAAACAAAGGCAAACATACAACCAAGAAAGCAACAAGTAGAGGAATTCCCCCACACTTAGTGTTAGAAATAAGAAAGAAGATAGAAGGATAAGCATGGGTTGCCACCCACGAAGCGCTTGTTTTTTATCGAGTCGTATAGCTTAGACTCGCCTCGAATTCATTTGTTCTTGGGGGAGCAAGTGGAAGAGAAAATCTTCATCGGACTTTCATTCAATATGTTTGGATAAACATTGAAGTTCTTGAAAGTTCCACTCCGACGAGATAGACCCGGCTTAAAAGAATGAGAGATGCCGGGGTCAAAAATTTTGTCCTCACTCCTGAACGAGTGACTGAAAGGTCAATCTACCTTATAGGATAAGAAAGGTAGAAAAACTTGAACGACATATGCGAAGTCAATATAAGGGCGATCCCCAAAAGGCACTGTCACATATGTCGGAGAGATAATGTTCTTTTGAATCTCGGGATTAACAATCGAGGTCATATTATCAAAAACATTAGAGTCTTTGACCTCATCGTTCTCTAACACTTCAAAAAGAGGATTGACGTTGCTAGAAAAGCACTCGTCATCAAATTCAAAAAGAGTGTTAGAGAAAATCCCGGAAGTAACCTCAGAGATGTCAAGAGATTCTCCAAAAATTGGAGAATCACATTCTCTGTCAAATATTTCCTCAGACTCACTTGGGGTTGGGACAAGGTTCTCAGCACTAGACTTTATGAATTCGTCCGATTCCTTTTCAGGAATAGTGCTAAGAAGCTCATCCCCCATAATGAGAGAGTCCTCGGGTCTAGACTGAGAGGGTTGAGAAATGGTATCATTTGAAGGAATAACACTCTCCTCTTCGTCTTCTTCTTCCTCATCATCGTCATCAAGAAGGGCAGCCCTGAGAAATATGGAACGCATTTTTGCTCCTCGTTCTTCGGCTAGAAGTTCTACACAAGATTTCTCATGACGATCTTCTTGGGGAGGTCTTTTAATCGACTCCTTAAGATCTTTAAGAGCATCAAGCATATCAATGAGAATTTGTTGTTGTTCTTCATTGAATAATTCTTGAGGAGATGACTGAGGTTGTGGTTGAATCATTTGGTACTGTGGAGGTTGGTCATGATAAGAATTATCATAATTGTTACAAGGACCACGCTCATAGACAAGCGGATTCCTCGTTTGACAATCAGAGTTAAAGTGAGGACCTCCACAGTACTCACAACAATATGATTGTTGTGACTGATTCGGTGAATTATGTGGATAATGGTCATACCCGAAGTTTTGATCACATGGAACTTGCTCATAGACAAACGTGTTCCCTGTTTGACAATCAAAACCCGGGTGAGGACTACCTCCACAATATTCACAAGAATATGTCTCCATTTGGTGTTGTGAGGGCTGGTTGAAAAAGTCGGTTGTTTCATGGTAAGAATAAGGATTTTGGTCATAGACAAACCCGTTTCCTGATTCCACCGTGCTACAACCGGGACAATTCCCACCATTATGAGGACCTCCACAACACTCACAAAGATCATTTGGCATATTTTGAAATGATGCATCATTGAAGTTTTGATAGCACGGTTCTTGCCAAAATGAATCCTGAGGAGGGTTGAAATCGTTTTGAAAATTTGGACAATTAAGTGTATTTTCGATTTCAGGAGTGCAACACACGCAAAGTCCATGGGTAAACCCACATCCTTTGCAAAAGCATCGTTCACAGTGTGAATCATCCCCCAACGGATCTCCACATACAACGCAATTATGCTGAGTGAGTGAGGATGGTTGGGGTTGTGGAGGGTGTTCGGAAAAACTTTGAGAATTATCGATGGAATTAAGCTCTTTGAGGGCTACTTCACACCAATAACAAGATCCTCTTGGGTTGTGATTTCCACACCGCTCACACGTACACTTTGAACAACGAAGACTGTCAATCAACGGGCTTTTACAATCAAAGCAAGTATAACCCAGTGACGACATGAGAATTAAACATTAATGAGGGTTAAGAAGATAGAATTAAACGGATAAGAGGATGAGAAAAATATTTTTGGGTTTTTGGTTTTTTGGATAAAAAATATTCACAAGAGAAAAACGAAACTTCACGAGGAAGGATCTTCAAGTCACTAATCGTCAAACCGTAATGATATTGTCGCAACACACCTCCCCGGCAACGGCTTCATTTTGATATCGGTTAAATTTGGTCAAAGTTCGCAAGTCAAACTTCTCACGAAGAAAAGTCAACTTGAAACCATTAACACAAAAACAACCAATTGTAATAAACCGGGTAAGCGTGTACCCGGGTCGTTCTCCCTACGAGGCGTGAAATTGAGGATATCGTTTTTGGTTTGGTATTAAAATGCTTGAAAGAACGAGGGTTGATTGGGTACTAATATCTACTGAAAATTAAAATAACGTAAACGAAAACTACGAACGAGTAAAAACGTCAAATCTATTAAAAACTAACACTATGAGTACCAAATTAATTTTCCTAATACCTAAATGACAAAATAAAATTTTGAAAAAACGAATTATATTTTTTTGACTTTTTAATAATTTTTTTATGAATTAAAAACTATTTAAAAGAAAATAATTTATTAAAAATACTAAATGAAAAAAGAAAATTCTGAAATTTTTTCCTAAAATACTTTATACTAAACTTAAGCTATGAAAAATATAGAAAGTGTCCCAGCTTATTTCAATAAGCTGGGAAAAAGCAAAAAAAACTCGAATTGCTTAAAGAAAACAAGGGCTAAAAAGGGGTTTTAAAATAAATATTGTAAGGGTTAACTGAGAAAAGCCCAAGGGTGCAGTGGTAAGGTTGTTGGTGTTGTGTGCTAACTGACCTGGGTTCGAACCCCAGGTATAACACTTTTTTGTAATTATTTTATTTTTTTGTTTTTCTTTTGGAAACTGAAAAAGCAGATAAATATACTAAACTTTCTTTTTGAACATCACTGATAAGCTCAGAATAAGCTCTAAAGACAAAAGCAGGCTTAAACAGGATGAGACTACCCTCCAAGCTACTAGCAAAACAAAATTTAACATCTAGATCCTACTTTAACTAGACTAAAACTGAGATTTAAAAAGGCTGTTAATGGAAAAACTCAAGAACATGCAGTCTGCAATGTATTTTGATGTGCAGGTTTTGGGGCTTAATTATAAGCTGTAAACAAGCTCAATACTGATAAGATTAAATGAATAACCGAACTACTACATCCAAAAAGCTTAGAATCATGAAAATCAAACATAAGCTACCACTAATAAGCACATTAATTAAACCTTAAACTAGCTATTATCAGGACTGTTTGGTACTTACTGGTGCAACGAATTTTACAAAAAATGGGACTAAAACTCCTTAAGTCAATTAGAATCTAACCAAGTTCTGAATACTAGCTTAAATACTCTAGAGGGACACATAAGAAGCTCAAGCAAATCCTAAATCTAACTCCTAATTAATAAGCTTTAGAAGGCAGTACACTCTAAAAATCTAGGGGCTTAAACATGATATGCAAAACTTAATCAAAACAACTTCAAAGAAACTTAGAACTAGCATCATTAATTCCCTAATAAGCGTAAAACAACTAGAAGCAAACCATAAAAAAACAGTTAACAAGCTACAACAATAAAAGCACTATCTATGGATTTATCAAAATAAACAAAACTGAAATTAAATTACATTAAGAGTAAATTACAACTGGAAATTAAAAATTACAAAATACCTTAAAAAAAATGCTAAAATAAAACCTGCTTCTAAACTGCTACCCTAACATCTATTTATACTAAAAAAATTACAAAAACCCTACTGAGCTGTGTGTTTGTTGTGTGAGAGTGTTCCCTTCAATGCTTCGTGTGCTTCTTTATTGACCCTTGGATGTATTCTTGGTCCTCACAACTTGAAATCTTGATCGTTGATTTTTCTTTTTGTCCACGGATTGATGAGGTGGAGGGGGGACCAAGGGCAAACCCACGTGAAGGCTTTGGACTGGTGTGGAGATGATGGGGACGGATAGGCGATTTGCAGAGGATTAGGGTTTAATTGGGCGAGAGAGGATTGAAGAGATGATGAATAGATGGTTAGTTAGGTTTTTAGGGATTTTGACTCAAAAAGGGGGTTTGACCCCGTTTTGTTTTAGCTAAGGGGTGTGGGTTTGACCGAGCTTTTGACCGGGTAATTTAATTAATAGGGTTGTTGGGCTTTGTAGTGGGCTGAGATGGGATGATGGTTTGGGTTGGTGTTAAATTTGGATTCGGATAGGTTTATAGTAGTAGTTTAGGATTTAGTTTTAGGGACCATTGTTGTAATCTTGGTAAATTTAGGGACCATTCTAGTCACTTTTGCAAAGTTCAACTTGGGACCAATTGTGTCAAGTAAGAATAATCCAAGGGCCTCTTTGAGATTTTCGATCTCGAATTAAATCCATATGTAAAATGTCTTTTCCGGCTGCGGTTTTCGGCTCTTTTCCATTCCAAGCTCGGTTTTGTCCATATTTGCCCCGTTTTCAATCCTTTTGTACCTGAAACGCATAAAACATAATCCAAGGATATTTGTAACAATATATGGTCCATTTGGATGTTTTTGGTCGTTTTTGTGAGGTTTTTCTGGTATAAAATGATGAGTAAAAGGCCACTCATCAAAGACTGATGGCGAAGACTGAAGAACCTGAAGCCTGAAAGAAAGGCAGGAATGAGCGGGAAGGTTTGAAGAGATAAGAACAAGTCTTATCGGGGTCAGACACAAACCATCCCTAAAGCGGCTAAAAGTCAAGAAGTGTCAAAACTGACACTCGAAGACTTTTTGGCGCAATCCTATTGGTTCTTGGAAATGACAATTACTGTTGTAGTTGTCAGATACGCCTTCCTATTGTTTATGTATTTTTAATCTTCAGTACTCTTGGATGCTTGCCTATAAATAGCAAACAGATGGAGAAAAGTGGGTTAGGTATTTTGTGCAATAAAAGCTTAGACTTTCACAATACCCCTTTTCTCTTACAAAGAGTAACCAATCCCTGAGATAACTCTGTGGGTCGATATTGTTACCACTTTAGCATTGCTTGAGTTTAGATAGGAGACACCATACCTTGTCTATTCAATCCCAAGTGTTTGTTCCGCAAAACACTTGGGTAATAGATTCTTTGATTGATTTCTAATAAGAATTTAAACGTTGAAAAACATTGTGTTTTATATTTACGTTTTACTTATAAGTTGTAATTAATCAAATAAATCGTATCAGTCATAAACACAAATAGATTAACTTTTTTTAGTTAACTCTAAGCGTGTTAAGGGAACAACACTTATATATGCTTTTATGTATATGCTTTCTATTTGCTACCTTATGACTCGTTAGACTAGGCGCAACTTTGTTCCTGTCATGTTACGATCGCCAGTTCACGACATTGATTAATCTGAGACTTAACGTCATCAACCTTAGTTATATTTTTATTAGTTGACTTGATTGGTGTAAGCAATTCCCAAAATCGAGCCAATCTTTCAAAAAACCTCATTTCAGGATGTTGAATCCTTTCTTTCTGACAAATTGTCTCTTAGCTTGATCTAGTGACAGTTCTTGTTTGATGAGTTGCGAAAATCAAGCTAAGAGTCTAGTTGTTACCCAAATCGATTTAGTTTAATCTCATGACAGTTCTTGTTTGATGAGTTGTGAGATTAAATTAGAATCGAACACCTAAATGTCTTTTGAGGGCTACCCTCAAGAATGGGAAAGTTTGCCTCATCAAATCTGATCACGAGAACATACGCACGTAGAACGAACGAGCTGAATTCAGGGACAGAATTCCTTTAACAGGTGGAGACTGTGACAACCTATAATTTTCAGATCATTATTTACTACTAAACTCAAATTTATTATTTTGATGTTTACGCGAGTGCATTTTACGTACAACTTTTTAATTAAACCGGGTAAATCAATCAACAACCTTTTGTGTACAAATCAATATGGACTAAAGTTAGTTTACATATTTTTAGTACATTGTCACTACTACAATGCATATTTTATTACAAATTGGATTTACATTATTAGTTTATTTATATTAATTAAAAAAATAAACACTTTACACAGTTTATATGCATGAACAATGTACCAAATACTCTCAATAATTATTTTAATACATTTTTACATTCAATAAAAGGTTACAAAATTTCAACTATTATTTTCCTCTATATTTTGATTTCTTTTATTATACACAGTTAAAACTATATATAATTACGTTAAACTAATTAATCACTAGACAATACTTATTTTAAATGCCCAATACCTACACCAAATGCAATTTTAATATTTTTATAATCAACTACACTTTATTTTTCTCTTCTAAGCATTTTACTACTACTACACTTAAACTAGTTACTAAAATAAATAACAACACAATACATACACATTGAATCTTAGATATTTTAGAGACAAAGAAATTAAATAAAGCATGGGTTGCCCTTTTCTTCCTTGATTTGAGCTGAACAAAACATTGCACCACACCAACTTTTGAAATTTTTGAATAACTTATTAATGAGCATATGTACCAATGTAATATTTAAATAACGTAGCCATACTTAATTTTGGTATAAAAAGGATACGTTAGCTCATTATTTTTGCACAATACTCTCAACAATGGTTTTACTACATTTTCACACTTCATAAAATGTTACAAAAGTCCAAGTATTAATTTACTTTCTATTTTAAACACCTTTATTATATATAGTTATAAATATATATAATTACGATAACTTAATTATTTACGAAACGATACTTATTTAAAACACCTCGATAAACTAGTGTCACATTTAAAATACTAAATTTTTTTATTTTGACGAGTTATAGTATTTTTATAAGTTTTTAAATTTTTAAGTTACCCGGTATTACGTTCTCGTATTTTAAAAACTTTACGTTTTCAACTATCGGGATCAAACTATACATTATAACACTTTAAAATAATTAATAAACCAACAACTCTTGACTTTTTTTTTTCTTTCTTACAACCCACGCCTACCCCCTCCCTATTTTGTGGATCTTGCCTCTGAAATTTTCTTCAAATATTTGTTAACTAATTCCTATATATGACTACACTACTAGATTTCTTTCATTTTTATCTTACACAACATCACACGCCACTCAACCATGTTTTTGGGATTTTTTCTTTCAAATTGTTCCTTTGCTATTTTTGTATAGTCTTACATCTATCCTATATAAGAACACTACGATCTATTCTTTTATTTTCACAACATCTGAATTACTTTCATTTTTATCACTTAGCTAAATTCATTCAATTCTCCTCTCTTTTCTTGTGGTACTCACGAACCAAAAACAACCATGAACACACCATAACCTTGAATTATTTGCTAGTTCGTTTCACTTTTTGTTGAAGGGTTATTGTTACTTACTTGATCATTTGTTTATTTCCCCCCAAAATCACCATTAAACTACACCAAAATCTCATCTTTTCTAAAGGTTTTTCTTGAAGTTTAGCAAGGGCTAGTAAATGTTATTTTATGGTAGATCAAGGATTTATAAGGATGGATTTTTGATATGGTAGCTTAGTTTTAATTTGTGATTTTTAAAGTATAAGTTTAGTGTTCTTGATCTTCTATACCATCATCACTCCTTGTTGCGGTTAGGGTATCGCGCCTCGATTTCTGTACTTTCTTGCAACATATTACTTATTATTTAAGGTGAGTCACAACCCAACTTTTACTCATTTAATTACTTTATAAACTTTTTGGGGGAGATAAATGTTCAACTATTTGCTTTTACTTTCACAAGTACTCTAAACTTTTACATATTACTGTGAGTCATAGCCCCACTTTTACTCGTTTAACTACTTTATAAACTCTTTGGGGGAGATACATGCTCAACTACTTGCTTTTACTTTCACAAGTACTCTAAACTTTTACATATTACTGTGAGTCATAGCCCCACTTTTACTCGTTTAATTTCTTTATAAACTCTTGGGGGAGAATACATGCTCAATTACTTTCAATTACTTTCTTTTGGACATAAGTACATTAAACATTTATTGATTGCCTAAGTTGTTGTCGTTTGCCATAAATTCCCTACAATCATGAACCGTTGATTACTTTGTAAGCGCGAATGTTGTAAATAGATATATTGGGGATAAACTCCCACGTCCGGGTTGGTTGCTCCAACTTGTCACATGGACGCGTTTCATTTGATGTCGTACAGGTGTTTGGCAAAGCACCTGTTTGGGGGTGATAACATGAACTAAATGTTAATGCTTCGGTGTCATGAGCTTAGTGCAACAGTAATACTTTTCATGAACATATTTGGAATACATTGTCGTTGAAATCTTGTGCTCCATACATAACTTTTTGTTTAAGTAAACCTATGAACTCACCAGCTTTATGCTGACCCTTTTAGCATGTATTCTCAGGTGTTGATCTTTACTACAGCACAATCTATTGTTGGTGGCGCTTGGCATTGGCACGGTCATAAACTACTCTGATATATTTGGGACCACTTGTTTACTTATATGGGCCTTATTTCTGCATCAAATTAAATGTTGTAAATTTATTTACTATGATAATGTAACTATTTTTCTAAATGAATAAGGTAAATCCGTTCTCTTCACTTTGTGTTGTGATCCAATTTAGTAGCACCCTAGCGACATCATCTTCCGTTATGACCCATTTTTGGGGGTGTTACAGATTGGTATCAGAGCCTTGGTTATAGAGAACTGGGTACATTTTTAACCTAGACTATAACCACTTTAAAAAAAAACAAAACTCTAGGACCGCCACATGCTCGCCTGCCTAGCCTACTGCCTTATTACTGTTTGCTTAGCATAACTATGAATTACACCTTATTACTTGGTGACTTATACTAATTTGACTTAGACTATCTATTATAAGTAATTTCAGTATACCTATACACAATGTTGCAAAAATCGGCTGAATCGGCCGATTAATCGCCGATTAGTGGTTAATCGGCCCAGTACCTTGTAGAATAGTGAAAATCGGCCAAAAAATCGGTCAGGCAAAAAAATCGGCCAAAAAATCGGCCGAATCGGCCAAAAAATCGGCCGATTCGGCCAAAAATCGGCTGAATCGGCCAAAAATCGGCTGAATCGGCCAAATCGGTCAGGTTTAAAAAAATGAAAATTTAGGCATTCTACTTAATTTGGGGATCGTTTATTTCACTTATAATGCACAATGAGCCTCATAATCATAATTGGAGCCTTTTATTGAGGTTTGGAAACATAGTAGGCTTGTAATCAGTTAAGATCTTTAGTTTGGTCTCTAGAAATACCCAAAACATGCAAAAAATGCCAATCCGATTAATCACTGATTAATCCCGCCTTGGCCGATTACTCGCTGCAGGGTGGTCGACCGCCCGGCTACCGATTCACGATTTTTGCAACATTGCCTATACATACGTACCGTACCTGTCACAGCGTTACGCCTTTTCCCCTAGGTAATCTCACTATTTGACTTCGAGTTTGGACACTCATCTTGGTTTTTCAAAATGAATTTTAAAAGTAAGGGACATATTACTAGTATAACTGAGCTGAACATTTCAAAATTAATTGAACCTCGGTAGAATATAGACTGATCACCTGTATCCAACCAGGGACAGTGGGACGTAGGCTGATCACCTAAGTCCGACAAAGAGGTGAATGTTGCAATACTGAGAGCAGTTATATTAGAATTATGTTCGGATTTATTTCTACTTGATTTTTGAGAGTCTGGTCACCTGAAATTGCATTGGTCGGGTGGTTATGCATAGCATGTTCTTATATTCGCGTTTGTGTTACCGTACATTATATATGCTTTTATGTGTATGCTTTCTATTTGCTACTTTATGACTCGTTAGACTAGGCGCATCTTTGTTCCTGTCATGTTACGATCTCTAGTTCACGAAATTGATTAATCTGAGACTTAGCGTCATCAACCTAAGTTATATTTTTATTAGTTGATTTGATTGGTGTAAGCACCCCAGCAACATCATCTTCCACTGCGACCCATTTTTGGGGGTATTACAAGTGTCATCATCAAGCAATTTGGATCTGTCTCATATGCACACTATATATCAACATCACCCCTCGACACATAAATGGACAAGAGATCATCCATTAGTACACATTATTGGCAATACAGAAGCATCTGTAATGACAAGACAACGACTTCACTCAGATGGTGAAAATTGCATTTATGCACTCACAGTTTGTCAAGACGTACCCAAAAACATTAAACAAGCAATGAAATACGACAACTGAATTGAGTCCATGCAAGAAGAACTCAACCAATTCAAACGATTGGAAGTCTGGGAGTTAGTTAAAAAACCAGATGGGGTCTACGTCATCGGTCTGAAATGGATTTGGAAAAACAAATTAGATGCTGAAGGCACAATAATTCATAACAAATCGCGTCTGGTAGCTAAAGGATATACTCAGGAAGAAGGAATTGACTATGAAGAATCTTTTGCTCCAGTGGCTCGACTTGAAGCTGTACGTATCTTTCTGGCATATGATGCACACAAGAACATGGTTGTTTATCAAATGGACGTGAAAACGGCATTCTTGAACAGTCAACTACGTGAGGTGGTATATGTTAGTCAGCCAGAGGGAATCGTCAATCCAGAGCATCCCAATCATGTGTACAGGCTCAAGAAAGCCCTATATGGCTTTAAACAAGCCCCGAGGGCATGGTACGATAAACTATCAGCTTTCCTACTTGCCAATAATTTTTCTAAAGGCTCTGTAGATCCAACACTGTTTATTCAAAGACACAGGGAGGACATTTTAATTGTTCAAATTTATGTTGATGACATCATCTTTGGTTCAACACAAAAAAATTATTCAAACGCTTTTTCAAAATTAATGGAACAAAACTTTGAAATGTCCATGTTGGGTGAACTTACGTTCTTCTTAGGACTTCAAGTTCATCAATCACCCCGTGGAATTTTTCTAAACCAGTCCGAATATGCTCTTGAAATTTTAAAGAAACATGGGATGAATAGTTGTGATACTTATAATACTCCTATGGCTCACACATCCAAACTAGATGCTGATACATGGGAAACCTGCTGACCCTACCAAATACCGAAGTATTATTGGGTCACTCATGTATCTCACAGCTAGTAGACCAGATATAGTATCTGTTGTTTATCTATGCTCTCGTTATCAGTCAAACCCAATTGAACGACACCTCTCAGAGGCTAAAAGAATCCTTCGATACGTAAAGGGAACCATCCATTTAGGGATCTGGTATCCGAAGGATTCTGGTTTTGAACTAATAGCCTTTTCAGATGCTAACCATGCAGGGTGTTTAGATACACGCAAAAGTACCTCTGGTGGTGTACAGTTTCTTGGAGACAAGCTTATATCTTGGCAGTCAAAGAAGCAGGATTACACATTGTTGTCATTAATTGAAGCTGAATATGTAGCCATGTCTGCCTGCTGTGCTCAAGTCATTTGGATGAGAACTCAGCTCATGGACTACGGCTATGTATTTGACAAGATCCCGATGTCGTGCGACTCAAAAAGTGCAATAGCAATTTCATGCAATACCGTTCATCATTCCAAGTCCAAGCATATTGCTCTCCATTACCATTTCATCAAGGAGCATGTCGAGAAGGGCACAATTGAGTTATATTTTGTGGGTGCTCAATACCAATTGGAAGACTTGTTAACCAAAGCACTACCTCCTTCAAGGTTTGCTGAACTAGTTCACCAAATTGGTATGAGGTGTTTGACTCCAGATGAATTGAAAAACTTTCTTACAAACAACTAAGAAAGTCAAACACCAAATTTTTTTGTAAATATCTTATAAAAAACAACAAAAAGATTTTCATTTTATTTCATTTTGCTACCAAAAAATAAAAAAATAAAAATAAAAATAAAAAATGCAAGTACAAAATTTCCATCAACACTTTGTTCAATTAAACATATTCACCATTTTTCCCGAACAAGTGTTGAGGGGGAGTATGAAATTCAAATTTTAATCATGTTTTAAAATTTGTACTTGCATATTTCCAAAATGATGTTGTTTGTGTAAATGTTGGCAAAAATATCCTTGTAATACCCTCCTTGATCTCAAAATATTTCATATATCCTAAGTCGAGGGGGAGTGTTAAAATTGATTCTTTCCAAAAGAGTGTTAGTCAAAATTAAGTGAGTAAAGGGACTAACCATGCAAATTTCGGTGTTAAGGGACTAAATGTGACAAGTTTTGAAAGATAAAATTTTAACCAAAAACAAAATAACTCAATGCATTTACTCCACTGTCATTTGCATTTACTAAACCACCAACCATCATCAACGGCCTAAATCTATTTCACAAATCCACGCATCAAATCTCAAATCTGTAAGTGTTTTTGTTATCATCATGATAATAAAAGAGATGGTTTTTAATCATTTTACAATCCAACGGCTTGATCTTACAAATTTTTGATTTAAACTTTTAGGGTTTTAGTCGAATTGGGGGTTTGTGATTCTGTGTGTTTATGTTTGATGTTATTGGTGGGTTTTGTTCCTTTAATTGTCCTTAACATGTCTCCATCCTCTAATTGAATCCAGAAACTTGTGTGAATGATTTTTTTTTTAATTTAGGGTTTAAGGTCGAATTGGGGATTTCCTATATAAAGTGTTTGAGTCCAATTAATCTTGTGAGTTTTGTTTGGAATCACTCATAGATCACTGGTCCTAAACGAATTTTAACAATCAAATGTTTTGTGTAAGATTCGATTAAAAGGGGTGCCTGTGAATTTCGAAAAAGGGTATGTTTGTGTTAGGAGTTCATTGTAAATGTTCAGATAAGATGTATTAGAGATTAGGGATGTTTTGGAATTGGTTAATCATGGTCTGAATCCTTTATGAATCTTGTTAGAAATTTTGGTGTTCTTGATATTTTCGAACAAGCCCTCTGTTGTATTTGAATGCATAAAGTGTTAATAGATTCAATGTTTTAGGATATTTAGAATATTTTGTAACACTTGGGCATTGCTTGAATTCACAGGTCAAGAAGATTGAAAATATCATCTTTTGAGCAAAGTATGTCACATGAAATTTTTCGAGTTTCTTGTATAAGAAATTTCAAACAAGCAAGAATTTTTTCGAGCAAGCTCAAAATTTTTGAGCAAGTTCAAAATTTTCGAACAAGGGAGAAAATTTCGAGCAAGCCCAAAATTTTCGAACATGAGAGAAAATTTCGAGCAAGCTCAAAATTTTCAAACAAGGGAGAAAGTTTCGAGCAAACTCAAAAATTTCGAACAAGCAAAAAGTTTCGAGCAAAAAAGAAAGTTTCGATCAAGCTCGAAATTTTCGAAAAAATAATAAAAGTTTCGAACAAACAAAAATTTCGAACAAGCAAACTTAAAGTGAATAAGTTTCGAACATACTCAAAATGAAAAAGTTTCTGACAAGCCATCCAAATATATATCATATGATCAACTCATGGACTCTTAGGACTTAAAGCATAACTTTGTGGACACTTAAACTTAAATAACTTAACATAACAAGTTTAAGTCATATCAAACCATCAACCTAGTATTCATTAAAGGTATAAAATCAGTAAATCAAACCAACTAAATGTGCTAACACATAACCATTTATGGATGTTTGTTTTATGATTGTTCCTTTCAGAATACAATGGCTGAACAAAATGTGAATGCTCTAGCACAACCACTTCCGAGACTCAAACTGAAAGACATAGTCCCTGAAGGATACAATGTAGTCATTGGCAAGAACAATGCAAGGGTTCATTTCAACAATCTTAGGATCGTTGAACCATCTTGCCGAATCGTCAAAGACATTATATTGGTTCATCCCTTCAAAGATATTGTAAAACCAAAAAATTTTGAACACGTAAAATACCCAGAATACGCTTTGATCTCAAATTTGTAAAAGACATTTCATCCCGAATATAACCTAAGTATCTAACGGTAAATAATTGAACGAATCAAAGCAACACGATAATAAAGACTTGTGATAAAACGAATGGTACACATTTATATGTCATCACACGCCTACTAATGCCTAACCGAAATTCTATAAGTATTGTATACTATGGTGTAACATTTATTTAAAACATGTTAACTTTGAAATGGTCCCTAATCAAATCCCTTAAAATTTAGCAACTACCTAATTTGAAAACATCCCTCACTCAGTTTGTTTTTGTACCGAATCACACACACCCTTTTTCATAATTACAAGATACTCTCCAAAACAAAACCCTACAACCCTACACAAACCAATCAGCCGCCCCTTTATTTTTGTCCTCTCTTCCAATCGATCAAAGCACAAGCAAGGATTTCGTTGGTGTTCGTACGTGGGTGTGATCGTGAGTTGCCACAAGGGTGATCGTGGTTTTATATTCTAATCCGAGAGAGAGAGAGATCGAGTGGTGTGGAGTGCTCGGCTTGTGTTCTTGAGTTTGATCTTTGATCCTTCGATTGATCTTCAAGGGTAACGCGTATCACCTTATTTTCGTTTTCTTTCATTTTAATCTTGTGTATATCGTGTAAAATTGTCACCATGAAGCCCATAATGATCAGCTAAAATTAATACATGAACCGGCCTAATGAATGTTACATAAAATCATAAGAAAAGTTCACATAAAATCATAGATTTGTCACACGAAATAACGAATTAAGGCTAGGGTTTTGATGGAACTCGTGGGTGATTTTATGTGGGATCTTGAGAACATGTTAATATGATATTAAAATTCAGGTTGTATGAATTATGAGGGTCATGGATGTGTTTGGGTGCGTTAACAATCGTTATAATGGTTTAAAATGAAACCCTAAAGCTGGACAGCATGTATAACCGATTTTGTGGACGAGCTTGAGTCATGATATAGAGTGGTTTGATTCGGTTTCTTTTCATGAAAACTTAGTTTTAAGTCTCAGTTATGTTCTCCAATTGAGTTGGAGTGATTTCGAGTTGATTTGGTCGTATTTTTGATTTTTGTATGATTAAGTGTTGAAACTGAATTCGGGATTTTGAAAATCAGTCCACTTTGCCGATTTTTTTCATTTTCAAACCATGAGGAGTTGGGTCAAGAAACTTTCCAGTATTTAACTTCTATATTCCTGGTAATGTCATGAATTTTTGGTGATTTTTCCTGGATGTATTGGTGGGTCATCCAAGTGGATACTTGCTGGGTACTACAGCAGATACGTTTTCTGGGTAGTCTGAGTTGGAGTATTTTTCGTACAGTGTTAAACTAACTAATAAATTCTGGGAAAATTCGTGTGGGTTCTAAAGACATTGATGTACCTGTGAGAATTTTTGTGGGATTTTATTTCTGAGTTATGATGTGGTTCATAAATTCGTAGAGTGGTGACTTATTTATGGGTAAAAGCTGATAATAAGACTAAAAAGCTAAATAAGTGTATAACTTAATCAAAAAGGGTAAAAGTGATCATAAGCTACAATCCTTCACTTAATTTGACATTCAAGAAGTAATTAAGATACTTAAGCACTTTTCATAACTCAAGTTAATATGAGACATGGCTATAATTAGTAAGTAAACTAAAATCGTGAACCCTAATTAGAATGAAAGTAACCCTAAGATACTATATATGGAAACCTACTAATTATGGAAACTTGCTAATTCGGGAAACCTGCTAAAAATAGAAAGTTACTTAAAATAGTTAAACTACTTAAAGAGGAAACTTGCTATTTTTGGAAAGTTACTATTTTTGGAAAGCTGCTAAAAAAGGAAAGTTACTAAAAATGGGAAGCCGACTAAAATGAGAAATCGGATTTAAAATAAGTTATTAACTAAGACGACCATGAATTCGTGTAGATCCGCTGAAGAAGGAGTTTGCTTCCGATCTTTATGTTTCTGTTATGTCTTCACTTGCGGTCTAAGGTACAAATATTCTGACCTTATCTCTTAAGGTTTCTCATGATTCATTTACATCCTTTTGATATTAGTTTGATTATGATACCTATGATCTGAGCCTTCTTATTATGGCTTTGTTATATGATCTATGCCTTTGCTATGTTCCCTTAGATTGTGAACCTTTGATTATGAACCTTTGCTTGATCCTTTGCCTTGAACCCTAATGATGAAACTTTGCTACGAACTTATGAACCTTTGATATGATATGACTTTTGAACCCTGCAGTTTGATACCCGAGCCATTATATTTTCCTAGTCATGGGGGTTCCATGGTCGTGTTATTGATGCACCAATGGCATGACTCTAGTGTGGTCAAGTGATGTTCCACACCGTCCCTTTTTATTATGATATGCGCATTTTATACTTGTTATGGCCACTATGATTTATGTAGGGGTGTATGGATGCATCCTAGATTTGCTTTGTATATGATATGATATGATTTGATTTGGTGACTGATGCTGTGTGCAATACACGTCTTTCACATGTTCGGGAGCTAGCTACTCCATGGTTACTATGATATTTGATTTAATTTGTTTGGGCTCGTGGTAGATTTCCGACCTTTCCTTACTTTTGATATCCATTTGTTTATACCTTATGTTTTCCCAATGCACCATATTTTATTCATTGTTCCTTACCTTTTGTTTCGTTTATATATATCTGTTCACTGGACTAGAAGTGATTATATTTTCAGACTTAGTATTCATTGTTGTTCTCTTTTGTAACCTTGTATTTCAGAATTTCCCTTTGTAACCTTTGAGATTCATTTGTATTATTTAAGTCATATGCTTGTGTTTGCTTTGATATGTCACCATAACGTAATACTTCTACCCTTATCGGGTTGGGGTGTTACAATTATGGTATCAGAGAACAGGCTACGACTTATAGTACATCAAACCTTGACCTGTGAAGTTTGGACCATTAAGTTTCCACTGTAGGCGCTCATAAGACAACCTTTGAGAATTTGCTTTAGGATTTCCCCATAGGAACTTAAGTTATTACCGGTGAGGAATGGGTAGACTAGGACATCTATGTAAGTAGCATTGCTTCCGCATCACTCTGATTCGTGCCTCTGCCTTTAGCTATGCCTTATAAGAACATTTGTTTCAGAAGCTAGAAAGTTTTGCAACCTAAGTTTAGTAACCAAGTAAGTTTGGAATACCTCGGGAACTACATGGATACCTTACCCCATTTAAGTTTCACTTCCTGATTCTGATCTCCATCTCCGATTTGTTTGATAAACAATTTGATACCTCTCCGACCATCCCGAAGGTCATTCAACCATAATGTGTTTGACACATTCTATGAATTCATTACTCATGCCGGATGTAAATGTATCATCTGATACTACTCAGTTCTGCGTAATCCATTACTACTCATATGAGAACTCTGGTAATTATTAGCCATGAATATATGGAGAGTTGTTCCCTCCCTTCGAATGATGAACTTTGTTTGCCAATCAATTCCTTTGGAGGGATATGATGAAAACAATATCTCAGTATGGAGTTGTTAACTATGCATAATGATGCTGACAACTGATATCCCATACATCTCACTTTTGACAACCTTACGATGTTGTATTACCGATGATGCACACTGTACCTGTCATTTTGCTAAGGAGCTAAGCAAGATTCCAACACCTTGAACTGTTCGCTTATCTATCTCAACACCTTGATGAACCATATACTTGACTCTGATATATGAACTATCCGTCTGGTTTAACGACCGTATTCGTTCTACGGATCTGTTACTCTTGATATAATTGACCTTGAGGTCTTTTGGTTATGGATTGGATGACTTTCGTAAAGCTACCATGGACTACCATATCCGATATGTGACCTTTAACCATCTACTTCGTTCTACTTTTGCTTTGATGACTCTCAACCACTTAAATCTGTTAAGATTAATGCTGCTATGGAAACACTTACTCCGATCTCATTTGATTGTCAAATTTCTCCTGACACCTATTAGTATCCACCCTTAGAAAGCTCTGGCATCGGAAGTATTTGTTGTACAAAATTTTTCTGGTGTTTTCTGATGAACCTCTTGGGATTCCCTCCTGCTTGGGAAGTAGAGTTGGCATTGAACTAATCTCAGTTGACGAAACCATGGTTCCATAGAAGTTGAAAGATCGAAGGAGCTGATGAAATATGTTTTGTTCACCTAGTGCTTCTCTTGGGATCCTCCTTTTGGTTTATGAAGAAGAAAGAGGGAAGTATGCGGCGGCATATTGACTATCGTGAACTTAACCGTATCACTATCCGTAATCATTATCCATTTCCGCATGTCAATGATTGATTTGGTCTATCTTTGAATCTCCGTATCAGACGGCCTCATTTAGGTTTGAAGGACTAAAAAAGCAACCACAAGAACTTCTAAGAAGGGAGTTGACTAACTGAGAGTAACCTCCGTGAAGCGTATCAGTTTTATTCATGAAGAAGAAGATAAGTAATGTGAAGTAGATATGAAGTTTCCCTAAGATGATTCCTGAAGCTGCTTTTGTACTTGTTATGATCATTATGAGCTTTAATGACGCCAATGGTATTGGCTAATATATCAACTATTTTTACGCATCTGATGAAATTATGTTTCCGCGAGTATTTGGACAAATTGTCATAGTATGACATTTTGTTGTGTTCAGAGACGAAAGGGGAACATGGAGACTATCTCTGTTCTAAGATGGAATGACCCTTTTGTTCTGGAAGAGGTAATTTGATTGGCGTTCAAAGATCGTAATAAACAACACTACCATATATCCTGTGGAGACAGAGTTCCCACATAGAGGACAAAGATTGAAGACCGTTATCGGAGTTAGAGACCTTATAGAAGAGTAGTGGAAGAGTTTCACGACTGGTGTCACCATCAATCAAGCATATGGGAAGAGGAGAGACGCTTAGAAAGGACTCGATTATACCTCATGCAACATGTGGAGTTTTCAACTCGGGCGTCAAGACAATCCGATCGTAGGGGATGAACTATTCAACGCATAACCTGGAAGACAGTACTTGCAGGACAAACATGGTGGCGAACATAGAAGGAGAATGAAATCGAGTTGGCAGATTTCAAACTGTGCTAGAAGACCTGTCGAAAACATGCAGACTTGCTTCTCTATTCATTTTAGTTATACTAAGATGAATTGATAGCAGAAGCAAATTTGTAGATGGAAAGACGCACAGTGATCATGTCAGAGATTCACGTTACTACACCACAGTTTCAAGAAGAGGTGCCGAAGGCTTGAGGAACCAGACTCAAGCTTATAATCCCTTCTCACCGTATGATCAGATGGACAAGCGTAGACAGACTACTCGGGCTTGGAAGAAATTTTGAAATCATGTATTTGAGTGGACGATTTTGGAACAAACATTTGTGTTTGGAAGAGTTGATTCTTTGAAGGATGAAGTTATTGATAACGTATTCACTTCTGCTTAACCCACTTAAGCTTCCGTTACCTGATGATAAGACCCTTTGAATGATTCGGGTTCTCTATTAGTATTTCCGTTTTGTGTTCTTCCTGCGTATGTTGGATGACGGTTTTGACATGAGAATTTTGATGTATTGTGGAAGACCTGACGCTTTGGACGACGTACTTCATTGATGCTTACTAATTCCGTTACGTTATTTGTACGTTCTGTTTCTCTGATTTTGAATTCGTAATGATGATCGATTCGGACCAACCCTAGGGAATAGAAGGACTGTTAGGTGGTTAAGATAAGTTGCTATTTCACGACTTGAGATAAAGTATGGTCATCATGAGGGCATATTCATATGATGCTAGTATTATGACGTCTGGCCAACGTGATAATACTTACATCATATAACGTGCACTTATTGTGATCATAGGATATTTCGAGGAGTGCCTTAGAAACCTTAGAATTTCTGATAGCTGTTTGAGATTATCTGCGAATAGTAAGACTTTAGGTTCTTTCGACCTATATGTTTGATCTGCCCTATCGCCGTTCAATTTGGTATGTTTGCATCCTTGAGATATGTTTGTTGACCTCTGTATTTTGATAACGATCTTAGGGTTCATTGTAGAGCTTTCTACCTTCCGATGTTATCGGTTGAATTATCTTCCATTTGCATACATTCCAGTGTTACTATGAAGGAGTACACCTATGTTTTGTTATATATACGTCTCACATTCGATGAATCTGTTCATGATGATCTGTTATGAATTAAGATATGAGATTTTGGGTTATGAGAAAACAAGACCTGTCTGTTTATGAGAATACCTTTGAAAGGTTATATTGAAGACGAAACTATTTGAAAATCTGAAGAGATAAGCATATTTATCACCCTCATATTTCTGCGATTCGGTACGTTCTCATCTGGTTTATCTAATCAGATTCCACAGACGATATATCCGTCAAATCCTACGTATTCCCTGTATCTCTTCCGAGAGAATACGATTATCATCTGTTACGTTTGGTGTATTATTCTTTTGTTCTGGATTCATTATGGTATGTCTTTTCTGAGGAAGCCGAAGCTATTTTGATCAACAAGATAGAGTCATGAGAAACAAGTCATTCACATTTCCGTTCACGGTCCGTTGTGCTTTCCGTTTCGCTTCACTTCAATTTTCGAGGACGAAATTTTTTTTAGAGGGGAAGAGTTGTAAAACCCAAAAATTTTGAACACGTAAAATACCCAGAATACCCTTTGATCTCAAATTTGTAAAAGACATTTCATCCCGAATATAACCTAAGTATCTAACGGTTAATAATTGAACGAATCAAAGCAACACGATAATAAAGACTTGTGATAAAACGAATGGTACACATTTATATGTCATCACACGCCTACTAATGCCTAACCGAAATTCTATAAGTATTGTATACTATGGTGTAACATTTATTTAAAACATGTTAACTTTGAAATGGTCCCTAATCAAATCCCCTAAAATTTAGCAACTACCTAATTTGAAAACATCCCTCACTCGGTTTGTTTTTGTACCGAATCACACACACCCTTTTTCATAATTACAAGATACTCTCCAAAACAAAACCCTAAAACCCTACACAAACCAATCGGCCGCCCCTTTATTTTTGTCCTCTCTTCCGATCGATCAAAGCACAAGCAAGGATTTCGTTGGTGTTCGTACGTAGGTGTGATCGTGAGTTGCCACAAGGGTGATCGTGGTTTTATATTCTAATCCGAGAGAGAGAGAGAGATCGAGTGGTGTGGAGTGCTCGGCTTGTGTTCTTGAGTTTGATCTTTGATCCTTCGATTGATCTTCAAGGGTAACGCGTATCACCTTATTTTCGTTTTCTTTCATTTTAATATTGTGTATATCGTGTAAAATTGTCACCATGAAGCCCATAATGATCGGCTAAAATTAATACATGAACTGGCCTAATGAATGTTACATAAAATCATAAGAAAAGTTCACATAAAATCATAGATTTTTCACACGAAATAACGAATTAAGGCTAGGGTTTTGATGGAACTCGTGGGTGATTTTATGTGGGATCTTGAGAACATGTTAATATGATATTAAAATTCAGGTTGTATGAATTATGAGGGTCATGGATGTGTTTGGGTGCGTTAACAATCGTTATAATGGTCTAGAATGAAACCCTAAAACTGGACAGCATGTATAACCGATTTTGTGGACGAGATTGAGTCATGATATAGAGTGGTTTGATTCGGTTTCTTTTCATGAAAACATAGTTTTATGACTTAGTTAAGTTCTCCAATTGAGTTGGAGTGATTTTGAGTTGATTTGGTCGTGTTTTTGATTTTTGTATGATTAAGTGTTGAAATTGAATTCGGGATTTTGAAAATCAGTCCACTTTGCCCATTTTTTTCATTTTCAAACCATGAGGATTTGGGTCATGAAACTTTCCAGTATTTAAATTCTATATGCCTCGTAATGTCATGAATTTTTGGGGATTTTTCCTGGATGTATTGCTGGGTCATCCAAGTGGATACTTGCTGGGTACTACAGCAGATACGTTTTCTGGGTAGTCTGAGTTGGAGTATTTTTCGTACAGGGTTAAACTAACTAATAAATTCTGGGAAAATTCGTGTGGGTTATAAAGACATTGATGTACATGTGAGAATTTTTGTGGATTTTATTTTTGAGCTCTGATGTGGTTCATAAATTCGTAGAGTGGTGACTTATTTATGGGTAAAAGCTGATAATAAGACTAAAAAGCTAAATAAGTGTATAACTTAATCAAAAAGGGTAAAAGTGATCATAAGCTACAATCCTTCACTTAATTTGACATTCAAGAAGTAATTAAGATACTTAAGCACTTTTCATAACTCAAGTTAATATGAGACATGGCTATAATTAGTAAGTAAACTAAAATCGTGAACCCTAATTAGAATGAAAGTAACCCTAAGATACTATATATGGAAACCTACTAATTATGGAAACTTGCTAATTCGGGAAACCTGCTAAAAATAGAAAGTTATTTAAAATAGTTAAACTACTTAAAGAGGAAACTTGCTATTTCTGGAAAGTTACTATTTTTAGAAAGTTGCTAAAAAAGGAAAGTTACTAAAAATGGGAAGCCGACTAAAATGAGAAATCTGATTAAAAATAAGTTATTAACTAAGACGACCATGAATTCGTGTAGATCCGCTGAAGAAGGAGTTTTCTTCTGATCTTTATGTTTCTGTTATGTCTTCACTTGCGGTCTAAGGTACAGATATTCTGACCTTATCTCTTAAGGTTTCTCATGATTCATTTACATCCTTTTGATATTAGTTTGATTATTGTACCTATGATCCGAGCCTTCTTATTATGGCTTTCTTATATGATCTATGCCTTTGCTATGTTCCCTTAGATTGTGAACCTTTGATTATGAACCTTTGCTTGATCCTTTGCGTTGAACCTTAATGATGAACCTTTGCTACGAACTTATGAACCTTTGATATGATATGGATTTTGAACCTTGCAGTTTGATACCCGAGCCATTATATTTTCCTAGTCATGGGGGTTCCATGGCCGTGTCATTGATGCACCAATGGCATGACTCTAGTGTGGTCGAGTGATGTTCCACACCGTCCCTTTTTATTATGATATGCGCATTTTATACTTGTTATGGCCACTATGATTTATGCAGGGGCGTATGGATGCATCCTAGATTTGCTTTGTATATGATATGATATGATTTTATTTGGTGACTGATGCTGTGTGCAATACACGTCTTTCACATGTTCGGGAGGTAGCTACTCCATGGTTACTATGATATTAGATTTAATTTGTTTGGGCTCGTGGTAGATTTCCGACCTTTCCTTACTTTTGATATCCATTTGTTTATACCTTATGTTTTCCCAATGCACCATATTTTATTCATTGTTCCTTACCTTTTGTTTCGTTTATATATATCTGTTCACTGGCCTTTTTAAGCTCAGCCGCATTTCTTTTCCTGCGGCAGGTTTTAGTTGGAAGCTGGGTTATGAGTGGAGAGTACCTTGGACTTAGAAGACTATACTTTGATAGCCATTCTGTATTAGAGATGACTAGAAGTGATTATATTTTTAGACTTAGTATTCATTGTTGTTCTCTTTTGTAACCTTGTATTTCAGAATTTCCCTTTGTAACCTTTGAGATTCATTTGTATTATTTAAGTCATATGCTTGTGTTTGCTTTGATATGTCACCATAACGTAACACTTCTACCCTTATCAGGTTGGGGTGTTACAGATATGCTCAGCAAATCAGCTTCGGTTCCTACCTTCTATATTCATCAATTCTGGCATACGGCAAGAGTCAACTTGGACAATGAATCTTTCATAGTAACATTGGACAGACAAGAGTACACAATGAATGTCGAGCTGCTGCGTGATGTACGTCTCTTGCCACAACCAAAGAAGGCTTATGCTCCCTTACCCTCGGAAATTGAGATAATGGAGCATCTCATTGACATTGGGTATGATGTTCAAGATGACAAACCATTGACCAAACACTCCAAGTTTGATGTTAAATACCTGCCACAACCTTGGAGAACTCTCTACTTGATCATCGTCCGCTCTATAGCTGGAAGAAAAAGCGGTCACGAACATCCTCGTATACAACATCTTCAAATATTATAGGGCATGGTCAACATGAGGAAGATAGATTTTGCTCAACCAATATTGGAGGACATGGTCTATCAACTTCAAACCAAACGTGAGATGAATTAGATTCCATTCGTTCGATTCACCAAGTTGTTGATAGCTAACTTATGTGAAAATAATGAAGATTTCAACAATCATCTCCTTGATCAAGATGAAGAAATTCACAACATTCTTGATAATCACAAGGTTGATTTAGTGAGGAGTCTTACCTCTAGCACACAAAAACAGGGAAAACGACTTCCTGACTCACTACTTGATGAACAAATCACCCGCACTTCCAACTATAGAAAATATGACGCTGCAATTATCAATGGAAACGTTGGATTCACTAAGGATGACTCACAATCATCTCCAGTGAAGTCAGGAAGTCAAAAGTCTAGGACGACAAGTAAAGTTGGAAGTACTGCAAGCACAACAAAATAGAAGAAGCCAGGACCTCCTAAGATCAGAAAGAGAAGAGTGCCAGTAATGGTGGCAAAGCCAGAACCTTCTCCTGAACCATCACACGAACCTTCTGATAACTCAGACTCTGAAACTGAGTCAGATGAGGTTGTGGTAGTTCGCAGAGAAGATGCTGAAATTGAAGAGACAGCAACCGATTCTGCCAAGAAACTGAGCCTGGATTCTTTAAAGGATGACGAAGAAAGACGAAGGGGAATCATGTTTAAGCAGATTGACAAAGACTTGGATGATGATGAAGACCAAGATGATGATAATGAGTCGAACTTGTTTGATAAGAGGAAACTCAAGAACGTTGCCTTCGAGTCTTGTACCGAAAAGGAGACTGAACTTGACGAACTCATCAAGATAACCAAAATAAGCAGAAACTTTCCTCAACCACCTCCTAGTCCGGTTCTTTAACAAAATGAGGAAAGAGGTACAAGCAGTAACACCTAACTCCTTTTGGTTAATCAACCCGGTGGAGAAGGGAACACTGTTACTGCACCTACTTCAGATCCGATTAATCAACCCGGTAACAAAGATAAGAAGGATGAGGAAGGCAACATCACCATGACTGAATCAGAACACCATGAACAAGCTAAAGACTTAGCCATGGATACTGAGTCTGAGCATGATAATGAGGAAGATGACAACATGGATGGTAACTTCTTTATAACTGAAGAAGATATTGAAAAGGCGGCTAAAGAAGAAGAAGAAAAGCAATTAAGACAACAGGAGGAAGAAGAGTTAGCCCTGAAAATTGATGAAGAAAAGGAAACAATCAACTACATACAGACACCTCCAACTTCACCTCCAGCAACTCCTCCAATTCCCGATGATTCACCTCCAGCTTCACCTCCAGTTTCACATCCAGCTTCAAACAAAGATTCAGACTCAAAGGTCATCAAAGACTCTCCAATTCCTGAGTCATCAACTCACTCATCACTGCCACCAACACAAACAACATCAACACACAAGTCAATCAAGAAACCAATAAATACTATGATCTCACAAGCAGCAGCAACAGTCAAGAAAGCCGTAAAGCAAGCTCGAATTAATAAAGAGAAGAAGCTTCAAGACCAAATTAAAATGTTGACAAACATAGTCACTGGCTTAGCTGTGCAAGTAAGTGAGCTCCAAGGAACCAAACAACAGGTAGATGAATTTCTATCAAGAGACATGGATGAACTCATATTGAACTACATGAAGAAATTCTTGGAGGACAACTTATCACAAGTAGTTCAACATGACTTGAAAAAGTATCTGAAGCCGTTGAGAGGGCAACTCATGCCAATCATAAGACAAATGGTTAATGAGGTGATCTCTACAACTCCTCTCACACTTCACACGGTCCCTACTCCACCAAAGGACATCTCGTTTGAAGAACTTCAGCTTTAGATATTTGATCGATTGTCTGGCAAAGCAAACATGAATCCTGAAGAAACAACAATCTACACTGCTATATCTGTAAATCTTTCCAAGACTGTGTGAAAAGAAGATGCTGCTACTCACAAAAGGCCAAGAGAATATGAAGACCCCGATCCTAATTCACAGTCAAAGAAGCAAAAATCAAATGGGGGTGCTTCGTCTTCACATCAGGAACCGGCCAAACCTTCAACAACAACCGCTACTCATAATCAACCTAAGGCATCCGAGTTAGCACCAAAAGAAGATGATCATTTTGTCTACACCGATGACGACTTCCAGGGACAGCCTGAATCAAGACCTGGTCCATCGTCAACCCCCAAACGTACCAAAAAGGCACGAAAAAAATAAACAGCCAAAAGTTGTCTCATGGCTAGACATTGACAACACGACTGAATACGGATGGTTTGATGAAATGGTAAACGCTCAACCCCCTCTACCAGAAGATGAAGAACCTTTACCTGGATGCACAGTTGGATTCACCCAAACACTCAAGAAAGAGTTTGGTATCAAGAAGATGACGAAGAAGGAATTAAGACGGATCAAGAATGATGCATTCAATCTTTTGAAAGACCGATCCGGAAGCACAGCCGAACTGTTATATCACTTGGAAAACATTGCACGAGCAATGTTCAACGATATCGACTGGCTCAACCCTGAGTAAAATGTCGACTACACCTCGAGAAAGCATGGACCTTACTTGACAGATTGGACCAAGCCCTTACCGATGGTGGGAAGACCTGAAAAACCCAAAATTCCCTTCAAATTCTTCTTCAACACAGACTTGGAATATCTTCAACACGGGGATCAGACTGAATAGAAATACGCGACCTCTTTGACTTATCAAATCCCTGCTGCAAGATACGAGCACCCAGTAATTGAAGAATCTCAGGCTGAGATATTCGTTGATGAAGTAGTCCCATACAACAAAGATGCATTGCTCGGGATTCACCATTGGCATGAAGGTCGACAACTCTACTATCGCTGCAGAGAAAAGTCAAGAAAGGATGTCAAAAGTATGCATAGAATTGTTGCCATCATGACTTTTGAATCTGCAACAAAGTTCGGTTATGATTACATTTAAAGATTGTCGTTAAACGACAAGATGAAAAGGAGTACACGTTCTGCGAAGCTGACTTTCCCGACTGGAATTTGAACGACATTGAAGACTTGTATCTAGAAAAGGTTCAAGGAAGAATCAGACGTTTCACAACTGCATTGCAATACTCATTCATCACTTCTCTTCTAATCTTCATAAGACGTTTAATAATTCAAGAAAGAGTTGAAGATCTCCAGTTAGGTGTTGAAAGCTACCAACAAAAACTCAACGTGACAAGACCACAACTTCAATATCCTAGAATTCATGAAGCATCACAATATCAACTAAAGAAAGACCCTGCCTTCGGGTTCACCTACAGAAGTGCATTTGGATGTGTCAACTTCATGTGATACAACAAAATTCACAAATTCTGTGATGATACAATGAAGACAATACGTGATGGCTTGAATGCTAGGTTGAATGATCTAATGCTCGGAAAGAGTCAAAGGTGGAATTCCAAAGAGTCGAGGGAGGTTCGTAACTTCATCAAAAGAATTGAAGAAAGGTTGAAGCGACGTGACTAGATCAGACGGCTTGAAAGCTATGTTGGAGGCAGACCGAGCTTCCCAACCCGAACATTCGAAAGACCCGAGTAGCTAAGTTTGTGAGTTAATTGTGAATACCTTATGATTGATTTGTCATTATAATGGCTTGGGCTCACATAACAGTGCACAACCCGTTCTTTGTAAAGAAAGGACCCTGAGGTACGCTTCAGTGCCTCAATCCTAATATAAGGAGCGAAAGCTTCTTACTTTTGAGTAGAATTAATCAAATTTCTACGTTTTCTCATAATTCTGCTTAAAAGAACAAGTATTCCCTCTCATAATCAAAACCTCAAAATGTTATTTCACTTATTGAGGGGGAGTACTTGAAATTATCTTTGTTCCAAATGAAAAGTTCTTGTTAGTTTCTTCCCACAAACCTCAAAAAGCATATTATAATAATAAAAAAATGTTTTCCAAAAACAACATCAATATGCTATTTTTGAGGGGGAGAATAAAATGTGATTAAAATATTATAACAATAATGTGGAATCTCGTCTGAGCTCAACTCAGATTTAACCAATGAATTGAAGAAAATTAAGTGTCAGTAATTGAAAGGACTTGTCCTGGACGGGTAATAATGACAGGCTACTCTAACCAGTGATGTAAGCGTGTCTCGAATATGACTTGTCTAAGTAGAGTGTACCTTTTCGAGAAACTTTCCTTGAACATAACCAGGCCGGGTAATAATTTCAAGCTAGTATAACTAGTGATGTATGCGTGTCTCAAATCAGTTGTGTTCACTGAAAGTCGATCAATTCAAAAGTGCGAACTCTACCCAACATGTGCAAATTTATCTTAAAAACTTATGAGCACATGTAAAGGGGGAGTATTTATGAAAAATCCAAAACTCTCAAAGTGTTAACAAAATGTATCTTATGTTCATAAACACTTTGAGAGATTTTCAAATGAATGTTTTATGGCAACATAGGATAGTCATGGAGTTATAAGGTGACTAAGGATTAGGAAATACATCCTATGATCCGCTAGAGCCGGAGGGATCTACCCAGGGACAACACCAATAGTTTAGTACTAGAAGTCCTTAGGTATGATTGAAAAAAGGAGTAAAGAAATGAAAGGAGAAAGAAGGGGTTGAAGAATTAAAAAGAAAAGTTAATGAAAGGGTGAAAAGAAATAGCCCTCCATATGATCAACCTTAGGGCAGAAACTGGGTTCAATTCATATGCTACTGTGTGTCACTAAGATGACACCGGCATTGAAGACAAGACGTCATGGACCCAGTAACGCACTGCACTTAACCTTCTAGCCATACATGTATCTCTTAGAAGGTGCTTGTTTCATTTCTCACGGAGAACCTCTCATAATCTATCGACCTCTCATTCCGAGATGTGTTGATATTGAAAAAGGAGGCACTCTGCTCCATGCTTCTGACAACCTAAATCAAAGCTGTAACACCCCAACCCGACAAGGGTCAAAATACCACATTTTGGTGTCAATCAGAACATACAAACGCAAACGGAAGACTTATAAACATAATAGTTACAAAGGTAGTCTAAGGTAATAATGAAATGCTAACGTCTCTACATAATGAGTTCCAAATCCAAATACAAATCCAAACTAATCTAACTGAAAATGAATCCAAATCTAATCCAGAAGAAAATGGGAGCCTATCTTCAAGGTAGTCCACTAAGAGCTCCTATGCACTCTTTACTCAAACCCAGCTTCCAAACCTAAAACCTGCCGCAGGAAAAGAAATGCGGCTGAGCTTAAAAAGCCCAGTGAACAGATATACATAACAAACAAATAATCAAATCATATATAAGTATAGGAAAAGGAAACATAAGCTTCTGTTGAAACGAATATCATCTGTCAAAAGACTGAGAGATCAAAGATCAACTGAACAAATATCATAACTCAAATGAATCAAATGAAGTGAGATATCATGAGATAATACGAATAAGATAATCATAATAAATCAAGTAGTACAAATAGGAAAGGCAACGAACGCGTCTAAACGAGACACTCGAATAGACCAAAGAATCACATAGGATAGCCACGAGCCTGTCTAAACGAGACACTCGAATAGACCACATAATCACATATACATATCATACCAAATCATAAGTGTACGGAGAGGGGAGGCCTCTAAATACCAAATAGTGAGTAGGGTGTAGGGTACACACAAGCCAGTCACCAAATCAGATCATAATCATATCAAGTCATATCAAATCACATATACCTAGGATGCATCCATACGCCCTCCACAAAATAAATCATATATGTGCCATGTACTAGACAAGTATACACATATATCAAAATGGCCAAGAGATCTCATATCATATCAAATGGGGACGCTGTGGATCAATCACACCTCCACAAAAAGTGTCATGCCATTGGTGCCTCAATGACATGGCCATGGTACCTCCATGGCTAGTTAGCTCGAGCAACTAACAGAACAAATCATATCAAGTCATAGGATCATATCAATGGGAATCATAGCAATGGCTCATATCAACTGAATCATAACAAAGGATCACATAAATGGGATCGTAGCAAAGCTCATATCAAAAGGGATCATAGCAAAGGCTCATATCATAGCAAAGAAAATGAATCAAAGTCAAGGATCGGAAAGTCATGAGAGAAAACACCGTTATTAAGAAAGGGTAGAATATCTGTACCTTATGCAAAGCAACTCAAACAAAATAGGACAGCACTCGGAATAGGAACTACTCCTTCTTCGCAGAACCTATACAAATTAATGATCACATATTACTTATAAGTTCATTTTACAAGTTTACTGCTTATGGTTATTCAGATTCCATATTTAGGGTTTCTTTCTATTTTTAGAAACTTTCCATTTTTAGTAACTTTCCATATTTTGTAACTTTCCCGATTTAGTAACCTTCCGAATTAAGTAACTTTCCTGAATTAAGTAACTTGCCCAAATTAGTAACTTTACATAATTAGAAACTTTTCTAAATTAGTAACTTTCCATAATTAGCAAGTTTCCATCATTAGTAAGTTTCCAAATTCAGTAAGTTTCCAACCTCGGGTCACACTTCACAATTAAACAACTTAGAGTTTCATTATCAAAAATTAGGTTAACATATGACCAAAAGTATCCGCATTAACGTTACAAATGTTATTTAGGTCAAAACACATTCAGTGGTTTTAGGTTATACTAACTTCTTAAATTGAAAGATGGTTCAGATTTTTATCTCATTCTGGTCCTGAATTTTATAAATTTTAATCCATACTTAAGTGTCTATTGGGAAGCTAAGATTTTTATCCCAGATACCTATTCATGTTGAGCACCTACTGTAATTTTCTTAGATTTTATTTCCAAGTGAGACTATGTAAAACCCAAAAATTTTGAAACATGTAAAAAGACCAAAATGCCCCTACAACTTTAAATTTTAATTAAAACTCATATAACTTACAATTAAATTACAAAACATGTGAAAATGAACCATGTGTGACATGAAATGATTATGAGGCATCAAGTAAATGTTGTACAAGCCACCAAAAATATTCTAACACATTACCAATGTCCCTTGTATCGAAAATTTAATAAGTATGTATTTATAATTATTTTAAAGTATTAAAAGCACGGATAATCATTAAGAAAATAAGGAAATTAAATCAAAATAATCTTGATTGATTTGTTCCAAGTTTAGCCGAGTCTTGCTCCTTTTTCCCCTCCAAAATCTCGGCCAATATTTTATATAATTAGTTTATATCATTTTCTTCCTCTAAAACAAAACCGACACACCCTAAAACCCTAGCAACATTCATCTAAAATTCGTGCGACTTTCTGGAGATACAAGACCAATTTTCCTGTGTTATTTAGCATCATTAGAAGCCTAAAAATTACGTTTGGAGCTGTGAGTTGCCTGGTTCGATCGTGGCTAATTTTTCCTTGTCGCTAGTATAAAACGTGAGGTAATTCGTTCATAATTCATTCGACACTTCTAAAATTCGTTTCTCATTTTTCCCAAGATCCTTACATCGTATATACTCTATGAAAAATGATTACAAGGTTTTTAGATCGATCGTGAGCTCGTGGAGAATTTGTGGTGTCGCGTGTGGATTCGAGGGACAATAATTCGTTACAGCCATTCGACACGTTTTAAAATTGGTTTGGTATTTTTCCTGTGTTTCGTACGTTATAAGAACATCAAATAAAATATTAGAATCGAACCATGCAAGATCTATGAATTATATGTGAATTAAACCTTAAAAACGTGCATAAATCCTAAATAATTGTATCCGAATTTTCTGGGCATGAATCATATTTTATTTGAGCTTCATATGATGAATATAATCTGGGAAAAATGTCTATTCGATTTGTAGAAGCCTAAAATAATTATTTTTGATTTAAGTGTAAAATCGGCTAATAAGAAAAATAAGGAAGAAAATAAAACAAAGGTGTTCGATTTAGGGTTTGGGCATTAGGGCTTGATCTTGATGAATTAAATGATGTTTAATGATGATCTAATGATTGGCTTAATGATTGGAATACTAGGGTTAGGGTTTTGCGAATTAAAAGTGTTATACGGTTTGTGTTTAAATTATAAGGGGGTGTTTTGTAAATCATAAAACTTGTGGGTTATTTTTAGAATATTATTTGGACCCTATATAAATCGTAGAAAATATAAGTTATGGGTCTTTTGTGTAAATTTTGTATTTAAAGGGCTTAATTTGTTAATTTAATAAAGTTTAAATCGAATTAGCAAATAATTAAAATAGAGGGACTAGATATGTAATTTCTGGAAACTTAAGGTTGATTTGAGTAATAAATTATATTCAGGGGGTTATGTGCAATTTTGGTAATTTAATGGCTTAATATGTAATTATTGATAATTAAAGGTTGAAATTGTAAATTAAAGGGCTAAATATGTAACTTCGATAACTTGAGGGACTTGATGTGTAAATTGTGAATATTTAAGGGTTTGTTCGTATAACATGTTTAAATAAGTGTACATTGTGTAAAATTTAGAAGTTGAGGGTTTAATGTGTAATTATAAATACCATAAGGTTTAAAATGTAATTTATGCAATTACAAGGGTATAAAATGTAAATTATGAAATCTAAGGGACTGAATGAGTAATTCTGGATAACTTAAGATTTGAATAAGTTAATTATGATATTTTTACTTTAAACCTCCATCTTTGGTATAATTACACTTCAAACCCTAGAATACGAAAACTTGTCATATTTAACCCTAAACTTTTGTGACTTGCTAAAATACACCCTAAAGCCATAATATGAGTGATTAATGATTTAACCTAAATGAGGATGTGGAAATCTTACTAATTATGGGAACTTTCTAAATTTGGAAACCTGCTAAAAATGGAAAACTACTTAAAATGGAAAGGGTTGTAATTCTTTTCTACCCCTCTAGGTGTGAAGAAGGAGAAGACCTGATTCTGTTCCATCTTATCCATTCCTTGGTTTGTTTTTGCATCTGAAATAAGGTACAGATATTCTGCTCTTCTTGTAAGGAGCCTTCGTTTCTCTTGATTCCTGATTTTGATTTCGTTTAGGATTTCCTAAGCCACTGCTATGTTCCCTTGTTCTGTGAACCTTGCTTTTGTTCCATGTATTGTGAACCCTTGATAGGATTCCCCTGGCTTGAACCTTGATACACTTGATATGAACTATTTGACTTGAACGTTTACTTGAACTCTTGCCTTGAACCTTTGACTTGAACCCTGCTATGTTTCTTTCGATACTTGACATGACATGTTCACCACCTGGTAACCTGAATAATTAAGACCTTGGGTACTTGAAGGTTCATAGGATTTTATAACTACTTTTTAGTTATATATGAAGAGGTTTTGAACATTTCCTTAAAAGACTTTTATTATGAAAACTGTTCTAACGATCATTTTTATTAAAACCATTTAAAAAGGATTTCTTTTAATAAACTATTATGAACCTTCTGGTATTGACCTTCTAGTAATTGACCTTTCTGATATTGACCTCCTGATAATGAACCCCTGCATTTATCTCCTGTCTTGAATCCTGATATGAATCCTGATATGAACCCTGATATGATACCTGACATTTGATACCTGGGACTTGACACCTGATAATCGATACCCGAGACTTGATACTTGACCTTGACCCACAGTTTGAGACTACGAGCCAAAATTTGTTCCCTAGCCATGAAGGTAACTTGGCCGTGTCTGTGATGCACCATTGCATGACTAGTGTGTAGCCCTAGTGATTTGGTTACACCGTCCCCATCCTGATTTTGATATGTGCACACTCCTGTTATTATGGCCAATATGATTTGTTTTGGGGGGCGAATGGATGCATCCTAGACCTGTCCTGTTTGTGATATGTGATATGATATGTGGTGACTGATGATGGGTGCAATCCACGTCTTTCACAACCCTGGGAGCTTGCAACTCCAACCCCTGGAGGTATCCCCTCACCCTGTCCTGGTATGCTGAGGTCACCCCTCCATACACCCTGATATATGATTTGATTTGATGTGATATGTTTGGGCTCGTAGAGGATTTCTGTTTCCCTGATCCTTGTAACCTTATGACTTGACACTTGACCTGACATTTGACCTGACTTGATTTGACTTGGGTTGTGGTGGATTACTGGTTATGTTACCCTATGAATTGATACTGGACTTGACTTGATTCGACTTGGGCTGGTGGTGGGTTACGGTTTACTTTACACCTACCTGTTGTAACCATTTTCTTGATAACCTTGTCCTATTTCCTTTCCTACTCCTGTTACATTTTGAAATGTTTCACTTACTTCATTATCCCGTATTTCTGCTTTGTTATCGTTATATCTGTTCACTGAGCTCTCGTAGCTCAGCCGCATTTCTTTTCCTGTGGTAGGTTTTAGTTTTGAAGCCGGGTATGAGTGAAGGGACTTTTGGACTTAGAAGACCGTATTAGCTTTTGAAGATGACTAGAAGATCCTTTATTTAGTCTTAGAGACTTTGTATTGTAACCTTGTAGTTTCATATTTCCTTTGTAACCTTTGGAATTTATTGTATTATTTAGTCATATGCTTGTGAATACTTTGATACGTCACCATAGTGTAATACTTCTACCCTTATCGGGTTGGGGTGTTACAGACTACCCTTTCAAAAATTGTTTTCCCAGACCCGCCCAGAAAGATGACTGCACAGACACCCAGAAAGTTTGCATTTGGTTACCCCATGAGAACCCTTTATAAAATTCTTTAAAAATTCCAGTAATTCCCTTATATCCTAAATATTCTACCTGTAAAAGGAGACCTCCTAATTCCTCACCGTTAGGAAATTAAATTCAAAAACACAAGCTGAATTTCCAGACTCCTAAACTCAGGATTGACATCTAATGTTATAAAAATCAAAAAGTCATCTTCCCGACGTCCAAAAATTATGAAATTTTATATACAGATAGTAAACAACCTGAGCTTAGTTTTAGGTTCAAAAATCTTGCAAAAACACGTTGTCATCAACAATTTATACATCCATCAATCCGACCCAATTTCTGGACAACATCACAAACAAAATTCTAACCCTAAACAACGCAAGATAAAACCTCTAACACATCCCTAATTATGTTTTAATGATCAAACATACTTAATTACTAAGATTTTAATAAACCCTAATCCATCATGTGAGTTACATAATTAATCATAAGGAATGATGAGAAAAGATCGTTTACCCTTACTATGCTTCGAAAATTAGACTCGATTCTTGGTTTCTTGAATGTTTAGGCAAATAGCAATGGAGTCTAGGGTTTTCTCCTTCCCTCTTCATTTTTTTTCTAGAGATCGAAATATGGGAGGGACAATATTTTTTATATATTTTTTTAATGTGGTTTGGATCAATTATAGTTGGGCTTGGATTTGATAAGTAACAAAATTAGCCCAAAACCTTATATATATTTAAAACAATTGGCCCAATGTTATATTTACATTACTATTTATTTATTTAACTTATGGTATAATTAAAGTAGATAATTAAAATGTTAATCCGAATTCTAGGGCGTTATAAAAACGCACTTAATCGAGTCTAGAGCCATGAGATTCATCAAAAGATCTCTTAGGATACACTTTCCATAATCTACACTTGTGTTCGCCAAAAAGGACACAAATTTGTATAAGAGTCTCTTATGAGATCTTCGGATCTTGCTACTTTCATCATGGTGGTAGTTACTATGTTTCAAACGGTCTACAATCGTAGAGTGATACTTCGGTATACTTCAGCGACTTACCTGAATTGTTGGTGTACTTCGGTGCACCTGTGTAAGCCTTCTTGAGGGTATCCAATTCAGGAACAGCCTTTGTAAGGATTAGATAGAGTTTTCAAAATATGTTGTTAATTTGTGACAAATGGTAATTTTCACACTTTAAGCTGAAAATAAATATTTATTTATTATTTTTAAGCCGAGCATTTCTATGCGCAATTGCATGTTTCTGAGCATTTCTGAGCATTTTTGAGAGCTGTCCCGCATACTGTAGCTTACAGTCACCGCTGAAAAAGTTTATTTTTGTCAATAAACGTAAATTATTCTATTTCTGATACTTACTGACAAGTTTCGTAATTTACTGAGAGCTTTCTCGTATTTACTGAAAAGCAACCCCACACGCGTACCGACAGCACAATATATATGGTAGCAGTCAAATAAATGCATTTTTGAGAAAATGATAATATTTTATTATTATTCTGACAAAAACATCAATAAAAACTTTATTTTGCGTATACGTGTCCAAAAACGTCCAAAAACTTTTATTATTATGTCTTCTTATGTGACATAATAGGTTTTGTTTGTTACTTAAACTATAACACACACTTAATCACACACTCATTTTTCTCATCCAACATTTCATCTCTTCCATTTTCTTCTCAAGGCACACGATTAGATCTACAAAAATTCTTTGAAGTTATAACAAATCAAGGTGTACTTTCAAGTGTTTTGGGTTAATCGGAACATATTTTGGGTGACTTGGAAGCAATTCGAGTCTTTTCTTGGTCTCCGTAGCCACGTACAAACACACCCTTTGTAAGAAAACTTCAAAACTTGTTTAATCTTGTATCTTTCATGTTCTTTTGATGTTTAAAAATGTTACCAAGTGCTTATTGTGTATATTTTGCTTATTTGAAAAAGCTAGGGTTTGATATACAGATTTCATATACATGACTTTCTTGAAAGATTCATACAAATTATGTCATTTCTTGCTTGTGTGATAAATCTTGTTACATGTTATGCTGGTTTGATAGTACAAATGTGATTAGTGCTAATTACGCGAGTTTAAGACGAAATATACACTGCTATGTATTAATATATATAATATATATATATATATATATATATATATATATATATATCTGCTAAGTTTTAAAATAAATAATTATTGGGGTTTTGAAAAACATAAAGTTTTGGCTCTAGTGGAGAAATGATGAAATTTATGCTTATTAGTTTATTTTAGTTAGCTTATTGAAATAAGCACTAGTTTATTGGTTTCAACTAATTTATTTTGGGCTAAACTTGGTCTCGACACACATGGGCCGAGCCCATCAAACTTTCGGCCTACTTGGACTTTTTGGACCGAATTGCTTATTTAAAGTGCTTATTAGCTCATTTAATATTTAACGTAAAATATAACGTAAATAAAAAGGGTTAATTAGTTTTCGGACTAAAAATTGACTAATAGACCCATTATGGCCTATTCGGCCCAATGAACATTTCGGGAGACAAAAATGAGTTTTGGAACATTTTTCGACTCACTATAATTATTTTTGTGAAATAGAACGTTATAAATCGATTAAAACCATTTTGGACTCGTTTTGAAACTTTAATCCCAATAAGACAAATAAAAGGATTTTCGGCCCAATTTTATGAATGTTGACTTTTTTTTGACTTTTGAAAGTATTTTGACTAAACGTTGAATTTTGTATAAAAAACTATAAATACGAAGTAATCGTAACGATAAATATAGTTATGACGATAAATATACATTTTGGACTAGTTTTGCAAATATAGTTAACGAAATGGATTATTTGTGGAAATTGCAACACTTGGGAAAAATAGAAAAGTTTGAATAAACGAATGGGTCATGCCTGATTTTTCTAAAATTTCGACATTTAGAATATTTTCGGATGAAAGCCGACTAAAAGACGAAACGGATTATTTTTATTATTAAAAATATTAATTTTTCTAAATTAATATTTTTAGACCTTATAAGACTTATAAATATGTGTTAGATACTTATACATTTATTTAATTTCTCAAAAAAATTAAATACTTATAAATTTCTTTACAATTATCGTTATATTATAAATAATTATAATATTTATAATATAATAATACCCCACTATCACCATTATCATATTAATTATTCAATACCTATTTAATTAATTACAAGCCTTAATTAATTAAATACTTAATTATTAAATATATATATATATATATATATATATATATATATATATATATATATATATATATATATATATATATATATATATATATATATATATATATTACCTACGCATTTTGCGACTACAAGCACTAAGCACGGAAGTTCCGTCGCACGTATTTCACCGTACACTTTCACCATGAGCCATCACCAAAGAGTCTTATACGATACACTATTTTGAAATGTACCTTACCACACAGCAAGCAAGAAATACACGAGCACTGGACACACGTAAATTTTTCAATTGAGTTAAAACATTTAAAACGCGAATATTTCGCTAAGACTTACCATATTGATCTAGGTCGCGTGTCGGAGTGGTTGCACTGTGTTGTTGTTGATTAGCGGATTGCTATAGTTATTAAGGTGAGTTTATAGCCCCATTTTTATACGTATTGCTTTTATAAACCTTAGGGTGAGAAACATGCAAAACTGTTTTCATGGACCAAAATAAACTTTGTTTTTATACACACTTGTATGCTGATAACCTAAGTTTGCTGATTCTCATTGCGCCCACTATCATCAACCGTCAATTCCTGCTGGGAAGCGCGTATGATATAAATAGATCTATTGGGGGCGACTCCCCCGTTCGGTTGGCCCGGCATGGTCAACACGAACGTATACCATGTCGAAATTTGCCGAGTGTCTGGGGATTAACACTCGCGGGAACCCTTTATTTGCTATGCCAGCTTGGCATATTATTTTTCTAGTTTCGGTTGGATGAGCTCAGTGTTTGCATACCGAATTAGTGTGATTGCTGAAGTATTTGCTATGGTCCATATGTGCTTATTTACTTTAAACCTATGAACTCACCAGCGTTAGCTGACTTTTAGCATGTTTTCTCAGGTATTTGAGAATGTGTTTACTGAAGGCAGGGCATGGAAATGGTCATAAGTTTGTTGGAAATATTTTTGCTTATGCGTTGAACTCTGAATTTGGGTCCGCTTTGTTAAATGGGCTTCATTTTATTTAAATTGAACTTGAAGTATGACAATTTAACTTTGGAAATATAAACTATTTTAAAACGGATTTTTAATCTGTTCTCTATATCGTTGTGTTGTGATTATTGATTTAGTAGCACCCAGATATGTATGCTTACGCAAATCTTGATTTTGGGGGTGTTACAGATTGGTATTCAAATCCTAGGTTATAGAGAACTAGGTTTATAAAAACCCTAAACTATAACCAGTTTATGAAAAGCGTTTCCTTATGACCGCCAGATGCCTGTCTGCCTAGCTTGCAATGATTTGATCGCTATTTACCTTATATGAATAAGTGTTATACTATGTTGTTGGAGTATTTTACTTAAAATATATGATATAAGTATTTTTTATATACTTACACATGCCGCACTGTATTTGTGACAGACTATGTTTCTCCCTTCCGATGCACATGATGAGGTACTTGCTGCTGGTCACACTTCCCCGTTGCGACGACCAGTTCCATTTCCGGATGACCCGTTGATGGAGGTTGTCAGAGCAGCAACTCAGCCACACATTCCTGCTCAGCATACACACACCACTCTAGTATCTACCTCACCATACCTACCCTGCTATGCCACAGCTCACCGTTCATCTCCAACTCAGCTTTACACTCTCACCCAACATTCTCAGATTACCCCACCCACCAGACGTCGGGTTTCTTATAGGAGAGTGCATGGACGTCGCATCCAGCTATCATCTGTGCTATCCTTACCACTCAGGAGGACCCGTTATGGTTACCCGGGTACGCCTACTTCATCACCATCTCAGTCACCTAAGTCATCTCCAGATCATTCCCCTCCCCGTCAGAGATTACGGAGGTCTATTGAGTCTTACCCTGATGAGGATGAGGATCCAGTGGAGGATCCAGAGCAGGTTCAGGTAGAGCCCACACCAGCAGTGACAGAACCCGTTGATCACGCTCCTGTTTGTGCGGGTGTTGACAGAGACAGAGAGGCACCGAGGGATCCAGATCATGTGATGATGCCACGGGATGGCAAGGGCATCATGGAGGATGTACAAGGGGGTATTTGAGGTAGGGCAGAGCTCTAGGGCTGCCCAGATATAGGATTTGAGTGATAGCCAGTGGATTGATATTAATTGTGATACCAGCGCGGGTGTGCGTGCAGCTAGTCCGGAGTACACTCCATCATCTCCTTTGTTTGTGCCACCTCTATCTCCAATACCTTCTCCGCTTCCATAACCAGTGGTTTCTCCGCTTCTACTAGCCTCACCAGCCGAGCTCGAGTAACCCACTGTCATGGAGCAGGTATGGATTCAGCTGTTGAACCATGCCAGTTTACTTGATGTGCACTCAGATCAGATTGAGAGGTTAAAGCAGCCTGACCGCATTTAGAGTATTGAGAGGAGGATTGGGACAGTTGAGAGGGCTGCTTGTGTGTTGTTTGAGGAGATGTAGTCTGATAGATGTGTGATGATTGGCCTAAGAGCTAGATTAGATGCATTGGAGAGGTTACACGGTAGTAAGCTTAGGCATTTAGACTTTATGGCTATTGGTTTGGGCAGAGGCCAGACCAGGATTCAGGGGATGTTTAGGAGAGCTCGAGGTACTGATCGCGCTCAGTGGCAGAGGATCATGACTGCTGAGTATACGATCAGTGCTGTGATGAGAGAGACCAGGAGCTGAGACACCGTGTGGATCAGTTAGAGGCTACTATTGGAGGGATGACTGTTGCATTCGAGCAGTTACGCATTGAGCGTGACCGAGTCTAGATTAGTTTCAGTAGATGATGTATTCCATTAGACTGATGAGTTATCACTTAATAGTCCATCACTAACTATTAGCCTTGCTTGTAATTTTATGAACTTCTATTCCATTTATATATATATATATATATATATATATATTATGTATATATATATATATATATATATATATATATATATATATATATATATATATATATATATATATATATATATATAAAACAAGCTTGGTTTTTCTATTCGATTGTTCGTTTCCTCTATGGTTGACTTTATTCTTGCATTCTGTTTGTGATATCCATATATTCATATGACACCTTGTTGGGAATAAAATGATCAAAGTCAAAGAGCCTGCCAAGTCGATGAAGAGCCTGCTAGTTGATTTTGTTATGTACGAAGATGTTCTACCAGTACCTTCTGGGTAGAAGGTACTGCTAGCTAATGAAGAGCCTGCCAAGCTTATGTCAAGTCGATTAGATATTTTGTAATAGATATTTAGTTGAATTATTAGTCTTTGTACATTGTTATACGTTATGTAGAAGTAGAATAGTCTTCTGTGGTGACAGAAGAATATATCAGAGTGTACATGGGTAGTTGTATTTAATTGTAGGCGCCAATATAGTCAAAGTATAGTATTATATTCATCTACTTGACAACATGTAATAAGATATCCTTATCTTATAAAAGGATATCTTAGTCACTTCTTCATGCATGCATCTTTCACAACTAATAACCAAAAACCAAACTATCTCTCAAGTAACTTAGTTACTTCGAATCACAAATCCTTTTACAATCTTAGATTCAAGATTACTTTGTAATCCCGGTGATATTTAGATCATCCGTATTATTTCATCAATAATATTGAATCGTTTTGTGTTAACCAAAGTTGTGTTATTTGTTCATTGCATTCACACGTTTACTTAAACTCACCACCTTGTGTTCTTTTAAAGTGTGTTGTAGTAGATTCCGCATGCTAAACACATTCAATACATAAATATCTCTCAAACACATTACTAAGATTCATATCCCAAGTGTTTGAACTTCGAACAACAAACGTTCCACAAGTGGTATCAGAGCAAGGCTTGATATTTACTAATTTAAAAGAAAAATGGATGTTGAACATATTCAAACAAATGTTGCAGCTAAACTTCCATTACTCAAGCAAAACGAGTTTGAAATGTGGAGACTAAGGGTTGAACAATACTTTCAAGTGCAGGACTATGCACTTTGGGAGATCATTGAACAAGGCAATTCATTTAAACCCCAAATCACCACTACAACAGTAAATGATGCTCTTGTAACAAGAATACAAGATCAACCATCAAATGCAGATGAAAAAGTTCAGAAGAGGAATGATCTAAAGGCAAGGAGTATGTTACTGATGACTATTCCAAATGATCAACTTCTGATCTTCAACAAATACAAAGATGCCAAAACCCTTTTTGAAGCAATTGTGGCTAGTTTTGGTGGTAATGATGCTACCAAGAAAACACAGAAAACCCTTCTCAAACAACAATTTGAGAACTTCACAGCCACAACCAATGAGTCTTTGGACAGTATGTTCAATAGACTTCAGAAGCTTGCAAGTCAGTTAGCCATCCATGAAGTGATGATAACTCAAGAAGACCTAAACTCTAAATTTCTTAGAAGTTTACCTTCAGAATGGTCTATGCATGTCATTGTATGGAAGAACAAGTCAGATACTGACCAGATGAGTCTCAATGATCTCTACAACAATTTCAAAATAGTAGAGCATGAAGTAAAGAAGACTACTGGGTCAAGTTCTGGAAATATGGCTTTTGTTTCATCCCCAAGCATCTCAAAGGTTGATAATGAAGAACAAGGTAGCAGAGAAGAAGGTACTGCTAATACAACCTTTGGTACTGCTAGTACTTCTGGTAGTACCAAATCCATATTAGATGAAACAATTGGGTGTGCTTTTCTTACATCTCAGCACAATGGGTCCGTATTATCATTTGAAGACCTTCAAGAGATTCATCCTGATGATCTTGAAGAAATGGACATAAAGTGGCAACTTTCACTTTTAAGCATTAGAGCCAAGAAGTTGCTGATGAGGACTGGCAAGAAGATTCTGATAGATGGAAATGAGCCTGCTGGCTATGATAAGTCAAAGGTGGAGTGTTACAACTGCCACATGAAAGGTCACTACTCTAGAGAGTGTAGAAGACCTAAGAAGCAGGATGACAAGGGTAGAGGGTTTGACAACAGGAATAAAGGAAGCTTTGAGAAGAAAGGAAGCTTTGAAAGCAAGAGTAAGGTTGTTGAAGTTGCAGAGCCAAAAGCAATGGTTGCTATTGATGGCATGGGTTTTGATTGGAGTTTCATGGGTGAAGATGAGTCAACTTCTGATGAACTGGCTTTGATGGCATTCTCCACCCCTGAGGTACAAACTATCAAATGCTCTAATAATTGTGAATCTCTTAAAGAATTAGAAATCATAAGTAAAGCTTATGATACAGAAGTATTAGAACACAGAAAAACCCAACAAACCTTATTTAACCATCAGTGTGGTCTGGCCAAACTGGAAAAAACAACTCATTCACTATAGAGAAAATGAACTCACCTTTACTGATACAAAAAATGCTCTTAATAGACAAATATTTTTGAAAGATTCAGAAATAGAAATGGTAAGGACTGAGTGCACTAAAGTGACTTTGGCTAGAGATAATATTCAACTGACTGTTACTAAATTGAAAAATGCTTCTGAGTGTACTAAGAGCATAGTAGAGAATCAGTTGAATAAGAGAATTAAATCAGGGATAGGATACAATAAATGTCCACCTCCTTATAGAGGAATTCCTTGTCCTCAAGGTAGTGACCTTGCTGCATCAGGTTTACATGAATTTGTTAACAAACCATTAGCTAAACCTGTAGTGATAAGTGAACCTTCTGAGAGTGCTAAGAATGTCTCACTCTCCAAGGTGCTCACTGATAAGAGACCAGATGTCCTAATTATTGAGGATTGGGTATCTGATGATGATGAAGATGAGTCTATTCCTATCAAAGGAATCAAAGTAGGACCAACCAGTCCTAAGAAAGTAGAAGTTAAAGCTAAGGCCAAAACTGTTTTGAAGACAGTTGAAAGTTGTAAAAATTGTAATAACAAACCTAGGGGAAGCCAAAGAAATTGGAACAACCTAAAGTCACAACAACTAGGTGATGACTTTGTTATGTTTAATAAAGCTTGTTATTATTGTGATAGCTTTAATCATCTTCATGCTTACTGTAATAAATGGGTTTCTGGTAGTAAATCAAAGTCTAAAGCAAATATTACTCACCCCAGAAAAAGTTTTGTTAAGTCTAACACTACAAAAGATAATCATACTGTTAGACAACATAAGCCTGTTATTACAAAACCAACTGAAAAGGGTACAAGAAACACTTTCAAAAGTGTACCAAAAGTTGAGAATAGTCCTATTCAAAAGATAAATGTGGTCAAAACAAAAGTTTGTAGTCCAAAAACCAAAGGTCCTGCTAGACCAAAAGGTCCTGCTAGACCACATGGTACTGCCAAAATTGGTATTGCCAAAATTGGTACTGATAGACCAAAGACCACACAATGGATTAGAAGGGAAAGTGCTGTTAAGTCCTCAGCATGTTGGATTTGGAAACCAATCCAATCAAAAGGTGCATCAACAATCCTGAAAAGGTTTGACTTCATTGATGCAAGAGGCAAACCCAAGTCTGTCATGGCTTGGGTACCCCAAGGAAACTAATGTGTTTATTCATGTGCAGGAACATTCAACTGATATTGAAGATCAAGGATATGTTGATAGTGGGTGTTCAAGGCACATGACAGGCAACATGTCATTCCTCTCAGATTTCAAAACATTTGATGGAGGATATGTTACCTTTGGGGGAGGAATAAAAGGAAAGATCACTGGTAAAGGTACTATCAAAACCAGTAAAATAGATTTTGAAAATGTGTATTTTGTGAAAGAACTTCAGTTTAATCTTCTTAGTGTCTCACAAATGTGTGACAAAAAGAACAATGTTCTATTTACTGACAATGGATGTATGGTTCTTTCTTCTGATTTTAAGATGCCGGATGAGAGTCAGATCCTTCTTAAAATTCCAAAAAGGAACAATATGTATGTTGTCAATTTAAAGAACATTGATCCCAAGGAAGGTTTAACTTGTTTGGTAGCAAAAGCCTCATTGGATGAATCTATGATTTGGCATAGAAGGCTTGGTCATGTAAACTTTAAAACAATCAACACTATTGCAAAATATGATTTAGTAAGAGGTTTACCCAAAAAGATTTTCCAAAACGACCAAACTTGTGTTGACTGTCTAAAAGGCAAACAACATAGAGCTTCTTGTAAGCCCAAGACCCAAAACTCTATTACTCAGGCTTTACATATGCTTCATATGGATCTCTTTGGTCCTACTAATGTGTGCAGCTTGAATGGAAAGAAATATTGTCTGGTTGTTACTGATGACTATAGCAGATTTTCATGGGTTTTCTTCTTAAGATCTAAACATGAAACTAGTGAGATACTTAAAACCTATATCACTGAGGTAGAAAACCAATCTGATAAGAAAGTCAAAATCATCAGGTGTGACAATGGGACAGAGTTCAAGAATAGAGTTATGGATGACTTTTGCAAGGAAAAAGGCATAAAAAGAGAGTTTAGTGTAGCTAGAACACCTCAGCAAAATGGAGTAGTAGAAAGAAAGAATAGAACACTTATAGAGGCTGCTAGAACTATGTTAGTAGACTCTAAGTTGCCTATTTCATTTTGGGCTGAAGCAGTTGGTACTGCTTGTTATGTACAAAACAGGGTTCTTGTGACAAAACCACATAGAAAAACACCTTATGAACTTTTCTTTGGTAGAAAACCATCTTTAAGTTTTATGAGACCTTTTGGTTGTCATGTCACTATTCTCAATACCAAAGATCATTTAGGCAAATTTGATGGAAAAGCAGATGTTGGCTTTTTGATAGGGTATTCCTTGCAGAGTAAGGCCTATAGAGTGTTTAACACTTGCACTAGGCTAGTAGAAGAAAATCTTCACATAGAGTTTCAAGAGAAACTAGCAAATGTGAAAGGAGTTGGACCAGATTGGATGTTTGATGTTGATAGGCTTTCAGAATCTATGAATTATGTGCCTGTTACAGGTACAAATGCTAATGAAAATGCAGGTTCTGAAGACAATGTTGAAAATCCTAAAAATCAAGATTACATCTGGATGCCAATTTGGAAAAGTATGGATCTATCTTCAAGTGAAGAAGGACCTTCAGACACAACAAATGAAGGCAATGAAGAAGATCAAGGAACTCAGAATCAAGAGAATCAAGAAAGTGGTGCAAATGACAATGGTACTGCCAGTTCTTCAGATGGTCCTGCTAGTACAAGTATTGGTACTGCTGAGCCATTGAATATTCAAATAGATGATTCTTTTCAAGAAGAAGTTGGGATTAGCAATCTTCCAACTACATATGAAGTTCCTAAAACACCAAACACTAGACTTCTCAAAGATCACTCAACTGATGATGTGATTGGAAGCATAACTTCTGGTGTTAGAACAAGATCTCAAGTTGGTTTATCTCAAGTCTTATCTTCAGATGAAGAAGGGTTTATCTCCTCTATTTATGAAGAAAAGAATAATGATAATTCCAATATATGCCTGTTTTCATGTTTTCTATCTCAGGCTGAACCCAAAAATATAAACAAAGCTTTAGATGATGCAAGTTGGGTGGAAGCTATGCAAGAAGAGCTTCTCCAATTCAAGATTCAGAAGGTTTGGATATTGGTTGATTTGCCAGGAGGTCATAGGGCAATTGGAACCAAATGGGTGTTCAGAAACAAGAAGGATGAAAGGGGTATAGTGATCAGGAACAAGGCTAGATTGGTAGCACAAGGATATACTCAAGAGGAAGGGGTAGATTATGAAGAAGTGTTTGCTCCAGTTGCAAGACTTGAAGCAATTAGGCTTTTCTTAGCCTATGCTTCATTCATAGGCTTCACTGTCTATCAAATGGATGTTAAGAGTGCATTTTTGTATGGTGAAATTGAAGAACCAGTATATGTATCTCAACCTCCAGGCTTCATTGATGCTGAGTATCCAGATAAAGTTTACAAGGTTACCAAGGCTTTGTATGGCCTACACCAAGCTCCAAGGGCATGGTATGAAACATTGGCTTGTTTCCTACTAAAAAGTGGATTCCAAAGAGGCAGGATCGATCCAACTTTGTTTATCAAAAGAACAAAGAAAGACATCTTGCTAGTGCAGATTTATGTTGATGACATAATCTTTGGATCAACAAACCAAGACTTGTGTGTAGAATTTGAAAAAACTTATGCACAGTAAGTTTGAGATGAGTTCCATGGGGGAACTTACTTTCTTTTTGGGTCTCCAAGTGAAACAATCAAAAGAAGGCATATTTATCAGCCAAGATAAGTATGTAGCAGAGATCCTAAGGAAATTCAATTTTGCTGATTCTAAGGTTGCAAGTACACCAATGGATCCAGACAAAGGGCTACTCAAGGATGCTGAAGGAGAAGATATGGATTTGCACAATTATAGGTCAATGATTGGGTCCTTGATGTATCTTACATCATCAAGACCTGATATCATGTTCTCAGTATGTGTGTGTGCAAGGTTTCAAATACATCCCAAGATCTCTCATCTCACAGCAGTCAAAAGAATCTTTAGATATCTTAAGGGTCAACCTAGGTTGGGTCTTTGGTATCCAAGGGAATCATCTTTTGAATTGGTGGCTTATTCGGATAGTGACTATGCTGGTGCAACACTAGACAGAAAATCCACAACTGGTGGATGTCAATTTCTTGGTTGCAGACTAATCTCTTGGCAATGCAAGAAACAAACAATGGTGGCCAGTTCTACAACTGAAGCAGAATATGTTGCTGGTGCAAGTTGTTGTGGGCAAGTTCTTTGGATCCAAAATCAATTGCTTGACTATGGGTACAATTTTCTTAACACCATTATTTATATTGACAATAGCAGTACTATTTGTATCATTAAAAACCCAGTTCAACACTCAAAAACAAAACATATTGAAATCAGACACCATTTCATAAGGGATTGCAATGAGAAGAGGTTAATTCAAGTAGTTAAAATTGATTCTGAAAAGAATTATGCAGACCTTCTCACCAAAGCTTTTGATTTAGGTAGATTCAAATATCTTGTAGGAGGTATTGGAATGATAAATCTTTGAAAAACATGTGTTTTTGTTCATAAAATTAACTGGTATTGACTTTTAAACATGGTACTGCTAGTTAGTCAAAAGGTCCTGTTAGTTCATAATTGGTCCTGCTGATACAAAATTGCTATGTTTTGTTCATTTAAAGGCTTGAATGTTTAAAATGCTATAGATCAAGTGCTTTGCACTTTGTTCTTTTGGTTTGCAACTAACACATTTCAGGTTGATAACAAAACAAGAGTTCTTCCAAACAGAAAGGAGCAACAAAAGTTATATTCATTTCAGGAGAGATAACAATCTCAGGGGAGGAATTGATAGCCAAGAATGGAAGAAACACCAATTAATGAAAGGAAAGACAAGAGCATACAAGATGATGCAGAGTTGAAAAAGATAGAGTTAGATCACATATCTAGAAGGGATGAAGCATTTCTCAAAGGAGAAAGTTCTATCTAGATCAAACTAAGAAAGGTTTCAACTCAAAGGCATGACATTAGATGATTTCACTTGTTGAACCAATCATCCAAGATACACAGCATCATTGCCTTTCTAAATTTCCTCCATCCAAGGAAATTGCACCATCTTTGGGCCATCCTGGCTTTTGGTATTCAGCTCACCAAGTTTTCACAAACTTAAGAGTTGACTAGTCCATAAGCAAACGGCTTTTGGTAAAGACAAATCAAATCCGTTGATGGTTGATAGTTTACCAAAAACTATATGGTTGTTAACTAACCATACTTAATTGTAAATAGTTAGCTAGTCCTTAAGCAAACGGCTTTCGGTAAAGACAACTCAAATCCGTTGATAGCTGGTAGTTTGCTAAAAACTATAAGGGATTTTTATAAAACTTTCAAAGGTACTGGTAGTACAAAAATGGTACTGCTAGAGTACAAAGGTACTGCTAGATAGCCGTTGAGCCTGTCAGAAAAAGTTTTAACCGTTGGGCCTGGTAGTTAAAATTAGCCGTTGGGGTAGTTATGTAAATTACTGATGATTATATTATATTATATTTCACATATAAAAGATCTTTTTAACCGCCTTTTCAATTTCTTTTTATAATCTTTATTATTGTCGGTTAAAAGTAATTCTCTCATATCTTCTTTCATCAGTCATTATCATAATTCACACACACCTTTTATCTTCTACCAGTACTACCAACAAATCCCACCATCATATTCAAAATTTTCATTATGGCTTCCACAATTGATCTAGATTTTGTCCAACGTCACAATCAGTTAGCATTTTTGGAGAAGTCAGAGGATAATGCCTCATTTCATCAAGTAGTGGACTTTTTAAACAACTCTTACATCAGGTTTGCTTTACTAGTCAATCCCACTATTTATGAAAATCAAATTTTACAATTTTGGCAATCTACTAAAATTAAAACTTCTGAAAATGGGGACCAAAGAATAAAAGCCAAAGTGGATGGTAAACATTTGACTCTTACTGAGTCATCCATAAGAAGACATCTTCATTTGGATGATTCTGATGGTATTAGTCAGTTACCAGATACTGAAATTTTTGAAAATTTAACAAGAATGGGGTATCATGCTGAGTCCAACAAACTCACTTTTCTGAAAAAGCATCTTACTCCACAATGGAGATTTTTGATTCACACAATCCTTCACTGTTTGAGCCAGAAGAAAACCTCTTGGGAACAATTTAGTGGCAACATGGCCTCTGCTCTCATTTGCTTAGCAACAAACAGAAAATACAACTTTTCAAAATATATTTTTGAAGGATTAATAAACAATGTGAAAAGTAAAACAAAGTTTTTGATGTATCCAAGATTTATTGGATGCATCATTGGAAAATCACAACATGTGTTGCTTCCCACCAGACTCAGTTTATGAAACACCAAAACTTTCTCACAAAGTATTTTCAAATATGAGAATTGGTTTTAGAGGGGAGGAAGTTCCACTTTTTGATGAAATGGTACCACAACATCCAGAAGAACCCACACCATCTGCTGATACACAATCATCCAGTTCTTCACATGGTTACATTTCACCAACACAACAAACAACACCAATACCATCTCCAGTACCATCTGAAACACCACCACCATCACCACATCATATATCACAAACCCAATCACCTCAGACAATGCAAGAGCTGAAAGATAAGGTGAAGTTCTTAGAGAATGCTCTCAAAAGTCAAAATGAAAGGTTTTCTAAGATCAACATCAAATTGGTCAAAAGGGTCAAGAAATTGGAGGGTGAAGTGAAGAAGTTACAGGGTAAAAAGTCTGCCAAGGTTGTTTTATCTAGTTCTTCACAGTCAGATGCTGATAGGATAGATCTCTCTTCCAAAAAGGGGAGGAAGGATAGGTCTGAAGATGAGGATGAAGAGGAGGAACAGGCTCAATTTGAATTCCATGATGGAACTCAAGTTTATGATGAAGAGCCTGTTGGAGCAGGGCAAGAGCCTGCTAGGGCAGAAGAAGAGTCTGCTAGGAGAGAAAGGCTATTAGCTATGGGGTATAAAGGGTCTGCTGAGAGAGTGTACAAGAGAAAGAGGGTTTTAATTGCTGATGAGCAATCTCCTGCTCCATCACAAGATTCACCTCCAAAGGATAAGGGCAAAGGTATTCTGATTGAAGATGAGCCAAAGTCCAAGAAGTTGAAAAGAACTCAGCAAATTCAGATGGTTTTAGGAGAAGAAGAGGCCAAAAGAGTTCAAGAAGAAGAGCTAAAAGCTAATGAAGCTTCAAGTATGCTTGAATTAATGAAAGAGCAGAAAGATGCTGAAGAAGCTGCTCAAGCTCTTATTGATTCTCAAGCTGCACAAATATTTGATGCACAACTACAATGGATTATCTCTATTGATCCAATTGTAAGAGGTCAAGCCTCTGTGTATGTGGATGATGAGTCTCTCAGTGTAGAAGAGAAGACAACCAAGCTTGAAGAATTCATCACCAAAAAGTATAGAGAAGAAGCCTTAAATGATGTATTTCAGCAGATCATGCAGTATAAGGAGAAAGGGTTTAAATTGCCACATGATCAGAAAGAGCAGATGAAGTTCTTCAAGTTATATCTGAAAAGGTCAGCAAATTGGAAGGATCATCAACTCAAAAGAAAATCATTTGAAGAGTTGCAGCATCTATACATTGAAGCATACAAGAAGAACCACTGCACTCCTCCTGAACACACACAAGAAAGGTCTTCAAAGAAGAAGCAAGATGCTCAGAAGAAAGAAGTAGCAAAATTGGACACAGAGCAAGTAAGTAAAATGTTGATAACTTTACCTACTATCATACATGCTGATCCAATTAGGTCTAGACACCCTATAATTGATTGGGAAATACACCATGATAGATTTGGTAAGTCATGGAAAATATCAAGGGTTGGGGGACAGTCTGCTATCTTCAAGAATTTTGAAAATTTAGTTAGAGCATCTGATAGAGCAGATTTGGAAGAATTGTGGAATCTAGTGCAGATTAGGCTAGCCACAAATTCTAGCAATGATGTTAAGGAACAGGAATTATGGGTTGAATTCAATAGGATGTTTGATCCTGATCCCAAAGATGATTATTGGAAATTTCCATATTATGATCCATCTACAACCTGGGAATTCCTAAGTCATTGCAGTGTTCATCATTTGTACACATCAAGTGGGATTGAACTCTTTATGTTGGCTGAGAAAGAGTATCCACTTAGTTATGAAGTGCTCTCAACTATGATCTCCAAGAGATTAAGGTGTGACAAAGATGATGAAAACTCAGAAATTGTTCAAAGTTTGCTAAGGAGCATATTTGAACAATGTGAAAGAAAAAGGAAGGATAGGAAGTAAAGGTTTTTGGAAGAGTTCTCAAATCCTCAAGGTATGTATTTTATTCATCAGAAACTTGTGTATTTTAATGGAAATAACAAGTTTAGGGGAGGATTGTTGGGAATAAAATGATCAAAGTCAAAGAGCCTGCCAAGTCGATGAAGAGCCTGCTAGTTGATTTTGTTATGTACGAAGATGTTCTACCAGTACCTTCTGGGTAGAAGGTACTGCTAGCTAATGAAGAGCCTGCCAAGCTTATGTCAAGTCGATTAGATATTTTGTAATAGATATTTAGTTGAATTATTAGTCTTTGTACATTGTTATACGTTATGTAGAAGTAGAATAGTCTTCTGTGGTGATAGAAGAATATATCAGAGTGTACATGGGTAGTTGTATTTAATTGTAGGCGCCAATATAGTCAAAGTATAGTATTATATTCATCTACTTGACAACATGTAATAAGATATCCTTATCTTATAAAAGGATATCTTAGTCACTTCTTCATGCATGCATCTTTCACAACTAATAACCAAAAACCAAACTATCTCTCAAGTAACTTAGTTACTTCGAATCACAAATCCTTTAACAATCTTAGATTCAAGATTACTTTGTAATCCCGGTGATATTTAGATCATCCGTATTATTTCATCAATAATATTGAATCGTTTTGTGTTAACCAAAGTTGTGTTATTTGTTCATTGCATTCACACGTTTACTTAAACTCACCACCTTGTGTTCTTTTAAAGTGTGTTGTAGTAGATTCCGCATGCTAAACACATTCAATACATAAATATCTCTCAAACACATTACTAAGATTCATATCCCAAGTGTTTGAACTTCGAACAACAAACGTTCCACACACCTTCCTTCTATAATTGAGATCTCATTTATCATCATCTCCTTGTGATGCAGATAAATGGCACCCAAGCGAAAGTCAACCAGAGTCACACGAGGACGAACTGCTAACACACCTACCCAGCAAGAGCCGCACAGGGCAAGAGCCCCGCAGGGTAGAGTTGCTGAGAACGCCGCCCTAACCAAGACCACGGCAAACTCACCTGTGGTGAACCAATCAACTCTAGATCAACTTGTCAATGATCGTGTGGCCGCCGCTCTCACAGCCGCAAACAACTAAACCACCAACACCGGAACGTCAAGGCTAGTGATCAACAACCGTGGCTACACTTAGTCTAAATTCCAAAAGATTATGGTTGGAGGTTTCGGAGGAACAGAGGGAGCCGTTGGCCTGACTAGGTGGATTGAGAAGCTGGAAACCGTGTTTCGCATCAGTGGTTGTAACAATGACGACATGGTCAAGTATGCATCTTTCACTTTCATGGATGCCGCTTTGACCTGGTGGAACAACTACATGAAATCTGCCAACATGGATGTTGCTTATGCTATGTTGTGGGATGACATTAAGGAGTTTGTGCTGGAAGTATTGCCCATGAAATGAGGTCAAGAAGTTAGAGATAGAATTTTGGAACTTGAAGGTGCAGAATAACAACATGGCTACTTACAACCAGAGATTCCAGGAACTGGCTTTGCTATGTCCTGAAATGGTTCAGACTGAGACGAGGTTGATTGAGAGGTATATCGGAGGATTGCCAAAGTCCATTTGAGGAGATGTGACTACCTCAAGGGCTGCGGATCTCCATGAGACCATGTAAATAGCCAACAAGTTGATGGACCAGGAATTGGAGGATGTCCCAGAAATGAGTGCTGACAACAAGAGAAAGTGGGAAGACCACTCGAAGGGTAGCAACAGCAACTCTCAAAACAAAAGGCAGGAAGTGGCAAAAGCTTATGCAGCAGGTTTAGGTAATAAGAGGGGGTGTGATAGGAATGCACCTCTTTGTAACCGCTGTAAGCTATACTACAAGGGACAACGCACGGTAAAGTGTCACAACTGCCAGAGAGTGGGACGTTTGGCCAAGAATTGTAGGTCAAGACCCCTAGCCACCGCTCAAGCAGCACCACCCAACGACCGTAGGGCAAAAATCACCTGCTTTGGGTGTGGTGAGAAGGGTCATTACCGAAATGAGTGCAATAAACCCAGGAACCAGGGAAATGGTGGTGGTCACGGTAACCAAGGAGCAGTAGTTAAAAATGGGAACCAGGGCAATAGAGGAGGAACCCGTGGAAGAGTTTATGCTGTGGGCAGAAGGGAAGCCCAGGACGACCCGAATGTGGTGACGGGTACGTTTCTTTTAAATAATCGCTATGCATCATTATTATTCGGTATGGGAGCAGATAGAAGTTTTGTGTCGAATGCTTTTAGTTCTTTAATTGATATTGCTCCAACCACCTTAGATAACGTCTTTGACATAGAATTAGTTAACGGGAACTTAGAAAGGGTAGATACTATTATAAGGGGTTGCACTCTAAACTTGTTAAACCACCCATTCACCATTGATCTCATGCCAGTAGATTTGGGTAGTTTTGACATCATCATAGGGATAGATTGGCTATCGAAATATCATGCCGTCATCATCTGTGATGAAAAGATCGCCAGAGTACCTACGGGAATGAGATTCCAATAATAAAGGGAGATCGGAGCGATCGTGCACGTTCGTCAAGATTGAGCATCATCTCGTGTACGAAGGTGCAGAAGTGCATCGAGAAAGGATGCCACCTCTTTTTAGCTCATATTATTGAGAAGAAATAGAAGGAGCCCGGAGAGAAACGATTGGAAGATGTGCCAATCGTGAGGGATTTCCCGGAAGTTTTTCCAGAAGACCTACCTGGACTCCCGCCAGCCAGACAGATCGAATTTCAAATTGATTTATTGCCAGGAGCCGTGCCTGTAGCGCGAGCACCCTATCGTTTAGCACCAACGGATTTACTGGAGTTGTCTGTTCAGTTGGCTGAACTATCAGGGAAAGGTTTTATCAAACCGAGTTCTTCGCCTTAGGGAGCTCTGGTCCTGTTTGTTAAGAAGAAGGATGGATCCTTCAGGATGTGAATTGACTATTGGGAGCTGAATAAGCTAACCATCAAGAATTGATACCCACTCAAGAGAATCGACGACCTATTCGATCAACTACAGGGTTCATCAGTTTATTCGAAGATTGACCTGAGATCAGGTTATCATCAACTCCGAGTCCGGGAAGAGGATATCCCGAAGACTGCATTCAGAACCCGATATGGCCATTACGAATTCTAAGTTATGTCATTCGTGTTGGGTTTTAAAGTTACTACTGCTGATATTGTTAAGACTGCTCAGGAACTACAAAGGAAATACACGAAGTCGTTAATTCTACTGGTTACATAGTTAATGCTGCTTATGGAAGGATAATGCAGCTGCAAGATTAATACTGCTAGAACACTTAGTTATTATTGCTATTACATTGTTAGTGTTGCTAGTGTATTAGAGTCGGTTATTATGTAAAGTATGTTTAGATAAATATAGAAAAGATTTTATAAAGGTTTATCTTGTATAGGAAGTTATTGTAAGCCGACTAGGACTCCTTAGTCTATAAAAGGAGGACCTAGGGCATATACAGATATACGATTCTAGAGAAAATTTCAAGGTTGTAAACCCTAATACTCAAGGAATATTCGTATTATTAATAATATTGAAGTGTTTAGTTTGATATTCATTGTTTACTATTTTGTTCTTCTTAAGATCAAATACAAGATTCCGCATTGTGTTTGATAAACCACAAGTCAGTTTCTATACCTAGTTGTGTTAGATTTATCTAGCATAGCTAAACCCTTACAAGCAAAGGGATTCGATCAAGTATTCAACTGGGATCAAGAAGTGGTATCAGAGCCTACGGGCTCTTGATCGTGGGATTCACAAGGTTTTGTTTGTCAAGGATCGAAGAAAACAAAAAAAATTTGTAACTGGTTCGTATCTTCAAAACTCACTGCAGGGCTGTTTTTGAACGACGATATCTACTTCGTTAACCGTTGGATCTGGCTAAAATTTTTACTGGAGATTATTCATACATCAAAGAAGATTCTCACCTGAGGGATCTTCATTCTGAGCGTTCTTTTGGAAGTTATAGATCGTCGAAGTCTGCTGCAGACAGGTTTTTAAAAAAATTGATTTTTAGGGTTTCTTAGGGTCTTGGTTCTGAATTGGTCGATCAGTAGGTTATTGTTCAAGATGTTTTATTGATACTTCATAGTTTTAAACCCTAACTACATTAAAGTGCTCGATTTTAATGATTAAACTTGAATAATTTTGTTACTGCTGCTGCTGCGATCAGGTATAAAACCCTAAACCTACATGATTTGGATATTTATGGTCATATTGAATGCAGATTTTATGACAAACCCTAGTAGGTACAACTGTTTAGGATGTGGTGGAGCAGGTTTGGTTAATGTTGTTGTGATCGTATTTGGTGTTAAGGTTTCATCTTTACTTTACTGATCATGCTAAGCTGCTACTGTGATATTTTTGCATCAACGAGAAGATGTTTGATTTGAAGATTGATATTGTACGATCAGTTTTAAGGTTCTTGTATTAATATCTGATCATTTTTAGGTTTCGTTTGAATATTATGGATGATGTAGAGTTGTTTACCCCACTTGGGGCTACTAAATATGGTTACTGATCTACATATGCTCTTACACATGAGTTAATACTGCTACTTTGGTTGTTGATATGTTAGTACTGCTTCTTCATATGGATTAGTACAGCTAGTACATTCATGCTCGTTATATTTGAATGCTGCTGCTATTGATCCTAGTTTGTACTGCTATTACTCGACTTAGTACTGCTCTTGATTCGAAGTTTGTACTGCCACAGTTACATAGTACTGCTAGTGACATCACGTTTGTACCGCTACCATATTTGGAACTGTTCGAAAGTTTCTCTTCTTTGTAAGATATGACGAGTTAATAGCTTGACTCGACAAGGAAGGATTTTTGGTCGGTGTACATGCAAGATTTCATTTGTCTACTTGTGCATGGATGATATAGAGATCATAGGTCAGTGGTATTTTAATCTTATTTTCTCATGATAACATGGGTCGGTGATTATTATACAATCATGGGACGTACGATGGTGTTATTATATATGATGGCACATGCATGGCAATTGAACGGTGGTATTCATTATACATTCTACAACATTAGATGGTGCTTTCTTCTTACTACAAGACATCATGGTCGAACAGGATATAATGTGAAGAGAGCATAGGACGGTGGAGAAACAGATGTTAAAGATGTAACATCCAGGAAAGGTGTGTGTGTGTCTAGGTGTCAAGTTCCTACAATGGACGCCTAGGTTTTGTGTTTGTTAGTAGTAGTAGAGATGATGGCGAGAAAAACCTTACACTCAATAATAATGATTAGTTTGTTGATCCGCTGCGTATTGTTCTTATCATTATTATTGTGTAATCCTTAGATGATGTCTAAACAACCTCGAGCTGTAAACGATCTTAACAATTGGTATCAGAGAGTTTTGGGCTACTGCAAAGGTCAAAACTATTGATGAGGAAGTACAGATACATGCCCTTGTGGATGGGCAGAAGGTTATTATTTCTGAGGCTTCTGTTCGAGATGTTCTACATCTTGAAGATGCTGAAGGTATTAACAATCTTCCAAATTCTACAATTTTTGAAACTCTTGAATTGATGGGGTATGAAAAGCAGAGTAATTCTTTAAAATTTTCAAAGGCTGCTTTCTCTCCACAATGGAAATTCTTAATTCACACTATCTTACAGTGTCTTAGTCCAAAGACTACTGGTTTGAATGAGTTTAGTAGCAATATGGCTTCTGCTATTATCTGCTTGGCTCAAAATCAAAGCTTTAATTTTTCTAAATTAATTTTTGATGGTGTGATTAAGGGCTTGGATAGTTCTTCTAATAAACATTACTTATATCCAAGATTTTTACAACTTCTTATGGACAAACAATTTGAAAAGAAAAAGGTTCATAAAAAGGTTTATACTGCTCCCTTTCATACTAAAGGGATTTTTGCTAATATGAAAAGAGAGAGAAAGGATTTTTCAGGCAGAGTTACTCCATTGTTTCAAACAATGTTGGAACTAGGTCCAAATCAGGGTGAAAGCTCATCAATCCTAGCTGATGCTTATCACACACCCACTGTTTTGCCATCCCCATCAACAATACAAAAGACCCAAACCCATAGGATCACACAAAAGGGAACTCAACTACCTCAGGTTGGTGCTAGTATGGTTGCAGATGAGGCTATGCATGAGGAGAGGGGTCACAGATTAGAAAGGGCTGTCACAACTGCTACTAGGTTAGAAGTAGAGCAGGATAGTGATAACATAAGTAAGACCCAATCTAAGGCAACTTCTAATGAAGAAAGTTCCTCCGGAACTCATTCAGGTGAAGGTCCCAGCCAAATGGATAATATGGGGGGTGTAGATGCTCAGACTGGGTCTGAGGCTATGCCTAACTCACCCAATGATGCACCACTCGGGAGAGGTAACACACTCCGAAGTGTTGAGGGTAGTCTTAAACTTATTCATGAAGTGACGGTTACTTGTACAAAATTGTCAAAGGATGTTCTTGGTCTCAAAAAGGAACTTAAGCAGCTCAAAATCTCTCAGGGTACTGAAATCACAAGGTTGAAGCAAAGGATTAGGTATTTTGAAGGACAACAGAGGTCAAGAACACACAAAACAAAAAGGTTGTACAAGGTTGGTACTACTTCCAGGGTAGATTCTTCTGAAGAAGCAAAGAGTTTGGAGAAGGATGTTTCCAAACAGGGGAAGAATACAAGCAAAGCTTCAGGGGAGGAAACTTTGGTAGATACGGATATTGGGGTAGATGTGGAAACTACTGGGGATGATGATGTTAATGATGTAAATGAGTTTGTTGTTGCTGATCAACAAGGTAATGTTGCTGATGATGGTATTGAAAAGATAGCAAAAGTGTTGCTTGATGCTGCTACACTTAATACTGCTGGTGATGGAGTTAATATTGCTAGTCCTGAGGTTAATATTGCTAGTGAAAAAGTTAGTGCTGCTGAGACTGAGGTTAGTACTGCTGCTACTCAAGGTGATGAGGATATGACTATAGCTCAGGTATTAACAAAGTTGAAGAGTACAAGACCAAAGGCAAAAGGAGTTGTGATCAAAGAACCAGTATCAGTATAAAAAATACCATCAATGACCATTTCACCATCAGACAAAGGCAAAGGTTTGTTGGTTGAAGAACCTAAGAAGAAATTCCTATCTCTCAGTCAACAACAACAACAACTTAAGACTGATGAAGAAGTTGCAAGACAAGTGCAAGCTGATATTGATGCTGAAGAAGAAGAGGCAAGAAGAAAGCTAGCTCAAGAGGAAGAACAGGCAAGTCTTGAACTCATTAATTCATGGGATGATATTCAGGCCAAATGTGAAGCAGACCATATGTTAGCCCAGAAGATGTGGGATGATGAGCAAGAAGTGTTATCAATGGAAGAAAAGGCAAAGCTCTTTATGGAATTATTGGCTCAAAAGAAGAAGTTCTTTGCACAGAAAACAGCTGAAGAAAAGAGAAACAGACCATCTACTCTAGCACAGCAAAGGAATATTATGCAGACCTATCTGAGAAATATTGGAGGATGGAAACAAACTCAGTTCAAGGGGATGAGCTTTGACAGAATTAAAGAAGAGTTTGACATAGTTTTCAGAAGGGTTAATACTTTTATTGCTATGAATGATGAAGAGTTGGTGAGGAGGTCTAAGAGGTCTGGAGAAGAGTTAGTAGCTGATAGCAGTAAGAAGTAGAAATTAGATGAGCAAACAGAGCAGCCACAAGAGCAGGCAGGGCAGGTTCAAGAAAGTGTGGAAAAAGAAGCAGCTGATCTACAACAAATGGTTAGAATTGAAAACACTGATGAAACATTTGTAGATGCTGTTCCTTTGCAAACCAAGGTTCCTATTATTGATTGGCAAAATGGTTATAGAGGAGAAGCTCCATGGTGGAAGATAATCAGAGCTGATGGAACATCTCAAAGGTTTGTAACATTTCCTCAAATGCTCAGAAATTTTGATAGAGAAGATTTAGAGACCTTATGGGCTTTAATCAAGAAAAAGTATGGAGATTCAAGGCCAGAAAATGTTTTGGATACAGTTCTTTGGGGAGATTTGAAAATTATGTTTGAAGTTCATGGTGAAGATAGAGTTTGGAAAGAGCAATACAAAAGTACCAAAGTACTCTTTGGAAGCTGTATCAAACATGTGGAGTTCATAATGTAATGCTGAGGGGAGGACTTCAAATTTACATGCTAGTATAGAAAGAATATCCTCTGGCAAAGAGTACACTTGATATGATGCTTAATGGAGCGGTTAAACTTCAAACTGAAAAATGGAGTGAAATGGTATATCAGCTTCTCAAGAAAATGGAGAAACAATTTTATGGGGCTGATTACAAGAAGATGAGAAAGTTAGTGTTTGGAAACATCCACCTGGTGAAGGTTCAAGCTTAGATTGAAACTTGATGATTTTGGAAGAAAATATCAAGTTTAGGGGAGGATTGTTAGGTGACCGGATCTAAACACACGAATTATGTTGGAGATACTTTGAGTATATACTTAGTAGCACGCAGAATTTACTACCAAGTACTTAGAAGATTTAGTGTTTGGTGATTTATGTGATTGTATGAATGTAACAGTAAGAATGATAACACACAGTTTAACCAAATGATTATAGCTTCAATATATTACGAGTGATCTTGGAATATCACAAGAATTACAATGAAATCGTAAAGCTCTATCAATAATGCATGTATGTAAAACTTAACCTAGAATCTCCTTTTATATGACAAGGAGTCTTTTACAAGTAAACTATCTACCGTATAACTCTAACTTAATAAGATATACATTACATCTTTTTCATATATATCTTCACACGGCATTCATCTTTATCTTATAAATAGTACTAACTCTTGTTCCAATAGTACTAACTGGCTTAGTACTGATAGTATATTCTTGAACGATCTTCAGCAGTACTAATTTATGTATGAGCAGTACCAACTGTTAGTTTAATTCCCAACAATCCTCCCCTAAACTTATGATTTCTGTGTAAATCAGTAAGTTTTTCGAATTAAACTCCAATGTTGATGATGGGGTGGATTCTTTCAAACACTTATCTTTAATATTGAATCACTTTGGGAATTTTCAAGCATATTAAGCTTTTGAAGTAACCATAATAGTAAGTACTCCAATATAAACTTCAATCTTTTCTTCATCTTGAATTGATTTCCTCCCCTGAGTTACATAATCATCTGTAACAGCAACTGAACAAATTTTGAACAAACTTGAATTCCTCCCCTGTTTGGAAGAATCTTCACCATCTAGAACATATGACTTTTAAGCTCAGCTTCCATTATGACAATTTGTACAAGTTACCATCAATTCAGTTGTTTAGTGTCAAACTGCTCTCAACACTTCCAGATGTATGACCTTCTGAGAGAGGTGAATCATAGAGCATAAACTCAGTATGAAACCAAGTTTGAACCATCCGTACAAACTAGTTGAAACTAGCAGTACAAACTGTTAAGCAAAATTTTTCAGAGATTAGGATAAACTCAATGTGGAAATGAAAATATTTTTGTCCACTTATAGTTTTGAGCAAACTATCAGCTATCAACGGATTTGATATGTCTTTACCAATAACCGTTTGCTTTGGACTAGTCAACTCTTTACACTTAGATATGGTGAGTTGATGACCATCCAGTTTTTGGTAAACTGTCAACCATGAACGGATTTTATTAGTCTTTACCAGAAACCGTTTGATCTGGACTAGTTGGTTCATATGTGGATTAGAGATGGTGAACCAATTACCATTTGTTGTGTGACAAGGTTTCACACCTGACATTGCAAACGACCATACTTTCCAAAGCATAATCCATATTAAAAAGCGTTCTTAACCTGAAATGTTAGTCCAAAACCAAAGAAAACACAATACACAATATTTTCTTTTAACAGTTATCACAAATTACTAACAAATTTACATAAGCAGTACCTAAAAATTACCAAGCAGTACAAACTATACAAATAGCACAACTAGCAGTACAAAAACAAAAACACTTAGACATTAATTTTTTGAAGGATTAAGCATTCCAATACCTGTTACCAAGTACTGAAACCTTCCTACATCAAAACCTTTTGTTAATAAATCAGCAAAGTTGTCATCAGTATGTATTTTAACAACTTTTACTAACCTCTTTTCAACACAGTCTCTGATAAAATGATGTCTAATTTCAATGTGTTTAGTTTTTGAATGTTGAACTGGATTTTTAATAATACACAATGTACTGCTATTGTCTATGTGTATAATTGTGTTTAAGAAATTGTACCCATAATCAAGCATCTGATTTTGAAATCCAAAGAACTTGAGCACAATAACTTGCTGCAGCCACATATTCAGCCTCAGTAGTAGAAGTGGCCACCATAGTCTGCTTCTTACACTGCCAAGAGATCAATCTACAACCCAAGAATTGACAACCACCTGTTGTAGATATTCTATCCATGCTAGCACCAGCATAATCAGAGTCTGAGAATGCCACTAGATCAAATGCAGACTCTTTAGGATACCATAGACCTAAGTTAGGTTGACCTTTAAGGTATCTAAAGATTCTCTTAACAGCTGTTAGATGAGACACCTTAGGATTGACTTGGAATCTTGCACAAGCACAAACTGCAAACATAATGTCAGGCCTGGATGATGTGAGATACATCAAAGACCCAATCATAGATCTATACATGTGCACATCCACATCTTCACCACTGTGATCTTTCAATAACAAATGTGTCTCCTTATCAATAGGTGTGCTAACAACCTTGGCATCTGTGAACTGAAATTTTCTCAAAATTTCACCAACATATTTATCTTGAGAGATAAATATTCCATCTGGCTTCTGCTGTACTTGAAGTCCAAGAAAGAAAGTAAGCTCACCCATAGAGTTCATATCAAACTGATCTTTCATTAATTGCTCAAACTCCCTGCACATTTCTTTCTTTGTAGAACCAAAGATGATGTCATCCACATAAACCTGAACCAATAGAATATCACCTTTTTCCTTTTTAATAAAGAGAGTTTGATCAATTTTACCCCTAGGGAACCCATTCTTCAACAGATAAGTAACAAGTGTCCCATACCAAGCTCTTGGAACTTGATGCAATCCATAAAGGGCTTTAACCACCTTATAAACTTTATCAGGATAGTCTTGGTCTATAAAACCTGGAGGTTTAGAAACATAGACCTCCTCATCAATAGTACCATACAAAAAGGCACTCTTCACATCCATTTGATAGACCATAAAACCCATAAAGGAAGCATAAGCAAGAAATAGCCTTATTGCTTCAAGCCTGGCAACAGGAGCAAAAATCTCCTCATAATCAATCCCTTCTTCCTGAGTATAGCCTTGAGCAACCAGTCTTGCTTTGTTCTTTATCACAATACCCCTTTCATCCTTCTTGTTCCTGAATACCCACTTAGTACCAATCACTCTCATTCCCTTTGGTAGATCAACCAGAACCCAAACTTTTTGAATTTTGAATTGAAGCAGTTCTTCTTGCATTGCCTCAACCCAACTTGATTCTTCTAAAGCCTTTTGCACATTCTTGGGTTCTACCTGAGATAGGAAACATACAAACATACACTCATGCTCATCTTCATGATGTTTTTCCTCATAAACAACACTGAGAAAGCCATGATGATCTGGATCTTGAATCTGCCTTCTAGTCTTTACTCCAGATTGTACATCTCCTATGACATTGGTAAGTGGATGATTTCTGTGAACTATTGTTTGAGGAGTAGAAGGAGCCTCATAGGTGATAGGCATATTGTGCAGACCATCTCCAAAGAAATCAATATCATCATCTTGTTGAGCAGTAGTAACTGGTGAAGCAAGAATAGGTTGACTTGGTTCAGCAGTAGAGACATTTGGCTCAGCAGTATGATTATCTGGCTCAGCAGTACTAACTCCCTTTGTACTGCTCTCAGGAATATCTGATTCTTTTCCAGCTTGTCCATTGTTAGCAGCATCATTCTTCTCTCCATTAGCATCCTTTGAGGAAGAATCAGACACTTGACTATCCTCCATGATTGGCATCAAAATATACTCTTCATCATCTTCTTCTGAACCTGCATCATGGTTATTATTTGTACCTGTAACAGGCACATAATTCATAGAATCTGACAGCATATCAAGATCAAACAACCAATCTGGACCAACACCTGCAACATTTTGTATATTTTCCTGAAATTCAATGTGCAGATTCTCTTCAACATGTTTGGTGCTTTTGTTGTACACTCTAAAAGCCTTACTGTTCAGAGAATAACCAACAAAGAAACCCTCATCAGATTTCCCATCAAACTTTCCTAGTTGGTCTTTGGTATTCAAGATAGTGACATGGCAACCAAAAGGTCTCATAAAGCCTAAGGCAGGGTTTCTACCTCTAAAAAGCTCATAAGGAGTCTTATTGTAAGGTTGCACTACCAGAACCCTATTCTGAACATAACAAGCAGTGCTAACTGCTTCAGCCCAAAAAGAAATAGGCAACTTAGAATCTGCTAACATTGTTTTAGCAGCCTCTATTAAGGTCCTGTTTTTCTTTTCAGCTACTCCATTTTGCTGGGGGGGTTCTAGCCACACTAAATTCCCTCTTAATACCTTTTTCTCTGCAAAAATCATTTATAACCCTATTCTTAAATTCTGTTCCATTATCACATCTGATTATTTTGACTTTCTTATCAGCTAGGTTTTCTACCTCAACAATAAATGACTTAAGGATTTCACTAGTCTCATCCTTAGTTCTTAGAAAGAAAACCCAAGAAAACCTGGAATAATCATTAGTAATAACCAAACAATATGTTTTAAAATTCAAGCTATTCATAGAAATAGGACCAAACAAGTCCATATGCAACATATATAAAGCTTGAGAATTTGAGTTATGAACCTTGGGCTTACAAGAGGCTCTGTGTTGTTTACCTTTAAGGCAAGAAACACAGGTTTGGTCATTTTGAAAGATCTTATTTGGTAATCCTCTTACCAATCCATTTTTAGCAATTTTGTTAATGGTTTTAAAATTAACATGACCTAGCCTTCTATGCCACAACATTGATTCCTCTAATGTGGATTTTGCAGCAAGGCAAGTAAGACCTTCTTTAGGAACAAGGTTGTTCATCTTAATATTGTATGTATTGCCCTTTCTGGGATTTTAAGCAAAACTTGATTTTCATCAGGCAGCTTGAAATCAGGAGAAAGAATAAGGCAGTCAGTATCAGTAAAAAGAACCTTATTCTTTTTATCACATATCTGTGACACACTAAAGAGGTTGTACTTTAACTCTGGTACAAAATACACATTCTCAAAATCAAGATTACCAGTTTTAATTACACATTTACCAGTAATCCTTCCTCCAACACCACCTTCAAAGATAACAGGTCCTCCATCCAGAGCAATGAAGTCTGAAAGGTATGACATGTTACCAGTCATGTTCCTGGAACATCCACTATCTGAGTAGCCTCTATCTTCTTCACTATTTAAAGGATGTTCCTGCACACAAAATAAAGGTTTTAGTGCCTTTTGGGGACCCAAACCATCACTGGCTTGGATCTGCCTTGTGCATCAATATGAGAAAGTTTATTGGAAATCATTGATGCACCATTGGGTTTGGTAGATTTTCTAACCCAATGTGTTGAGGCCTTGACAGCATTGCCCCATTTACCCTTAACAGCATTAAAGTTTCTAGCCGTAGAAACTGCTGACCTAGCAGTTGGAACTACTGGCCTAGCAGTTGGAACTGCGGGTTTAGCTTTAGACACCCATTTTTGATTGGTCATTGATGTTTTCTTATAAAAATGACTTTTAACTATTTGTGCATGATTTGAAAATTGTTTTGCAATGGAAACAGTTTGTTTGTTCTTAAACCATTTGTTTGGTCTAGTAGTTGAAACTACTGGTCTAACAGTTGAAACTGCTTTGTTGCCAGACCTTAACATATCTGCTTTGGGTGACATTTTATGATTCACATTAGGGTCAGTCAACATTGTTGGACTATTTTGAGTTACCATAGCATTGTTATTCCTATTCACCCTTGAATTCCCGAAAACATTCTTTTTCCATGGGTTAGAATCACAATAAGCAGCCAAATGGTCAAAATTTCCACAAACAAAGCATACTTTTCTAATCATAACAAACTCATCATCCAACTGCTTAGATTTTGAGTGGTTCCAATTCCTCTGATTATCTTTAGAAACTGGTGATCTGTTCTTAGTTCTATACATCTCAGCATACTTGACATTTTTCCTAACTGGTTTTATGTTTTCAGTTTTAACCACCTTAGGAGCATGTTTAACTTCTACCTTAACAACATCAGGTTTAACCTTAACCTGATCATCCTCATCATCAGATGTCCAATCCTCAATAATTGGAGCATCTGAGTTTCTACCAGAAGACATCTTTTCCTCAGAAAGAGATTTATCACTAGCACTAACATAAGAATCCTCAGCCTTAACAAATTTAACAGGATTCTCACTAATTTTAGTACCATATCCAGGAAAATCCATATCCTTAAACTCTTCTAAACCTGTATGAGCCAAATCAATTCCTGGAGGGACAAACATTCCTCTATTTGGGGGTGCAACTGCTTATAACCTAAACCAGACTTAGCTTTATTAAGTATTTGACTCTCTAATATTTTCTGTACCCCTTTTGATGTGTACTCTAGAGTGTCAACACTTAACTTTATATTTTCTTTTTCTTTCTTAAGTGTTTCCAGTTCATATACAAGTCCACTCATCTTGTCATCTTTCAGTTGCAAATCTCTCTTTAACACAGCTATATCATCATTAAAGTTAGACTCATTCTTTCTATAAAAATCAAGTTGTTCTTCCAAAACAACTAGTCCTCTTTTATAATCTTTTAAAGCATGACAAGTGTTTGAGCATTTTTGAACTATATGTACCTTAGAGTCTGAAAAGGCCATCAATGCAATGTTGGCTGGTTCCACTTCCTTTTCCATGAAAATCCAATCAAAACCAGCTCCATCGACAGCAACTGTTGGGAACACGTTTTTGTATTAATTCAAGTATTGATCATATTGTAATAGGATGCTTTGGCCTTTAGGTTTGTTATTAGGCCCAGCCCGTGTAGAAGGCCCATGGGCTGTGTCATTTATTTATTTAAGTATGTTTATGTAAGATAATTAGGGCTACAAGCCCATGCTCATGTAAAACTATAAATACCCCCTCCCACCTTAGGGAGAGGGTTCGTTGATTGTATGCTAAACTTTCATTATTATGTTATGTCAATCTTCCACTCTAACTTTCTCTCTCTAACTTTCTCTCTCTAACTTTCTCTTTCTAGATCTAGGGCTTATTAGTGGTTAATCTAGGTAGCTTGTGTAATAATTAATAGAAACATCATGTTGTATCATTCGCCTAGGGGTAATTTAGGTTGTTAAAAGATTAGATCTAAGAAAAAATCAAAAAATCCGATAAGTTACTGTTCACGTACTGTTCATCCGATTTGTTACTGTTCATCAGTGGTACATTGATCGAGCTACATTTAAGTTAGTCGAGTATCTCTTTGCCCTAATCGAGTTTCTGGCTAGTCATCGAGTTGGATGATCTAGTCGAGCTTCTTTGATCGAGGAAGTAACTTAATCGATATTGGTTTAGTTGATCAAGGAAGTAACTTAATCGAGATTGGTTAAGTTGATCGAGGAAGTAACTTAGTCGAGATTGGTTAAGTTGATCGAGTTTGTGTACCTTGATCGAGTAACTGGTTCCCTTAGTCGAGTATCTATTTAACTTGATCGAGTAACTGGTTAAGTCGAGTTTCTTTACCTTGATCGAGTAACTTGGGTAGTCGAGTAACTACCTTGATCGAGTAACTACCTTGATCGAGCTTCTTGGACTGATCGAGATTATTGGACTAATCGAGTATCTTTCAGTTGACCGAGTTTCTTTAACTTGATCGAGTTTCTTACATAATCGAGTTTCTATAGTATTCATCAAGTTTCTTGGACTAGTCAAACTTTCACGACTAATCGAGTTTCTTATTCTCTCTAGTCCAGTACATGATAACAAAAAGACATCTCAAACAACAACAACTCTAAATAACAACTACATCAGTCATCAAAATCAACTATTCTCTCAAAAAAAAAAAAAAAAAAAAAAAAAAAAAAAACCTACAAGATCTTTACAAGAAACATAATATCCGAATCCTACAAGAAACAACAAAAATGTGGAAAACTAGAAGGGGGGTTGAATAGTTTTACGTTTTTTTAATTTTTATTATGAAAACTTTGTTTACTTTTAAAACTTAGATTCGAATTTATGTGAAATCAACTCTTGAACAAGATGAACAAATATAAATATAAATAAGCAATGCTAGTAAGATAATGAAACGAAATGAAAGATAGAGATGGAAAGATCAAACCGCGAGACAAGAGATTTATAGTGGTTCGGCTACAAGGACACCTTCCTTGCCATACTCCACTCCCCGAGCACCTAACTCGAGAGTTTTCTTCACTATGTCAACAAGCTCCCTTATGGCGGAGAAAACCTTACACAACTTTAGCTTACACCGGCTTAACGACACAAAGCTAGATGTCGGGTTCTAATCGTAGCTAGAACCAATCTCACAACTTCAACACAACTTCTTCACAACTTATTCACGACTTCTTCACAACTTCTCGCACACCTTCTTCACTACTTCTTCACAACCTAGCACGACTAATCTACTCTTCTACTTCTTCACACCTTCACTACTTACACACCTTGACCTTTTCACAACTTAACTACTTACACACCTTGACCTCTTCACAACTTCACTACTTACACACTAATCTAGCCTAACCAAATATGCCCACACTAATCTAACAAATATACACAACTTATACATAAATGAATGGATAATTATACAAACAACTTAGGTAGCAAGATGATACTAAGTTGCAATACTTCTTCTTTAGATGTTGAAGGAGTATTCTTCTTTTGCACTTTGATGGTGGAAGCTTGGATCACTTAGAAACCAATGCTTAAGAGAATATGATCAAAGGATTTTAGAAAGGATTTATAAGGATTAGAGAAGATTTAGAACAGAAGGTTTGGGGTGCAAAAGGTGAGAAAAAGTCCAGGGGAAAACCAGTATTTACAAGCAAAAACTGGACAGCTGGAGGAGCGGGGCGGTCCCCTTAAATTAAGGGGGTCGCCCCTCAAGACCGTTGCCCAGTTTTGTATTTTTGTGGGGATGGTTTTTCTGGAACATTTTTGCCATTTTTGGTTGAAAATTTGAATTCATAAATTTATAATGGATTAAACCTTTTTATTTATTACCAAAAATGTTTTTCTAAAAGATATAAAATGTTTTTGACATTTTATAAAAAATCTAGTGATTAAGAAAATGTTCCTTTGATCATATAATGCATTAAGCATTTGTTTGTTCATACCTTAAGTGATTGAGTTGTTAAAATAGATATTAACAACTAAATACTTGTTTACGTCATAATTTTCCGTTTAATGATTTTACATTTTGTGATTATCAAAACGTAGAGATATCGAAAAATATTAATATCGTGTTTAGGCATTATTTATATCAACAATCTCCCCCTTTTTGATGATTACAAAATCTAAACTCATTAAATTGAAAAATTAATTTTTTGGACAAGTATTTAGTGAGTTTATATCTACTTCTCCCCCTTTTTGTAGAATCAAAAAGGTTATGCCGACAAGCTTTATAAATAAAATTTGTCGGGACGAGAACTCCCCCTTGATGTGTACTCCCCCTCGTTCGAGGGCACCAAGGAGACGAGCTATGGAAATCTTGGCTGCAAGAACAAGTTAAGAACACAAGACATATATATGCATAGCAAAAATATTTAGAACAAACAACTAATTATATTTATTCATTCAAGATGATCATGTGTAAAACATGAATCATCATTACATCACATAAAATAAGGATTTCAACATGAGTAAAAGATACAAATGATTCTAATATTGCCAAAAAGAGCGATTGGACTTGCTTGCGACACAAAATGGTGAGGGATTTTATTTTGGGGCGCAAGACATGTGAATAGCACTTAGTTGTATGATGGTGAAGGAAATGGAGCAGGTGGAGTGGATCTAATGATGTTTTATCGGGTTAGAGGGGGTATGGGATGAGGACGAGTAAGAAGATATTCGATCCAAGAAATATCTTCACTCAAGTCGAGAAGTTGTTTTTGAAGGAAGATGCAACAAGGGCAATAGTGGGTGTGGTTTGCAACTTGATCCAAGTTGAGAGAGTGGGGTAGGCAATTTGTGTAGGGTGAGGATGGAGGTTGTCCTTTGTTGCATTGCGCAAGGTGCATAGCAAGGAGATCGCTAAGGTCGTGGATTTGGTTAATCTCTTCATGGAGCTTTTGCTTCTCCATGGTACTATGGTTTTGATCATTTGGTGAGAATGGATGAAATTGGGGTATGTTGTTTGAGTTTAAGTTTGATGTTTGACCAATGTGATGATGATTATGGAAGGTTTCATTGAGGGTGGTTTGAGGTTTAGAAGTGTAGTTTGGGATGAATGTGGATGTTTGGCCAACATGATAGGGTTTGTGAAATGGTTCAATGGAGTGATTTTGAGATCTTGGAGAGTAGTTGGGAATGAAAGTGGATGGAGGTGTTGGTTGTCTAGTCACACCATTTGTGATGGACTTGTTGTGAGGGTGAGGTTTTCTTTTCCACCCGGGTTTCATGGTCATCCTTGCTAGCTTTGAGGTTTTTGGTTTTGGGTTGATGGGAGAAGACATGATGGGATAAGTGAATATGGTGAGGAATGGGGTTATTTATAGTGGAGGATTGATGTGATTAAGGATGGATAAACTTGTTGGGGTGATCATGGCAGAATATGTTTGTGAATTTAGGGAAGTGTAGGATGAAATTGGCTAAAAAGCAAAAAAAGATTCTGTGAACTCGTCCTGTAGATGGCCGGTCCCCTTAATTAGGGCTAGTCCCCTTAATAATTAAGGGGGCCGCCCATCTGGTGTCATTCTGAGTTCCAGAAATGAGTTTTTCTACAGAAATAGGTAAGGAGGGCTATGTTTTAAGCTTTTGGTTTTAGGCAAGTCCCACTCTTTAAGGCAAGAAAGTATGTAACATATTATTAACTATGCATGCAAGACATATTAATTAAGCAAATAAGCAAGCAATTATATCTAGCAATCAAAAATATTGAAACAATTAATCACATAAGGCAAGGGGTAATAGACTAAAGGCACTAGAAGTTTAACAAGAAGATGATGGAACAAAAGTGGAGATGTTACATGCAATTTTGTTCTAGTGTGTGCCTATATGCAACAAATGTGGAGATGTGATTGTTTTGACTCCTAAATGCAAAAATTTCCTAAGAAACAATCCAAAGTCTCCTTGATTTGATTTTGCTCAATATATGAATATCAAAGATATATATTAGGTTATATATTTTGACAATTCATGTGAGATTTTATGCATGAGAGAAAAATATTTTTAGCATTTTTCAACAATGCAAGAGAAATGATTTTCATGTATTTTCCTAGATGTGAGAGTGATTTAAATAAAATGGATTTGGTTTTGTATATAAATATTTTTATGAAAAAATAGAAATGTTTCCCAATCTTTAATTTTGTGCAAAATAGATTCCTAGACACAGATGAGAGGAAGGGAGAAAGAAAAAGAAAAAATATTTCTGACAGATGGCCGGTCCCTTTAAATAGGTAGGCGGTCCCCTTAAAATTAAGGGGGCCGCCTTTTTGAATTAAGGGGGCCGCCCATCTGATGATTAAAAATTTTCCAAAAGTGCAGAAAATTCAGTCAATTTGTTCCATCATTCCTAGGCCTAAACGTAAGTGGTTAAAGAGTTCGCGCTTAAGGGGTTTAGTGAATATGTCCACTATGTTATCGTCCGATGCAACCTTTTCTATAGATATGTTTCCTTTTTGGACGTTGTCATGAAGGAAGTGGTGGCGTATTTCTATATGTTTAGTCCTAGAGTGTTGAACGGGATTTTTACTTAAATCTATAGCACCTTTGTTATCACACATAATTGGGACATTATCTAACCTAATGCCATAATCTACGAGAGCTTGTTTCATCCATAATGCTTGTTGACATGCCTTTCCAGCGCTTACGTATTCGGCTTCTGTAGTAGAAATAGCAAGAGCGGTTTGCTTCTTCGAAAACCAAGATGTTAGACAACATCCCATAAACGTGCAAATACCGCTAGTGCTTTTTCTATCCACGTAGTCTCCCGCATGATCTGAATCCGTATAGACGATGGTTTTTATGCCGGATCCCTTAGGATACCATAATCCTAAGTGTATAGTGCCTTTAATGTATCGGAAGATACGCTTAACCGCTTCTAGGTGAGAGGTTTTGGGATCCTCTTGAAAGCGAGCACAAAGGCAGACACTAAACATGATATCCGGTCTACTAGCCGTTAAGTATAGTAAACTACCTATCATCCCTCTATACTTAGTGTTTTCTACGGACTCACCTTCTTCATCTCTTGTGAGTTTTACTTCTGTAGACATCGGTGTTTTCATAGGCTTAGAGTCTTCTAGTCCAAATTTCTTAAGCATTTCCTTAATGTACTTAGATTGATTGAAAAATATTCCATCTTCTAATTGTTTTATTTGTAATCCTAGGAAGAAATTAAGTTCACCCATCATACTCATCTCAAACTCATCATGCATGATTTTGGTGAATTCATCACACATATCCTGACAAGTCGATCCAAATATAATGTCGTCAACATAAATTTGGACAATGATGAGATTTGGGCTTTTCTTTTTCGTAAAAAGTGTGTTATCTACCATTCCCATGGAATAATCATGTTTAATAAGAAAAGCTTTTAATCGATCATACCAAGCCTTGGGAGCTTGTTTGACTCCATATAAAGCTTTCTTGAGTTTATAAACATAATCAGGTTTTGCGAAGTCAATGAATCCTGGAGGTTGTGCCACGTATACCTCCTCATTGATAAAACCGTTAAGGAATGCACTTTTCATGTCATTTGAAATAACTTAAAGTCTAGGGCGCATGCATAGGCAAGGAGTATTCTTATAGATTCTAATCTAGATACGGGGGCATAAGTTTCATCATAATCAATTCCTTCTTGTTGATTATAACCTTGGGCGACTAACCTAGCTTTGTTCCTAGTAACAATTCCATTTTCATCCAACTTATTTCTATATACCCATTTAGTTCCTATGATGGTCATGTTCATGGGATTTGGGACAAGTTCCCAAACGTCATTAGTCTTAAATTGATTTAGTTCTTCTTGCATAGCCATAACCCAACTTTCATCTTTTAAGGCTTCATTTATATTTTTAGGTTCTATTGTTAAGAGAAAACAAAAGAAATTATTTTTATCTTGAGCTTGTGATCTAAGGGTTCTTTGATTTAGACTTCCTATTATATTATCTATTGGGTGTGATTTTGATTCCATAATGTTTACTATTTCGTTTTCTCCTAGTGTTATATTAACATTATCATCACCTAAGGGTTTAGTTTTACTAACCTCAATAGCTTCTTCTTCAACTAGGTCATCATCTTCTAGAGGCAATGTTTTAGGTGGTGGTGGAGTTTCATCAAATGTTACATTCAAGGACTCTTCTACTTTCATAGTATGTTTATTAAGTATTATATAAGCTTTTCTGTTTTGCGAATACCCTAGAAAGATTCCTTCGTACGACTTAGGATCAAACTTAGTAAGGTAATCTTTTGTGTTGAGAACAAAACATTTGCTCCCGAATACCCTAAAGTAATTTAGATTAGGTTTTCTACCTCTTAACAACTCATATGGGGTTTTTCCTAATATTCGCCTAATTGAGACTCTATTTATTATATATGTTGATGTATCTACGGCGTGACACCAAAATTTTTGTGGGATAGATTGTTCATTTAGCATTGTTCTACTCATTTCTTGTAAGGAACGATTCTTTCTTTCTACTACCCCATTTGATTGTGGAGTGCGAGGAGCGAAGAAATTGTGAGATATTCCATTTAAGTCACAATATTTTCCGAACTGCACTTCATTATCAAATTCCCGACCATGGTCCGTCCTAATAGATACTATAGAACATCCTAGTTTGTTTTGAATCATTTTACTAAATATTTCAAACTTATTAAAGGCTTCGGTTTTATCACTTAAAAATCTAGTCCACGTGTATCGTGAATAGTCGTCTACAATTACCAAGGTATAACGGTTACCTCCGTAACTCCGCACAGCGGATGGACCAAAAAGGTCCATGTGTAATAATTCTAGGCATCTAGTAGTGGAGACTATGTTCTTAGCTTTATGACTAGCATGTGCTTGTTTTCCTATTTTACAGGGATGACAAAAATGTTAATCATATCTTAGGTTTGGCAAATTTCTAACTAATTCCTTAGAGGCTAGGGATTGTATTTGTTGCATATTAGCGTGACTTAATCTCCTATGCCACAATGTAGAGTTATCATCTAAGGTTGCTAGGCATATTTTATCTTCCGGTTTATTTCCTAGTTTCATGACATATACTCCACCTTTCCTAATTCCTCTACCTATGATCTTTCCGTCCTTAACTATTTTGCTCTCTCTATCGGTAAAGGCGACTCTACACTTATTATCACATATTTGTCCTATACTAAGCAAGTTGTATGTTAAATTATCTACATGCTCAACATTTTCAATAGTTAGAGAGTCTTGAGAAATCGTACCTTTGCCAATGATTTTACCACGAAAGTCACTACCGAAAATAACGTTACCTCCGTTGTAAGGCTTGTAAGAGGAGAATAGCTTGCGATTCCCCGTCATGTGCTTCGAGCATCCACTATCCTTAATCCATTCGTCAGGCTCCAAATTTATTCCTAGGCATAATTCATCGGTAGCTTGAGCTACAAGACATTTTTCGTCGTTTGCTTTGTCCGCCTCGTCTTTGTCGCTATCACTCCATGCTCCACTAACAAAGGGGCTTTGGTAATCATAACCCGGTGGCTTCGGACATTCGCTAATGAGATGGTTTGGACTTCCACATCTAAAGCACTTTCTTTTCCCGTAGTTATCATTTCTACTTCTTTGAAGCGATCTTCTTTCATCTCGTGGTTGTCTTGTGAATCTTCCTCGTCTCTTAAAGAATTTCTTGAACTCTCTTACGGCCATTGCATATTCTTCTTCTTCACTATCGTCACTTGAATCGTCATCATCACTAATTTCCTTTTTGACTTTTAGTGCAAGTGATTTTATTTGATCGTTCTTGGTCTTGACCGTTTCCGAGTCTCTCTTTATAATATCTTCATGAACCTTCAAGTTGCCGATAAGTTAATTAGGCGATAACGTCATCAAGTTCTTCAATTCTTCAATAGCCGTGACCTTCGCGCGTCATTTTGGATGTAATTCCATAAGAAATTTTCTTACACAATTTTTGCTAGAAAAAGTCTCATCAAGTGCTTTTAAACTTGTGATGATAGTGTTAAATTTGGCAAATGCATTATCAATAGATTCCTCTTCAGGAATTGTAAATTGTTCATATTGTTGAACAAAAAGATTAATTTTGTTGTCTTTGACTTGACTATTACCTTGGTGAGTGATTAATAAAGAATCCCAAATTTCTTTTGCGGTTTGACACATAAAAATTCGTTCATATTCTTTGCGTGGTAATGCATTATAAATTACCATTTTGGCCTCATTATTTTTTGCTAGTTTCCTTTTCAAATCATCATTTTGTTTTTCAAAAGGTACAATTTCATCTATTTTAGTTAAAGGATTATTTTGAATAGGGTGAAAATCACCATAGGTAATAACATGCCAAAGATCAAGATCTTTTGATTTCACATAAGTTTCGAATCTATTTTTCCAATAAAGAAAACCATAACTCTTAAATAGTGGTGGTCTTTGCATGGATTGCCCTTCTAAATATTTTTCAAATTCCGTAGATCGTTTCAAGTTTTAAAATACAGTTTATTTTAAAAATCTTGTTTGATGTGGCTCTTGATACCAATTGTGGAAAACTAGAAGGGGGGTTGAATAGTTTTACGTCTTTTTAATTTTTATTATGAAAACTTTGTTTACTTTTAAAACTTAGATTCGAATTTATGTGAACTCAACTCTTGAACAAGTTGAACAAATATCAATATAAATAAGCAATGCTAGTAAGATAATGAAACGAAATGAAAGATAGAGATGGAAAGATCGAACCGCGAGACAAGAGATTTATAGTTGTTCGGCTACAAGGACACCTTCCTTGCCCTACTCCACTCCCCGAGCACCTAACTCGAGAGTTTTCTTCACTATGTCAACAAGCTCCCTTATGGCGGAGAAAACCTTACACAACTTTAGCTTACATCGGCTTAACGACACAAAGCTAGATGTCGGGTTCTAATCGTAGCTAGAACCAATCTCACAACTTCAACACAACTTTTTCACAACTTATTCACGACTTCTTCACAACTTCTCGCACACCTTCTTTACTACTTCTTCACAACCTAGCATGACTAATCTACTCTTCTACTTCTTCACACCTTCACTACTTACACACCTTGACCTCTTCACAGCTTAACTACTTACACACCTTAACCTCTTCACAACTTCACTACTTACACACTAATCTAGCCTAACCAAATATGCCTACACTAATCTAACAAATATACACAACTTATACACAAATGAATGGATAATTATACAAACAACTTAGGTAGCAAGATGATACTAAGTTGCAATACTTCTTCTTTAGATGTTGAAGGAGTATTCTTCTTTTGCACTTTGATGGTGGAAGCTTGGATCACTTAGAAACCAATGCTTAAGAGAATATGATCAAAGAATTTTCGAAAGGATTTATAAGGATTAAAGAAGATTTATCGAGCTTTGTTATCCGAGAGTGATTATAGTTTAGGTTGAGATTATTCGGGTTCGTTGGATATCATAAAGGAATTAGGACTTAGGCTTGGTGCTTTGATCGATTGGGCTTCTAATCCTTATTTTGTCGACTTTGTTACTTTTATCAAGTTTATGAGATCTATCAAGTTTTTATAAGAATATTCCGAGTTTCTAGTGTAAAATCCTCCAAGGTTCAACGATTGAATCCTCTGAGTTTCTAGAGTAAAATCCTCAGAGTTTCTTTAAGTTATTCACCGTTCAAAAATCTAATCTACAAACAACAACCGTTATTATCCTTTAAAGATCCTACATCTACAAGTTACTTCAAGTTAATCTTTCCTCATTTCACAAGTTACTTCAACAACCGTTATTCGACCTTGTGTGTGACACATCAACTTTACGCATTTTAGGTTGATTCTTCCGATTTCATCGCAAGAATCAAGGGGGGAGAGAAAATGTATCAATCAAGGTCACAAATGAATGAACAGATGTCACCTTTCTCCATTTCTTCACCACCAAACCTTGTTTCTCAAGGATCTCAAGAGAGTGATATGCAAGAATTATTAATGCAAGAAAAAGAGAGAGAAACAAAAGAGAAATGCATGGCATGTTTAAGATTTCTTCATTCACATCTTAAGGTCCTCTCAAACAAAGACTTAGTAGGAACTCATACCAAGTATGGATACAAACGGGTATTTTCAACACTCTTTGGAGAAGACTTTGAAATATTCACAAAAATGATGTTCCTCAATGTGGATCAACTGCAGAAGAAAATTAAAAAAGAAGAATTTCACGAGAATGGATCCACGGTCGCCTTTAGAGTGGTCAAGGAATAATTTCAGTAGTTCATCGTTTGCTAGTTATCATCAGATTTTGACAGTGTCATGACATGCAAGTATTTTTTGGAATACACTAGAATCGAGGTTAAAACTTTCAAAGACATGCTGACCCAACAAATGGATTCGATTGAAAAGTCAATTGCTGAAAGAGTACTTCACAGACAAGACTATGACAAAAGAGTGAATGAAAAGAAGTTGCAGAATCAAGAAGAGCATGCTAATACGATTAAAGCATTAGATGCTAATTTGGTTGTTACAAAAAGCAGTGGGACAGAATCAGAAAAGCAGGGTGATAGCAGCAGATAAAGGAATAATACAAATGCTGAGTGTGAAGATGTCAGACCCACATATGACACAGAGCCTATATTTGACAAAGAGCCAACGGCTAAGGATGACAGCAGATCAATGAATGACCGGATCTAAACACACATGTTGTGTTGGGGATACTTTGAGTGTATACTTGATAGCACGCAGAATTTACTACCAAGTACTTAGAAGAATATGAGTTTGTGTTTGGTGATTGATTAAGTAAGACAATAAGAACAATCAATATCAACCAAACTATCACTTCAATATATCGAACGATTACAATTATGAACGTGAACGAAATTAGGTATTCTATGTATTCGATCTGAATGATATATGATGTATGTAAACCCTAATCTAAGGATCTCCTTTTATAATGTAAAGAGTCCTTTACACGTTAAACATCTAACCGAATCATTCTATACAAATAAGATATATACCATATCTTTTCTATAATTATCTTCAAAACGGTTTCACCTTGATCTCTTAAGCAGTCCAAACTGTTCTTCCTTCAGCAGTCCTAACTGCTCTTCCATCAGCAGTCTTAACTGTTCTTGTATCAGCAGTCTTAACTGTTTTTGTATACTGCAACCGTACTAACTGCTTAAGTTTAATTCCCAACAATCCTCCCCTAAACTTATGATTTCAATGCAAATCAATAAGTTTCTTGAATTAAACATCTGATTTCGTTGATGGGGTGAATTCTTTCAAACACTTAACTTTAATCACGAAACACTTTGGGAATTATCTTCACGTATCATACTCTTTTGGTCAACTCCTCAAAAATTACCAAAAATAATTTAATTCCATCAAGGAATTAATTCCTTATACCAACCCAAGAGTTAATTCTTCATATCAACCACGCATTGAATGTCATTAAACCTTCATTAACTCTATAAAAACTCACATATCCACACAAAATCTTCTTCAACACAAATCTTTAACTCTTCAATCACAATGAACTCTTCTCCACCAAACATCATAGAAATCTCATCTGACTCTTCTTCAGATTCTGAAGATTCAGGTTGGAACAACTATTTTCCACCAAATTATTCTTCAACTTCAAGAGTTAATCTTTCAAAGAAAAAGACTAAAATATCCTCATCTGAAGAACCTTCCTCCGATGAACTTCCTCCTTATGTAGATGATTCATCTTCCACTTCATCTGATTCGTCTGATGATGATGAACTCCAAAAACTATCAGACTTACTCAAAAAAGATTTTGAGAAAGCAGCATCATCAGTGAAGATCCCTGTTCCAAAGAAGAAGCCTGAGAAGAAGCAATTTCCATCTCCAAGATCAGTAATACTGGCACTTCTTTGCAAGAAGGTGTCTGACCTCATGGGTAGCAGAGGAGCCCGCAGCAAAACCATGCCGGATATCATTGGAAAAGGAAAAGGAAAGCTTGAGTAGTTGTGTTGTGTTTGTGTTGTGTAGGATGTTTTGTTGGTTTGTGTAGATTGTTTTGTTGGTAGGTTTTGTTGGTTTTTCCTGTGTGAAGCTTTTTTAACAAATCATCCTTTAATGAATAGACTTTAAGCACTTTTTTATAATTCATCTCTGACATCTTGATTCCTCCCCTGAATTTCATAATCATCAATCATCAGCAACTAGAACAAACTTTAATCCTCCCCTGTTTGGAAGAATCCTCACCATCAGATGAATTAGAACATAAGTATCCAAACTCAGCATCCAATAAGACCATTTGTACAGGTTACCATCAAAACAGTTGTTTTAGTTTCAAACTGCTCTCAACACTTCCAGATGTATTACCTTCTAAGAGAGGTGTATCACATAGCATAAACTCAGTATGAACTAAGTTTTGAACAATCAGTACAAATTGGTGAAGCCAGCAGTTCAGACTGTTAACCCCAGCAGTACTAACTGTTAGCAAAAAGTTTTCAGAGATAAAATCAAATTTTAAATTTTAATGTGGATTCGAAAACATTTTTGTCCTCTTATAGTTTTTAGCAAACTATCAGCTATGAATGGATTTGACTTGTCTTTACCAATAGCCATTTGCTATGGACTAGCCAACTCTTCACACTGAGATTTGGTGAGTTGATAACCAACCAGTTTTTGGTAAACTGTCAACCATAAACGGATTTGAGTAGTCTTTACCAGAAACCGTTTGATCTGGACTAGTTGATTCTTATGTTGATTAGAGATGGTGAATCAATTACCATTTGTTGTGTGACAAGCATTCACACTTGACAATCCGAACCACTATTCTTTTCAAATCACAATCCAAAGCAAAAAGCTTTTCTTAACCTGAAATGTTAGTTCAAAACCAAAGAAAACACAATACATAATATTCTCTTTTAACAGTTATTCCATTTGACTAACAAATTCACAAGCAGTCTTAACACCATTCAGGCAGTCGCAACTATACAAGTAGTACAATTAACAGTACAAAATCCAAAAACATTTACACATTAATCTTTTGAAGGATTAAGCATTCCAATACCTGTTACCAAATACTGAAATCTGCTTACATCAAAACCTTTTGTTAAGAGATCAGCAAAGTTGTTATCAGTGTGTATTTTAACAACTTGTATTAACTTCTTTTCAGCACAATCTCTTATAAAATGATGTCTAATTTCAATATGTTTAGTTTTTGAATGTTGAACTGGATTCTTAATGATACACATTGTACTGTTATTGTCTATATGTATAATTGTGTTTAAGAAATTGTACCCATAATCAAGCATCTGGCTTTGAATCCATAGAACTTAAGCACAACAACTTGCAGCTGCCACATATTCTGCTTCAGTAGTAGATATAGCCACCATAGTCTGCTTCTTACACTGCCAAGAGATTAATCTTCGACCTAAGAATTGACAACCACCTGTTGTAGAATTTCTATCCATGCTAGCACCAGCATAATCAGAATCAGAGAATGCAACAAGATCAAATGCAGACTCTTTAGGATACCATAGCCCCAAGTTAGGCTGTCCTTTAAGATATCTGAAGATCCTTTTTACTACTGTGAGATGAGACACCTTAGGAGTCACTTGGAATCTTGCACAGGCACACACAGCAAACATAATATTAGGCCTAGATGATGTAAGATACATCAGAGACCCAATCATAGATCTATACATGTGCACATCCACATCTTCACCACTGTGATCCTTTAATAAAAAATGTGTCTCCTTGTCAATTGGTGTGCTAGCAACCTTGGCATCTGTAAATTGAAATTTTCTTAAAATTTCACCAACATATTTATCCTGAGAGATAAATATACCATCTGACTTTTGCTGTACTTGAAGACCTAGAAAGAAGGTAAGCTCTCCCATAGAACTCATCTGAAATTGGTCTTTCTTCAGCTTTTCAAACTCCTTACACATCTGTTTCTTTGTAGAACCAAAAATGATGTCATCTACATAAACTTGCACTAGTAGAATATCACCCTTGTCCTTTTTAATAAAAAGAGTTTGATCAATTTTCCCTCTATGAAACCCATTCTTCAGAAGATATTTAGCAAGAGTTTCATACCAAGCTCTTGGAGCCTGATGCAATCCATATAGAGCTTTCACCACCTTATAAACCTTGTCAGGATGCTCTTGGTCTATAAAACCTGGAGGTTGTGAAACATAAACCTCTTCATCAATGGTGCCATACAGAAATGCACTTTTCACATCCATTTGATAGACCATAAACCCCATAAATGAAGCATAAGCAAGAAATAATCTTATTGCTTCAATCCTGGCAACTGGAGCAAAAACTTCCTCATAATCTATACCCTCCTCCTGAGTATAGCCTTGAGCAACCAATCTTGCTTTGTTCTTTATAACAATGCCCCTCTCATCCTTCTTTTTCCTGAATACCCACTTTGTGCCAATCACTCTCATTCCCTTTGGTAGATCAACCAAAACCCAAACATTTTGAATCTTGAATTGAAGTAGCTCTTCTTGCATAACTTCAACCCAACTTGATGATTCTAAAGCCTTTAACACATTCTTAGGTTCAACCTGAGATAAAAAACATACAAACATACACTCATTCTCATCTTCATGATGTTTCTCTTCATAAACCACACTGAGAAATCCATGATGATCTGAGTCTTGAATTTGCCTTCTGGTCTTGACTCCAGATTGTACATCTCCTATGATATTGGTAAGTGGATGATTCCTATGCACAATAGTATGGGGAGTAGAAGGAACTGCATAGCTAGTAGGCATGTTTTGCAGACCATCTCCAAAGAAATCAAACTCATCAGCTTGAGAAGCAGTATCAACTGGTGAATCAAGATGAGGTTGACTTGGTCCAGCAACATCACTATTTTGCTCAGCAGTTGGAACTTGAGGTTGAGCAGTGCTAACTCCATTGGAACTGCTCGTTGGAATTTCAGCTTCTTTACCATTCGTTTCATCAGCATCTTTCTCTTTGTCTACACCACTTGATGAAGGAATATCATCTTTCTTTGTAGAAGACTCATTCACAGGACTTTCTTCCATGACAAGTATGAAAATGCAATCATCATCTTCCTCCTCTGAACCTGCATCATTGTTAGTATTTGTACCTGTAACAGGCACATAATTCATGGAATCTGAAAGACTATCAATATCAAAGATCCAATCTGGACATACACCTGCAACATTTGGTTTATTCTCCAAAAATTCTATGTGCAGATTTTCTTCTACTTGCTTGGTGCTTGTATTGTACACCCTAAAAGCCTTACTGTGCAGAGAGTAACCAACAAAGAAACCTTCCTCAGATTTCCCATCAAACTTTCCTAGTTGGTCTTTGGTATTAAGGATAGTAACATGAAAACCAAAAGGTCTCATGAAGCTTAAAGCAGGGGTTCTACCTCTAAGAAGCTCATAAGCAGTCTTATTGTGAGGTTGTACAACTAAAACCTTATTCAACACATAACAAGCAGTGCTAACTGCTTCAGCCCAAAATGAAACTGGTAGCTTAGAGTCAGCTAACATTGTCCTAGCAGCCTCTATAAGAGTCCTATTCTTCCTCTCAGCTACACCATTTTGCTGTGGGGTTCTAGCTACACTAAACTCCCTCTTAATACCTTTTTCTCTGCAAAAGTCATCCATCACTCTATTCTTAAATTCAGTCCCATTGTCACATCTGATTATCTTAACCTTCTTATCAACTAAGTTTTCTACTTCAACAATAAGGGTCTTAAGTATTTCACTTGTCTCATCCTTAGTTTTCATAAAGAATACCCAAGAAAACCTACTATAATCATCAGTGACAACAAGGCAGTATCTCTTAAAGTTCAAGCTATTCACAGAAGTAGGACCAAACAAGTCCATATGCAACATATATAAAGCTTGTGAAATAGAGTTCTGGGTCTTTGGCTTACATGAGGCTCTGTGTTGCTTACCCTTAAGGCAAGAAACACAAGTTTGGTCATTGAGAAAAGTTTTGTTTGGTAAACCTCTTACCAATCCATGTTTAGCAATATTGTTAATGGTTTTAAAATTAACATGACCAAGCCTCCTGTGCCAGAACATTGATTCTTCCAATGTGGCTTTTGCAACAAGACAAGTAAGTCCAACCTTAGGAACTAGTTTATTCATCTCAACACTGTATGTATTATCCTTTCTGGGGATTTTAAGCAATACTTGACTTTCATCAGGTAGCTTGAAATCAGGAGAAAGTATAAGACAATCAGTATCAGTAAATAAAACTTTGTTCTGTTTATCACAAATTTGTGATACACTGAAAAGATTGTACTTAAGTTCTGGTACATAATACACATTCTCAAAATCAAGGTTACCAGTTTTAATTACCCCTTTACCAGTAATTCTTCCACCAACACCACCACCAAAGAAAACTGGTCCTCCATCCAGAGCAATAAAGTCTGAAAGATATGACTTGTTGCCTGTCATGTGCCTTGAACATCCACTGTCTGAAAATCCTCTATCTTCTTTGCTATTTGAGGGATGTTCCTGCACACAAAATAAAGGTGTTAGTTTCTTTTGGGGATCCAAACCATCACTGGTTTGGATCTGCCTTGTGCATCAAGATGAGAAAACTTGTTTAAGGTCTTTGATGCACCATTGGGTTTGGTAAAATGTTTATCCCAATGTGCTGAGGCCTTGACAGCATTGCCCCTTTTTCCCTTAATATTTAGGTGCCTAGCAGTTGGATTTGCTGGTCTAGCAGTTGGAACTGCTTGTTTAACCTTAGGCACCCACTTCTGATTAGCCATTGTTGTTTTCTGATAAAAATACCTTTTAACTGTTTGTGCATGATTTGAAAATTGTTTTGCACTAGAAACAGTTTGCTTGTTATTAAACCACTTATTTTGACTAGCAGTTGAAACTGTTTTGATGCCAGTCTTTAACATAACAGCCTTAGGTGACATCTTATGATTTGCATTAGGGTTTGTCAATCTGGTTGGACCATTTTGAGTTACCCTAGCATTGTAATTCCTGTTCACCCTTACATTCCCAGTAACCCTCTTTTTCCATGGGTTAGAATCACAATAAGCAGCCATATGCTCAAAACTTCCACAAACAAAACATACTTTTCTAATCATAGCAAACTTATCATCCAATTTCTTAGATTTTGAGTGATTCCAGTTCCTATGACTACTCTCAGAACTTGATGATCTGTTTTTAGTCCTATACATCTCAGCATACCTAACATTTTTCCTAACTGGTTTTATGTTTTAAGTCTTAACCACTTTAGGAGCATGTTTAACTTCTACCTTAACAACATTAGGTTTTTCCTTAACCTCTACATTCTCATCATCAGATGTCCATTCCTCAATAGTTGGTGCATCTGAGTTCCTATCAGAGGACATCTTTTCCTCATAAAGAGATTTATCACTAGCACTTACAAAAGAATCTTCTGCCTTAACAAATTTAACAGGATTCTCACTAATCTTAACACCATATCCAGGAAATTCCATATCCTTAAACTCTTCTAAACGTGTATGAGCTAAGTTAATTCCTGGTGGAGCAAACATTCTTCTAAAGGGGGGTGCAACTGACTTATAACCTAAACCAGATTTAGCTTTGTTAAGTATTTGACTATCAACAATCTTCTTAACTCCATCTGAAGTATATTCAAGAGTGTCTACACTTAACTGGATATTTTCTTTCTCCTTTTTAAGCTTCTCTAGTTCATATACAAGTCCACTCATTTTATTATCTTTTATTTCCAATTCCCTATTTAAAAGTCCTATCTCATCAGAAAAGTTTGACTCATTCTGTTTATAAAACACAATTTGTTCTTCCAAAACAGCTAATCCTCTTTTATGATTTGATAGACTAAGACTTATTTGATTATATTCAACTCTAAGATCATCATACTGTTTCTTAATATTTTCAAAATCTTTTAAAGCACGATAAGAGTTTGAAAAATTTTCAAGTATATGTACCTCAGATTCTGAGAAAGCCATTAAACCCAAGTTAGCTGGTTCATCTTCTTCCTCCATGAAGCTCCAATCAAATCCAGCTCCATCTACAGCTACCATAGCCTTGGAAGAAGGCTCTTCAACATTAACTGTTCTCCTTGATCCTTGCTGATTCTTAAACCCTTGACCCTAGTTGCTTTGTTGTCTTGGACCTCTACATTCCCTGGCAAAGGGCCCCATCTTGTGACAATTAAAGCATTCCACCTTAGACTTATCATACCCAGCAACATCTCTTCCATTGAAGGTAATCTTATTCCCAGTCCTTTGGTAATATTTCTTAGCCCTGATGCTTATCAAAGCCAACTGCCACTTTAAATCCATAGCTTCCAAATCATCTTCAGCAATTTGAAGAAAATCTTCATTAAAGATCTTTGACCCACCAGACTGTTCTGATACAAATGCATATATGGTCTCTTCAGTCAAGCCAGCAGTGCTAGTTTTTACACTAGCAGTGCTAACTGTTGGTATAGCAGTACCAACTGCTTCTTCATCTTCATGATTAGAACTGTTTGAAGAAGATACAAAAGCCATATTCCCTGAACTGGAACTGGTGCTACCACTCTTCTTGACCTTTTGCTCAACAATCTTGAGATTATTGTAAAGCTCATTCATTGTCATATTCTCCAGCTCTGGTTTATTGCTCCAAACCACAACATAAGTGTTCCATTCAGCAGGTAAACTGTTTAGAAACTTCATGTTGAGGTCTTCTTGAGGTATCACAATCTTCAACACAGTAAGTTGACTGATGATCTTTTGAAGCCTATTAAAGATTTGATCCAAAGTTTCATTGCTTGATGCAGTGAAGTTTACATAACTTTGCTTGAGTAGGGTTTTCTGTGCCTTCTTGGTAGCTTCATTGCCACCAAATCTTTCCACCACTGCTTCAAAAAGAGTTTTAGCCGATTCGTAATGGCTAAAGTTCAACACTTGATCATTAGGAATTGCCATTAGTAACAAATTCCTAGCCTTCTGATCATTCTTCTTTTTGATTCTCTCCTCGTTTATAACTGGCTCAGTGTTCAGCTTTGTGACCTTGGAACCATCAGCACGTGTTTCTTTAACAGCAACTGGTTTGAAGGAATCACCATTGATAATAATATCCCATAATGCATAGTCTTGCACCATGAAGTATTGCTCTATCCTGAGCCGCCATAAGTCGTATTCATTCTGTTTCAGCATGGGGAGTTTAGCAAGGATTGAGGTTTTAGGTGTCTCCATGTCCATCTTCTTAGATTGCTAGTGAGTAAATACTTCTGATTCTTCTAAACTCAACGTATCAAAAACCTTGTCTCTGATACCACTTGACCGGATCTAAACACACACGTTGTGTTGGAAATACTTTGAGTGTATACTTGATAGCACGCGGAATTTACTACCAAGTACTTAGAAGAATATGAGTTTGTGTTTGGTGATTGATTAAGTAAGACAATAAGAACAAACAATATCAACCAAACTATCACTTCAATATATCGAACAATTACAATTATGAACGTGAAGGATATTAGGTATTCTATGTATTCGATCTGAATGATATATGATGTATGTAAACCCTAATCTAAGGATCTCCTTTTATAATGTAAAGAGTCCTTTACACGTTAAACATCTAACCGAATCATTCTATACAAATAAGATATATACCATATCTTTTCTATAATTATCTTCAAAACAGTTTCACCTTGATCTCTTAAGCAGTCCTAACTGTTCTTCCTTCAGCAGTCCTAACTGCTCTTTCATCAGCAGTCTTAACTGTTCTTGTATCAGCAGTCTTAACTGTTCTTGTATACTTCAACCGTACTAACTGCTTAAGTTTAATTCCCAACAATGAATGATACAGATGCTGATTGTGCAGATTTCAGACATACACATGACACAGAGCCCATATTTGATGAAGAGTCAATGGCTGAGTACATCATTATCAATAATATTATGTCTACTCATGATCGCCAACTTACTGAACAACCTGAATTCAGAAATGAAGGAGGGGTTGATCAGAATGTTGACGAACATCTTATCAAACAATATTTGCCTGATCCATTAAATGAAAACAAAACAAATGTACCATCAAATCAAACTCTTGAGTTTGAAAATGCTTGTTTCAAAAAGACTATTGCCCAGTTTCAAAAAGATTTTTCAAAACTAGAGGTACATTGCATCTCACTTGAACTTAAACTGCAAAACGAATCTCTAACTTCGGGCAACAATGGTAAATCTTTGAATGAAGAAAGTAAACGTATGGATACATTAGTTAAAGAAAATGAGTTGTTGAAAGTTCAAATTCAAGCAAAGGTGTTTGCACATGCTGCATTGCAAAACAAATTAAGAAGATTGATTGGCCAAAGTGTGGATACTAAGTTTGCAAAACCATCAATCTTGGGGAAACCGCCTCTACAACCTATCAGAAAACAATCAGTGGTTAGACAACCAACTGCATTTAAATCTGAACGACCTAAATATTCAAAATCTCGGTTTGCCTCCCAAGTTGTTGAGAAAAATGATTTGACAAAACCAGTCACTCCACATTCTTGGCCTAAGAAAAATGCATCTGTCTCTGCTAAACCTCAACAAGTGTTTATACCTGGCTCATCTAGGATTAGTTCAAAAACAGTGTCTAAAGTGAGCATTAAAAGTAAAGAGTCTTATGGCATAAATGACATGTACAAGAACTATGATCTAGAAAAAGCTAGGAAAAAGGCACTACTTCAAAAGGACGGAATTCTAGGTTCAAAACCTTGTGTGATGCCTTCCACTGTTTTACAGAACACTGCTAATAGTTGCAAACCAAAACTGAGGAGCACTCAACAAACAAAAAGGAATTGGCTAGCATCTAAGAGTAGTTGCAATGTCTGTGTGTCAAAATATCTTCAAGAAGTGAATTCACGTGCAAAGGCACAATCGACTAAGACAATCAAGCCAAACAAACCCGTTGAACCAAAAGAAAAGATTCAGAAACCTAAAAAGTGGATCAATATAGGACGTAGGTTTTCTCAACTAAGTGATGCTCCCACATTTCATTCCGCTGCATCTAGAAGGAAAACATCTCCTAGATCTAACCTTAGGTAGGTTCCCACAGGTAGAATCTTCAAAACGATTGGTCTTAGGTGGATTCCTACTGGAAAGATTTTAGACAGTTGCACCAAAACACATGTGAACTTCACAACATTTATCCCTGAGACGAGATAGCAAACCATTGGAATCGTGTGTTCAGGTGTCAAGAAGATAATTGACACTACAACTTTATGCTTCTAACATCTGGAACCTAGTTTCACTTGGGGATCCATATTCTTTGTTTTTGTCACTTCCTACTTTCTTTGCAGATATGACAATGGATTTGGAACAACTCAGTTTCGGACCCGAGCTTAATGTGACGGTTTCTGAGCAAAACAGCTTAGGACCCAAATCCAATCATCTAAACTTTCCTGATCATTCAGCTGCACCTCTATCTCTTAACCGCAAAGACTTGGAAGACTTGTTTTGCTCCGTTGTTTGATGATACTCTCGTTAGTCGTGCTTCTGATGTATCCACAAGTTCCGCTGCACAACTCTTCAACAATCAAGCACCTGATACAACAGTTACTACCTCAACAGCAGTTGCCAAAGATGCACCTCAAATGGAAACATCATCATCTATAGATCAAACAACTTCTACTTCTTTGTCTGTAGCGGAAGATCCCCCTCTACATTCTTAAAGCACCCACACCATCAACTTATGACGGAAATGCATTCTTGCATGTTACCCCCGAATGGAATTTCCGCATTGAGTATAATTGTTACTGAGTACTAGTCAGATTTCCTTGGTGTGGTTTATGATGTCATCTACAAATTCTGATGCGTACTTAAAACTTCAAAAGTTAGAAGACATGGTAACTACATCAAAGTTACGAATCTGGTGAAGACGGTTGTCAGTTTGGGGGGAAGCTGATTCAGAAACTTCACCATCAAGAAGCGTATGAAGAAGCTGCTAAAGACATGCAGCGTGAACTGGATTAACAATCAAGTTCTTGGCTCGAATTGATCACCGACTTAAGTTTCGGGTGCAGATGAGAAGGCTAGAGAGTTACGTGGGAGGACGAGCCAGATTTCCAAACATTCTCACTTTCCGCCATCCTGAGTATGGTTTGTGTACACATAACAGTGCACAACCCGTTCCAGTAAAGAAAGGACCCTGAGGTACGCATCAGTGCCTTAATCATGTTCAAAGGAGCGAAAGCTTCTTTCTTATGAGTTAGAATTAAACCGGAATGTTTTTTTCTAAGTTTTTCAAACATTCTGCTCATAAGGACAAAGTATTCCCTTGTCAAGGGGATGTATTTGAAAAATTAATGCTTTGTTCAAATACAAAAGTTCTTGAAATTCTCCCATAAAACTCATACGGCATATTTTTATCAAACGTTTATCAAAAACATCATAAGTATGCTTTTTTAAGGGGGAGAATAACGATATGATCAAAATATGGTAACGCTACGTTGAAATCTCATGAGTGCTCGACTCAGAATTGACCCACGAATTGACGATAGGAAAAGTCAGTAGTCGAAAGGTCCTGTCCCGGACGGGTAATAATTTCAAGCCAGTTTATCTGGTGATGTAAACGTGTCTCGCAACGGACGTGTCTGAGTAGAATGTACCAATTTCGAGCAATTTTCCTTGAATGTGATCTGGACGGGTAATAATTTCAAGCTAGTTTACTAGTGATGTAAGCGTGTCTCGCGACGATCATGTTCATTGAAAGTCAATCAATTCAAAAAGTGCCAACTCTACCCGACATGTGCAATTTTACCTTAATCACTTATGAGCAAATGTTAAGGGGGAGTCTTTCTAAAAATCACAAAACTCTCAAAGTGTTAACAAAATATGTTTTCACAATCATAAACACTTTGAGAGATTTTCAAAGGGTTTGGTTTTGGAAACAATAGGATAGTCATGGAGTTATAAGGTGACTAAGGTTAGGAATAACCGTCCTATGATCCGCCAGAGCCGGAGGGATCTACCCAAGGACAATAATAATAGTTTAGAATTAGAAAGTCCTTGGTATGATCAAAAAAAGAAGATATGAAATGAAAGGAGAAAGAAGGGGTTGAAGAATTAAAAAGAAAAATAAAGAAAAGGGTGAAAAGAAATAGCCCTCCATTTGTTCAACCTTAGGGCAGACGCCGGGTTCACTTCATAATCTACTGGTTGACTGAGCATCAACGGTATTGAAGACAAAAGTGGTCATAGACCCAGTGACGCACTGCACTAACCTTCTAGCCACTCAGGTGTCTCTCAAAAGGCACTTGTTTCATTTCACACGGAGAACCCTTCATCATCTATCGACCTCTTACTACGAGATGTGTTGATATTGAAATGGAGGCACTCTGCTCCACGCCTCCGATGACCAAGAAAATGTGCACTAATCGAGTCTAGAGCCATGAGATTCATCAAAGATCTCTTAGGAACACTTAGTATTACACTGTTGTTCTACATCATGGGCATCAGTTGTAAATTAGGAAGTGTCCTACGCAGATCTTAGCAATCTGCCGAGAACATTCTTGAGAGAACTCATAATTGTGATTCTCAGTGATACAATGGAAATCCTGCCAGGGTCAACATCAAACAGCCCTGACAGCAGGTCACTTCGGTAACTCCTTGTGGGTTACGCTTAGTGTTTGCTCCAAAAATGGTCTACAGTCGTGGGGTGATCTCCAGTGGCTCACTGAATCGTGGGTGCACTTTGGTGTGTCCGTGTAAGCCCTTTCGAGGGTATCCGGTTCAGAACGACCTAGGTAAGGATTAGAGAAAGTCTTCACACTATGCTGTTGACGATCTCAAAGTTTGAGCCTGTGAGTGCCGGTTGGTTCGTGCTTTTGCTGCGAAGGAGCTTGAAGACCTGGAGTTCAACCACCATCAAGACTCCATCATGCTCATATCCTGAAGATAATTAGGGCTACAAGCCCATGCTCATGTAAAACTAAAAATACCCGCTCCCACCTTAGGGAGAGGGTTGGTTGATTGTATGCTAAACTTTCATTATTATGTTATGTCAATCTTCCACTCTCTCTTTCTCTCTCTAACTTTCTATCTCTAGATCTAGGGCTTATTAGTGGTTAATCTAGGTAGCTTGTGTAATAATTAATAGAAACATCAGCAACCATTGCCTTTGAGGAAGAAGTTTCTTCCACATTCACTGTCCTCCTATTCTGACTCTTGTTTCCATTCCCATTGCTCGGTTGTCTAGGACTTCTACATTCCCTGGCAAAGTGCCCCATCTCATGAAAATTATAGCACTCCACCTTGGACTTGTCATACCCAGCTACATCTCTTCCATTGAAGGTAATCTTGTTCCTAGTTCTTTGATAATACTTCTTAGCCCTAATACTTATCAAGGCCAACTGCCACTTTAAGTCCATAGCTTCCAAATCATCTTCAGCAATCTGAAGAAGGTCTTCATTGAAGATTTGAGACCCACCATATTCTTCTGACACAAATGCATATATGGTCTCCTCAGTTAAGCCAGCAGTACTACTTTTTACACTAGCAGTGCTAACTTTAGGGCTAGCAGTATCAACTGCTTCAACATCATCAGAACTGTTATTGTTGGAAGATGATAAAGATGATGTGTTTCCAGAACTAGAACTAGTGCTTCCACTCTTCTTCACCTTCTGCTCCACAATCTTGAGATTATTGTAGAGTTCATTCAATGTCATCTTCTCCAGCTCTGGTTTATTACTCCAAACCACAACATAAGTGTTCCATTCAGCAGGTAGGCTATTAAGAAACTTCATGTTAAGATCTTCCTGTGGAATCACAATTTTTAACACAGTAAGTTGACTAATGATCCTTTGAAGCCTATTAAAGATATGATCCAAAGTTTCATTGCTTGAGGCACTGAAGTTCTCATAACTCTTTTTAAGTAGAGTTCTTTGAGCCTTCTTGGTAGCTTCGTTGCCACCAATTCTCTCCACCACTGCTTCAGAAAGAGTTTTAGCAATCTCATAGTTGCTAAAGTTTAACACTTGATCATTAGGAATTGCCATGAGTAACAAATTCCTAGCCTTTTGATCATTCTTCTTCGTAATTTTCTCATCATTAGTCACTGGTTCAGTATTGAGCTTTGTGGTCTTGGAACCATCAGCATGTGTTTCCTCAGAAGTAGTCAGTTTGAAGGAATCACCATTGATAATAATATCCCATAGTGCATAGTCTTGCACCATGAAATATTGCTCAATTCTGAGCCGCTATAGATCGTATTCATTCTTTTTCAGCATGGGGAGTTTAGCAAGGATCGAGGTTTGAGGTGTCTCCATGTCCATCTTCTTGGTAGCAAGAGAGTAACTACTTCTGGATCTTCTAAATCAAAGTATCAGAAACCTGGATCTGATACCACTTGACCGGATCTAAACACACGAATTGTGTTGGAGATACTTTGAGTATATACTTCGTAGCACGCGGAATTTACTACCAAGTACTTAGAAGATTTAGTGTTTCGTGATGTATGTGATTGTATGAATGTAACATTAAGAATGATAACACACAGTTTAACCAAACGATTATAGCTTCAATATATTACGAGTGATCTTGGAATATCACAAGAATTACAATGAAATTGTGAAGCTCTATCAATAATGCATGTATGTAAAACTTAACCTAGAATCTCCTTTTATATGACAAGGAGTCCTTTACAAGTAAACTATCTACCGTAGAACTCTAACTTAATAAGATATACATTACATCTTTTCCATATATATCTTCACACGGCATTCATCTTTATCTTATAAATAGTACTAACTTCTTGTTCCAACAGTACTAACTGGCTTAGTACTGATAGTATATTCTTAAACGATCTTCAACAGTACTAATTTATGTATGAGCAATACCAACTGTTAGTTTAATTCCCAACATTGGGTTTTAAAGTTACTACTACTGATATTGTTAAGACTGCTCAGGAACTACAAAGGAAATACACTAAGCCGTTAATGCTGCTGGTTACATAGTGAATGCTGCTTATGGAAGGATAATGCTGCTGCAAGATTAATACTGCTAGAACACTTAGTTAGTATTACTATTACATTGTTAGTGTTGCTAGTGTATTAGAGTCGGTTATTATGTAAAGTATGTTTAGATAAATATAGAAAAGATTCTATACAGATTTATCTTGTATAGGAAGTTATTGTAAGCCGACTAGGACTCCTTAGTTGATAAAAGGAGGACCTAGGGCATATACAGATATACGATTCTAGAGAAAACTTCAAGGTTGTAAACCCTAATACTCAAGGAGTATTCGTATTATTAATAATATTGAAGTGTTTAGTTTGATATTCACTGTTTACTATTTTGTTCTTCTTAAGATCAAATACAAGATTCTGCATTGTGTTTGATAAACCACAAGTCAGTTTCTATACCTAGTTGTGTTAGATTTATCTAGCATAGCTAAACATTTACAAGCTAAGGGATTCGATCAAGTATTCAACTGGGATCAACAATTCGGCTTGACTAACGCACCAGCCGTATTCATGGACCTCATGAATCGGGTGTGTAAGCCGTACTTGGATAAATTCATAATCGTGTTCATTGACGACATCCTGATATATTCTAAGAATGAGAAAGAGCATGAGGAACACCTCAAGCTAATCTTAGAGTTATTAAAGAAGGAGGAGTTGTATGCCAAGTTTTCAAAGTGCGAAATCTGGATATCAACTGTGTAGTTTCTGGGCCACGTGATCGATAGTCAAGGCATTCACGTGGATCCCGTAAAGATCGAATCAATAAAGGATTGGGCGACACCTACAGCACCCACCGAAATACGCCAATTCTTAGGACTTGCCGGTTATCACCGAAGGTTCATTGAAGGTTTTTCCAAGATAGCGAGGCCTTTGACTAAACTGACACAGAAAAATGTGAAATCTGACTGGGGAGATAAGGAGGAAGAAGCTTTTCAACTCCTCAAGGAAAAGCTGTGTAGTGCACCTATTTTGGCCTTACCTGAAGGTAGTGAAGGCTTTGTTGTTTATTGTGACGCTTTACACAATGGTTTAGGAGCCGTGTTAATAAAGAGAGAGAAAGTGATAGCATATGCTTCTCGACAACTGAAAACCCATGAGAAGAACTACACAACCCATGACCTAGAGTTAGGATCAGTTGTGTTTGCACTTAGAATTTCGAGACACTATCTCTATGGCATGAAGTGTATGGTGTATACCAACCACAAAAGCCTACAACACATCTTGAACCAGAAGGAGCTGAACATGAGACAACGCCGATGGTTGGAATTGCTTAGCGACTACGGTTGTGAGATCCGTTACCACCCAGGCAAGGCAAATATGGTTGCCGATGCCCTCAGTAGAAAAGAGCGGATCAAACCCCTCAGAGTCAGATTGTTAGGATTGACGATCAGTTCGCCGCTTCCAGCGAAAAATTCTTGAGGCTCAGGTCGAGGCACTCAAGGAAGAGAACCGACCGTGTGAGAAGATTTATGAAATGCCAGAGAGTGAGAATGGCTTCGTAAAGAGATCTGATGGAGTTTTGTGTTATGGGGACAGAAGTTGGATCCCGCTATATGGAGGAATTTATGATTTGATCATGCACGAATCCCACAAATCCAAATACTCCATCCATCCAGGATCCGACAAGATGTACTTGAATTTGAAGAAGCTATATTGGTGGCTAAACATGAAGGCCGATATAGCTGAGTATGTCAGTAAATGTTTAACGTGCTCGAAAGTCAAGGCTGAACACCAGAGACCATCCGGTCTACTTGTTCAACCTGAAATTCCAGAATTGAAATGGGAGCGCATCACTTTGGATTTTATCACCAAGCTGCCTAAGACGTCGAGCGGTTATGACACGATCTGGGTGATCGTTAACCGTCTCACTAAATCTGCTCATTTCCTTCCTATAAAGGAGAATGATAGCATGGACAAACTTGCACGACTGTATGTGAAGGAAATTGTCGCAAGGCATGGTGTGCCTGTTTCTATCATCTCTGATCGAGACAGTTATTTCACGTCTAATTTCTGGAAGGCGCTCCAAGACGCGTTGGGAACCGACCTCGACATTACTACAGCTTATCATCCTCAGACTGATGGTCAAAGTGAAAGGACCATTCAGACGTTAGAGGACATGCTGAGAGCCTGTGTGATTGACTTCAGGAACGGATGGGATAGGCATTTGCCTTTAGCCGAGTTTTCCTACAACAACAGCTATCACACTAGCATCAAGGCTGCACCGTATGAAGCACTGTATGGTCGTAAGTGCAGATCACCAATATGTTGAGCTGAAGTCGGAGAAAGTCAACTTACCAGACCAGACCTAGTCCACAAGACTACTAAGAAGATTGTGCAGATCAAGAGTCAAATGCAAGCAGCTCGTGACCGTCAAAAGAGCTATGCCGACAAGAGACGAAAACCCCTTGAGTTCCAAGTGGGTGATAAAGTGATGTTAAAGGTCTCACCATGGAAAGGCACGATAAGATTTTGTAAACGTGGGAAGTTAAACCCTCGTTATATTGGACCTTTTGAGATTCTTTCCAGAATTGGGCCGGTAGCCTACCGACTTGAATTACCGTTCGAGCTCAGCGCTGTGCATGACGTTTTTCATGTCAGCAACTTGAAAAAGTGCTTATCTGACGATAACGCAACCATTCCCTTGGATGAGATTCAGCTTGACGAGAAACTGAATTTCATCGAGGAACCGATTGAAATCATGGACCGGGAAGTTAAACGACTAAAGCAGAGTCGTATCCCAATTGTGAAGGTCCCTTGGAACTCTCGCAGAGGTCCAGAGTACACTTGGGAGCGAGAAGATGAAATCAAGCGAAAATATCCTCATCTCTTTTTGAACTCAACGAGTAACGCGAATTGAAATCCGGGACGGATTACCCCATTAGCTGGGGAGACTGTGACAAATGGTAATTTTCACACTTTAAGTTGATAATAAATATTTATTTGTTATTTTTAAGCCGATCATTTCTATGCGCAATTGCATGTTTCTGAGTATTTCTAAGCGTTTTTGGGAGCTGTCCCGCATACCGTAGCTTACAGTCACCGCTGAAAAAGTTTATTTTTGTCAATAAGCGTAAATTATTCTATTTCTGATAGTTACTGACAAGTTTCGTAATTTACTGAGAGCTTTCTCGTATTTACTGAAAAGCAACCCCACACGCGTACCAACAGCACAATATATATGGTAGCAGTCAAATAAATGCATTTTTGAGCAAATGATACTATTTTATTATTATTCTGATGAAAACGTCAATAAAAACTTTATTTTGCGTATATGTGTCCAAAAACGTCAAACTGGGACATTACGGTAACATTTAAGCTCAAACCGACACACGATACACCAACGATGTTCAAAATACGTTTCCCTCCCCTCTCTTTACTCGTTTGCCGCCCAAAACCCACACCAAAACAAGATAGTGGAGCATTTGTCTTCTTATGTGACATAACAGGTTTTGTTTATAACTTAAACTATAACACACACTTAATCACACACTCATTTTTCTCATCCAACATTTCCTCTTCCATTTTCTTCTCAAGGCACACGATTAGATCTACAAAAATTCTTTGAAGTTATAACAAATCAAGGTGTACTTTCAAGTGTTTTGGGTTAATCGAAACATATTTTGGGTAACTTGGAAGCAATTCGAGTCTTTTCTTGTTCTCCGTAGCCACGTACAAATACACCCTTTGTAAGAAAACTTCAAAACTTTTTTAATCTTGTATCTTTCATGTTCTTTTGATGTTTCAAAATGTTACTAAGTGCTTATTGTGTATATTTTGCTTATTTGAAAAAGCTAGGGTTTGATATACAAATTTCATATACACGACTTTCTTGAAAGATTCATACAAATTATGTCATTTCTTGCTTGTGTGGTAAATCTTGTTACATGTTATGCTAGTTTGATAGTACAAATGTGATTAGTGCTAATTACACGAGTTTAAGATGAAATATACACTTATATGTATATATATATATAAATCGGCTAAGTTTTAAAATAAATAATTATTGGGGTTTTGAAAAACATAAAGTTTTGGCTCTAGTGGTGAAATGGTGAAATTTATGCTTATTAGTTTATTTTAGTTAGCTTATTGAAATAAGCACTAGCTTATTGGTTTCAACTTATTTATTTTGGGCTAAACTTGGTCTCGACACACATGGGCCAAGCCCATCAAACTTTCGGCCTACTTGGACTTTTTGGACCGAATTGCTTATTTAAAGTGCTTATTAGCTTATTTAATATTTAACGTAAAATATAACGTAAATAAAAAGGGTTAATTAGTTTTCGGACTAAAAATGGACTAATGGACCCATTATGGCCTATTCGGCCCAATGAACATTTCGGGAGACAAAAATGAGTTTTGGAACATTTTTCGACTCACTATAATTATTTTTGTGAAATAGAACTTTATAAATCGATTAAAACCATTTTGGACTCGTTTTGACACTTTAAGCCCAATAAGACAAATAAAAGGATTTTCGGCCCAATTTTATGAATGTTGACTTTTGTTGGCTTTTGAAAGTATTTTGACTAAACGTTGACTTTTGTATCAAAAACTATAATTACGAAGTAATCGTAACAATAAATATAGTTATGATGATAAATATACATTTTGGACTAGTTTTGCAAATATAGTTAACGAAAGGGATTATTTGAGGAAATTGCAACCCTTGGGAAAAATGAAAAAGTTTGAATAAACGAATGGGTCATGCCCGATTTTTCTAAAATTTCGACACTTAGAATATTTTCGGATGAAAGCCGACTAAACGAAGAAACGGATTATTTTTATTATTAAAAATATTAATTCTTCTAAATTAATATTTTTAGATCTTATAAGACTTATAAATATATTTTAGATACTTATACATTTATTTAATTTCTCAAAAATATTAAATACTTATAAATTTCTTTACAATTATCATATATTATAAATAACGAGGTGGGCGACGGACCGCCGCGTTGCGTCGGGGCGTCGTTTCACATCGTGATAATCGACCAGTTTTTTTAGACATCTTTTGAAATACTTTCATGAGTACCTTAAAACTATAACTGTTTATAGATTTCAAACAGTTTTCTGAACCCCTCACTCAATATCATGACATCGTACCTGGAATATACGCCTCCTTGTTTTAATGTCAGTATCTATACGACCAGGTCGAGGCAATGGTGGATCAAGACTTTCGATAATAGATGGTTACTGATCATCAGCAACTCTGAATAGTTCTCTGACCAACTTAGGACCATCACCAAGATACTTCTGAATCAACTCACTTCCAACAACACGTCAGCATGTTGCTGATGTGGAATTTGCCACTGCCTGGATAACAAACAAAAGGTTCAAATACTAAAGATGCCTCTACTTGATCTAATAGGAAGGAACATATGAGATCATGCATAATGCTATTTGAGCAATTGGTAGAACTTCAGCTTCATTAAAGATCATTCATATATTCACAAAATACGGCGTTCACAGATTAGCATAAATGAATCAGCAATAACATCAACATTTCACATCCTAACCAAAATGAATAGATTTGTTTATACATCTCAAGTTAAGCTGAGGTGAGTATAATAGTAGTTGAATCAGTACAACCGAACCATTAATCACACAACATAAAGCTACACCACAACATGTCATGAAATTCTAAGCAAATTTATAAATTTAATATACCTCTAGGAAAATGATCAAACAAATGAACTTGAATCTGCCTTAAGGCACGCACGCAATGCAAAACAACAAACCGTCTCCCATTAAAAAACTAAAGCATGAAAGGAAGTACAATTGTTAAAAGATGCGGCCATGTGGTAGCATACCTCGAGTCATCATCATAACCCACCGCAAACCATCTCCCATTAATGTAAACCTGCACAGTATATATATTGATCATTAGTACAAACCTACACCATTGACATTAGTAATATGGTAGTATACGTCCGAAGGATGGTGAAAGGTTTACCTATAAAAGCAATCTTATTCGTTTTATTTTCGCCACTTTTCCACTTCCGTTCAGGAACAATTTCATAAAGATCCCTTTTGAGACGTTGCTGCACTTTTGTCAGCCGAAAGTTGAGCCCAGTTTAGGCCAAAAACAATGCCACCACAAAGACCATGTAGAGCTGGCAAAACAGTCTTAACAGTCTTAACAGGTTCGGAGCGCGCGAAAACACAAGTTTCAAACACAAAATGACTTGTTTAACACTTGGATTTGTAGTTTGAGTTTGACAGATATACGTTTTATATATCAAAAAAGTTAAATATGAATCCTCTAATACTGAAACAATTATTTTAAAAATCAAAAATTGCATAGTACATTTTTTCCTTTAACAGGTCTTAACAGGTCTAACAGGTACCCGTTTTGCCAGCCCTAACAAAGACCATGTATAAAATATATATTCTTTTCGATCAAATGAGGCTCGGATAGGTAAACACCCAAAATATAGGACATGGCCGCCATGGCTGCAAACATAGCATGTTGCCTCGCCATTCCGATATAAATTCCTGCAAATTATCCAAAATAAATAATTAAACGTACATAACCGACATACACATAAATAATGCAAAAGCATGTGCCGTTTGCTTCCCTGAAAAAAAAAAAACAACTTGTTTTTCCAGCCACTTTGTGAACATGTAAGAAATAAAATGAGCTTGAGCTGAGGAACATGAGCGAAAAGCAGTCACAAATTGATGCCTGCACGGTGGTGCAGGGGATTCATGTTATGTTATGTAAAAATGGTGGAACCTGGGAACCACGTGACACAGTTAAATGTATGGCACAAAAGGTTCGTAGTACCTGGTACGACAGCTTATGACGTGAGCTCCATTTGTCACCAACTTCTTTCGCAACCTATTCAAAATAGAAGTATATGCACGAATCACTAACAACCCAAATGTGCACACAAAATGATACAAATCCCGACATTAGTATTCAAATATTACCAAAGTAATTTTTCTGTTATCAGGATGCACTTCCTTGGACTCGTTCCTAAAATCATTCCTATATCACAACAATCAATTCCAAGAACTTTCTTTGTTCCCTGAAATCATGTTGACAAAACATGGGTTCCTATCAACAGATGACAAAGAATCGTACTTCATTAACAGTGAAATAATTTCACATTATTAAATTATCTAGTGAGAAAATAGTTGAATGTTTGCTGTAAAAAGTGAAAGTGCTAACCTGTGATGTAAACCATGATGAATAGACAACCTTTAGTAATCCTGGTTCGGGACAAATGTGTCGGCAATTCACATAATCGGAATCGTTCTACAAATTGACAACTGAAAATAACAGTAAAACTAAGAAAGCATATCAAATCGAAGACAGAAAAAGACGGAGAATTTATACTCGGATTGGATGCTGAACCTTGAAATTATTGGCTTCCAATTCAGTCAGCTTTTCGGCTTTATTTCTCGTTGTATAATCTTTGACGCTCTATTATGTTGACACATTCAAATGTCGTCTGTAAGAAAAAGTAGTATGTGGTTATTGATTCAATAATCTACGATAACTATGATAAATAACTGGAAAAAAAAAGAAAAAAAAAAAAAAAAAGGAAAAACTGTCAAGTGTTTGTCATACTTGTGTTCCACTATCCATAACTGTAGTTGTTGTTGTGAATCTACATTGAGCTTTGATGAACTCAAATAAGTACATTTCATTATCATCATTTATCCTATTTATTTGACTTGTTTTATTATATTATATATGAGAATCGATACATTAATGTTTACTTTAGTAATTCTAAGGTAAAAACAAGCATTATGTGAAACTTGGCAATTTTGGACTAATTATGGAGCAAAATAAGATAGATGTCAAAAGTCTAATGAAATCTAGAAGATGCGCTGTATCTCACTCAACAGATACGACGCAATATCATACTTAGATGAATTCGAAGACCATTGCCTGACTTTGAAGAATGCGCCGCATGCAATTCTGTCATGCGCCGCATATGAAACTTTGGTTAAAGAAGAAGATCAAGCTCGTTCTACTCCAGATACGCCGCAATATACTTCTAACATACGGCGTATCACTATCAAGATTTCACCAGTTACAATCCAAGACAGCTAAAGTACATGCGCCGCATACAAAGATCAAGTTACGCCGCATCTGAAGACGGTGTACGAATATTCCAGAATATATTAATCTTTGACCCTACGTGAAGTTAAGTCAATGCGCCGCATCTATCAACTTAATGCGCCGCATCGATCCCTCTGACAGAAACTATAAATACCCCAAGATCAGACGAATTTAAGAGACCTTTTGTAAAACCCAAGAGCCGAATCCAGACGACCAAGCAGCACAAGACACACCTCAAACAAAGATACAAGAGCTGTAAAAAGGTCCTGCATGTATTCAATTCATTAAGTAGTTTTGTTTTATTGTTTTAGTACGCTTTAATTCATCAGGATTGATGGGCTTGTGTCATGTGACTACGGAAGATCATGCACTCCCCTTAATATTGCTTTCCCATTAATTAAAGTTTATATGTTGATGTCTTTGGTGACTTTTATTAGTGCATTGATAACCTCTGTGTCTAGCTGAGTCTTGCTTGGGTTGCCATGCCCCTTCCTCGCCTATTTATTCTAGCGTCTCTAGAAAAATAGGATAGACATAAGTAATCATTAAGGGTTTACTCGCCGATAAGATTAGAGCCAACGAGAAAGGTTTAATTATATACACTTCATATAAAACTAGCAATAAAACAAGTGACAAGCTATTTAATTATCAGGACAGGTCTTCTTATTGTCTCGAGTATCTATCTGTGTACGTGTGTGCTAATCGCTGATTCGTGCTCATTAGTTTAGTTTTCTATTTAATTATAACCAAACTGTGCCAGTCTCTCTGGCTGAACCCCCTTGCGTTAGATTAGGTTGTATAACTAACTTAGGATATTAAAATACTGATTAGAATAACTAGATAATACGTTCCACTCTTAGTGATCGACACTCTGCTTACCATTATATTCATACTGACCGGGTACGCTGCTCGTTAAGTGTGTGTGTTATTGATAAGTCGGCTAAATATAAATTTAAAACTTGAGTAGGCATTAATACTGCTAAACCGCAACGACACATCACGCGCATCAAGTTTTTGGCGCCGTTGCCGGGGAGTGAATTGTTATTATCTGTTAATTTGATTAAGTATTTTAATTAGGTTTTTCTTTTTTAGATTCTAACCACTAACCCTGTTGTATATTAGATAGATTGCATTCATTGTATAATTTGCATATTTACTGTTTTTGTGTGTTTTTGTTTTCTGTAATTTTTGTTTCTTTTTTTTTTTTTTTTTTTTTTTTTTATTTTGGTTTTTTTTTTTTCTGTATTTTTATGCATTTTGCTGTCGTTGTATTGTGCTGATACAAACGATACGGCGCATCTATTTTCACAGATACGGCGTATTGCGTTTAATTTTTATAAAATACAACGCGTTTAATAAATTCGAGTACGACGCATCTTTCCCCAAGATACGGCATATTCTGTTTTTAATAAGAAATTTTTCTAAACCCTAACGCCATACGACGCATCTGTTTTAACAGATACGGCGTATTTTCTATTTAAATTAAAAACAGTTTTTTGAATTATTAAACAGAAGCGACGCATCGATCTTTATCGATACGGCGCATCTACTAAATCAAAAATCTTGTATTTTGAAACGTTACGAAAATACGGCGCATTAGCTTTTGTTAATACGACGCATTTAATTTTAATAAATATAATCGATTTTTGATAATTTAAACTGGATACGGCGCATTCTAATTCATAAGCGGTGAATCTATTTTCTGAATAAAAGTCTGATTAAATTTTAACGTAATAAGATACGGCGTATCCAACCTTCTGGATACGGCGCATCGTCTACAGATATCAGCAACTTTTATTTTTCTTATTCCCGAACGGAAAATATTCTAACTTACCCTTACACTAGGAAGTTTTTACTTTGAAATCTACCTGTCTTTAATTTTCAGGAACAATGTTCGATATTTTCCCCAACTGGTTCGGAAGACCCCAAAGATAACTCTTACCATAGGAAAAGATGAGGTTGAATTTAATATGGAACAATCTATGAGTAAAACTAATTATGAAGATTGATGAATTGTAATGATGTTGCAAAGCCCGAATTTTTCTTTAATTCTTCAATCAGTTTAAGGAGGTTACTCAACGAGAAGGCAAAGATTGAAGAGGAGATCAAGGCTACAATGAAAGAAGAGAGCTCTGCAACCGACTTACGTGCCTTGCCTCATAAAGAAAAGGAACCAGGAAGTTTTACTTTACCTTGTTCAATTAATGACATATCTTTCAATAATGCATTAGCTGACTTAGGAGCTAGCGTTAGTGTTATGCCCCTTAAGACATTCACTACCCTAGGACCAGAAAAATTAGCACCAACTAAGCTGCTTATTGAATTGGCTGATAAAACGGTAAAACGACCTGAAGGGGTTGCTGAAAATGTGCTAGTTAAGATTGAGAAGTTTGTTTTCCCCGTAGACTTTGTTATATTAGATATGCTCGAGGATGTTAAGATTCCTTTAATCCTTGAAAGACCTTTCTTGTTTACCGCCCATGCTAAGATTAATGTGTTTAAAAGAAAAATCTCATTAAAGGTAGGGAACAATAAACTAGTCTATAAGTGCCAAAATCCTGCTAAGAGCATAATTAGAGGCGTCTATGTGCTAGGATTAAGAGAACGTATGGACCTCGATCTAGAAGCTAGGCTTATGGGAGAACCCTTGGTAAATAATGAATCACTTGAGACCTATAGTGGAGACTACATTGAATTAAATGATCTTAATTTACCAATAGGAATCAATGATCAATTTATGGAGGATTTTGAACCCGAAATTGAAGAAGGAGAAATTATGGATGTACCTAGAATCAATATGATCAACACTAAGAATTATGATGAATTTGAAGGATATCCTAGTTTCTGTGATTATGGTAGAAAGATCCATGTAGATTGTGCTTATAATTTACAATTTCTTTGCATGATAGGATTTAAACAGGTTAGTGCCAACTTTTTCTCTATTTTACCAATTAATGTAATGTCAAAAGATTTCTATAATTCTATAATGAAAAAAAAATTGAGTATAGAGGGAAAAACGTAGTTGGAATATTCATGAATGTACCTATTTTTGTCGGGAATTTAACTATTGTTACAGATTTCACCGTGGTGGAAAACATGGATACTTATCGTGATGTTGAGATGGGTGACATGATCGTTGGGAAACCATTTTGTAAGGAGGTCGAAATTAACGCTAAAAGATTTGAAGGAAAGATCACCTTTCAAAGTGGAAGCAATGTTATCACTTACATGATGCCTCGTGCTCACCCAAGGTTTAAACATGCCCATAACAAATTTTGTTACAAATTTACACCATTTCTTTTTGTAGATGAAAATGACGCTGAGGAAGGGATCGAGTATCCGTTCCAAAAGATGAAAGGATTCTACAAAGGTGTACTTGAATTGGGGCCGGAATATGTTCGTGACGAAGTAATTCACAACTACATCGTGCACGGACATGTGGGGATCAATAGAACGAAATAAGGAGCTGAACCTGAGTCTAACTTGAAGACTCTGGAATAAAGACAAGTGCTGACCGGGAGACAACCCGAAGGAAATTTTTTTACTTTTTTGTTCTGTGTCAAGTCTGTCAGACTTGCAGAAGATGCGGCGCATCTCTATCATAAGATGCGACGCATCACCTGCACTGGTCAAATCTTATTTCATTTTCTGCATTTTTATTTTTGACTTTAAAACTTTCTGTCAGTTTATTTAATGCGGTGCATCCCTGGTTAAGGATGCGACGCATCTTTTATTCTGATTCGTATTTATTCCAGGCTCGATACGGTGTATCTTCTTCCATAAGATACGGCGTATCGACTGACCTGATGATTTACAATTTAATTTTTTAGGTTTTATTTTTACTAACTACTAATGTATTATGCAAGTTTGAACCTTCTTAACTCAGGTGTGTTAAAGTCTAAATGGTATTATAGATTCCTGCATTTTTTTGGATACATCATTTATGAAGCTTAAACGTTCTCATCCACAAGAAAGTTGATTTTTGCTCTTATACGAATAATGGAGGATCATACCGAGCAAATCTCAGGGGAGTTTTTCTGTTCTAATTCTTTTATTTTCCAGTTTTTAACCTTTGACACAAACAACGAGGACGTTGTTTAACTTAAGTGGGGGGATGGAGAATTAGAACACTTACTTGTCCTAAACTTTTTCAAAATATGCTTAAAATGCGCTTAATATATCAAAATTTAAATTTTTTTTAGCATGTTTTTGTTTAAAGTCTAAATTACATAACTGCACACATAACTCTATTCTTTCAAAAATATTAAAACTTTAGTGTGCCGGTGACTTGTAAACTTTAGAACTTGGCTTGTATACTATTCGAGACCACCATAATGAGTATTATCTATATAATTGGAGTGACTTGTCTAAATTGGTAAATTTCTAGGATTACACCCAAATAGCCTTTATATGTTATGTGATATTAACTAACTACACTGGTTAGTTAACCCCCGTATAAACCCTTTGTTTACTCTCACTTTTAGAGTAAGATACCCCTAGAAAAACCCTTAGAGCCATTCCTTTCGTTTCTTACACCTTTGTTATAATATTTTGATACACCCTTACACCTTAGCCTACCCTGTAGATTAAAATCCGTGGTTAATTGATTTAGGCAAAGTGTGTTTCCTTACATTACCTGTGTTCACGTGCGTGATTCATTATCTTTGGTTAGGTCGGGAAATTGCACAATGCAATTGGTATGAAAGTAAATATTGTATAACTTTTAGTTTATTTTTCGTGTGTTTGCTACTTTCACTATTACAGTTATTTCTAAAAGTATGAAGAGTATGGAAAAATTATCCGAAAAATAGTGATAGAAAAGTTGTGAAATTTTACACATATATGTTGATGTCAAAAAAATAAAAAAATAAAAAAAAAAAAAAATAAAAAAAAAAAAAAGAAGAAGAAAAGTATAGAAAAGAAAAAGAAAAAGGAAAAGTTGGAAGTTTGTTTTAACCAACTTATGTAAAGTTTTGTATTAAGTGGGAGATATCACCACCATTTGTTGTTGTATATTATATTTATGGATTGAATGGGAGTTGGCCGTTATGGGAACGCCAGCTAAGGTTATTTTTTGATTGAGATTTTGTTGAGTATAATTCGTGTCTACCTAAAGCGTGTGTTTCAAGTGTTAAAGCGTGAGTTATTCAATGATATGAGTTCTTATTCATGGGATGGTTGGGAAAGTGATTAACCATACTTAGGATTTTAATTTATCTGTTTTGTTTATTTTTCATTTTACACCAATTTGTATCCCAAATATTATCCATACCCTATATCATTCTTCATCCAAACCTTTGATTTATTGAGATTAGGGATTTGAGCAATCTTAAGTATCGTAGTCGTGGATTCGGCTATGTATTTATGATTTTGTCGCCCTTTTTGATATAATATTATTGGTGAAGATTACTTGGTCCTACCTTTAGCCCATTCGAGTTAAGGAATTGAGCAATTGCAAGTATCGTGGTCGTGGATTCGATCTTGTATTTGTAATTTTGTCGCCTTTTCTGGAATATGAGATCGATAGAGATTAAAAAGGATGATCAACCCTTAACCAAAAACCCTTTTTACCGCTTTAGACTTGCTACTCCTTGGCTTTAGTGGGGGAGATGCGTATACTTGCCAAGCCTATGATAGAATATTCGTCACGACTAAGCAACTAAACGATTTAGAATTGTTTTACATTAAAAATTATTTTGGTTTCTACTTCGTTAAGTGTTTGGTTGTGTGATTATGACAAAACGAATACGTGCTTAAATATAAAAATAAATCCTAATATCTTTTAGGATACATTTTCATATGATTAATTCTAAGGTTTACTTGGGGACAAGTAAAGTTCAAGTGGGGGGATATTTGATGAACTCAAATAAGTACATTTCATTATCATCATTTATCCTATTTATTTGACTTGTTTTATTATATTATATATGAGAATCGATACATTAATGTTTACTTTAGTAATTCTCAGGTAAAAACAAGCATTATGTGAAACTTGGCGATTTTGGACTAATTATGGAGCAAAATAAATGAAATCCAGAAGATGCGCCGTATCTCACTCAACAGATACGACGCAATATCATACTTAGATGAATTCGAAGACCATTGCCTGACTTTGAAGAATGCGCCGCATGCAATTCTGTCATGCGCCGCATATGAAACTTTGGTCAAAGAAGAAGATCAAGCTCGTTCTACTCCAGATACGCCGCAATATACTTCTAACATACGGCGTATCACTATCAAGATTTCACCAGTTACAATCCAAGACAGCTAAAGTACATGCGCCGCATACAAAGATCAAGTTACGCCGCATTTGAAGACGATGTACGAATATTCCAGAATATATTAATCTTGGACCCCACGCGAAGTTAAGTCAATGCGCCGCATCTATCAACTCAATGCGCCGCATCGATCCCTCAGACAGAAACTATAAATACCCCAAGGTCAGACGAATTTAAGAGACCTTTTGTATAACCCTAGAGCCGAATCCAGACGACCAAGCAGCACAAGACACACCTCAAACAAAGATACAAGAGCTGTAAGAAGGTCCTGCATGTATTCAATTCATTAAGTAGTTTTGTTTTATTGTTTAGTACGCTTTAATTCATCAGGATTGATGGGCTTGTGTCATGTGACTACGGAAGATCATGCACTCCCCTTAATATTGCTTTCCCATTAATTAAAGTTTATATGTTGATGTCTTTGGTGACTTTTATTAGTGCATTGATAACCTCTGTGTCTAGCTGAGTCTTGCTTGGGTCGCCATGCCCCTTCCTCGCCTATTTATTTTAGCGTCTCTAGAAAAATAGGATAGACATAAGTAATCATTAAGGGTTTACTCGCCGATAAGATTAGAGCCAACGAGAAAGGTTTAATTATATACACTTCATATAAAACTAGCAGTAAAACAAGTGACAAGATATTTAATTATCAGGACAGGTCTTCTTATTGTCTCGAGTATCTATCTGTGTACGTGTGTGCTAATCGCTGATTCGTGCTCATTAGTTTAGTTTTCTATTTAATTATAACCAAACTGTGCCAGTCTCTCAGGCTGAACCCCCTTGCGTTAGATTAGGTTGTATAACTAACTTAGGATATTAAAATATTGATTAGAATAACTATATAATACGTTTCACTCTTAGTGATCGACTCTCTGCTTACCATCATATTCATACTGACCGGGTACGCTGCTCGTTAAGTGCGTGTGTTATTGAAAAGTCAGCTAAATATAAATTTAAAACTTGAGTAGGCATTAATACTGCTAAACCGCAACGACACATCACGCGCATCAAGCTTCCGGTTTTCTCAAAAGTAAACGGAACTGCAAAATGAAATTAAATAAAAACTAAGAAAACAACAAAATTGCCAAAAGCAATAAGCATAATCAAATACACTGATCACCTGAGAAAATAAATTCATCCGAACACCCCCTAACAAAACAACAAAATTAACCTAAGCGATAAGCAAAATCAAATAAGGTCATAAGCTGGGATAATAAGTTCATCCGAACAAAATTAAATAAGCTTATAAACAACAAATCTAATTAAATAATTATAATTAAAAGCTTGTACATACCTTTTTTGGATTCTCAAACAAAATTAAATAAGCTTATAAACAACAAATCTAATTAAATAATTATAATTAAAAGCTTGTACATACCTTTTTTGGATTCTCAAAATTGATTAAATTCCGCCACCCAAAATTGAGACCCTGGTTGTTGTGTTTTGATTAACTCCAACCGAACAGCAATTGCATAACCGGCAACCAAAAACCCCAAAACTGGAACCCTAGATCCGCTGAGTGAGAGTTCTGGAAGTTTTGCCTTCCGATAAGAATGAAATAGAGGCGGTGAACGATAAGAGCGAAAGAGATACAAGCTAATATTCTGGGCCTGGACAATACCAACGGGCTGGGCTAAAAAGACAAAAAATCAAAACGACATTCATTGCGTCGTTTCACCACGCTCTATTATATATATAAGTATTATAATATTTATAATATAATAATACCCCACTATCACCATTATCGTATTAATTATTCAATACATATTTAATTTATTATAAACCTTAATTAATTAAATAATTAATTATTAAATATATATATACGGTAATATATATATATATATATATATACATATTATATATATATTATATATATATTATATATATTATATATATATATATATATATATTACCTACGCATTTTGCGACTACAAGCACTAAGCATGGAAGTTCCATCGCACGTATTTTACCGTACACTTTCACCATGAGCCATCACCAAAGAGTCTTATACGATAAACTATTTTGAAATGTGCCTTACCATATAGCAAGCAAGAAATACACGAGCCCTGGACACACGTAAAATTTTCAATTGAGTTAAAACATTTAAAACATGAATATTTTGCTATGACTTACCATATTGATCTAGGTCGCGTGTTAGAGCGGTTGCACGGTGTTGTTGTTGATCAGCAGATTGCTATAGTTATTAAGGTGAGTTTATAGCCCCATTTTTATACGTTTTCTTTTTATAAACCTTGGGGGTGAGAAACATGCAAAACTGTTTTCATGGACCAAAATGAACTTTGTTTTTATACACACTTGTATGCCGATAACCTAAGTTTGCTGAATCCCATTGTGCCCACTATCATCAACCGTCAATTCCTGCTGGAAGCGCGTATGATATAAATAGATTTATTGGGTGTGACTCCCCCGTTCGGTTGGCCCGGCATGGTCAACGCGAACGTATACCATGTCGAAATTTTCTGAGTGTCTGGGGATTAACACTCGCGGGCACCCTTTATTTGCTATGCCAGCTTGGCATATTGCTTGTCTAGTTTCGGTTGGATGAGCTTAGAGTATGCATACCGAATTAGTGTGATTGCTGAATTATTTGCTATGGTCCATATGTGCTTATTTACTTTAAACCTTAAACTCACCAGCGTTAGCTGACTTTTAGCATGTTTTCTCAGGTATTTGAGAATGTGTTTACTGAAGGCAGGGCATGGCAATGGTCATAAGTTTGTTGGAAATATTTTTGCTTATGCGTTGAACTCTGAATTTGGGACTGCTTTGTTAAATGGGCTTCATTTTATTTAAATTGAACTTGAAGTATGACAATTTAACTTTGGAAATGTAAACTATTTTAAAACGGATTTTTAATCCGTTCTCTATATCTTTGTGTTGTGATTATCGATTTAGTAGCACCCAAATATGTATGCTTACACAAATCTTGATTTTGAGGGTGTTACAGATTGGTATTCAAAGCCTAGGTTATAGAGAACTAGGTTTATAAAAACCCTAAACTATAACCAGTTTACGAAAAGCGTTTCCTTATGACCGCCAGATGCCTGTCTGCCTAGCTTGCCATGTTTTGATCGCTATATACCTTATATGAATAAGTGTTATACTATGTTGTTGGAGTATTTTACTTAACATATATGATAAAGTATTTTTTATATACTTACACATGCGCACTGTATTTGTGACAGACTATGTTTCTCCTTTCCGATGCACATGATGAGGTACTTGCTGTGGTCACACTTCCCGTTGCGATGACCAGTTCCATTTCGGATGACGTTGATGGAGTTGTCAGAGCAGCAACTCAGCCACACATTCTGCTCAGCATACACACACCACTCAGTATCTACCTCACCATACCTACCCCGCTATGCCAAGTCACGTTCATCTCTAGCTCAGCTTTACACTCTCACCCAACATTCTCAGACTACCTACCCACAGAGTGGGTTTCTTATAGGAGAGTCTGTGGACGTCGCATCCAGCTATCATCTATGCTATCTCACCATCAGGAGGACCCGTTATGGTTACCGGGTACCTTACTTCATCACCATCTCAGTCACCTATGTCATCTCCAGATCATTCCCTCTCCGTCAGAGATTACGGAGGTCTATTGAGTCTTACTCTAATGAGGATGAGGATCCAGAGCAGTTTAGGTAGAGCCCACACCAGCAGTGACAGACCGTTGAGCACGCTCTTGTTTGTGCGGGTGTTGACAGAGACAGAGAGGCACCGAGGGATCCAGATCATGTGATGATACTACGAGATGGCAAGGGCATCATGGTGGATGTACAGGGGGTATTTGAGGTAGGGCAGAGCTCTAGGGCTGCCCAGATAAAGGATTTGAGTAATAGCCAGTGGATTGATATTACTTGTGATACCAACGCGGTGTGCATGCAGCTAGTCGGAGTACACTCCATCATCTCCTTTGTTTGTGCCACCTCTATCTCCAATACCTTCTCCGCTTCCATAACCATTGGTTTCTGCGCTTCTACCAGCCTCACTAGCCGAGCTCGAGGAACCCACTGCCATGGAGCAGGTACGGATTCAGCTGACGAACCATGCCAGTTTACTTTATGTGCACTCAGATCAGATTAAGAGGTTAAAGCAGCCTGACCGCATTCAGAGTATTGAGAGGAGGATTAGGACAGTTGAGAGGGCTGCCTATGTGTTGTTTGAGGAGATGCATTCTGACAGATGTGTGATGATTGGCTTGAGAGCTAGATTATAATGCATTGGAGAGGTTACATGGTAGTAAGCTTAGGGATTTGGACTTTAGGGCTATTGGTTTGGGCAGAGGCCAGACCAGGATTCAGGGGATGTTGAGGAGAGCTTGAGGTACTGATCGCGCTCAGTGGTAGAGGATCATGACTGCTGAGTATACGATCAGTGCTGTGATGAGAGAGACCAGGAGCTGAGACACCATGTGGATCAGTTGGAGGCTACTATTGGAGGGATGACTGCTGCATTCGAACAGTTACGCCTTGAGCGTGACCGAGTCTAGATTAGTTTCAGTAGATGATGTATTCCATTAGACTGATGATTTATCACTTAATAGTCCATCACTAACTATTAGCCTTGCTTGTAATTTTGTGAACTCCTATTCCATTCGATATATATATATATATATATATATATATATATATATATATATATATATATATACACACACACATATATAACAAGCTTGGTTTTTCTATTCGATTGTTCGTTTCCTCTATGGTTGACTTTATTCTTGCATTCTGTTTGTGATATCCATATATTCATATGACACCTTCCTTCTATAATCGAGATCTCATTTATCGTCATCTCCTTGTGATGCAGATAAATGGCACCCAAGCGAAAGTCAACCAGAGTCACACGAGGATGAACTGCTAACACACCTACCCCAGCAAGAGCCGCGCAGGGCAAGAGCCCCGCAGGGCAGAGTTGCTGAGAACGCCTCCCCAACCAGGGCCACGGCAAACCCACCTGTGGTGAACCAAGCAACTCTAGATTAGCTTGTCAATGATCGTGTGGCCGCCGCTCTCGCAGCCGCAAACAACTCAACCACCAACACCGGAACATCAAGGCCAGTGATCAACAACCGTGGCTACACTTACTCTGAATTCCGAAAGATTATGGTTGGAGGTTTCGGAGGAACAGAGGGAGCCGTTGGCCTGACTAGGTGGATTGAGAAGCTGGAAACCGTGTTTCGCATCAGTGGTTGTAACGATGACGACATGGTCAAGTATGCATCTTTCACTTTCATGGATGCTGCTTTGACCTGGTGGAACAACTACATGAAATCTGCCAACATGGATGTTGCTTATGCTATGTTGTGGGATGACTTTAAGGAGTTAGTGCTTAGGAAGTATTGCCCACGAAATGAGGTCAAGAAGTTGGAGATAGAATTTTGGAAATTGAAGGTGCAGAATAACAACATGGTTGGTTACTACCAGAGATTCTAGGAACTTGCTTTGCTATGTCCTGAAATGGTTCAGACTGAGACGAGGTTGATTGAGAGGTATATCGGAGGTTTTCCAAAGTCCATAAGAGGAGATGTGACTACCTCAAGGGCTGCGGATCTCCATGAGACCATGTAAATAGCCAACAAGTTGATGGACCAGGAATTGGAGGATGTCCCAGAAATGAGTGCTAAAAACAAGAGAAAGTGGGAAGACCACTCGAAGGGTAGCAACAGCAACTCTCAAAACAAAAGGCAGGAAGTGGCAAAAGCTTATGCAGCAGGTTTAGGTAATAAGAGGGGGTATGATAGGAATGCACCTCTTTGTAACTGCTATAAGCTAGACCACAAGGGACAATGCATGGTAAAGTGTCACAACTGCCAGAGAGTGGGACATTTGGCCAAGAATTATAGGTCAAGACCCCTAGCCACCGCTCAAGCAGCACCACCCAACGATCGTAGGGCGGAAGTCACCTGCTTTGGGTGTGGTGAGAAGGGTCATAACCGAAATGAGTGCAATAAACCCAGGAACCAGGGAAATGGTGGTGGTCACGGTAACCAGGGAGCAGTAGTTAACAATGGGAACCAGGGCAATGGAGGAGGAGCCCGTGGAAGAATTTATGCTGTGGGCAGAAGGGAAGCCCAGGACGACCCGAATGTGGTGACGGGTACGTTTCTTTGAAATAATCGCTATGCATCAATATTATTTGATACGGGAGCAGATTGAAGTTTTGTATCAAATGCTTTTAGTTCTTTAATTGATATTGCTCCAACCACCTTAGATAACGTCTTTGACATAGAATTAGCTAACGGGAACTTAGTAAGGGTAGATACCATTATAAGGGGTTGCACTCTAAACTTGTTAAACCACCCATTCACCATCGATCTCATACCAGTAGAGTTGGGTAGTTTTTTGACGTCATCATAGGGATGGATTGGCTATCAAAATATCATTCTGTCATCATCTGTGATGAAAAGATCGTCAGAGTACCCTACGGGAATGAGATTCTAATAATAAAGGGAGATCGGAGCGATCGTGCATGTTCGTCAAGATTGAGCATCATCTCGTGTACGAAGGTGTAGAAGTGCATCGAGAAAGGATGCCACCTCTTTTTAGCTCAAATTATTGAGAAGAAATAGAAAGAGCCCGGAGAGAAACGATTGAAAGACGTGCCAATCGTGAGGGATTTCCCCGAAGTTTTTCCAGAAGTCCTACCTGGACTCCCGCCAGCCAGACTGATCAAATTTTAAATCGATTTATTGCCAGGAGCCGTGCTTGTAGCGCGAGCACCCTATCATTTAGCACCAACGGAGTTACAGGAGTTGTCTGATCAGTTGGCTGAACTATCATGGAAAGGTTTTATCAAACCGAGTTCTTCGCCTTAGGGAGCTCCAGTCCTGTTTGTTAAGAAGAAGGATGGATCCTTCCGGATGTGTATCGATTATCGGGAGCTGAATAAGCTAACCATCAAGAATCGATACCCACTCCCGAGAATCGATGACCTATTCGATCAAGTACAGGGTTCATCGGTTTATTCTAAGATTGACCTGAGATCAGGTTATCATCAACTCCGAGTCCGGGAAGAGGATATCCTGAAGACTGCATTCAGAACCCGATATGGCCATTACGAATTCTAAGTTATGCCATTCGTGTTGGGTTTTAAAGTTACTACTGCTGATATTGTTAAGACTGCTCAGGAACTACAAAGGGAATGCACCAAGTCGTTAATTCTGCTGGTTACATAGTTAATGCTGCTTATGGAGGAATAATGCTGCTGCAAGATTAATACTGCTAGAAAACTTAGTTAGTATTGCTATTACATTGTTAGTGTTGCTAATTTATTAGAGTCGGTTATTATGTAAAGTATGTTTAGATAAATATAGAAAAGGTTCTATAGAGGTTTATCTAGTATAGGAAGTTATTTTAAGCCGACTAGGACTCCTTAGTCTATAAAAGGAGGACCTAGGGCATATACAGATATACAATTCTAGAGAAAACTTCAAGGTTGTAAACCCTAATACTCAAGGAGTATTTGTATTATTAATAATATTGAAGTGTTTAGTTTGATATTCATTGTTTACTATTTTGTTCTTCTTAAGATCAAATACAAGATTCCGCATTGTGTTTGATAAACCACAAGTCAGTTTCTATACCTAGTTGTGTTAGATTTATCTAGCATAGCTAAACCTTTACAAGCTAAGGGATTCGATCAAGTATTCAACTAGGATCAACAAGTGGTATCAGAGCCTAGGGGCTCTTGATCATGGGATTCACAAGCTTTTGTTTGTCGAGGATCGAAGAAAACAAAAAAAATTCGTAACTGGTTCGTATCTTCAAAACTCACTGCTGGGCTGTTTTTGAACGACGATATCTCCTTCGTTAACAGTTGGATCGGGATAAAATTTTTACTGGAGATTCTTCATACATCAAAGAAGATTCTCACCGGAGGGATCTTTATTCTGAGCGTTCATTTGGAAGTTATAGATCGTCAAAGTCTGCTGCAAACAGGTTTTTAAAAAAATTGATTTTTAGGGTTTCTTAGGGTCTTGGTTCTGAATTTGTCGATCAGTAGGTTATTGTTCAAGGTGTTTTATTGATACTTCGTAGTTTTAAACCCTAACTACATTAAAGTGCTCGATTTTAATGATTAAACTTGAATAATTTTGTTACTGCTGCTGCTGCGATCAGGTATAAAACCATAAACCTACATGATTTGGATATTTATGGTCATATTGAATGCAGATTTTATGACAAACCCTAGTAGGTACAACTGTTTAGGATGTGGTGGAGCAGGTTTGGTTAATGTTGTTGTTATCGTATTTGGTGTTAAGGTTTCATCTTTACTTTACTGATCATGCTAAGCTGCTACTGTGATATTTTTGCATCAATGAGAAGATGTTTGATTTGAAGATTGATATTGTACGATCAGTTTTAAGGTTCTTGTATTAATATCTGATCATTTTTATGGTTTCGTTTGAATATTATGGATGATGTAGAGTTGTTTACCCCACTTGGGGCTACTAAATACGGTTACTGATCTACATATGCTCTTACACATGAGTTAATACTGCTACTTTGGTTGTTGATATGTTAGGACTGCTTCTTCATATGGATTAGTACAGCTAGTACATTCATGCTCGTTATATTTGAATGCTGCTGCTATTGATCCTAGTTTGTACTGCTATTACTCGACTTAGTACTACTCTTGATTCGAAGTTTGTACCGCTACCATATTTGGAACTATTCAAAAGTTTCTCTTCTTTGTAAGATATGACAAGTTAATAGCTTGACTCGACAAGGAAGGATTTTTGGTTGGTGTACATGCAAGATTTCATGTGTCGACTTGTGCATGGATGATATAAAGATCATAGGTCAGTGGTCTTTTAATCTTATTTTCTCATGATAGCATGGGTCGGTGATTATTAAAATATCATGGGACGTACGATGGTGTTCTTTAAACATGTGGGTGGAGGATATTATATATGATGGCACATGCATGGCAATTGCACGGTGGTATTCATTATACATTCTACAACATTAGACGGTGCTTTCAGGAAAGTGTGTGTGATCTAGGTCGAACAAGATATAATGTGAAGAGAGCATAGGACGGTGGAGAAACAGATGTTAAATATGTAACATCCAGGAAAGGTGTGTGTGTATCTAGGTGTCAAGTTCCTACAATGGACGCCTAGGTTTTGTGTTTGTTAGTAGTAGTAAAGATGGTGACGAGAAAAACCTTGCACTCAATAATAATGATTAGTTTGTTTATCCGCTGCGTATTGTTCTTATCATTATTATTGTGTAATCCCTAGATGAGGTCTAAACAACCTCGAGCTGTAAACGATCTTCACAATTGGTATCAGAGAGTTTTGGGCTACTGCAAAGGTCAAAACTATTGATGAGGAAGTACAGATACATGCCCTTGTGGATGGGTAGAAGGTTATTATTTGTGAGGCTTCTGTTCGAGATGTTCTACGTCTTGAAGATGCTGAAGGTATTAAAAATCTTCCAAATTCTACAATTTTTGAAACTCTTGCATTGATGGGGTATGAAAAGCAGAGTAATTCTTTAAAATTTTCGAAGGCTGCTTTCTCTCCAGAATGGAAATTCTTAATTCACACTATCTTACAGTGTCTTAGTCGAAAGACTACTGGTTGGAATGAGTTTAGTAGCAATATGGCTTCTGCTATTATCTGCTTGGCTCAAAATCAAAGCTTTAATTTTTCTAAATTAATTTTTGATAGTGTGATTAAGGGCTTGGATAGTTCTTCTAATAAACATTACTTATATCCAAGCTTTTTACAACTTCTTATGGACAAACAATTTGAAAAGAAAAAGGTTCATTAAAAGGTTTATACTGCTCCCTTTCATACTAATGGGATTTTTGCTAATATGAAAAGAGAGGGAAAGGATTTTTCAGGCAGAGTTACTCTATTGTTTCAAACAATGTTGGAACTAGGTCCAAATCAGGGTGAAAGCTCAGTAATCCCAGCTGATGCTTATCACACACCCACTGTTTTGCCATCCCCATCAATAATACAAAAGACCCAAACCCATAGGATCACACAAAAGGGCACTGAACTACCTCAGGTTGGTGCTAGTATGGTTGCAGATGAGCCTATGCATGAGGAGAAGGGTCACAGATTAGAAAGGGCTGTCACAACTACTACTAGCTTAAAAGCAGAGCAGGATAGTGATAACATAAGTAAGACCCAATCTAAGGCAACTTCTAATGAAGAAAGTTCCTCTGGAACTCATTCAGGTGAAGGTCCCAGCCAAATGGATAATATGGGGGGTGTAGATGCTCAGACTGGGTCTGAGGCTATGCCTAACTCACCCAATGATGCTCCACTCGGGAGAGGTAACACACTCCGAAGTGTTGAGGGTGGTCTTAAACTTATTCATGAATTGACGGTTACTTGTATAAAATTGTCAAAGGATGTTCTTGGTCTCAAAAAGGAACTTAAGCAGCTCAAAATCTCTCAGGGTACTGAAATCACAAGGTTGAAGCAAAGGATTAGGTATCTTGAAGGACAACAGAGGTCAAGAACACACAAAACAAAAAGGTTGTACAAGGTTGGTACTACTTCCAGGGTAGTTCTTCTGAAGAAGCAAAGAGTTTGGAGAAGGATGTTTCCAAACAAGGGAGGAATACAAGCAAAGCTTCAGGGGAGGAAACTTTGGTAGATACGGATATTGGGGTAGATGTGGAAACTACTGAGGATGATGATGATAATGATGTAAATGAGTTTGTTGTTGCTGATCAACAAGGTAATGTTGCTGATGATGGTATTGAAAAGATAGCTAAAGTGTTGCTTGATGCTGCTACACTTAATACTGCTGGTGATGGAGTTAATATTGCTAGTGCTGAGGTTAATATTGCTAGTGAAAAAGTTAGTGCTGCTGAGACTGAGGTTAGTACTGCTGCTACTCAAGGTGATGAGGATATGACTATAGCTCAGTTATTAACAAAGTTGAAGAGTACAAGACCAAAGGCAAAAGGAGTTGTGATCAAAGAACCAGTATCAGTATCAAAAACACCATCAATGACCATTTCACCATCAGACAAAGGCAAAGGTTTGTTGGTTGAAGAACCTAAGAAAGAAATTCCTATCTCTCAGTCAACAACAACAACAACAACTTAAGACTGATGAAGAAGTTGCAAGACAAGTGCAAGCTGATATTGATGATGAAGAAGAAGAAGCAAGAAGAAAGCTAGCTCAAGAGGAAGAATAGGCAAGTCTTGTACTCATTAATTCATGGGATGATATTCAGGCCAAATGTGAAGCAGACCATATGTTAGTCCAGAAGATGTGGGAGGATGAGCAAGAAGTGTTATCAATGGAAGAAAAGGCAAAGCTCTTTATGGAATTATTGGCTCAAAAGAAGTTCTTTGCACAGAAAAGAGCTAAAGAAAAGAGAAACAGACCATCTACTCTAGCATAGCAAAGGAATAATACGCAGACCTATCTGAGAAATATGGGAGGATGGAAACAAACTCAGTTCAAGGGGATGAGCTTTGATAGAATTAAAGAAGAGTTTGACATAGTTTTTACAAGGGTTAATACTTTTATTGCTATGAATGATGAAGAGTTGGTGTAAAACCCTAAAATCTGAAACAGGAAAAAATGACCAAACTGCCCTTGCAATTTTAAAAATTTATTTAAAAGTTTATAAATCACCAAAATAAATCCCAACCGTCGGGAATGAATAAGATATGGAACCAAATAATTTTGTAACTTCATTTTAATATTTTTGCACGTATAAAAAAGTTATATAATTATATAATTTTATTTATTTAGGCCAGTTTTATAATTTGTGTATTATTAATAATATAAATTCAAAATAAAAATATAGAAAATTCAAAATAAGAACAATTCAAATTTGGAAGTGATTAAGAGCCGGATTTCCAGCCATGCGCTCCCCTATTCTCGGCCAATTTACCTATTTTAGCTAACCTTCCTTTTTATTTCTACAAACCCTAGCCGAAAGAAATCATTCACACACTAAAATCCTCCATTCTTCAATCCGATTTTTCTGAGGTGTGCTAGTATTTTTTTGGTAATCATCAAGGTCCAAGGAGGCTAGGATAAATAGCCTTGGGGTTATTAAGTGGTTTGTTTGATCGCTAGGCTTTTTCCTGGGTCGATATTGCATCCGAGAGACACAAAAATCTCACGACTCATCTACACGTTCAAATCATCATTTATTATTTTTCTTATGATCCTTATATTATATATGACTCATATAAAATGTTGGATTCGAATCATGCAAGGTTAAATGGGTCGTATGAATTATAAACGTTTAAAATAGGCATAATATCTAAAATATATGTTGGGTCCATAAATACCCAATTATCTAAAACAGGATTTGAACACAAATTAAGCCAAGTGTTTACCAACCAAGAACAATTCAAGTCACTGAGTTAACAGTAACTCAGTGAGTCATCTTCAGGATGCTTAAGGCGAATTCAAGGCGAAGGATTCACTCCTCAGGAAGGCGGTACTTCCTGAGTGAGACTTAAGCCGAAGAAGAAGATGATGGGTTCAGTGAGTACTGACAAGAGCTCACTGAACCCCTCAGTCTCCTAAACAACTTAAAGACTGAAGACTTAGAATTAATCTAAGACCTGAAGTAAAGGCGGGATCGAGCGGGAAAGTTTGAAAAGGATAAGGACAAGTCTTATCACGCCGAAAGAGAACTTTCCTTAATACGGCTTAAAGTCAGAGAGTGGTTGGGCAGACACTCTAAAGGATCTTTTAGCCTATTCCCGATGTAGATTATTGGTAATGACAAAACACTGTTGTACTTTTGTCAGACCAGCGTAGGTCAACTTGTACTTTAGTTATAGGTTTTCTTTTATACTTGTGTATAAATAGATAGATGAGGAGAAAAGTGAATTAAGGTTGTGCACTAAAAGCTTAGACTTTCACAGCCCACTTTTCTCCTCCAAAGAACAACCTACTCACTGAGATAGCTCAGTAGGGTCTTTTAGTTGTCACTCAAGAAAAGATTGAGTTTAGAAGAGGAGAACACCATACCTTGTCTATTCAATCCCAAAGTGTTTATTCCGCAAAACACTTTGGGTAATAGATTCTTTGATTAATTTCTAATAAGAATTTAAACGTTGAAAAACCTTAGTTGTTTTATATTTACGTTCTAACTTATTTGGTAAAATTAATCATACATTGTATCAGTCTTAGTACACAATTAGGATAACTTTCTAGTTATTTCTATACGTGTAACGGGAACAACAAGTGGTATCAGAGCCTCTGGTTTATAAAATCTTTTCAAAACTAAGAGTGCTCAAGGTTTTTAAAACCAAGATCCTACTATGGCTGATATAAATGTGCCCCAGCTAGTCGACAAAAAGGGAGGTAGCTATTCAGCTGTTGCTCCCAGACTAGAAGCTGGTAAATTTAGCAAGTGGAAAAAGCGCATGCTTTGCTACTTGACTGGTATGGAACCATACTACATCACTTGTATCAATGAAGGTCCCTATGTCCCTAAAACTGTTGAAGGTTTAAACAAACCTGAAGCTCAGTGGACTATAGATGAGAGAAGGGTGGTCAACCAAGACCAACGCCTGAGAAGCATAATTATATCTTGCCTCCCTGACGATATAATGGAATCAGTCATTAACTGTACATCAGCCAAACAAACATGGCTTGACTTGGTTCATAGCTTCGAAGGTCCCTCAGATACCAAGGAAAATAGGATCATGGATCTTAAACTTGAGTATAATACCTTCAGGGCCAAAGACTCTGAAAGTCTCTCTGAGACCTACACTAGGTACAAGACCCTGATAAATGAGTTATCCAATGATGGTGTAGTTTTGTCTAAGCATGAGATCAATGTTGGCTTTGTCAACAGTCTCCCTGAGAAGTGGCTAAACTTCTCTCAGGGCCTTAGGAATGCAAACCACATTCAGACCCTTGAGCTTGCTGAGATTTATGGGAAGTTTGTCTATGAAGACAACCTAATATCAAGAAGATACCCAGACTCAAAGAAAGCTCTTGAGACCAAAAAGGCCCTGACTTCCTCACCCATATCAACTGCCTTTTATTCTAATGGTATTGTGCAGGATTTTCAAGAGGATTCTGATGATGAGGTTGATGATAGAACCAGTGAGGAGTACTTAAGTGACTTACACTTGGAATTCCAAGAAAGAGCACTTCTTGCAAACTCAAAACGTTTTATAAAAAGAAATCAGTCAAACTTTTCAAAAGCTAAAGCAAATGAGACCATGAATGTTTTAAATGTGGTAAAAAGGGTCATTTTGCAAAAGACTGCTATTCAAAAACAACCTCAGAACCCTCTTATAAATTTTCTGGAAACAGTTCTTCTTCAAGAGCTAGCAAATTTCAACCTAAAATGTTTCAGTCTCCACAAACTTCTCAAAGTGGTCAAAAAGATTATGAAACTAAGTATAGGATGGCAAAAGCCAAGCTTGCTCTTCTTGAGGCCACTCCCTCAGTCTCTCAGGCTCCAACTCCCAAACCTGTTCAGTCCAAGAACAAGGTCCTTATGGCTGAAGCTTATGACTGGGATGATGAAGAGGTCTCTGATGATGAAGAAATTCATGTGAGTGCACTGATGGCACTTTCAGATGGTGATCAGCTGGTAGTTGGAAAGAGCCATGCTAGAGATGGAGAATGGGTTAACATCACAATGAAGAAGGTAAACATTTTACTTTCAATGGATGATGATTCTGATTGGCAGTCTTATTTAAATTATATTTCTATTGATCTCAAGTTTGTAGAAGAACAAAGGCTTAACCTACTTTCAAAATATAATAATCTTCGTGTTAAAATTGAACAAGTGTAGAGATGAATTGCTTGCACTGAAACATGCCAAGTTAGAAGTAGTCACACTACAAATTCAAAACACTGAGATTTTGAAAAAGAACCAAGCCCTTCAAAATGAACTTGACAAAGAAAGAGTGTCATAAAAAGCTGGACTAAAAAGAACCCAAGAGTCTATGAATCTGTCAGTATGAATCCTAGTGAGAACTTTAAAGTCATAAGAATTAACCCACTCACTGACACCCTCAGTGAGACTGACAAAGAAAGAGTCTTTATTCCAGCTGGCATTGCTTTTGATCAAGAAAAGGAACCCAAGTCAAATGACTGGATTGTCAGGGACAACCCAGTCAGGTAAGTTACCCAACTTTGAGACTGGGAAAATCTTGCTCCCTGAAAGTCAGGCTTTGAAAAGCATGCTAGGACTCACTGAAGAACCCAGTAGTACTGAGTTAATCACTGAGTCAGAATCAGAATCAGCTATACCTCTTCCACCACTGAAAGTCCTTCAAGGAGCTTCTCCAAGCTCTGACCTCACTCCATTAGTCTACTCTGAACATTCTCCAAAGGAGAAATCAGGATCGGGAAATACAATCCTGAAAAGGCTAAATCCTGAAGTCTCAGTAAATACTGATGACTCAACAACTTCAGTCCCTTCTGAAGCAAATGTCTCAGTAAACACTGATGACTCATCTACTTCAGTCCCTTCTGAGGTAAAAATCCAAAGTCCTGAATCAAGAATTGATCAGTTGACTGAGATGGTCAGGAAGCTGAGTGAGAAGATTGAATCTTCTGAGAAAAATCCTAAATCTAAAATTAAGGAAACAAAACCAGCTTCCTTAACCTCCAAACCCAAAACCAAGCCCACCAAACCTCTGCTGATATGTGAGCTGTGTGGCTTTAATAATCATGTTGCTGATGATTGCTACAGAATCCTTTACTGCATGGTATGCAAAAAGGAAGATCACAGAACCTCTGATCATCAGTCATACACAGCCTCAGCTAAGATGGCAAACTTTAAATCAGTTACACTTAAGTATCCATCTGAAGCTAAGCAGAGAATGAAAAAGGCAAAGCCTTTTCCCTCTTGCCCTAATTGTGGATTCAATGACCACCTCCCTGAGGATTGCTTAATGGACACATGCTGTGACCTATGTGGTGATCCCACTCATGACACCTCAGGACATGATGAGTTCATTCAGGCAAGGAGAGGAAAGAACAAATCATCCTCTCAGTCTGCTGAGTCTTCCCTTGCAATAAAATGCAAAATCTGTGGGAGCTCAGTCCACTCAACCACTGACCATAAATCATTATCTACTTTTAAGCAGGCTATTAAAGCCAAGCCCTCTAAGAAGAGGGGTCCTAGAAAGAACTGACCCAGTTTACTATTTGTGCAGAGACATGCCAGGGAGCCAATTTGGCATCTAGATAGTGGATGTTCAAGGAGCATGACTGGTGTGAAGCAGTATCTGCACAAATATGTGGAAGAATCAGGACCTAAGGTGGTATTTGCTGATAACTCATCATGTCCCACTGAAGGTTATGGTTCAGTAAACTGCAATGGTATAGTCTTCACTAGGATAGCTTATGTAAATGGCCTTAAGTATAATTTGATCAGTGCCAGTCAACTATGTGATGCAAAATACATAGTTCAGTTTGATGATAAGCAAGGAACCATCTTCAATGCAAACAAGGAAGTTGTCCTTATTGCACCTAGAAGACAAGATGTTTATGTGTTAGACATGACTAGTCTGACTCAGAATGGTACTTGTCTCTTTGCTAAGGCCACTGAGACTCTCAATTGGCTTTGGCATAAAAGACTCTCCCATCTGAACTTCAAAAACATAAATCATCTTATGAAACAAAATAAGGTCCTTGGCTTACCATCTCTTGTGTTTTCAAAGGATAAACCCTGCTCAGCTTGTGAAAAAGGCAAACACAAGAGAGCATCCTTTAAAACCAAAACCAACTTTTCCATCAGGAACTGCCTACATCCTCTTCATATGGATCTCTTTGGACCCATCAGTCCTAGATCTATTAACCATGAGAAGTATACTCTTGTAAAACCCAAAAATTTGAACAATCAAAAATGACCAAAATACCCTCTAGTTTCGAAATTTTAAGAACTTATGAAATACGCTATAAATTAAAAACTTGAGTTATATAACATGTTATGACTCGAAACCATACAATATGAACATATAATCCAAAGTATTATATGAAATTATATATGAACCTTATGATATAAATTATAGCACGTTTAATATGTCACATTATAGGCCAAAATATTTAAACATGTACACAACATATAAATGGAAAATAAGTAAGAATTTTAGCTAATTTGGAAAGTGCAAATCACACTTAAACACACCCAAAATTTCATCCATATCCCTCCCTAATTCTTCTCATACAACCGTGTATGATACTCTCCATCAAAAACCCTAGCTCTCTTTTCTCCTTCTCCATTTGTACGGCTATCTTCAAAAAAAAAGGAGAGAAACAAACCCTAGGAACTTGTTCATTCGATCATCACAAGAAGAGGAGGAGTGAAGCCTTGATCATTGTGTTCTTATTCAAATCATATCACAAATAAGGTAATCAATACACATCATGATTTAATCCATTCGAATTTTGAAGTGAAACCCTAATTATTTACATAAAATATTAAATCTGCTACTGGTCTGGAATTTTGTTCGACTTTAATCAATCGAATCTTGATGATAACTAAGTGTTTTTAGGTGGTTTTTGAATCTAGAATTAAATTCAATGAAATAGCTTTCTGTAGAAATTAACCTTGTAATTTTTAGAGGCCTGGAAGACCACTTTTTGATTTTTGGAAAGTTAAGTGTCAAATCGGATTCGTATGTCTGGAAAAACAGTCTGGGTTTTCCATTTTTCATTTTCAAACCGTAACGAATTAGAAGGTCTACTTTGAACTGAGTAATATTTGATGTGTCTATTAGTTACTGGAATTGTTCTAGATTTTTCTAATTTTTATAAATAGGTCTAAGGATTAATTACTTTTCGGGTGTTTTAATTGATCCGGATCTGGAACAGGTTTGGAAAATGGATTTTTCATTCATACCTATACTAGTTAATAAAATCTGGAAAAATTTGGTAAAATACTAGGGGCACTGAGGTATCTCTTTGAATTTTTGTGAATTTTATTTCGAAGATATAATATGATTCATAATTTATTTTAAACAGGCCCAGTCCATACTTAAAAACTGTTAAAGTGTAAAGAACTTTTAAAAGGTGTTATTTGGTTACTTTTCTAATAACTAAAGGGTACAAATTGTAAATTGTGAAACTTGAAGGAATTAAGTGTCATTCTGTATAAAAGGAATATTTAAATCAGTAGGTAAAGTATTTTCATTGTGATACCTTTGAATTTAGAATAATTACAGTTTAAACCCTGAACTATTAAAATCTGTCATAATTAACCCTAAAGTTTTATAACTTGATAAAAGATACCTTAATACCATAATATTCTGTAATTAAGGACTTAACTAAATCTGTAATATCAATATCTGGTTAAATATGGAAATCTGTTAATTCTGGAAACCTGTTAAAAATAGAAAGTTACTTAAAATGGAAAGGTAAACTAAAAGGAATAATCTGAATTAGAATCCGTAGTAATTCTGTCTTCTATTTCTTTAGGTGTGAAGAAGGAGAAGTCCTGATTTCTGTTCTGTGTCTGTTTTGCTTATTCTGCTTTGCTAATAAGGTACAGATATTCTGCCCCTTTTCAGTAAGGGTTTTTCATCCCCTTTTCTTTCAGTTTTACATTTTCTTTATTAGGATCTCCGATACCACTGCTATGTTCCCTTCTGTTGTGAATCTTTGTTGTGATCTGTTTGTCTTGAACCTTTTGTTTGAACCTCTGCTATAATTCTTTTATTCTGAACCTTTTTCCTGAACTCTGATTGTAAACTGGTTTGTGAACCTTTGATGTGTTTCTTCTGTTCTTAACCTTTCTTGAACCTTTGTGTTTTGATCTCTTGTTCTGAACCCTGAATTTGTGAATCTTGATTGAATCTGATCTGTGAACCTTGTTCTGAACCTTAACCTGATATGTCTGTTGTAAACTTGATTTGATTTTTGGTATAAACCTTAACCTGTTAAATCCTTATCTGAACCTAATTGATTTTGAACCTTTATTAAACTACATTTGAAACTGTTTAAGAAAAGCTATTTTAAAAAGAAGCGACACCACTTGAAATGGAAGTTACTAAAATTTTTGGAAGACCATTTTTATGAAAACTATTTTGTAATATTATTTCAATGAAAACCATTATTAAAGGATTGATTTAAATGAACTTTTGACAGGACCTTCTGAAATGGATTATTGCTATAAACTTGTAATTCTTAACCTTTGATATACTCTTTTGGACTATTGGAAATAAACCTTTTAATCTGAACTTACGTTTTGATATTAAACTTAATCTGATAAACTTTGATTTGCACCTTATTATCGTATTCTGAATTATTGACATGACCCTTCTGCCATGAACCCTTAGATATGACTCTGTTTATTATATGACATCTGACCTTGACCACAGTCTGATATCCGAGCCAATCACTAGGCATGAGGGTTTCATGTCCATGTCATTGATGCACCGATGGCATGACTCTAGGGCAGGAGAGTGATGACCTGTCCCGTCCCTGATTTTATCTGTTATGTAGGAGAAGATTCGGGCCTACTGGGGCGTATGGATGCATCCTATATCTGATCTGTTTCTGTTATCTGTTATTATGTTATCTGTTATATATATATATATCTCTGGTGACTGATGGTGTATGCGATACACGTCTTTCACATATCTGGAGCTGATCACTCCGATTTGATACATGAGGTCACCCCTCATTTATCTGGTTACTTGAGAGGTATCCCCTCTAGATTACATATGTGACTACACTGTTATGATATTATCTGTTATCTGGGCTCGTGATAGATTTCTGTTCCCTCTATTCTTAAACCTTATTTATTTATTCTTATTTCATTTCATTTATTCCATTTCTTATTCCTATTCCTTCATTTGACTTGTTTCTGTATGATCTGTACTTTCTGATTTCGGTTGCACTGCTCTGTATTTCCTGATTTTCCTTTGTACTGCTATCTGTTATCGTTTCTGTTATCTATATATCTGTTCACTGAGCTTTTGAAGCTCAGCCGCATTTCTTTTCCTGCGGCAGGTTTTAGTAGGAAGCTGGGAATGAGTGAGAGTGTACCTCTGGACTTAGAAGGCTTGGTAGCTATTCTGGATTAGAATTGGATAGAAGATATTATGTTTTAGAACTAGTTTTGCAAGCTTTCATTGTAACCTTGAAGGTTTAGTATTTCATTTGTAATCCTTTGAGATTTTTGTATTACTGTAAGATGTATGCTTTGTTATGTTTTGATATGAATCCATTGTTGTGATATCTTTACCCTTGTCGGGTTGGGGTGTTACAATTTATGGTATCAGAGCTCACAGGCTGCGACTCGTAATACATTTACCCTTGACCTGTGAATTATGGACCACTAAGTTTCCACTGTAGGCACTCGTAGGACAACCTTTGAGAATTTGCTGTAGGATTTCCCTATAGGAACTTAAATTCTGACCAGTGAGGAATGGGTAGATTATAAGGCATTTTGTTTAAGTATCATTGCTTCCGTATTACTATAATTCGTGCCTTGTTTTGGTTTAAGCCTGTTAAAATCACATTTGGAAATTTAGAGCTTATGCCTTGCATCACCTAAGAAATGAAACCTAAATAAACCTGAAGCATTGAGAATTGCATAGTAATTGTCTGACACTATTTGATCCTTGCTTTAAGATTCTGACTCCGACCTCTGAACCTTTTGTTAATCATATGATGCCTCTTCGGGCATTCTGAGAATCCCCATATCGATGATGTACTTGATACATTCTGTTATTTGTTTCTTGCTTCTGATAATCATCTATGAATCTTTTGACACTATTTGATTCCGTCTTAACCATTTCTGTTCCCATGAGAAGTCTTGTGGTGTTTAACCACGAGTATAAAAGGTTCTCCCTCTTATTCTGAATGGTAAAGATCTGCTTTGTCGATCCGTTTTCATTGATAATTAACCTTGATTTTCTCCTGATAAAAGATTAGTTGATTGATCATTCAATGGTGACGACTATCCTCCTATGTCTCACCTTCGGCATTTGAAACAATTTTGAACCCCTACCATGATTACCGACTGTTAAATTTTTGCTGCCACTACCTGATTTTGACCTTCACTCCGATCTTTTTGATAAATAGTCTGATATCTTTTCGACCACCCCGAAGGCCGTTTAACCCTAATTTGGTTGACACCTTCTATAAATTCATTACCGTGCTGAATATAAATGTATCATCTGATACTATTTCTGTCTTGCAAATCCGTACCACTCCTATAAGAACTCTGGTAATTTTTTTTTTACCTTGGATATAGAAGTTGATTCCCTCCCTTGAATGATGAATCTTAATTGCCAATCAGTTTTCCTTTGGAAGGATTTGATGCAAATACCGTCTCTGTATGGAATTGTTAACTAAGCATATGATGCTGATATCCGATATCTCATAAGTCTCACTTCTGCAATTATACGATGTTCGTATTACTGATGATGTACACCCTACCTGTCACTTATGCTAAAAAGCTAAACCAAAAACTCCAACACCTTAAACTGTTCGCGTACATATCCCCACACTATACTGAACCATGTACTTGACTCTGACATATGAACTATCCGTCTGGTTAAGTGACCATATACGTTCTGCGGATCTGTTTACTATTGATATACTTGATTTTTTAGATCTTGTGATTATTGATTGACTGGTTCTTCAGCTATCATAAACTACCGCATCTGAAATGTAACAATCTATTCCACCCTACTTTTGATATAATGACCTCTAACCGCTTAAATAGGTTAAGCTTAACCCTGCTATGGAAATATGTACCCTGACCTCATTTGATTATCAAATTCTCCTGACACCCTATTAGTATCCACCCCTAGAAAGTGTTGGCATTGAAAGTTTTGTTGTACAAATTTTCTGGCATTTTCTGATGAAACTCTTGGGTTTTCTCTCCTGTTGAGCAGAAAAATTGACTCTGAACCGATCTCAGTTAATGAACCATGATGCTGGAGAAGATGATGAGATATGTTTTTGTCCACCTCAGTGTTCCCCTTGAATACCCCTATTAGTTTATGAAGAAGAAAGAGAAAATTTTGCGTCTGCATATCAACTATCGTAAACTTAACCGTAATCTCACTATAATCACTTTTCATTTCCGAGTATAAATGATTAAATTATTCTATCCTTGTGAACTCTGTATCAGACAACCTCATTTAATGTTCGAAGGACTGAAGAAGCAACCACAAGAACTCCTGAGAAGGGAGATGACTAACTGAGAGCAACTTCCGTAAAGTAATTCAGTTTTATTCGTAAAGATGGGTGATGTGATTTAGATATGAAGTTTCCCTGAAGTGATTCATGAAAAATGTTTTCGTACTCATTGTGACCATTATGAGTCTTAAATAATGCCAATAGTATTGGCTAATAAGAATCATGTTTTCACGAGTATCTGGACAATTGTCATAGTATGACAGCATGTTTGTGCCTGAGACGAACGAGGAAACATGTAGACCATCTTCGTATTAAATGGAATGACCTTTGTTCTGGAAGAGTAGATGTGATTGGCGTTCATAGATTGTAGCAGACACCACTACCAAGCATCCGATGACGACAGCAATCTGAGTTGGCGAATTCCGAACTGTGCTAGCAGACTTGTCCAAGACTCGCAGTCTTGCTTCTCTATTCATTTTAGTTGTACTAAGATGAATTGAGAGCAGAAGCAGACTTGCGTATGGAACTTGAGATCATGAGTTTAAATGGATGAAAATTCTGGAGCGAACGTTTGTGTTTGGAAGAATAAATTCTGTGACAAATGAAGCTATGGATGACATAATTTACTTCCGCTCGACCTATTTAAAAATCTGTTACCTGATGATAAAAATCCTTTTAATGATTTAGGTTCTCTGTAGTAATTCCGCTCTGTGTTCATTCTGCGTATGTCGGACGATGGTTTTGTTATGTAAAATTTGACGAATGATGGATGATCTGATGTACCAAATTCTGATAGACGTTCTGGGACTTCCATTAATTTTTTCGAGTAATTCGTTCTCCTCTTAGTTAGGGTATTTGATTCTGATGAACTCTGAGACCGTAGGAAGACTAGGTGGGTTAAGATAAGCTATTCTGTTCACGACTTGAGATAAAATATGACCATCATGAGGGCATATTTATATGATGCCAGTATTATGACGTCTGGCCAACGTGATAATACTTACATCATATGACGTGCACTGGTTGTGGGCATAGGATATTTCGAGAAGTGCCTTAGAACTTTAGAAATTCCGATAACTGTTGGGATTATCTCCATTAGTGAGACTGTAAGTTCATTCTGACTGTACGCGTAATCTGCTTTCACCGTTCTGTGAATTGATACGTCTGGAACCTCGTCGCGCATTCTGCTGACCCCTGAGCTTCTGATAATAATCTTAGGTTTTGTTATAGAACTTCTGCCAATTGATGTTATCGATAATCTATTTCTGTACGCTCTAATATGATCTGTCAATTCAATTTCTGTGGACGGCATATCCGTAAAAATCCTATGTATTTCCTGCGTCTCTTCCGAGAGAATCCGATCATCATCTATTACGTTTGGCATATTATTCTTTGGATCTGGATTCAGTATGATTTGTCTTTTCTGAGGAAACCAAAGCTTTGATCAACAAGATAGAGTCATGAGAAACAAGTCTTCCATATTTCTGTTCACTGCCAGTTGTGTTTCCGTTTCATTTCGCCTCAATTTTCGAGGACGAAAATTTTTCTTTTAGAGGGGAAGAAGTTGTAAAACCCAAAAATTTGAACAATCTGAAATAACCAAAATACCTCTAGTTTCGAAATTTTAAGAACTTATGAAATACGCTATAAATTAAAAACTTGAGTTATATAACATGTTATGACTCGAAACCATACAATATGAACATATAATCCAAAGTATTATATGAAATTATATATGAACCTTATGATATAAATTATAGCACGTTTAATATGTCACATTATAGGCCAAAAATATTTAAACATGTACACAACATATAAATGGAAAATAAGTAAGAATTTTAGCTAATTTGGAAAGTGCAAATCACACTTAAACACACCCAAAATTTCGTCCATATCCCTCCCTACTTCTTCTCATACAACTGTGTATGATACTCTCCATCAAAAACCCTAGCTCTCTTTTCTCCTTCTCCATTTGTACGGCTATCATCAAAAAAAAAAAAAGGAGAGAAACAAACCCTAGAAACTTGTTCATTCGATCATCACAAGAAGAGGAGGAGTGAAGCCTTGATCATTGTGTTCTTATTCAAATCATATCACAAATAAGGTAATAAATACACATCATGATTTAATCCATTCGAATTTTGAAGCGAAACCCTAATTATTTACATAAAATATTAAATCTGCTACTGGTCTGGAATTTTGTTCGACTTTAATCAATCGAATCTTGATGATAACTAAGTGTTTTTAGATGGTTTTTGAATCTAGAATTAAATTCAATGAAATAGCTTTTTGTATAAATTAACCTTGTAATTTTTAGAGGCCTGGAAGACCACTTTTTGATTTTTGGAAAGTTAAGTGTCAAATCGGATTCGTATGTCTCGAAAAACAGTTTGGGTTTTCCATTTTTCATTTTCAAACCATAACGAATTAGAAGGTCTAATTTGAACTGAGTAATATTTGATGTGTCTTTTAGTTACTGGAATTTTTCTAGATTTTTATAAATTTTCTAAATGGGACTAAGGATTAATTACTTTTCGGGTGTTTTAATTGATCCGGATCTGGAACAGGTTTGGAAAATGGATTTTTCATTCGTACCTATACTAGTTAATAAAATCTGGAAAAATTTGGTAAAATACTAGGGGAACTGAGGTATCTCTTTGAATTTTTGTGAATTTTATTTCGAAGATATAATATGATTCATAATTTATTTTAAACAGGCCCAGTCCATACTTAAAAACTGTTAATGTGTAAAGAGCTTTTAAAAGGTGTTATTTGGTTACTTTTCTAATAACTAAAGGGTACAAATTGTAAATTGTGAAACTTGAAGGAATTAAGTGTCATTCTGTATAAAAGGAATATTTAAATCAGTAGGTAAAGTATTTTCATTGTGATACCTTTGAATTTAGAATAATTACAGTTTAAACCCTGAACTATTAAAATCTGTCATAATTAACCCTAAAGTTTTATAACTTGATAAAAGATACCTTAATACCATAATATTCTGTAATTAAGGACTTAACTAAATCTGTAATATCAATATCTGGTTAAATATGGAAATCTGTTAATTCTGGAAACCTGTTAAAAATAGAAAGTTACTTAAAATGGAAAGGTAAACTAAAAGGAATAATCTGAATTAGAATCCGTAGTAATTCTGTCTTCTATTTCTTTAGGTGTGAAGAAGGAGAAGTCCTGATTTCTGTTATGTGTCTGTTTTGCTTATTCTGCTTTGCTAATAAGGTACAGATATTCTGCCCCTTTTCAGTAAGGGTTTTTCATCCCCTTTTCTTTCAGTTTTACATTTTCTTTATTAGGATCTCTGATACCACTGCTATGTTCCCTTCTGTTGTGAATCTTTGTTGTGATCTGTTTGTCTTGAACCTTTTGTTTGAACCTCTGCTATAATTCTTTTATTCTGAACCTTTTTCCTAAACTCTGATTGTAAACTGGTTTGTGAACCTTTGATGTGTTTCTTCTGTTCTTAACCTTTCTTGAACCTTTGTGTTTTGATCTCTTGTTCTGAACCCTGAATTTGTGAATCTTGATTGAATCTGATCTGTGAACCTTGTTCTGAACCTTAACCTGATATATCTGTTGTAAACTTGATTTGATTTTTGGTATAAACCTTAACCTGTTAAATCCTTATCTGAAACTAATTGATTTTGAACCTTTATTAAACTACATATGAAACTGTTTAAGAAAAGCTATTTTAAAAAGAAGCGATACCACTTGAAATGGAAGTTACTAAAATTTTTGGAAGACCATTTTTATGAAAACTATTTTGTAATATCATTTCAATGAAAACCATTATTAAAGGATTGATTTAAATGAACTTTTGACAGGACCTTCTGAAATGGATTATTGCTATAAACTTGTAATTCTTAACCTTTGATATACTCTTTTGGACTATTGGAAATAAACCTTTTAATCTGAACTTACGTTTTGATATTAAACTTAATCTGATAAACTTTGATTTGCACCTTATTATCTTATTCTGAATTGTTGACATGACCCTTCTGCCATGAACCCTTAGATATGACTCTGTTTATTATATGACATCTGACCTTGACCACAGTCTGATATCCGAGCCAATCACTAGGCATGAGGGTTTCATGTCCATGTCATTGATGCACCGATGGCATGACTCTAGGGCAGGAGAGTGATGACCTGTCCCGTCCCTGATTTTATCTGTTATGTAGGAGAAGATTCGGGCCTACTGGGGCGTATGGATACATCCTAGATCTGATCTGTTTCTGTTATCTGTTATTATGTTATCTGTTATATATATATATATATATATATATATATATATATATATATATATATATATATATATATCTCTGGTGACTGATGGTGTGTGCGATACACGTCTTTCACATATCTGGGAGCTGATCACTCCGATTTGATACATGAGGTCACCCCTCATATTATCTGGTTACTTGAGAGGTATCCCCTCTAGATTACTTATGTGACTACACTGTTATGATATTATCTGTTATCTGGGCTCGTGATAGATTTCTGTTCCCTTTATTCTTAAACCTTATTTATTTATTCTTATTTCATTTCATTTATTCCATTTCTTATTCCTATTCCTTCATTTGACTTGTTTCTGTATGATCTGTACTTTCTGATTTCTGTTGCACTGCTCTGTATTTCCTGATTTTCCTTTGTACTGCTATCTGTTATCGTTTATGTTATCTATATATCTGTTCACTGAGCTTTTGAAGCTCAGTAGCATTTCTTTTCCTGCGGCAGGTTTTAGTAGGAAGCTGGGAATGAGTGAGAGTGTACCTCTGGACTTAGAAGGCTTGGTAGCTATTCTGGATTAGAATTGGATAGAAGATATTATGTTTTAGAACTAGTTTTGCAAGCTTTCATTGTAACCTGAAGGTTCAGTATTTCATTTGTAATCCTTTGAGATTTTTGTATTACTGTAAGATGTATGCTTTGTTATGTTTTGATATGAATCCATTGTTGTGATATCTTTACCCTTGTCGGGTTGGGTTGTTACAATTAATCATGAGAAGTAGACTCTGGTCATAGTGGATGAATACTCAAGATACACTTGGGTTTACTTTCTGACCAAAAAGAGTCAGGCAGCAGGAACTATCATGTCCTTTGTCAGGAACATTGAAAATCAGAATGACATCAAAGTCAAACAGATTAGGACTGACAATGGGACTGAGTTCAAAAACCATGAACTTTAAAGTTTCTGTGATGAGAAAGGTATCCATCAAAACTTTTCCTCACCTTACACACCTGAACAAAATGGTGTGGCTGAAAGGAAAAACAGAACACTCATTGAAGCTGCTAGAACAATGCTAAATGGATCAGTCCTTTCAAAACATTTCTGGACTGAAGCAGTCAAAACTGCCTGTTACACACAAAACAGATCCATCATTGTCAAGAGACATAGCAAGACTCCTTATGAGTTATTCAAGGGAAGAATCCCTGACATCAGCTACTTTCATGTCTTTGGGTGTCCTGTGTTTATTCATAATCACAAAGACCACCTAGGGAAATTTGATGCAAAGGCTGATGATGGATACTTCCTAGGATATTCTCTTGTCTCAAAAGCCTTCAGGGTGTTCAACACAAGGAGACAACAAACTGAGGAAACATTTCATGTTACCTTTGATGAGAGCACTGAAGTCATCAGGTTCTCAAATTCCTCAGTGGAAGAGATAGGAATCGATGACTCATCAAGATATCCTCCTGATGAGTTTGATCCTGAAAACAATCCTTCCACTCAGTATCAAGCTGATGCTGATATCTCCTATCACATCCTCCCTCATAACCTTCCTCATAACCTTCCTCACCCAAGCATCACTGAGTTTATTGAAGCACAAACAAACACTGACTCTAACAATCAGTCTGTTCAAAGTGCTCAGGAACCAAATAATCTCAGTGATCAAACAAATCATTCAGACACCCATCACCCTGAAAGCCCTCAAGTGTCTGAACCAATCCCTTCACCTCTACCCAATATGGCCTCCACAAGTTCTAGTCAGTACCCAAGACCTCAGGACAGATGGACTAGGTCTCAGGATATAGAACTTGTCAATATTATTGGAGAGCCTACTGAAGGCATGCTCACCAGAAGCATGGCTGCTAAACTATCCGCAGCCTCAGCCAATGAATGCCTATTTGTGGATTTCATTTCCACTATTGAACCCAAAAGTGTCAAAGAAGCACTTACTCATCCTAGTTAGGTTCAGGCCATGCATGATGAATTGGAACAATTTGACAGAAATAAGGTGATGACCTTAGTCAAGTGTCCTGACGGAGTTACAGTCATTGGCATGAAATGGGTATTCAAAAACAAATCAGATGAGAATGGCATAGTCATCAAAAACAAGGCCAGATTGGTTGCCAAAGGCTTCAACCAACAAGAAGGCATTGACTATGAGGAAACATTTGCACCAGTTGCAAGGATGGAAGCCATCAGGATCTTCCTTCCATTTGCAACCTACATGAACTTCAAAGTATACCAAATGGATGTTAAAAGTGCATTCTTAAATGGCTCACTGAAAGAAGAAGTTTATGTCCAACAGCCTCCTGGATTTGAGAGCAGTGAGTTTCCTGACTATGTCTGTAAGCTTGACAAAGCCCTTTATGGACTGAAGCAAGCTCCCAGGGCATGGTATGAAACCCTCTCATCCTTCCTGATCCAAAACAAATTTGTCAGAGGCAAGATAGACAATACCTTGTTTATCTACAAAACAAATGATGATGTTATACTTGTTCAAGTATATGTTGATGACATCATCTTCGGCTCAACAAGTTATAAACTTTGCAAACAGTTTGAAAAACTGATGGCAAAGAAATTTGAAATGAGCATGATGGGAGAACTGACTTACTTTCTTGGCTTACAAATTAAGCAGACTGATAAAGGAACCTTTATCAGTCAAGAGAAGTATGTCAGAAGCATACTGAAGAAGTATGATCTCAGTGACTGTGCCTCAGTCAAGACTCCCATGGTCCCACCAAATAACCTTGGTTATGACCTCACTGGTAAATCAGTCAATCAGACTCTATTCAGAGGAATGATTGGGTCACTGATGTATCTCCTTGCATCAAGGCCTGACATCCAATTCTCAGTATGTTTGTGTGCCAGATATCAATCTGACCCAAGAGAATCTCATCTCACTGCTGTAAAAAGGATCCTCAGGTACCTGAAAGGTACTCCAAGCCTTGGATTGTATTATCCTAAGTGCTCAGGGTTTGACCTCAAGGGATACTCAGACTCTGACTATGCTGGATGCAACATGGATAGGAAAAGCACCTTAGGCTTCTGCCAATTTCTTGGTGGAAAATTAGTCTGTTGGAGTGCTAAGAAGCAACAATCAGTTGCCATGTCCTCAGCTGAAGCTGAATATGTTGCAGCAGCCAGCTGTTGTGCAAATGTACTATGGATGAAAAGTCAACTCAGTGACTATGGCATTCAGTATAAGATGGTTCCCATCTTTTGTGATAACACAAGTGCAATTGCAATTTCCAACAACCCTGTTCTTCATCAGAGAACAAAACACATTGATATCAGATATCATTTCATCAGGGATCATGTCATGAATGGTGACATCGAATTACACTTCATCCCTACTGAATATCAGTTAGCTGATATTTTCACCAAACCTTTGGATGAACCAACTTTCACTAGACTGAAAGCTGAGTTAGGAATGTTGGATATTGAGACTCAGTCCACTGATTGAATCCATCCAACTGAAGTGTACATTCTTAGAACCTCAGGTCCCTGAATCAATGTGTCCTTCAGTGTCAAGTATCACTGAATCCCCTTCCTGAAACCCTCAGTGAATGAAAAGTCATTCAGGGTCCTCAAGATGTCATTCAATGCTAACTTAAATGCTCTAAGTATTTTGTTAGTAAATGTCCTAGGTTGGTGACTGATCTCCTATTTAATATAGGAATATATGTCTCTCTGGCATACACATCTTGGGCCCCCACTTTCCCACTAGGCATTAAATGCCTATCCAATCACATTAGAGAAATGTGATGAATCATCTCTGCAAATTACACTTTTTGCAGACGGCTCAACTGTTCACCATAATGGTTGCCGAATACATGGGGAAGTGGAATCGTGGCATTAAATGCGGACTTCAAATTTTATAAAACCATTTTCAAAATTTTTGAAGTTAACTCTTTTATGCCCTAAATACCCCCAGACCTTTCCACTTCCCTATAAAAACCCATCCAAAAGAATACACACACACGTTTTTAGAAATTTATAAGCAAACTCTGCCCTTTTTATTTCTCAAACAAATTGTGTGTGTGTGTTCTTAGCATTAAGAAATATCCGACCATTTTCGACCTAAACCCGATCATAAAATGGCTTCCTCTAATGCTATTACCACTGCCCCAAATGTGAGCTTCACAATGGAGGGCGTGGATTTGACCAAAAACAATGTGGTTGGAAATTTCCATTACCCGCAGCAATATGCGGGTTACAAGGATGTAGTTAAGTATTTACAAAACTGCTTCCTTGCCACAGCTTTTACAACCACCCCAGAAGTCATCTATAATGACTATCTCAGGGAGTTTTGGTGTACCGCAACGGCTACTAGCCCTAAGGACACCAAAGAGTCGATCATCACTTTCACTGTGATGAATGGGACTAAGACTCTCTCCCTGAACTACAAGACCTTCATCAAAGCCACTGGTCTTAACTTTGTTGAGAACTTTAAGGCTAACCCTACTGATCAGGAAATAAAAGCTGAAATGCTTTTCCTAGGGCCTCATGATGTTAGGCGTCCTGGCGAGTCTCCTGAAGCCTTGTTGGCTAAGGCTCCAATAGTGAAGACATGGTTTCACCCTGTCTGGAGACTTATGATGACATTCGTCATTCAGGTACTCGGAGGAATCAAATCCTCCACTGAGCAGTTGAACTCATCACAACAATTGATGATGTTCAGTCTCTTGGAGGGTAGAAAAATAGATATCGGAGGAATAATCTTCCGTGACCTCGTGTCAAAGCTCTCAGGGAAACATAGGCAAAGACATATGTCGTACCCTAGGTTCATTTCCTGTGTGCTTCAGGACCTCCTTGGTTCTGACTACTTAAGGTCTGATGATGAAGGTACAAAACCTGACATCTTGCATAAGACCAACTTTAGTAGTGACATTACTGAGGTAGATCCAATCGCCCTGACCACCTACATGCTGACGGTGATTCAGGGTGCAAATGTATGCTCACCAGTTCCTTCACCAACCAAGGTGAAGAAGAAGAAAGGGAAAGGGGGACAATCCAGTAAGGTGGTTAGACCTAAGCCACTCGTCACTGAGACTGTTGCCTCAGGCACCAAAAATGTTATTGTGACCTTGACCTCTCCGACTCCCATAACAGAGACCACATTGGCCACAAAACAACCGCCAACGGAGGGTACTGGGCAATCATCCTCAGTATCCTCGGGCACACCCTTTCCAAATGTCCCTACTGACAAAAACAAGTCAGGTGGGTCAGGAGCATCCACCCACTCACATCCCAGTGAAGGCACTGATAGATCACAATCAGAGCCTGAGGGAGTACAGGGTTCTATATCCTCGGTGGGGCAGCACTACTCCACTGAGACGGGGACCCACACCCACTCACATCCCTGCTAACGTCTCTAAGCAATCACACTTAGAGTCTCAGGGAGTTCAGGCCTCTAAATCCCCAAAAGGATAGTACAATCCTAATGGGAAGGGAGGCCATCAACACTCACCAATAGTACCTAGTGACTCTACTAGGAAAACACCCATCAGTAGATGAAGGTGCTCAGGGGGACAAAGACTCAGGGGGAAACAAACCACCCGCTTGATACGGAACCCATCACCCCCTGAGGCGGTCCAAGTCACTTGGGAACTAATCCTAACAGTCAGGCTGGGCAAACCCCCCCCCAGTTATTATGACTAGTCAGGCTGGTACAACCCCACCAGTTATTATGGCTAAAGGATCAGGACCTGGCCACAACGAAAGTGAGCCCTCTTTTGAGGGGGAGCTGGATTCCCTGAAGGCTCCTTCTCTGGCTGACTATGAAATTTTGTTGGCTGATGAGTCAGAGGAGGAGGCGGATTTCGATTTTGGTGATGATGAACCACTTCCTGAAGTTGAAGGAGGAAATGGAGGGTCCATCTGAGCAACAAATCTCTTCTCTCATCCTGAGGATCAACAACCCAGTTCACCATCATCTTCATCATCATCTTCATTAGGTGCCTCTGCCACCCCTGAATGGTTAACCAAGTATGATAATGTTCATCCGCCTACTGAAAGAAGTATGGCCAAATACCTTCGCCATGCCAACGAAGGTCTGTATAATGCTCTTACTGATGAACTCATGGATCAGCATACTGAAGCGGCAGCCTCCTATGCCGACTTCAGGGCCTCAGTGGAAGAATCTCAGGACAAAATTCTTCAGGCTACAAGGCTCGCTGACAAACAACTGGGGAACTGACTAAAACCTTTGATGAAACAGCCACTGGTCAGCATCAGGAACTTGCAAACCTCCTCAAGGCTATTGAATCAGTCCAGGATCAGCTTTCTGATGATCCCAAAATGATTCAATCAATGAAGGATCATATGGCCATTCAATCGAATGCCTCCACCAACCTTACTGAGCTTCTTGGGCTCTTTCAGGGGGTAGATATCAAAGGTCTCAGGGAAAACCAGGATTCCATTCTTCAGGCTGCCATGGAATCCAAGGGGCACCTCACCAACCTTTCCTCAGCCATGGATCAGCTCTCACAAACACATAATGAGCTGATCAGCCACTTCACCAACCGTGTCACTGAACTCTCCACCACCCAACAAGCAATGGCTACCGAACTCAGTGCGTGAAGAATGATGCTTCTGAGACAAAGTCAATGGTCTCTGATATCCTATCAATTCTTCAGGCCTCTCATGTACAACCACCTCCTCAGTTAGCAGGTCTTTCCACTAAAGTTCCTAAACCTGCTGAGGGGGAGAAAAATGATGACATCCCTGATCCTTCCTCTGCCTTGGTAACTGTTCCAAATCCTGAGGAATCTACGAGTCAACCTCCTCTCACTAATAAAGGGAAGGAGATTATGACTGAAACCTCTCCTCCTGAACCACACTTAGTCAAGGCTTCAAACATAAGACAACCAGATCCTGAAGTACCGTCTTATGTTGACTTAGAAGATGGGAGAAGAGTCTATGGGACTCAGGAGGAACTAGCTAAGATCTTAGATGAGGAAGATCGACAGGAAAGCCCATGAACTCACCACATCTACCATCTATGAGGTTGCCAAGGAGGAAATAAAGGAGTCTGAGAAAGAGATTCAGGAAGAAGAATTCATCAAGCTTCAAGCCCAACTTCTTCAGAAACACAACAAGGAAGCCAAACTGAAGCAAGAAAAGAGGCAAAGGGCATATGAGAGGTATGTATGGCACATGACCAAAACCAAAGGTGAAGGCAAAATCACTGACATCACCATTCACCCCACCAAACCTCTGAGCCTAACTGTCCATAGAGGTCCAAGAAAGTCTGAACATCTTCCTGAAGTCAAATTTTCAGACTATGGGATAAGAGAATGGGATATGATGATGCCTATCCTGAGGAAGAAAACCTCAAGCAAGAATGCCCCAATCATCATCAAGTCACTGAGTGCCAAGTATGAGGAACTCGCAAAAGTGGCAAAGAGTCTGGGCATTGACCATGATGAGGCACTTGCTTCCAGGGACTAACAATCCCTGAATACACTCAGAAGGTTGGGAAGAAAAGGAAAGCTGTAGCTATGGAGCCTGAACAATATATAGCTGCACTTCACTGCAACAGAGTTCCTCCTTAGTGAGTAAAATTCCGTCCTAACCTTGTCATTAAAGAACCTGAGTATGGCATCTTCTTCGTGGATGAATTTGGTCAGGAAGCCTTTCAGAGAGTCTCTGACATTGACAAAGTGGAAACGACAACACTCCTAGCCTACAAACTGATGGCACTTAATATCAGGGGCTCTAACAATGAGGAGTTTGTCAGGCTGATGGATCAGTTGATGAAGGAACGACCTGACAAAGAAGTGTTAGCGTTGAAGAAGGCAAAGCTTGAACTAATGGGTATCCGTCAGGAACCTTAAGTATTTTTTTAGCTGATAGGACTTTGTAATGACATAAATAAAATGCTTGTCCCATGTTTATGTTAAATCGTAGTCCTTACTGTCTTCTTTATATTCAGTATGAGAAGAAGCCATAAGCTCACTCATACTGATCAATAACACTTGGGCATAATTTATATCCAAATAGGGGGAGATTGTTGGGTCCATAAATACCCAATTATCTAAAACAGGATTTGAACACAAATTAAGCCAAGTGTTTACCAACCAAGAACAATTCAAGTCACTGAGTTAACAGTAACTCAGTGAGTCATCTTCAGGATGCTTAAGGCGAATTCAAGGCGAAGGATTCACTCCTCAGGAAGGCGGTACTTCCTGAGTGAGACTTAAGCCGAAGAAGAAGATGATGGGTTCAGTGAGTACTGACAAGAGCTCACTGAACCCCTCAGTCTCCTGAACAACTTAAAGACTGAAGACTTAGAATTAATCTAAGACCTGAAGTAAAGGCGGGATCGAGCGGGAAAGTTTGAAAAGGATAAGGACAAGTCTTATCACGCCGAAAGAGAACTTTCCTTAATACGGCTTAAAGTCAGAGAGTGGTTGGGCAGACACTCTAAAGGATCTTTTAGCCTATTCCCGATGTAGATTATTGGTAATGACAAAACACTGTTGTACTTTTGTCAGACCAGCGTAGGTCAACTTGTACTTTAGTTATAGGTTTTCTTTTATACTTGTGTATAAATAGATAGATGAGGAGAAAAGTGAATTAAGGTTGTGCACTAAAAGCTTAGACTTTCACAGCCCACTTTTCTCCTCCAAAGAACAACCTACTCACTGAGATAGCTCAGTAGGGTCTTTTAGTTGTCACTCAAGAAAAGCTTGAGTTTAGAAGAGGAGAACACCATACCTTGTCTATTCAATCCCAAAGTGTTTATTCCGCAAAACACTTTGGGTAATAGATTCTTTGATTAATTTCTAATAAGAATTTAAATGTTGAAAAACCTTTTTTGTTTTATATTTACGTTCTAACTTATTTGGTAAAATTAATCATACATTGTATCAGTCTTAGTACACAATTAGGATAACTTTCTAGTTATTTCTATACGTGTAAAATTAATCATACATTGTATCAGTCTTAGTACACAATTAGGATACCTTTGATTAATTTCTAATAAGAGTTATAAGCTCTCGATTCATATCCAGAAACCAAAACTCACTCAACTTCTCTAAAACTAAAACCCAACTGCTACAAATAAGAACAGTCGCTGGTTTATATCCAGCATCGGAAACAGCCGAAGTTTCAGTAGTGATGACTTCCAAGACCCATGAATCCCTAATTACCAAACAACCACGAAACTCTGTTCATTTTTATAATCAATAGATATGGTGGTTAAATAAAAATACTTCAACCCGTGTCAATAATGGCATAGATTTCGTGTCAAGACGAGCTCCATGAAGGATTAACTGGTAAGAAAAGGTATACGAGAATGGGTTCGAATTGGATTTGTGGTTTATAGTTGGTGAAAGAAGTGTTGAGGATGAGCTTAGCTCGAGTTAATTCTTGGTTTTGGTTATAATGATTTTGATTCTTTGATGTCTTTTAAGGATGTATGGTTTACTGTGGGTGTTAGAGTTTTCAGGCAAAGCCTGAATAAAGGTGTGTTGAGAAATAATGGCTATGGTGAACTGATAAAAATTTATCAGTGAGTCTGGAAAAATCAGACGAAGGGTGTGTTAAGGTAGTGAAAAGAGTGACCCTGATAAACAATCAGGGAGTGGGCGGGAAACTAATATGGATGGCATTAAGGGTATATCAGTGTTCTGAAGAACACTACTGAGGTGAACTCAGGGAGTTATGGAGTGGGAATATCAGACTTAGTCTGATTGATCAGGGGGCTGTGATTGTTGATGTTTCGGGCTGAGCTAATCAGGGAGTTAGGTGGACTTAAGTGACTAAAACCCAAGTCACTAAACCAAGTCCCTAAACCCAAGGGCCCTGAACACCCTGGTATCCAAAAATTGGAGCATACTGATGAACTTCTCAGGGAACAGCAGTATCAGGCTGCTGATGTGCTTATCAGGGAGTTGTTAAAACTGATAGGGGTAACTGATAATTATCTGGGTATGTTGATTATATTCGGTGGGTAATAAAAGGTGGGCAGCTCAGGAGGCAGATGTGATACTCAGGGTGTGGTGTTTGAAATAACTGAAGGTGAACATCAGTAAGTTAAACAAAACCATACTCACTGAAACTGAGAATCAGTGGGTAAAACACAATCCCTGAACCTAGTAACTAAAACCAAAGTTACTAAACCCTTAAAGTCCCTGAACCCTCAGTCAGTTAACCCCCATTCACTGAACCCTGAACCCTTGGTGACTGAACTAGTCACTGAACATTGAACATCAGGAGCCTGAACCCCCCCACAGGAACCTAAACCTCTCAGTGAGACAAATAATGAACCAGTCAAAGTCAAGTGAACCATCAGGAACCCATGAACCCTGAACCCAGTCACTGAACCGGTCATTCAACTCACTGAATATCAAGAACTAAACCCAAGTTTCTTGAACCACGAAACCTGAACCTCAGGAACTAAACCCAAGTCCCTAACCCTTGAACCATCAGGAACTAAAACCCAAGTCCTGAACAAGTAGGTTTGAACCCAGGCTATTTGTATATTCAAATAGGGGGAGATTGTTGGGTCAAGAATTTGCCCCAAGTTCCCTGACAAGATTTGAACATAAAATAGCCTAACTCACTGATAAAGAAATCAGTGAGTGTTGTAAAAGGTTCGTTGTTGAAGAAACACTTTACTTACTGAGACGGTGTCAGTGAGTAAAGTATACGAGCTACAAACAACTCCAGTATCACTGAGAATTGACAAATGTCTCAGTGACCCTGAAGATACTATCTCTACAAGCAGACTGATAAATATGGGCGCGAACTTCTACAAGAAAAGATAGAAGTCAGAAAAAGTACAAAAGAGGAAGAAGAAGAGGGACCACTTGGTGGATGACAACTCACACCAAGTGGATGACAACTCATACCTACCCCACATGTCCTTTGTCTAGTTACTTGTATGTATTGTATGTGTTGTAGTAGATTTAGTATGTTTTCCTAAATAGACAAAATATACACATAGTGTATTAGTTGCTAGGATCATCACTCTCACTGAATCAGTGAGAGTTTATTTGTCACCAGGGATGATTAATTTGTACCCATAGGGGATGATTTACCGGAATTATCCCCTTAAAGAAGCTGAAGATGTTATCATGTAATCTAATTGGTTTTGAGTAATCTTGTAACAATTTATTCACTATCCTTGAATATGTTCTTGTTTTACTCGGATTTCATGGACCTACAATATACCATACGAATTTTCTGGGCTATGTTATTAATTTTATGGGTTCCTTGATCATTATATAGGTCTGTAAGAATAGTGTTTCGAATTGTTGAAGCTTGTATTGATCGTTTTGAATTTAAAGGGTTAAAATATACATAAATTCTAATTTATGCTATACGAATTTTCTAGGGTTGAAACTTATTTTATTTAGACTCTATATAATTATATAATCTGGGAAAATGTTGGAATGATTTGTTGAAGCCTAGAATGGTCATGGTTAATTTTTGTTTCAATCGGGTTTTGGTAAATTCAAAAGAAAAATTTTGAAACCCTAAGCAACGAATGGAGATTAGGGTTTTGGATCTAGATTTGGTTAATAAAATGTGTAATTATGATGTAGTAATGATGGCCTAATGATTGGGAAAGATTAGGGTTAGGATTTGCATTTTGATCTGTTAAAATCAAGTCATATTTATTTCCAAGGAAACACAAGTGAAGTATGTGTGACCCGGTTCGTTATCCCCGATGAGAGTTGAATGGAATTTGTGCAATCGGGTTTGTGAATCGTGTTTGAGATATAAAAATTTGAGAGATTTTGGATTTGGATTACAACTACGTAAAACAATAAATAGGCTAGGAAATAAAAATACAACTAAAAACAATTAACGCAATTAAAAACGTAAACGTGCTAAACTAAAACGTTAAATCTAAAAATCATTAATCCTACGGGTATCAAATTAATTTTCCTAAGTTCTAAACGATAAAAGAGAATTTTGGAAAAAAAAGAAAAATAATTTTTTGACTTTTAAATAATTTTTTATAATTTAAAAACTATTTAAACTATTTTAAATTTCTAAACTGAAATAAAAAACAAGTTTAAAAGAAAACTATTGCAAATATTATCTAATAGTAAACTTTAGAGCAGATGGTTGGTTTGCTGTGTTGCTTCCTGAATGACTGGGGTTCGAATCCCAGTCAAGACCTTTTTGAAACTATTATTTATTTTTACTTTTTATTAATAAAACTTAACCAGCTAATGAATAAAAACAGCTTTTGAAACGAAAATATTTTTAGAAACCAAAAATAAGCTGAAAAATACGGTGGAAAAGCTGACAGTTGGTTATTTATATGAAAACAAGTTTAAACTAGTTTTGAGAAAGAAATTAAGCTAGGAAAAGCTGTAAATAAGGACTGAGATGCAATAAGCTAACAAAAAATAAGTCTAAAGCAAACAGGAAAAGTAGAAATAACAATCAGATAAGCAATGAAACTAAATCAAATAAGCAAAAAGAACTAAAAGTCTGCTGTTCTAACTTAGGTGCAGGGCAAAACTAGTGACTTTCAAGCTTGTGAAAAGCTACTAAAAGTTTATTCTAAAATCTCAAGAAAAATACACTAGACAGGTGAGCTGGGGAATAACACTATCCAGAAACTCAGCTTATTCCAACTCCAAACCAAACATTAAACAGCCCAGCTAATAATAAGCTCAAACATAAACAATAAACTAGCCATATAAAATAAACTCAAACTCTAACCGATAAAAGCACAAACAATAAACGATAAACGATCTAAATCCAATCTCAAACTAAAGTTACACTACTAAACTCACTACTGATTCATAAGCAGCAAAAGGAAATCAATAAACAGACATTACTCAGTTCAACAATAAGCTAAGAAAAAACAATATAGGATAAAATCTGACTTATATTAAATAAAGAGTACGTATTACAACTAAATCAACGGAAAATTACAAATACCTTAAAAATGCTAACATAAACATACTGCTTAACGAAAAATAAAAACATACCTAATTTAAAGCTAAAATTAATCCTGGTTACCACAGTAACCTCCTACTCTATTTATACTACTAAGAAAAAAAAATAAAATACTTCGGTCCTCCTTTTTTTTGTGTTTCTCTTGTGAGAGGAATCTTCACAAAATAATACTTGTGCTTCTTTGCTGACTTTCCCCACCGTTGGATTAAATAAAAATGATCACAGCCCTCAATCTTGGTCTTAGCACCCACTAACTCACACGGATAGGTGAGGTGGCTGATGGGGAGGTATAAGGGGAAGGGTTTTGGTGTTGGGGAGAAGAGAAGTGGAAAAATGGTGAAAGTTTGGGGAGTGGAGGTTTGTTTGGTTGTGTCCCGTGATTGTTCTTGGCGGGAGGGAGGAAGAAGACAAGGCTGATGAAGTGTGGGATGTTAGCTTAGGGATTTTGACCATTGCATTTGGGGGATTTGACTATTCTTGTGACCCCGTATTGTTATTAGAAGGGTGGATGGGTCGGGTTTAAGCTTTTATGTGGATCCGGTTGTGGTTAGTAAGGGTAATTTAGTTCAAAACACAAGGACCATATTTGTAAATCATGAAACTGCAGGGGCCTGAGTTGTCATTTCACCAAAATATTCCAAGGGACCAAAAATGCCAAGTTTATTATTCCGAGGACTAAAAATTTATTTTTTTACTATTTTTTTTTATTTTTTTAAAGCTTGAGGGACTAGACTTGCCATTTGCAAATTTTATTTGTTTTTCAAACGTTTTCAATCATTTTGCATATGGAATACAAAAACACATCTCAAAGATATTTTTAACATTTTTTGATCGTTTTAAAGTGTTTTTGGTTGTTTTGACTCGAAAATTGGACGAAAAGATATGTGTAAAATGACACATATCAATTTGCATTTTAAAATGTGGTACGATTTGGAAATAAAAATGTAAGGGGGTGTTCTGTAATTAACGAAACTTGTGGGTTATTTTTATAATGCTATCTAGGTCTGTACTAAAGTGTAAAAAATATAACATGAGGTCCTTACATGTAAAATTTGCAAGATGTGGATTTATGGTAATTTATTATGTTCGAATTGTATCTTAATTAAAAGGAGGGGCTAAAAGTGTAAAATCAGGAAACTTGTGATTATTCTGGGTAAATAATATTATTAGGGAGGTAATATGTAAATTTGGATGTTTATGGGTTTAATTTGCAATTATAATTAAATAAGGATGTAAATTGTAAGTTTTATAAACTAAAGGGACTAAAAATGTGATTATGTGAAACTTCGGGTTTGAATTCGTACCACACATAAAATGGAGTGTATACTCTGTAAATTAGTAAATGTAAAGGGTAGTTATGTAATTAAGGATATAATATGGGTTAATTTGTGAATTATGTAACTATAAGGGTTAATTTGTAATTTTGATAATTAAAGGGTGTAAAATGTAAATATTGAAACCTTAAAGGACTAAAGTGTGATTGTGAATAAAATATGTATTTAAATGAGTAAATTGAGATATTTTCATATTAGACCTTTGACTTTGGAATATTTACAAATTAAAACCCTAAGATATGGAAACTTGTTATATATAACCTTAAACTTTGGAAACTTGCTAAAATATACATTAATTCCATAATGAGGCTTATTAATGACTTAACCTAATTACTTTGTGTAATTTTTCTAATTATGGAAATGGCTATTTTTGGAAACTTACTAAATAAGGAAACTTTCTATAAATGGAAACTTGCTAATTTTGGAAACCTGCTATAAATGGAAAGTTACTAAAAATGGAAAGCCGACTAAAATGAGAAATCTGATTTGAATAAGTTATTAATAATAAGTCGATCATTAATTCGTGTAGATTCGCCGAAGGAGGAGTGATTTCTTATCCTTATGTTATGTTTCGTTGGCGGTTAAGGTACAGATATTCTACCCTTTTTCAGTAAGGGTGTCTTCTTTCTCATGATTCATTGATCTTGATTCGTTTTAAGATTCCCTAAGCCACTGCTATGTTTCCCTACACTTTAGTTTGTTTGTTTGACTCATTTTGACTTTGACGTTCAATATGACCATTTTGCTTTGAGCCTCAATGATGATCCATTCGATATTCGTTCGCACCTTGTGATATTAGTATTCGAAACACTTGATACTTCGAGGGTTCATTTGATTTTGGTAACTAGATGTGAAAACCTTTTTAATTATAACATGGAAATGGTTTGAGGAAAACTATTTTTAAAATGATGTTTATGAAATATGCAATACCACATTTATTTGGAATCTTACTAAACTTTTATGAAAATTACTTTTAAAGACTACTTTTGTGAAAACAGTTAATAAGATCACTTTTATGAAAACCATTTGATAAAGATTTCTTTAAATGAACCATTTGATTATGAACCTTTTATCAGTTCGTTTGGACTCATTTGACATAGATATGGGATATGACCCTTTGGCATTTGAACCTTTGATATGAACCTTTGGCATTTGAACCTTTGATATGAACCTTTGATATTGGACTTTGACTATGATTCGATGACTTTGACTATTTGAACCTTTGCTATGATTTGGACCTTTGACCTTTGACCCTTCAGTTTGATACCTGAGCCAAAATTTGTTTCCTAGCCATGAAGGTAACATGGCCATGTCATTGATGCACCGATGGCATGACTCTAGTGTGGTTGACTGATGTTCCACACCGTCCCCATTTGCTACTACATGCGCGCTTTATTATTTATATTGGCCAGGATTATTTGTTTGGGGGGCGTATGGATGCATCCTAGATTTGTTTTGTTTCGAGGGATAAATCATGATTTGATTTGATTTGATTTGGTGACTGATGATGGGTGCAATCCACGTCTTTCACAAGTTCGGGAGCTAGCTACTCCATTTGAAGAATGAGGACACCCCTCATATTATCTGATTATCTGAGAGGTCTCCCCTCTATATAATTTTGAGGATATAGTTACTATATTTGATTTGTTCGGGCTCGTGGTAGATTACTGACCTTCCATTTTCCCTTTCCTACTTTGTACCTTTGTCTATTCCTTATATTATTCCATTGCTATACCATATTTGTTCGTTTGCTTTTGCTTTCGTTTTCGTTCATTATATATCTGTTCACTGGGCTTTTTAAGCTCAGCCGCATTTCTTTTCCTGCGGCAGGTTTTAGTTGGAAGATGGGTATGAGTGAAGAGACTTTTGGACTTAGAAGACTTGATAGTTATTTTGGCCTAGAGATGATTAGAAGTTATTATATTGTAGAATTTGTATTCGCATTTGTAACCTTGTAATTTCAGTATTTCATTTGTAACCTTTGAGATTCCTTGTATTACTGTAAGGTATGCTTTGTTTTGATCTGATATGAAACCATTAGTGTGACATCTTTACCCTTGTCGGGTTGGGGTGTTACAATTATGGTATCAGAGCGACAGGCTGCGACTCGTAATACATTTACCCTTGACCTGTGAGGTTAGGACCACTAGGTTTCCACTGCAGGCGCTCATAAGATAACCTATAAGAATTTGCTTTAGGATTTCCTTATAGGAACTTAAGTTCTGACCAGTGAGGAATGGGTAGACTATAAGGCTTTTGTTTAAGTATCATTGCTTCCGCATCACTCTGATTCGTGCTTTGTTTTTGGTTAGATCCTGTTGATACCACCTTTGGAAATCGAAAGCTTATGCTTTGCACCACCTAAGATTTGAACCTGATTAAATTTGGGAGGCATTGAGAATTTTCATAATAATTGCCTGACACTATTTGATCCTTATCTTCAGATTTCTTTTGTTAATCATTTTGATAAAGACCCACGTTGCACTCTGATCCTCTCGTTAATCATTTTGACGCCTCTTCGGGCACTCTGAGAACCTCCATGGCGATAACGTACTGGATATGTTTTGATTGTCTTTTGCTTTTGATAAGTATCTATGAATCTTCCGACACTATTCAATTTCGTTTCGCCCATCTCTGTCCTTATAAGAAGCCTTGTGGTGTGTAACCACGAGTATAAGAATGTTTTCCCCCTCACTTTTGAATGATAAAGCTTTGATTTGCGAACCGTCTTTCTTTGGATAGTTAACTTCGATTTTATTCTGACAAGGAATTTGTTGAGTGATCAGTCGAATATTGACAACTACCCTCCTATATCTCACCTTTAACGTTTGCAACAATTTTTGAACTCCCTACCATGATTACTGATTCTTAAACGTTCGCTATTACTCTGGAGACTCGTGTGTTACTTTCGCGGTTATAAAGTTTTCTTAGAAACCATTTCGTACACCAATGAATGAACCTTATCTTGGAAGCTATTTGGCACTTTGAGTCGTCTGAGCATGAACCTTGTATTGAACGTTATTTGGCACCCTGCGTTTTCTGAATATGATTCCTGGTAGAACCACCAAAATTTTTCCATCGGAGCGTGAAGTAGGATTTGACATGATACCGAGAGATTTCTAGTCACTAAACGAAGATGCCTTTCGGATCATACCAATTGATTGGAGCAACCGGGAAGAGCAGCAACCGAAGACCAGGAAGTGAGTTTACTTAAGTGTATTTTCTAGGCGTGTTTTAGTTTCGTTCGCGATTATGAAGGATGATGACTGGAGATATGTATCAATTACAGGAAGCTGAATCGTAATACTGTTAGGAACCAATATTCCTCCACCCTAAAACGACTATGTGGTTGTTTAAATTCAGAGCGCGAAGTTTCCTTCTGATGAATTGAGTCTATTCTTGGAATCGACCCCCATATTCGTAAACGACTACTATGACGGTTAGTGATGCTAATGGTATTAACTAAAGCTCTGACTGTTTCGTGAATTTGATAAAGGATGTTTTCTCGTAAGTACTTGGGCAAATGGTCATTGTATGACTTAATGGTACATTCGGAGACGAGGAAGAGCATGAAAATCATTTTTGCACCTTGTTAGAAATTTGACGATCATTTGTGCATTCTGGGAGATGGATATTTGTTGAGACAACGGTGTTCTTTGCCTGACCTGGAGTTAACAACAACGGAGGCTAACCTGAAGAGTGAAGACATTCCTTTCAATGCAGAAGGGTGGGCGGTGCAGAAGATCTAGTCAAGATGGCGAACCTGGAGCTGATGAAGACGTACAGTCTCACTTCCCTATTCATCTTGGTTGTACTAAGATGAATTGAGAGCGGAAGCAGACTGGATGATGAAGAGATTTAAAGATCGTGCCAGAAAGCCACAACACTCCATCACATTCCAAGAAGAACTGCAGGAGGCTCGATGAACCAGACACAAGTTCCCGATTTTGGTTTCACTTCCCGATTGATGGCAGACGAAGACAGATTAACCGGACTTGAAGAGATTGGAGGTGTTGAATGAGCGGAATTTTGAATCAGACCCTTCATGTTTGGAAGATTAGATTTTATGAAGGCCAAAGTTCTTGACGATTAAATTTTATTTCCGTTGAATCTCTTAAGCTTCGTGATGAAGTAATAAGACCCTCTAATGATTTGAGTTCCCTAGAAGCATTTCAGTTCGTGTTTATTTTTCGTATATTCGGTGATGGCTTTGTTTTGAGGGATTTTGACGAATTGTGGAAGATATGATACTGGTGACGGCGTACCTCACTTCAATTTGGCTATCTGGGATTTTGATACTCGTGCGAATAGTTTTGTTTTCCCTCTTGACTTTGGCATTCGATTTTGGTTGACCTTTGATGACTATAGAAGTACTAGGTGGATTAAGATAGGTGGTTTTGATTACAACTTGAGATAAAGTATGATCATCATGAAGGCATAATTATGTGGTGCTAGTATTATGACGTCTGATCAACGTGATAATACTTACACCATATAACGTGCACTCATTGTGGCCATAGGATATCTTGGGGAGTACCTAAGAAGTTTAGAATCTGAATCTCCGTAGGATTATCCGTGTTTGGTTCATTCTATACTCTGTTTTCGTTCATTAGATATCTGGATGAGTTTGGACTCTCATTTTGCATTCCGTTGACTACAGTTATAATCTTGAAATTCTTTTAGAACTCTCTACTGTTGATACAGCCAAGTTATTTGAAGTTTGTTTGTAGTTCATATGAGCTTTCTGAAGATTCGCCTATTCTCCATTTTGTTGCGTGGTCTTTTGATTAGAATCAATTTAGTTTGTCTCCTTTGAGAAATTTGAACCCACCTCGTTTTGATATGAGTCATGAGAAACGTTTGGTCTGAAGATCTTTTAGAAGAAACTCCTCGGGCATGAGAATATTACGATGATCTGTTGCGATTTGCTACGACTTCGTTCACCTTGCGACTTCAAATTTCGACGACGAAATTTTTCTGTTAGAGGGGAAGAGTTGTAAAACCCTAAAATCTGAAACATGAAAAAATGACCAAACTGCCCTTGCAATTTTAAAAATTTATTTAAAAGCTTATAAATCACCAAAATAAATCCCAACCGTCGGGAATGAATAAGATATGGAACCAAATAATTTTGTAACTTCATTTTAATATTTTTGCAAGTATAAAAAAGTTATATAATTATATAATTTTATTTATTTAGGCCAGTTTTATAATTTGTGTATTATTAATAATATAAATTCAAAATAAAAATATAGAAAATTCAAAATAAGAACAATTCAAATTTGGAAGTGATTAAGAGCCGGATTTCCAGCCATGCCCTCCCCTATTCTTGGCCAATTTACCTATTTTAGCTAACCTTCCTTTTTATTTCTACAAACCCTAGCCGAAAGAAATCATTCACACACTAAAATCCTCCATTCTTCAATCCGATTTTTCTGAGGTGTGCTAGTATTTTTCTGGTAATCATCAAGGTCCAAGGAGGCTAGGAAAAATAGCCTTGGGGTTATTAAGTGGTTCGTTTGATCGCTAGGCTTTTTCCTTGGTCGATATTGCATCCGAGAGACACAAAAATCTCACGACTCATCTACACGTTCAAATCATCATTTATTATTTTTCTTATGATCCTTATATTATATATGACTCATATAAAATGTTGGATTCGAATCATGCAAGGTTAAATGGGTCGTATGAATTATAATCGTTTAAAATGGGCATAATATCTAAAATATACCATACGAATTTTTTGGGCTATGTTATTAATTTTATGGGTTCCTTGATCATTATATAGGTCTGGAAGAATAGTGTTTCGAATTGTTGAAGCTTGTATTGATCGTTTTGAATTTAAAGGGTTAAAATATACATAAATTCTAATTTATGCTATACGAATTTTCTAGGGTTGAAACTTATTTTATTTAGACTCTATATAATTATATAATCTGGGAAAAATGTTGGAATGATTTGTTGAAGCCTAGAATGGTCATGGTTAATTTTTGTTTCAATCGGGTTTTGGTAAATTCGAAAGAAAAATTTTGAAACCCTAAGTAACGAATGGAGATTAGGGTTTTGGATCTGGATTTGGTTAATAAAATGTGTAATTATGATGTAGTAATGATGTCCTAATGATTGGGAAAGATTAGGGTTAGGATTTGCATTTTAAAATGTGGTACGATTTGGAAATAAAAATGTAAGGGGGTGTTCTGTAATTAATGAAACTTGTGGGTTATTTTTATAATGCTATATAAGTCTGTACTAAAGTGTAAAAAATATAACATGAGGTCCTTATATGTAAAATTTGCAAGATGTGGATTTATGGTAATTTATTGTGTTCGAATTGTATCTTAATTAAAAGGAGGGGCTAAAAGTGTAAAATCAGGAAACTTGTGGTTATTCTGGGTAACTAATATTATTAGGAAGGTAATATGTAAATTTGGATGTTTATGGGTTTAATTTGCAATTATAATTAAATAAGGATGTAAATTGTAAGTTTTATAAACTAAAGGGACTAAAAATGTGATTATGTGAAACTTAGGGTTTGAATTCGTACCACACATAAAATGGAGTGTATACTCTATAAATTAGTAAATGTAAAGGGTAGTTGTGTAATTAAGGATATAATATGGGTTAATTTGTGAATTATGTAACTATAAGGGTTAATTTGTAATTTTGATAATTAAAGGGTGTAAAATGTAAATATTGAAACCTTAAAGGACTAAAGTGTGATTCTGAATAAAATATGTATTTAAGTGAGTAAATTGAGATATTTTCATATTAGACCTTTGACTTTGGAATATTTACAAATTAAAACCTTAAGATATGGAAACTTGTTATATATAACCTTAAACTTTGGAAACTTGCTAAAATATACATTAATTCCATAATGAGGCTTATTAATGACTTAACCTAATTACTTTGTGTAATTATTCTAATTATGGAAATGGCTATTTTTGGAAACTTACTAAATAAGGAAACTTTCTAAAAATGGAAACTTGCTAATTTTGGAAACCTGCTATAAATGGAAAGTTACTAAAAATGGAAAGCCGACTAAAATGAGAAATCAGAATTGAATAAGTTATTAATAATAAGCCGATCATTAATTCGTGTAGATTCGCCGAAGGAGGAGTGATTTCTTATCCTTATGTTATGTTTCGTTGGCGGTTAAGGTACAGATATTCTACCCTTTTTCAGTAAGGGTGTCTTCTTTCTCATGATTCATTGATCTTGATTCATTTTAAGATTCCCTAAGCCACTGCTATGTTTCCCTACACTTTAGTTCGTTTGTTTGACTCATTTTGACTTTGACGTTCAATATGACCATTTTGCTTTGAGCCTCTATGATGATCCATTCGATATTCGTTCGCACCTTGTGATATTAGTATTCGAAACACTTGATACTTCGAGGGTTCATTTGATTTTGGTAACTAGATGTGAAAACCTTTTTAATTATAACATGGAAATGTTTTGAGGAAAACTATTTTTAAAATGATGTTTATGAAATATGCAATACCACATTTATTTGGAATCTTACTAAACTTTTATGAAAATTACTTTTAAAGACTACTTTTGTGAAAACAATTAATAAGATCACTTTTATGAAAACCATTTGATAAAGATTTCTTTAAATGAACCATTTGATTATGAACCTTTTATCAGTTCGTTTGGACTCATTTGACATAGATATGGGATATGACCCTTTGGCATTTGAACCTTTGATATGAACCTTTGGCATTTGAACCTTTGATATGAACCTTTGATATTGGACTTTGACTATGATTCGATGACTTTGACTATTTGAACCTTTGCTATGATTTGGACCTTTGACCTTTGACCCTTCAGTTTGATACCCGAGCCAAAATTTGTTTCCTAGCCATGAAGGTAACATGGCCATGTCATTGATGCACCGATGGCATGACTCTAGTGTGGTTGAGTGATGTTCCACACCGTCCCCATTTGCTACTACATGCGCGCTTTATTATTTATATTGGCCAGGATTATTTGTTTGGGGGGCGTATAGATGCATCCTAGATTTGTTTTGTTTCGAGGGATATATCATCATTTGATTTGATTTGATTTGGTGATTGATGATGGGTGCAATCCACGTCTTTCACAAGTTTGGGAGCAAGCTACTCCATTTGAAGAATGAGGACACCCCTCATATTATCTGATTATCTGAGAGGTCTCCCCTCTATATGATTTTGAGGATATGGTTACTATATTTGATTTGTTCGGGCTCGTGGTGGATTACTGACCTTCCATTTTCCCTTTCCTACTTTGTACCTTTGTCTATGCCTTATATTATTCCATTGCTATACCATATTTGTTCGTTTGCTTTTGCTTTCATTTTCGTTCATTATATATCTGTTCACTGGGCTTTTTAAGCTCAGCCGCATTTCTTTTCCTGCGGCAGGTTTTAGTTGGAAGATGGGTATGAGTAAAGAGACTTTTGGACTTAGAAGACTTGATAGTTATTTTGGCCTAGAGATGATTAGAAGTTATTATATTGTAGAATTTGTATTCGCATTTGTAACCTTGTAATTTCAGTATTTCATTTGTAACCTTTGAGATTCCTTGTATTACCGTAAGGTATGCTTTGTTTTAATCTGATATGAAACCATTAGTGTGACATCTTTATCATTGTCGGGTTGGGGTGTTATAGTTGGTGAGGAGGTCTATGAGTTCTGGAGAAGAGTTAGTCGCTGATAGCAGTAAGAAGCCAAAATTATATGAACAAACAGAGCAGCCACAAGAGCAGGCAGAGCAGGTTCAAGAAAGTGTGGAAAAAGAAGTAGCTAATCTACAACAAATGGTTAGAATTGAAAAAACTGATGAAACACTTGTAGATGTTGTTCCTTTGCAAACCAAGGTTCCTATTATTGATTGGCAGAATGGTTATAGAGGAGAAACTCCCTGGTGGAAGATAATCAGAGCTGATGGAACATCTCAAAGGTTTGTAACATTTCCTCAAATGCTCAGAAATTTTGATAGAGAAGATTTAGAGACCTTATGGGCTTTAATCAAGAAAAGTATGGAGATTCAAGGCCAGAAAATGTTTTGGATACAGTTCTTTGGGGAGATTTGCAAATTATGTTTGAAGTTCATGGTGAAGATAGAGTTTGGAAAGAGCAATACAAAAGTACCAAAGTTACTCTTTGGAAGCTGTATCAAACATGTGGAGTTCATAATGTAATGCTGAGGGGAGGACTTCAAATTTACATGCTAGTAGAGAAAGAATATCCTATGGCAAAGAGTACACTTGATAGGATGCTTAATGGAGCTGTTAAACTTCAAACTGAAAAATGGAGTGAAATGGTATATCAGCTTCTCAAGAAAATGGAGAAACAATTTTATGGGGCTGATTACAAGTAAATGAGAAAGTTAGTGTTTGGAAACATCCTCCTGGTGAAGTTTCAAGCTTAGATTGAAACTTGATTATTTTGGAAGAAAAATATCAAGTTCAGGGAGGATTGTTGGGTTTTAAAGTTACTACTGCTGATATTGTTAAGACTGCTCAGGAACTACAAAGGAAATACACTAAGTCGTTAATGTTGCTGGTTACATAGTTAATGCTGCTTATGGAAAGATAATGCTGCTGCAAGATTAATATTGCTAGAACACTTAGTTAGTATTGCTATTACATTGTTAGTGTTTCTAGTGTATTAAAGTCGGTTATTATGTAAAGTATGTTTAGATAAATGTAGAAAAGATTCTATAGAGATTTATCTTGTATAGGAATTTATTGTAAGCCGACTAGGACTCTTTAGTCTATAAAAGGAGGACCTAGGGCATATACAGATATACGATTCTAGAGAAAACTTCAAGGTTGTAAACCCAAATACTCAAGGAGTGTAATACCCAAAATTTCAGAGCATGCAAAATTACCAAAATACCCTTGTAACTTAAAATTTCATTTAATAATTAAATAAAACATCAAATAAATCCCAAACTCTTAGAAACTAGCAACATATGAAGTATGATAATTTTTGCATGAACATTTTAATATTCTAAATGTCCTAAAAATACTTGTCACACCATTTAAAAATGTTATGGGCCGAATACTTATATATATATATATGTATTTATTTACTTGTTAATTAATTTTAAAATGTACAAACAATAAGATAAACATTGCAATTAAAAAGGAAATCTTTGAAAATCAGAGATTTGATCTCATCAAATCAATTTGGGCCGAAATCACCTCCCTCCCCCTCCAAAAATACACGGTTTCTTTTATTTCCTTCTCTATTTATCCGAAAAACCCTAAAACACAAACAAAAACTCCAAATCGGCCACCACCACTCTCTAAAATTTTCTTGGCATTTTTCCTGGATGCATTGGTGTTAGAAGAAGTCTAGAAAAATAGGAGTTCGAATATTGAAGGCTTGGATTGCTTGGTTTTGAATTTTGTTCGATTTCTATTCTAGCCGAGAGGTATGATTTTTCCCACACCTCATCCGATCATTCTAAAGGTTATCTGGTATTTTTATAACACTTCTTACATCATATATGATCCATATAAAATAGCTATAATGATCCATCCACGCTAGATCAATCGTAGTAATTATAAATATCAAAAATGTAACATAAATCCAAAATCATCCATGCGATTTTTCCAGGTCTTGTACATATTTTATTTTGATTCTATATATGTCATATAGCACTGGAAAAATGGTTATTGTATTTTTCGAAGCTTAGATCATCCTTGGGAATTATTTGTGTTAATCGGATTTAAAAAGAAAAGGTTTTAAAATAAAAATACAAATCGTATGAACTAAGGTTAGTGTTTTGGAGGATGGATTTTGTGTAATAAATGTATTTTAAGGTTAAATCAATGATTGGTAATGATTAGAAAATTTTAGGGTTATGGTTTATACTTTTTTACTAATACCGATTGAATAATTATAAAGTTTTGGGTGTGTTTTGTAATTTTACAAACTTGTGGGTTATTTTTGTAAGATGTTTTGGACCAGGGGTGATTCGTAGAAAATATAATATGGGGGTGTTATATGTTAAAATTGTAACAAAAAGGATTAAATGATAAATTATTGAAATTGTTAATACGATTTGTAATTTAATTAATTAGAGGGACTTGTTTTGTAATTTATGTAAAATGAAGGGTGTTTCATACCAATATTAATGTAAGGGGTGTAATGTGTAATTTTGGATAATTGAAGGCTTAATGTGTAAATATGAATATTATAAGGATTAAATTTTTATTTAATAAGTTATAAGGTTTAAATTGTAATTTAATTAATTAAAGGGTCTAATTTGAAAATTTGTTAAAATTAAAGGATTGAAATTGTAATAATGGGTAACTTATAGATTAAAATGAATAGCTTGTAATATTTGCACTTTAGACCTTTATCTTTGGCATGATTGCATTTAAAACCCTAAAATTAGAAAGTTGTCATATTTAACCCTAAACTATTATAACTTGCTAAAATGAACCCTATTTTCCATAATAATAATTAATTGATAACTTAACTTAATTTATAAAATTAAATGTTTCTGATTATGGAAATCTGCTAATTATAGAAACTTACTAAATAAGGAAACTTTCTAAAAATGGAAACTTACTAATTTTGGAAACCTGCTAAAAATAGAAAGTTACTTAAAATGAGTAAACTTACTTAAAGTGGAAACTTACTATATATGGAAAGTTACTAAATTTGGAAAGTTACTTAAAACGAAAAGATAAACTAAAATTAGTAATCTCAGTTATAGGAACCACTTGTAATTCTGTCTTCTACTCCTTTAGGTGTGAAGAAGGAGTGATCTGATTCTTGTCAGTGTTGCTATCCTTGTGTTTGTTTGCGTTCCGAATAAGGTACAGATATTCTGACCTTCTCACAGGTTTCTCATGAACTCTCTCTCTCTCTCTTGTCTATATTACTCCCTTGAACCTTGCTATGCTCCCCTTGATTTGTGAACCTTGCAATGCTTCCCTTGATAAATTGGACCTTGCTATGTTCCCTTCATACTTGATATAATTCGTTCATCACCCTGTGTCATGAATATTCAAATCCTTGGGTACCTTGAAGGTTCATTTGATATTATACGGGATGCTAAAACCTTTCTTAATTATATATGAAAATGTTTTGAGAAAAGCTATTTTAAAACGATGTTGTTGAGCAGCGATGCGATACCACTTTTAAATGTAATTTTACTAAATTTTTTGTGAAAACTACTTTTAAGACTATCTTTATGAGAAACTTTACTAAACATCATTTTATGAAAGCCACTTATTGAAAGATTTTCTAAATACGCATTTGATATGAAACCTTTGAATTAAATCTTTACTATGAACCTATGAATCATTTGATTATGAACCTTTGATATGAACCTTGACTTGAACCTTTGCTATAAACCTTGCTATGACTCTTGATTTGAACCTTGACTTGAACCTTTGCTATAAACCTTGCTATGACTCTTGATTTGAACCTTGACTTGAACCTTGATATAAACCTTGATATGACATACTTGAATTGGAAACTTGACTTGAACCACTTGATATGAAACTTGAACTTGGAAACTTGATACTAGATATTTGAACCTTGACCCACAGTTTGAGACTACGAGCCACCACTTGTATACTAGGCATGAGGGTTTCATGTCCATGTCATTGATGCACCGATGGCATGACTCTAGGGTAGGAGAGTAATGTCCTATCCCGTCCCTGACTTGACTTGTTACGTAGAGGTAGAACTTGGCCTATTGGGGCGTATGGATGCATCCTAGATTTGACTTGACTTGACTTGTTTTCGATGGATTTATCATATTATTTGTTTACTTGGTGACTGATGGTGTGTGCGATACACGTCTTTCACATCTTGGGTGTAACACCCCGACCCGACAAGGGTAAAGATATCACAAATATATGGTTTCATATCAGAACAACATAGTATCCATAAACCAAAACAGCGGAAGTCAAATACATAATTCAACAATAAGTCAACATGACTTATATCCAAAATGAAAGGAAATAAAGGAAGTACATAAGTTCAATGCCCAAACAATGGCAACATAAAGTCTAAAGAAATCAAATGGTAGATAAGCTATAAAGAACAAGCTCCACTCAAGTGCACTCAACCCCAAAGCCATGCCCAGCTCCTAGCTTAATTACCTGCCGCGGGAAAAGAAAACGCGGCTGAGCTACTAGAGCTCAGTGAACAGATATAACGTAACAAGCAGTAGCATAATGAATAATACATGAGTAAATGAGAATGGAAGCATGAGTACATGATAAGAATACATGGTAAGAATACATGGTGTCATAATGGAAAGGACAAAGGTGTATGGTAAAGGAAGGTCAGTAATCCACTACGAGCCCATAACATGAAATCATAATCATAATCATAATCATAGCCATAAACATGTAGAGGGGAGACCTCTTAGTATCCTGTAAATATGAGGGGTGTCCTCATCATGGGTGGAGTAGCTAGCTCCCGGAGTGTGAAAGACGTGTATCGCACACACCATCAGTCACCATGAATAACATAACATAATATAACATAACATGTACATGAACAAATCTAGGATGCATCCATACGCCCCAGGTGGCCAAAATCTGCCTCTACGTAACATAACATGCAGGGACGGGACAGGTCATCACTCTCCTGCCCTAGAGTCATGCCATCGGTGCATCGACAGACATGGACATGAAACCCTCATGCCTAGTGAGTGGCTCGTAGTATCAAACTGAGGGTAAAGGTCAAGTATCATGAATCATGTTTTAAGTTTACTTGCATAGGTCAATATCATGTTTCATAATTTCATAATCGTGGTTCATAATCATGGTTCATAAGCATGGTTCATAAGTAAAGGTTCATAAGCAAAGGTTCATAAGCAAAGGTTCATGAGTGAAAGGTTCATAATCATAAAAGGTTCAATATCATGATGGTTCAATAATCGAAGTTCATGAATGAAGGGAAACATAGCAATGGTATAGGGAACCCTAACATGAGTCATAATCAGAGAACGAAGGCCTCTTAATAAAGAAGCAGAATATCTGTACCTTATTGCTTGACGAGGATCACACTGAATAAGATGACAAAAGCACAGGACTACTCCCTCTTCACACCTAGAGGAGTAAAGACATGATTACTAAAGATCCCATTTCCATATTAAGTAACTTTCTATTTTTAGCAGGTTTCCATTTTTAGAAAGTTTCCTTATTTAGTAAGTTTCTATATTTAGTAAGGTTTCCATAATTTACTAATTAGGTCAAAGTAGATTAGTATTATCCAACTTACACTTTATAACCCCTGAGATTTCATAATTTACATGTTTAGTCCCTTAACTTAATAAAGTTACACTTTAGTCTTTAAAGTATTCATATTAACATGTTAAGCCCCTTAGTTTTACAATTTACACATTAATCCCTTATTTTATCAAGTGGTACGATTTTACCTTCATTAATATATAGGTTACAAGTTAAGTCCTCCAAGTTATGCTAATTTTATATTTAGTCCTTTATCTTATAATTTCAATCTTTAATTAACAACAATTACATATTAGCCCCTTAAGTTATCAAAATGACCCAAAACACTTTAAATAGGATTTATTACACGAATGACCCATAAGTTTCCCAAAATTACAAGTTTAGTCCCTCTAGATTAATTAATTCCAAAATCGATTTAAACTTTTATATAATTTCAAATTAAACCTTTAGACATTTAATTAACACAAAAGGTCCCTCCATTTATTTTCATACGACATATATATGATCCCCAAATGTTCCAAAAGTGACCCTCAAGTTATAAAAGTCACAATTCGACCCCAAGGTTTCAAAAAGAAATCGTATACCTTTTTTATTTGCAAATTCCCATTCGAAACCCTATTTCAACCAAATCATTAAGCAATCATTATATATCATTATTACACCAAAATAATCCCTAATCCATGTTCCAAACCCTAGATCGATCATCACCTTTAATACTTTTCTAATTATTCTTAAATCCGGGTTTTAAAATAATTTCGAAAATAATTCCTTTGGGCCATGACAAATCGAATACACAATTTCCTCATGTTAACATCATCATATAGTGTCCATAAAATTATTCATGAGATTTATTTCGATCGTATACCTCTATTTTAGATTTTAGGTTCGATATAAGATTTTAATTCACAAACAATAGGAAGATCATGCATGAATCGAATAGCATAATTTATATGGTGTTCTTAAGGATCAAAGAGTGTAAGAAAATTATCAAACCGAGTTTCGAACGTATAGAATAGGCCAAATGGATTATAGCACTCGATGTGGTCCAAAAATCACCACGACTCCACGAGCTTCCTCCCGACCTTGTAAACAATTTTCATGGACCATACACGACATGAGGAACATGAGAAAAATGATGGACGAATTTATTTGGGTACGTAAGAATTGATTCGAATAATACCTTGTGTTTATATATCGCGCGACTTGGTTACTTCCCACGATTGATCCAAGCAATGAGCACGGCTCCAACTATTTTTCATGGATCAAGGGAGTTGAAAAGGACGTAAGAAAAATATCATCATGAGTTTACAATGATCGAGTCGAGAGTTTGGATTAAAAATACCTTATCGAGCCTACACTTGGAAATAAATTGCCCCGGTTCGAAACAAGCTTCAAATGATTCAACAAGTATTTTTATAGGCTTCCTTATGGACCTAAGAACACACGAAAATTGGTTGAAGACCTTGGAAAAATCGGATGAAGAGTGATCGAATTATTCTTGGTGTGATAGGGTTTTTTGGATCTTCGGTTTGGATTTTGGAAGAAAAGAATTGTGTAAGTTATAAAGATGTGAATTGACCGAGTCTAAAGGGGGAGTAATAGCCAATATTTCGGTGGTTTTGGTCAAAGGATTTATGGCATGATTATCTCCTTTAATTTCCCATTTAATTTCATTTAATTTCCTTTAAATAACTTTTATTTTAAATCATGAATTTGAATTTAAATAACATTAGGCGCCCAAGTGCATTTTAGTAATTTTCATGGCTTATAATAAATGTTAAATGGAGTTGTTAAAAATATTTGGGATCATAATTGTTCATTGTTAGAAGTTTGGAATTTATTTTGTGCTTTACATATGTTTTATTTAGATTTTAAATTCTCAGGGGCAATTTGGTCATTTTACATGTTATAGAATTTTAGGTATTACAACTTCTTCCCCACTAAAAGAAAATTTTCGTCCTCGAAATTTTCAAGGACATGAGAAAGGAAACATGACAGAAACGAAACGGAACATACCAGATCAAAACATGAAATGAGGATAACTCGATCGTATTGATTCTTCGGTCTCCCAGGTTGCCTCGCGTGCTGGGTGATTCCGCCAAAGAATCTTTACAAAAGGAATGACTTTATTTCTCTAAACGCGTTCCTGACGCTCTAAAACCGCTTCCGGTTCTTCAGATAAGGTCATATCGGGACGGATTTGATCAAACGGATAAGAAGCCACATGTAGAGGATGATAGTTGTATCCCCTCAAAAGAGATACATGAAATACATTATGGACATGAGCCAACTGAGGTGGTAAGGCCAAACGATACGAGACTTCTCCGATACGCTCCAGAATTTCAAAAGGTCCAATAAACCGAGGGCTGAGCTTGCCCTTAATACCAAAACGTTTGACGCCTCGGAACGGAGATACTTTAAGAAATACCCGGTCGCCGACATTAAACTCTAGATCCCGACGGTGTTTATCCGCATAACTCTTTTGACGCGCTCGTGCCTCTTTCAATTTTTCCTTAGCCGTAGAAACCTTTTCATTTGTGACCTCAATCATCTCAGGTCCTTCAAGAAGACGTTCCCCTACTTCATTCCAACATACCGGTGCTCTGCACTTCCGCCCATATAACATCTCAAAAGGTGCCATATCAATGCGAGCGTGCCAACTGTTATTATAAGCGAACTCTACCAAACACAGATAATCGTCCCAACTACCCGTCCATTCCAACGCACACGCCCGTAACATATCCTCTAATGTCTGGATGGTCCTCTCCGACTGACCATCAGTTTGGGGATGAAAAGCGGTACTGAATTTAAGACGAACACCCCAAACTTTATGCAATCCCTTCCAGAAGCGCGAAGTAAAACGAGGATCACGATCAGAAACGATAGAAGAAAGAGTGCCATGCAATCTAACAATCTCCTGCGTGAAAATCTCTGACAACTTACTAACACTGTAGCTCATACGGATGGGTAAGAAATGAGCGGATTTAGTTAGCCGATCAACGACCACCCAAATCGCATCATGTTTCCTACGAGTCAATGGTAACCCACAAACAAAATCCATAGATATTTCATCCCACTTCCAAACTGGAATCTCCAAAGGCTGCAATAACCCACTAGCTCTCTGGTGTTCAATCTTGACCTGCTGACAGGTCATACATCTAGCTACAAACGATGCCACATCCTGCTTCATGCCGTTCCACCAGAAATGTTGCTTTAGATCCCGATACATCTTGGTAGAACCAGGATGGATAGAAAAAGGAGAACTATGAGCCTCAGTCAACAAGGCCTCACGTAGATCAGAAACATCAGGAACACATAATCGATCCCCATACCATACAATACCATTATCGTCGACCCGAAACTCAGACTGCTTACCTTCCTCGACATTCTGCACAATAGCCCAGAGTTCACCATCGTCCTTCTGAGCTTCCTTAATCCGCAGCATCAGATTTGATTCCACCTTCAGACTCGCCCAATAACCACTAACGCCCTTTACACATAGCTCAACCTCTAATCGCTCTAAATCCTGAAGAATACGAGCTCGACATTCATACTAGCAATCATACCCGATTTCCTGCTGAGTGCATCGGCAACAACATTCGCCTTGCCGGGATGATACTGGATATTAGTGTCGTAATCTTTCAGAAGCTCCAACCATCTCCTCTGCCTCATGTTGAGCTCCTTCTGGGTAAATATGTATTTGAGACTCTTATGATCCGTGAAGATATCACATGATTCACCGTATAAGTAATGTCTCCATATTTTCAACGCAAATACCACAGCTGCCAACTCTAGATCATGGGTCGGATAATTTTCCTCATAGGGTTTTAACTGCCTTGAAGCATAGGCAATTACTTTCCCGTTCTGCATGAGAACACAACCTAAACCCTTCTTGGAAGCGTCACTATAAATCTGGAATCCTCCCGAACCCGACGGTAAGGTTAAAATAGGTGCAGACACTAGTCGTCGTTTCAACTCCTCAAAGCTCTGCTCACGCTCATCCGTCCACACAAACTTTTCACCTTTTCTCATCAAACTGAGTCAACGGTAAAGCCAACTTCGAAAACCCCTCGACAAAACGTCGATAGTAGCCAGCTAAACCCAGAAAACTCCTGACTTCGGTTACCGTGGTAGGCTTGGCCATTTTGTGATAGCCTCAACCTTAGCTGGATCCATGGTAATCCATCTGCAGACACGACGTGACCAAGGAAAGCAACTCGGTCCAACCAGAATTCACACTTGGAAAATTTAGCGTATAATTTCTGCTGCCTCAGAATACCCAAAACAGTACGTAAATGCTGCTCGTGCTCTTCTGCCGACTTAGAATATACCAGAATATCATCAATGAAGACGATGAAGAATTTATCAAGGAATTCATGGAAAACCCGGTTCATTAAGTCCATAAATACTGCAGGAGCATTTGTTAACCCAAAAGGCATAACTAAAAACTCATAATGTCCATACCGGGTACGGAAAGCAGTCTTAGAAATGTCCTGCTCTTTAACCCGCAACTGGTGATAACCAGATCGCAAGTCAATCTTGGAGAATACTTTAGCACCCTGCAACTGATCGAATAAATCATCGATGCGAGGTAGCGGATAACGGTTCCGAATAGTTATACGGTTTAACTCCCGGTAATCGATACACAACCGCATAGACCCATCTTTCTTCTTTACAAAAAGTACAGGAGCACCCCATGGTGACACACTCGGACGAATAATTCCACAGTCCAATAGCTCTTCTAGCTGTTCCTTTAACTCCTTAAGTTCCACCGGTGCCATCCGGTACGGAGCCTTAGAGATAGGCTCAGCGCCGGGAATCAGATCGATACTAAATTCAACCTCTCTGGCCGGAGCAAGACCAGGAAGTTTTTCAGGGAAAACATCAGAAAATTCCCGAACAATATGAACAGTATTAATATCAGGACTCTCTACAGAAGAATCTTTAACAGAGGCCAAATAACCTTGGCAACCATGAGATATTAGAGTCCTTGCTTTCAAAGCAGAGATAATTTTCACAGATTTTAGAGAGCGTGTTTCATGAAAAACAATTCAGGCTGAGTTAGATCACCAAAAATTACTTTTCGAGCATGACAGTCAATGGTGGCTCTGTGAAAGGATAACCAATCCATGCCCAGAATAACGTCGAAATCAACCATGTCCAAAGGGAGCAGATTTGCCGAACGAATCCGGTCATCGAATCGTATAGGACAATTTACATATTCATGATCAATAAGAGTACTGAGTTTCATGGGAGTGGAGAGGGATACTTGATTACTTAGTGGTGTTGGTAATATTTTAAGTTTCTTAACCAGATTTAGAGATATAATCGAGTGTGTAGCTCCAGTATCAAAAAGTGTGAAAATAGCGTGATCACCAATATATAAAACGCCCGTAATCGTACCTGAAGACTGTGCCGCCTGATCCCGAGTCATAGAATATACACGGCCAGTGTTGGGTGGAGGGGGAGGTAGGTAGTTCCGGTTTTCTCCGGGTTTTGCTTGGGACAATCTTTCACACGATGCTCTGTCGAACCACATCCAAAACAAGTCCCAGAAGCCCGACGACATGGTCCATTGTGGCGCTTGCCACACGTAGTACAAATAGGATAAGAATATGAACCCCCAGATGCACCTCCCTGAGAACTAGAACCCGGAGCCCTGCTCTGCTGATTACCCCTAGCAGTCTGGTCTCTCCACTGTTTCTGACTGGTGTTGCGTCCCGAGCGATCATCTCCCTGCCTAGGAGTGAACCTGGAATCCTGCCCTCTAGTATCCGACCTCTTCTGATCATAGTTCCTGCCAGCCTGACCCTGATGGTCGAATCGTCGATCCCCCTGACCACAAGAATCATAACTCCTGTCATTTCGGCCCTTAAAATCCCTGCTCTGACCCTGAGTCTGAATCCCATCCCCATCTCTGTTTCTCTTGTACCCAGATCCCTGATGAAATATCTCAATATTGCGAGCTGCGTCGCAACATTCTGCCGGGTCTCGAAACTCATCATTAAGTATGCGGTCTAGTACCCACCTAATACAATAGCAAAAGAAAAATGTATTAATGTCTATTGGTACCAACCATCAACTTAAATAGGTTACTAACCTCTTGAGTCCCCATTTGAATTGCCTAGCTTGCTGCTTAGCATCCCCAGCAAGCGGACCCACAAAACTAACTAATCGCTGAAACCGCTCCAGATACTGCCCAGCATTCTCAGAATCAAGCTGAGAGATAGTGTTGTACTCCCTAATGAATCTCTGCTGCTCGGAAACGGGGAAGTACCGATTATAGAACGTGGTACGAAAATCAGCCCATGAACAACCAAGAACATATGCATCACCACCCTTAGCTTCTTTGTGCGCTTTCCACCAGTTGAGCGCGTCACCCTCTAGCTTGAACACAGCCAAACGAGTCTTGAACCCGTCCTCACAACCTAGCACCTCGAACAGTTTTCTCCATGTGGGTGATCCAGTCTTCTGCCGCATGAGGAGTAGCAGCAGAAGTGAAGGACAACGGCTTGAGTTTATTAAAACTCTCCAGCCACCCATTAATGGTAGTGGGTCGGCCCCCACCACCAGAAGAACTGCCAGCACCCCCAGATGAAGTAGCCCCACCATTAATAAGCCGGTTGATCACCGCATCAGTGTTAAGGCCCGGTAACAGATTGGCTATAGCATTAGCCACCATAGCCTCCAGATTGGGGATTTCAGCATCTCGTCCACTGTTATACTCTTGGTGACGAGTGTTAACCATCTATAGAATTACGAAGACGATTAGTAAGGTGAAACAAAATATGACAGAGCAGAATAAGGAAAAGAGTACGCGAAAGGAAAACCTAATGTCTACCCAATCCTCACAGGTCAAAGGCCTAAGCCAACGGGTTTCGGAAACCTGGCTCTGATACCATAAATTGTAACACCCCGACCCGACAAGGGTAAAGATATCACAAATATATGGTTTCATATCAGAACAACATAGTATCCATAAACCAAAACAGCGGAAGTCAAATACATAATTCAACAATAAGTCAACATGACTTATATCCAAAATGAAAGGAAATAAAGGAAGTACATAAGTTCAATGCCCAAACAATGGCAACATAAAGTCTAAAGAAATCAAATGGTAGATAAGCTATAAAGAACAAGCTCCACTTAAGTGCACTCAACCCCAAAGCCATGCCCAGCTCCTAGCTTAATTACCTGCCGCGGGAAAAGAAAACGCGGCTGAGCTACTAGAGTTCAGTGAACAGATATAACGTAACAAGCAGTAGCATAATGAATAATACATGAGTAAATGAGAATGGAAGCATGAGTACATGATAAGAATACATGGTGTCATAATGGAAAGGACAAAGGTGTATGGTAAAGGAAGGTCAGTAATCCACTACGAGCCCATAACATGAAATCATAATCATAATCATAATCATAGCCATAAACATGTAGAGGGGAGACCTCTTAGTATCCTGTAAATATGAGGGGTGTCCTCATCATGGGTGGAGTAGCTAGCTCCCAGAGTGTGAAAGACGTGTATCGCACACACCATCAGTCACCATGAATAACATAACATAATATAACATAACATGTACATGAACAAATCTAGGATGCATCCATACGCCCCAGGTGGCCAAAATCTGCCTCTACGTAAACATAACATGCAGGGACGGGACAGGCCATCACTCTCCTGCCCTAGAGTCATGCCATCGGTGCATCGACTGACATGGACATGAAACCCTCATGCCTAGTGAGTGGCTCGTAGTATCAAACTGAGGGTAAAGGTCAAGTATCATGAATCATGTTTTAAGTTTACTTGCATAGGTCAATATCATGTTTCATAAGTTCATAATCGTGGTTCATAATCATGGTTCATAAGCATGGTTCATAAGTAAAGGTTCATAAGCAAAGGTTCATAAGCAAAGGTTCATGAGTGAAAGGTTCATAATCATAAAAGGTTCAATATCATGATGGTTCAATAATCGAAGTTCATGAATGAAGGGAAACATAGCAATGATATAGGGAACCCTAACATGAGTCATAATCAGAGAACGAAGGCCTCTTAATAAAGAAGCAGAATATCTGTACCTTATTGCTTTACAAGGATCACACTGAATAAGATGACAAAAGCACAGGACTACTCCCTCTTCACACCTAGAGGAGTAAAGACATGATTACTAAAGATCCCATTTCCATATTAAGTAACTTTCTATTTTTAGCAGGTTTCCATTTTTAGAAAGTTTCCTTATTTAGTAAGTTTCTATATTTAGTAAGGTTTCCATAATTTACTAATTAGGTCAAAGTAGATTAGTATTATCCAACTTACACTTTATACCCCTGAGATTTCATAATTTACATGTTTAGTCCCTTAACTTAATAAAGTTACACTTTAGTCTTAAAGTATTCATATTAACATGTTAAGCCCCTTAGTTTTACAATTTACACATTAATCCCTTATTTTATCAAGTGGTACGATTTTACCTTCATTAATATATAGTTTACAAGTTAAGTCCTCCAAGTTATGCTAATTTTTTATTTAGTCCTTTATCTTATAATTTCAATCTTTAATTAACAACAATTACATATTAGCCCCTTAAGTTAATCAAAATGACCCAAAACACTTTAAATAGGATTTATTACACGAATGACCCATAAGTTTCCCAAAATTACAAGTTTAGTCCCTCTAGATTAATTAATTCCAAAATCGATTTAAACTTTTATATAATTTCAAATTAAACCTTTAGACATTTAATTAACACAAAAGGTCCCTCCATTTATTTTCATACGACATATATATGATCCCCAAATGTTCCAAAAGTGACCCTCAAGTTATAAAAGTCACAATTCGACCCCAAGGTTTCAAAAAGAAATCGTATACCTTTTTTATTTGCAAATTCCCATTCGAAACCCTATTTCAACCAAATCATTAAGCAATCATTATATATCATTATTACACCAAAATAATCCCTAATCCATGTTCCAAACCCTAGATCGATCATCACCTTTAATACTTTTCTAATTATTCTTAAATCCGGTTTTAAAGTAATTTCGAAAATAATTCCTTTGGGCCATGACAAATCGAATACACAATTTCCTCATGTTAACATCATCATATAGTGTCCATAAAATTATTCATGAGATTTATTTCGATCGTATACCTCTATTTTAGATTTTAGGTTCGATATAAGATTTTAATTCACAAACAATAGGAAGATCATGCATGAATCGAATAACATAATTTATATGGTGTTCTTAAGGATCAAAGAGTGTAAGAAAATTATCAAACCGAGTTTCGAACGTATAGAATAGGCCAAATGGATTATAGCACTCGATGTGGTCCAAAAATCACCACGACTCCACGAGCTTCCTCCCGACCTTGGAGACAATTTTCATGGACCATACACGACATGAGGAACATGAGAAAAATGATGGACGAATTTATTTGGGTATGTAAGAATTGATTCGAATAATACCTTGTGTTTATATATCGCGCAACTTGGTTACTTCCCACGATCGATCCAAGCAATGAGCACGGCTCCAACTATTTTTCATGGATCAAGGGAGTTGAAAAGGACGTAAGAAAAATATCATCATGAGTTTACAATGATCGAGTCGAGAGTTTGGATTAAAAATACCTTATCGAGCCTACACTTGGAAATAAATTGCCCCGGTTCGAAACAAGCTTCAAATGATTCAACAAGTATTTTTATAGGCTTCCTTATGGACCTAAGAACACACGAAAATTGGTTGAAGACCTTGGAAAAATCGGATGAAGAGTGATCGAATTATTCTTGGTGTGATAGGGTTTTTTGGATCTTCGGTTTGGATTTTGGAAGAAAAGAATTGTGTAAGTTATAAAAATGTGAATTGACCGAGTCTAAGGGGGGAGTAATAGCCAATATTTCGGTGGTTTTGGTCAAAGGATTTATGGCATGATTATCTCCTTTAATTTCCCATTTAATTTCATTTAATTTCCTTTAAATAACTTTTATTTTAAATCATGAATTTGAATTTAAATAACATTAGGCGCCCAAGTGCATTTTAGTAATTTTCATGGCTTATAATAAATGTTAAATGGAGTTGTTAAAAATATTTGGGATCATAATTTGTTCATTGTTAGAAGTTTGGAATTTATTTTGTGCTTTACATATGTTTTATTTAGATTTTAAATTCTCAGGGGCAATTTGGTCATTTTACATGTTATAGAATTTTAGGTATTACAACTTCTTCCCCACTAAAAGAAAATTTTCGTCCTCGAAATTTTCAAGGACATGAGAAAGGAAACATGACAGAAACGAAACGGAACATACCAGATCAAAACATGAAATGAGGATAACTCGATCGTATTGATTCTTCGGTCTCCCAGGTTGCCTCGCGTGCTGGGTGATTCCGCCAAAGAATCTTTACAAAAGGAATGACTTTATTTCTCATAACGCGTTCCTGACGCTCTAAAACCGCTTCCGGTTCTTCAGATAAGGTCATATCGGGACGGATTTGATCAAACGGATAAGAAGCCACATGTAGAGGATGATAGTTGTATCCCCTCAAAAGAGATACATGAAATACATTATGGACATGAGCCAACTGAGGTGGTAAGGCCAAACGATACGAGACTTCTCCGATACGCTCCAGAATTTCAAAAGGTCCAATAAACCGAGGGCTGAGCTTGCCCTTAATACCAAAACGTTTGACGCCTCGGAACGGAGATACTTTAAGAAATACCCGGTCGCCGACATTAAACTCTAGATCCCGACGGTGTTTATCCGCATAACTCTTTTGACGCGCTCGTGCCTCTTTCAATTTTTCCTTAGCCGTAGAAACCTTTTCATTTGTGACCTCAATCATCTCAGGTCCTTCAAGAAGACGTTCCCCTACTTCATTCCAACATACCGGTGCTCTGCACTTCCGCCCATATAACATCTCAAAAGGTGCCATATCAATGCGAGCGTGCCAACTGTTATTATAAGCGAACTCTACCAAACACAGATAATCGTCCCAACTACCCGTCCATTCCAACGCACACGCCCGTAACATATCCTCTAATGTCTGGATGGTCCTCTCCGACTGACCATCAGTTTGGGGATGAAAAGCGGTACTGAATTTAAGACGAACACCCCAAACTTTATGCAATCCCTTCCAGAAGCGCGAAGTAAAACGAGGATCACGATCAGAAACGATAGAAGAAAGAGTGCCATGCAATCTAACAATCTCCTGCGTGAAAATCTCTGACAACTTACTAACACTGTAGCTCATACGGATGGGTAAGAAATGAGCGGATTTAGTTAGCCGATCAACGACCACCCAAATCGCATCATGTTTCCTACGAGTCAATGGTAACCCACAAACAAAATCCATAGATATTTCATCCCACTTCCAAACTGGAATCTCCAAAGGCTGCAATAACCCACTAGCTCTCTGGTGTTCAATCTTGACCTGCTGACAGGTCATACATCTAGCTACAAACGATGCCACATCCTGCTTCATGCCGTTCCACCAGAAATGTTGCTTTAGATCCCGATACATCTTGGTAGAACCAGGATGGATAGAAAAAGGAGAACTATGAGCCTCAGTCAACAAGGCCTCACGTAGATCAGAAACATCAGGAACACATAATCGATCCCCATACCATACAATACCACTATCGTCGACCCGAAACTCAGACTGCTTACCTTCCTCGACATTCTGCACAATAGCCCAGAGTTCACCATCGTCCTTCTGAGCTTCCTTAATCCGCAGCATCAGATTTGATTCCACCTTCAGACTCGCCCAATAACCACTAACGCCCTTTACACATAGCTCAACCTCTAATCGCTCTAAATCCTGAAGAATACGAGCTCGACATTCATACTAGCAATCATACCCGATTTCCTGCTGAGTGCATCGGCAACAACATTCGCCTTGCCGGGATGATACTGGATATTAGTGTCGTAATCTTTCAGAAGCTCCAACCATCTCCTCTGCCTCATGTTGAGCTCCTTCTGGGTAAATATGTATTTGAGACTCTTATGATCCGTGAAGATATCACATGATTCACCGTATAAGTAATGTCTCCATATTTTCAACGCAAATACCACAGCTGCCAACTCTAGATCATGGGTAGGATAATTTTCCTCATAGGGTTTTAACTGCCTTGAAGCATAGGCAATTACTTTCCCGTTCTGCATGAGAACACAACCTAAACCCTTCTTGGAAGCGTCACTATAAATCTGGAATCCTCCCGAACCCGACGGTAAGGTTAAAATAGGTGCAGACACTAGTCGTCGTTTCAACTCCTCAAAGCTCTGCTCACGCTCATCCGTCCACACAAACTTTTCACCTTTTCTCATCAAACTGAGTCAACGGTAAAGCCAACTTCGAAAACCCCTCGACAAAACGTCGATAGTAGCCAGCTAAACCCAGAAAACTCCTGACTTCGGTTACCGTGGTAGGCTTGGCCATTTTGTGATAGCCTCAACCTTAGCTGGATCCATGGTAATCCATCTGCAGACACGACGTGACCAAGGAAAGCAACTCGGTCCAACCAGAATTCACACTTGGAAAATTTAGCGTATAATTTCTGCTGCCTCAGAATACCCAAAACAGTACGTAAATGCTGCTCGTGCTCTTCTGCCGACTTAGAATATACCAGAATATCATCAATGAAGACGATGAAGAATTTATCAAGGAATTCATGGAAAACCCGGTTCATTAAGTCCATAAATACTGCAGGAGCATTTGTTAACCCAAAAGGCATAACTAAAAACTCATAATGTCCATACCGGGTACGGAAAGCAGTCTTAGAAATGTCCTGCTCTTTAACCCGCAACTGGTGATAACCAGATCGCAAGTCAATCTTGGAGAATACTTTAGCACCCTGCAACTGATCGAATAAATCATCGATGCGAGGTAGCGGATAACGGTTCCGAATAGTTATACGGTTTAACTCCCGGTAATCGATACACAACCGCATAGACCCATCTTTCTTCTTTACAAAAAGTACAGGAGCACCCCATGGTGACACACTCGGACGAATAATTCCACAGTCCAATAGCTCTTCTAGCTGTTCCTTTAACTCCTTAAGTTCCACCGGTGCCATCCGGTACGGAGCCTTAGAGATAGGCTCAGCGCCGGGAATCAGATCGATACTAAATTCAACCTCTCTGGCCGGAGCAAGACCAGGAAGTTTTTCAGGGAAAACATCAGAAAATTCCCGAACAATATGAACAGTATTAATATCAGGACTCTCTACAGAAGAATCTTTAACAGAGGCCAAATAACCTTGGCAACCATGAGATATTAGAGTCCTTGCTTTCAAAGCAGAGATAATTTTCACAGATTTTAGAGAGCGTGTTTCATGAAAAACAAATTCAGGCTGAGTTAGATCACCAAAAATTACTTTTCGAGCATGACAGTCAATGGTGGCTCTGTGAAAGGATAACCAATCCATGCCCAGAATAACGTCGAAATCAACCATGTCCAAAGGGAGCAGATTTGCCGAACGAATCCGGTCATCGAATCGTATAGGACAATTTACATATTCATGATCAATAAGAGTACTGAGTTTCATGGGAGTGGAGAGGGATACTTGATTACTTAGTGGTGTTGGTAATATTTTAAGTTTCTTAACCAGATTTAGAGATATAATCGAGTGTGTAGCTCCAGTATCAAAAAGTGTGAAAATAGCGTGATCACCAATATATAAAACGCCCGTAATCGTACCTGAAGACTGTGCCGCCTGATCCCGAGTCATAGAATATACACGGCCAGTGTTGGGTGGAGGGGGAGGTAGGTAGTTCCGGTTTTCTCCGGGTTTTGCTTGGGACAATCTTTCACACGATGCTCTGTCGAACCACATCCAAAACAAGTCCCAGAAGCCCGACGACATGGTCCATTGTGGCGCTTGCCACACGTAGTACAAATAGGATAAGAATATGAACCCCCAGATGCACCTCCCTGAGAACTAGAACCCGGAGCCCTGCTCTGCTGATTACCCCTAGCAGTCTGGTCTCTCCACTGTTTCTGACTGGTGTTGCGTCCCGAGCGATCATCTCCCTGCCTAGGAGTGAACCTGGAATCCTGCCCTCTAGTATCCGACCTCTTCTGATCATAGTTCCTGCCAGCCTGACCCTGATGGTCGAATCGTCGATCCCCCTGACCACAAGAATCATAACTCCTGTCATTTCGGCCCTTAAAATCCCTGCTCTGACCCTGAGTCTGAATCCCATCCCCATCTCTGTTTCTCTTGTACCCAGATCCCTGATGAAATATCTCAATATTGCGAGCTGCGTCGCAACATTCTGCCGGGTCTCGAAACTCATCATTAAGTATGCGGTCTAGTACCCACCTAATACAATAGCAAAAGAAAAATGTATTAATGTCTATTGGTACCAACCATCAACTTAAATAGGTTACTAACCTCTTGAGTCCCCATTTGAATTGCCTAGCTTGCTGCTTAGCATCCCCAGCAAGCGGACCCACAAAACTAACTAATCGCTGAAACCGCTCCAGATACTGCCCAGCATTCTCAGAATCAAGCTGAGAGATAGTGTTGTACTCCCTAATGAATCTCTGCTGCTCGGAAACGGGGAAGTACCGATTATAGAACGTGGTACGAAAATCAGCCCATGAACAACCAAGAACATATGCATCACCACCCTTAGCTTCTTTGTGCGCTTTCCACCAGTTGAGCGCGTCACCCTCTAGCTTGAACACAGCCAAACGAGTCTTGAACCCGTCCTCACAACCTAGCACCTCGAACAGTTTTCTCCATGTGGGTGATCCAGTCTTCTGCCGCATGAGGAGTAGCAGCAGAAGTGAAGGACAACGGCTTGAGTTTATTAAAACTCTCCAGCCACCCATTAATGGTAGTGGGTCGGCCCCCACCACCAGAAGAACTGCCAGCACCCCCAGATGAAGTAGCCCCACCATTAATAAGCAGGTTGATCACCGCATCAGTGTTAAGGCCCGGTAACAGATTGGCTATAGCATTAGCCACCATAGCCTCCAGATTGGGGATTTCAGCATCTCGTCCACTGTTATACTCTTGGTGACGAGTGTTAACCATCTATAGAATTACGAAGACGATTAGTAAGGTGAAACAAAATATGACAGAGCAGAATAAGGAAAAGAGTACGCGAAACGAAAACCTAATGTCTACCCAATCCTCACAGGTCAAAGGCCTAAGCCAACGGGTTTCGGAAACCTGGGTCTGATACCATAAATTGTAACACCCCGACCCGACAAGGTAAAGATATCACAAATATATGGTTTCATATCAGAACAACATAGTATCCATAAACCAAAACAGCGGAAGTCAAATACATAATTCAACAATAAGTCAACATGACTTATATCCAAAATGAAAGGAAATAAAGGAAGTACATAAGTTCAATGCCCAAACAATGGCAACATAAAGTCTAAAGAAATCAAATGGTAGATAAGCTATAAAGAACAAGCTCCACTCAAGTGCACTCAACCCCAAAGCCATGCCCAGCTCCTAGCTTAATTACCTGCCGCGGGAAAAGAAAACGCGGCTGAGCTACTAGAGCTCAGTGAACAGATATAACGTAACAAGCAGTAGCATAATGAATAATACATGAGTAAATGAGAATGGAAGCATGAGTACATGATAAGAATACATGGTGTCATAATGGAAAGGACAAAGGTGTATGGTAAAGGAAGGTCAGTAATCCACTACGAGCCCATAACATGAAATCATAATCATAATCATAATCATAGCCATAAACATGTAGAGGGGAGACCTCTTAGTATCCTGTAAATATGAGGGGTGTCCTCATCATGGGTGGAGTAGCTAGCTCCCAGAGTGTGAAAGACGTGTATCGCACACACCATCAGTCACCATGAATAACATAACATAATATAACATAACATGTACATGAACAAATCTAGGATGCATCCATACGCCCCAGGTGGCCAAAATCTGCCTCTACGTAAACATAACATGCAGGGACGGGACAGGCCATCACTCTCCTGCCCTAGAGTCATGCCATCGGTGCATCGACTGACATGGACATGAAACCCTCATGCCTAGTGAGTGGCTCGTAGTATCAAACTGAGGGTAAAGGTCAAGTATCATGAATCATGTTTTAAGTTTACTTGCATAGGTCAATATCATGTTTCATAAGTTCATAATCGTGGTTCATAATCATGGTTCATAGGCATGGTTCATAAGTAAAGGTTCATAAGCAAAGGTTCATAAGCAAAGGTTCATGAGTGAAAGGTTCATAATCATAAAAGGTTCAATATCATGATGGTTCAATAATCGAAGTTCATGAATGAAGGGAAACATAGCAATGATATAGGGAACCCTAACATGAGTCATAATCAGAGAACGAAGGCCTCTTAATAAAGAAGCAGAATATCTGTACCTTATTGCTTTACAAGGATCACACTGAATAAGATGACAAAAGCACAGGACTACTCCCTCTTCACACCTAGAGGAGTAAAGACATGATTACTAAAGATCCCATTTCCATATTAAGTAACTTTCTATTTTTAGCAGGTTTCCATTTTTAGAAAGTTTCCTTATTTAGTAAGTTTCTATATTTAGTAAGGTTTCCATAATTTACTAATTAGGTCAAAGTAGATTAGTATTATCCAACTTACACTTTATACCCCTGAGATTTCATAATTTACATGTTTAGTCCCTTAACTTAATAAAGTTACACTTTAGTCTTAAAGTATTCATATTAACATGTTAAGCCCCTTAGTTTTACAATTTACACATTAATCCCTTATTTTATCAAGTGGTACGATTTAACCTTCATTAATATATAGTTTACAAGTTAAGTCCTCCAAGTTATGCTAATTTTATATTTAGTCCTTTATCTTATAATTTCAATCTTTAATTAACAACAATTACATATTAGCCCCTTAAGTTATCAAAATGACCCAAAACACTTTAAATAGGATTTATTACACGAATGACCCATAAGTTTCCCAAAATTACAAGTTTAGTCCCTCTAGATTAATTAATTCCAAAATCGATTTAAACTTTTATATAATTTCAAATTAAACCTTTAGACATTTAATTAACACAAAAGGTCCCTCCATTTATTTTCATACGACATATATATGATCCCCAAATGTTCCAAAAGTGACCCTCAAGTTATAAAAGTCACAATTCGACCCCAAGGTTTCAAAAAGAAATCGTATACCTTTTTTATTTGCAAATTCCCATTCGAAACCCTATTTCAACCAAATCATTAAGCAATCATTATATATCATTATTACACCAAAATAATCCCTAATCCATGTTCCAAACCCTAGATCGATCATCACCTTTAATACTTTTCTAATTATTCTTAAATCCGGTTTTAAAGTAATTTCGAAAATAATTCCTTTGGGCCATGACAAATCGAATACACAATTTCCTCATGTTAACATCATCATATAGTGTCCATAAAATTATTCATGAGATTTATTTCGATCGTATACCTCTATTTTAGATTTTAGGTTCGATATAAGATTTTAATTCACAAACAATAGGAAGATCATGCATGAATCGAATAACATAATTTATATGGTGTTCTTAAGGATCAAAGAGTGTAAGAAAATTATCAAACCGAGTTTCGAACGTATAGAATAGGCCAAATGGATTATAGCACTCGATGTGGTCCAAAAATCACCACGACTCCACGAGCTTCCTCCCGACCTTGGAGACAATTTTCATGGACCATACACGACATGAGGAACATGAGAAAAATGATGGACGAATTTATTTGGGTATGTAAGAATTGATTCGAATAATACCTTGTGTTTATATATCGCGCAACTTGGTTACTTCCCACGATCGATCCAAGCAATGAGCACGGCTCCAACTATTTTTCATGGATCAAGGGAGTTGAAAAGGACGTAAGAAAAATATCATCATGAGTTTACAATGATCGAGTCGAGAGTTTGGATTAAAAATACCTTATCGAGCCTACACTTGGAAATAAATTGCCCCGGTTCGAACCAAGCTTCAAATGATTCAACAAGTATTTTTATAGGCTTCCTTATGGACCTAAGAACACACGAAAATTGGTTGAAGACCTTGGAAAAATCGGATGAAGAGTGATCGAATTATTCTTGGTGTGATAGGGTTTTTTGGATCTTCGGTTTGGATTTTGGAAGAAAAGAATTGTGTAAGTTATAAAAATGTGAATTGACCGAGTCTAAGGGGGGAGTAATAGCCAATATTTCGGTGGTTTTGGTCAAAGGATTTATGGCATGATTATCTCCTTTAATTTCCATTTAATTTCATTTAATTTCCTTTAAATAACTTTTATTTTAAATCATGAATTTGAATTTAAATAACATTAGGCGCCCAAGGGCATTTTAGTAATTTTCATGGCTTATAATAAATGTTAAATGGAGTTGTTAAAAATATTTGGGATCATAATTTGTTCATTGTTAGAAGTTTGGAATTTATTTTGTGCTTTACATATGTTTTATTTAGATTTTAAATTCTCAGGGGCAATTTGGTCATTTTACATGTTATAGAATTTTAGGTATTACATCTTGGGAGCTCATGACTCCAACCCCTTGGAGGTATCCCCTCATATTGTACTTGTTATTCTGAGGTATCCCCTCCGAATGTGGCTACTTGATTACTTGATACTTGACTTGACTTGGGCTCGTAGTGGATTACTGTTTTCCTTTACCTTATAATCTTTTACTTTTTCCCTAACTTTTATTATACCTTGCATTGTTTCCTTTACTTCACTATGCCATTATTACTGCTTGTTACCTTCATATCTGTTCACTGGGCTTTTTAAGCTCAGCCGCATTTCTTTTCCTGCGGCAGGTTTTAGTAGGAAGCTGGGTATGAGTGGAGAGTATCTTGGACTTAGAAGGCTATACCTTGATAGATATGCCGGATTAGAGATGACTAGAAGAGATTGTTCTAGACTTAGTACTTATTGTAATTCTCATGTAACCTTGTATCTTCAGATTTTCCCTTGTAACCATTGAAATTCATTTTGTATTAATTAGTCATATGCTTGTGTTTGCTTTGATATGTCACCATAATGTAATACTTCTACCCTTATCGAGTTGGGGTGTTACAACTATGGTATCAGAGCGACAGGCTGCGACTCGTAATACATTTACCCTTGACCTGTGAGTTTTGGACCATTAGGCTTCCACTGTAAGAACATAGGAGAACACCTTGAGAACTTGCTTTAGGATTTCTTAATATGAACTTAAGTTTTGACCAGTGAGGAATGGGTAGACTATAAGACATTTGCTTAAGTATCTTTGCTTCCGCATCACTCTGATTCATGCCTTACTTTTGGTTAAAGCCTGTTGAGATCACTTTTGGAGATTGAAAGCTTATGCTTTGCACCACCTAAGATTTGAAACCTAAATAAATCTTGAAGGCATTAAGAATTAAATAGTAATTTCTTTACACTATTTGATCCTTATCTTCAGATTCCGACTCTGACCTCTGACCCTTTTGTTAATCATTTTGATGCCTCTTCGGGCATTCTGAGAACCTCCATGGCAATGATGTACTTGATACATTTTGTTATTTGTCTCTTGCTTTTGATAAGCATCTATGAATCTTCCGACGCTATTTGATTTCGTCTTACCCATCTCTGTCCCTATGAGAAGTCTTGTGGTGTTTAACCACGAGTATAAGAATGTTTCCCTCTTACTTTTGAACCGATAAGATTTGTTTTGTTGATCTGTCTTTCTTGGATAGTTAACTTCGATTTTATTCTGATAAGGGATTGGTTGATTGAGCATTCAAAATATTGACAACTATCCTCCTATGTCTCACCTTTGGCGTTTGAAACAATTTTGAACTCCCTACCATGATTACCGATTGTTAAACTTTTGGCTATTACTATTACTCTGGAGACTCATGTGTTACTTTCGCGGTTATGAAGTTTTCCTAGAACCCATTTCGTACACCAATGAATGAACCTTATCTTGAAAGTTATTTGGCACCCTGAGTTTTCTGAATATGATTCCTGGTTGAACCACCAAGTTTTCCACCAGAGTGTGAAGTAGGATTTGACATAATACCGAGAGATTGTCTAGTCACCAAGCGAAGATGTCTTTCAGATGTGTCCGGGATCATACCAGTTGAATTGAGCAACCGGGAAGAGTAGCAATCGAAGACCAAGAAGTGAGTTTGCTTAAGTGTATCTTCTGGGCGTGTTTCAGTTTCGTTCGCGATAAAGAATGATGGTGACTGGGGATATGTATTGATTACTGGAAGCTGACCCGTACTTCTGTTAGGAACCAATATTTCTCCACCTTGAAACTACTATGTATCTGTTCAATTTCAGAGCGCGAAGTTTCCTTCAGATGGAAGTATGAATTGAGGTTATTCTTGGAATCGCCTTCCGTATTCGTAACTACTGCTATGACGGTTAGTGATGCTAATAGTATTAGCTAAGGCTCTGACTGTTTTGCGAATTTGATAAAGGATGTTTTCTCGTGAGTACTTGGGCAAATGGTCATTGTATGACTTAATAGTACATTCGGAGACGAGGAAGAGCATGAAAATCATTTTTGCACTTTGTTAGAAATTTGACGATCATTTGTGCATTCTGGGAGGTTGATATTTGTTGAGACATCGGTGTTCTTAATTGAGGATATCTCTTTAAATCCCGCAAGTTTTGAAACTATCACCAAGTGGTCAAGACCGATAACGGAATGGAGAACTGAACTTTGCAGAAGAATTCTGGAAGATGTTTACAACTTGCGTTACCCTTGATAAATTTCGTGAAACAGCTTAGTTTGATTGAGAATGAAGTTTTGGAAAAGCTGAATTAGAAATTAGCTTCCATACCTTCAGGCGGAACAAATTTTGGGACAATTTCAGAAAGAGACTCGGTTATACTCCCTTGCAGCACAGAAAGTTTTGCGTATGCATCAAGACAACTAGAAGCATATCAGAAGAATTACTTCTCTACCTGACCTGGAGTTGACAACAGCGGTGGCTACCCTGAAGAGTGAAGACATTCCTTACAAGGTAGAAGTGTTGGCGATGCAGAAGATCTAGTCAAGATGGCGAACCTAGAACTGATGAAGACGTACAGTCTCACTTCCCTATTCATCTTGGTTGTACTAAGATGAATTGAGAGCGGAAGCAGACTGGATGATGAAGGAATTTAAAGATCGTGCCAGAAATTCACATTACTACATCACATTCCAAGAAGAACTGCAGGAGGCTTGATGAACCAGACACAAGTTCACGATTTTGTTTCTCCTCCAGATTGATGGAAAAACGAAGACAGATTAACCGGACTTGAAGAGATTGGATGTTTTGAATGAACGGATTTTTAAACAGACCTTTTTTGTTTGGAAGGATTGATTCTGTGAAGGCCGAAGTTATTGGCGACTAACTTTCACTTCCGTTGACTCACTTAAGCTTCGTTATATAGTAATAAGATCCTCTAATGATTTAAGTTTCCTAAAAGCATTTCAGTTCTGTGTTTATTTTTCGTATGTTCGATGATGGCCTTGTTTTGGGGAATATTGGCGAATTGTGGAAGATCTGATGCTTGTGGATGGCGTACCTTATTTCTGCTAGACAATATGGGGTTCCGATATACTTGCGAGTAGTTTTGTTTTCCCTCTTGACTATGACATTTGATTTTGTTGACCTCTGAGACTGTAGAAGTACTATGTGGATTAAGATAGGTTGTTTTGCTCATGACTCGAGATAAAGTATGATAATCATGAAGGCATATTTATGTGGTGCTAGTATTATGATGCCTGATCAACGTGATAATACCTACACCATATAACGTGTACTCATTGTGGCCATAGGATATCTTTGGGAGTACCTAAGAAGTTTAGAATTTGATCTCCGTTGGATTATCCGTGATTAGTGAGACTTTAGGTTCATTCTACCAATACTTATACTCTGCCTTCGTTCACTAGATATCTGGATGAGTTCGGACTCTCGTTTTGCATTCTGTTGACCTCAGTTATAAATTTTAAGCTCCTTGTAGAGCTCTCTACTGTTGATACAGTTAATTTGATTTGAAATTTTGTTCGTCTTCCATATGAGCTTTCCAGAAGATTCACCTATCATCCATGTTATGTTGCATGGGCCTTTTGATCAGAATCAACCTAATTTGTCTCCTTCTGAGGAATTTGAACCCACCTGTTTTGATTGAGTCATGAGAAACTATTTGGTTTGAAAATCCTTTTTGGAAGAACCCCCCCGGCGTGAGAATGTTTGTGACGATCTTTTGCGATTTGCTACGACTTCGTCTAACTTTGCGACTTCAAATTTCGAGGACGAAATTTTTCTTTTAGAGGGGAAGAAGTCGTAATACCCAAAATTTCAAAGCATGCAAAATTACCAAAATACCCTTGTAACTTAAAATTTCATTTAATAATTAAATAAAACATCAAATAAATCCCAAACTCTTAGAAACTAGCAACATATGAAGTATGATAATTTTTGCATGAACATTTTAATATTCTAAATGTCCTAAAAATACTTGTCACACCATTTAAAAATGTTATGGGCCGAATACTTATATATATGTATTTATTTACTTGTTAATTAATTTTAAAATGTACAAGCAATAAGATAAACATTGCAATTAAAAAGAAAATCTTTGAAAATCAGAGATTTGATCTCATCAAATCAATTTGGGCCGAAATCACCTCCCTCCCCCTCCAAAAATACACGGTTTCTTTTATTTCCTTCTCTATTTATCCGAAAAACCCTAAAACACAAACAAAAACTCCAAATCGGCCACCACCACTCTCTAAAATTTTCTTGGCATTTTTCCTGGATGCATTGGTGTTAGAAGAAGTCTAGAAAAATAGTAGTTCGAATATTGAAGGCTTGGATTGCTAGGTTTTGAATTTTGTTCGATTTCTATTCTAGCCGAGAGGTATGATTTTTCCCACACCTCATCCGATCATTCTAAAGGCTATTTGGTATTTTTATAACACTTCTTACATCATATATGATCCACATAAAATAGCTATAATGATCCATCCACGCTAGATCAATCGTAGTAATTATAAATATCAAAAACGTAACATAAATCCAAAATCATCCATGCTATTTTTCCAGGTCTTGTACATATTTTATTTTGATTCTATATATGTCATATAGCACTGGAAAAATGGTTCTTGTATTTTTCGAAGCCTAGATCATCCTTGGGAGTTATTTGTGTTAATCGGATTTAAAAAGAAAAGGTTTTAAAATAAAAATACAAATCGTATGAACTAGGGTTAGGGTTTTTGAGGATGGATTTGGTGTAATAAATGTGTTTTAAGGTTAAATAAATGATTGGTAATGATTGGAAAATTTTAGGGTTAGGGTTGATACATTTTTACTAATACCGATTGAATAATTATAAAGTTTTGGGTGTGTTTTGTAATTTTACAAACTTGTGGGTTATTTTTGTAAGATGTTTTGGACCAGGGTGATTCGTAGAAAATATAATATGGGGGTGTTATATGTTAAAATTGTAACAAAAAGGTTTAAATGATAAATTATTGAAATTGTTAATACGATTTGTAATTTAAGTAATTAGATGGACTAGTTTTGTAATTTATGTAAAATGAAGAGTGTTTCGTACCAATATTAATGTAAGGGGTGTAATGTTTAATTTTGGATAAGTGAAGGCTTAATGTGTAAATATGAATATTATAAGGATTAAATTTTGATTTAATAAGTTATAAGGTTTAAATTGTAATTTAATTAATTAAAGGGTCTAATTTGTAAAATTGTTAAAATTAAAGGATTGAAATTGTAATCATGGGTAACTTATGGATTAAAATGAATAACTTGTAATATTTGCACTTTAGACCTTTATCTTTGGCATGATTGCATTTAAACCCTAAAATTAGAAAGTTGTCATATTTAACCCTAAACTATTATAACTTGCTAAAATGAACCATATTTAACCCTAAACAATTATAACTTGCTAAAATTAGAAAGTTCTCATCCAACATTTCCTCTCTTCCATTTTCTTCTCAAGGCACACGAGTAGATCTACAAAAATTCTTTGAAGCTATAATAAATCAATGTGTACTTTCAAGTGTTTTGGGTTAATCGGAACATATTTTGGGTGACTTGGAAGCAATTCGAGTCTTTTCTTGGTCTCCGTAGCCACGTACAAACACACCCTTTGTAAGAAAACTTCAAAACTTGTTTAATCTTGTATCTTTCATGTTCTTTTGATGTTTAAAAATGTTACCAAGTGCTTATTGTGTATATTTTGCTTATTTGAAAAAGCTAGGGTTTGATATACAAATTTCATATACACGACTTTCTTGAAAGATTCATACAAATTATGTCATTTCTTGCTTGTGTGGTAAATCTTGATAAATGTTAAGCTAGTTTGATAGTACAAATGTGATTAGTGCTAATTACACAAGTTTAAGATGAAATATACACTTGTATGTATATGTGTGTGTATATATATATATATATATATATATATATATATATATATATATATATATATATATATATATATATATATATATAAAATGGCTAAGTTTTAAAATAAATAATTATTGGGGTTTTGAAAAACATAAAGTTTTGGCTCTAGTGGTGAAATGGTGAATTTTATGCTTATTAGTTTATTTTAGTTAGCTTATTGAAATAAGCACTAGCTTATTGGTTTCAACTTATTTATTTTGGGCTAAACTTGGTCTCGACTCACATGGGCCGAGCCCATCAAACTTTCGGCCTAATTGGACTTTTTGGACCGAATTGCTTATTTAAAGTGCTTATTAGCTTATTTAATATTTAACGTAAAATATTACGTAAATAAAAAGGGTTAATTAGTTTTCGGACTAAAATTGGACAAATGGACCCATTATGGCCTATTCGGCCCAATGAACATTTCGGGAAACAAAAATGAGTTTTGGAACATTTTTCGACTCACTATAATTATTTTTGTGAAATAGAACTTTATAAATCGATTAAAACCATTTTGGACTCGTTTTGACACTTTAAGCCCAATAAGACAAATAAAAGGATTTTCGGCCCAATTTTATGAATGTTGACTTTTGAAAGTATTTTGACTAAACGTTGACTTTTGTATCAAAAACTATAATTACGAAGTAATCGTAACGATAAATATAGTTATGACGATAAATATACATTTTGGACTAGTTTTGCAAATATAGTTAACGAAAGGGATTATTTGAGGAAATTGCAACCCTTGGGAAAAATGAAAAAGTTTGAATAAACGAATGGGTCATGCCCGATTTTTCTAAAATTTCGACACTTAGAATATTTTCGGATGAAAGCCGACTAAAAGACGAAACGGATTATTTTTATTATTAAAAATATTAATTCTTCTAAATTAATATTTTTAGATCATATAAGACTTATAAATATATTTCAGATACTTATACATTTATTTAATTTCTCAAAAAAATTAAATACTTATAAATTTCTTTACAATTATCATATATTATAAATAACGAGGTGGGCGACGGACCGCTGCGTTGCGGCGGGGCGTCGTTTCACATCGTTGATAATCGACCGGTTTTTTTAGACTTCTTTTGAAATATTTTCACGAGTACCTTAAAACTATAACTGTTTATAGATTTGAAACAGTTTTCTGAACCCCTCACTCAATATCATGACACCGTACCTGGAATATACGCCTCCTTGTTTTAATGTCAGTATCTATACGACCAGGTCGAGGCAATGGTGGATCAAGACTTTCGATAATAGATGGTTAGAGATCATCAGCAACTCTGAATAGTTCTCTGACCAACTTAGGACCATCACCAAGATACTTCTGAATCGACTTACTTCCAACAACACGTCAGCATGTTGCTGATGTGGAATTTGCCACTCCCTAGATAACAAACGAAAGGTTCAAATACTAAAGATGCCTCTGCTTGATCTAATAGGAAGGAATGTATGAGATCATGCATATATAATGCTATTTGAGCTATTGGTAGAACATCAGCTTCATTAAAGATAATTCATATATTCACAAAATACGGCGTTCACAGATTAGCATAAATGAATCAGCAATAACATCAACATCTGGCATCCTAACCAAAGTGAATAGATTTGTTTATACATCTTAAGTTAATCTGAGGTGAGTATAATAGTAGTTGAATCAGTACAACCGAACCATTAATCACACAACATAAAGCTACTCCACAACATGTCATGAAATTCTAAGCAAATTAAATAATTTAATATACCTCTAGGAAACATTTAAAATGCACACCTTTGCTAGCAATGTCTTGCCAGTTCCAGGCTCTCCGTACAGTATGACTCGCTTTGGAGGCTTGATACCTATGTCTTTGTATAATTCAAGGTGAGTCAAAGAGAGCTATACTGCCTCGTTGATTTCTTGTATTTGGGCATCCAGTCCACCAATATCAGCATAAGACCCTAAAGGGGCCTTCTCGACCTTCGTCACAGACACCATGGGGTCGATGTCGTATTGAAGAAGCCCAACAACAGAAAGAAACTGAGGATGGTAAGGAATATGATAATTACATGAAATTTTTTGCTTTCATAGCAAGTTAACGACCACCTATCCCTAACAATGTTAAGTATGTGTTGACTTTGTGGTTTGCATTGACTGAAAACTATGAGAAAAACGCGAAACTAAAACTGCTTTTTAAACTAATATTCTTCTGCAAATCTTAACTAATATTTTTTGAGAAAGAGGCATACGTATAGTTAAAGTGACTAAAAAAAGTACCAATTTTGATCAAAACTTGTTTTGACCCATGACCAAATTGCTCAAGTTGTCCATAGAGTATACTACTGTTGTAAGACAGATTTTATTATATCCACATATATCACGTCATGAATTGAGATATGGTAAGTAAATAATTAATGAGATAATTAAGTAAATAATTCATGAACTGAGATATGATAAGTGCAACTTCAAAAAATTTACGGTTTATTCAAAGACTAAGTCCTTTTTCGGGTTCTATAAGGTTCGTACAAAAACAAAACTTAAAGGGGGTATGGAAATGGTACCGATTAATACCAACAACAACAGCTCCAAAAATGTCATTGTCAGGGCTGCAAATTGATATACTAAGACCCCGGGTTTAGTTGTTAAGTGCACCAGAGTTTCAAAAAGCAGATCAGAACCTGATAAGAGCAAGTATAAAGAAACTGAATTTTACCATATCTGGTGGCATGTTAAAGATCAGATTAGTAATCAAGAAAAAGTCAACGTGTGGAATAGACGCAGTTAAACTGAAAAAGTAGTCAAGCATTTGATGGTTCAAACCTTCAAGAAACACGAACGGGGATTATGCAAATGAATAAAAGATTTTTGAACACCAATCAGTACATCCTTAAGGAATCACGGAACCTTAACAGGCAGAGGTGTTATTATTTTCAAAATAGATTCGTTAGTGTAAGAACCTGATATAAGTTTGTTTACCTCGATGCTTATATGCCCTGTTTCAGTAGAGCCTTTAGGTCATTATACTTTAACCGAGCACATACTCGACTGCAATCAGCAATATCGTTAACTTTAGGTATTTCAAAATGTTACAACATTATTTTTTTATGCAAAATGATCAAACAAATGAACTAGAATCTGCCTTAAGGCACGCACGCAATGCAAAACAACAAACCGTCTCCCATTAAAAAACTAAAGCATGAAAGGAAGTACAATTGTTAAAAGATGCGGCCATGTGGTAGCATACCTCGAGTCATCATCATAACCCACCACAAACCATCTCCCATTAATGTAAACCTGCACAGTGTATATATTGATAATTAGTACAAACCTACACCATTGACATTAGTAATATGGTAGTATACTTTCGAAGGATGGTGAAAGGTTTACCTATAAAAGCAATTTTATTCGTTTTCTTTTCGCCACTTTTCCACTTCCGTGCAGGAACAATTTCATAAAGATCCCTTTTGAGACGTTGCTGCACTTTTGTCAACCGAAAGTTGAGCCCAGTTTAGGCCAAAAACAATGCCACCACAAAGACCATGTATATATAACATATATATTCTTTTCGATCAAATGAGGCTCGGATAGGTAAACACCCAAAATATAGGACATGGCCGCCATGGCTGCAAACATAGCATGTTGCCTCGCCAAGATACGGACAGCCTCAAGTTTTTCCGACATAAATTCCTACAAATTATCCAAAAAAAATAATTAAACGTAAATAACTGACACACCCATAAATAATGCAAAAGCATGTGCCGTTTGCTTCCCTGAAAAAAAAAAAAACAACCTGTTTTTCCAGCCACTTTGTGAACGTGTAAGAAATAAAATGAGCTTGAGCCGAGGAACAGGAGCGAAAAGCAGTCACAAATTGATGCCTGCACGGTGGTGCAGGGGATTCGTGTCATGTTATGTAAAAATGGTGGAACCTGGGAACTACGTGACACAGTTAAATGTATGGCACAGAAGGTTCGTAGTACCTGGTACGACAACTTATGACGTGAGCTCCATTTGTCACCAACTTCTTTCGCAACATATTCAAAATAGAAGCATATGCACCAATCACTAACAAACCAAATGTGCACACAAAATGATACAAATCCCGAAATTAGTATTCAAATATTACCAAAGTAATTTTTCTGTTATCAGGATGCGCTTCCTTGGACTCGTTCCAAAAATCATTCCTATATCACAACAATCAATTCCAAGAACTTTCTTTGTTCCTAGAAATCATGTTGACAGAACATGGGTTCCTATCAACAGATGACAAAGAATCGTACTCCATTAACGGTGAAATAATTTCACATTATTAAATTCTCTAGTGAGAAAATAGTTGAATGTTTGCTGTAAAAAGTGAAAGTGCTAACCTGTGATGTAAACCATGATGAATAGACAACCTTTAGTATTCCTGGTTCAGGACAAATGTGTCAGCAATTCACAGAATCGGAATCGTTCTACAAATTGACAACTGAAAATAACAGTAAAACTAAGAAAGCATATCAAATCGAAAACAGAAAAAGACGGAGAATTTATACTCGGATTGGATGCTGAACCTTGAAATTATTGGCTTCCAATTCAGTCTGCTTTTCGGCTTTATTTCTCGTTGTATAATCTTTGACGCTCTATTATGTTGACACATTCAAATGTCGTCTGCAAGAAAATGTAATATGTTGTTATTGATTCAATAATCTACGATAACTATGATAAATAACCGGAAAAAAAAATAAAAAAAATAATAAAACAGTCAAGTGTTTGTCATACTTGTGTTCCACTATCCATAATTGTAGTTGTTGTTGTGAATCTCCATTGAGCTTCCGGTTTTCTCAAAAGTAAACGGAACTGCAAAATGAAATTAAATAAAAACTAAGAAAACAACAAAATTGCCAAAAGCAATAAGCAGAATCAAATACACTGATCACCTGAGAAAATAAATTCATCCGAACACCCCCTAACAAAACAACAAAATTACCCTAAGCGATAAGCAAAATCAAATAAGGTCATAAGCTGGGATAATAAGTTCATCCGAACAAAATTAAATAAGCTTATAAACAACAAATCTAATTAAACAATTATAATTAAAAGCTTGCACATATCTTTTTTGGATTCTCAAACAAAATTAAATAAGCTTATAAACAACAAATCTAATTAAATAATTATAATTAAAAGCTTGTACATACCTTTTTTGGATTCTTAAAATTGATTAAATTCCGCCACCTAAAATTGAGATCCTGGTTGTTGTGTTTTGATTAACTCCAACCGAACAGCAATTGCATAATCTGCAACCAAAAAACCCCAAAACTGGAACCCTAGATCCGCTGAGTGAGAGTTTTGGAAGTTAGGCGGTGAACGATAAGAGTGAAAGAGATACAAGCTAATATTCTGGGCCTGGACAATACCAACGGGTTGGGCTAAAAAGATGAAAAATCAAAACGACATTCATTGCGTCATTTCACCACGCTCTATTATATATATAAGAATTATAATATTTATAATATAATAATACCCCACTATCACCATTATCATATTAATTATTCAATACATATTTAATTAATTATAAGCCTTAATTAATTATTAAATATATATATATATATACAATAATATATATATATATATATATATATATATATATATATATATAATATATATATATATATATAATATATATATATATATATATATATATATAGGGGGACTTTCTTACGAGAACCATTTTATCTGCGAGAACTGAAAGAACCACAAAAAACATACATGCACGCCTTTTAAAATAAAATAAAAATACATGCAAATCATCAATAATCGTAAGTATCCACCTATGTTCTTCAATATCATCATGAACTCATCCTCTTTTTTCACAAAAACCTTACACAAGGCCGCAATATTGTCGTTGCACGCCTTATAAGAACATACATGCACACCTTCAAAGAAAAATGTTGTATTTCCAATTTCTTATCAAATTCTTTAGAACAACTATGTTTTTTTAAAAACATATATGTTGTTTTTAGAACATATGTGCAAAAATACAATTATTGAAGGCGTGCATGTATGTTTTTGGTGGTTCTCTCAGTTCTCGCAGATAAAATGATTCTCGCAAGAAAGTCTCACTATATATATATATATATATATATATAATATATATATATATATATATATATATATATATATATATATTACCTACGCATTTTGCGACTACAAGCACTAAGCACGAAAGTTCCGTCGCACGTATTTTACCGTACACTTTCACCATGAGCCATCACCAAAGAGTCTTATACCATAAACTATTTTGAAATGTACCTTACCACACAGCAAGAAGAAATACATGAGCACTGGACACACGTAAATTTTTCAATTGAGTTAAAATATTTAAAACACGAATATTTCGCTAAGACTTACCATATTGATCTAGGTCGCGTGTCAGAGCGGTTGCACTGTGTTGTTGTTGATTAGCAGATTGCTATAGTTATTAAGGTGAGTTTATAGCCCCATTTTTATACGTATTTCTTTTATAAACCTTGGGGGTGAGAAACATGCAAAACTGTTTTCATGGACCAAAATGAACTTTGTTTTTATACACACTTGTATGTCGATAACCTAAGTTTGATGAATCCCATTGTGCCCACTATCATCAACCGTCAATTCCTGCTGGGAAGCGCGTATGATATAAATAGATCTATTGGGTGTGACTCCCCCGTTCGATTGGCCCGACATGGTCAACGCGAACGTATACCATGTCAAAATTTGCCTAGTGTCTGGGATTAACACTCGTGGGCACCCTTTATTTGCTATGCTAGCTTGGCATAATGTTTTTCTAGTTTCTGTTGGATGAGCTTAGTGTTTGCATACTGAATTAGTGTGATTGCTGAATTATTTGCTATGGTCCATATGTGCTTATTTACTTTAAACCTATGAACTCACTAGCGTTAGCTGACTTTTAGCATGTTTTCTCAGGTATTTGAGAATGTGTTTACTGAAGGCAGGGCATGGAAATGGTCATAAGTTTGTTGGAAATATTTTTGCTTATGCGTTAAACTTTGAATTTGGGACCACTTTGTTAAATGGGCTTCATTTTATTTAAATTGAACTTGAAGTATGACAATTTAACTTTGGAAATGTAAACTAATTTAAAATGGTTTTTTAATCCGTTCTCTATATCTTTGTGTTGTGATTATCAATTAGTAGCACCCAAATATGTATGCTTCCGCAAATCTTGATTTTTGGGGTGTTACATAATTCTCTCGAAGTCTGAGCCTGTAAGTGCTGGAAATCCTGCTAAGGAGATTCCTTTCACGACTCAAGTCCTTAAGATGTGGGTCTATACTTGGATTCTATCCAGAGTATCGATAACTGTCCTTAATGGGATTCGGACGGCTGATGTGCCCGACCAAGGTGAATGGAATCAAGACATTCATCAGTAAAACAATCGCAGTGGTCAATTCTCTAAGAAAAATCCACCGTGATCAATTCATGATTATTACTAACCTTTACCATGCAACTACCGATGAATATACCTTGGAGGGAGACCGTTAGATCCACATGCTCATATTAAAGTTCTCACCAAAGATCGAAGCTAAGTTCATTTCTGAAAGATTCTATGTTCAAACCAAAGAATCTACATAATTGTAGAGACACAGATCAAAGTTAATGAAAGAGAACCCCATATGTATGAAGAGTCAAAGTCAAAAGAAATAGGAGCATGTTGGATAAAGACGTAAAGACACCACACACGAAGATGTTGATGAAAGGCAGACCACAACATTATCATAACACAAAGAACAAGAACAACGAACAAGGATACAAGAGACGTCAAAGCCAACGAAGCAATGAAGATGTCAAGCAACCTTAGATGACCAACCCTTAGGGGGAGATTGTTGGGAATACGTCTAAATATTATGAAGTCTTGGTCATTAATTATGTAATAGGTTGCTATAATATTAGGCTTATATGTTAGTTTATATTGTTAGGCTTATGTAGTAAGCCCGTGAGCCTATGTTGAGGCCCATTCTTGTGAAAAGGAAGGAAATAGGGGTGTTGCCCTAGTTCCTCTCCTATAAATAGAACATGTAACACACTCTTATGTTTGTTGGTTATTTAACTTTGCTACTAAACCTCTGTCCATTTATCTTATGAAGTAATCGACCACCTCTTTATCTATTTCTCTCATTTCTATCTTATTTATATACATGAGTTATATCTATTATGGTGCCCTAACACGGTGCCACTCGACATTAAGGGATCATAACCATTTGTCGAGGTCTTGTTGGAGTAGTTCTTGATTCCTGGTTCCGCTCTAGAAACCGGTTTGTTGGATTTCTCCCAACACTACTCAAAGAAGAAAGCATAGTAAAATAAATAAAAAAAAAACTTAGACAAAAACACCGAAACTGCATCATAGAAAAAAACTATAGTTTCTGTACTGAGTTCCAGTTGGAAGTCTTTCACTTAGTAACCTTCATCAGTATATGTTCATTTTACGATGGACCAAATGCCGGACTATAAACTTGATTTGGTTATATAAATTTATTCGAGTATTCTTATGAACAAATTTTTTTCATCTTAGAGAATCCTTTCTTTTTACTTTTCAACGGATTTTCACCACCAAATCCATATTTTGTAGTTATACTTTACAGATGTAAGAACACTATGCTATAGGATATTAGTAACTGGACTAATCTCACGAAAATATGCTTTCATGTCACCAGGTTAATCGAATTTGGTGTGGTTAACTAATCATATATTAGTTTTTATTATATAAAATCAGGTTCGAGTGCTTTTTATTATATAAAATCATCTTGGCTTTTAAAAATAATTTTTCAATATCTATATAATTAAGTTTCATGCAATAAATGCATGTATATTTTTTTGGTAACCAAGGTTTCCGATCTTTTGGCCGACTAATAATGGGGTTTGAAACCATCGCCGGTAAATCCTTCCCTAGCAAGAATTAAACTTGAGACCTCACACATCTTAAACAAAACAACTAAATATTCAATTGGACAAAAGACGGTAGAAGCATCTAAAATTTATTAACTTTCACATGGATATCAATATTTCTTATGTTACCAAGATGCATTAAAGAGTCCCATCTCAAAAGCACCATTCAACATAACTCCTGATTCTAACTATAACAAGTATTATAAGGATTTCCAATACAAAACATGATATGGCCTTAGGGGACTAGGAGTCGATGCGGTTTGGGCCAGCGGTTTCAATCAAACCGGCGGTAAAACCGCCGCCGGTGTTGATTTTTTGCCAAAATTTTTTCAAAGACTGTATTAATCCCCGCTCCCCACAAATTCATTTGGAACAAAAAAGTGTACGTTGAAGTGTATTAAATTCAAAAGAAGAGAACGTTGGAAGCAACAAAAATCCAAAAAAAGTAGACGTTGAAGTGTTAAAAAAAAATAAAAAAATTCCCTATATATATTTTCAACCCCATTTAAACCGAAAAACTTAACTACCTTCAACCTAAAACACACACAAAAACCATGGATTCAAGAAAACAAAAAAATGTTTCATCTGGGTCTAAAGGTCGAGGCCGAGGTGTTCGAAGTCCCCATGCTTACTACCCGCAACAACCGACTCCCCAACCTTACTACCCGCAACAACCGACTCCCCAACCTTACTACCCGCAACCACCGACTCCCCATGGTTGCTACCCTCCACCGATGCAACCAAGGGAGTACGTGATCGATCAAACGGCGGAGCTTGACTTTGATCCGATGCTTAACTATCGAGATGAAGTTGTTCCCGAAACACAAGAACTTCCTAACGATAAATTTTCTTTGCTTTTTTACATTCGAACCGTTTTTTTTCAATACATTCGATCTTTTTTTTTAGATGATGATGATGTTCAAGAAGTACAAGATTTTCCGACAAACAAAGCGAAGAGCAAAGCGGATAAAATCGCTTGGACTCAAGAGGAAGAAGAAGCTTTGGCGAAGGCATGGGTTCATATCTCGACATGTAGAGTAGTCGGGAATGAACAATCTAGAGACAAGTTTTGAAAACGGATTTTAGAGCATTTCGGGTCTCTCTTGGGCGGAACAACTCGATCTCATCATAGTTTAAACACGAAGTGGCATACGATGAACACAAACATGGGTGTATTTAACGGCTTTTACCACCAATCGGGTTTTTTTTTCATACGGTTATTTTTTTTTTGTTTCATTCGATTTCTTTTTTTTGTTTCATTCGTTTTTTTTTTTTTTTTTTTTTTTTTTTTTTTTTTTTTTTTTTTTTAAACGTTTGAACTTTTTTTTTAGACTCGTCTACGGGAGAGCGGATGTGGTGATATGGATGTTATGAAAAACGCTATGACTGATTATAGCACAAAAACGCGAAGAACGTTTACTCACCAAGCGACATGGTTGGTGGTCAAAGACGAAGCTAAATGGATAGAACAAAAATGTGTTATCGAGACATCTTCAACACACTCCGACAAACGAAGAAAGTCATCGGAGGGGGGGAACTATGAGTCGGGTAGCAACGATCCAAATAATGTCATCCCGGATTTGAATGAGGACTCAACCCCCACGCGTTCAAGAAAAGGGAAAAAAAAAGGTTGATGAAATGTCGTCAAAGGCGGAGAGTCTTGTTGATTCCGTCAACTCACATTTTGAAGCGAAGAACAAATTGATGTCGGATATGGCGGAGAAGACACAACTACTTTTGGACCTCCAAATTGAACAAGCTAAAGACAAGAAGGAGAGGCAAGACTTGAAGTTCTACATGGATCAGCATGACAATATCGAAGATCTTAGCATGTTAGAGTTTATAAAGAACAAAAAACGTCAACTCGCAGCAAAATATGGTTGGCCATGTAATTTCTAGATGTGTATTAGTTGTAGTTTTAATTTCGATTATCATGTAATTCGTTTTTTTTTTTTTTTATGTCGTATTTTTTTTAATCATGTAATGGACTTTTATTTTTGTATTAATAAAATGGTATGTTTTTATTATAAATTGTTTAGTTTAAATATTAAAATGATTTTTTTTTTTTTTTGAAGGTATGAGAATTTATGGCCGCCAGTGAATTAGGTTGGGAGGTATGAGAATTTATGAGAATGAGTTGGCTAAAGCTGATTGGTTGAATTTGAGAGGTATGGATTACTCAGAGGTATGACTCCTAGTGCCATTATGGCTATAAGTGTACAGCATCATAGGAAATTTGGAAGCAATGGATGAAGAATAAATGGTGGAATTATATAGACGCTCCACGTATAGCATGCAGGTGGCAATGTTTAGGGCTTCCTAAATTTAAAATTAGATTGCATACACATGGATACAGATATATGTTACCTTCCCAAGATGCATTATTCAATCTCGTCTCACAAGCGCAATGCAACTGGCTTCTTAAATCTAACCCTAATTAAGAAATGGGTGCTCATCACGTATTGATGTGAATGACAGGTGATGAAAACCGAGAGTTTGTAAAGGTTCCACGTATTAGTGCTCCATAGTTTTATGCACATGTATAAAAATGGAAAATATGATTACGCCCATGATACTGGGAGGAAATTCATGACATCTTTATGAGTTTTTAGTTGCCTATAAATACCAAACCTTAGGCCGGTAGTTAATATCACAGACGATAAGATTACACATTCTATACTATCACCAAAGATCTAGAAAATTTAAATTGGGTGTTTGCTCAATACCAACACCTAGGAAACATGTTCGATCTACTATAATGCCTTGCCGATCACATCTAAGTGCCGATAGAATTGATAAAGTGTTGAATAAGGTAAAAACATGGGAATCATCTGTATCCTTTTCCAACCCATATATCTGCAGACATCGTTTGCATAGGTTTGTCTAAAATAACAGGGTTGTATGAATGTTTTGATTGTTGGAAAATTTAGTGCACTTGAGGGATGATTCACACCTGGTAATGGGTTTGAGGTACGGAGTGTACACCCATCAGGTCAATGTTTTCGCTGACTCAATTAAGTGGTTTGTAGTTCAGCTGATAATGTAAATGATAATTGCTGTTGATGCAGTTCATTCCTGCTGCTAGCATTATCATTCCTGCTGCTAGCTTTATTGCTGCTGATGCAAAACAATTCTGCTGCTAGCATTGGTGATACTGCTGCTAGTACTCTGATGCTGCTGCTAGTACTCAGATACAGCTGCTGAACTGTTAGCAATAGATTCTGCTGCTAGCCCAATTTATTGTGATGCTAGGCATGCGATTCTGCTGCTGGTTATAACCATCTACTCCTACTATTATGGAAACTATTATGGATAATTAATGGGCCTTTAATTATACCTAATTCCATGGGCTAGGGTTTGAGTAACTTCTATTATAAATAGATGTCGATTCATAACTGCATGATATATCGAACACAATAACCCTAAACACTAATATACGATCGGTTCTTGATCTGTGCCTAGAACAAGAACTTCACTTGGTCTTATCCCATAGAGATATTTGTGTAACCCAGGCATAGGGTCGAATAGTTTCTATTGGAAAGTGATACCACGATTTCAAGTGTAGATCCGGTACCTTGTTCATTGATTATCTTAACCCTGTTCTGGGAACACTACTACACAAATCAACCAACAATCAATAGAAACTATTCTTTGATAATCAATGGCTGCTGCTATAAGACATATAGCTGCTAACTTTTCTAAGCTAGAAAAGTTTGAAGGTGTGGATATTAGAAAGTGGCAAAAGAAGATGAAGTTCCTGCTGACCAACATGAATGTGGTGTCTGTTCTGACCACCACTATTCCTGAAGATCATGGGGATGACGCTACGATGGAATAAATGAGGAACAGAAGCAAGTGGGAGAATGATGACTATGTCTGCAGAGGTTTAATCCTCAATGGTATGTCTGATACTCTCTTTGATATCTATCAGAATGTGGAATCTTCTCTAGAACTATGGGATGCCTTGGAAGCCAAATATATGGCTGAGGATGCATCAAGTAAGAAGTTCCTTGTAAGTAATTTTAACAATTACAAAATGGTCGATTCTAGACCTGTCATGGAACAATACAATGAACTTCTTAGTATACTTGGTCGTTTCACACAACACAAGATGAACATGGATGAGGCTATTTCAGTCTCTTGTATCATCGATAAACTACCTCCTTCTTGGAAAGATTTCAAGCATATGCTAAAGCATAAGAAGGAGGAGTTAACTCTGGTTGAGTTGGGCAGTCATTCGCGCATTGAGGAATCACTCAAGGCGCATAAAAGTGACAAGCCAAAGAGCAGCACTGCTGCTGGTCCATCAGTTGTCAATATGGTGGAGGATAACAAATCCTCCAGGTTCAATGACAACAAGGGCAAGCGTAAGCATCAGGATAACACCAAGACTGATCCTAACGAAAAGTCTAAAGCTACTTGTTGGAAGTGTGGTAAAACTGGACACTTCAGGAAGGATTGTAAAGCTGTTAAGTTTGGCAATAAAGCCAATGGATCAGGCACGAGTGGATTTGGGAATGGTAACTCCAATTCCCTGAAAGGTCAGAATATATTTAATAAGTCTTTTGAGATTTATTATGTTACATATATATCTGAATTGTACTTTGTGCAGGATGATGATGTTGCGTGGTGGGTTGACTCTGGTGCAACAATCCATGTGTGTAAAGATAGAAGCTGGTTCAAGACCTACGAGTCAATGAATGATGGTTCTATTCTTCATATGGTAAATGAGTCAACAGCCCTGGTGCATGGAAGAGGATGTGTTGATTTGAAGTTTAGTTCTGGAAAGATTATTTCTTTGTTTAATGTTTTACATGTTCCTGCTATTAGGAAAAACTTGGTTTCTAGTGGTGTTTTCAATAATTGTGGTTATAAACAAGTAATCGAATCTAATAAATTTGTTTTGTCTAAAAATGGTGTATTTATTGGATTTGGCTATTTATGTAATCATATGTTTAGACTTAATATTGTTCATGATGTGGTTGATTCTGCTTTTATGTGGTCATCTAGTTTATATGATTCAACCCTTTGGCATGCTAGACTTGGCCATGTACACTTTAAAAGAATGCAAGATATGTCTAAGGATGGGTTAATGCCAGCATTTGACATGGACACTGAAAAGTGTAAAACTTGCATGATGAACAAGATAACTAAGAAACCATTTAAAAGTGTAAAACGTGAAACTAATGTGTTGGAATTAATACATAGTGATTTATGTGATTTGCATGCTACTCCCTCATTGGGGAATAAGAAATACTTTGTTACTTTTATTGATGATGCTTCTAGGTATTGTTATGTTTATTTATTGCATACTAAGGGTGAAGCATTAGATAAATTTAAAGTATTTAAAATTGAAGTTGAATTGCAACAAGAGTCCCTGATCAAGAGATTAAGGACTGATAGGGGAGGTGAGTACATGGATACTCTATATTTCCAGTCTGTTGGCATAATCCATGAAACGACTGCTGACTGATGTCGTTGTACCGATCAAAAATAAACCTAATTACCTTATACTAGATAGGGCAAGCGGGTATCGTATCAACGAGGAGTATGTGGTTATAGCTAAGTTTAACGAAATAAATAATTGATTGATTGTTTGTTTTAATAACTTAATAATTAAAATACTAATTAACTAGAAAGTAAATAAGCAATAAAAATAAAGAAGCAAATAAAAGTAAGGTTTGTAAACAGTTGGATAAAAAGCAATCCCTCCCGGCTCCGGATATATTAATATAACTAAGTTATGGATTATGACTAATGTTTGCTTTGTATTAATTGAAAAGAACAATTTTGGGCACAAGTTATGTTCACCACACGACCGTCTTAATCCCTAACTAGTTGGACTCGGCACGAATCGTTGCCTCGCAATAACTTGTCTTACGATAATTCAATCAACTAATTATATTAAAACATTGAAATCAAATAAAAGATATGCATTAAAATCATATGAATCAATGTATGACAAACAATGTAGAATCCATACACATAATCAAACCAAATATATCTTTTACCGGGAGAGATTACAAGAGGCTTAGCCGGACATCACAATCGTAGACCTCATGTCCGATCTGCTATGCCAAGGAGATAAAATGGCGGCTGAATTGAAATAGCAATTGAATGTTGAATTGTCTTGTGTGGCGTCCAATGTTTTTGCTGTCCTCCGAATTAATAAAAATAATGATGGCTCCCCTTTGTGTTTCTGTGTATCGAATATATAATATCACAAGGGTTAAAACCCTTTTTTCTTTTGCTTTGTTCCTACGCCAACCAGACAAGGCCCAAGCCCTTTTTTTCTTCATTTGCTGCTGCGCCAACTCCAATTCAACAAGGCCCAATATAACTAATTTCATTGGCCTTTCATTATTTTGATTAATTAGTGGTATAAGTCCAAAAGTGAATTTTTATATGCAACTCACGAGCTGCTGCTTCCAGCAGGTAAAATCACGATTAAATCTTCAGAATTTCTTGCATTTTATTATTTTGATGTGAAGATTTCTTTTTACTCTTTCCGTGACCTTTTGAATCACCTAAAACGGAGCTCGGACGAAGAAGTTATGACCAAAATAGTGCAACAACGTCCAAATCTCTTATGTCTTTATATTAAACTTGTAATATCACCAAGTTTAGCTCCTTTGTGCGCATAGCCTACATAAATACAAAACACCTTAAAGTAACATATATAAAGGATAATACCAATACATAATTAAGCAATTAAACAATATTAAGGTGTATGTAAAATGCGCCGATCAAACCTCCCCAACTTGACTCTTACTCGTCCCGAGAAAGACATTAAAAATAGTTTAGATAGAAATCATTTTAAGCACATGGATCTTCAAAGCACATAACAAGCACACCGATAATATCCATCATTTGCAACTAATAGTGAACGATAATCAACTTAAAGATAAAGCAACTTAGAATTGAAGGCCCTCACAAGGATAATCACTCATCTCTCAAGTGTTTAATGGGGTTATGCGTTTCACTCATTGTCATTCCTCAAGAGATGATTCTCCATAGGCTTGCAAATAATCTCATTCGCCACTACTTAAGATTACACATGCACAACTCAGATGGTCTTATAATGGGTTATAACATAAGTGTAGGGTAAGGAAAAACGGTTTAGGATAATGGGGGATTTTTTCACTGGTGCCAAGTTAATCATCTAAATAGTTACATGTATAAACGTGGCGTTGCTAAGCCAAGACACAATAAATAACAAACAAAAAAACAATAAAACAACTTTTTCTTTAATTTTCTCGACTCTTTCTTGACTTAAACATAAGCAGGATGGCAGTCCGTATGTTTTTTTTTTTTTTTTTTTTTTTTTTTTTTTTTTTTTTTTTTACACTTTTGCTCTGCCATCGTTTTAATCTGCTTTAACATAATACATAACACATGATAACTTGAACATAACATAAAATCATAATACTAGCGACCCAAATTAGGAGGATCAATACACATGGAGCACTTAGACATTAACGTACGCGGGGGCAATAAATTGACATTCTTCCCATTTCTCCATAAATAACCATACTACCATGAATCCCAATCATCCCAAAACTGTATACAACTCGACTTAGCAACCATGTAACTAAATAAACAATTAACTAAGGGTTTATATATTTTTCACAAGGGGTACGTACACTAAAAATGAGTGCACAAATGGGGGGGCTAAGGCGATTTGGGTGTAACATATTTAATGGAGTGTAAACAAAACGAAAAGGTAGGCTCAGAAGGGTTCACTAGGGGTATCTTGCACTAAAGATGAGTGCAACAAAAGGGTAGGTGCAATTACTTGACCAATGAAGTCAATGTAATTATAACAAAAGCAGGCTAAAACGGGGTTAAATCCTAGGTGCCATCATCATGCGTTGTACATACATAATTAATGCAATCTTGAAGAGACTAAGTGCAAGTTCTAGATGACATCGCATGGGAAGACTATCACTCATGAAAAGAAATATAAGACTGATTTTGGATGTGTCAGTCAACAAAGGCTCAGAACTCTCACCAGTTTAATCCTTCAATTTCTAAGAACTTATACTGTAAATACAATCTTCAAATAAACTATCGTAGCCAGCGACGGCACATAATTGCAAAATGAAAGATTTCTCTTATGTGTCGTACACTGTCCAATTCACATGCAAAAAACAATTTTATCAAAACATTTTCTTTTTCTTCCTCTTCCAAGTAAAAAGTAAATTAGGGAAACTTGATTTAATGGTTTGATTATGCAAACTAAAAATATGCAAAAACTAAATTTACACGTGAACTAACTAAGTGCACACACTATGCAAAATTCAAATCAAATAATTCAACCAAAAAATAAAATAAAAAGGAGCGGGTTCACCTGATTAAGCACTTGTGGTTGGATCTTTATCTCGTGACATAATATGATCCAAATGTTTATCTCCAAAATCTGCAAAACTTAACAAATACGTGTAGAAGAGGCTTCTCACATCCAAATTAGCACAAAGCTTTTTAAACAATGCGACAATTTTATAATTTTTTTTTTTTTTTTTTTTAATTTCGCATTTTTAACCACATTTTCTAATTAAAATATTATGGTACCCCCCTCCCCAACTTAAAGCATTGCATTGTCCCCAATGCAAACTCCAAGTTGAAATTTAGTTAAAAATTAATGATTTGAAAAAGAAAAAGAAAAATGAAAATAAAAATAAATTTCCTAAAACTCACTTTCGTAGGAATCACGGTTGCATTTAGCGTATGCAACAAGCCTTTAAACCCCTCGGTAGCCCGAGTGGACGAGTTGTAGTCTCGTGAGGGTTTATAGTGAACACACCCACAACGTTCAACAAAGTAAAATAAATAAAGAAATAAAATACAGGTTAGAGGGTGAATACGCCGTATCTATGGAAGTGGAATACGCCGTATTCACAACCTGACAAAAAAATAAAATAAAGAAAAAATTTTAAACAAACATGGGTTGCCTCCCAAATAGCGCTAAGTTTAACGTCTTCAGCCAGACAGTACCTCGTTGGAGTTAATTGCAAGATTGAGATGGCTCCAAGTGAACCAGCTCGACAGTTTCCACATTACCATTTTCCAACATGATGTATGGTTTGAGTCGATGTCCATTAACCTTGAAAGGTTCACCACTGTCCATGTTTTTTATTTCCACCGCTCCATGTGGAAAAACTTGTGTCACAACGTATGGACCCGTCCACTTGCTCTTGAGCTTACCTGGAAAAAGCTTAAGACGAGAATTAAACAACCAAACCTTTTTGACCTACCGTGAAGGATTTCTTGGAAATATGTCGATCATGAAAAGCTTTGGTTTTGTCCTTGTATATTCTTGAACTTTCATATGCATCTCGCCGTATTTCATCAAGTTCTGACAATTGAAGCTTCTTTGCGATTCCAGCTTCATCCAAATCCATGTTCACCTGTTTAATAGCCCATTCTGCACGATGCTCAAGTTCAACAGGTAAGTGACAAGCTTTACCATAAACAATTCTATAAGGTGACATGCCAATAGGGGTTTTAAATGCCGTTCGATACGCCCAAAGCGCATCATCTAGTCGTAGAGACCAGTCTATGCGATCAGTACGAACGGTTTTTTCTAAAATCCGTTTAATTTCCCTATTTGACACTTCAACTTGTCCACTTGATTGTGGATGATATGGAGTTGAAATCCGATGATTAACACCATAGTGTTTAAGTAATTTTCCAAACTTAAAGTTTTTAAAATGGGAACCCCCATTACTAATGATAGCTTTAGGAATTCCATGTCTCACAAAAATATTCCTTTTGACAAATTTTAAAACTACACTATGGTCATTCGTCCTAGTGGCTTTGGCTTCGACCCACTTGGACACATAATCAACGGCCACTAGGATGTACAAGTTGCCATATGAGGTGGGAAATGGTCCCATAAAGTCTATTCCCCACACGTCAAAAATTTCAACCACAAGTATGGGGTTCATTGGCATTTGATCACGCCTAGTGATACCCCCTACTTGTTGGCAACGTGTACATGATTTAACAAATAAATGTGCATCCTTAAATATTGTTGGCCAAAAGAAACCGCTTTGAAGCACTTTATGCCCAGTTTTCTTTGCACTAAAGTGTCCCCTACAAGCATAAGAGTGACAATGACCTAGAATATCCATATGTTCATGGTCGGGGACACAACGACGAATCACTTGGTCCGCACACATCTTATATAACTCAGGGTCTTCCCAAATATAATACTTCAATTGTGAAAAGAAGTAATTCTTTTGCTGCTTAGACCAATATTCTGGAAGCTTATTAACTGCAAGATAGTTAACAATATTAGCATACCAAGGAAGTTTTAAAATAGAAAATAAACTCTCGTCAGGAAAGCTTTCCTTAATAGCATCAGCAGGGTTAAATGGAGGTGGAGTAATTCTAGATAGATGATCCGCGACAACATTTTCACAACCCTTTTTGTCACGAATCTCTAGATTAAATTCTTGTAGCAATAAAATCCACCTAATCAACCTAGGTTTTGCATCTTTCTTCGCTAATAAATGTCTTAAGGCACTATGGTCAGAAAATACAATAACCTTAGAACCCGAAACATAAGAACGAAATTTGTCAAGGGCAAAAACAACAGCAAGTAACTCTTTTTCGGTAGTCGTATAATTTAATTGAGTATCCGAAAAGGTTTTACTAGCATAATAAATCACAACGGGTTTCTTTTCCACCCGTTGCCCCAAAACCGCCCCTGCTGCATAGTCACTTGCATCACACATAATTTCAAAAGGTTTAGTCCAATCAGGTGACTGTAAAATGGGGGCTTCTATAAGTTTTTGTTTGAGCAAGTTGAAGGCCTTTATACATGATTCATCAAAGTCAAATACTGCATCTTTTGAAAGAAAATTACATAGAGGTTTTGAAATTGCACTAAAGTCTTTAATAAATCTCCTATAAAAGCCAGCATGTCCTAAAAATGAGCGAACCCCTTTGACACTAGTAGGTGGTGGGAGTGTGGAAATTACTTGTACTTTGGCACGGTCAACCTCGAATCCCTTCTCAGAGACAACGTGCCCTAGAACAACTCCTTCCCGAACCATAAAATGACTCTTTTCCCAACTAAGAACAAGGTTAGTCTCGGTGCACCTTTTTAAAACATTTTCTAATTGCCCCAAACAACCCTCAAAAGATTGACCAAATATAGAAAAATCATCCATAAAAATTTCTAATGACTCTCCTACCATATCAGAAAAAATACTCATCATGCAACGCTGAAAAGTAGCGGGTGCATTACATAAACCAAATGGCATTCTTCGGAATGCAAATGTGCCATATGGGCAGGTGTAAGTCGTTTTGGCTTGGTCCTCGGGGTGGATGGGTATTTGATTATAACCTGAATACCCATCCAAAAAACAATAAAATTTCTGACCTGATAGTTTCTCGATGATTTGGTCAATGAATGGTAAAGGAAAGTGGTCTTTCGAAGTAGCGGCGTTAAGCTTACGGTAGTCAATGCAGACTCTCCAACCCATTACCCGGCCGAGTTGTGAGTTTTTCCCCATTATCCATTTCAACAATGGTGATGCCCGCTTTCTTCGGCACCGTCTGGGTCGGACTTACCCACTCGCTATCTGAGACAGGATAAATGATCCCCGCATCCAACCATTTTAGCACCTCCTTTTTCACCACATCTTTCATATTAGGATTCAACCTCCTTTGAGCATCTCGAGATGGCTTTATTTCAGGTTCTGTGACAATCCTATGCATGCATAATGATGGACTTATCCCTTTCAAATCTGCTATTGTCCATCCAATTGCCTCTTTATACTTGGTGAGCACCTTCAGTAATGCTTCCTCCTGTAAACCTGAAAGATCAGAAGCAATTATAACAGGTAAGCTATCATTATCACCTAAAAATGCATACTTTAAATGAGATGGTAAAGGTTTCAATTCAAGTGTTGGAGGTATCTCCAATGACGGCTTTGTTGCCGTGTCAAAACTATGTGGTAATGCCTCCACTTTATGTGACCATGGTGGTTTTTGTTGGTCAAATGATTTCACCACGTGTTCTTCAATTTGTTTCACTTCCTCCACTTCAAGAAGCTCTTCATTTTCACCTGAAAAATACAACTCAAACAGGTTGTCCTTAAGCATACGAGGTGCATGCTTTTGAACTTCCTCATCAATAGTATCAACCTGGTAACACTCATTTAAAGTGGGAGAATTCAATGAATTAAACACATTAAGTCGAAGCTTCCTATTACCAAAGGCAATATCCATGGCGCCTGTTCGACAATTAATCCTAGCATCAATGGTGGCTAAGAAAGGGCGACCAAGAATAATGGTCAGTTGAGTATCCTTGTATGATGGTTCGGTGTCCATTACAAGAAAATCTACCGGGTAGTAAAAATCATCAACTTTGACAATCACATCCTCCAATATACCCCTAGGAATCTTGGTTGATCGATCAGCTAAAGAAATAATAGTATCTGTTTGTCGTAGAGTTCCTAAATCATACCGATCAACAAGACTAGCCGGAAGTATATTAATGCTTGCTCCAAGATCCAAGAGTGCCTTTTTAATGATGATGTTACCTACCATTACAGAAATTAAAGGTGCTCCTGGGTCTTTAAATTTAGGAGGAAGAGGACTAGACAAAACAGCACTCACATGTTCAGTTAAATCAATCTTTTTAGGCAATGATGCTTTAAGCTTTCTCTTTTGAGTGCACAAATCTTTTAAAAACTTAGCATAAGCTGGAATTTGCTTAATTGCATCGATAAGTGGAAGATTTATTTTTACTTGTTTAAAAGTTTCCCACATATCTTCCGAATGAGGCCCCTTTTTCCCAAATGGCATAGAAGCCGGTTTTTCTAAAGCCGAAGGGTATGGTGTTGTAGTGTTCTTCACACCATCCTCCCCAACTTTAGGTGATTCAGTGGTTTCAAAAGGGCTTTTTAGTGGGTTTTGAATACTTTTATCCTTTTTAAGTTCATCTACCATTATATGTTCCGGTTCATCATTCTCAACTTTATCAAAATCAACAACATTTTCATTTTCAGTATTAAAATCCACATCATCTTGTGTAAATTCAGACGTACCAGGGATTTTTACCTTGTTGTTGTAAGTCTTACCACTACGAAGAGATGTAATCATATTCACGTGCTCATTTCCATTCTTCTTATGAGCCGGATTGAGACTGGTGTAGCTCGGTAGCTTTCCGTCATCTCTTTTGTTCAATTGGTCTGCCAACTGACCAACCTGTCTTTCAAGAGCTGCAATAGATTTGTTGGTGCTCTCGAATCTTTGATTGACCACATCGTTGGATTTCACCATTGAGTCCATAAACTTCTCAAGTTTTTGTTCAAAACTTGAGTGTTGGTTGTCACCTTGTTGTGGCCTTTGTTGGTAAGAACGTTGTTGTTGTTGATAATTTGATGACCCGCCCCCCTCATATCTCGGTTTGTAGCCCGAGTTAGATTGTTGTGCATTATTTGGGCGAGTTTCATCTTCAGTCCTCCACCTAAAATTAGGGTGATTTCTCCATCCCGGATTGTAACTCTCAGAAAATGGGTCATTTCTCGGACGACTTCCATATGCTTCATATACCTGTTCGTCATATGGTGGTGGTGATCCCGAAGATTGACATCTATTAGCCAGGTGACGAGGATCTCCACACATCGAACAAGATTCTTGTACCTGCAATACCTGCGAAACATTTGAACTACCCTTCCCGATATTTCGGAGTAAAAGATCAAACTTTTTATTTAGTTCACCTTTTTCAGATTTCACTTCTTTTTGAAAGCCATCTGGGTTTGAAACTGAATTAATAGAAGAAGAGTGGTTGTTTGTTCGATCCACTGAAGCTTGGGTTTTAGAACCTTTACTCAGCGTACCGAAAAATGTCCATTCTTCGTCACTTGGACGAGTTAAGAAAAGACCACCACTAGCAGCTAGTAAAAATTGTCTATTTGATGCATCCAAACTATCATAAAATATTTTCACAAGTTCCCATTTAGGTATATCATGATGAGGACATGACCTTAACAAATCATTTAACCGCTCAAACGACTCGTGAAAAAGTTCACCTGGAATTTGACGAAAAGCTTTTATCTTGTTTCTAACATCACTTGTTTTACTAATTGGATAAAATTCTTCCAAAAATAGTTTTTGCATATCCGCCCAAGTGGTAATACTTTGGCGTGGAAGAGAATTAAACCAATGTTTAGCTCTATCTTTAAGTGTATATGGAAACAAACGTAACCTAATGTCATCCTTAGTCAAACCAGTTATCTCATGGGTGTCAGCAATTGCGAAAAATTCAGAAATAAAATCATATGGTTCTTCAATTGTTGACCCTCTAAATGTAGGTAAAATATTTAAAATTGAATGCTTCAAATTAAAAGTTGGAACATTATCACCTGTGCGATAAACGATTGGTGTTGGATCCTCAAATGTTCCCGGCCTATAGTAAGTATCAACTCCTCTTGCCATGATCACAATTTTCACTTCTTCTTCAGACTCGGCTTCACTTTCAGAAAAATCTCTCCGAATTCTCACCTTCAAAATTGTCCAAATGTGTATCTTCCAAATCTATATTCCCCGACGAAGATGTAATGGTTGCTCGCTGTGACACACGATTCTTCCTAGCTGTCTTCTCAATTTCCGCGTCAAAAGCAAGTGGTGATGTGCGTCCGGAATATCTTGTACGCATACAAGAAATCTAACTCTGCAAATGAACCACTAAAAAAAAAAACGCGTAAAGACGAACTAAACAATTTAAACAAACTAAAAACAAAAAATAAAATTTTTGGTTTTTTTTTTCTTTTTTTTATAATAAAAATAAAAACAACTAATTTAAAACAAAATAAAAAAAATAATAAATAAATAAACTATAAGCGCACTAACTCCCCGGCAGCGGCGCCAAAATTTGACCGATGTCGTTGTACCGATCAAAAATAAACCTAATTACCTTATACTAGATAGGGCAAGCGGGTATCGTATCCACGAGGAGTATGTGGTTATAGCTAAGTTTAACGAAATAAATAATTGATTGATTGTTTGTTTTAATAACTTAATAATTAAAATACTAATTAACTAGAAAGTAAATAAGCAATAAAAATAAAGAAGCAAATAAAAGTAAGGTTTGTAAACAGTTGGATAAAAAGCAATCCCTCCCGGCTCCGGATATATTAATATAACTAAGTTATGGATTATGACTAATGTTTGCTTTGTATTAATTGAAAAGAACAATTTTGGGCACAAGTTATGTTCACCACACGACCGTCTTAATCCCTAACTAGTTGGACTCGGCACGAATCGTTGCCTCGCAATAACTTGTCTTACGATAATTCAATCAACTAATTATATTAAAACATTGAAATCAAATAAAAGATATGCATTAAAATCATATGAATCAATGTATGACAAACAATGTAGAATCCATACACATAATCAAACCAAATATATCTTTTACCGGGAGAGATTACAAGAGGCTTAGCCGGACATCACAATCGTAGACCTCATGTCCGATCTGCTATGCCAAGGAGATAAAATGGCGGCTGAATTGAAATAGCAATTGAATGTTGAATTGTCTTGTGTGGCGTCCAATGTCTTGCTGTCCTCCGAATTAATAAAAATAATGATGGCTCCCCTTTGTGTTTCTGTGTATCGAATATATAATATCACAAGGGTTAAAACCCTTTTTTCTTTTGCTTTGTTCCTACGCCAACCAGACAAGGCCCAAGCCCTTTTTTTCTTCATTTGCTGCTGCGCCAACTCCAATTCAACAAGGCCCAATATAACTAATTTCATTGGCCTTTCATTATTTTGATTAATTAGTGGTATAAGTCCAAAAGTGAATTTTTATATGCAACTCACGAGCTGCTGCTTCCAGCAGGTAAAATCACGATTAATCTTCAGAATTTCTTGCATTTTATTATTTTGATGTGAAGATTTCTTTTTACTCTTTCCGTGACCTTTTGAATCACCTAAAACGGAGCTCGGACGAAGAAGTTATGACCAAAATAGTGCAACAACGTCCAAATCTCTTATGTCTTTATATTAAACTTGTAATATCACCAAGTTTAGCTCCTTTGTGCGCATAGCCTACATAAACACAAAACACCTTAAAGTAACATATATAAAGGATAATACCAATACATAATTAAGCAATTAAACAATATTAAGGTGTATGTAAAATGCGCCGATCAACTGCCCCCTATACTCCTCACCAAAATGGTATTTCTGAAAGGAAAAACCGAGTGCTAAAGGAGATGGTTAATTCCATGCTGTCCTACTCTGGGCTGAGTCAAGGGTTCTGGGGTGAAGCTATGTTAACAGCTTGCTATTTGTTAAATAGGGTTCCTAACAAAAGGAACAAGACTACCCCTTATGAACTCTGGACGAAAAGGAAACCAAACCTGAATTACCTCAGGGTTTAGGGTTGTAGGGCTGTTTTGAGACTCCCTAATCCAAAGCTAAAGACTTTGGGTGAAAGTGTCATTGAATGCATCTTTGTTGGATATGCTGAGCATTCCAAGGCTTATAGGTTCTATGTTATTGAACCTAATGAGTCTGTCTCAATTAATTCTATAATTGAATCAAAGGATGCAAATTTTGATGAGAATAGATTCTCTTCAGTCCCTAGACCAAGTCAGAGGATTCCTAATGGAACCAATGATGTTGGTGTATCAGAAGCCTCTATTGAGGTTGTGGAACAACAACCTGAACCTGAGCTCAGAAGGAGCACAAGGGTGACGACTCCAAAATCATTTGGACCTGAGTTTCAATTGTACTTAATTGAAGGAACAAGGGATGAGGTCTCTGACCAACACTCCTATTGCTTTAATTTTGAGGATGATCCCAAAACATTTGATGAAGCAATGAAGTCCCAAGATGTTGCTTTTTGGAAAGAAGCAATAAATGATGAGATGGACTCCATCGTGGGCAACAACACTTGGGTGTTGGCTGATCTACCACCTGGTTGCAAGCCTCTAGGCTGCAAATGGATTTTCAAAAAGAAAATGAACGTAGATGAAACTATTGAAAAGTTCAAGGCTAGGTTAGTCATTCAATGCTTTAAACAAAAGGAAGGAATAGACTACTTTGATACTTATGCCCCTGTGGCTCGTATCAGTACCATAAGATTGCTGATTGCCTTGGCATCAATTCACAATCTGATTATTCATTAGATGGATGTGAAGACAGCTTTCTTGAATGGTGAATTGGATGAGGAGGTTTACATGAACCAACCTCAGGGCTTCATCATGCCTGGCAATGAAAAGAAGGTGTGCAAACTGATTAAGTCCTTATATGGACTAAAACAGGCACCTAAGCAATGGCATCAAAAGTTTGATGAAGTGGTTTTGTCTAGTGGTTATTCACTTAACCAGTCTGACAAATGTGTATATAGCAAATTTGATGAATCTGGTAAAGGAGTCATCATTTGTCTATATGTTGATGACATGTTGATCTTTGGCACTGACCAAAATCAAGTGGACCTAACAAAAGAATTCTTGTCATCAAGGTTCTCCATGAAGGATATGGGGGAGGCTGATGTTATCCTTGGTATAAGGATTAAAGATGAAAGTAACAAAATTTCTATTTCTCAGTCTCATTACATTGAGAAAGTGTTAAGGAAATTTAATTACTTTGATTGTACTCTTGTGAGTACTCATATGGATACAAGTAAGAAGCTCATGCCTAATACTGGTAAGGCTGTATCTCAACTTGAGTATTCTAGGGTGATTGGCTGCTTGATGTATGCCATGACTTGTACCAGACCTGATATTGCATTTGCTGTGGGCAAATTGAGCAGGTATACTAGTAATCCTAGTGCTCATCATTGGCAAGCAATTCAGAGGGTACTGAAGTATTTGAAGAAAACTATGGATTATAGTCTCTCATATACTGGTTATCCTTCTGTACTAGAAGGGTACACTGATGCAAGTTGGATCAGTAACACTGGGGACAATTCATCTACTAGTGGTTGGGTATTCCTACTTGGTGGAGGTGCAATTTCTTGGGCATCCAAGAAGCAAACTTGCATTACCAGTTCTACCATGGAATCTGAATTTGTGGCCTTAGCTGCTGCTGGTAAAGAAGCTGAATGGTTGAAAAACTTGCTTCTTGAGATTCCATTGTGGCCTAAACCTATAGCACCTATTTCTATCCGTTGTGATAGTGCTGCTACATTGGCAAAGGCTTATAGCCAAATGTACAATGGGAAGTCTAGACACTTAGGTGTCAGGCATAGCATGATTCGTGAGCTTATCATGAATGGGGTGGTATCTATAGAGTTTGTTAGATCTCAACAGAACTTAGCTGATCACTTGACGAAGGGTTTGGCTAGAGACTTGGTTTTTAAGTCTGCTAAAGGGATGGGTTTAAGTCCAACTTAGTCACTGAATGCTAAGACACCCAACTCCCTCCTGAGGAAACTTTGGAGTTGAGTTCAATGTGGAAAGCTGATCATTTAGTGGACTAGAGCACATGTTTTATTTACATCCCAAGGTTGTGCTCAGAACCTGCTGGAAAGGAGGATGAAATCTTCACTTCTCAATGGTTAATATTCTTTAAAAAAGTGCTTAGCAGGAGCATGATTAAAAGATGAACCACCTATGTAAATGTTGAAGTTTTGCCGCTTCAGGAAGCTTAGGACTTTTAGCTTTTACAACATTTATGAATTGGATATGGACACATGGCTTGTATAGTGTCAGGAGTATTTTAGTGTTTGAAAATGTATGTGTATTTTATCTTCAGGTATTCAAATGGGTTGAAGCGTTCAATTCTTAGAACACCCTGATTCTCGAATATTTGAAAGTGTAATATACTAAGATGAGAATTCAATCTTCAAGATATTTACATTTATGCATATGTTTTGTTTTGTGTTTAATTTTCACGCAAAAGTAAGTGAACTAAATTTGGGGAGTGATAAGTGTGTAAATACTCATCATTTTACACCCATTTAAGACATAAAAAATGACCAAAAACACTCAAATATATTGCAGATATCCTTGGTTTTGTGTTTTTATGTGTTTCAGGTACAAAGAATTGAAAACGGAGCAAAAACGAGTATTTTTGGATCGACTCGACAACAAGTGTGCATTTGATCAAGTGAAGACAAAAATCAAAGTCAAAAGTCAAAGTCAACCCCAAAAATACCAAAACGACACAAATGATCCTTGGGAATTATTTTCAGTCTTTGGCAGCCTAGGTCCCTGGATTTTCAGCTTTGGCATAAATGGTCCCTCAAAGTTTAAACACATTCCTATCCTAATCCTTAACCCTTAAAACCATTAACCCATTACCTTTTCTATCCCAACAAACAGTAAACCCAACCCATTACCACCTTCCCATTTAACCAAATCCATAACCATTTAAAAGCCCAACTTAAAAACAATCCCAAGCCCAATAAACATTTAACCCAACCCGGCCATTTTTAGTTAAACCCACAAGTTGAACCAGTCAACCCCCAACCTTTATCCCTTTTCCCGCTTTTCCCTGTCACACCCAACACCATCATCACCACTTCTGCTACTATCACTGCCACACTCAACCTCCCCCCTCCTAGACACTCCACCCTACTAGTCACTTGTATCCCTCCCCCTCTTCACGAGATACCATTGCCACGCTGGCAATCCTCAACCATTTGGGCGCCAAAATGATATTTAAGGGCTGTGATCATTCTACTTTAATCCAAGGGTGGGAATTGCTCCAAAGAAGCACATGCAGTTTTCTCTCACAAAAGAAGCACACATGTTTGAAGACCCTTAGTCCTTAGCTTAGTATAAATAGACTAGTTTGTATCAGTTGTAGGACAGGTTTATTTTAGCTAAAAAAATTAAGGTACTTGTATTCTTTTATCTTTCTAGTATTGTAATTCCCAATTTAGTCAATGAAATTTTAATTTTCCTATTTGGTCAACCAAAGTCAACTGCTACTATTCCTTTGCTTATTTGTGTGCTTATCTATGCTTTTCTGAGCTCATGTGTGCTTATGGATACCATTTTAAGTTAACAAAATAGGATTTGCTGAGTTGTTCTAAGTTTCCATTTGAAAAAGCTAAAAATTGCAAAAACAGCTTAATTGGAATCTAGCTTATTTCAGTATTTGTAACCTGATGAAACTTGCTTTTTATCACTTAACTCAGTTTAACTCAAGGTTGACATCTCAAAGTTTTTGTCTGAATGATCTGTATTAGTGTAAAAATCCATAATAGGTTCCCATAAGGGACTGTTTGGGTCAAGACCCAAAGTGGGTAAGAATTGGCTTGTACTGTTCATGTGCAGATTGTGGATTTTAAAATATCTTAAATATTGCCTATATAAGCTGTTTGTAGGATTTGTTTAGTTATTTGGAAGGCCTGTTAAGTTCTGAATGGGGTAGTGTATTCAAAAAGTAGAAACTGAGCTTGTGAGCTTTTTACTGAGCTTATGTATTTTAAGCTTTCATTTTTTGTAGTTTTTAAGTCCATTTTAGTCCCCTAAGTAAATGCTAAAGAGTTGGGTTAAGTTGGTTTTGAATTGAGGAATTTGATCACACAAAAACCAAGTCTGCACAGACCTTTAGTGTAGACTGCATCAGTTCTTTTGGACCAAATTAAGCCCTTATTTAATCTCAGTAGTGCTATTTCCCTTTTACTCTAGATAGTTTGCTTTTGAAACTTTGCTTATTTCCAATATCAGCCTTTAGCATAGCTTATTTGAGCTTTGAATTAAGCTCAAAAGTGCCCTATCTACACAAGCACACACTGAGAAGTCAGTGCATAATTGTCTAGATTAGCCTTTTGTTCAGCTTATTTTTAAGCAACAAATTAGTTTTTCCTTGTCTGATTTTTGGTACATTAGAAGCTCATAGTATAAGCTTGATCTGTTTTGAGCTTTTGAGTCATTTAGAGCTTAGTCACTGCTTATTTTTGAGCCCAAAAATTACCTCAGTGGACTGTTTATTACCCTGCACCATCAGCAGACTCAGTTTCCATTTTGGCTTCTTTTGTGCTTATTTATGCTTAATTATGATTTCTGTGGCTTATTTTAGTTCTCATTCTAGCTTATTGTTAGTGTTTAGTTGTTTTCAGTTTCCATATAGCTTATTAATTAGCTTTTAGTTTTTAAAATTTCACTTAAAGCTTTTAAACATTAACTTCTTCTATAATCAGCTTATTTCTGAGCTTTTAAGTGGAATTTAAAAAAGGTGTTAGTTATAAGTTTTGCTTATTATCAGTAGCTTAATCAGTTTTAAAGAAAAAAAAAATCAAGCAAACAAAAAGCTAAGGCCAGGATTCGAACCCTGGACCTCTAGCTACCAAAGCCTCAACACACACACCAATCACCAATCCGCCCTTGGGTCTTTTTCAGAATTCCTTTGCACATTAAATCTTTTATCCCTTGTTTTTCATTATAAGCTTAGAAGCCTTTTTGCTTATAAACAGCTTATCAGTATAAGCTGTTCTCTCCATTTCATTTTTCCTACATTCTGCTTATCATTAAGCACTTTTATAAAAATTTCCAGATTTTTCCTTTATAGTTTAATATTTTTCATAATTAAATTTAGTTTAAATAGATTTTAAATCGCAATAAATAATTAAAAAATCAGAAAAATACAAATCTTTTTCCCAAAATTTTCTTTTGTCATCTATGATTTAGGAAAAATAGTTTGGTACCCGTAGAGTTAGTATTTCTTAGATTTGACGTTTATGCTCGTGTTTAGATTTCCCGATTTGCGTTTTCTAGTTTAATTAGTTTGTGCTTAATTTTGCTTTGTAGATTTATATGTTTAGGTTTCCCTTAGCCTATTTATGCTTCCCGTAATTGTAGGATATTTGATCAAACACCAAAATCCAAAATCCAATCATCAAGCATTTTAATTTCGAACCAAAAACGAAATCCTCGATTCACACCTCGCTAGGACACGACCCAGGTAATCACTTATCTGGTATCTCACACCGTATTCATGGGTTTTGCACGTTGACCTTTTTCCTAAGAGGTTGACTAGTTGATTCCCAAGTATCACGGGGATCCGATATTATATTTATATATATACTCACACGGATCAGGTAGGATTGTTGGAAAATTTAGAGCACTTGAGGGATGATTCACACCTGGTAATGGGTTTGGAGGTACGGAGTGTACACCCATCAGGTCAATGTTTACCCTGACTCAATTAAGTGGTTTGTAGTTCAGCTGATAATGTAAATGATAATGCTGCTGATGCAGTTCATTCCTGCTGCTAGCATTATCATTCCTGCTGCTAGCTTTATTGCTGCTGATGCAAAAAAATTCTGCTGCTAGCATTGGTGATATTGCTGCTAGTACTCTGATACTACTGCTGAACTGTTAGCAATAGATTCTGCTGCTAGCACAATTTCTTGTGCTGCTAGGCATACGATTCTGCTGCTGGTTATAACCATCTACTCCTACTATTATGGAAACTATTATGGATAATTAATGGGCCATTAATTATACATAATTCCATGGGCTAGGGTTTGAGTAACTTCTATTATAAATAGATGTCGATTCATAACTGCATGATATATCGAACACAATAACCCTAAACACTAATATACGATCGGTTCTTGATATGTGCCTAGAACAAGAACTTCACTTGGTCTTATCCCATAGAGATATTCGTGTAACCCAGGCATAGGGTCGAATAGTTTCTATTGGAAAGTGATACCACGATTTCAAGTGTATATCCGGTACCTTGTTCATTGATTATCTTAACCCTGTTCTGGGAACACTACTGCACAAATCAACCAACAATGACCTTGTCAAAACATCTCTCCTACATATTTCATCAAATTCAAGCAATCAGACCCAGAAGTACACAGATTTGTTACTCGATATATCTGGAAAGTTCTTGGACATTTGTAGCAATGCAACTGATGTCTTGTCTCAGACAAAACAGAACCTGAGAGATCTGGAATGTAATCTAAGGAGAAATGGAGGGTGTAGCATGGAATGTATCATTGAGAAATACATTTCTTAAGAAATAAACTGAAAAAGGACGTTAAAGGGACAGTTGCTGGTTTAAAGAAACTGGATAACATGATTTAGGGAAGTTAATGAATCTAGCACTGTTATTTTCCAGTTGTTACTGGCTTTTTTGGCTACTCTGCTCATGAAGAAAAGGACAACTGGTAGACGGTCAGTTGTCTCAAGATTTATATCCAATACCAAAGTGGTACCAGAAGAACAAGCCGGTACAAATGAGAATGAGTTCCAGTGTCTTGATGCTGCATTGTTGACATACATTGGATCTGAGAAACAAGAATTCATCAAAACTGTACAAAAGAAACTTGAAACGATAGACGCTTGTCTTGAAGGCATCAACTCTCAGCTTGAACTAATGTCAAGGCGCCAGATTGCAGCAAGAGCTTCTCTTCTTAATATGGTCTCACTCTATTAAGGAAAATATCATAGTATTTATCTGTGAAGAAAATTATAAAAGTCCGTCCAAATATTATGTGGTGGACTGAAATTCCTGTGTATGTAGGATTCCAAATTTTGATGTAAATGCTGCACATATGTTAAGTGTATACTAAAAATCAGCCATATTATATTATGAACATTTTTCTTATCTAGCTAGTGCTTTACTATTTATTTATTTTATCTACACCACAATTACATTATTCAAAAAAGGCTAAAACAAGACAAAGACCTAAATGCAAAGGGAAGCAAAAACAAATAACAATTATAAACACCTAGTACTCTGAAAATCCTTCTCCGAAAAATCAATGAAGTGGCTTACTGGTGGGAAAACGTTTACTGATTGCGTGGTTTTGTAACCTTACAACAGGTTTTACCTCTCGAGGGATCTCAAGAGGCTTACAACCCCACCAGGCAGTGTACCTGACCGATGTAGTATAGTGTAGTGGTAAGTACGGGGGATTGATCGTTCTCCACAGGGAATAGTGTTCGTTAGGTATGAAAGGCTACTCTAATTAGGTCTAAGGGTTGAGGAAGATTCTTTTTATGTTTTTATAATTTTATGAAAGCAAGTAAAATCTCGGGTTTGAAGGAGTGGGCGGAATTAGTTGCTAGTCAACTAACCCAAATGACTACGAATGCAAATAAAATAAAATAACAAAAATGAAAAGTGGTGAGAAACTTATGTGTAGAGAAATGTGTTTACTTAGATTTCCTTACTCCCTAACTATCTTTTACCGGTTAATTAGTGTGTATTAGTCGCGTGGATGACGGGTGTATTCCTTAATACCATTCGTGGGGTGGCGTACTTACTTCCCCAACTCTACAAGCTCCTACTTCACTCCTATGTCGAGCCGGCTAGGAAGCTCCTAACATGGGATCACTAGAATTCGCTTGTGCATTAAATACAACCATAAAAACCTTTAGTACGCGTTTGGTTCATGTTTCTTAAGACGTTCAAGCAAGTTACCGAATAGGAAGTTAGCCAGTTTTCTTAAGCCTAACATAGATAAACAATCATCCAATACAACTAACAACACACTAACAACCAATAATCAATAGCTAGGTTTCATTAGATCTAAGCAAACACAAGATAAAATTAGCCTAACATGTTAAACAAAAGACAAGCATAAGATAGAATCAAACAACACATAGACATATTGAATGATTAATTGATAACTTATCTTTCAATGAAACATGGAAGATCTCAAGGCAAGAAGCCCTGAAAAAGTAGCTAAAATCGTCTTAGGGTTTTATCCCAAAATTCCACACACTAAGCTCTCTTTTAATGACAAAAAATTAGAAAATTATATATAAATTTTTGGATCTGACGGCGTCACCTTATGGAGTGTGACGCCGTCACCTCGCCGCTTTTAGGGTTCCCGGATGACCATCTTGACGCCGTCCCTCTTTAGCTCTTCAAAAATCCATTCTGGCTTATCAAGGCTTGACGCCGTCTAACCATGAACGTGACGCCGTCCCCTTATGATTTAAGCCGTGACGCCCTCGATCAAGTTAAAGCGTGACGCCGTCAGAATTCACATGCTATTTTCACTGGCTTATCATGAGTAAATTTCACGTCCAACTTTTCTTGCCAAAGCATGACGCCGTCCCATGTTAATTGTGACGCCGTCAAGAGTAACTTTTAGCCGATTCTTGAGACTTTGCCGTTTTCTTCACTTTATGCTCCAAAAACGTCCAAAATGCCTCCTTTTCCAGATTTCTCCTCAAAAGTACCTAAAATGACAAAAGGAACGATTTAGGGCAATATTTGATCAAATAAATACGATTTAAGGCTTAAATGACCCCTTAAAAGCGGTACACTTTTCGCCTCATCAAATACCCTTACACTTGAGATTTGCTTGTCCTCAAGCAAATGCGCTTTTATTCTAATCAAAATACAAGTTAGGGGTCATTTAATGCTAATATAAAAGTAATTACAACAAATAATCGTTCCACTTCAATCATAATAAGCACGGAGATTATAAACTAGCACCTCACAAGTAGTGTTTAGATACTCACATCTCTCAAGTGTCATCAAAGTAAATCTCATAAATGAAAACGGAAAATATCTCTCACTACCTGTCATAGCAAATAGATTACCATAGGCTTGGGAAAGGATCGAAAACCTCCTCCACTAGGCGTAAGCACCTAAGATAAACTATCAAAGAGGGCTTTTAAATGGGTTATAACGTTAGGTGTAGGGAAAAGGAAAACACGGTTTTGTTGGATACGGGATATTTTACTGGTGGCTAGTTAAAGATCTTGATCAATTACATGTACTATACAATGTTGCTAAGCCAAGACTCGACTCGATCTTAAGCTAGAAACAAAATAACAAAATAACAAAAATATAAAATAAACATAAAATAAAACGGGATGGTAGTCCGTATGTTTTTTCTATTTTTCTTTTTTTCTCATTTTTTTTCTGTATTTTTCTTGATTTTTTCGATTTTTTTTTTTTTTTTTTTTTTTTTTTTTTTTTTTTTTGACATACACTTTTGCCCTACCATCCAAAATAATACATCATAGGGGCGTTGCATCCCCTTACACTTGAATTTTTACATAACTTTACAAATACTAATCTAATGACTCGAATTAAGATAATCGAAAAACTTGGAGTACTTTTAAAATATTTAGCACATATGGGGGTAATAAATGATGTTCTTCCCCATTACTCCATTATACTAGTACTTTACCCATGAGTCCCAATCGTCCCAAAACAATATGTACAAGGATATGACTCGACTTAGCAACCATGTAATCAACTAGATAATTAACTTGGGTTTAAACAAATGTTGTCACAAAAATGCACTAAAAATGAGTGCATACAAGGTAGGCTAAGGCGATTTGGGTGTACATTTAAGTGGGGTGTAACAAATTCTTCCTTTAAGTAAGATGCTTAAAGGTCGAAACGAAAAGATAGGCTCTGAGGGGTGTACTAGGGGTATCGTGTACTAAAAATGAGTACAACGCAAAGGGTGTGGGAGAATTACTTGACCAATGTAGCCAAAGTAATTATAACAAAAACACAGGTGTAAAACAATGGGTTAATCCTAATGCCTCTTATCATGTAGTAAATCTATCTACACGAATGTAGTCTCACTTGTGGCCTCGGAATGGTCCTAACGCAAGTTCTAGAATCTAAGTGCTACCGGTACACACATCATAGCATAAATGCTTTTCCTACCAATTCTAGGGGCGAACCTCACATATTTGGGGTGGAAAATTTTTTTAGTGGTACGGTTTTTTGTGCTAGTCATATAACTCCTATCCGTGAGACGCTCATTAAGATCAAAGTTTCACTCCTATATGTTGTAAAAAATTTTAAATTTGGCACTAAAATTACCCTAATCAAGTATTTCTCTCAGTTTTATTACACATCTATTATTAAACAAACAAAAATCAAGCGCAATTGTATTCTCTAAAATCGTACTTTTACCCTCCCCTTACACTTAAGATGAACATTGTCCCCAATGTTCAAATAACAAGATGTAAAAGCATAAAGTAAAAGAATGAAATCAAATACTCCCCTGATTCGCTCGTTGGATAGTGAAATCACACGGTTAAATCTTCCTCCAAAGAGAATGTTGAAGCTCCATGACTAATGCATCGCCATAAGCTTGATTCCATAAACATTTCCTTGTCCAAAATAACCTGTTAACCTGAGAAAACAAACACGAAAACCTGCATAACATCGGCGGGATAAAATCTATATATAAGGATATAATGCTTGTGGAATGATAACTTTGCAGATTCCTGGAGATTATAAGTTGGAGATTTTAATAAAAACTTTTTATGAAAACAAAACTTTCAAAAATTTCTGAAAATTAAATCTGACGCCGTCAGGTTATAAACCCTGACGCCGTCAGAAATGACCTGACCAAAATTTTCATTTTAAGTTTCCGGAAAATTTCTGGAAAAACCTTTACCTTACTTCCTGGAAATCCTGCAAAACATCATTATGACTCGATACAAGCATTTGACTCAAACAAATACGAATACGTATGTTAATTTATTATTATTACGATTCATGTTCATATGTGTTCTAATAAACCGATTTGGATTTCCCTTACACTTATCTTTTGCAAAATACCTTTATATGTAGTTAAGACGAAGTTAAAAACAAAATAAAGCATTTTCACAAATTACTTTTGAACATGAATCAATACTAATAAAAATTAAACACACATACGGAAGCAAATAAAAACAAGCAAACAAATAAATAAACACACAAAGCAAATAAAGCATGGGCTGCCTCCCAAGAGCGCTTGTTTTTGTTCGAGTCACGAGCCTGACTCTACCCTTATTTAACGGAAATAGGGGAGGTTTTCCCTACACTTAGGATTAAGTGTGGGTGAAAGTAGCGATACACACCCTTAGGGTGGAAATATACCACGTGAGGAAAGAGTGACGGGTGAATTATATGCTCAAAGGTGCGGGATCCTATCATCATAACCTTACCTAATTCAATTGGGTTAGTGGGCGGATTAAGATTTTCTCCTAGAAAGGGATCATCTTCTATCAACTTCAAGAGACTCCAAGTTAAGAATCCACTTTGACCTAATAAACCTGGTTTAAACCCATAATGTTTCTTGTGATCAATCATAAATGGGTGATGTAAGTATGTAAGGTCATGGTTCACTCCGAAGTTAGCTTCCTCTCTACAAGGCCTAGAGTCTACTACCTTAATCTTAACATTACCCGGACTACATGGTTTGATGGGTGGATCGGGACCTAATTCAATTCCTAAGTTCACATCTAAGGATGGAAGATTAGGTAACGGTTTTGGTTTAGGCTCCGGTTCATCAAAACTAGGAACTTCCATAGAACTAAAAGAAAGGTTATGACTACAAGTATTCAAACCTATTTCTTCTAGTTTTGTTTCTTCCAAAGGTTCTACTTCAATTGGGGTTCCTAAAGTCTCTTCTACTTCTTCCGGGTAAGTCACGGGCGGTGTGGGTGCCTCAAATGATGGTAGGACTTGTGGGGTACTTGGTGGGCTTATGTTACTTACCTCATCATTCCTTGTGTCAAGATCACCTATATCCTCATCATAGGTTTTGGTAGAATTTAAACCTAACATTTTCCCAAGTATCTCAAGTGCTTCTCTAGGCATCTCAACTTCTATGTCCGAATCATAAGGATCATCCTCAATATTCTGACTGCTATATTCAAACTGCCTAAAAGATTCATCATGTGTTTCTTGAGATTCGACGTCATCAATCACAAAACCTAGGTCTTTTTGATCAATGTGATCATGTTCGGCTAAATCCTCCATCACATCAAGGTCACCTATGTGTTCGTTTTGTACTATGGCATTACATGACAACCACTTAGGTATCTCAACACTAATGTATTCATCCCCAAACAAACTTGTTTCATGATCCAGGAAATTTATATTCAATTGACTTGTACTAACGTTTGTTTGGTTGTCTACCCTATAATAATATTGGGCACAATCTTCTATGACATCCCATGCTTCTTCAGCACTTAATTCCCTAAAGTCCCCATTGGCAAAATCCTCAATGCGCATTTGGTCATATTGGCCAACACGATAGTAAAAGGTTTGGGTTAGGGATGCTAAAGCGAAACTATGATGAGGGAATTTTCGGAGTAAATTTCTAAAACGAGTCCATGCATCATATATGGGTTCATCTCGATATTGTTTGAAATTCGAGATGTCAATAGGGTAGAATGGCCTTTGTGGTTGGTGGTATGGCGGATTCGCGTACTCCATAATGGTGAACGGAAGAGTCAATGGAAATTACGAACAAACACACAAAGAAAAAGATAGACTAAAGAAATCTAATAAAAAGAAAAATAAAAATCTCACTAGAAAGGAATCTAGTGAGTAGACCTAATAAAATAAAAATTCAACCTAAACAATAACTATTCCCCGGCAGCGGCGCCAAAAACTTGATTGCGTGGTTTTGTAACCTTACAACAGGTTTTACCTCTCGAGGGATCTCAAGAGGCTTACAACCCCACCAGGCAGTGTACCTGACCGATGTAGTATAGTGTAGTGGTAAGTACGGGGGATTGATCGTTCTCCACAGGGAATAGTGTTGGTTAGGTATGAAAGGCTACTCTAATTAGGTCTAAGGGTTGAGGAAGATTCTTTTTATGTTTTTATAATTTTATGAAAGCAAGTAAAATCTCGGGTTTGAAGGAGTGGGCGGAATTAGTTGCTAGTCAACTAACCCAAATGACTACGAATGCAAATAAAATAAAATAACAAAAATGAAAAGTGGTGAGAAACTTATGTGTAGAGAAATGTGTTTACTTAGATTTCCTTACTCCCTAACTATCTTTTACCGGTTAATTAGTGTGTATTAGTCGCGTGGATGACGGGTGTATTCCTTAATACCATTCGTGGGGTGGCGTACTTACTTCCCCAACTCTACAAGCTCCTACTTCACTCCTATGTCGAGCCGGCTAGGAAGCTCCTAACATGGGATCACTAGAATTCGCTTGTGCATTAAATACAACCATAAAAACCTTTAGTACGCGTTTGGTTCATGTTTCTTAAGACGTTCAAGCAAGTTACCGAATAGGAAGTTAGCCAGTTTTCTTAAGCCTAACATAGATAAACAATCATCCAATACAACTAACAACACACTAACAACCAATAATCAATAGCTAGGTTTCATTAGATCTAAGCAAACACAAGATAAAATTAGCCTAACATGTTAAACAAAAGACAAGCATAAGATAGAATCAAACAACACATAGACATATTGAATGATTAATTGATAACTTATCTTTCAATGAAACATGGAAGATCTCAAGGCAAGAAGCCCTGAAAAAGTAGCTAAAATCGTCTTAGGGTTTTATCCCAAAATTCCACACACTAAGCTCTCTTTTAATGACAAAAAATTAGAAAATTATATATAGATTTTTGGATCTGACGGCGTCACCTTATGGAGTGTGACGCCGTCACCTCGCCGCTTTTAGGGTTCCCGGATGACCATCTTGACGCCGTCCCTCTTTAGCTCTTCAAAAATCCATTCTGGCTTATCAAGGCTTGACGCCGTCTAACCATGAACGTGACGCCGTCCCCTTATGATTTAAGCCGTGACACCCTCGATCAAGTTAAAGCGTGACGCCGTCAGAATTCACATGCTATTTTCACTGGCTTATCATGAGTAAATTTCACGTCCAACTTTTCTTGCCAAAGCATGACGCCGTCCCATGTTAATTGTGACGCCGTCAAGAGTAACTTTTAGCCGATTCTTGAGACTTTGCCGTTTTCTTCACTTTATGCTCCAAAAACGTCCAAAATGCCTCCTTTTCCAGATTTCTCCTCAAAAGTACCTAAAATGACAAAAGGAACGATTTAGGGCAATATTTGATCAAATAAATACGATTTAAGGCTTAAATGACCCCTTAAAAGCGGTACACTTTTCGCCTCATCATTTACTCAGGTAGACGCAATGGTCAGACGGAACAATTTGGTTCCATTTATTATTCCTGTGACTTCTTGAATAATGTCTAATCGCCGTCTCTAGAATTGAGCTAACCTGCACAAGCGGTGTACGTGTACCTAAACCCGGTGAGATGCCCGATTTGTAATGATTATTCGCTAAATGAAGACAATATTTAGCTAACCCATTGGATGGGAATTTCTCGTTGGAGGATAACTTGACTCGATCAGAATTTGGCAGTTAAGTTTGTTGGATGCTGAAATGAACCAACAACCATATACTTTTTTACCAACACATTCGAACCACCGAGAAAAGGTTGGAAGAATCATATGGACAAAAAACTATAAATTGCATCATAAGCAATTTAGTAACATTCCCAAGATGCATTAATAAAAATCCATTATGGACTTCTGAAACAACACATGGAAGTAAGCATGGTGGAATCATATAAATACTCCACGTAAAGCAGGTGGCAATATCTGCAGTCTCATGAATTGAAAACCCAAATTATCCTATTACATGCTCAATTAATTGTTAAACAGACGACCTCGATCCATGTTTTTTCTCAAAGTCTATAAAGTGTATGATTTTACGCCAGGTTGCATTCACATGGATACCCATATATATTATCTTCCCAAGATGCATTAAAAAATTTCAACTATTAAAGTACCATGCAACTAGATTGTTGAATCAAATCCTAACAGTACGTTGGGTGCTCAACACGTAATGATGGCGATGAAAGGGGACGAAAGAGAGAGATGGTACGGTAATAGCTCCACGTGTTAGTTGTCCATATTTTTAAGCACATGTATATCAATGGTTGTGTGGTAAAGTTTCCTATAAATACCAAAGCTCAGGGACAGTAGTTAGTAACACAAGAGACTGTATTTCACACCATAAACTCCCACCCAAGAACTAGAGCAAATAAAATGGGTGTTTTCTTGAAGCCAACATCTAGGAAACCTATTCGATCTATTTCCATGACTTGCAGATTACATCCAAGCACCGATAGAATTGATAAAGTGTTGAATCAGGTAAAAACATGGGAATCATCTGTATCTTTATCCAACACATCTGCAGAAATCATCTGCAGCGATTTGTCTGAAATAACAATGTTGTATGAATGTTTTGAAGACCTTGTTAAAACATCTCTTATAAAAACATTACTCAGTTCATGCAATCAGACCAAGAAGTGGACAGATGAGTTCCTCGATATATCGGTAAAGTTCTTGGACATTTTGGCTTCTTTTGTGCTTATTTATGCTTAATTCTGATTTATGTGGCTTATTTTAGTTCTCATTCTAGCTTATTGATAGTGTTTAGTTGTTTTCAGTTTCCATATAGCTTATTAATTAGCTTTTAGTTTTTAAAATTTCACTTAAAGCTTTTAAACATTAACTGCTTCTATAATCAGCTTATTTCTGAGCTTTTAAGTGGAATTTAAAAAAGGTGTTAGTTATAAGTTTTGCTTATTATCAGTAGCTTAATCAGTTTTAAAGAAAATAAAAAAAAAGAAGAGCTAAGGCCAGGATTCGAACCCTGGACTTATAGCTACCAAAGCCTCAACACACACACCAATCACCAATCCGCCCTTGGGTCTTTTTCAGAATTCCTTTGCACATTAAATCTTTTATCCCTTGTTTTTCATTATAAGCTTAGAAGCCTTTTTGCTTATAAACAGCTTATCAGTATAAGCTGTTCTCTCCATTTCATTTTTCCTACATTCTGCTTATTGATGAACTCAAATAAGTACATTTTATTACTATCATTTATCCTATTAATTTGACTTGTTTTACTATATTATGTATGAGGATTGATACTTAATCATTTACTTTTGTAATTCTCAGGTAAAAACAAGCATTTGGTGAAACTTAGCGATTATGGACTAATTATGGAGCAAAACGTGCATAAAGCGAAAGTCTACTGACATGGACAAGATCAAGTCAATTCTGCTCCAGATGCGCCGCATCTCACTATCAACATGCGCCGCATCTATATCAAGATATCACCAGATACGATCCAAGATACAAGAGGACATGCGCCGCATCCTAATCAAGAGTTACGCCGCATCTTCTGGCGGTGCACGAATATTCCTGAATATTATAATCTTGGACCCCACGCGAAGTTAAGTACATGCGCCGCATCTACTTAGTAGATGCGCCGCATCTTCCCTCAGACAGAAACTATAAATACCCCGTAGACCAGACGAATAAAAGAGTTCGAAACCCTAAAACCGAAGTTCGGACAGCAGAGCAAAAGGACGAATTCAGTCAAGGAGGCAGCACAAGACACACCCAAATCGAAGATACAAGAGCTGTAAGAAGGTGCTGCATATGTTTAATTCATTAAGTAGTTTTGTTTTATTGTGTTAGCAAACTTTAATTCATCAGGATTGGTGGCTTGTGTAATGTGACAACGGAAAGATTGCACTCCCTTTAATACTTGCTTTCCCATTAATTAAAGTTTATATGTTGATGTCTTTGGTTACTACTTATTAGTGCATTGATAACCTCTGTGTTTATTAGTGGCTTGCGGGCATTTGACTGCGGGACATAATGTGGCTCCCATGGTTGTTTCTAAATTGATCACTTAGGAATAACTTTTAGACATAAGTAATCATTAAGGGTTTACTCGCCGATGAGAATAGGACCAACGAGAAAGGGTTAATTACATACACTTCATATAAAGCTATCAATAAAACAAGTGACAAACTACTTAATCATAAGGACAGCCCTCTTATTGTCTCGAGTATCTATCTGTGTACGTGTGTGCTACTTGCTGATTCGTGCCTATTGTTTATTTTATTATTTACTTGCAAACAAAACTGTGCCAGTCTCTCAGGCTGAAACCCCCTTGCGTTAGGATATTAAAATACTGATTAGATTAACTAGATAATACGTTCCACTCTTAGTGATCGACACTCTACTTACCATTATCTTCATACTGACCGGGTACACTGCTCGTTAAGTGTGTGTGTTATTGATAAGTCGGCTAAATATAAATTTAAAACTTGAGTAGGCATTAAAACTGCTAAACCGCAACGACACATCACGCGCATCAAGTTTTTGGCGCCGCTGCCGGGGAGTGAATTGTTATTTTCTGTTAATTTGATTAGTATTTTAATTAGGTTTTTCTTTTTATTAGAATAATTGCATCATTGTACTATTTTGCATATTTGTTGTATTGTGTGTTAATTGTTTTCTTTTATTTTTGTGTGTTTATTTTTGTTTGTGTGTTTAATTTTTTGTTTTTATTTTTCGTATTTTTCTGTTCTGCTATCGTTGTACTGTGCTAAATCGAACGATACGGCGCATCTGATTTCCCAGATACGGCGTATTGCGTTCAAATTTTTTAAAAATACAACGCGTTTAATTAATTCGATACGACGCATCTTTTCCCCAAAGATACAGCGTATCTGTTTTTAACAAGAAAACTTTTCTAAACGATAAAGTAATACGACGCATCTTCTTTTGAAGATACGGCGTATCTGATTTTGATAAAAAATAAAATTTTTCTGAACGTTAACGCCATACGACGCATCTTTTTTTGAAGATACGGCGTATCTATTATTTTAAATTAAAAACAGTTTGCGAATTATTAAACAGATACGACGTATCGATCTCTGTCGATACGGCGCATCCTACTGAATCAAAAATCTTTTTCATTAAACATAACGAAAATACGGCGCATTAACTTTCGTTAATACGACGCATTTAATTTTAATTAGATAAGCTGATTTTTGATTAATTAATTCGATACGGCGCATTCATAAATTCTAAGCGGCGTATCTATTTTCTGAATAAAGTTTGATTAAATTTTTAACGTATTAAGATACGGCGTATCCAACTTTTTGGATACGGCGCATCAACAGCAGATATCAGAAGCTTTTATTTTACTTTGATTGTTTCACTCTTCTTTTGCACGAGTAAGTTTTTATTTCAGGAAGATGGACGGTCCGGATATTACAATGGAAGAATATATCAGACTTGGGGAGGAAAGAGCCTTGAGCAATAATGGAATCTACGATTGGGAAAGAGCAAGATATGGTGCACAAGTCATTGATACGAAAGAAATCACTATGGAAGAATACTTGATTCTTGGACGAGAAAAGTCAAGGAAAGAAAGAAGCAAATTGCCATTTCAACACACCTGGTGTATGCCAAGTGATGATGAAGATGATTCATATACCGTGAAACCAATTCCGGCAATTGTTATTGATAGTACTTTTTCTCCGGAGATTGCACAAGATGATGAGTATACGGAACCCTACGTTGAAGAATATTCTGCAATCGTATTACCACCATTAGACAATCCATCGGATGAAGATGAAAAGTATTCTAATTTTGATTTCGAACCATTTGACGCCATAGTTTATGATGACATACCTCAACCAGATCTTGACCCAACGAGGGTTTTTGAAGAAATCTGGGATGACTTGTTTAAGAATGAAATTCGGGACGATGCTGAAATTGTAAGACCACTAGTTGAAGATGGAGATTCACAAGATAGATTGGAGTCACTTACAACACAAAGTGGTATAAATTTATTTAATATAATTAATCCCGTTACTAATAATCTTGCTAGTTTTCCTAAACAGGTTGCAAAACAAAAAGATGATGAAGTGAAATTTATCACACTACCTATTGAAGCACCTGTGATCAACCCGTATTTTGTGGAGCTCGAAGAAGAGTTTGGTGATGAGTTCTTAAACATTGCTATAATTGATGAAGATGATGATTTAGACCCTATGAAGGTTGTTGAAGAACTCGAAATTTTACTTGCCAAAGACCCTTTCTCATCTTCTGCGGGAGTCAAGGGAAGCCTTACTACCAAAGAGACTAACCAAGAAGAAAGGAGACTCATTTTTTTCTCAACACATACTCTTTCTGATGAAGTGGTCAAGTCATCCAATTTATCAACCAAACCGGGTATGAATAGGAAAAATGTACATGTATTGCCAAGGTATGATCTTTATTTATTTCTTCCATATTTACTAGCAAATTTACACTCTTTTCGTGTTTATTACTATTATCACCCGCACTTGATCCTAAGTGGGGGGAACAACACCCTATTACACAGTAAATAAGGGTGGAGTCAGGCTCGTGACTCGAACAAAAACAAGCGCTTCGTGGGAGGCAACCCATGCTTATCTTTTACTTTATTTTATTTTATTTTCTAATTCTGTGTCGAGTCAGTCCAGGCCGCACGAAGATACGGCGCATCTCAATTCTGAGATACGACGCATCCTCTGCAATGGTCATATCTTCTTTTATTTTTCTGCATTTTTATTTTCGACTTTGAAACTATTTATCAGTTTATTTTAATTCGGCGCATCCCTGGTTAAGGATGCGGCGCATCTTTATTCTGATCCGTATTTATTCCAGGCTCGATACGGCGTATCTTCTTCAATAAGATACGGCGCATCGACTGACCTGATGATTTTCAGTTTTAATTTTTAAGTTTTATTTTTCCTAACTACTAATGTATTATGCAAGTTTGAACCTTTCTTATCTTAGGTGTGTTTTCAAGCATTGGTGGTATTATAGTTTCCTGGATTTCCTGTGGATACATAAAGTATGAAGTTTTAACGTTCTAATCCACAAGAAGATGATTTTTGCTCTTATACTAATGGAGGATCATACCGAGCAAATCTCAGGGGAGTTTTTATGTTCTAATTCTTTTTATTTTTCAGTTTTTAACCTTTTATACAAACAACGAGGACGTTGTTTAACTTAAGTAGGGGGATAGGAGAATTAGAACACTTAACAATTACTTGTCCTAAACTTTTTCAAAAATTATGCTTAAAATGTGCTTAATATATCAAACTTAAAAAAAAATTTTTAGCATGTTTTTGTTTAAGATCTAAGTTGCATAACTGCACACATGACGTTATTTTCAAAAATTGTGATTTTTCAAAATTCACAAATCTATGAGTGTGCCGGTGACTTGTAAACTTTAGAACTTGGCTTGTATACTATTCGAGACCACCATAATGAGTATTATTTATATAATTGGAATGACTTGTCTAACTTGGTAAATTTCTAGGATTACACCCAAATAGCCTATTAAATGTTTTGTGTTATTAACTAACTACACTGGTTAGTTAACCCCCGTATAAAACCCTTTGTTACTCTCACTTTTAGAGTAAGATACCCCTAGAAAAACACTCAGAGCCATTCCTTTCGTTTCTTACACCTATGTTTAAAATGTTTCGTTACACCCTTACACCTTAGCCTACCCTGTAAATTAGAATCCGTGGTTGGTTAATTGCTATAGGCAAAGTGTGTTTCCTTACATTACCTGTGTTCGTGTGCGTAATTCATTATCTATGGTTAGGTCGGGAAATTGCACAATGCAATTGGAGTGAAAGTAAATATTGTATATTTTGGAGTTTATTTTTCGTGTGTTTACTACTTTCACTATTACCATTATTTCTGAAAGTATGAAAAGTATGGAAAAATTATCCGGAAAGAAAGTTGTAGTGATGTGGTGAAATTTTACACATCTATGTTTCAAGTTAAAAAAAAAAAAAAAAAAAAAAAAAAAAAAAAAAAAAAATCGAAAAAATGAGAAAAGAAAGAAAGAAAGAGTTGGATGTTTATTTTAAGCCAACGATGTATAGTTATGTAAGTGGTCGATATCACCACTATCTGTTGTATTATATCTATGGATTGAATGGGAATTGGCAGTTATGGGAGTGCCAATTAAGGTTTATTCTTTGATTAAGATCTTGTTGAGTATAATTCGTGTCTACCTAAAGTGTGAGTTTCAAGTGTTAAAGCGTGAGTTATTCAATGATATGAGTCTTATTCATGGGATGGTTGGGATAGTGATTAACCACACTTAGGATTTTAATTTATTTGTTTTGTTTATTTTTATTTTTTTTACACCAATTTATATCCCAAATATTATCCATGCCCTATATTATTCTTTATCCAACCAAACCTTTGATTTATTGAGATTAGGGATTTGAGCAATCTTAAGTATCGTAGTCGTGGATTCGGCTATGTATTTATGATTTTGTCGCCCTTTTTGATATATTATTATTGGTGAAGTTTGGACCTATCTTTAGCCTATTCAAGTTAAGGATTTGAGCTATTTCCATGACTTGCAGATTACATCCAAGCACCGATAGAATTGTAAAAGTGTTGAATCAGGTAAAAAAAAATGGGAATCATCTGTATCTTTATCCAAAAACATCTGCAGAAATCATTTTGCAGCGATTTGTCTGAAATAACAATGTTGTATGGATTGTTTTGAAGGACCTTGTTAAAACATTACTCTTATAAAAACATTACTCAGTTCATGAAATCAGACCAAGAAGTGGACAGTTTGAGTTCCTCGATATATCGGTAAGTTCTTGGGACATTTTTGGCTTCTTTTGTGCTTATTTATGCTTATTTTGATTTTTGTGGCTTATTTTTGTTCTCATTCTAGCTTATTGATAGTGTTTAGTTGTTTTCAGTTTCATTATAGCTTATTAATTAGCTTTTTGTTTTTAAAATTTCACTAAAGCTTTTAAACATTAACTGCTTCTATAATCAGCTTATTTCTGAGCTTTTAAGTGGAATTTAAAAAAGGTGTTAGTTATAAGTTTTGCTTATTATCAGTAGCTTAATCAGTTTTAAAGAAAATAAAAAAAAAAAAGAAAAAGAAAGAGCTAAGGCCAGGATTCGAACCCTGGACTTCTAGCTTCAAAAGCCTCAACACACACACCAATCACCAATCCGCCCTTGGGTCTTTTTCAGAATTCCTTTGCACATTATATCTTTTATCCTTGTTTTTCATTATAAGCTTAGAAGCCTTTTTGCTTATAAACAGCTTATCAGTATAAGCTGTTCTCTCCATTTCATTTTTCCTACATTCTGTTATTGATGAACTCAAATAAGTACATTTTTTACTATCATTTATCCTTATTAATTTGACTTGTTTTACTTATATTATGTATGAGGATTGATACTTAATCATTTACTTTTGTTAATTCTCAGGTAAAAACAAGCATTTGGTGAAAACTTAGCGATTATTGGACTAATTATGGAGCAAAACGTGCATAAAGCGAAAGTCTACTGACATGGACAAGATCAAGTCAATTCTGCTCCAGATGCGCCGCATCTCACTATCAACATGCGCCGCATCTATATCAAGATATCACCAGTATACGATCAAGATACAAGAGGTACATGCGCCGCATCCTAATCAAGAGTTACGCCGCATCTTCTGGCGGTGCACGAATATTCCTGATATTATAATCTTGGACCCCACGCGAAGTTAAGTACATGCGCCGCATCTACTTAGTAGATGCGCCGCATCTTCCCTCAGACAGAAAAACTATAAATACCCCGTAGACCAGACGAATAAAAGAGTTCGAAACCCTAAAACCGAAGTTCGGACAGCAGAGCAAAAGGACGAATTCAGTCAAGGAGGCAGCACAAGACACACCCAAATCGAAGATACAAGAGCTGTAAGAAGGTGCTGCATATGTTTAATTCATTAAGTAGTTTTGTTTTATTGTGTTAGCAAACTTTAATTCATCAGGATTGGTGGCTTGTGTAATGTGACAACGGAAAGATTGCACTCCCTTTAATACTTGCTTTCCCATTAATTAAAGTTTATATGTTGATGTCTTTGGTTACTACTTATTAGTGCATTGATAACCTCTGTGTTTATTAGTGGCTTGCGGGCATTTGACTGCGGGACATATGTGGCTCCCATGGTTGTTTCTAAATTGATCACTTAGGAATAACTTTTAGACATAAGTAATCATTAAGGGTTTACTCGCCGATGAGAATAGGACCAACGAGAAAGGGTTAATTACATACACTTCATATATAAAGCTATCAATAAAACAAGTGACAATCTACTTAATCATAAGGACAGCCCTCTTATTGTCTCGAGTATCTATCTGTGTACGTGTGTGCTACTTGCTGATTCGTGCCTATTGTTTATTTTATTATTTACTTGCAAACAAAACTGTGCCAGTCTCTCAGGCTGAAACCCCCTTGCGTTAGGATATTAAAATACTGATTAGATTAACTAGATATACGTTCCACTCTTAGTGATCGACACTCTACTTACCATTATCTTCATACTGACGGGTACACTGCTCGTTAAGTGTGTGTGTTATTGATAAGTCGGCTAAATATAAATTTAAAACTTGAGTAGGCATTAAAACTGCTAAACCGCAACGACACATCACGCGCATCAAGTTTTTGGCGCCGCTGCCGGGGAGTGAATTGTTATTTTCTGTTAATTTGATTAGTATTTTAATTAGGTTTTTCTTTTTATTAGAATAATTGCATCATTGTACTATTTTGCATATTTGTTGTATTGTGTGTTAATTGTTTTCTTTTATTTTTGTGTGTTTATTTTTGTTTGTGTGTTTAATTTTTGTTTTTATTTTTCGTATTTTTCTGTTCTGCTATCGTTGTACTGTGCTAAATCGAACGATACGGCGCATCTGATTTCCCAGATACGGCGTTATTGCGTTCAAATTTTTTTAAAATACAACGCGTTTAATTAATTCGATACGACGCATCTTTTCCCCAAAGATACAGCGTATCTGTTTTTAACAAGAAAACTTTTCTAAACGATAAAGTAATACGACGCATCTTCTTTTGAAGATACGGCGTATCTGATTTTGATAAAAAATAAAATTTTTCTGAACGTTAACGCTATACGACGCATCTTCTTTTGAAGATACGGCGTATCTATTATTTTAAAATTAAAAACAGTTTGCGAATTTATTAAACAGATACGACGTATCGATCTCTGTCGATACGGCGCATCCTACTGAATCAAAAATCTTTTTCATTAAACATAACGAAAATACGGCGCATTAACTTTCGTTAATACGACGCATTTAATTTTAATTAGATAAGCTGATTTTTGATTAATTAATTCGATACGGCGCATTCATAAATTCTAAGCGGCGTATCTATTTTCTGAATAAAGTTTGATTAAATTTTTAACGTATTAAGATACGGCGTATCCAACTTTTTGGATACGGCGCATCAACAACAGATATCAGAAGCTTTTATTTTACTTTGATTGTTTCACTCTTCTTTTGCACGAGTAAGTTTTTATTTCAGGAAGATGGACGGTCCGGATATTACAATGGAAGAATATATCAGACTTGGGGAGGAAAGAGCCTTGAGCAATAATGGAATCTACGATTGGGAAAGAGCAAGATATGGTGCACAAGTCATTGATACGAAAGAAATCACTATGGAAGAATACTTGATTCTTGGACGAGAAAAGTCAAGGAAAGAAAGAAGCAAATTGCCATTTCAACACACCTGGTGTATGCCAAGTGATGATGAAGATGATTCATATACCGTGAAACCAATTCCGGCAATTGTTATTGATAGTACTTTTTCTCCGGAGATTGCACAAGATGATGAGTATACGGAACCCTACGTTGAAGAATATTCTGCAATCGTATTACCACCATTAGACAATCCATCGGATGAAGATGAAAAGTATTCTAATTTTGATTTCGAACCATTTGACGCCATAGTTTATGATGACATACCTCAACCAGATCTTGACCCAACGAGGGTTTTTGAAGAAATCTGGGATGACTTGTTTAAGAATGAAATTCGGGACGATGCTGAAATTGTAAGACCACTAGTTGAAGATGGAGATTCACAAGATAGATTGGAGTCACTTACAACACAAAGTGGTATAAATTTATTTAATATAATTAATCCCGTTACTAATAATCTTGCTAGTTTTCCTAAACAGGTTGCAAAACAAAAAGATGATGAAGTGAAATTTATCACACTACCTATTGAAGCACCTGTGATCAACCCGTATTTTGTGGAGCTCGAAGAAGAGTTTGGTGATGAGTTCTTAAACATTGCTATAATTGATGAAGATGATGATTTAGACCCTATGAAGGTTGTTGAAGAACTCGAAATTTTACTTGCCAAAGACCCTTTCTCATCTTCTGCGGGAGTCAAGGGAAGCCTTACTACCAAAGAGACTAACCAAGAAGAAAGGAGACTCATTTTTTTCTCAACACATACTCTTTCTGATGAAGTGGTCAAGTCATCCAATTTATCAACCAAACCGGGTATGAATAGGAAAAATGTACATGTATTGCCAAGGTATGATCTTTATTTATTTCTTCCATATTTACTAGCAAATTTACACTCTTTTCGTGTTTATTACTATTATCACCCGCACTTGATCCTAAGTGGGGGGAACAACACCCTATTACACAGTAAATAAGGGTGGAGTCAGGCTCGTGACTCGAACAAAAACAAGCGCTTCGTGGGAGGCAACCCATGCTTATCTTTTACTTTATTTTATTTTATTTTCTAATTCTGTGTCGAGTCAGTCCAGGCCGCACGAAGATACGGCGCATCTCAATTCTGAGATACGACGCATCCTCTGCAATGGTCATATCTTCTTTTATTTTTCTGCATTTTTATTTTCGACTTTGAAACTATTTATCAGTTTATTTTAATTCGGCGCATCCCTGGTTAAGGATGCGGCGCATCTTTATTCTGATCCGTATTTATTCCAGGCTCGATACGGCGTATCTTCTTCAATAAGATACGGCGCATCGACTGACCTGATGATTTTCAGTTTTAATTTTTAAGTTTTATTTTTCCTAACTACTAATGTATTATGCAAGTTTGAACCTTTCTTATCTTAGGTGTGTTTTCAAGCATTGGTGGTATTATAGTTTCCTGGATTTCCTGTGGATACATAAAGTATGAAGTTTTAACGTTCTAATCCACAAGAAGATGATTTTTGCTCTTATACTAATGGAGGATCATACCGAGCAAATCTCAGGGGAGTTTTTATGTTCTAATTCTTTTTATTTTTCAGTTTTTAACCTTTTATACAAACAACGAGGACGTTGTTTAACTTAAGTAGGGGGATAGGAGAATTAGAACACTTAACAATTACTTGTCCTAAACTTTTTCAAAAATTATGCTTAAAATGTGCTTAATATATCAAACTTAAAAAAAAATTTTTAGCATGTTTTTGTTTAAGATCTAAGTTGCATAACTGCACACATGACGTTATTTTCAAAAATTGTGATTTTTCAAAATTCACAAATCTATGAGTGTGCCGGTGACTTGTAAACTTTAGAACTTGGCTTGTATACTATTCGAGACCACCATAATGAGTATTATTTATATAATTGGAATGACTTGTCTAACTTGGTAAATTTCTAGGATTACACCCAAATAGCCTATTAAATGTTTTGTGTTATTAACTAACTACACTGGTTAGTTAACCCCCGTATAAAACCCTTTGTTACTCTCACTTTTAGAGTAAGATACCCCTAGAAAAACACTCAGAGCCATTCCTTTCGTTTCTTACACCTATGTTTAAAATGTTTCGTTACACCCTTACACCTTAGCCTACCCTGTAAATTAGAATCCGTGGTTGGTTAATTGCTATAGGCAAAGTGTGTTTCCTTACATTACCTGTGTTCGTGTGCGTAATTCATTATCTATGGTTAGGTCGGGAAATTGCACAATGCAATTGGAGTGAAAGTAAATATTGTATATTTTGGAGTTTATTTTTCGTGTGTTTACTACTTTCACTATTACCATTATTTCTGAAAGTATGAAAAGTATGGAAAAATTATCCGGAAAGAAAGTTGTAGTGATGTGGTGAAATTTTACACATCTATGTTTCAAGTTAAAAAAAAAAAAAAAAAAAAAAAAAAAAAAAAAAAAAAAATCGAAAAAATGAGAAAAGAAAGAAAGAAAGAGTTGGATGTTTATTTTAAGCCAACGATGTATAGTTATGTAAGTGGTCGATATCACCACTATCTGTTGTATTATATCTATGGATTGAATGGGAATTGGCAGTTATGGGAGTGCCAATTAAGGTTTATTCTTTGATTAAGATCTTGTTGAGTATAATTCGTGTCTACCTAAAGTGTGAGTTTCAAGTGTTAAAGCGTGAGTTATTCAATGATATGAGTCTTATTCATGGGATGGTTGGGATAGTGATTAACCACACTTAGGATTTTAATTTATTTGTTTTGTTTATTTTTATTTTTTTTACACCAATTTATATCCCAAATATTATCCATGCCCTATATTATTCTTTATCCAACCAAACCTTTGATTTATTGAGATTAGGGATTTGAGCAATCTTAAGTATCGTAGTCGTGGATTCGGCTATGTATTTATGATTTTGTCGCCCTTTTTGATATATTATTATTGGTGAAGTTTGGACCTATCTTTAGCCTATTCAAGTTAAGGATTTGAGCAATTGCAAGTATCGTGTTCGTGGATTCGATCATGTATTTGTGATTTTGTCGCCTTTTCTGGAATTTGAGATCGATAGTGAATAAGAATAATTAACCCTTAAGCCTAAAAACCCTTTTTACCGCTTTAGACTTGTTATTCCTTAGCTTTAGTGGTGGAGATGTGTATACTTGCCAAGCTTATGATAGAATATTCGTCGCGACTGGACAGTTAAACGATTAGATTTGCTTTTATCGACTTATTTTATTTTACTTCTAATTCGTTAAGTGTTTGGTTGTGTGATTATGAGATAAACGAATACATGCTTAAATATAAAAATAAATCCTAACATCTTTTAGGATACATTTTCATAAGAGAAATTCTAAGGTTTGCTTGGGGACAAGTAAAGTTCAAGTGGGGGGATATTTGATGAACTCAAATAAGTACATTTTATTACTATCATTTATCCTATTAATTTGACTTGTTTTACTATATTATGTATGAGGATTGATACTTAATTATTTACTTTTGTAATTCTCAGGTAAAAACAAGCATTTGGTGAAACTTAGCGATTATGGACTAATTATGGAGCAAAACGTGCATAAAGCGAAAGTCTACTGACATGGACAAGATCAAGTCAATTCTGCTCCAGATGCGCCGAATCTCACTATCAACATGCGCCGCATCTATATCAAGATATCACCAGATACGATCCAAGATACAAGAGGACATGCGCCGCATCCTAATCAAGAGTTACGCCGCATCTTCTGGCGGTGCACGAATATTCCTGAATATTATAATCTTGGACCCCACGCGAAGTTAAGTACATGCGCCGCATCTACTTAGTAGATGCGCCGCATCTTCCCTCAGACAGAAACTATAAATACCCCGTAGACCAGACGAATAAAAGAGTTCGAAACCCTAAAACCGAAGTTCGGACAGCAGAGCAAAAGGACGAATTCAGTCAAGGAGGCAGCACAAGACACACCCAAATCGAAGATACAAGAGCTGTAAGAAGGTGCTGCATATGTTTAATTCATTAAGTAGTTTTGTTTTATTGTGTTAGCAAACTTTAATTCATCAGGATTGGTGGCTTGTGTAATGTGACAACGGAAAGATTGCACTCCCTTTAATACTTGCTTTCCCATTAATTAAAGTTTATATGTTGATGTCTTTGGTTACTACTTATTAGTGCATTGATAACCTCTGTGTTTATTAGTGGCTTGCGGGCATTTGACTGCGGGACATAATGTGGCTCCCACGGTTGTTTCTAAATTGATCACTTAGGAATAACTTTTAGACATAAGTAATCATTAAGGGTTTACTCGCCGATGAGAATAGGACCAACGAGAAAGGGTTAATTACATACACTTCATATAAAGCTATCAATAAAACAAGTGACAAACTACTTAATCATAAGGACAGCCCTCTTATTGTCTCGAGTATCTATCTGTGTACGTGTGTGCTACTTGCTGATTCGTGCCTATTGTTTATTTTATTATTTACTTGCAAACAAAACTGTGCCAGTCTCTCAGGCTGAAACCCCCTTGCGTTAGGATATTAAAATACTGATTAGATTAACTAGATAATACGTTCCACTCTTAGTGATCGACACTCTACTTACCATTATCTTCATACTGACCGGGTACACTGCTCGTTAAGTGTGTGTGTTATTGATAAGTCGGCTAAATATAAATTTAAAACTTGAGTAGGCATTAAAACTGCTAAACCGCAACGACACATCACGCGCATCACTTATCATTAAGCACTTTTATAAAAATTTCCAGATTTTTCCTTTATAGTTTAATATTTTTCATAATTAAATTTAGTTTAAATAGATTTTAAATCGCAATAAATAATTAAAAAATCAGAAAAATACAAATCTTTTTCCCAAAATTTTCTTTTGTCATCTAGGATTTAGGAAAAATAGTTTGGTACCCGTAGAGTTAGTATTTCTTAGATTTGACGTTTATGCTCGTGTTTAGATTTCCCGATTTGCGTTTTCTAGTTTAATTAGTTTGTGCTTAATTTTGCTTTGTAGATTTATATATTTAGGTTTCCCTTAGCCTATTTATGCTTCCCGTAATTGTAGGATATTTAATCAAACACCAAAATCCAAAATCTAATCATCAAGCATTTTAATTCCGAACCAAAAACGAAATCCTCGATTCACACCTCGCTGGGACACGACCCGGGTAATCACTTATCCGGTATCTCACACCGTATTCACGGGTTTTGCACGTTGACCTTTTTCCTAAGAGGTTGACTAGTTGATTCCCAAGTATCACGCGGATCCGATATTATATTTATATATATACTCACACATGGACCAAATTTTGGCGCCGCTGCTGGGGAGGTTGTGTTGCGACAATATTGTTAAAAGTTTTAACGATTAGTGACTTGAGATCCTTCCTTGTGAAGTTCCCATTTTCCATAAACCCCATAAAATACAAAAATATTTTTCTTTTCTTTTGTATATATATTATCATATAAAAAACAAAAATACAAAAACATTTTCCGTTTTATTGTGTTAAAATAAAAGATAAAAGCAATCTCAATATAATATTCCTCAACTTGTAGTATTATCATATTAAGTTCCCAAACAAAAGATATAAAACTTGCCTTTATGTCGCTTGCGAATTCGGCTCACCTTTGATTGATTAACAAACTCTAACGGAGGTTTCAGGAGGTTTGTCATTAAATTGACGAACCGAAAGGAGCGGGTTTTTAAGGAGCATTTATTGCCCACCTTTGCTCCTCCGCCACCCTGTGCGTTTTTCTTTCAAAGAGCTACCGTACGCTTGTTTGATTTAAGGTTTAAGTTCACTTGTGTTTTGCCTCAGTCTTGTTTTAATTGAATTGTTTTTAGTGCATGCGCACTCGTTCTTCTCCGTCAACAAGTCCTTTACGTGAACTCGTGCATACCCCGAGAAGACGTAATCGAAGGCGTTCCGCCTCAATAGACGAACCCAAAGTCCGTGCTATTCCTAACCCCGTTCCTCCCATTGTCACAATGGCGGAGGAACGTACCATGTGTGAGCTTCTCCTAGCACCCACCGAGGGTTACGGAGATGCTATTGTTGTTCCGGCAATCGTTGCCGATAGCTTTGAGCTTAAGACCGGGTTGCTATCCTTAGTAACCGCGAGTCAATATTACAGATTTGAGAGAGACAATCCTCATTCCCACATTCGATGGTTTAACAAGATCACCTCTACCATCAAATACCGAAATGTTCCTCAAGAGGCAATCAAATTGCTTCTTTTTCCTTTTTCTCTCGAGGGGGCCGCCCGAATTTGGCTCGAAAAACAACCCCCTCGTTCTATTGAAACTTGGGAAGATTTGGTGTCGAAATTTGTGAATGAATTATTTCCTCCATCAAAAACCACAAGCCTTAAAAATGAAATCACCAAATTCACTCAAAAATTTGATGAATCCTTTAGTGAAGCGTGGGACCGTTTTAAAGAATTACTTCACAAATGTCCACACCATGGTTTCTCCGAGTTACATCAACTCAATACCTTCTATAATGGTTTGAACCACTCCGATCAAGACTCTCTAAATGCCGCCGCCGGTGGTAATCTCTTGTATCGGACTACTAAAGATGCTTTAGCCATCATTGAGAATAAGTCCAAGGTCCGCACTACACGAAGCAAACCGGTTGTTTCTCAAGTGAATGCTTCACCTTTTACTTCATCTCCCGTGAGTTCTTCTAGCACCGATGCTAAGATTGACAAACTCACAGAGGCTATTCAAGCTTTGGTTCTTTCCAAGCAAAAGAAACAATCTTCCCCACAAACTTGTTCACCCACTCAAGTCAAAGCGGTGGAAGAAATTTGTGTCACTTGTGGTGGTCCTCATGCATACTACAATTGTACTGCCACCGATGGTAGTCGTTGTGACGTTAATGCAGTAGCCGGGTCTTACAACCAAGGAGGTAACCAATACCGTCCTCAAGTTGACCCGAATTATTGTGCTAGCAATCAAAATGGACCACCCGGATTTTCTCAACCCAACAATCCAAATAGATTCAATCAAAACCAACCGAGAGGGCAAAATGTTCAAAATCAATTTTAAGCCCCGATCAATCAATACCCAAATCAAGGTGGTAATTTCAATCAAGGCTTTCAAGCTTCGAATTACCAAGCCCCAATTGCTTCCTCAAACGAACTTGCTAATTACATCAAGTCAAATGAAGCAAATATGAGGTCAATGCAAAATCAAATCACCACCTTGAAAAATGATTTTCAAACTTCAATTTCGAAGCAAGGTCATGAACTTAAAAATGAACTTAAGAATACAAATCAAAAGATTGATCAATCTCAAATAAAATTGAGAACATGTTTGCTAGTCTCATGTGTCAATTGAATCAAGCTTCAACTTCGGGAACCCTCCCAGGAAATACCATTCCAAACCCGAAGGGTGAGTTGAAAGCTATTACCACCCGAAGTGGTAAAGCATATGATGGACCCTCGATTCCTACTCCTTCTCCGGTGAAGGAAGTGAATCGAGAGACCGAGGTGACAAAGGACAAAGTGCAAAATACAAGCCCACAAAGTACCGTACATGTCCAACCTTCGGTCGTCCAAATTCCAATTCCGGAACCCGATGTTCCAAAGACCAATCCTAAGCCCTCGATTCCTTATCCTTCGAGGCTTAATGAACAAAAGCTCCGTGACAAAACTAATAGTCAAATGATGAAGTTTCTTGAAATCTTTCAAAAGATACACTTCGATATTAGTTTTGCGGATGCTCTTCTCTACATGCCAAAGTTTGCTTCAACATTCAAGAGTCTCCTTAGCAATAAGGAAAAATTGTTGGAGTTGGCAAAGACTCCATTGAATGAGAATTGTTCGGCGGTGATTCTTAAGAAGTTACCCGAAAAACTAGGGGACCCCGGCAAATTTATCATTCCTTGTGACTTCCAAAAGCTTGATGAATGCTTAGCCTTGGCCGATCTTGGCGCAAGCATCAATCTAATGCCTCTTTCCGTATGGGCAAAGCTTTCTCTACAGGAACTTCCTGATACACGAATGACACTAGAGCTTGCAAATCGATCGATTACTGTTCTGAAAGGTATTGCCGAAGATGTCTTCGTGAAGGTTGGGAAGTTCTATTTCCCTGCTGACTTCGTAGTGGTCGATTTTGATGCCGATCCTCGTGTCCCCCTTATCTTGGGAAGACCATTCTTGAAAATGGCTCGTGCATTAATCGACGTCTTCGAAGGTGAAATGACTCTTAGAGTCGGTGATGAAAAATTGGTCATTAATATTGAGAGTACTTCAAAATATCCTCTCAAGCGTGATAGCGAGTCAATTAACCAAATTGATATCATTGATGCTACATGCGAGGAATATTTTCATGAAGCACTAAGTGGCAATCCCACTTCTTTAGACCATACCGTTGCTCTCTCTTCCCCCTCTCTCACTCCGTTTGAGGGAGGTGACTTCATCTTGGAAGAGATTGAAGCTTGGTTGTCTTGTGATTCAATTCCATTTGAAATTGATGATGGTGTATTTGACATGGAGGGAGACATTCTTCTAATTGAGAAGTTACTTAATGAAGATCCATCATCCCTCCCTCCGATAGAACTTCATAATGAGGAAATCAAATCTGTTGAAAATTCTGATGATCCTCCGGAGGTCGAACTTAAGGACTTACCGCCTCATCTCGAATATGCATTTTTGGAGGGTACCGATAAATTACCCGTCATAATTGCTAAAGATTTAAATTATGAGGAGAAAACCGTTCTCATAAAGGTTTTAAAGTCACACAAGCGAGCCATCGCTTGGAAACTTTCCGAAATTACGGGTGTTAACCCGGAATTTTGTACACACAAGATTTTAATGGAAGATGACTTTAAACCAGCGGTTCAACATCAAAGAAGGGTTAATCCTAAAATTCATGAGGTTATCAAAAAGGAAGTTCTTAAACTCTTTGATGCTGTCTTGATTTACCCTATCTCGGATAGTCCTTGGGTGAGCCCCGTTCATTGCGTGCCTAAAAAAGGTGGCATTACCGTTGTTACAAATGATGAGAACGAGTTGATTCCTACTCGATTGGTGACGGGATGGCGTGTATGCATTGACTACTGAAAGTTAAATGACGCCACCCGTAACGACCACTTCCCTCTTCCATTCATGGACCAAATGCTCGAAAGACTAGCGGGAAACGAGTACTATTGTTTCCTCGACGGTTTCTCGGGTTACTTCCAAATTCCCATTGACCCGCAAGATCAAGAAAAGACCACTTTCACGTGCCCTTATGGAACGTTTGCCTACCGACGCATGCCTTTTGGCTTATGTAATGCTCCGGGCACGTTTCAAAGGTGTATGTTGGCCATTTTTCATGACATGATCGAGAAAACTATGGAAGTCTTTATGGATGATTTCTCGGTCTTTGGGGATTCTTTCACCACATGTCTCTCCCATTTGGTCAAAATGCTTCAATGTTGTGAAGACACTAATCTTTGTCTAAATTGGGAGAAAAGTCATTTCATGGTCAAATAGGGCATTGTCCTCGGCCATAAGATTTCCAAGAGTGGGATTGAGGTGGATAAGGCTAAAGTTGATGTTATCGCTAAGCTACCTCATCCCACTACCGTCAAGGGTATTCGGAGTTTCCTTGGTCACGCCGGTTTCTATCGTAGATTCATTCAAGATTTCTCCAAAATCGCCCGGCCGATGACTCGTCTCCTTGAAAAGGAAACTCCGTTCATTTTCTCACAAGAGTGCATTGAAGCTTTTCAAACTCTAAAGAAAAAGCTTACTGAAGCACCAATCTTGGTTGCCCCCGATTGGGACCTACCTTTTGAACTTATGTGTGATGCAAGTGATTTTGCCATAGGTGCGGTCTTGGGGCAACGAAAAGCAAAACATTTTCAGCCTATACACTATGCTAGCAAAACTATGACCGAAGCTCAAGCACATTACACCACGACGGAAAAAGAATTATTAGCCGTGGTGTATGCTTTCGAAAAGTTTCAGCCATACTTAATCTTGTCAAAAAGCATAGTGTATACGGATCACTCGGCTCTCAAATATCTCTTTGCAAAATAAGATGCAAACCCGAGATTGCTCCGATGGGTTCTCCTCCTCCAAGAATTTGATATCATTATCCGTGATAAAAAAGGAGCCGAGAACCTTGCTGCTGATCATCTGTCCCGATTAGAAAACCCTCACCAAAGTGTGCTCGAGAAAAAGGAAATAAATGAAACATTTCCTCTCGAGACACTTAACGTAGTATCTTTTCGTGGTGATTCTAGTACCCCATGGTTTGTCGATTTTGCAAACTACCATGCGGGAAACTTTGTTGTGAAAGGGATGTCGTCCTAAAAAAAGAACAAATTCTTCAAAAATGTGAAGCATTACTTTTGGGACGACCCCTACTTGTTTAAAATCTGTGCGGATCAAGTCATCCGGCGGTGTGTTCACGGCCAGGAAGACGTTGATATTCTTAAGGCTTGCCACAATGGACCCATCGGGGGACACCATGGTTCCAACTACACTGCCAAGAAGGTGTTTGATTCCGGTTTCTATTGGCCCACCATTTACCGTGACGCCCATGACTTAGTTAAATATTCTAACTCTTGTCAACGTCACGGGAAGATCTCTCAAAAAGATAAAATGCCACTAAACGTCGTTCAAGTTTGTGAAATCTTTGACGTTTGTGGCATTGACTTTATGGGGCCGTTCCCGTCTTCATGAGGGAACAAGTATATACTCGTGGCCGTCGATTATTTGTCTAAATGGGTTGAAGCGAAAGCACTCCCCACCAACGACGCACGAGTAGTGTGTTAATTTTTGAAATCTCTCTTTGCTCGGTTTGGAACTCCCCGTGCTATCATTAGTGATCGCGGTACGCACTTTTGCAATGACCAATTTGCAAAGGTCATGCTTAAGTACGGTATTACTCACCGTCTTTCTACCGCATATCACCCATAAACAAGTGGACAAGTGGAAGTTTCAAACCGTGGTTTAAAAAGAATTTTGGAAAGGACCGTAGGTGAAAACCGTGCATCTTGGTCGGATAAACTAGATGATGCACTTTGGGCCTTCCGTACAGCGTATAAAACACCCATCGGGTGTACTCCTTACAAGCTTGTGTACGGAAAGGTGTGCCATCTACCGATCGAGCTCGAGCACAAAGCTTATTGGGCCTTGAAGCATGCAAACTTCGACCTAAATTCCGCGGGTGATCACCACAAAGTTCAACTCAATGAATTAAATAAACTTCGTGATCAAGCCTACGAGAATTCTTTGATCTACAAAGAAAAGACAAAGAAGATCCATGACTCCAAAATCAAGAACCGCATTTTTAACGTTGGTGACCGAGTCCTTCTTTTCAATTCTAGATTAAAAATATTCTCGGGTAAGCTCAAAACCCGTTGGACTGGACCATTCACCATTGCCAAAGTTTTTCCTTATGGTACCGTCGAGTTATCTCAAAACGACGGACCAAACTTCAAGGTGAGCTGTCATAGGTTGAAGCATTACTTTGGAGGGGACATACCATCCATGGTTGTCCCAGATCTCCAAACTTTCCCCATGGACCAATGAATTCAGGGTCGAGTCAAGCTAGTGACTCGGTTAACAAAAACATTAGCATTTCATGGGTGACAACCCATGTTTCTGACTTCTTTCTATTTTCTAACAACTAAGTGTGGGGGAATCCCACTGTGCTTGGCTTTTGTGTTGTTTGCTCTGATTTTCAGGTTTCCCTTGGATAGTGTTGATTGACGCGCCTGTTTTCAATCCAGCCGCCCAATATCCTATCTTTTTACTAACATTTATCTAGGGATATCTTTTCAACCTTTTTTGTGAAAAATAGAGATTTCTGTTTCACACTTGGCTATTAGTATTACCTTTTTACGTTCTAAGTGTCGGCATAATAGCCGGTACTTTGAATATTGAGGGCAATATTCAATTCTAAGTGTGGGGGGAATTCTCGCGAATTTTGTCACATGTGTACCTTCTAGTGCCCTAGTACCCCCATTTTTTACCAAAATATTAAAATTTTTGTCATTTTTTGCAATGAAAAGTAGTGTTTAGTCTTGATTAGGTTAGAACAAAGGGAATCCCGACTCTGCCAGAGTGTTGATCTGGCTGCTTCCTTAACGATTAGACTAAGTTTTTACGATTTGTGCAAATGAAAATGCTAAGCGTAGAATAGTTGGTTTTCTTTAGAGCTTATACAAGTAATCTATGGCTTTTCCTCCCAGAAGATAACTAATCTGACTTAATAAGTGCTTATTTTCAAACGTTTGAACATACAAAATCATTTTTTCATACGATTTTGAAAAATACTAGTTCAAGGCTTTATTTAAACTTCGGAACAAGCATATGTCAGAATAATGCAAAATGAAAGTGAGAGGTTGCTTGAAAGTTGCAAAAAGTTAAGTAATAAATAAATGTGCTAAAAAACTAAGGTTAAAGATCGGCCCTTGGATCCTTATTTCTGGAAGGCGTTTAGGTCTTGGCTACCCTCTTACACCGGCCCTTGGACCCTTAATTCTGAAAGGCGTTAAGGTCTTGGAACTCGCCGTTGTAACGGCCCTTGGATCCTTTATTCCAGGAAGGTGTAAGGTCTTGGTTCCCGTGAAACTCCGTTAGTTTATGTTGCACAAGTAAAAAAAAAAATGATGAAAAAATGAAAAGAAAAAAAATAAAATAAAATGGAATGATATTGCAAAATGCAATAAAGTTTTGAAACTTGCTTGTTGGGAATTTTAAATGTATCTTTTAACTAGTATTAGTCAAAATTTTATATAAACGTCGATTTTTGTGATCAAAATTTTGAAAGTCAAGCACATTCACCTAACTTAAATAAATATGGGAGTGAAAAGTTAAGTTTCGGCTTACATAGATTATTAGTATAAGTAGTGTTAGCATTTTACAAAAGCATTTGCACAATGAGTTTAAGCTTAGTTGGGAGTATTAAAAAGAGGATGACGATTACAATTCCCTAGAGACACCCATTTTGTGTGAATCCTGTTCCATGATACCATTTTTGGAAATCAAGCATGTTATTTATTTTGTTGTAGTTTAAATTTCTCGCATTTAATAAAAAAAGTCAAAACGGGGTATTCTTGGTTCCTTTCATTACTTCATATGATCGGATTGCTAGGGACTAGCAATAGTTTAGTGTGGGGGATTGATGAGTGTGTAAATACTCATCATTTTACACCCATTTAAGACACAAAAAATGACCAAAAACACCCAAATATATTGCAGATATCCTTGGTTTTGTGTTTTTATGTGTTTCAGGTACAAAGGATTGAAAATGGAGCAAAAATGAGTATTTTTGGATCGACTCGACAACAAGTGTACTTTTGATCAAGAGAAGACAAAAGTCAAAGTCAAAAGTCAAAGTCAACCCCAAAAATACCAAAACGACAAAAATGATCCTTGGAAATTATTTTTAGTCTTTGGCAGCCTAGGTCCCTTGATTTTCAGCTTTGGCATAAATGGTCCCTCAAAGTTTAAACACATTCCTATCCTAATCCTTAACCCTTAAAACCATTAACCCGTTACCCTTTCTATCCCAACAAACAATAAACCCAACCCATTACCACCTTCCCACTTAACCAAATCCATAACCATTTAAAAGCCAAACTTAAAAACAATCCCAAGCCCAATAAAAATTTAACCCAACCCGGCCATTTTTAGTTAAACCCACAAGTTGACCCAGTTAACCCCCAACCTTTATACTTTTTTCCCGCTTTTCCCTGTCACACCCAACATGTAGGATATAACCATCATGATTGTGTGGATGATTCGGGTGGTCTTGGGTTGTGGAAGATTAGATCCATTGTTAGAGAGATGAACTAGAGAGAGAGAGAGTTGGGAGAAACTTGTAATAGATTAGCTTGTGTGAGAAAATGTTACAAGAGTTCCAACCCTTCCCAAGTGTGGGAAGGGGTTTATATACTAACTAATATTGGTGCCCCTAGTGGGCTGTGGAGTGAGCTGACAGTGGGGAAAGCCCCGACCCACTCCACAAATATAAATACAACTAATACTAATTAATACTAATACTAATAATACTAAGCTAATATAAATAAGCCTACGAGCTATGTAAATTCTAAATAGATACTCGGGGTGACCGAGCCTTCATCTGAATATTTATATTCCTAACAATCTCCCCCTAAGGGAGGTCACCCCAGAAATAATAACTTGAATTCTAGCATTTTATCTTCTGAAGTTGTCTTCATAGCTCGTAGTCTTTGATTCTTCATTGTCTTGAAACTTTGTGCATTCAGCAGTGTTCGTTTGATGACCGTTTGATCGTCTTGGATGATCTTTGAGTATTCTTCGACTTTATCATCCAACATTTGTTTCCAAGTCATCTTTCAGCAGTATGTTTCCTTGTGATGTGTTATTCTTTGAGCCGACATGCTCACTCTAGTCAGGGTCATGACTTTCAGCATTAGGGTTTGCAGAAGCTGTGTTGAAGGTCTTTTAGGTTGTCATGACTTCTTTAAATATGATGATGGAGTAGAGAGAACATGTGGTAATGGATTATGTATGTTGTGTCGACATGCTCACACTTTTCTGGATCATGATCTTTAGCTTCAGAGTTGCGGAAGCAGTGTTGAAGGTCTTTTTAGATTGATCATGACTTATTTTTTTAAGATGATGATGTAGTGTGAACATGTGGTAGAGGATTGGCATCTTTACTGCAACCAGCTACAACAGCAACCAGCTACAGCATTCCACAGCTACAATCGCCAGAAGTTCCTGCATACGACAGTTAGCAACAAATCGACCGGTACTTACAGGATCGGACTTCGAGATTGTTAACAGCATAGTGTGAAAACTCTCTCTAATCCTTACCAAGACCGTTCCTAATTGAAAACCCACAGAGGGCTTTTTAAGATCGAACCGTAGCACACCAATGATTAGGTGAGTCGCTGGAGATCACTCCACGACTGTAGACCGTTTAAAACCGCCGCGATCAATAAGTGTAATCCACAGGGAATTACCGAAGTGACCTGCTTTCAGGGCTGTTTGATGTTGAACCTGGCAGGAATTTCCATTCAATCAGTGAGAATTACATTTGTAAATTCTCTCATAAATGTTCTGGCAGATTGCTAAGATCTGCGTAGGACTCATGAGTTTACAACTGGTGTCCTTAATATTGAACAACCAGTGTAGAAATAATTCGTGTCCCTATGAGATCTTATTTTGCATCTCGTGGCTCTAGACTCTATAGTGCGTTTTGATTTAGTGAGCGGAGGCTGGAGAGGACTGCCACCTTTTCAATATCATCTAACTCGGAGTGAGAGAGACGATAGGAGTGTATTGAACTCCGTGACAATTGAAACAAGAATCCTTTGAGGGACCTTGAGTGGCTAGGGAGGGTTGTGCAGTGTATCACTGGGTCCATGATACTTTGTCTTCAATGTCAGCAATCAACTAAGTGATTCTGACAGCATATGAATTGACCCGGTTTCTGCCTAAGTTGTAAGGAGGGCTTCTTTCTTTTCACCCTTTATCTTTACAATTCTTTTTCATTCTTCAACCCCTTCAGTGCTTATCGAGACTTCATTACTAGAACCTTGTTGGGTTTGTTCCAGTACTAGCTCCATCTCAGTCGGCACTGTTCCCTAATTCACATTTCTCCTTTTTTTTAATCATACCTAAGGACTTCTACACTATCTAGTGGATTGTCCCTGGGTAGATCCCTCCGGCTCTGGCGGGATCGTGGGAACTTGAACCTAACCTTACCATCCTTATAACTCCATGCATTAAATAAAATGGTCGGTCTTTGGTGTACTTCCACGATTGCCAAACCAAATCTTTGAAAAATCTCTCAAAGTGTTCATGATTAAGAAACACATTTTAGTAACACCTTGAGAGTTTAGAATTTTTCAAATGCTCCCCCTCAACACGTGCTCAAGTGTTTTAATTATAAATTTGCACATGTCGGGTGAAGCTCGCACTTTTGAATTGATTGATTTTTCAAGAACATGATCATCGCGAGACACGCTTACATCACTAGTAAACTAGCTTGAAATTATTACCCGTCCAGATCACATTCAAGGAAAATCGCTCGAAATCGGTACATTCTACTCAGACACGTCCTTTGCGAGACACGCTTACATCACTAGATAAACTGGCTTGAAATTATTAACCGTCCAGGACATGTCCTTTCGACTACTGACTTTAGCTATCGTCAATTCATTTGTCAAGTCTGAGTCACGATCTCTTGCGATGCCAAATCCTTTTTGTTTCCATAAAACATTTGCTCCCCCTCAATATGTGCATCGATATACGAAAGAGTTTAGCACATATGAGAGAGCTTACATTCATGTCCAAAACATCACATTTTATCAGATTTCATATTTAAATCACATTCTCTCCCCCGATCAAAATTTTCAAACCATTTGAGATTTGTGATCCCAATTGATTTAAATAAGTTAGAAAAATGTGGGAGAAAATGTGTCCGATTTAATATTTTCTGATAATGGAACATACTATGCTCCCCCTTAAACTAAGAGGGAGATTCACTGCTTATTATGCACAATTCGACAATTATGACACAAATGATATTGACCTTTTTGCGCAGATGATGTAATCACCCGCTTGACTGAGTTAGTAGTCAACATCAATTATCCATCCACCAACAAGTCTTTCGCAAATGTCGTTGATCCCCACTTGGCGAGACCAAAATAGATGAATGGTGGTGGCGATGACGGTGTTGTTGTTGTTGTTGCTGCCGATGTTGTTGTCGTGGTGAATTCTGAGCCAATCAATAGAGTTTGAACGTCTGATCACATGGTTAGAGTGGGAACTGGCACATTCATTTTGGCTATGGAATCTGCATAAGAATATCAACACAGATATACATACATACAGATACACTATTCCTTAATAGCTACCCTTCAGCAGCTTGCCACATTATAAACCACAGTCAGGGAATACGTCAAACTACTATCTAGCATGAAGAGCAATCAGCAATCATGAACATGGCAATTCACTCATATTTCATCATTCAATTCAGGATCGTAGGAACATGATTCAAACATGATAGCTATATACCTAAGCGAATCCTGAGAACATATGCACAATATCAACAACATTTAAGCAGCAATCGACTAACAAGAGTCAAACAACATTTGAAACTCATTCATTCAGATCATACAAATGTCATAGGAGTATTCAAGAACATCAAACACAACTGGTTTTCTTACTTCTTTTAGGTTTTGAGTCTTAAAGTATTTAGGGGATTACACGAGGATTCCAAAGTAACACAAATGAACCTTCTAGATATATAAAGCTAGGAAACTATAAGCACATTGCACATAATGTCCTAAACTTTCTAGAAATTCACACATTTGGCCATTTGATATAAAATTTTAGCAAGATCCTCTTCAACTAATACCCATTAACTGCAAAACCATTTCAACAAGTATGAGTTAACCAAGAAACCCGTTTGATGATATAAAATTTGAATTCACTCTCCCCCTCAATCAATGACCCATATTAAAGATTTGTAGTCATTGATTGAGTGACAAATTTTATGCATAATCCAAGTTTAAACAAATTTCATACAACACATATTCTCCAAGTGTCTCACAAATAATTTTCAGAAGAATCATAGAATGAAAACTATTTGTATGCAAAGAAGATTTCTCTTCCTTTACCCGAAATGATGCACTGAAATGTACATCAGATCGAAGAAACATGGATATAAAGTAATCCATGCCCAGGTGAACATCACCCAGTTGGAGGAACAGCCGTCTTTTTGGCGATGTGCTTTCTCCATTTTGAAGCGCGGGTTGCTATCTAAAGTAATAGCAAGCCATTTAGACATGTTTTAACCATCCATTTTAACTTCTGCTCGAGCTTCATTTAAAGACCCGTGCCATTATTGAATGACATTTCTAAGTCTTTAAATGTTATCGATAAACAGAAGACATGCCTAGGTGAAACTATTTTTGGTCTTTTCTAATTTTTTAATTTTTATGGTTTTTCTGATTTTACGTTTCTCTATTTACAATTAGCAAGATTTCTATATATCTATTTACAAAATGGTATAAGATATGAAAAAGAATGAAAGAAGCAAAATATATACAAGGATACGAACCGAAAACCATTACTCCTCAGCATCCTGAATCTTTTCCGCTTCCATCATTTAACTTGCTGAAGAGTAATGTGAGCACTTTTAACTTAGGGATTAGTTCAGGCTTTTCACTCTCCCCTAATTAGTGCTCTCCCCCAATCTGACAACCTTTCTGATGAACACCCATAATAGGAAGAAGAAGAAGACTTTGGATGAACACCCATAATAAGAAGAAGTCTTTTGGTAACCAAATGCATGCCGTCTTTAGTCTTCTAACACTCCCGTCCTTGAGTAAAGCCGTCAAAAACCTTAGGCCTCTTTTCGTAAGTTTAAGTTGAACCTCAACTGAAATCTAGCTTAACCCCACAACTCATCAAACAAGAACTGTCATGAGGTTAAGCTAAACCACAAATTTAAGCCCAGTAACAACTTGATTTCAGCTTAACCTCACAACTCATCAAACAAGAACTGTCATGAGATTAGGTTAAAATCAAGTTGGACCTAACCTTAAACTACAGAACAACTTAAACCTAACTTAACTCCACAACTCATCAAACAAGAACTGTCATGGGATTAAGTTAAATATCAAGTTGTAAGAAAAGAACTCAACATTTTGAATGTGGAGAAGACTGTAGACTCGACCTTCTTCAAGATTGCCCAATGTGGAGGAACAGAATACCAATCATCTTCATCTCACCAAATGCCTTCCAGTAACCTTACATATAACCCATCAGCCCGCAGCATACACATGAGATGATAACACCCAACAGAGAATGAAGAGTAGACTGACGACTCGACCTTCTTCAGTCTTTAGTATAACACCAAAGTAACAAGTTGAACCACTGATCATCTGTAGTATGTATCCATCCTTGGATATTAAGCCCTGATCACGTGAACCTGTTGTGCGTCCTTGATGTACACATTCTCTCTCCCCTGATGGTTACGATTAATCAGCCCATGACATAAAAGCGAAACGATAATACCAAGGTAACAAGTTGAACCACTGATCATCTCTGCGGTTATCAACACCGGAATAACTTCAACTCGGAAGCAATATAAAGCCCGATCATGTGAACCTGTTTTGCGTCCTGGTGTACACATTTCTCTCCCCCATGATGGTTACGATTAATCGGAATCATCATCATGATGTGTACATGTAGCCTAATGACGTATACATAAAGCATTGACTAGAAACCCTTTGTTGCTGATTGAACCAGCCGTGAGAATATGTAGATTAGCATTCCATGACCATGTTCTTCAACACCTTGATAGACAGAAGAATTAGTGTTGGAGAAACATGGTTTGCACGACTCCTGAACTGACGTATTCAGGAGTCGTATGACCATTTCTCAATCATCAACTAACATGTAGATTAATATTCACCCTTCCCCCCCCCCCCCTCAAAAATTGCATATGCCTGCCAACTGCAATTTTTGATGATTGAACTTGTGAATATGAATACCATCAACGGTAAGTAGCTCTGCTTGACAGTTCTTAAAGACTGACATGTTGTTTATTCACCCTTTCCCCCCCTCAAAAATTGCATATGCCTGTCAACTGCAATTTTTGGTTGAATACGTGAATAAAAATATACTCCAATATGCGCCGATCCACTTGAAGACTGAATAAGCACGGGAAGAGCGTGAAACTTGATGATGAGAATGGCCATAAATAAGAAGATTCCTCTTCTTTTGAAGATAAACTGCACTCAAGCGTACACTTTTCTTTTCTTTGAAGAACGAGGCCTGCACTGATGTGTACAGACGTCATAACCAATGAAGAGCGAGGCCTGCACTGAAGTGTACAGACGTCATTATGATGAAGAGCGAGGCCTGCACTGATGTGTACAGACATCATAGTCGATGAAGAACGAGGCCTGAAGTGATGTGTTCAGACGTCATTATGATGAAGAGCGAGGCCTGCACTAAGGTGTACAGACGCCATTACTCTCTCTTTACTACTTCTCTCGTCTAACTCCATACCAACCCCATTATCATTCTATCGGCTTGATGTCGTGACCACTGATGGAGTAAAACCCAATATGATGAACTTGATACTGAAGTAATATAACCCGAACTTGTGACTTAAACTTGTACTAATGCGTGACAAATAGCGGTGTAGAGACTTCGTGCAACATCGAATCCCTAAGTACTCTATACTCTTCAACCAACCAACCATCAAGTATGAGACGTACATCATCTCTTGGATATCCACAACTTCGTGTGACACTGAGCACTACAACGTGACTCCTTAAAGTGATAGTTATTTTGCAATAGAGAGAAAGAAAAATAACTAGATATCCAAGTCCTCGTCATTGTAAATGTTGAAAGCTCGAACAAGGATCTCGAAGAATCTTCATCCAAAGTCCCCGATATCTTCAGATACTAAATACACGCACCCATGAAATTTCACTTCAGCCTCAAATAAATAATACTGATCTAACGCCGTAGTCACATCTTGTCGATTAACTGCCCTGATCCAGCCATTTATGATGTTTTAGCTGATCTTTGATAATGGTTTTTAACCCGATCATGGTCAAGAGCGCATAGCCCATCATCACGGATTTTACAAATCTTTGATTTAAACCGAGAAATAAGTTCTTTCGCGGGATTTTACAAAACCAAGAAGAAACCGTGAGACAGTAACAGATTGAATGTGGCATGACTGATTTGATTTTGGTGAACTTCAGCTTGGGTTAAGAATATCTCATGAGAATTGCAGATCACATCACAACTTTTAAAACCTCAACCTCGTACACATACAACTAGTTGTGACCACTTGATGAAGGAAACCCGATATACCCATATTGCAACTGAAGTAGAATTACTCAAATTTGTTACCTAAGCTTGCATTGTTGTTGGAAGAACGGTGTTAAGAATTAATGCTCCAAGCAAATCTCTAAGTGCTCAATACCCAACCAAAGTATGAGACATTAACACCTCTTGTGATTATCGACATCGTCATTGACGTGTGACACTGAGTATTCCAATAACTCTTAAGTGATAGTTACCCCGACTGCTGGTAACTAGATAACCCAAGTCTTCAACTTACTACTTAAGCACGAGCAAGTTATCATTGAAATCATGCATCCAACCATCCCCGATTTCAAGATAAAATAGGTAGACTCTTTCGTGAAATCCAACTTCACTCTCAAGCAAGGAATACCAAATTAACTTCGTGATCATTTTGTGTGGTTGAATAGTCAAAGGGAGGAGAAACATGCGCTAATTCTTAGCAGTGCCCATGACTCATAGTCAGTCCTATCAAACAAAGCTGTCTGACCCAGCTACTTGGATGTTATCAGGTGCAGTGCATGGAATAGTTGTCGTACTGTGTACAGGATTTTACAGTTCTTGAGATTTAACCGAGAAATAAATTCAAGAACAAACTGCACAACAGTAAGTATCAAACTGTTGAAATCTTAGGCAATTTGCTAAGACCCAAACCACTGAAAGCTAAACCACTGAAACTGGAACCGCTAATATTCAAACTGCTGGAGACTGAACCACTGAATCGCTACGATCTGACCCGCTGTAACCGAAACTGCTAAGATTCAAACCGCTGGAGACTGAACCGATACGATCTGACCCGCTGTAACCGGAACCGCTAAAATTCACATCGCTGGAGACGGAACTTCTAGGAAACTTGCGCTAATTCCCCCTCAAAAAGGACATGAAATGACCTTTTTGCCAAAGCTGAGAGTCCGTGATGTTTGTGAATTTGTCAGGCACAATACATGGAATGAGACACATAAAACTACTGCAACGAAGATGGTGATTAAGACTCTCTTGTAGTAACCCCTTGCTAGACTCCTCATCAATGATTTACCAGATTAATAATTCATTGAAGCTCGTAATATGCCAAAACCGCTTGATGAAATGTGTTTAACTTTAGAGTGAGTAAAAGGTTAAAAACACGTCTCCAAACAAATCACCTCTTGTCTTTAAGTCTGACTACCTCTTGAGAAGATCTTGTACTACAATCCCATTAAAAGCTTGAGAAACAAAAATCACTTGATGAAGCTTGATTAAGAACAAGTCCGCGACTTATACTTTCACTAAATTTGTGATTTAGAACCTATATTGAGCACAACAACGTAACTCCTTTAAATATAGGTAGTGATATATACCCAACCTACCATCCTTCATTGTATATAACCACTTCTTGAACATCCAAGTCTAATCACCTTAAATACGCTCGAGCAAGGGTCATCAAACATCGTGCATCCATTCACCCCGAGATGTCTGTGACACTAAGTACACCAACCCGTGAATTAACAAACCAATCAAGTTACCATAATTTCCCAATTCCCGCCGATCTTGAAGCACAAACTTATCCCCAAAAATTAGTCACACCCCGTAAGTTTTATTAAGTCTGAATCCAAGTCCAGCCTACCTATCCAAAATTAATTTCACGGGATTTTACAGCTCTTGAGATTTAAACCGAGAAATCAAATCTTTTCGCGGGATTTTCTAAAACCTACAAGAGAAACCGTAAAATCAACAAGAACAACTAAGAGTGAATTGCAATACTAATCTTTAAAATTCAAGTCAAAGAAGTCAAATCACAACTTGATCAGATCGCAACAAGTCAAGTCACAGGCTGTCAACTTGCAACAAGTCAGATTGCAATCAACCAAATCACAATTAGTCAAATCGTAAGTGTCAACTCGCAACGTCACATCGCAACTGGTCAGATTGCTATCAGTCAAGTCGCAACAAGTCAAAACGCAACTTGACATATCGCAATTTAAACAAATTGTTATTTGTCAGCTATAACTCAAATTGCAAAGATCAAATTGCAGGATCACTCAAATCGTAGGCACCAATAAGACATTTCTACCAAATCCACAACTCAGTAATCACGTTGATATTCATATACCCAAATACTGGCCGTGACATGAGTATACTCGTGGCGTTTTATAACAACCAAAGTACCACTCATCATTTGGATCCACCAAAGACAGTCCAACGCTCAGTCAAATTCAAACAACATTACTCATTTTCAAATAACTTTGGCTGCAATCCAAACACATTGGATGTTGATTCAATACACCAGCCCAATCCAAGATTTTCAAGCCCAGTTTGAATCCCACGTGTTGGTTCCAGCCCATCAAATGAGATTTAATACCCAATCCAATATCATAGCCCGTAATCACGCCCTAATCTCACGGCATATATATTTGATTAACCCTAATCTCATTTCTTATCAAACAATACGCCCCCCTGCTACCAAGATAACCCTAATCTCATATCATGCGCCCCCATCTAAACAATTTCTCTATATCCAGTCAAACACCAATCCTAATCACATCTCAATGAAACCGATCTATCATCATTCCTTCATCAATCTTCATCAATCTTCATCATCACACGAGTAATAATAAGAAACAAACGTGACCCTTCTGATGTGCAAAACATATTCGGCTTCAATATCCATTGGGGTCGCAGGTATGTTTTTATATGTAGTGTCTCGTGCTTGTGCTTACAGTAAACGAACAAGAGAAATGATGAAACGGAATCGTTTTGTTCTACTCAAGATGTTCGGATATTAACCAAAATGTGTAAGCTACATAATGATCTATGATGATGGTTCACTAAAAATCTTGTAAAGATTAAAAACAATGAACCGATCTGAGATTATATGTAATTTATGTGTCTAAAACGAATCAAGGAAAGAAAATAACATTATTGTTATGTTTCTTATCCTTTTAATTTCGTATAGTTGATGGAGCAATGCTTCAAAATCTTGATCGATGATGGTTTAGTTTTCATGTAATAGACTTTAATAGTCTCGATATGGCTTTGTGTAACATGAAATTAAAACCGAGATCTATGATGGATTTTCTCTTATTGGGTCTATGATGATATCATTTTCGTGTGTATGGACTTGTAAAAGTTCTTTGGCCTTCGTACTACATGAAAAAAATAATCTGAGATCCTAGTTAATATTCATTTAAGTTATTGTTTACTGATTAGATAAGTTGAGGTGGGTTTGGGATAGTAACTGAGTTGGTATCGGTTTTGATGTTGGTTGACCGATTAGGAGATGGGTTTAGGATTAGTTATGGTTCATAGTAGTTAGTTGGGGCTACACTGCTAGAGTGGGCTTCAGGTATTTGGTCTCGATGTGGTTCATTTCTGATATTTGATAACTCGTTGACCAAATTTGACCGTTTGACCGAGTGACAGACAAACCGCATACACCTTTTATACACAAACCGCACCCATGAACAGATAGACAAACCGCACCCATGAACAGATACAAACCGCAACCATGAGCATAGAGACAAACCGCATCTTAGACAAACCGCAAGTTTGACCAGTCAAAGCTGTCACTTTCACCCAGTTTTGTCTTATACCCCTTTTTAGTTAAAGTCCAAACATCACTCCCAACATGACACAAACCGCACCAATGAACACCACCTTTTGACACAAACAGCAGCCAAGAACAATCCACAAAAACCACATGTTTAACCATCAAATAAGCCGTAAAACACATGAAAGAGCCGAGAAAGATACGGCATAAACGTGAATAAAGTCATAATCAGTGAGCTTTTCATGACTTAACGTTCGAACCGAAAGAACAACATTAAATATTTGAACCAAAAGTAACCCAATCCGGATGTTCTTTAATGCGCTTAAGACAACCACAGTTGTGAGATAATGAAACACTTTATGAGAAAATGAAACACAATCCGGATGTCAAACGTATGACCACACAATAATGAGAAAATGAAACAAGTTGGGCCCAAACTCAATCTTAGCTAACACTATTAAATGCCCAAAACAAAGTACAATATATAGACCAGATTTTGTTTGTGAAATACGAACAGTAAAGTTAACACAATAAAAAAGATTCCACCCAGAATTTGAAAGTTAAATTCGAACCAAAAAAAATGAGAACAAGAAAAAATGGACACCACAAATCCAAGAACAATCAATCGAACCTAACCATGGCTCTTGATACCAATTGTAGGATATAACCATCTTGATTGTGTGGATGATTCGGGTGGTCTTGGGTTGTGGAAGATTAGATCCATTGTTAGAGAGATGAACTAGAGAGAGAGAGTTGGGAGAAACTTGTAATAGATTAGCTTGTGTGAGAAAATGTTACAAGAGTTCCAACCCTTCCCAAGTGTGGGAAGGGTTTATATACTAACTAATATTGGTGCCCCTAGTGGGCTGTGGAGTGAGCTGACAGTGGGGAAAGCCCCGACCCACTCCACAAATATAAATACGACTAATACTGTTAATACTAATACTAATTATACTAAGCTAATATAAATAAGCCTACGAGCTATGTAAATGCTAAATAGATACTCGGGGTGACCGAGCCTTCATCTGAATATTTATATTCCTAACAATCTCCCCCTAAGGGAGGTCACCCCGGAAATAATAACTTGAATTCTAGCATTTTATCTTCTGAAGTTGTCTTCATAGCTCGTAGTCTTTGATTCTTCATTGTCTTGAAACTTTGTGCATTCAGCAGTGTTCGTTTGATGACCGTTTGATCGTCTTGGATGATCTTTGAGTATTCTTCGACTTTATCATCCAACATTTGTTTCCAAGTCATCTTTCAGCAGTATGTTTCCTTGTGATGTGTTATTCTTTGAGCCGACATGCTCACTCTAGTCAGGGTCATGACTTTCAGCATTAGGGTTTGCAGAAGCTGTGTTGAAGGTCTTTTAGGTTGTCATGACTTCTTTAAATATGATGATGGAGTAGAGAGAACATGTGGTAATGGATTGTGTATGTTGTGTCGACATGCTCACACTTTTCTGGATCATGATCTTTAGCTTCAGAGTTGCGGAAGCAGTGTTGAAGGTCTTTTTAGATTGATCATGACTTATTTTTTTAAGATGATGATGTAGTGTGAACATGTGGTAGAGGATTGGCATCTTTACTGCAACCAGCTACAACAGCAACCAGCTACAGCATTCCACAGCTACAATCGCCAGAAGTTCCTGCATACGACAGTTAGCAACAAATCGACCGGTACTTACAGGATCGGACTTCGAGATTGTTAACAGCATAGTGTGAAAACTCTCTCTAATCCTTACCAAGACCGTTCCTAATTGAAAACCCACAGAGGGCTTTTTAAGATCGAACCGTAGCACACCAATGATTAGGTGAGTCGCTGGAGATCACTCCACGACTGTAGACCGTTTAAAACCGCCGCGATCAATAAGCGTAATCCACAGGGAATTACCGAAGTGACCTGCTTTCAGGGCTGTTTGATGTTGAACCTGGCAGGAATTTCCATTCAATCAGTGAGAATTACATTTGTAAATTCTCTCATAAATGTTCTGGCAGATTGCTAAGATCTGCGTAGGACTCATGAGTTTACAACTGGTGTCCTTAATATTGAACAACCAGTGTAGAAATAATTCGTGTCCCTATGAGATCTTATTTTGCATCTCGTGGCTCTAGACTCTATAGTGCGTTTTGATTTAGTGAGCGGAGGCTGGAGAGGACTGCCACCTTTTCAATATCATCTAACTCGGAGTGAGAGAGACGATAGGAGTGTATTGAACTCCGTGACAATTGAAACAAGAATCCTTTGAGGGACCTTGAGTGGCTAGGGAGGGTTGTGCAGCGTATCACTGGGTCCATGATACTTTGTCTTCAATGTCAGCAATCAACTAAGTGATTCTGACAGCATATGAATTGACCCGGTTTCTGCCTAAGTTGTAAGGAGGGCTTCTTTCTTTTCACCCTTTATCTTTACAATTCTTTTTCATTCTTCAACCCCTTCAGTGCTTATCGAGACTTCATTACTAGAACCTTGTTGGGTTTGTTCCAGTACTAGCTCCATCTCAGTCGGCACTGTTCCCTAATTCACATTTCTCCTTTTTTTAATCATACCTAAGGACTTCTACACTATCTAGTGGATTGTCCCTGGGTAGATCCCTCCGGCTCTGGCGGGATCGTGGGAACTTGAACCTAACCTTACCATCCTTATAACTCCATGCATTAAATAAAATGGTCGGTCTTTGGTGTACTTCCACGATTGCCAAACCAAATCTTTGAAAAATCTCTCAAAGTGTTCATGATTAAGAAACACATTTTAGTAACACCTTGAGAGTTTAGAATTTTTCAAATGCTCCCCCTCAACACGTGCTCAAGTGTTTTAATTATAAATTTGCACATGTCGGGTGAAGCTCGCACTTTTGAATTGATTGATTTTTCAAGAACATGATCATCGCGAGACACGCTTACATCACTAGTAAACTAGCTTGAAATTATTACCCGTCCAGATCACATTCAAGGAAAATCGCTCGAAATCGGTACATTCTACTCAGACACGTCCTTTGCGAGACACGCTTACATCACTAGATAAACTGGCTTGAAATTATTAACCGTCCAGGACATGTCCTTTCGACTACTGACTTTAGCTATCATTAATTCATTTGTCAAGTCTGAGTCACGATCTCTTGCGATGCCAAATCCTTTTTGTTTCCATAAAACATTTGCTCCCCCTCAATATGTGCATCGATATACGAAAGAGTTTAGCACATATGAGAGAGCTTACATTCATGTCCAAAACATCACATTTTATCAGATTTCATATTTAAATCACATTCTCTCCCCCGATCAAAATTTTCAAACCATTTGAGATTTGTGATCCCAATTGATTTAAATAAGTTAGAAAAATGTGGGAGAAAATGTGTCCGATTTAATATTTTCTGATAATGGAACATACTATGCTCCCCCTTAAACTAAGAGGGAGATTCACTGCTTATTATGCACAATTCGACAATTATGACACAAATGATATTGACCTTTTTGCGCAGATGATGTAATCACCCGCTTGACTGAGTTAGTAGTCAACATCAATTATCCATCCACCAACAAGTCTTTCGCAAATGTCGTTGATCCCCACTTGGCGAGACCAAAATAGATGAATGGTGGTGGCGATGACGGTGTTGTTGTTGTTGTTGCTGCCGATGTTGTTGTCGTGGTGAATTCTGAGCCAATCAATAGAGTTTGAACGTCTGATCACATGGTTAGAGCTGGAACTGGCACATTCATATTGGCTATGGAATCTGCATAAGAATATCAACACAGATATACATACATACAGATACACTATTCCTTAATAGCTACCCTTCAGCAGCTTGCCACATTATAAACCACAGTCAGGGAATACGTCAAACTACTATCTAGCATGAAGAGCAATCAGCAATCATGAACATGGCAATTCACTCATATTTCATCATTCAATTCAGGATCGTAGGAACATGATTCAAACATGATAGCTATATACCTAAGCGAATCCTGAGAACATATGCACAATATCAACAACAATTAAGCAGCAATCGACTAACAAGAGTCAAACAACATTTGAAACTCATTCATTCAGATCATACAAATGTCATAGGAGTATTCAAGAACATCAAACACAACTGGTTTTCTTACTTCTTTTAGGTTTTGAGTCTTAAAGTATTTAGGGGATTACACGAGGATTCCAAAGTAACACAAATGAACCTTCTAGATATATAAAGCTAGGAAACTATAAGCACATTGCACATAATGTCCTAAACTTTCTAGAAATTCACACATTTGGCCATTTGATATAAAATTTTAGCAAGATCCTCTTCAACTAATACCCATTAACTGCAAAACCATTTCAACAAGTATGAGTTAACCAAGAAACCCGTTTGATGATATAAAATTTGAATTCACTCTCCCCCTCAATCAATGACCCATATTAAAGATTTGTAGTCATTGATTGAGTGACAAATTTTATGCATAATCCAAGTTTAAACAAATTTCATACAACACATATTCTCCAAGTGTCTCACAAATAATTTTCAGAAGAATCATAGAATGAAAACTATTTGTATGCAAAGAAGATTTCTCTTCCTTTACCCGAAATGATGCACTGAAATGTACATCAGATCGAAGAAACATGGATATAAAGTAATCCATGCCCAGGTGAACATCACCCAGTTGGAGGAACAGCCGTCTTTTTGGCGATGTGCTTTCTCCATTTTGAAGCGCGGGTTGCTATCTAAAGTAATAGCAAGCCATTTAGACATGTTTTAACCATCCATTTTAACTTCTGCTCGAGCTTCATTTAAAGACCCGTGCCATTATTGAATGACATTTCTAAGTCTTTAAATGTTATCGATAAACAGAAGACATGCCTAGGTGAAACTATTTTTGGTCTTTTCTAATTTTTTAATTTTTATGGTTTTTCTGATTTTACGTTTCTCTATTTACAATTAGCAAGATTTCTATATATCTATTTACAAAATGGTATAAGATATGAAAAAGAATGAAAGAAGCAAAATATATACAAGGATACGAACCGAAAACCATTACTCCTCAGCATCCTGAATCTTTTCCGCTTCCATCATTTAACTTGCTGAAGAGTAATGTGAGCACTTTTAACTTAGGGATTAGTTCAGGCTTTTCACACTCCCCTAATTAGTGCTCTCCCCCAATCTGACAACCTTTCTGATGAACACCCATAATAGGAAGAAGAAGAAGACTTTGGATGAACACCCATAATAAGAAGAAGTCTTTTGGTAACCAAATGCATGCCGTCTTTAGTCTTCTAACACTCCCGTCCTTGAGTAAAGCCGTCAAAAACCTTAGGCCTCTTTTCGTAAGTTTAAGTTGAACCTCAACTGAAATCTAGCTTAACCCCACAACTCATCAAACAAGAACTGTCATGAGGTTAAGCTAAACCACAAATTTAAGCCCAGTAACAACTTGATTTCAGCTTAACCTCACAACTCATCAAACAAGAACTGTCATGAGATTAGGTTAAAATCAAGTTGGACCTAACCTTAAACTACAGAACAACTTAAACCTAACTTAACTCCACAACTCATCAAACAAGAACTGTCATGGGATTAAGTTAAATATCAAGTTGTAAGAAAAGAACTCAACATTTTTGAATGTGGAGAAGACTGTAGACTCGACCTTCTTCAAGATTGCCCAATGTGGAGGAACAGAATACCAATCATCTTCATCTCACCAAATGCCTTCCAGTAACCTTACATATAACCCATCAGCCCGCAGCATACACATGAGATGATAACACCCAACAGAGAATGAAGAGTAGACTGACGACTCGACCTTCTTCAGTCTTTAGTATAACACCAAAGTAACAAGTTGAACCACTGATCATCTGTAGTATGTATCCATCCTTGGATATTAAGCCCTGATCACGTGAACCTGTTGTGCGTCCTTGATGTACACATTCTCTCTCCCCTGATGGTTACGATTAATCAGCCCATGACATAAAAGCGAAACGATAATACCAAGGTAACAAGTTGAACCACTGATCATCTCTGCGGTTATCAACACCGGAATAACTTCAACTCGGAAGCAATATAAAGCCCGATCACGTGAACCTGTTTTGCGTCCTTGGTGTACACATTTCTCTCCCCCATGATGGTTACGATTAATCGGAATCATCATCATGATGTGTACATGTAGCCTAATGACGTATACATAAAGCATTGACTAGAAACCCTTTGTTGCTGATTGAACCAGCCCGTGAGAATATGTAGATTAGCATTCCATGACCATGTTCTTCAACACCTTGATAGACAGAAGAATTAGTGTTGGAGAAACATGGTTTGCACGACTCCTGAACTGACGTATTCAGGAGTCGTATGACCATTTCTCAATCATCAACTAACATGTAGATTAATATTCACCCTTCCCCCCCCCCCCCTCAAAAATTGCATATGCCTGCCAACTGCAATTTTTGATGATTGAACTTGTGAATATGAATACCATCAACGGTAAGTAGCTCCGCTTGACAGTTCTTAAAGACTGACATGTTGTTTATTCACCCTTTCCCCCCCTCAAAAATTGCATATGCCTGTCAACTGCAATTTTTGGTTGAATACGTGAATAAAAATATACTCCAATATGCGCCGATCCACTTGAAGACTGAATAAGCACGGGAAGAGCGTGAAACTTGATGATGAGAATGGCCATAAATAAGAAGATTCCTCTTCTTTTGAAGATAAACTGCACTCAAGCGTACACTTTTCTTTTCTTTGAAGAACGAGGCCTGCACTGATGTGTACAGACGTCATAACCAATGAAGAGCGAGGCCTGCACTGAAGTGTACAGACGTCATTATGATGAAGAGCGAGGCCTGCACTGATGTGTACAGACATCATAGTCGATGAAGAACGAGGCCTGAAGTGATGTGTTCAGACGTCATTATGATGAAGAGCGAGGCCTGCACTGAGGTGTACAGACGCCATTACTCTCTCTTTACTACTTCTCTCGTCTAACTCCATACCAACCCCATTATCATTCTATCGGCTTGATGTCGTGACCACTGATGGAGTAAAACCCAATATGATGAACTTGATACTGAAGTAATATAACCCGAACTTGTGACTTAAACTTGTACTAATGCGTGACAAATAGCGGTGTAGAGACTTCGTGCAACATCGAATCCCTAAGTACTCTATACTCTTCAACCAACCAACCATCAAGTATGAGACGTACATCATCTCTTGGATATCCACAACTTCGTGTGACACTGAGCACTACAACGTGACTCCTTAAAGTGATAGTTATTTTGCAATAGAGAGAAAGAAAAATAACTAGATATCCAAGTCCTCGTCATTGTAAATGTTGAAAGCTCGAACAAGGATCTCGAAGAATCTTCATCCAACCTCCCCGATATCTTCAGATACTAAATACACGCACCCATGAAATTTCACTTCAGCCTCAAATAAATAATACTGATCTAACGCCGTAGTCACATCTTGTCGATTAACTGCCCTGATCCAGCCATTTGTGATGTTTTAGCTGATCTTTGATAATGGTTTTAACCCGATCATGGTCAAGAGCGCATAGCCCATCATCACGGGATTTTACAAATCTTTGATTTAAACCGAGAAATAAGTTCTTTCGCGGGATTTTACAAAACCAAGAAGAAACCGTGAGACAGTAACAGATTGAATGTGGCATGACTGATTTGATTTTGGTGAACTTCAGCTTGGGTTAAGAATATCTCATGAGAATTGCAGATCACATCACAACTTTTAAAACCTCAACCTCGTACACATACAACTAGTTGTGACCACTTGATGAAGGAAACCCGATATACCCATATTGCAACTGAAGTAGAATTACTCAAATTTGTTACCTAAGCTTGCATTGTTGTTGGAAGAACGGTGTTAAGAATTAATGCTCCAAGCAAATCTCTAAGTGCTCAATACCCAACCAAAGTATGAGACATTAACACCTCTTGTGATTATCGACATCGTCATTGACGTGTGACACTGAGTACTCCAATAACTCTTAAGTGATAGTTACCCCGACTGCTGGTAACTAGATAACCCAAGTCTTCAATTTACTAATTAAGCACGAGCAAGTTATCATTGAAATCATGCATCCAACCATCCCCGATTTCAAGATAAAATAGGTAGACTCTTTCGTGAAATCCAACTTCACTCACAAGCAAGGAATACCAAATTAACTTCGTGATCATTTTGTGTGGTTGAATAGTCAAAGGGAGGAGAAACATGCGCTAATTCTTAGCAGTGCCCATGACTCATAGTCAGTCCTATCAAACAAAGCTGTCTGACCCAGCTACTTGGATGTTATCAGGTGCAGTGCATGGAATAGTTGTCGTACTGTGTACAGGATTTTACAGTTCTTGAGATTTAACCGAGAAATAAATTCAAGAACAAACTGCACAACAGTAAGTATCAAACTGTTGAAATCTTAGGCAATTTGCTAAGACCCAAACCACTGAAAGCTAAACCACTGAAACTGGAACCGCTAATATTCAAACTGCTGGAGACTGAACCACTGAATCGCTACGATCTGACCCGCTGTAACCGAAACTGCTAAGATTCAAACCGCTGGAGACTGAACCGATACGATCTGACCCGCTGTAACCGGAACCGCTAAAATTCACATCACTGGAGACGGAACTTCTAGGAAACTTGCGCTAATTCCCCCTCAAAAAGGACATGAAATGACCTTTTTGCCAAAGCTGAGAGTCCGTGATGTTTGTGAATTTGTCAGGCACAATACATGGAATGAGACACATAAAACTACTGCAACGAAGATGGTGATTAAGACTCTCTTGTAGTAACCCCTTGCTAGACTCCTCATCAATGATTTACCAGATTAATAATTCATTGAAGCTCGTAATATGCCAAAACCGCTTGATGAAATGTGTTTAACTTTAGAGTGAGTAAAAGGTTAAAAACACGTCTCCAAACAAATCACCTCTTGTCTTTAAGTCTGACTACCTCTTGAGAAGATCTTGTACTACAATCCCATTAGAAGCTTGAGAAACAAAAATCACTTGATGAAGCTTGATAAAGAACAAGTCCGCGACTTATACTTTCACTAAATTTGTGATTTAGAACCTATATTGAGCACAACAACGTAACTCCTTTAAATATAGGTAGTGATATATACCCAACCTACCATCCTTCATTGTATATAACCACTTCTTGAACATCCAAGTCTAATCACCTTAAATACGCTCGAGCAAGGGTCATCAAACATCGTGCATCCATTCACCCCGAGATGTCTATGACACTAAGTACACCAACCCGTGAATTAACAAACCAATCAAGTTACCATAATTTCCCAATTCCCGCCGATCTTGAAGCACAAACTTATCCCCAAAAATTAGTCACACCCCGTAAGTTTTATTAAGTCTGAATCCAAGTCCAGCCTACCTATCCAAAATTAATTTCACGGGATTTTACAGCTCTTGAGATTTAAACCGAGAAATCAAATCTTTTCGCGGGATTTTCTAAAACCTACAAGAGAAACCGTAAAATCAACAAGAACAACTAAGAGTGAATTGCAATACTAATCTTTAAAATTCAAGTCAAAGAAGTCAAATCACAACTTGATCAGATCGCAACAAGTCAAGTCACAGGCTGTCAACTTGCAACAAGTCAGATTGCAATCAACCAAATCACAATTAGTCAAATCGTAAGTGTCAACTCGCAACGTCACATCGCAACTGGTCAGATTGCTATCAGTCAAGTCGCAACAAGTCAAAACGCAACTTGACATATCGCAATTTAAACAAATTGTTATTTGTCAGCTATAACTCAAATTGCAAAGATCAAATTGCAGGATCACTCAAATCGTAGGCACCAATAAGACATTTCTACCAAATCCACAACTCAGTAATCACGTTGATATTCATATACCCAAATACTGGCCGTGACATGAGTATACTCGTGGCGTTTTATAACAACCAAAGTACCACTCATCATTTGGATCCACCAAAGACAGTCCAACGCTCAGTCAAATTCAAACAACATTACTCATTTTCAAATAACTTTGGCTGCAATCCAAACACATTGGATGTTGATTCAATACACCAGCCCAATCCAAGATTTTCAAGCCCAGTTTGAATCCCACGTGTTGGTTCCAGCCCATCAAATGAGATTTAATACCCAATCCAATATCATAGCCCGTAATCACGCCCTAATCTCACGGCATATATATTTGATTAACCCTAATCTCATTTCTTATCAAACAATACGCCCCCCTGCTACCAAGATAACCCTAATCTCATATCATGCGCCCCCATCTAAACAATTTCTCTATATCCAGTCAAACACCAATCCTAATCACATCTCAATGAAACCGATCTATCATCATTCCTTCATCAATCTTCATCAATCTTCATCATCACACGAGTAATAATAAGAAACAAACGTGACCCTTCTGATGTGCAAAACATATTCGGCTTCAATATCCATTGGGGTCGCAGGTATGTTTTTATATGTAGTGTCTCGTGCTTGTGCTTACAGTAAACGAACAAGAGAAATGATGAAACGGAATCGTTTTGTTCTACTCAAGATGTTCGGATATTAACCAAAATGTGTAAGCTACATAATGATCTATGATGATGGTTCACTAAAAATCTTGTAAAGATTAAAAACAATGAACCGATCTGAGATTATATGTAATTTATGTGTCTAAAACGAATCAAGGAAAGAAAATAACATTATTGTTATGTTTCTTATCCTTTTAATTTCGTATAGTTGATGGAGCAATGCTTCAAAATCTTGATCGATGATGGTTTAGTTTTCATGTAATAGACTTTAATAGTCTCGATATGGCTTTGTGTAACATGAAATTAAAACCGAGATCTATGATGGATTTTCTCTTATTGGGTCTATGATGATATCATTTTCGTGTGTATGGACTTGTAAAAGTTCTTTGGCCTTCGTACTACATGAAAAAAATAATCTGAGATCCTAGTTAATATTCATTTAAGTTATTGTTTACTGATTAGATAAGTTGAGGTGGGTTTGGGATAGTAACTGAGTTGGTATCGGTTGTGATGTTGGTTGACCGATTAGGAGATGGGTTTAGGATTAGTTATGGTTCATAGTAGTTAGTTGGGGCTACACTGCTAGAGTGGGCTTCAGGTATTTGGTCTCGATGTGGTTCATTTCTGATATTTGATAACTCGTTGACCAAATTTGACCGTTTGACCGAGTGACAGACAAACCGCATACACCTTTTATACACAAACCGCACCCATGAACAGATAGACAAACCGCACCCATGAACAGATACAAACCGCAACCATGAGCATAGAGACAAACCGCATCTTAGACAAACCGCAAGTTTGACCAGTCAAAGCTGTCACTTTCACCCAGTTTTGTCTTATACCCCTTTTTAGTTAAAGTCCAAACATCACTCCCAACATGACACAAACCGCACCAATGAACACCACCTTTTGACACAAACAGCAGCCAAGAACAATCCACAAAAACCACATGTTTAACCATCAAATAAGCCGTAAAACACATGAAAGAGCCGAGAAAGATACGGCATAAACGTGAATAAAGTCATAATCAGTGAGCTTTTCATGACTTAACGTTCGAACCGAAAGAACAACATTAATATTTGAACCAAAAGTAACCCAATCCGGATGTTCTTTAATGCGCTTAAGACAACCACAGTTGTGAGATAATGAAACACTTTATGAGAAAATGAAACACAATCCGGATGTCAAACGTATGACCACACAATAATGAGAAAATGAAACAAGTTGGGCCCAAACTCAATCTTAGCTAACACTATTAAATGCCCAAAACAAAGTACAATATATAGACCAGATTTTGTTTGTGAAATACGAACAGTAAAGTTAACACAATAAAAAAGATTCCACCCAGAATTTGAAAGTTAAATTCGAACCAAAAAAAATGAGAACAAGAAAAAATAGACACCACAAATCCAAGAACAATCAATCGAACCTAACCATGGCTCTTGATACCAATTGTAGGATATAACCATCTTGATTGTGTGGATGATTCGGGTGGTCTTGGGTTGTGGAAGATTAGATCCATTGCTAGAGAGATGAACTATAGAGAGAGAGAGTTGGGAGAAACTTGTAATAGATTAGTTTGTGTGAGAAAATGTTACAAGAGTTCCAACCTTTCCCAAGTGTGGGAAGGGGTTTAAATACTAACTAATACTGGTGCCCCTAGTGGGTTGTGGAGTGAGCTGACAGTGGGGAAAGCCCCGACCCACTCCACAAATATAAATACGACTAATACTATTAATACTAATACTAATTATACTAAGCTAATATAAATAAGCCTACGAGCTATGTAAATGCTAAATAGATACTCGGGGTGACCGATCCTTCATCTAAATATTTATATTCCTAACACAACACCATTATCACCACTTCTGCTACTATCAGTACTACACTCAACCTCCCCCCTCCTAGACACTCCACCCTACTAGTCACATGTATCCCTCCCCCTCTTCACGAGATACCATTGCCACACTGGAAATCCTCAACCATTTGGGCGCCAAAATGATATTTAAGGGCTGTGATCATTCTACTTTAATCCAAGGGTGGGAATTGCTCCAAAGAAGCACAAGTGAGTCCCCAAGGCAGTTTTCTCTCACAAAAAAAGCACACATGTTTGAGGACCCTTAGTCCTTAGTTTAGTATAAATAGACTAGATTGTATCAGTTGTAGGACAGGTTTATTTTAGCTAAAAAAATTAAGGTACTTGTATTCTTTTGTCTTTCCAGTATTGTAATTCCCAATTTAGTCAATGAAATTTTAATTTTCCTATTTGGTCAACCAAAGTCAACTGCTACTATTCCTTTGCTTATTTGTGTGCTTATCTATGCTTTTCTGAGCTCATGTGTGCTTATGGATACCATTTTAAGTTAACAAAATAGGATTTGCTGAGTTGTTCTAAGTTTCCATTTGAAAAAGCTAAAAATTGCAAAAACAGCTTAATTGGAATCTAGTTTATTTCAGTATTTGTAACCTGATGAAACTTGCTTTTTATCACTTAACTCAGTTTAACTCAAGGTTGACATCTCAAAGTTTTTGTCTGAATGATCTGTTTTAGTGTAAAAATCCATAATAGGTTCCCATAAGGGACTGTTTGGGTCAAGACCCAAAGTGGGTAAGAATTGGCTTGTACTATTCATGTGCAGATTGTGGATTTTAAAATAGCTTAAATATTTCCTATATAAGCTGTTTGTAGGATTTGTTTAGTTATTTGGAAGGCCTGTTAAGTTCTGAATGGGGTAGTGTATTCAAAAAGTAGAAACTGAGCTTGTGAGCTTTTTACTGAGCTTATGTATTTTAAGCTTTCATTTTTTGTAGTTTTTAAGTCCATTTTAGTCCCCTAAGTAAATGCTAAAGAGTTGGGTTAAGTTGGTTTTGAACTGAGGAATTTGATCACACAAAAACCAAGTCTGCACAGACCTTTAGTGTAGACTGCATCAGTTCTTTTGGACCAAATTAAGCCCTTATTTGATCTCAGTAGTGCTATTTCCCTTTTACTCTAGATAGTTTGCTTTTGGAACTTTGCTTATTTCCAATATCAGCCTTTAGCATAGCTTATTTGAGCTTTGAATTAAGCTCAAAAGTGCCCTATCTACACAAGCACACACTGAGAAGTCAGTGCATACTTGTCTAGATTCGCCTTTTGTTCAGCTTATTTTAAAGCAACAAATTAGTTTTTCTTTGTCTGATTTTTGGTACATTAGAAGCTCATAGTATAAGCTTGATCTGTTTTGAGCTTTTGAGGCATTTAGAGCTTAGTCAGTGCTTATTTTTGAGCCCAAAAATTACCTCAGTGGACTATTTATTACCCTGCACCATCAGCAGACTTGGTGTCCTTTTTGGCTTCTTTTGTGCTTATTTAAGCTTAATTCTTATTTATGTGGCTTATTTTAGTTCTCATTCTAGCTTATTGATAGTGTTTAGTTGTTTTCAGTTTCCATATAGCTTATTAATTAGCTTTTAGTTTTTAAAATTTCACTTAAAGCTTTTAAACATTAACTGCTTCTATAATCAGCTTATTTCTGAGCTTTTAAGTGGAATTTAAAAAAGGTGTTAGTTATAAGTTTTGCTTATTATCAGTAGCTTAATCAGTTTTAAAGAAAAAAAAAATCAAGCAAAAAAAAAAGAGCTAAGGCCAGGATTCGAACCCTGGACCTCTAGCTACCAAAGCCTCAACACACACACCAATCACCAATCCGCCCTTGGGTCTTTTTCAGAATTCCTTTGCACATTAAATCTTTTATCCCTTGTTTTTCATTATAAGCTTAGAAGCCTTTTTGCTTATAAACAGCTTATCAGTATAAGCTTTTCTCTCCATTTCATTTTTCCTACATTCTGCTTATCATTAAGCACTTTTGTAAAAATTTCCAGATTTTTCCTTTATAGTTTAATATTTTTCATAATTAAATTTAGTTTAAATAGATTTTAAATCGCAATAAATAATTAAAAAATCAGAAAAATACAAATCTTTTTCCCAAAATTTTCTTTTGTCATCTATGATTTAGGAAAAATAGTTTGGTACCCGTAGAGTTAGTATTTCTTAGATTTGACGTTTATGCTCGTGTTTAGATTTCCCGATTTGCGTTTTCTAGTTTAATTAGTTTGTGCTTAATTTTGCTTTGTAGATTTATATGTTTAGGTTTCCCTTAGCCTATTTATGCTTCCCGTAATTGTAGGATATTTGATCAAACACCAATATCCAAAATCCAATCATCAAGCATTTTAATTCCGAACCAAAAACGAAATCCTTGATTCACACCTCGCTGGGACACGACCCGGGTAATCACTTATCCGGTATCTCACACCGTATTCACGGGTTTTGCACGTTGACCTTTTTCCTAAGAGGTTGACTAGTTGATTCCCAAGTATCACGGGGATCCGATATTATATTTATATATATACTCACACGGATCAGGTAGGATTGTTGGAAAATTTAGAGCACTTGAGGGATGATTCACACCTGGTAATGGGTTTGGAGGTACGGAGTGTACACCCATCAGGTCAATGTTTACCCTGACTCAATTAAGTGGTTTGTAGTTCAGCTGATAATGTAAATCATAATGTTGCTGATGCAGTTCATTCCTGCTGCTAGCATTATCATTCCCGCTGCTAGCTTTATTGCTGCTGATGCAAAACAATTATGCTGCTAGCATTGGTGATACTGCTGCTAGTACTCTGATGCTGCTGCTAGTACTCAGATACTGCTGCTGAACTGTTAGCAATAGATTCTGCTGCTAGCACAATTTATTGTGCTGTTAGGCATACGATTCTGCTGCTGGTTATAAGCATCTACTCCTACTATTATGGAAACTATTATGGATAATTAATGGGCCATTAATTATACATAATTCCATGGGCTAGGGTTTGAGTAACTTCTATTATAAATAGATGTCGATTCATAACTGCATGATATATCAAACACAATAACCCTAAACAATAATATACGATCGGTTCTTGATATGTGCCTAGAACAAGAACTTCACTTGGTCTTATCCCATAGAGATATTCGTGTAACCCAGGCATAGGGTCGAATAGTTTCTATTGGAAAGTGATACCACGATTTCAAGTGTATATCCGGTACCTTGTTCATTGATTATCTTAACCCTGTTCTGGGAACACTAATACACAAATCAACCAACAATGACCTTGTCAAAACATCTCTCCTACATATTTCATCAAATTCAAGCAATCAGACCCAGAAGTACACAGATTTGTTACTCGATATATCTGGAAAGTTCTTGGACATTTGTAGCAATGCAACTGATGTCTTGTCTCAGACAAAACAGAACCTGAGAGATCTGGAATGTAATCTAAGGAGAAATGGAGGGTGTAGCATGGAATGTATCATTGAGAAATACATTTCTTAAGAAATAAACTGAAAAAGGACGTTAAAGGGACAGTTGCTGGTTTAAAGAAACTGGATAACATGATTTAGGGAAGTTAATGAATCGAGCACTGTTATTTTCCAGTTGTTACTGGCTTTTTTGGCTACTCTGCTCATGAAGAAAAGGCCAACTGGTAGACGGTCAGTTGTCTCAAAATTTATATCCAATACCAAAGTGGTACCAGAAGAACAAGCCGATACAAATGAGAATGAGTTCCAGTGTCTTGATGCTGCATTGTTGACATACATTGGATCTGAGAAACAAGAATTCATCAAAATTGTACAAAAGAAACTTGAAACGATAGACGCTTGTCTTGAAGGCATCAACTCTCAGCTTGAACTAATGTCAAGGCGCCAGATTGCAGCAAGAGCTTCTCTTCTTAACATGGTCTCACTCTATTAAGGAAAATATCATAGTATTTATCTGTGAAGAAAATTATAAAAGTCCGTCCAAATATTATGTGGTGGACTGAAATTCCTGTGTATGTAGGATTCAAAATTTTGATGTAAATGCTGCACATATGTTAAGTGTATACTAAAAATCAGCCATATTATATTATGAACATTTTTCTTATCTAGCTAGTGCTTTACTATTTATTTATTTTATCTACACCACAATTACATTATTCAAAAAAGGCTAAACCAAGACAAAGACCTAAATGCAAAGAGAAGCAAAAACAAATAACAATTATAAACACCTAGTACTCTGAAAATCCTTCTCCGAAAAATCAATGAAGTGGCTTACTGGTGGGAAAACGTTTACTCAGGTAGACGCAATGGTCAAACGAACAATTTGGTTCCATTTATTATTCCTGTGACTTCTTGAATAATGTCTAATCGCCGTCTCTAGAATTGAGCTAACCTGCACAAGCGGTGTACGTGTACCTAAAACCGGTGAGATGCCTGATTTGTAATGATTATTCGCTGAATGAAGACAATATTTAGCTAACCCATTGGATGGGAATTTCTCGTTGGAGGATAACTTGACTCGATCAGAATTTGGCAGTTAAGTTTGTTGGATGCTGAAATGAACCAACAACCATATACTTTTTTACCAACACATTCGAACCACCGAGAAAAGGTTGGAAGAATCATATGGACAAAAAACTGTAAATTGCATCATAAGCAATTTAGTAACGTTCCCAAGATGCATTAATAAAAATCCATTATGGACTTCTGAAACAACGCATGGACTTTAAATTATAAGGGCACTGCAACATAGATAATCAGGGTTCATGGGAAGTAAGCATGGTGGAATCATATAAATACTCCACGTAAAGCAGGTGGCAATATCTGCAGCCTCATGAATTGAAAACCCAAATTATCCTATTACATGCTCAATTAATTGTTAAACAGACGACCTCGATCCATGTTTTTTCTCAAATTCTGTAAAGTGTATGATTTTACGCCAGATTGCATTCACATGGATACCCATATATATTATCTTCCCAAGATGCATTAAAAAATTTCAACTCTTAAAGTACCATGCAACTAGATTGTTGAATCAAATCCTAACAGTACGTTGGGTGCTCAACACGTAATGATGGCGATGAAAGGGGATGAAAGAGAGAGATGGTACGGTAATAGCTCCACGTGTTAGTTGTCCATATTTTTAAGCACATGTATATCAATGGTTGTGTGGTAAAGTTTCCTATAAATAGCAAAGCTCAGGGACAGTAGTTAGTAACACAAGAGACTGTATTTCACATCATAAACTCCCACCCAAGAACTAGAGCAAATAAAATGGGTGTTTTCTTGAAGCCAACATCTAGGAAACCTATTCGATCTATTTCCATGACTTGCAGATTACATCCAAGCACCGATAGAATTGATAAAGTGTTGAATCAGGTAAAAACATGGGATCATATGTATCCTTATCCAACACATCTGCAGAAATCATCTGCAGTGATTTGTCTGAAATAACAATGTTGTATGAATGTTTTGAAGACCTTGTTAAAACATCTCTTATAAAAACATTACTCAGTTCATGCAATCAGACCAAGAAGTGGACAGATGAGTTCCTCGATATATCGGTAAAGTTCTTGGACATTTGCAGCAATGCAACTGATCTCTTGTCTCTGATAAAACAGCACCTTAGAGATCTTGAGTGTGGTCTTAGGAGAGATTCAGGGTGTAGCATGGAACACATCATTGCAGGTGGACGGCTGTCTCAAGATTTCTATCCAATTGTAAAGTGGTGCCAGAGAACTAGCCGATATAAATGTGAATGAGTTTCAATGCCTTGACGCTGCACTATTGACATACAGTGAAAGTGAGAAACACGTATTCATCCAAATTGTACGAAAGAGACTTGAATTCATGGAGACTATTCTCAAAGGCATCAACTCTCAACTTGAATTAATGTCAAGGCGCCAAATATATTGCTGTAAGAGCTTCTCTCCTTAACATGTGTTGGGAATTAAATGTTCTGACTTAGTACTACTGGGAGAATTACACTAACAATACAAACTGCTAGTGTATAACTGAAGACTGCAGAAGAAACAACTAACAGTACAAACTGTCAAGTTAGTACTGCTAGTTGTAAAGAAGGTACTGCTGGCATGGATAATTGTTTTTGGAGATATTGTAGAGAATAAGTATGGAATGGATCTTTTGTATATCATAATTAGTTAGAAATATATGGTAGAATACTTATCTTGTAAAGGACTCCTTAAGTCTATAAAAGGAGATCTTAGGTTAGATGTTATTTACATCAGTCGAATACATTGTTAAGATTCAAGGTCGTTGTAACCCTAGTGATAGCAAGATCACTCGTATTATTCTTGAATAATATTGAATCGTTTGAAGTTAAACTTTCTTTGTTCATTATTCATACAAGCATTACTGTTCCATCAAACAAACAAATTCTTCTAAGTGTGGTTGAGTAGATTCCGCATACTTAACTACATAACCTCAAAGTATCTCAAACACATTATAAGGTAGTAACATCCTAAGTGTTTTAAATCTTCTCAAGTGGTATCCGAGACAGGTTGATACTATTGATTTAGAAGAAAAGTAATGGACGTGGAGACTACACAAACCAACATGGCAGCCAAACTGCCTATGTTGAAGCAAAACGACTTCGAGATGTGGAGGCTTCAAATGGAACAGTACTTCCAGGTGCAAGACTATGCACTCTGGGAGATTATTGAAGATGGAAACTCCTTTAAACCTACCACATCTGTATCAACAGTTGATGGTAAAGAAGTAACTGTTGTGCAAACCTCTCCAGTGACTGCAGAAGAGAGGCTACAAAAAAAAAACGATGTCAAGGCTAGGACCTTGCTGATGATGACAATTCCAATAGATCAACTCTTAAACTTCAGAAAGTACAAGGATGCAAAGTCCTTGTTTGAGGCAATCATAGCTAGATATGGTGGGACTGAAGCCACCAAGAAGACTCAAAAGACTCTACTAAAGCAGAACTTTGAAAACTTCAGTGCAACCAGTAATGAGTCTTTGAATCACATGTTTAATAGGCTGCAAAAGATTGTTAGCCAACTTGCTGTTCTTGGTGTTGATATATCTCAGGAAGATTTGAACTCCAATTTCTTGAGGAGTTTACCTGCATAGTGGGCTACGCATGTGGTGGTATGGAAGTAGCCAGACATTGATACTATGAGCCTAAATGATTTATATAGCAACTTCAAGATTGTTGAGCAGGATTTGAAGAAAGCTTGAGGTACTAGTTCAAGCACTGGGAACATGGCCTTTGTGTCATCTCCTAGTAATTCAAGTCCTGATGAAGTGAAAGTTGCTGCAGGAGTTAGTACTGCTACCTCATCAAGCAGTACTACTGGTATTTTGAATGATACAACCTACTGTGCCTTCTTGACAAGCCAGAATGATGGGTCAATGCTGACACATGAAGATCTCCAGGAGATTAATGATGATGATTTGGAGGAGATGGATCTCAAGTGGTAGATCTCACTTCTTAGCATGAGGGCTAAGAAATTTTATCAAAGAACTGGCAAGAAGATCACTATCAGCAGCAATGATACTGTTGTTTTTGACAAATCTAAAATTAAATGCTACAACTGTCATAAGTTGGGGCATTTTTCAAGGGAATGCAGGAGACCTAGGCAACAAGATAGCAGGAACAAGAGCTATGAAAGCAAGCCTAAAGTAGTGGAAGAGCCTGAGACTTCTTCAAAGGCTATGGTGGCTATTCATGGACTTGGCTATGATTGGAGTTTCATGGCAGATGATGAGGAAGCACCTGTTGAGATGGCTTCTGAGGTACAAATTTCTAAAAGTTGTTCTAAAATATGCACTGCTCTAAAAGAATATGAAGTATTAAAGAAACACTATGATGAGCAGTGGATTGAATTAAACAAAACAAATTACAATTTATCTAATCACAAAAGAGGTTTAGCATACCTAGAAGAACAAATAGTGCATTATAAGAACAATGAGTCTGCTTTTTCGGGGGATATAGCTGTTATTAAGAGAGATTTGTCACTTAAGAATGCTGAGATTAATTTTCAAAAATATGAATTAGATAGAATCACTGAGGCAAAAGACAAAATACAATTAACTGTAGACACTTTGGAATATGTATCAAAAGGTGTAACCAAATTATAGAGTGTCAATTTGAACAGCGTTCAATTTGCCAATCTGGAGTATGAATTCTCTACCCGTTGGTTTCCATACACGATACTTAAGATAGTTCCTAGGCATTTGACTACTAGAGGTTGACCAAAATCATGCAATTAGTCTTCCTTTAGATCTAGATCTAGCACTAGTTCCTTTTGGAACGTTCTTCTATTCAGGTGTAACATTTACATTTTTAGAAACATAATCATCACAAACATCATTAGATAAATATTTCTTGCACATTAAACAAACAGAGTCATTACATGCATTAGAAATAGTACTTTTGACATTACATTTAGATGACATATGTCTATTATTACAAAGCAATAAATTCCTAGGGTGTTCTTCTACTTCATTAACTTTATTCTGGCATCTATTCTTAGAGACAGGCGATACTCTATTGTTCCATGTATTGCTCCTAGGCTGTAGTCTGCTGCTCCTAGAGGTGCTTTCTAATCTTGTAGAAGGTAAGGCACACACATTAGAATTTATATTGTTGCCCTTAGAAGTTGTTTTAGCATTCCTAGACTCTTTTGGATTATCTTTTACGCTCTTTTCATTTGACCCATATGTTTTAGATGTGGTGGTAGATGCAATAGTGGGACTAATCCTATAAAGGCCAGGTGCTATCACTTTTGCTGTTTCGACAACTTCTTTTCCTTTATCAACAATCTTTTCTTTTTCATTTTGCTTGGGCAAGGGTGTTGGAGTGACTGGTTTTGTCAAATCATTTTTCACGTCGACTTTTGGAACAGATTGAAAAATCGGCATTTTTGGTTTAACAACCGGTTTTGAAGTATTTGGTTTTTCCGAAGTCTATGGTTTTGCAAACTTAGTGTCCACACCCTTCCCTTTTTGACTTTCCAGCTGAGCCCTCAAAAGATAATTTTGCTCTTTCATGTTCTTGAAGGCACGCTCATACGACAGTTTGTCATACTTGCATTCCTCGGCTTTTCGATCAAGTTGTTTAAAATATGACACATTTTCTTTTTTATGTTTTACAAGACTATTTTCATATTTTGAAACAATTGCGGAGGTCTTAGCTCACAGTCTTTCATCGTCTTCAACAGAATATGTTTGTAAAATAATGGACATAATATCAGTGGACAAAACTGCTTCGAGGAGAGAATCATTTAAATTTTACAAAACATTGATTTGCTCAATGGATTCATTAGCCTTTTTTATCAGCAATTTGTGGTCCTTGATAAAGTCAACTGTTTCAGTTAAAAATGCATTTTCAAAATGAATTACTCGAGCATGAATGTTATTAATTTGAGGAGCAAATTCACTTTCAAGAATCTTTTTTAGCTGTAAATGAACCGTTGAATTCCAATTGTTCTCAGTTAGTCTCACTTTAGATTCTAAAGTCGTTTGAAGTTGCCCAATTTTGGTTTTAATATCATCAAGAAATCCTCTGGCAGCACTTGTGTTAAAAGTGTTGTTTGAAGAAATCTATTCCATTTTCGAAAGAGATTTGGAAACAACTAATGGTTTAGAAACTAGTTTTGAGATGCCTCTGTTTTTGGAAAACTCAGATGTTTGTTTTTGTGGAACAAAGGTAATTCCAGAAAGTTTTTTTAGTCTGTTGTAATCAACTGATTTTTGGTCTGGATTGTTTCATTTTGGTTTGACTCTCTTCAGCAAGTTCTATTTTTTCCACATAATCACGAACAATAGGAGGATCATGTTTGGTATAAATAACATTTCCATTGTACAAAACATTCTGTTCTTTCGGAGCTTTCTTGAGATTGTAAGGAGTGTTGTTACCTAGAGCCGTTTTTTGTTTTGTATGATAAATCGGATTAGTTTGATCCTATGAATTGTTTGACTAGAATGACCCATTTTAACAAGTAAGTTTTCAAGTTTTTCGATCATATGTTCTGACTCTATGATTTCATCCAAAAGTTTATCTTCTTTCTTTGCAAAGTCCTTTTCAACTCATCCCGTTCTTTTTCATGCTTGGTATAAGCTAATTTTTGTTTTGAAAGTTGGTTTGTTAAATCATAAATTTCTTGTTTTAAAGAGTTGATGGTTTTCATTGAACTAATTTGAAGATTATCAAATTTGTTTCGCAATTCCCTATCTTTAACAAATAACTTCTTATAACCAATTTCAAATTCTGACTCGCGTTTATTTTCAATTTGAAAACTTTTTTCATTTTCCTTGTATCTCTCAAGCTCAGCGGTCAATTTCTCATTCACAGCCTTAACATCGCGATTGACCTTTTTCACTTTCTCAATTTCAATACTACAATAGTTCAATAATGATTCAAATAGAGCATGTGTTTCCTCATCATTCTCAGCATGTTGTGAAACTGAGCCTCCACTATGATTCATATCTGTAGTTTTCGAATCAATATTGCTACTACTCGGCGTATCCAGGTATGTATCATAAGTGGGTGCTGGAGTCTCAGAATGCTGTTGCTCATGAGGAGACATATCAAATATATCATTAATGTGGCATGTATTGAAGATTGGAACATCAGAGAGTGCACGGGTGTCATTAACAGGAGGTGAGTCAGAATCTGTGTGGTACTTAGCCTCCTGAAGATTTGGCATGAAGATGTAGTTCATGTTAATGTCCTCTCTGTCTTCCATGTCATCCATGAGAGCCATAAAATCTTTTTTCTCAGCATTCAACTGAAACCTTACTTCTTCCTTCTGTGCCAACAGCAATGCTTTCTACAAATAAGATGGATCTTTCTTTTTCGGCTTAGTAGGACAATTCCTTTCCGTATGACCTACACCCTGACAGTTGAAACACTTTATCAGATTACCCTAATTCACATTTCCATAACTCCCGACAACTAGAGCTGCAACATTTCCAATCTGATTACCTACTACCTGATTCCCAACATTCTGATCCTTCTAATTTCCAATAAACTGACCCATCTGATTCCCTGCATACTGACCCAACTGATTCCCTGCATACTGTCCTGCTTTCTGCATATTCTGATTACCTATGTGAAATCCAGTAGCATATCCCTGCTGATTCCTAATAACTCCAACCATTTGTCCTCCTTGACCCATTTTGAAACTCGGTGTAATCTGCCTGTTGCAAGTGTTTGATGAAACCCTTTGGTTTTTTTTGGTTGGTGTAGAATAGCTTCCTTGGAATGCCTTTGTCAAATACGCAAATGCTTTTGTCAAAGCAGCAGTAGATTCATCATTTTCAGTGGACTCTGGTTCTTGAAATTGTGGAATAACATGTTGTCGTTGTGGTTAGAATTCTTGTTGTGGGATGACAGTAGTTTGTTGTGGAATGTATTATGGTTGCATGTAGTTGTGAGTGGAAGATGATGATGGTTGATTTGGTATGTTCACTTGTAAAGGTGTTGGTGTGTTAGCAATGAATGCGAGAGGATCATGCTTTTTAGCAAGTAATTCTACCCTAACTTCATTTGCCTCAGCCTGGTTCTGCTTCAAGAAGTCGTACAACTGATCATAGTTAATTTCATGCAAGTTCTTATTCTGATAAAAAATGGTGATGTATCTTCCCCATTCTGGTTGTAGCTCATTCAGAAACTTGGTGTTGTTAGCTATGTTCTTTTGTGTGAGGTTGTGTCTGGATAAGTCATTCATGATCTTACAAAACCTGTGGTAGTACGACTCTATTGATTCACTTGCAATGGAAGAAAACTTGTGTAGTTCCTTGAGCAATTGTGTTTCCATTTCCTGTTTCCCGATGCCTGTCCCGTACATTAACCTTTTGACTTTTTCCCAGACTGCATGAGCACTTCCTTCACTATCCACAGTTGCATAAGTTGTTTCAAGTAGTCCAAGAACGACGAAATGAAATGCCTGATCTTCAACTGTAATTTGTTGTCTGTCTCCGTTAGTGTATTCAGCCTCATTCTGATCTCTGTAGTATGGTTGTATTGGGGGTTCCATTAGGTTCTCCAGGGTCTAGGACTTTTCGTGGTTTAAAGGGTCCTTCTAAAATGGATTTGATAAGAAGTTTTCCATTTGGTTTGCTCTTAAGATAACGCATCATATGACTAGCCCACTGTGAGTAACCACCCTTTGAAAGCATGGGAGGTCGGTTTTCCGTACCTGCTACATGAATATCTTGCTGAGTTGCCATTGATGAAGTTATGTGTGATGAAGTTGATCTTGGATCGGTTCAATGAAGTAGGAGTTGAGTTTGGTGAAAGTAAAGTTCCTTTGTTGTAGTGAAAATTTGGATTGAAAACTTTAAAACCTCAAAAATTTCTTTTCGGAGCAATTTCAGGCTTCAAAAATTTCTTGAACCTCACAATATTCAGGCCGTTCTGGTCGTTTTGACAGGTGTTTCACTGAAAACAGAGTTACGGTTCAAAAGTTATAGTCGTTTGAAATTTTGTTGTAAAAAGACAACTTTAAGATGCAAAAAGTCAACCAAAATCCCACTATTCGAAACTTTCCCTATTCAAAACTTTCACTATTCAAAACTTTTTGCTAATTCGAAACTTTCTTCTTATTCGAAACTGTCACTATTCGAAATTTTGACTATTCGAAATTTTGAGCCTTATTCGAAATTTTTGCAATTCGAAATTTTCAGCTATTCGAAATTTTGCAACTTTCTAATTAGTACAAATTATAAGTTTTTCCACAAGTTGAAGTGTTTTTCTCACTTATACAAGAAAGAAGAACACTGAGTAATCCACGAATCCGGAAGAAACTGCCGCGTATGCTTATTTGAAATTTTAGGGTTTTGGCTATTAGAAACTTTAGGGTTTAACTATTCGAAATTTTGTCAGACCACACTATTCGAAAGTTTAGGGTTTAACTATTCGAAATTTTCCCAGATTTTTCAAAACACTAAAAATCGACCAAGAAATATTTCTAACCAAGATTTTCTTGTACAACTAAGCTTAAAAACACTAAAACTTAAAGAAAGTGGCAAACTTTAATACTTTTAAGACCTAAGAAGATTATTCGAAATTTGCAAGAACTTGAAAAGTACGAATCTAAAAATTTAAATTTAAGCAAAAAGCTTGAAACTTTCTTGTGACAAAAGGTTTATAACACTAGTTTGTAATAAAAAAAGTGCAAAAACCACAAAAAAAACAAGAAAAGTAATAGACTTTTAAGAAAATAACGAAAAGAAGGCAAGAAAAAAAACGTGAAAACCAAGTCAAAAACCTCCTAAATCATTGTTAGGCGATTGATACCACTTGTAGGACCTTAGATATATCAACCTTATCACTATTTATGAAGCACGAATGATGGTGGCAAGAGATGTACGGTGCGTTTAGACTAGAGAGAAAGAAATGAGAAAATGGAACTTTTATTCATATGAAAAACACACACTTACACACTCAAGCACACACCTCAAATGAGGCTTTGAGGTGTTTATATAGTAATGTTGTTACCTTAACACACTTAGAGTTAACTAAATAGTTAATCTATTAGTGTTTATGACTGATACAATGTTATTGATTAATTACAATTTATAAGTTAAAACGTAAATATAAAAATACAATGTTTTTCAACGTTTAAATTCTTATTAGAAATCAATCAAAGAATCTATTACCCAAGTGTTTTGCGGAACAAACACTTGGGATTGAATAGACAAGGTATGGTGTCTCCTATCTAAACTTAAATTATGCTTAAGTGGTAAGAATTTCGACCCACTGAGCTATCTCAGGGATTGGTTACTCGTTGTAGGAGAAAAGGGGTATTGTGAAAGTCTAAGCTTTAATTGCACAAAATACCTAACCCACTTTTCTCCATCTGTTTGCTATTTATAGGCAAACATGTTAAGAGTACTGAAGATATAAAATACATAAACAATGGAAGGCGTGTCTGACAACTACAACAGTAATTGTCATTTCCAATAACCAATAGGATTGCGCCAAAAAGTCTTCGAGTGTCAGTCCTGACACTTCTTGACTTTTAGCCGCTTTAGGGATGGTTTGTTTCTGACCCCGATAAGACTTGTTCTTATCTCTTCAAAGCCTTCCCGCTTAATCCCGCCTTTTATTCAGGCTTCAGGTTCTTCAGTCATTCGCCTTTAGTCTTTAGTCTTCAGTTATTGTTGTTGAGGAGACTGGGGTTCAGTGAGTTCTTGTCCAACACTCACTGAACCCATTACCTTCTTCTTTGGCTCATGTAACACTTCAGGGAGTACCGCCTCACTGTGTGGTGAATCTTTCTTCATTAGATTCGTCCTGAGCATCTTGAAGGTAACTCACTGAGTGACTGTTCACTCAGTGACTTAATTATGTTTTCGGTTGATTAACACTTAGCGTAATTTGTATTCAAATTCTGTTTTAAGGATCCTTGGGTACTGAAGGACCCAACAATCTCCCCCTATTTGGATATAAATTATGCTTAAGTGTTTTGATCAGTGATGAGTGAGCTAATGACTTCTGCTCATACTAAATGTACTAGAAAATAAATAAGGACACTGAAATAACAAAACAAAGGAACATCATTTTATTAATTTCATTACAAGAGTCCTAACTACTAAATAATGTACAGGATAGTGGTGTTGCAGATTCATTCAGTCCAATTTATAACCAAGGGCTTCAAGCTTGGGTCTCTTGGATTCCAGCTCATGTTGATCAGGATGTTCTTGAATCTTGGTTCTCAGGTCATTGCAAAACCTCAGATTGGCAGGACTCTGGATTGGGGAGGCCATCATGAGGAAACCAAGCATGGCTTTGATTCCAGCCTGATCAATATCACTCCATCTTTGGAAGGCTGGGTCTCCAAATTCATCAGTGAAGAAGAGACCCCTTTCAGGTAGTTCAATGACATGGTTGTTCACAAATTAAACTCTTTCAAGGAGAGCTCTGTTGCATTTAAGGCCAGGAACTCTGATCTCAGGCTCAGACTCAATTTGCTTCCTCTTTATTCTAGAGGACTGAGTAGGAGCAGGATGACTGGCTGGAGTTGGGAGAAATGAGGGATTACCAGGTTCTTAAGGTGTCGCTGCCTGTTTTTCATATCTTTGCTTCAGGGATTTCATCAGTTCTTTGACAACAACGTTTGACTTCTTGAATATGATTGGACCCAATTCATTCAATTCAGTGATCCCAAATTCAGCAAATCTAAAGGGCTCATGAATCTCAAAGTTCCTCTTGTCAGGACCTCTGAATACACTGATGACAGCAGGCTTGGTGTTCTGATGAATCTTTACATCAGTGATAGGTTCAGGTCTCAGTCTACTTTTCATAACCCATTGGTATTTCTCAATCCTTTTTTGCCTTATCTCCTCATTCCTTTTCAACCTTTCTTCTCTTTTCTTCCTGGCGGCAGTCATCTCAGTATCCTGAGCTTTCACAAAGCTCTGACCACCTTTTCTTCCAGCAAGTTCTTTTGGCTCAAGTCAAATCTTCTCAGCCTCTTCTCTGACCACCTGGATGAGGGCAGACTTGTTCTGCCTTTCTTCCTCAGCTGCTTTCTTCAACCCTTCTTCCTTCTCCATATGAGCCTGAATTTCAGCCTCAGTGAGAAGATGCATCACTCTATTGATCTCATAAGGGACCTTGATTGGTTCATCAGGGTCAGGCCTTCTTTCTGAGGAAGCAGGCACCAATATTGTAGGCTCAGGCTCAGTAGTAATGAGAATGCCTTTGCCTTTATCTTGAGCCGATGATAACGTTGTTTCATGAATCTCCCCCTCAGTGTGAGAAGGAGGTTGTTGGCTGGAAGAAGCTTCAGTGACTTTCTCCCCCTCAACTGTTGCTTGAGCTATTGTGAGAGCAGGAGTTGGAGTGCTCACTGAAGTTGAGGAAGCAGCCTGACCTTTGAAGGCCTGATAGATCTCAGCCATCATGGATTTGATGTCTGAGGTGTCTTGCTGAAGTGTGGATACCTTGGCTTCAAGAGATTCCTGAGAAGCCTCGATAGCAGTCATCCTAGGCCCAAGATTCCAGGCCAAGGAATTCGAAGATTTGGCCCATGATGCCAAATGTGCCTCCAGAAGAACCAGGGAAAACTTGATGGAGTCTACTGAAGAGCTGAGACCTTGAAGGTTAGAGGAGTTCAGCATGTCGACAACCTCAGTTAACTGAGTTGACTGTTGCTGAAAAGTCTCAGAAGCTTGAAGAATTTTCTTGTTGAGCTCAGGGTCATCTTTCACTGACTCTTGAATAGTTGCAACGCTCTTGGTGATGTTTGAGAGGGAGGCGTTGAACATTTTAAGATTCTGATCAAGAGTTGTCAAGTTGTAGGAAATCCCTTACTGTTTCTCATTTACTTCTTCACGATAAGCCTCAACAGATTCCCTCAGGTTGACATAGTGAACTGCAGCTTCACAATGTTGGTCAAAGATTTCTTCAGTGAGCCATTTGAAGAGAGCATTGTTGGCTTTCTGCAAGAACTTGACCAATTGTCTTTCAGTGAGAGGAAGAATGTTGACATACTTCCTGAGATTAGCTGGGCAGGATGATTCTGAGTCCGAAGAATGATCAGCCTGAGAAGCTGATTCTTCACCTTGTGGTGGAGAAGACTGATGCGATTGTTCAGTGGGTTGTGCATCAGTATCCATATCATCACCTGCCTCAAATACTTCTTCCTCATTATGAATACTGAGCTCTTCTTCAGACATGAGAACAGCCTGAATATCCGCCATGGACTGTATCTGCAACTTGGTTTGGCCAGGTCCTGACCCTGCCATAATAACTGAGTGGTTTTGCTCAGCCTGGCATTTGGGGTCAGTTCCCGAGGGAATGGATCCGCCTTGAGGGGGTTGTGGTTCCATATCAGCGGGTGGTTGCATGCCCGCTGAGTCTTTGTCCCCATGTGCGCCTTCAAGCACTGATGGGTGTTTTTCAGTACTATCACTAGGCACACTTTGTGATGGTTGGTGGACCCCCTTCCCATCAGGGTTGTGCTGCCCTTTTGGGGATTTAGGGTCCTTGACTCCCAGAGACCCTGAGTGTGATTTCGCAGGGCCGTAAGCAGGATGTGATTGGGTGTGGGTCTCCTTCTCAGTAAAGTAGTGATGCTCTACTGAGGATTCAGGACCCTTTTCTCCCTCAGGCACTGATTGTGATTTGTCAGTGCCTTCATCGGGATGTGATTGGGTGGAGGTTCTGATGCGTGGTTTTGTAACCTTACAACAGGTTTTACCTCTCGAGGGATCTCAAGAGGCTTACAACCCCACCAGGCAGTGTACCTGACCGATGTAGTATAGTGTAGTGGTAAGTACGGGGGATTGATCGTTCTCCACAGGGAATAGTGTTCGTTAGGTATGAAAGACTACTCTAATAGGTCTAAAGGTTGAGGAAGATTCTTTTTGTGTTTTTATAATTTTTTATGAAAGCAAGTAAAATCTCGGGTTTGAAAGAGTGGGCGGAATTAGTTGCTAGTCAACTAACCCAAAATTACTACGGATGCAAATAAAATAAATAACTGAAAATAAAATGTGGTGAGAAACTTATGTGTAGAGAAATGTGTTTACTTAGATTTCCTTACTCCCTAACTATCTTTTACCGGTTAATTAGTGTGTATTAGTCGCGTGGATGACGGGTGTATTCCTTAATACCATTTGTGGGGTGGCGTACGTACTTCCCCAACTCTACAAGCTCCTACTTCACTCCTATGTCAAGCCGGCTAGGAAGCTCCTAACATGGGATCACTAGAATTCGCTTGTGCATTAAATACAACCATAAAAACCTTTAGTACGCATTTGGTTCATGTTTCTTAAGACGTTCAAGCAAGTTACCGAATAGGAAGTTAGCCAGTTTTCTTAAGCCTAACATAGATAAACAATCATCCAATACAACTAATAACACACTAATAACCAATAATCAATAGCTAGGTTTCATTAGATCTAAGCAAACACAAGATAAATTTAGCCTAACATGTTAATCAAAAGACAAGAATAAGATAAAATCAAACAACACATAGACATATTGAATGATTAATTGATAACTTATCTTCAATGTAACATGGAAGATCTCAAGGCAAAAAGCCTTGAAAAAGAAGCTAAAATCGTCTTAGGGTTTTCTCCCAAAATTCCACACACTAAGTTCTCCCCTAATTAAAAAAAAAAATTAGAAAACTATATATAGATTTTTGGATCTGACGGCGTCACGTTATGGAGTGTGACGCCGTCACCTCGCCGCTTCTAGGGTTCCCGGATGACCTTCTTGACGCCGTCCCTCTTTAGCTCTTCCAAAATCCATTCTGGCTTATCAAGGCTTGACGCCGTCGAACCTTGAACGTGACGCCGTCCCCTTTTGATTTAAGCCGTGACGCCCTTGATCAAGTTATAGCGTGACGCCGTCAGAATTCACATGCTATTTTCACTGGCTTATCATGAGTAAATTTCACGTCCAACTTTTCTTGCCAAGGCATGACGCCGTCCAGGGTAAATTGTGACGCCGTCAAAGGTAACTTTTAGCCGATTTTTGAGACTTTGCCGTTTTCTTCACTTTTATACTCCAAAAACGTCCAAAATGCCTCCTTTTCCAGATTTCTCCTCAAAAGTACCTAAAATGACAAAAGGAACGATTTAGGGCAATATTTGATCAAATAAATACGATTTAGGGCTTAAATGACCCCTTAAAAGCGGTACACTTTTCGCTTCATCAAATACCCTTACACTTGAGATTTGCTTGTCCTCAAGCAAATGCGCTTTTATTCTAATCAAAATACAAGTTAGGGGTCATTTAATGCAAACATAAAAGTAATTACAACAAATAATCGTTCCACTTCAATCATAATAAGCACGGAGATTACAAACTAGCACCTCACAAGTAGTGTTTAGATACTCACATCTCTCAAGTGTCATCAAAATAAATCTCATAAATGAAAACGGATAATATCTCTCACTACCTGTCATAGCAAATAGATTACCATAGGCTTGGGAAAGGATCGAAAACCTCCTCCACTAGGCGTAAGCACCAAAGATAAACTATCAAAGAGGGCTTTTAAATGGGTTATAACGTTAGGTGTAGGGAAAAGGAAAACACGGTTTTGTTGGATAAGGGATATTTTACTGGTGGCGAGTTAAAAATCTTGATCAATTACATGTACTATACAATGTTGCTAAGCCAAGACTAGACTCGATCTTAAGCTAGAAACGAAATAACAAAATAAAAACATAAAACAAACATAAAATGAAACGGGATGGTAGTCCGTATGTTTTTTTCTATTTTTCTTTTTCTCATTTTTTTTGTATTTTTCTTGATTTTTTCGATTTTTTTTTTTTGCATACACTTTTGCCCTACCATCCAAAATAATACATCATAGGGGCGTTGCATCCCCTTACACTTGAACTTTTACATAACTTTACAAATACTAATCTAATGACTCGAATTAAGATAATTGAAAAACTTGGAGTACTTTTAAAACACTTAGCACATATGGGGGTAATAAATGATGTTCTTCCCCATTACTCCATTACACTAGTACTTTACCCATGAGTCCCAATCGTCCCAAAACAATATGTACAAGGATATGACTCGACTTAGCAACCATGTAATCAACTAGATAATAAACTTGGGTTTAAACAAATGTTGTAACAATAATGCACAAAAAATGAGTGCATACAAGGTAGGCTAAGGCGATTTGGGTGTACATTTAAGTGGGGTGTAACAAATTCTTCCTTTAAGTAAAATGCTTAAAGGTCGAAACGAAAAGATAGGCTCTGAGGGGTGTACTAGGGGTATCGTGTACTAAAAATGAGTACAACGCAAAGGGTGTGGGAGAATTACTTGACCAATGTAGCCGAAGTAATTATAACAAAAACACAGGTGTAAAACAATGGGTTAATCCTAATGCCTCTTATCATGTAGTAAATCTAACTACACGAATGTAGTCTCACTTGTGGCCTTGGAATGGTCCTAACGCAAGTTCTAGAATCTAAGTGCTACCGGTACACACATCATAGCATAAATGCTTTTCCTACCAATTCTAGGGGCGAACCTCACATATTTGGGGGTGGAAAATTTTTTTTAGTGGTACGGTTTTTGTGCTAGTCATATAACTCCTATCCGTGAGACGCTCGTTAAGATCAAAGTTTCACTCCTATATGTTGTAAAAAATTTTAAATTTGGCACTAAAATTGCCCTAACAGGTATTTCTCTCAGTTTTATTACACATCTACTATTAAACAAACAAAAATCAAGCGCAATTGTATTCTCTAAAATCGTACTTTTACCCCCCCTTACACTTAAGATGAACATTGTCCCCAATGTTCAAATAAGAAGATGTAAAAGAAAAAAGTAAAGGAATGAAATCAAATACTCCCCTGATTCGTTCGGTGGATAATGAAGTTACACGGTTAGATTTTCCTCCAAGGTAATGTTGAAGCTCCATGACTAATGCATCGCCATAAGCTTGATTCCATAAACATCTCCTTGTCCAAAATAACCTGTTAAACCTGAGAAAACAAACACGAAAACCTGCATAACATCGGCGGGATAAATCTATATATAAGGATATAATGCTTGTGGAATGATCATTTTGCAGATTCTTGGAGATTATAAGTTGGAGATTTTAATAAAAACTTTTTATGAAAACAAAACTTTCAAAAATTTCTGAAAATTAAATCTGACGCCGTCAGGTTATAAACCCTGACGCCGTCAGAAATGACCTGACAAAAATTTTCATTTTAAGTTTCCAGAAAATTTCTGGAAAAACCTTTACCTTACTTCCTGGAAATCCTGCAAAACATCATTATGACTCGATACAAGCATTTGACTCAAACAAATACTAATATGTATGTTAATTTATTATTACTATGATTCATGTTAATTTGTGTTCTAATAAACCGATTTAGATTTCCCTTACACTTAACTTTTGCAAAATACCTTTATATGTAGTTAAGACGAAGTTAAAAATAAAATAAAGCATTTTCACAATTTACTTTTGAACATGAATCAATACTAATAAAAATTAAACACACATACGGAAACAAATAAAAACAAACAAACAAACGAATAAACACACAAAGCAAATAAAACAAATAAAGCTTGGGTTGCCTCCCAAGAAGCGCTTTTCTTTATTAACGAGTCTTGTAGCTAGACTCAAAGTCACGTACATTACGTGATTCCATCTTCAGTCACAGTTCCTAGGCCATTCTCCTTTGATCCTCTATCAGAATCACTTTCATAGTAAAGGTATTTCGGGTCCACGTGATCAAAAGGATTGTTTCGGTATTTAGAACCAAGTTCCCTATCGTGCTTAAAGAATCCGCTTGACAGGTCAAAAGTATCCTTACATCCCCTTCTCACATCATCATCACATAACACGAGTTGGGAACTTAACCCATCGAGCCCTTTATAATCAATCTCCTTGAATTCTCTCATCTTGTAAGGCGTTTGGTATGAGATTTCCCTAATCCCATCGGTGAAAGTCATGATCCCATTGAGCTCGTCCACAACCAAGCTTGTGGCCTGGCAAAAAGGTGCCCCAAAAACAACTTGTGATAACCTGGGATCGATGTACTCTTCGATATTATCGACGATTGCGAAGCTCATAGTGAATGTCATATTTCCTACAAACACCTGTATATCATCATCTATGCCGATGTCGTCCTTCCCTTTATGAATCATCCCCCATCTGCAAATGTTGTTATAATGAAACAAGGACATCACATTTTTGGGTAAACATGTGTCAATGTAAACATTATAAAAATGCTTGTGACCAATCATGCAAGGTATTTTGAGATTATTTGGATCATGTCGCTTAATTCGGCCAGGCCTTCTATCGTGTAACCCCCATGTGTTGCCACTTGCTGATGGTTGATACTCATACACTTCTTCACAGCCATCCCGAAAAATCACTTTCCTGACACCATCGGTAAATAATGCACTCCTATCATCCTCATCGAGTATCACTCCCGTTGCTTTTATGAATGGTTTGCCTTGAACAAGGCCAGTTAAGGATGGGCTGATGATAGAGTTCATGTTATTAATTACAGTTAACTCGATATGAAAGAGGAACTTTTCTATCACAATTGGTACCCTCCTTATTACCCCGATGATATTAGACCCTTCGTATTTGACTTGTTCAGTGAAGGCTTCGTTATATAGAGAGAGGGATATTGCGCTCATAGAAGAGTTGGGGTTTATGTAGGCATCTTTTATAAACTTTTTCCTAGTGGTGCAAGATATCTTAAAGACCCTAGGAGCGCCATCCTCTATTCTCTCTCCGAATCCCATGGGCGACCTTGCTGTGCCCCTCTCAAGTTCCTCTACCAGGGGGCGGTCTAGCAGTCCTGGGAGCCCATGAGGCATTTCGGATTTCTCTTCCGAGCCCTCCTCATCACTCACCTCTATTGTACTCGAGTTCTTTGGTGAGTCTAGATAGTCGTCGGGCGCCTCGGGTTTCTTTTCGGGAACTTCACCCTCCATTTCATTGTCCACATTCTTGGCTGTTTGTTGGTCCAAATTTGGTTTAGGAACAGGTATTGTTGTAATGGTGTTCACGAAGTGGAGAGGTTTCGAAGGGGTATGAGTATCTCCTGTTTTTTTTTCGTTTTGTGATATGTATTTGAAGAGTTTACTAGGGTGCTTGATTTTTACAGGAGGGGGTGTTTGGTGGGTCACCGTAACAGATTTGATCTCATTAACTCGTGCCAACTCACAAGTTGACCTGCCAGCAAGGCGATCATTGATAACCTTTAACAGGTTATCAACCTTGTTGTTCATATCAACTTGCTGTTGTCTGAATTGATTCTCAAGTTTGGAGAGCTGTGTTTCTTGAGAGAGAATGAATTTTTGCAGTGATTCCTCGCGATTTTGTTGTTTATGCGTGTGTCGCTGAGGATAATGTTCAGACCAGGTGAGCGGGGTAGAGTCATTGAATGATACGCTACGAGTTTGCTTCCAACTAAAATTTGGCTTATTCTTCCATGCCTCATACCCATCTTCGAAATTTTTGGGCCCATAATTAGTGGTGAGCCACTTATCTCCCGCCTTATTGATTCGCGAGGATGCGAATTCTTTGAAATCTTGTTTGGGAAGTTCCATGCAATCATGAGTGTCGTGGGGACCACTACATAATTTACATGAAGAAGTGATTTTGTTCACTTGGTTTGAAGGTTTAGGAGCCTCGTAGGATTTCATGAGAAACTTGACTTGGTCTTCAAGTTCTATGATCCTACGGTCGGGAGTGCTTGAATTGTTCGAAGGCAAAGATATTGCCTTGACCGTTTTATTCAAATCACGGGGATCACTCCAACTTTCGTTGTCATAAAGAGCAAGATCCTCTAGGAGAGCCCATGATTGTTCCGCACTTAGATCACGTAGCTTGCCACCGGCCGATTGGTCAATGGTTTGCCTCGTGGAGAGATTGATATGGTCATAGAAGATTTGGACTTGGAGCCAAAGTTCTATGCCATGGTGGGGGACTTTTTGGAGTAAGTCCTTGAATCGAGTCCATGCCTCGTAGAGAGTTTCGCCTTGACGTTGTTGGAACATCAAGATATCATTCCTTAGCTTGGTAGTTCTTCCCGGTGGGAAAAACTGAGCAAGGAAACGAGTGGTGAGATCATCCCAAGAGGAGATGGATCCTGCGGGTTGACGTTTTAGCCACTGACTAGCTTGATCCCGCAGAGAGAATTGGAAGAGATGCAATCGGGTCATCTCTCGAGTGGCAACATCAAGGTCTATAGAATCAACGATTTTAAGAAAGTCCTTGAGATGTTGATTAGGATCTTCAGAACGAAGTCCATGGAATGCGCATCCGCTTTGCACCAACCGGATGGTGTCGGATCGCAAGGGTGTAATATTGGCTCCTTGAGTGAGCTCAATGGTGTTTCGATAGCCGTGGTGGCTAGGACGGGAATACTCTCCTAAAGTACGGGCTCTAGGAGGTGGTGGTGGTTGTTGTGGTGGTGGGTTGTGGGGGTTAAGGATATTACCATCTTCCATGATGTCGGATGGTAATGGTTACGAACAAAGACACGAAGAAAATAGATAGACTAAAGAAAATCTAGAAAAAGAAAATAAAAAATCTCACTAGAAAGGAATCTAGTGAGTAGACCTAATAGAAATAAAAATTCAACCTAAACAATAACTATTCCCCGGCAGCGGCGCCAAAAACTTGATGCGTGGTTTTGTAACCTTACAACAGGTTTTACCTCTCGAGGGATCTCAAGAGGCTTACAACCCCACCAGGCAGTGTACCTGACTGATGTAGTATAGTGTAGTGGTAAGTACGGGGGATTGATCGTTCTCCACAGGGAATAGTGTTCGTTAGGTATGAAAGACTACTCTAATAGGTCTAAGGGTTGAGGAAGATTCTTTTTGTGTTTTTATAATTTTTTATGAAAGCAAGTAAAATCTCGGGTTTGAAAGAGTGGGCGGAATTAGTTGCTAGTCAACTAACCCAAAATTACTACGGATGCAAATAAAATAAATAACTGAAAATACAATGTGGTGAGAAACTTATGTGTAGAGAAATGTGTTTACTTAGATTTCCTTACTCCCTAACTATCTTTTACCGGTTAATTAGTGTGTATTAGTCGCGTGGATGACGGGTGTATTCCTTAATACCATTTGTGGGGTGGCGTACGTACTTCCCCAACTCTACAAGCTCCTACTTCACTCCTATGTCGAGCCGGCTAGGAAGCTCCTAACATGGGATCACTAGAATTCGCTTGTGCATTAAATACAACCATAAAAACCTTTAGTACGCATTTGGTTCATGTTTCTTAAGACGTTCAAGCAAGTTACTGAATAGGAAGTTAGCCAGTTTTCTTAAGCCTAACATAGATAAACAATCATCCAATACAACTAATAACACACTAATAACCAATAATCAATAGCTAGGTTTCATTAGATCTAAGCAAACACAAGATAAATTTAGCCTAACATGTTAATCAAAAGACAAGAATAAGATAAAATCAAACAACACATAGACATATTGAATGATTAATTGATAACTTATCTTCAATGTAACATGGAAGATCTCAAGGCAAAAAGCCTTGAAAAAGAAGCTAAAATCGTCTTAGGGTTTTCTCCCAAAATTCCACACACTAAGTTCTCCCCTAATTAAAAAAAAATTAGAAAACTATATATAGATTTTTGGATCTGACGGCGTCACGTTATGGAGTGTGACGCCGTCACCTCGCCGCTTCTAGGGTTCCCGGATGACCTTCTTGACGCCGTCCCTCTTTAGCTCTTCCAAAATCCATTCTGGCTTATCAAGGCTTGACGCCGTCGAACCTTGAACGTGACGCCGTCCCCTTTTGATTTAAGCCGTGACGCCCTTGATCAAGTTATAGCGTGACGCCGTCAGAATTCACATGCTATTTTCACTGGCTTATCATGAGTAAATTTCACGTCCAACTTTTCTTGCCAAGGCATGACGCCGTCCAGGGTAAATTGTGACGCCGTCAAAGGTAACTTTTAGCCGATTTTTGAGACTTTGCCGTTTTCTTCACTTTTATGCTCCAAAAACGTCCAAAATGCCTCCTTTTCCAGATTTCTCCTCAAAAGTACCTAAAATGACAAAAGGAATGATTTAGGGCAATATTTGATCAAATAAATACGATTTAGGGCTTAAATGACCCCTTAAAAGCGGTACACTTTTCGCTTCATCAGGTTCCTGACCCTAGTGACTTGTGTATGTCAGTAGAGCCATGAGAAAACTAGGGTTTGCCTGAGGACACTAAGGATGATTTATCAGTGACCTCCGTTGGCATTTGTTATAGGGTCAAGAGGGTCTCAATGATGGATGTCTCTGAGGTCTTGGCCATTGTTTCCCTTTATGAGGGTTCTGAGGTAGAAGATCCAAGGGCGAGTGATTTGTGTTTAACCACCTTCTTGGTCCCTGCCTTCTTTTTCTTCTTCTCCTACTTTTCAGGAGAAGGAATGGATGAGACAGCTTTGTCACCCTGAATGACTACCAGCATGTAGTTGGTCAGGGTGACTGGTTGTACCTCTGTTATGCCACTGGAATAATTGGCCTTATGTAGGACGTCAGGTTTAGAACCTTGAGCGTCAGGCCTAATATATAGTCAGGGCCAAGTAAGTCCTGAAGCACACTAGAAATGAACCTAGGGTAAGACATGTGTCTTTTCCTAGATTTCCTTGAGAGCTTGGCAACGAGGTCACGGAAGATTATTCCTCCGATGTCAATTTTTCTATCCTCCAGGAGACTGAACACCATCAATTGTTGTGATGAGTTCAACTGCTCCATGGAGGATTTATTACCTCTAAGGACCTGAATGACAAAAGTTGTCAGGATCCTCCAGATAGGTGGGAACCAAGTTTTAATTATTGGTGCCTTTGCCAATAATGAACCTGGGGCCACTTCAGGATGTTTGGGGTCATGTGGCCCTAGAAAAAGCAATTCTGCTTTAACTTCTTGGTCAGTGGGGTTGGGCGCAAAATTCTCAGCGAAATCAAGACCAGTGGCCTTGATGAAGGTTGAGTAATCAAGGGAGAGGGTCCTTCTCCCATTCATCACTGAGAAAGTGATAATAGAGTCTTTGGTGTCCTCAGGGCTAGTTGCCACTGCTGTACACCAAAATTCCCTCAAGTAGTCATGGTATATGACTGAGGGGGTCTTTGTAAATGCCGTAGCAAGAAAGCAGTTTTGTAGATACTTAACTACATTCTTATACGCCCAAAACTTTTGGGGATAGGCACAATTACCTACCACATTGTTCTTGGTTATGTCTACGCCCTCCATGAGGAATTCCACATTTGGGGTGTATGTAATAGCATTAGAAGAAGCCATTTTTGTTGGGTAAGTCTGGGTAACAAAGATGGTTGGGTTTTCTAAAAGCTAAGAACACACATACAAAATTTTGTTTTGAAAGAAAAGGGGCAAGAATTTGCTTAGAATTTTCTAAAAAACGTGTGTGTGTTTTTTGTTTGGGGGGGTATTTATAGGGAAGTGAAGTGGAGGGTATTTTAGACATTTAGCGGTTTAATATCTCAAAAGATATTTTTGAAAACCGTTTTAAATAAAACTTTTGGGATCCGCATTAAATGATTAACCACTCCACTATCCCTGTTTTGCGCAATTGTCAAGGCAAACAGTTGTGCCATCTGCATAAAGTAAAACTTGCAGAGTTGAGTCATCACATATCTGTTATGTGATTGGAGAGGCATTAAATGCCAAGTGGGAATGTGGTGGCCCATGAGGTGCATGCCAGAAAGGCAAAAGAACAAATATTCTTATATTAAATAAGAATTCAGTTACCAACCTCGGACATTTACTAACTAGATACTTAGAGCATTTAAGTTAGCATTGAATGTCATTTAAGGGCCCTGAATGACTCTTCATTCAGTGAACTAGGTTGATCAGGACTTGGCTTTAGTTCCTGATGGTTCAAGGGTTCAGGAACTTGGGTTTAGTTCCTGATGTTCAGTGATCCTTTTTCACTGATGAACACATTGAGTCAGGGACCTGGGTGTTTCAGAATTTACACTTGGTTGGATGGATTCAGTCAGTGGACTGAATCTCAATATCCAACATTCCTAATTCAGCTTTCAGTCGTGTGAAAGTTGGTTCATCCAATGGTTTGGTGAATATATCAGCTAGCTGATATTCAGTAGGAATGAAGTGTAATTCAATGTCACCATTCATGACATGGTCCCTGATGAAATGATATCTAATATCAATGTGTTCTGTTCTCTGATGAAGAACATGATTGTTTGAGATGGCAATTGCACTTGTATTATCAAAAAAGATGGGAACCATCTTGTACTGAATTCCATAGTCACTGAGTTGACTTTGTATCCAGAGTACATTTGCACAACAACTTTCTGTTGCAACATATTCAGCTTCAGTTGAGGACATGGCAACTGATTGTTGCTTCTTAGCACTCCAACAGACTACTTTCCCACCAAGGATTTGGCAGGAGCCTGAGGTGCTTTTTCTGTCCATGTTGCATCCAGCATAGTCAGAGTCTGAGTATCCTTTGATATCAAAGCCTGAACATTTTGGATAGTATAATCCAAGGTTTGGAGTACCTTTCAGGTACCTGAGTATCCTTTTCACAGATGTGAGATGAGATTCTCTTGGGTCAGATTGATATCTGGCACATAAGCACACTGAGAATTGGATGGCAGGCCTTGATGCAAGTAGATACATCAGTGATCCTATCATTCCTCTGAAGAGAGTTTGATTCACTGGTTTACCAGTAAGGTCAGGACCAAGGTTGTTTGGTGGTACCATGGGAGTTTTGACTGAGGCACAGTCACTGAGCTCATACTTCATTAGTAGGCTCCTGACATACTTCTCTTGACTGATAGAGGTCCCTTTAACAGTCTGCTTGATTTGCAGTCCAAGGAAGTAAGTCAGTTCTCCCATCATGCTCATTTCAAATTTCTTTTCCATCAGTTTTTCAAACTGTTTGCAAAGTTTATAACTTGTTGAGCCAAAGATGATGTCATCAACATATACTTGTACAAGTATGACATCAGTATTTGTCCTATAGATAAACAATGTGTCGTCTATCTTGCCTCTAACAAATTTTTTTTTGGATTAGGAAGGCTGAGAGAGTTTCATACCATGCCCTGGGAGCTTGTTTCAGTCCATAAAGGGCTTTATTAAGCTTGCAGACATAGTCAGGAAACTCATGGCTTTCAAATCCTGGAGGTTGCCGAACATAAACTTCTTCTTTCAGTGACCCATTTAAGAATGCACTTTTAACATCCATTTGGTACACCTTGAAGTTCATGTAGGTTGCAAAAGCAAGGAAGATCCTGATGGCTTCCATCCTTGCTACTGGTGCAAATGTTTCATCATAGTTAATGCATTCTTGTTGATTATAGCCTTTGGTTACAAGTCTGGCTTTGTTTTTAATGACTATGCCATTTTCATCAGATTTGTTTTTGAATACCCATTTCATGCCAATGACTGAAACATCTTCAGGACACTTGACTAAGGTCATTACCTTGTTTCTGTCAAATTATTCTAGTTCATCATGCATGGCCTGAACCCAACTTGGATGATTAAGTGCTTCCTTGACACTTTTGGGTTCAATTGTGGAGATGAAGTCCACAAATAGGCATTCATTGGCTGAGGCTGCTCTCAGTTGTGCAGCCATGCTTCTAGTAAGCATGCCTTCAGTAGGCTCACCAATTTTATTGACAAGTTCTATATTCTGAGACCTAGTCCAACTGTCCTGAGGTCTTGGAAACTGATTAGAACTTGTAGAGGCCTGATAGGTAGGGTCAGGATAAGACACATGATGATCTTCAGTATCATGAGTGTCTGAGTAGGTTGACTCATCACTGTGATTGTTTGGTTCCATAGCACTTTGTACAGACTGAATGATTGCATCAGTACTTCTTTGTGCTTCAACAAACTCAGTGATGGTTGGGTAAGGAAGGTTGTAAGGGATGATGTAATAGGAGATGTCAGCATTTGCTTGGTACTGAGTGGAAGGACCATTTTCAAGATGATGTTCATCAGGAGGGTATCTTGATGAATCATCAATGCCTATCTCTTCCACTGAGGTGTTAGAGACACTGATTGCATTAGTGCTCTCATCAAAGGTAACATGGAATGTTTCCTCAGTATGCTGTCTCCTAGTGTTGAACACCTTGAAGGCCTTTGAGACAAGTGAGTATCCTAGGAAGTATCCATCATCAGCTTTGGCATCAAATTTTCCTAAGTGATCCTTGTGATTATGAATAAACACAGGACACCCAAAGACATGAAAGTAGCTGATGTCAGGGATCCTTCCCTTGAATAACTCATAAGGAGTTTTGCTATGTCTCTTGACAATGATGGATCTGTTTTGGGTATAACAGGCAGTTTTGAATGCTTCAGTCCAAAAGTGTTTGGAAAGGACTGATCCATTTAGCATTGTCCTGGCTGCTTCAATGAGTGTTCTATTTTTTCTTTCAGCCACACCATTTTGTTCAGGTGTGTTAGGAGAGGAAAACTTTTGGGAAATTCCTTTCTCATCACAGAAACATTCAAGTTCATAGTTTTTGAACTCTGTTCCATTGTCAGTCCTAATCTGTTTGACCTTGATGTCATTTTGATTTTCAATGTTCCTGACAAAGGACATGATTGTTTCAGCTGCCTAACTCTTTTTGATCAGGAAGTATACCCAAGTATATCTTGAGTGCTCATCCACAAAGACTAGAGTATACTTCTCATGGTTAATGGATCTAGGACTTATGGGTCCAAAAAGATCCATATGGAGAAGATGAAGGCAGTTCCTGATGGAAAAGTTTGTTTTGGTTTTAAAGGATGCTCTATGATGTTTACCTTTTTCACAGGCAGAGCATGGTTTATCCTTTGAAAACACAATTGATGGTAGGCCAAGGACCTTGTTTTGTTTTACAAGGTTGTTTATGTTTTTGAAGTTCAGGTGGGAGAGTTTCTTATGCCAAAGCCAGTTGAGGGTTTCAGTGGCCTTAGTAAAGAGACAAGTTCCATTCTGAGTTAGACTGGACATGTCCAACACATAAACATCATGTCTTCTTGGTGCAATAAGGACAACTTCCTTATTAGCATTGAAGATGATTCCTTGCTTATCATCAAACTGAAATATGTATTTTGCATCACATAGTTGACTAACACTGATCAAATTGTACTTAAGGCCATTTACATAAGCTATCGTAGTAAAGACTATACCATTACAGTTTACTAAACCATAACCTTCAGTGAGACATGATGAGTTATCATCAAATATCACCTTAGGTCCTGATTCTCTTACAAATTTGTGCAGATATTCTTTCAGTACAGTCATGCTCCTTGAACATCCACTATCTAGATGCCAAACAGGTTCCCTGGTATGTTTCTGCACAAACAGTAAACTGAATTAGTTCTTTCTGGGATACCACATTTTGGTGGGTTTGACTTGATTAGCCTTAATGATTGATGCATGGTTAGTAGTTGAATGGGCTGAGCTACCACAGATTTTCATTTCATTGCAGAGGTAGACTCAGTGGACTGAGAGGATGGTTTGGGGACTCCTCTTCTATTTTGAATGACCTTCGCAAGTCCTGAGGTGTCATGAGTGGGATCTCCACATATTTCACAACAATTGTCCATTAGACAATCCTCAGGGAGATGGTCATTAAAGCCACAGTGAGGGCAAGGTGCAAAAGGCTTTGCCTTTTGTTTCAGTTTCTGCTTTGAATTAGATGGATACTTAAGAGCTTGAGCTTTAAAGTTTGCCATCTTAGTTGTGGCTGTGTATGATAGGTGATCAGAGGTCCTGTCATCTTCCTTTTTGCATATCTTGTAGTAAAGGATTCTAAAACAATCATCAGAGGAATGATTGGTATAGTGACACAACTCACACTTTAGCAGAGGTTTTGAGGGTTTGAGTTTGGGTTTGGTGGTACTTGAGGAAGCTGATTTGGGTTCCTTCTTTGATTGAGAAGGTTTCTCAGAAGATTCAATCTTCTCACTCAGCTTCCTAACCATTTCAGCCAACTGATCAAATTTTGAATCAGGGCTTTCAACTTTTACTTCAGAAGGGACTGAAGTTGATGAGTCATCAGTATTTCCTGAGACTTCAAGGGTTTGCCTTTTCAGGATGGTTTTTCCCAATCCTGGATTCTCCTTTGGAGAATACTGGGAGTAGACCAATGGTGGGAGGTCTGAGCTTGGTGCAGCACCCTGAAGGATATTTAGTGGTGGGAGTGGTGGATATGATTCTGATTCGGACTCATTTACTGACTCAGTATTACTGGGTTGGTTAGAGAGTCCAAGCATATTTTTTAGAGCCTGACTTTCAGGAAGCAAGATTTTTCCAGTCTCAAATTTGGTATCTTACTGACTTAGTTGTCCCTGACAATCCAGTCATTTGACTTGGGTTGCATTTCTTGCTCAAATGATATGCCAGCTGGAATAAAGGTCATTTCACTGTGACTCTCACTGGGGGTTTCAGTGAGATGGTCAATTCCTATTGTTTTCTTAGGAATTAAACCCACAGTATCAAAGACCTTGGGGTTCTTTTTAGTCCAGCCTTGTATGACAGCCTTTTCTTTGTTAAGTTCATGCTGTAGGGCTTGGTTTTGTTTCAAAATTTCAGTGTTTTGAATTTGTAGAGTAATAGTTTCTAACTTGGCTTGTTTCAGTACAAGCAATTCATCTCTACACTTATTCAATTCTGACACAAGGTTGTTATATTTTGAAAACAAGTTAAGCCTTTGTTCTTCAACAAACTTAAGATCTACACAAATATAATTCATATAGGACTGCCAATCAGAATTATCATCCATAGAAAGTAAAGTGTTTACCTACTTCATGGTTATGTTCACCCACTCTCCATTCCTAGCATGGCTTTTTCCAACAGCCACCTGATCACCTTCAGAAAGTGCCATCAGTGCACTCACTCTAATTTCCTCATCTTCTGAGGAGACCTCTTCTTCATCCCAGTCATAAGCTTCTGCTACAAGAACCTTGTTCTTTGTCTGAACAGGTTTGGATGTTTGAGCAGCCTGAGACATTGAGGGATTAGTTTCAAGAAGTGCAAGTTTAGCCTTAGCTTTCCTATATTTTGCTTCAAAGTCCTTTTGAACCTTATTGTTTTGAAATTGTTGGGTCGATTGAATCATTCTAGGTTGAAACTTTCGAGTCCCTGAGGAACTGTTTCCTGAAAATTTGCAAGAGAGTTCTGAGATGGTTTTAGAATAACAGTCTCTAGCAAAATGACCCTTTTTACCACAATTAAAGCATTCAGTGGTTTCATTTGCTTTTGCTTTTGAAAAGTTGGACTGATTTCTTTTGATAAAAGGTTTTGAACTAGCAAGGAGTGCCCTTTCTTGGAATTCCAAATTTAAATCATTTAGGTACTCATCACTAGTCCTTTCATCAATTTCACCTTCAGAATCCTCTTGAAAATCCTGCACAACACCATTAGTATAAAAGGCAGTTGATATGGGTGTGGAGGTCAAGGCCTTCTTGGTCTCAAGAGCTTTTGAGTCTGGGTATCTCCTTGAGATTAAATTGTCTTCATAGACAAACTTCCCATAGATCTCAGGGAGCTCAAGTGTCTGAATGTGATTAGCATTCCTGAGGCCTTGTGAGAAGTTTAGCCACTTCTTAGGGAGACTGTTGACAAAGCCAACATTTGTCTTATGCTTAGACAACACTACACCATCATTTGATAGCTCGTTTATCAAAGTCTTGTATCTGGTATAAGTCTGAGAGAGACTTTCAGAGTCCTTTGCCCTGAAAGTATTTTACTCAAGTTTCAGGTCCATGACCCTATTTTTCTTGGTATCCGAGGGACCCTCGAAGCTATTGACCAAGTCATCCCAAGTTTGCTTGGCTGTTGAACAGTTGATGACTGATTCCATTATATCGTCAGGAAGACAAGATATAATGATGCTTTCCAGGCGTTGGTCTTGATTGACCACCCTCCTCTCATTAATGGTCCATTGAGCTTCAGGCTTATTTAGCCCTTCAGCAGTCTTTGTGACACATGGACCATCTTTGACACAAGTGATGTAGTATGGTTCCATACCAGTCAAGTAGCAAAGCATTCGCTTTTTCCACTTGCTAAATTTACCAGCTTCAAGTCTTGGGGCAACAGCTGAAAAGCTTCCACCCTTTTTATCGACAAGCTGGGGCATATTAATATCAGCCATAGTAGGATCTTAGTTTTAAAAACCTAGAGCACTCTAGGTTATTTTTGAAAGATTTTATAAACCAGAGGCTCTGATACCACTTGTTGTTCCCTTAACACACTTAGAGTTAACTAAAGAGTTAATCTATTAGTGTTTTTGACTGATACAATGTTATTGATTAATTACAATTTATAAGTTAAAACGTAAATATAAAAACACAATTGATGATGTACCCTCCAAACGGGTCGAAGGACACCTCTTCGATCTTGTGCGAAGCCCTCTATTCGGAGGCCCAGGTTAATCTCCTAAAACGTTTCATTGGCGTAAAACCATTCATCTATGAAGTGGTTACTATGTGGGAATCTGCCAATCGAAGCCTTAAGCCCTTCGGGGTATCTCCTACGAAGGAACTACAATGGAGAGCTACCTTGACCTGGTCATACCCACGTCTCCTCTTCCTTTAGGCTTTCCCGCCAAAGTAGAGATCGTAGGCTACAAAGCCCTTGCGGTTACCACAAATCATGGATGCCCCCTTGATCTCCGAACAAAGTGCAACCGCCCTCTAAGGCCTATTTCTCCCCTATAAATAGCATTAGACGGGCCATAACCATGGTATGTTAACTGAACACCAACTTAACTCTCTCAACTTACTACAAACTTACCGTATCACATACTTACTCGCACGCCGGAGGTGGTTCGCAGGGTCCAACCCCTGCGCAATCACTTAACGTAGTGTTTTGGTATTTCTTATTTCAGGTTAAGACAAGCTTGGCACAACCTCAACACCCCATAAATCCTTTGATCATCATCGAAGGCCTGGTAGTGCAATTTATTGTACAATCAGTGGCTCCATCCGTGGGACCGCTACAATTGGCCTCGTTATTTCCAAGCTTATAACCAACCAACTACTTTCACTATATATCCGGCATGGATCAAGGGAGAGAAGATACTCCCCCACCGGGTTTCTCGACCTTGGCGCCAATCCCAGTCAACGACTCCAACAACTTTCCCCCAATAACCGCTTCCACGTTCACAACACGTTCTCACCCAGAAATAACACCCAACCATCATGCTTCGACATCAGCCAATCCGGAGCCTATCATTAGCCCAGCCTTCGTCGAAGCCAATTACGAAGCTTTGGAATCCCTCTTAAGGGCTCGAAAAAGGCAAGTTAGGAATGCTGGGATGCGAAGGGAATTGGAATACTCAAGTGATGAGTATGATGAAGAAATGGAAATGGAGCCTAGGCCTCCGGCCCAGGGAACAACACCCTCGGCCCTAAGGATTGGGTCACCAGTGGGTCGAAGGCTAAGTAGAAGGCCCGTTGGGTTTAAAGGACTCCCGAAGAGGGCTCCGACAAGGAAAGAAGGGGCGGTTACCGAAGGCTCCAACGGGAGGAGCCAACGAAGGGAAGAGACGGGGGTGAATTTTCCTCCATTGTTAGCAGCTCATCTTGGAAGGACCGAAGCAGGGGTTCCATTGCAGCCTCCTCACGCATCAGGCGTAGAAGGCAATCCGCCTACAATTAATATGGGAGGAAATCTTCCTCCCAATGGTATGTATCCCTCGTTCCAAACTCAGTTTTATCCTCAAAGTTTTTATCCTCCAGTAAATGGGCAGCCTAGCAACCCTAGTCTCCATCAACCTTATGGGGGCATACCCTTTGGCCATCCTACGGTATACCCTCCGTACACCATAGGAAACGGTTATCCGTTCAGCATAAACACACCTTATCAGTCCTACCCTAGCCAAGCTCCTGTGAGAGTACCCCCAAACCATACTCCATATCATATTGTTCCTATGTATGCACCACCCTATAATTGTCTATACTCGGACCCTATAGGTTCGGTTATGCCCTTCGTTAGGTGGATAGAAGATTACCCATTGCCTGATGGGTTAAAAATGCCTTCTCATATTAGGACTTATGATGGGAAGGGGGATCCGGACAATTTCTTACATTTGTTCGAAGGGGCTACTAAGATGCAAAAATGGGTTATGCCTATGGCCTGTCAAATGTTTACTTATACCCTGCGGGATTTTGCCCTTATTTGGTGGAATGGGCAAAAGCCTCGTAGCATTGTCAATCTTGATGATCTCAAGGCTAAGTTCCGATCACACTTCAGTCAGCAAAAGAAGTTTACAAGGACTCATCTAACGGTCCACAACATTAAGCAAAAGGAAAACGAAAGCACAAGGGCCTTCGTTACTAGGTACAACCATGAAACTTTGCACATTTTGGTCTTCATGAAGATCAGCGCATTTCAGGTTTCGTACATGATCTTCAAAATCGGAGCTTGGTGGAGTTCTTATCCACTGAGCTTCCGACAACTTTTAAGGGATTAATGGAAAAGACATATACTTGGATTGAGGCGAAAGAGGTATCAACTAATGGAGCTCCGATCGACAGAGACAGCAACAACAAGTTCTCAAAGCATTCTGCGTGGAAAGGGTCAAAGAACAAAAAAAAACAGAGACAGGTTCTCTCCGTACAAAGGCCCTAATCATGTTTTGCTAGGAAGCTTAATTAAGTCTCCAAAGGAAATACTTGCAACGGAGAGGGCTGCTAAGGCTTTCGAAGCACCCCCTCGTATGACAAGTAAGGGCAAAAACAGGGATACCAGCAAGTATTGTCACTTTCATGAAGATAATAGCCATGATACGAACAGTTGCAGGGAGCTAAAGAAACAGATAGAAAAAGCTGTAAAGTCCGGGCAATTGGCACATCTGGTGAAGGGTATAAAGAAGGGAAAGGAAAAGATGTCCGACACTCAGTTGGCTAAAGATACTACTCCTCTCGAAGCCCCAATACTCATGGTTCGTTGGGGCGAAACTAGCTTGAAAAAAAAGGTAACGGAGCAGGAGGGTAACGATGTGGGAGAGGTAACATTTCCTCCTCTTGCAGGCCAAGTCCTTTTGAATGATCCAGTAGTCATCAAATTCCTAGTTTTCAACAGAGAAGTTAACAGAGCCTACATGGACTGAGGAAGCTCCTGTGAGATCATATATGAGCATTGTTTTCTTAAGCTCAAGCCTTCGATCAGGTCGCAGCGGGTTGATTCGAAGATACCTTTGGTAGGATTCTACGGCGAACATTCGTGGCCTCTGGGAGAAGTGCCATTAGACATAACAATTGGAGAAGGCAAGCTCGCAAGGACAGAAACTCTCACATTTGCTATCGTACGGTCCGAATCTCCCTACAATTTTTTAATAGGAAGGACCGCCATGCAAAAGATGGGTATCGTAGTCTCCACCATACATGCAGCAGTAAAATTCCATACACCTTATGGGATAGGAACCTTATTCTCTAGTTACAATCAGGGGAAGACTAGGGATATGGGCAAAAAGATCAAAGAAAGTCCCGAAGAGCCTCCGAAGGACATTCTTAGTTGTACGGACGCCGAAGAACGTATTGTGGTGAATGAGCTCTATCCAGAGCAAATGGTGGTAATTGGAAAGCAACTCCCTACCAACTTCAAGGCAGACTTGGAGAAGCTACTCAAAGCCAACAAAGATGTTTTCGCATGGACGTACTCATACATGACAGTGGTTCCTCGGACTCTTATGATCGATGACAAGCCTTTCGGCACAGAACACAAGCTTAATGAGTTCAATCACATTGAACCAATTAAGCAGAAGCGACGAAGCCTGGCACCTGAAAGGAACGCAGCTGCTTGCAAAGAGGTGGACGAACTTGTACAAGCGGGAATTCTCAGAGAAGTGAAATACCAAACCTGGGTAGCCAATCTAGTCATGGTAAAGAAGAGTGACGGAGGGTGGCGTATGTGTGTCGACTTCACCGACATCAACAAAGCCTGCCCGAAGGGTATCACCAGATACAGATGGTGAAGGAAGATGAGGAGAAGACAGCCTTCTACACAGGAAAGGATGTCTATTGCTACAGGAAAATGCCCTTCGGTCTAAAGAACGCAGGGGCAACTTATCAACGATTGGTAGACAAGGCCTTCCACAAGCAAATAGGGAGGAACTTGGAAGCTTACGTTGATGACATGGTAATAAAAAGTAGGACTGAAGAAGACCTACTCTCCAACATTCAAGAAACCTTCGATCAGTTAAGGGCAATCAACATGAAACTTAACCCAAAGAAGTGCTCCTTTGGCGTGGAAGAAGGAAAATTCGTGGGACATCAGATCACCAAAACAAGGGATTAAGGCTAATCCTTCGAAGATCAAAGCCATCACTGATTTACAATCTCCAAAGTCACTAAAAGAGGTACAAAGCCTAAATGGGAAGCTCACAGCACTCAGCAGGTTCCTATCAAATGGCGCAGATCGGTCTCTACCATTTTTTAAAACACTCAAGGGGTGTATAGATAAGAAAACTTTTCAATGGATTTGTGAGGCGAAAGTCGCCTTCGGAAAATTAAAAGAGTTCATGGAAATCTTGCCAACACTCACAGCCCCAATCAAAGGCGAAATGTTATTCATGTACATTGCGGCATCCTTCGAAAGCATCAGTGCGGTGCTCTTAGCCGAAAGGGAGAAGAAACAAGTCCCAATCTACTTATGTGCTTAGAGGCTGAATTAAACTATCCGAAGTTGGAGAAGCTAATCCTAGCCTTGGTTTATGGTGCAAGACGCCTTCGAATGTACTGATGAAGCGAAAAGTGTACCGCTTTTAAGGGGTCATTTAAGCCCTAAATCGTATTTATTTGATCAAATATTGCCCTAAATCGTTCCTTTTGTCATTTTAGGTACTTTTGAGAAGAAATCTGGAAAAGGAGGCATTTTGGACGTTTTTGGAGCATAAAAGTGAAGAAAACGACAAAGTCTCAAAAATTGGCTAAAAGTTACCTTTGACGGCGTCAGGATCCTCTCCAGACGGCGTCATGGCTTGGCAAAAGTGGTGGATGTGAAATTTACTCATGATAAGCCAGTGAAAATTGCATGGGAATTCTGACGGCGTCACCCTTTAATTTGATCAAGGTCGTCACGTTATAATTTAAAGAGGGACGGCGTCACGTTCATAGTCTGAGGGCGTCAAGCCTTGATAGGCCAGAACGGATTTTGGAGAGCTAAAGAGGGACGGCGTCAAGAAGGTCATCCGGGAACCCTAAAAGCGGCGAGGTGACGGCGTCACACTCCATAACGTGACGCCGTCAGATCTAAAAATCTATATATAGTTTTGCAATTCTTTGTCATTAGGGTGGAACTTATTGGGGAACTTTGTGTGTGAAAACCCTAGGACGAATTTGACAGCTCTTTCAAGGCTTTTTGCCTTGAGATCTTCCATGTTACATTGAAGATAAGTTATCAATTAATCATTCAATATGTCTATGTGTTGTTTGATTCTATCTTATTCTTGTCTTTTGTTTAACATGTTAGGCTAGATTTATCTTGTGTTTGCTTAGATCTAATGAAACCTAGCTATTGATTATTGGTTATTAGTGTGTTATTAGTTGTATTGGATGATTGTTTATCTATGTTAGGCTTAAGAAAACTGGCTAACTTCCTATTCGGTAACTTGCTTGAACGTCTTAAGAAACATGAACCAATGCGTACTAAAGGTTTTTATGGTTGTATTTAATGCACAAGCGAATTCTAGTGATCCCATGTTAGGAGCTTCCTAGCCGGCTCGACATAGGAGTGAAGTAGGAGCTTGTAGAGTTGGGGAAGTACGTACGCCACCCCACGACTGGTATTAAGGAATACACCCGTCATCCACGCAACTAATACACACTAATCAACCGGTAAAAGATAGTTAGGGAGTAAGGAAATCTAAGTAAACACATTTCCCTCCACATAAGTTTTCACCAACATTTTCATTTTTGTTATTTTATTTTATTTGCATTCGTAGTAATTTGGGTTAGTTGACTAGCAACTAATTCCGCCCACTCTTTCAAACCGAGATTTTACTTGCTTTCATAAAAATATAAAAAACAAAAAGAATCTTCTCTCACCCTTAGACCTATTAGAGTAGTTTTTCATACCTAACGAACACTATTCCCTGTGGAGAACGATCAATCCCCCGTACTTACCACTACACTATACTACATCGGTCAGGTACACTTCCTAGTGGGGTTGTAAGCCTCTTGAGATCCCTCGAGAGATAAAACCTGTTGTAAGGTTGCAAAACCACGCATCAAGTTTTTGGCGCCGTTGCCGGGGAATAGTTATTGTTTAGGTTGAATTTTTATTTTATAGGTCTACTCACTAGATTCCCTTCTAGTGAGATTTTTATTTTCTTTTTCTAGGATTTTCTTTAGTCTATCTTTTTCTTTGTGTCTTTGTTCGTAAAAGAAATTTCCATTGACTCTTCCGTTCACCATTATGGAGAACGTGAATCCACTACATAATCTACCCCTTCCACTTCAAAATGACATCTTTATGTTCCGTCGACATAATGGTGAATCTTTTTCCGATACATGGACTCGTTTCAAATACTTATTAAAAAAGGTCTTTCATCATGGTCTTGACTTATTGTTTCCACTTCAAATCTTTTACACTCGTATCGACCGCCAAACCCAGCAGGAGATTGAAAATATGGAAGATGGGAAAATGTGGGATTATGGTGATGAAGAGGCATGGGAAATCTTTGAGATTCTCGCCCAAAAAAGAAGTGGAACATGTGACCCAAAAAATGCAAGCTTAGACCTATTTGGTATTTGGATAAATCAATCGAAAGGTTTGTTTAGGAATGAGGTGGGTAGAGTTGAGGTACCTAAGTGCATGTCATGGTTAGGCACTACCATAATACAAGATGAACACATAGGTGATCTTAATGAGATGGAGGATATAGTAGAAAACCCAAGCCCACCAAGTACCCCACAAGTCCCACCATCACTTGAGGCATACACACCACCCGTGACTTACCCGAATGAAGTAGAAGAGACTTTAGGAATCCCGATGGAGGTAGAATCCTTGGACCAAGCACCACTAGAGGATATAGGTTTGAATACTTATAGTGATAACCTTACTCTTAGTTCTAGGGAATTTCCTAGTGTTGATGAACCGGAACCTCAACCTTTACACAACTTTCCATCCTTAGATTTACATCTAGGAGACAAAAGAGGAATCGACCCACCCATCAAACCATGTAGTCCGGGTAGTTTTATGTTGAAGGTAGTAGACTCTAAGCCTTGTAGAGAGGAAGCTGATATAGGAGTGAACCATAACCTTTCATACTTACATCACCCATTCATGATTAATCACAAGAAACACTATGGGTTTAAACCGGGTTTATTAGGTCAAGATGGATTCCCAACTAGGAATCTCTCGAAGTTGATAGAAGATGATCCCTTTTTAGGAGAAAACTTTAATTCACCCATTGACCAAAGTGAACTAGGTAAGGTTATGATGAAAGGAGCACACCCCTTTGAGCATATAATTCATCCACCACTCTTTCCTCACGTGGCATACTCCTACCGAGCTGGTGTGTATCGCTACTATCACCCGCACTTAATCCTAAGTGTAGGGAAAACCTCTCTTTTATCCATTAAATAAGGGTAGAGTCAGGCTCATGACTCAAACAAAAACAAGCGCTTCTTGGGAGGCAACCCAAGCTTTATTTGCTTTGTGTGTTTATTTATTTGTTTGTTTGATTTTATTTGCTTCTGTATGTGTGTTTAAGTTTTATTATTATTGATTCATGTTCAAAACTAAATTGTGAAAATGCTTTATCTTGTTTTTAACTTTGTCTTAACTACATATAAAGGTATTTTGCAAAAGTTAAGTGTAAGGGAAATCCAAATCGGTTTATTAGAACAAATGAACATGAATCGTAATGATAATAAATTAACATACATATTCGCATTTGTTTGATTCAAATGCTTGTATCGAGTCATAATGATGTTTTGCAGGATTTCCAGGAAGTAAGGTATAGGTTTTTCCAAAATTTTTCCGGAAACGTAACATGAGAATTCTGTCAGATCATATCTGACGGCGTCAGGATTTACAACCTGACGGCGTCAGGTTTAATTTTCTGAAAATTTTTGAAAGTTTTGTTTTCATAAAAAGTTTTTATTAAATCTCTAACTTATAATCTCCAGGAATCTGCAAAATTATCATTCCACAAGCATTATATCCTTATATATAGATTTATCCCGCCGATGTTATGCAGGTTTTCGTGTTTGTTTTCTCAGGTTTAACAGGTTATTTTGGACAAGGAAATGTTTTGGATCAAGCTTTTGGCGATGCATTAGTCATGGAGCTTCAACATTACTTTGGAAGAAGATCTAACCGTGTTACTTCATTATCCACCGAGCGAATCAGGGGAGTATTTGATTTCATTCTTTTACTTTATGCTTTTACATTTGTTATTTGAACATTGGGGACAATGTTCATCTTAAGTGTAAGGGGGGGGGGGTAAAAGTACGATTAGAGAATGCTATTGCACTTGATTTTTTTTTGTTTAATGGTAGATGTGTAATAAAACTGAGATAAATACCTGTTAGGGCAATTTTAGTGCCAAATTTAAAATTTTTTACAACATTTAGGAGTGAAACTTTGATCTTAATGAGCGTCTCACGGATAGGAGTTATACGACTAGCACAAAAACCGTACCACTAAAAAAAATTTCCACCCCAAATATGTGAGGTTCGCCCCAAGAATTGGTAGGAAAAGCATTTTGCTATGATGTGTGTACCGGTAGCACTTAGATTCTAGAACTTGCGTTAGGACCATTCCGAGGCCACAAGTGAGACTACATTCGTGTAGTTAGATTTACTACATGATAAGAGGCATTAGGATTAACCCACTGTTTTACACCTGTGTTTTTGTTATAATTACTTTGGCTACATTGGTCAAGTAATTCTCCCACACCCTTTGCGTTGTACTCTTTTTTTAGTACACGATACCCCTAGTACACCCTCAGAGCCTATCTTTTTGTTTCGACCTTTAAGCATTTTACTTAAAGGAAGAATTTGTTTACACCCCACTTAAATGTACACCCAAATCGCCTTAGCCTACCTTGTATGCACTCATTTTTAGTGCATTATTGTGACAACATTTGTTTAAACCCAAGTTAATTATCTAGTTGATTACATGGTTGCTAAGTCGAGTCATATCCTTGTACATATTGTTTTGGGACGATTGGGACTCATGGGTAAAGTACTAGTGTAATGAAGTAATGGGGAAGAACATCATTTATTACCCCCATATGTGCTAAATATTTTAAAAGTACTCCAAGTGTTTTGATTATATTAATTCGAGTCATTAGAATAGTAATTTGTAAAGTTATGTAAAAGTTCAAGTGTAAGGGGGATGCAACGCCCCTATGATGTATTATTTTGGATGGTAGGGAAAAAGTGTATACAAAAAAAAAAAAAAAAAAAAAAAAAAAAAAAAAAAAAAAAAAAAAAATCGAAAAAATCAAGAAAAATACAAAAAAATGAGAAAAAGAAAAGTAGAAAAAACATACGGACTACCATCCCGTTTCATTTTATGTTTGTTTTATGTTTTTGTTATTTTCTTTCATTAGCTTAAGATTGAGTCGAGTTTGGCTTAGCAACATTGTATAGTACATGTAATTGATCAAGATCTTTAACTCGCCACCAGTAAAATATCCTTTATCCAACAAAACCGTGTTTTCCTTTTCCCTACACCTAACGTTATAACCCATTTAAAAGCCCTCTTTGATAGTTTATCTTAGGTGCTTACGCCTAGTGGAGGAGGTTTTCGATCCTTTCCCAAGCCTATGGTAATCTATTTGCTATGACAGGTAGTGAGAGATATTATCCGTTTTCATTTATGAGATTTATTTTGATGACACTTGAGAGATGTGAGTATCTAAACACTACTTGTGAGGTGCTAGTTTGTAATCTCCATGCTTATTATGATTAAAGTGGAACGATTATTTGTTGTAATTACTTTTATGTTAGCATTAAATGACCCCTAACTTGTATTTTGATTAGAATAAAAGCGCATTTGCTTGAGGACAAGCAAATCTCAAGTGTAAGGGTATTTGATGAAGCGAAAAGTGTACCGCTTTTAAGGGGTCATTTAAGCCCTAAATCGTATTTATTTGATCAAATATTGCCCTAAATCGTTCCTTTTGTCATTTTAGGTACTTTTGAGAAGAAATCTGGAAAAGGAGGCATTTTGGACGTTTTTGGAGCATAAAAGTGAAGAAAATGACAAAGTCTCAAAAATCGGCTAAAAGTTACCTTTGACGGCGTCAGGATCCTCTCCAGACGGCGTCATGGCTTGGCAAAAGTGGTGGATGTGAAATTTACTCATGATAAGCCAGTGAAAATTGCATGGGAACTCTGACGGTGTCACCCTTTAATTTGATCAAGGTCGTCACGTTATAATTTAAAGAGGGACGGCGTCACGTTCATAGTCTGAGGGCGTCAAGCCTTGATAGGCCAGAACGGATTTTGGAGAGCTAAAGAGGGACGGCGTCAAGAAGGTCATCCGGGAACCCTAAAAGCGGCGAGGTGACGGCGTCACACTCCATAACGTGACGCCGTCAGATCTAAAAATCTATATATAGTTTTGCAATTCTTTGTCATTAGGGTGGAACTTATTGGGGAACTTTGTGTGTGAAAACCCTAGGACGAATTTGGCAGCTCTTTCAAGGCTTTTTGCCTTGAGATCTTCCATGTTACATTGAAGATAAGTTATCAATTAATCATTCAATATGTCTATGTGTTGTTTGATTCTATCTTATTCTTGTCTTTTGTTTAACATGTTAGGCTAGATTTATCTTGTGTTTGCTTAGATCTAATGAAACCTAGCTATTGATTATTGGTTATTAGTGTGTTATTAGTTGTATTGGATGATTGTTTATCTATGTTAGGCTTAAGAAAACTGGCTAACTTCCTATTCGGTAACTTGCTTGAACGTCTTAAGAAACATGAACCAATGCGTACTAAAGGTTTTTATGGTTGTATTTAATGCACAAGCGAATTCTAGTGATCCCATGTTAGGAGCTTCCTAGCCGGCTCGACATAGGAGTGAAGTAGGAGCTTGTAGAGTTGGGGAAGTGCGTACGCCACCCCACGACTGGTATTAAGGAATACACCCGTCATCCACGCAACTAATACACACTAATCAACCGATAAAAGATAGTTAGGGAGTAAGGAAATCTAAGTAAACACATTTCCCTCCACATAAGTGTTCACCAACATTTTCATTTTTGTTATTTTATTTTATTTGCATTCGTTGAAATTTGGGTTAGTTGACTAGCAACTAATTCCGCCCACTCTTTCAAACCCGAGATTTTACTTGCTTTCATAAAAATATAAAAACACAAAAAGAATCTTCTCTCACCCTTAGACCTATTAGAGTAGTTTTTTATACCTAACGAACACTATTCCCTGTGGAGAACGATCAATCCCCCGTACTTACCACTACACTATACTACATCGGTCAGGTACACTGCCTGGTGGGGTTGTAAGCCTCTTGAGATCCCTCGAGAGGTAAAACCTGTTGTAAGGTTGCAAAACCACACATCATGTACTTTCAAGCTCATCCCATCACGGTATTGACTGACAAGCCAATCAAGTAGATACTATCGAAGCCTGATAAATCAGGTAGGGTAGCCAAATGGGCCATCGAACTGGGAGAACATGAGATAGAATAAAAGGGTCAAAACTCCATAAAAGGTCAAATACTTGCAGAATTTCTCGCTGAAACACCTTCCGGACCTAGTCAAGACAAAAAAGTCTCTAAGGAGAAGCCCCAAAAGACGAAGGAGGGATGGAAATTGTACACAGACGGAGCCTCAAGCTCCGATGATTCGGGAGCAGGTCTAATGCTGGTCAGTTCGGAAGGGAAGGAGTATACTTATGCATTACATTTTGAGTTCGAAGCCACCAACAATGAAGCTGAGTACGAAGCTTTGTTAGCCGGTCTTCGACTTGCAAAGGACATGGAGGTTCGAAACCTCTCCATTTTTGTGGACTCACAGCTAGTCGCTAACCAAATTAAGGGCTCCTAAGAAGCAAGGCAGCCCACCATCAAACAATATTTGGAGAAATACAAAGAACTCCTCCAAGGATTCGAGTCCTATGATATAGCACATGTTCGCCGAAATCAAAACAAGAAAGCAGATGCCTTAAGCAAGTTAGCTTCGATGGCATTTGCTCACCTAACAAAGGAAGTTTTAGTGGAAGTATTGGCTGACAGGTCAATCAAAAGAGGCGAAGTGCCTGACATCATACCCGAAGCAGGCACTAATTGGATGACTCCAATTAGGGAGTATTTGATCAGTGGTATCCTACCGGAAGATCCTAAGCTTGCTCAAAAAGTCAGGGTCAAATTGCCCCAATATAGACTTATTGGGGACAATCTCTACAGAAGATCTTTCTTATCTCCATGCCTTCGTTGCGTTGGACCAAAACAGGCTTCAAACATCATCTATGAGGTTCACGAAGGATCTTGGGGACTCCATGCGGGTCCTCGCTCCGTTGTATCAAAAATAATGAAGTTGGGATACTAATGGCCATCCATGCATAGGAACACGACAGAAATCATACAAAAGTGTGAAGCATGTCAGCTTCACTCCAGAGTTCCAATACTTCCCAAGCAAGACATGACCTCTGTCACATCCACATGGCCTTTCTGCCAATGTGGAATAAACATAGTCGGACCCCTGCCAGTGGCCCTAGGAGGGGTAAAGTTCTTGGTCGTAGCCATAGACTACTTTACCAAATGGGTCGAAGCCAAACCTTTGGCATCAGTTACAGGGAGACATGGAAAAGTTTGTATGGGAACAGATAATCTGTCGTTTTGGCGTTCCTCACATTATCATCTCTAACAACGTGAAACAATTCGCCGAAGGGGTGTTCCCAACCTTCTGCGAAGGCCTAAAAATCAAGCAATCATTCACTTCCGTATACCATCCTCAAGGCAATGGACAAGTTGAAGTTACTAACAGGGACATTATCGATGGAATCGAAAAAAGATTAGGACGAAGCCATCATGGGTGGGTAGACGAACTACCCCAAGTTCTGTGGGCACATAGGACGCATCCCAAGTCAAGCCATGGGGAAACTCCTTTTAGCCTTGCTTATGGAACGGAGGCTGTCATACCCTCCGAAATAAGCATCGAAACAGAGCGCATTGTGAACTTTGAAGAAAAAACAAATGACGAAAGGCTTCGGGAAAATCTTGATCTTCTGGAAGAAAGAAGAGAAATAGCATCAATTAGAGAGGCTATCCATAAGCAGAAGTTTGAAAAGTACTACAACAACCGAGTTCGACCCTCCACATTCAAGTCAGGTGAATATGTCCTTCGGCTAAACAGCGCAAGCAAGGCCGAGTACGAAGGAAAGCTAGGGCCCACACGGGAAGGACCCTACGTCATATCAGAAGCCTACGGCAATGGAGCATACAAGCTCGCAACGCTCAAGGGAGAGGTCATGGATAGGACTTGGAATGGTACCAATCTTCATAAGTTTTACATATAAGACTTACTACTATTAAAAGCACTCAGTTTGTTTTTTCAAATTCATGTAACGCATTCTTCTCACTTGGGGAAAGAAGCATTAATGGTAGGTGTCTTAATATTCATTTCTTAAAATGATGTAATCCTCCCTACCCACATAATGATATAACACATTTCTCTCAAATCTCTTGTTTCGTTATTTACAGCAAAGATTTGTTCAGCCAAGTACTTTACAAGTTTCAATGTCGAAGGATGAAGCAAGACACATGTCTTGTGTACGAATAACATCCACTACAATTCACATTAACTTTCCTATATAGTCTTAGGGTATTCTAAGCCCTTTGCAACTTAAGGATGAAGACGGAGTGGGTCGCGACCCTCTGTCGCAGTCAAATTATACGATTGCTAAAAATCTTGGTTCAAAATACACACAATAAGGTTATAACCTTAGGTTGTATATGTACGTTTCTTGTAAGCGTAAGAGAAGAAAAGCATGATATACAAAGAGGGACATTGTCCCCTAACTGGCATTACTAAGACCATGCATGGTCAAAGCCAACAAAAAATACCCAGGCAATTGTTTGGAGCATGGGTCGGAGCCCAGCATAAAGCAAAAACAAATTGTTTAAACATGCAGGTAAAGGCCTAGCAAACATCATGGGACATTGTTTAAAAGGGTACATGCCACCCTTAAGACTAAATCACTGCTAACACAGCAGTCCTCATGCATTCTTCAAGGAAATTGGGTTCTTCGATAGAGACGGAGGCCTTAGAGGGTGGTTGCAGTTTTCTTGGTTGGAGAGGGGGGCTAAATTTTCCTTGGTTTCTTTGCCAGGAGATCTTCTATTGAAGTCGAAGGGTCTTTGGTTACTTCGGTGAGGAAAGGGTACTCTGCTGACGTAAACGCATTACCAGCATCATTATACTCTTGCTCAGAATTGGGACGATAGTAAGGTATCTCTGACAAAACCACAGGTTTCTTCATCTGGGAAACTTCTTCCAACGTTGTACACGTACCATAAAAAATGGCCGCATTCACCAGCCTCCAAATAACCTCCCCAACCTCATCACTATGATACAATTCCATTGAAATGTGAGGAATGACCTTCAAAACCACCTCAGCTCGGTCCTCCTTCAAGTTCTTACATTGGAATTTAAGTCCTTAAATTTCCTCGCAAAGCTTGCTCTCCTGCTCAACCAAACTAGCAATTTCGATTTCCAGACCTGTACATTTGGACTCAAGCACAGTCATTTTTTCTCTATAACCGGATACCTTAGCCTCCTCAATCTTCAACTTGCCGCATTCTGCTTGGGATTCCCTCAATTGTCCTTCGAGGCTATTGATTTTTGCTCGCATGTCTTGGACGACAGGATTTTTCTCAAAGTTCTCCATTACTTCTTTGCACTTGGCCTCTAATTCTTCGTACTCATTATCCCTTTCTTTTTCTTTGGCTAAGATGGCATCCATTTTCCCTCTCACAGCCACCACCATTTGAACCAGTTCCCTTGTTCGAGAATTAAGATGATTATCCAAAATAGCCTGTCTAGCATAACTCTTGGAGTGAAAGTTACAAAGCTCCTCCATTGACATATTATCCAAAATCCCTCTCCAGCTGGGAGGTGTCATCTTGTCAACCAATTGGTGACACGCAAGAGCATTCGGAAGCTCCCTTACGTCAGGCAGACCTGTGAAGGACAGAACAGTCAATCACGTGAAGTATGGTCTTTATTATGCCTGACAGATTTTAACTTACTAGGAGTTTCATCCTCGGGGATCTTTAGGGTGGTAGGCATGAAGGTTTTAGCATGGGAGACTTTGGGTTTCACAGACCTTGTCGAAGGGGTTGGAAGAGATAATTTCCTTTTTGGAGGAGTTTTCACAGACATCGCAACTCTTCCTTTCTTACTTTTCTTCTTGTGTGACATGCCGGAGGACCGTGCGAGCTTCGCTTGAAATTCCTTGATAAGGGGATCGTCAGAATCTGCTACATTTTCCACAAAGTGTGGAGTCTCCTCATTGTTGACTGATATTGACGGAGAGCCTACTCCGTAGCTCACATTCTTTGGATCTTGAGGAATGAAACTAACCTCTTTGGTACCACGAGCTACAACGAAATTCCTGAATGCCATTCCTGCAACAGAAAAAGGAAAGAGATAAATATCAGCAGATAAGTTATTTTACTTTATTTGAATGGGTATATACATACTTTTTCCTTCAAATATTATCTCAGGTTTCAACGGAGAGACTTCCCAATGATCAATGATGCCCGCCATATACAATACCGGCTCAGGAAATGTTTGAACATCAAATGGATGGCGTGCAAGGCGTTGGTAAAGGGGATTACTTCTTATGAAGTGTGGCAAAGGATCATCAAAGCGTTTCTCGTCAAACCGGAATGCTTTATCCAATAAAGCTAGGTATTCGGGAGGTATGATTGTGTTTTGTACATAGAAAAACAAACCTTTCCATTTTCTTATATTGGCAAAAGGTTTAGTTATTAAGCAAGGCACATCAGGATCACTTCTTTTAGCCAAGGTTAACTAATCACCACCAGGGCAAAGGTTAATAAAGCCTCTAAGCACATTAAGCGTTGGCTCATAACCATAAGCTTTGCATACAACAATGTAGGTGGTCAACTTGGCTAAACCAAAGGGATTCAACCTGGAAATATGCACTTGATAATACTGTAAAAACTCTAAGATTAACGGATGAACGGGAATCCTAAAGTTGGATTCTGTAAATGCATGAACATAAAGCCCAACATACCTAGCTGGAGCGTCAAAAATATTTTGGTTTTCGTATGGAAGTATCACTTTAAACTCCTTGGGTATGGGGTATTTTCCAAGAAATTCCGTCAAGGCCTGCTCTGATAAAGTACATTTTTGCTCCCTAATAATTCTTTTCGCTGCCATGCTCATCTCGAACAAGAAATAATGAGAGCAATTGGACAAAGGATCGAGGGAGAATAATTACCTTTAAGCTTAACCGAAGCACGAAGCACAGTGTTGTGTATGTGTATTTTGGGCGCAAAAGAAAAAGTGATCTAGGGTTAGGATCATGAAAGGTTTATGTATATCTTTGGTAGTTTTTATCCTAGCCATACACGTGCAATCATAATTTGAGTTATACACGGACTCCAATTCAATTTTTAAATTTTGAAAGCTATTTGTGGTTAGCGAAATCCTAGCTAATGCAGCTTAGGCTATGGTAGTTGGATATTTATTAGCCGCATTTATTGCATAGTTGTTTAAGCACATATCTTCTTTTTTTCTGAATTTGTGACGCAAGAGATATGGTGTAGCATGTTGTTTTTGAGTCGAATGCAATTTATACTCGTACGTATATATCACTTTCGACTGGGGGGCTTGATGATGTACCCTTCGAACGGGTCGAAGGACTCCCCTTCGAGCCTGTGTGAAGCCCTCTATTCGGAGGCCCAGGTTAATCTCCTAACACGTTTCATTGGTGTAAAACCATTCATCTATGAAATTGTTACCATGTGGGAATCCGCCAATCGAAGCCTTAAGCCCTTCGGGGTATCTCCTACGAAGGAACCACAACGGAGAGCTACCTTGACCTGGTCATACCCACGTCTCCTCTTCCTTTAGGCTTTCCCGCCAAAGTAGAGATCGTGGGCTACAAAGCCCTAGCGGTTACCACAAATCATGGGACGCCCCCATGATCTCTGAACAAAGTGCAACCGCCCTCTAAGGCCTATTTCTCCCCTATAAATAGCATTAGACGGGCCATAACCATGGTATGTTAACTGAATGCCAACTTAACTCTATTACCCAAGTGTTTTGCTGAACAAACACTTGGGATTGAATAGACAAGGTGTAGTGTCTCCTATCTAAACTTAAGCTATGCTTAAGTGGTAACAATTTTGACACACTGAGCTATCTCAGGGATTGGTTACTCTTTGTAAGAGAAAAGGGGTATTGTGAAAGTCTAAGCTTTAATTGCACAAAATACCTAACCCACTTTTCTCCATCTGTTTGCTATTTATAGGCAAACATGTTAAGAGTACTGAAGATACAAAATACATAAACAATGGAAGGCGTGTCTGACAACTACAACAGTAATTGTCATTTCTAAGAACCAATAGGATTGTGCCAAAAAGTCTTCGAGTGTCAGTCCTGACACTTCTTGACTTTTAGCCGCTTTAGGGATGGTTTGTTTCTGACCCCGATAAGACTTGTTCTTATCTCTTCAAAGCCTTCCCGCTTAATCCCGCCTTTTATTCAGGCTTCAGGTTCTTCAGTCATTCGCCTTCAGTCTTTAGTCTACAGTTATTGTTGTTGAGGAGACTGGGGTTCAGTGAGTTCTTGTCCAACACTCACTGAACCCATTACCTTCTTCTTTGGCTCAAGTAACACTTCAGGGAGTACCGCCTCACTGTGTGGTGAATCTTTCTTTTTTAGATTCGTCCGGAGCATCTTGAAGGTAACTCACTGAGTGATTGGTCACTCAGTGACTTAGGGTGCGTTTGGTATCCCACTATGGGAATCAAACTATGACTATGAAAGTGATAAAGGGTGTTTGTTTAAGATGAGAGGGCCTACCACTATGACTATGAAAGTGAGATATTATCCATACTCCATATACATCAAGAGAGGTGGGAATAAATCTTTCATAGGTACTGAGGGATAATACTAAAATAGCCCAAAACCCAAATGGGTATTATTCTAACCCCTGTTTGCCTGGGCAATGCCCCAGTTGCCCAAAAAAGGGCGATTGTTGCCCAAAAAATACACTGGAAATCCTTCGGTTGCCCCAAAAAATGCCGGTTGCCCTGGGCAACACAATTATTTTCGGATTTCGGGTTAGATAGGGAAGCGCCCATTTGTGTTTGGGCTATTTTTGTCATTATCCCTCAAGAGAGGTGGGAATAAATCTTTCATAGGTACTGAGGGATACCATACCCATTGTCATTCATGGCAGCATACCAAACACACCCTGAATTGTGTTTTCGGTTGATTAACACTTAGCGTAATTTGTATTCAAATCCTGTTTTAAGGATCCTTGGGCACTGAAGGACCCAACAAGTAAGTACATGGATGCCCTAATGGGCTTTGTGTAGGCTCGGTTTAGGATTAAGTTGGGCTTGGTTTACAACATAACTAAATGGACTAGCTTATCATAACTAATAACCTATTAGCTTAGCCAATCCACGAGCCCATTGACTATTCTATTACATATTCTACGACATATTACAAAGTTCCTAATCTAGAATGACCAATACTTTCTATTAAGGCTAACACACATGTTTAAGTTGATAATAATGGGATTCAACAACAATAATAACTACAAAGTATAGAATGTAAGATAATAGTAGAGAGTTAGAACGATCAAACCAAACGACACCGAGGTTTATACTGGTTCGATAACGAAACTCCTTTTCGCCCTACTCCACTCCTCGAGTACCCAACTCGAGAGTTCACTTCACTATGTCAACAAGCTCCCTTTAGGCGGAGAAAACCGTACACGTCGCTTAAACCAATTTTCGACACTAAGCTAAATGTTGAGTTCTAATCTAGCTAGACCAATCTCACACACGTATATTTTACGAACTAAAATGCTAACCCAATCTACCCGATCTTCACACGATCAACACAAGCTACATGATCTACCCAATCAACACACTATCAACACAAGCTACGTAAGATACAAGATCTACACGATCAACTCGAACTACCTATTCTCACAACTATACAAACTAGAAGAATATGGACTTTATGTATGCTAAATTACAACAAGGAAGTAACCAATGTTACTAATGCACTAGCTATACTATGACACTTAGTATCATGATGAATATAAGTGTTCATCTCTTACACTTGAGATTAGGGCTGTAAACGAACTGAACGTTCAGTGAACATTTCATGAACCGTTCTATAAAAAGTTCGTTTATTTATTAAATGAACGAATATGAACAATATTTTACGTTCATTTAGTTAAATGAACAAACATGAACAAAAGTCACGTCCGTTCATTTATGTTCGCGAACGTTCGATTATGCGTTCGTTAATGTTCGTTTATGTTAATTTATTTATTTATGTTCGTATATCCTATCTTTACATATTATAATTTTAAAATTGGTTTGTTTAAATGAAAAAAAACTTATAAAACAATAAATTGAACATAATTTAATAAAGTTTATGTTTGTTTGTCTATATTTATTTATGTTCGATCGTTTATGTTCGTTTAGTGCCTTAATGAACGAACATAAATGAACATGAACAACTCATTTTCTTAATAAATGAACATGAACAATAAAATTCGTCCGTTTAAGCATTCGTGTCTATTTATTTGTACGGTTAAAATTAAACGAACGAACATGAACAAGGCTCTGTTCGTATTCGTCCGGTTCGTTTACAACCCTACTTGAGATGTAATGAATTTGGATCATTTTTGAATGAATTCAAACAAGTTAATAATCAAATAAATAAGGTTAAACGATGTAAAGAGACAACAAAAAAATCAATGCAAAGAGGTGAGGAAAATGTGAGAAATGATCCACTATTTATAGACAAAATATATGGGCGTCTAACGTACAAACACCTTAAATATCTACGGTACCCTTAATTATTTAAGGGTACCGACCATAACTAACGGTACCGTCGATGCTCTCATTTTTATCTTTTAGTTTGGAAGTTAAAATCTGGTGAAGGTGGTTGTTTTTTGGGGGAAAACAAGATTTTGAATATTTATTTTAAATAAAACATTTTATAAAAACTAGAAATACTTTGTCTAGTTATTTTGTGTAAAACATGTTTTCACATTTATGAAAAAATTATTTCTCTAATCATCCATCAATTTTGATGTTCATTGTTCATACCTTTAGTGATTTGATGTCGAAATGGAGATTTACGAATAAAAACTTGTTTACGTTAACTTTTAAGTAGAATGTTTTTATGTTTTGTTATTATCAAAACGTAGAACATACGAAAAAAAAAAAAAAACGTTTTTAGACATTATTTGGATTAACACGGTTTAAGAGGAGGTTTGACATGTGTTATGCTCGGAGAGCCTTGGGGTTGCACCTTGTCATTTATCTCTTCGTTTACCGGCTTGACAACATTTTTGTTAGATGGAAAAGGTGGATCACTAGTTTGCTTACCACTTCTTGTTGTAACAGCATTCACATGTGCATTCGGATTAGTTTCCGTGTTAATTGGTAAGCTTCATGGTTGCCTTTGAGACAACAACTTTGAAATTTTTGACTCATTTTGGTTTTCAAGTCTTAAATTGAGGCTTGTTGTCTTTTATAATAGCATTTTGTCCAGCGACGTATTGAGTCATCAATTCTTCGAAATTGGACTTCTTTTCGATGCGTTGTTGTGGAGGTTGTTGGAATGGTGCGCGGTTAGCATGGTAGAATCCTGGAGGACCTTGCTTGTATGACAAGGTGTTACCATTCGACCCACCAGCTTGAAAATTTCCTTGCCTTTGGTTTACCCAAAAAGCATCCTTAGACAAGCTCATTGGTTTGTCATCGCAATCCTTTGTCAAATGATGTTCACCACAACACTCACATCATTCTTATTAGCTTATCGAACTTCTTACTAAACATAACCATCTAATTAGCCATGGCAGCTATCTCACTCGCTTCATCAGCTTCAACAACTTTAACTATAGCTTTGCTACTCACTCCATCTTGTGGTGCATACCACTCATGAGTATGTAACGCGATGTCTTCTGTCAATTCATAAGCCTGATTGGGGGTCTTATGCATGATTGTCCCTCCAGCTGAGTTGTCAATGGTGTTTCGTGTAGGTCTATCGATACCTTTATAGAAAGTTTGCACGATATTACGTTTACTGAGACCATGTTAAAGACATTGACAAAGACACTTCTTCAATCGTTCCCAAGCCACCCGACATTAGAATAAAATTAGTGATTTCACTAAGTAACTTTTCGGATAAAGCGGGTGGAAAGAATCGGGTTAATAATTCTCTTGCATTCAGTCCAAAGTGGTGATGGAACCTGGTGCATTCGATTTGAGCCATTTTTTAATAGTGCCCATGAGAGTGAATGGGAATACGCGAAGCATAATTGCGTCTCCATCGACATCTTTGATTTTGAAAAGCTCAAAAATTCCTAAGAATGTGTCGATGTGATAGTTCACGTCTTCTCCTAATGCGCCACTGAATTGGCAATGATTAAGGATCATGTGCATGAATTGACCCTTAATTTCGAAGTTGTCGACCGTAAGTGCAGGACGAGCGATCGCGGAACTCGCTCTCATTCGAGTAGTTTTGGCCAGTTCGGCCATCGTGCGGTTATCGTCTCCCATCTCTTTCTCCTCTTTTGTTTGAAATTCATATTCTAACTCGGACTCGAATTCATAATCCTTTTGAGAGATTCCTACAAATTCAATTACTTGCTCTTTCTTACGAAGTTTGCGAAATGCTCGTTCAAGATTGGAAAGTGGTGATACGATTTCTGACGGATCTTTTCTGGTCATCCACTATACAAATGTGGAAGAATGACAAGAAATAAACAAAAATGAAAAAGAACGTTACGTGGAAAACGCTTACGATGATGAAAGAAAATTGAAAAAAAAAAAAAAAAAAAAAAAAAAAAAAAAAAAAAAAAACTTTCCACGGAATAAATTCCAATGAAATGATCGATTAACTAACAACTTAATCTATAACTCAAATTGAATACAGCGTTCCCGGCAACGGCGCCAAAAACTTGATGTCTATTTTTCGAGTTATATAATTTATATCTAGCTTTTACCGGAATGTTAAACTAATACACACGTAGGCAAGTGCACCTATCGTATGCTAGTATAATAATGGTAAGAACCGAGAGTCGTATCCTAAGACGGTATGATTTATTCGAATTATAGATCTTGAATGCAAGTTAACTAATTACCAATTAAAACTAAAAGGTGTGAGTTTGTTTTCCTTATAAGATAAAGTATAAGCTACTTGAAGAATGATTTAAAGAAGTAAATAACAAATAAAAGCGACAAAAGTGGAGTTGTAAACAACTGATGGAAAATGTATTCACTTAGACTTGATTCCCCCCATATTTTGGATAACAATTTAACTAAGCCAAAGATAAGATTATATTAAATGGTGATTTCTAAAGTAGAAAAGACTCCTCCGTGTACTAGTCTAAATCTACAACTATTGGAAAGTTAATCCGAATGTCATCGCGACAACTACCTTAAGTCATGTATTAAGCCTATTAAACTGATTAATGAGATTTATTGGGATATGTTTAATAGTTAAAAACATATAATGATAACAATAGTTGTCACTACTTGCAATCATGCACACATAGGTCTGTAAATGAACCGGACGAACACGAACGGAGCCTTGTTCATGTTCGTTCGTTTAATTTTAACCGGACTAATAAAAGGACACGAACGCTTAAACGGACGGATTTACTTGTTCATGTTCGTTTATTAAGAAAATGAGTTGTTTATGTTCGTTTATGTTCGTTCATTAAAATACTAAACGAATGCTAAACGAACATAAACAATCGAACATGAATGAACATAGACAAACAAATATAAACTTTATTAAATTATGCACAATATATTGTTTTATAAGTGTTGTTTTGTTTATACAAACCAATTTTAAAATTATACGATTAAAAGATATGATATACGAACATAAATAAATAAATGAAAATAAATGAACGCATAATCGTACGTTCACGAACATAAATGAACGGACGCGACTTTTGTTCATGTTCGTTCATTTAACTAAACGAACGTAAAATATTGTTCATGTTCGTTCATTTAATAAATAAACGAACATAAACGAACTTTTTACCAAACGGTTCATGAAATGTTCACTGAACGTTCAGTTCGTTTACAGCCCTATGCACACATGTTCAATTTAGATGAATTAAAATTTCAAACCCTATTGCTATGTCTAGTCTCAAGCTTTAATCATTTAATTACTCAAATGATCCAAAATAAATATCATACACATACGGATTGTCATCATAATATGCATACAATACCCACGATAACAAACAATAAAAATCATAATCAAACACATATGGTTCTTTAATAAACACAATAATCATCTATATAACCAATAATCAAATCACTAAAACATGTTATCCATCATCTATGGTTCATCTTCTCTAAGCAAATACTATGGATTTAGCCAAGCATGATAAAAAGAACAAACATAACAAAGATTAAACAAGGGTTCAACATAATATTAAAACAATAAAAGTTCAAACCCAAATACGCTTCTTTTCTTTCTTTCTGTGTGTCGACCTCCTCTCCTTTTTGCTTTTGTTCGTCGAGTTATAGTAAATGGGGGGAATGACCCCTAATATTAATATACCGAATGGTATATATATAATACTCCCTCTCGTCTCAATAATTAAAGGAATGAAAAAGGGTTAATTCTCTTTTCTGCTTCTTGCCGCCAAAAAAATGGTGATTAATATATCGCCCCCTAAGCCTCGACGAATGTGAAGTATATATATATAAGGGATTTATTATCCTTTTATTCGTCCAAGCAAAACCAAACCAAAGGCCTTAGGCCTCCTTCTCCTGCTGCCGTCCAGCACTCACAGCCCAACATGGTCCATCTAACAAAATCTTGTTAATAACACTCATGGTCCAATAATGTAATTAACCCAAATTAAAGTCCAAATCACGAGCTGTTTTTGGTAGGAAATAAAACCACGAGCCAACTTCAGATTTTGGTGCACTTTATATTTTAAATACGTAGCTTTTCCTTTTAACTTTAACTTTAGGTTGCCTTTTGAATCAACTAAGGTGTCGTTTGGTTCGTGAATTTAAAATTTCAGAATTTTAAATTCTAGAAAATTTAAATTCTTGAGAATTGATGGTGTTGGTTAAAACATAATTGCAACATCGAAATTGGTCGTGTGTATTATGTCGAAGGCCTTGGTCACAATCTTTTCTCAGTCGGTCAATTCTGTGATGGGGATTTGAAAGTAGCATTTAGGGAGAAAACATGCTTCGTTCGTGATTTACAAGAAAATTATCTAATGTCAGGCACTCGTGGAACAAGTATTTACACAATCTCAATGTCTAATATGATTGCTTCTTCTCCAATATATCTGCTCTCCAAAGCAACTTCGACAAAATCATGGTTATGGCACAAACAAATTTCTCATTTGAACTTCAAAACCATTACTGAACTTGCACGTCACAAGCTAGTCGACGGTCTTCCAAGATTTCGTTTTTCCAAATATCACTTATGTCCCGCATGTGAACACGGAAAAAGAACTCGTGCACACTTTCCCTCAAAAACAGAACCTGGTACTGATCACGTACTTCAACTACTTCACATGGATTTATGTGGCCCAATGCGCGTACAGACGATTAACGGCAAACGCTAAATTCTTGTAATCATTGATGACTACTCCAGATGGACTTGGGTGAATTTTTTCAGATGTAAAGATCAAGCTCCTCCTATGATCATAACCTTTCTTAAGAAAATTCAAGTTCAGCTTGATAATACGACCAGAAAAGTTAGAACAGACAACGGAACTGAATTCAAAAATCAAACTCTTTGAGCTTGTTGGGAACACGTCATAGATTATCAAGTACCGGTCATACTTTGTAATTGGTTGCTTAGGCCTATATGTTAATTATTAAGGTTCGGCCTATAAAGAAGGCCCATGGGTCGTGGTCTTGTATTTATCTTTTATCTAGGGAAACGCCCATACATGTACTCTTACTATAAATACCCCCTCCTTTGAAGGGAGAGGGTGTTGGTTAATGCTAATCTCATTTCATTATTCTTAAGCATAACCTTCCATTCTCTTTCTCTCACTAACTTTCTCTCTCTAGATCTAGTATCTTGTGTGATAAACTTGTGACCTAACAAGTGGTATTAATCGCCAAGGGATAGTTTAGGTTGTTTTAGATGGTAGAAATTTGAATAATTTTGGCTACTGTTCTCCGAGTTAGGAGCGTTTTCTCCGAGTTAGTTCTTGAAGATCTTCGAGTTAGAAGATATTCTTCAAGTAAGAACTTCGAGTTAGCATCAATTCTCCGAGTTAGGAGTTGATTATCTCCGAGTTAGGAGTTTAATCTTCTAGTAAGCTTTGTTCCTTTTGAATTAGTCTTCGACTTAGATGAACTATTCGAGTAAGCCTTCGAGTAAGAAGTACTTTCCGAGTAAGCAGTTTTTAAGTAACAATCTTCGAGTAAGAAGATTCACCTTAAAGTTATGTGTATACTTTTCGAGTTAGGAAATCAGAACTTCTACTTTTATAATTCTTCTACTAAGGGATTATATACTTGGTGAACTTTCATTGTAAAACCCAAAATTTCAAAACATGCAAAATGACCAAAATACCCTTGTAACTTAAAATTTCAATAAATACTTGAATAAAACACCAAATAAATCAAAAGCTCTTGGAAATTAGCAACATATGAAATGTAATAATTTTTGCATCAACATTTTAATATTCCCAATGTCCTAAATATACTTGTCACATCTATAAAAATTCACATGGGCCGAATATACTTTACTTATGTATTTATTTACTTTTAAATAATTAAATAATATATAAAACAAAGGGATAAACATTGCATTTAAGAAGAATATCTTTTAAAATTAGTAAATTGGTCCTAATTAATCTCCTTGGGCCGAAATTATTTCACCCTCCTAAAATATATAGACGGTTTTAATTTATTTCTCCCTTTTATATCTCAAAACCTTAACCGATTAAAACAAAAAAACTCCCAAACGACCACCACAAATTTTCTGCATGTTCTTGATATTTTTCCTGGATCCATTGGAGTTAGAAGAAGTCTAGAAAAATAGGAGTTCGAACTTTTGAAGCTTGGTTCGTTGGTTTTGGATTATTGATCGCGTTTTGTCCTTGCCGAGAGGAATTAAATCTCCACACCTCATTCGATCATTCTAAAAGCTATCTGGTATTTTTGTGACTCTCTTTACATCAGATATGATCTATATAAAATGGTTATAATGATCCATGCACGCTACTAAGGTCGTTTGGAATTAAACGAACCAAAAACCCTAAAAGATCACATGAATTAATGAACCAGTTTTCTGATCAGGAAATTAGACCGATTTTAATTAATTGAATCTTGATGATAACTAAGTGTTTTTGGGAGTTTCTTAAGTCTAGAATTAATTTCAATGAAAGAGATTTCTTTAGAAATTAACCTTGTGATTTTTAGAGGCCTGGAAGACCACTTTTGATTTTTTAGAAAATTAAGTGTCAAATCGAATTCGTATGTCTAGAAAAACAGTCTGTGTTTTTCATTTATCATTTTCAAACCATGTCGAATAAGAATGTTTCCTTTGAACTAGGTAATATTTCATATGTCTACGAGTTATTGGAATTTTTGTAAAATTTTATAAATTTTATATATGGAGTATTGAATTAATTACTTTTCGGGTGTTTCTTCAGATCCGATTATGGAACATGTTAGGGAAATGGATTTTTCAATCGTACCTATACTAGTTAATAAAATCTGGAAAAATTAGGTAAATTACTAGGGACATATAGGGTTCTCTGGGAATGTTTGGGAATTTTATTTCGTAGTTATAATATGATTCATAAATTATTTAAAACAGGTCCAGTGCATACGAAAAATCTGTTAAAGTGTAAGGATATTAAAAAGGTGTTATTTGTTTATTTTCCAAAACTAAAGGGTTTAAATTGTTATTTTTCTAATACTAAAGGACTTAACTTGTAAAAAAACTTGTAACTTTATAATAATTACATCTTATACCCTAATTTTATGATAATTGCATAATAGTCTTTAAACTTATCAAAATTACATAATAAACCCTAAAAATTTGTAAACCTACCATAATAACCTTAACTTTATATAAATACTATTATGAACCCTAAGCTATTAATATTGTCACTTTAACTTTAATAAATGATAATTTAATCTAATATTATATTGGAAACCCTAATAGATTACAAAATAATACTAATTTAAAGTGGAAACTAACTATAAATGGAAAGTTACTATATATGGAAAGTTGCTAAATTTGGAAAGTTACTAAAAATAGAAAGCCGACTAAAATGATGAATCTGATTTAAATGAGATATTAATAATAAGACGACCATGTATTCGAGTAGATTCGCTGAAGATGGAGTTTGTTTCCGATCTTTGTATTTCTAGATGTGTTTTCACTTGCGATATAAGGTACAGATATTCTACCCTTTCTGAGTAAGGGTGTACTTCTCATGACTTTTGATCCTGATTTACTATATGGTTCCCTAAGCCATTGCTATGTTCCCTTATACTTTGATTCGTTCTTCATGTTTCACTTACATCTATCTATATTGGTTTGATTATGATCTGACCCTTTTATTTGGGGCTTTCTTACTTGATCTATGCCCTTGCTATGCTTCCCTTGGTTTGTGAACCTTGATAATTGAGCCTTGCCATGTTCCTTTGATACTTGATGTGACTCGTTCGTCACCCTGTAACATGAATATTTGAACTACTTGATACTTTGAAGGATTATTTGATTTTGGTAACTAGATGTGAAAACCTTTCTGAATTATATATGAAAATGTGTGAGAAAAAGCTATTTTAAAAGATGCGATACTACTTTTAAATGAAAGTTACTAAAATTTTTAAAAACTATTTTTGAGACCATCTTTATGAAAACCGTTTTGAAAGACCATTTTTATGAAAACTATTTTGTAAGATCATTTATTATGAAAACCATTTTTGCAAGATTGCTTTAAATGGACTTTTAAATAGAAACCTTTTTAAATGAACTGTTGCTATGAAATTTTGATTATGAACCTTCTGATATTGACCCTTCTGATATTGAACCTTCTGATACTGACCCATCTGATATTGACCTTTCTGATATTGAACCATCTGATACTAAACTATTGATATGAACCATTTGATATGAACCTTTGATATGGACCTTCTGATATATTTGAAATGGAAATTTGACTTGAACCACTTGATATGAAATTTGAATTGAATACTTGGACATTTGATACATGACCTTGACCCACAGTTTGAGACTACGAGCCACCCACTAGGCATGAGGGTTTCATGTCCCTGTCATTGATGCACCGATGGCTTGACTCTAGGGCAGGAGTGTTAGGATTTATAAAAAGTGATGGTCATCGTCGTTTTTATATTTTGTATTTAAGGTGTCGTTGTGTATAGTTAGCTTATTTAATCATTGGGCTTGGACATAGGTTTGTTAATTAAATGTTGTGTTCTATTTGAGCCATGTAAAAGCCCAACCCAAGTCCAAGCCATCCTATCTCTAAAAACTATAAATAGGACCTCCCTACACCATTTGGGAGGTTAGATGTTCTTGAAGGGCTCTCAAGGTAGTGTAGTCATTTAGGGTTTGTATCATTGTTTTAAGTGTGTGATTTATATGAAGCTAATATTACATGTTTCACTCTTATTTCATTGATCATTCCTAGTTGTTGATGTATTGGTTAGGATAATTATTAGTATTAACAAGATTCTATAAAGATTTATCTTGTAAAGAAAGTTATTGTTAGCCGAATAGGACTCCTTAGTCTATAAAAGGAGGACCTAGGGCATAGATGAATATACGACTTTAAGATAGAAAACTTCAAGGTTATAAACCCTAATACGCACAGAGTATTCGTATTGTTAATAATATTGAAGTGTTTAGTTTGATATTCATTGTTCATCGTTTAGTTCTTCTTAAGATCAAATACAAGATTCCGCATTGTGTTTTATAAACCACAAGACAGTTTCTATACCTAGTTGTGTTAGATTTATCTAGCATAGCTAAACCTTTACAAGCTAAGGGATTCGATCAAGTGCTCAACTGGGATCAAAAAGTGGTATCAGAGCTTGTGATCTAGAGACTGTGAATCAAGAAGAACCTGTTGCAACTCATCTCACTGTGGAAGGAAGACATGGATTCAAAATCTACTCACATGATTACTGCAACAAAGGTCCCCATGCTCAAGTCTGGAGAATATGAGCTATGGAGAATGAGGATAGAGCAGTACATCCAGATGGTTGATTACTCTATGTGAGAGGTCATAGAGAATGGTAATCAACTAGCTAAGACTGAAACTTCTGCTGAAGGTGTTATCACTATTATGCCTATCAAGACTGCTGAAGACAAGGCACAAAGAAGGCTTAAAGTAAAGGCCAGAAGTACTCTTATGATGGGAATTCCTAATGATCATCAGCTAACCTTCAATCACATCAAGGATGCTAAGCAGTTGCTAAAAGCAATTGAGACAAGATTTGGAGGGAATGCTGCAACCAAGAAGACAAGGAAGAACCTCTTGAAGCAACAATATGAAAATTTTGCTGCTTTAAGTTCTGAAAATCTTGATCAAACTTTTGACAGGCTTCAGAAACTCATCAGTCAATTGGCACTTGTAGAAGTCTCAATTTCTCAAGAAGATGTCAATCAAAAGTTTTTGAGAAGCTTATCACTAGAGTGGAACACACACACTGTGGTATGGAGAAACAACGATGATCTTGATACTATGAGTTTAGATGATCTGTACAACAATCTTAAAGTTTATGAACCTGAAGTTAAAGGGTCATCTAGCTCATCAACAAGTACACAAAATTTAGCTTTTGTGTCCTCCTCAAACAACAGTTCTAGCAGTCCTAATGAAGTAGTTAACACTGTTTATGGAGTTAGTATTGCAGGCACACAAGTTAATAATGCTGGGTCTACAACCCTTGATAACTTGAGTGATGCTGTTATCTATGCTTTCTTGGCTGGTGCATCTACTAGTTCTCAAATGATGCATGAAGATTTGGAGCAGATCCATCCAGATGATCTAGAAGAGATGGACTTGAAGTGGCAGATGGAAATGTTGACTGTGAGGGCAAGAAGATTTTTGAACAGGACTGGAAGAAATCTTAAGATTATTGGGAAGGATATCTTGGGTTTTGATAAATCCAATATTGAATGCTACAATTGTCATAGGAAGGGTCACTTTGCAAGAGAATGCAAAGCTCCAAGAAGCCAATATTACAAGACTAGAGAAAGCTCTAGGAAAGCTATGGAAATAAAAACTTCTACAGCCTTGGTGTCTCAATGTGATGGTCTTGGAGCATATGATTGGAGTGATCAAGCAGCTGAAGGACCTAACTTTGCTCTTATGGCCTACTCTTCTGCATCAATTTCTGATTCTGAGGTATCTAACAGTTATAGTTGTACATATAAGTCTTGTTTAGATACTATTGAAGAACTTAAGGCTAGGAATGAAAAGCTATTGGAAGAGGTAAAAATGTTAAAATTGGACAATTTAGGCTATAAGGTAGGTCTAAAATCTGTTGAGGAAAGACTTGACTTTTTCAAAGAAAATGAGTTAGAATATGTAGAAAAAGTAAATGTTCTTGAAGGTAAGCTTTTTGTTAAAGAACATGAAGTTAATGTACTTTCTAAAAGATTAGAAAAGGCTGAAAAAGAAAAAGATGCAGCTTATAAGGAATTAGAAAAATATCAGGTTAAGGTTAATAAGCTTGAGTTTGCATCTGAAAGTGTTAATAAGACAATTTAGTGTCAGTTAATGAGAAGAGGTAGTGGCATAGGTTATGAAGTTCCTCCTTCAATAACAGGAAAATATGTACCTCCTAATCCAGAATTGTCATGTTTAAATGAGTCAAATGTTAAGTTTTTAGGAGAAAGTAGTGAATCTAATAAGGAAAAATCTAAGACTGAAAGAAAGTATTCTGATGCACCTATTATTGAGGATTGGGTGTCTGATGATGATGAAGAACAGGAAAAGGATAAACCTAAGGTTGAGAGTGTAACAGACAAACCTAGTGTTGAGCACGTATTTACCCGGAGTTAACATAGGAGGTGTGTCGAAGGATCCTGCCTCATGTCTTGATTGTTGACTGCTAATTGCTTCACACGTTTGGTCAAACTAGTGAGGTTGTTTAGGTGGAAGTGAGTAGGATTGCATCGGTGGTTGTGAATATGGTTTTTGTTGATGAAACTGTTGTTGTGGGAGAAATTGATGTTGCTGCATGAGGATGTGTTGTTGCGGATACTATGGTTGTGGATACGGTTGTTGCTGACGATACTACTGCTGTTGATTGTAGAAGTAGTTGTAGTTCGGTGGTTGAGACATCTTGAAGAAGTAACTTGTGGATGTTGGATCTTTTAGGATAACGAAGGTTGTTGTTGTACTTTAGATATCGAAGTAGAAGATTTGAAGAAAAGAAATCCTTAGTCAAAGAATAACTGCCCTTGCTCGAAAAAATTGTCTTGCTTGAAGAAATAAGTTCCTAACTCGAAGAATTCACTTATAGTTCTTACTTGAAGAATTTGGTTCAAACTAGAAGTTCCTTACTCGGAAAACAGTCTTACTCGAAGCTTCCTTGCTCGAAGATTGCTTGCTCGAAGGATGAATGTAACACCCCTGACCCGGCAAGGGTAAAGATGTCACAATAATGGTATCATATCAAAACAAACATAAGCATATGACATAAATAATACAATTTAATTTCAATGGTTACAATGAAAAATCTGAAACTACAAGGTTATAATACAATAATTCCTAAGTTAAATCATAAATTCTTCTAGTCATCTTCAATAGCTAGTAAGGTCTGCTAAGTCCAAGGTACTCTCCACTCATACCCAGCATCCAAACTAAAACCTGCCGCAGGAAAAGAAATGCGGCGGAGCTACGAAAGCTCAGTGAACAGATATAATGATAACAAAGCAGAAATGATGGGATAGTGAAGTAAGTGAAACAATGCAAGGTGTAACAGGAGTTAGTAAAGAAAATATAAAAAGGTTATGCAGATATATCAAGAGTTAAGAAATGCTTATAATAGATAAGATTAAAGGGAACCGTAACCCACCACGAGCCCAAGTCAAATCAAGTCAAGTCAAGTATCAAGTCAAGTATCAGGTCAAGTATCAGGTCAAGTATGTATCCGGAGGGGTGACCTCGGAATACTAAGTACAAAGTTATAAGGTAAAGGAAACAGTAATCCACTACGAGCCCAAATCAAATCAAATATCAAATAGCAGGGTATACGGAGGGGAGTCCTCGGTACCAAGTACAGGGTGAGGGGATACCTCCAAGGGGTGGAGTAGCTAGCTCCCAAGATGTGAAAGACGTGTATCGCACACACCATCTGTCACCAAGTATAACAGGAAATATAACAGAAACAAGTCTAGGATGCATCCATACGACCCAGGTGGCCAAAGTCTTCCTCTACGTAACAGGACAAGTAAGGGACGGGACAGGTCATCACTCTCCTTGGTATCAAGAGCATAATAAAGTTAAAGATCTAGGATTATTCGGTTTTTTTCACATCGTTACTGTTTCATTTTTTTTGCTTATTTCGACTTTGTTTTGTCTTATCACGTTTTGTTCTATTACTTTCTATTATTTCATAGAATTTGATTTGTTTCATTACTGTTCTCAAAAACCAACTTTTCAAAGTAGTAGTCGAACTTTTCAAAGTAGTCGAACTTTTCAAAAGTAGTCAAACTTTTCAAAGTGATCGAACTTAAACTTATCGTCGAACTTATCATCGAACTTAAACTTATCGTCGAACTTTCATCATCGAACTTATCGTCGAACTTTCATCATCGAACTTATAGTCGAACTTCAAATCATCGAACTTGTGTGAGATTAATCGAGCTAGATTAGTCGAACTAGAAGGTAGTCGAACTTCTCTTCAGATCATCGAACTTTCAAGCAGCAAAGTAGTCGAGCTAGACTTCTTTGATCGAACAACTTTGTAGTCGAGTTAGACTAGTCGAACTTTTTCTCTCCGAACTTCTTGTGTAGTCGAACTTCTTGTGTAGTCGAACTTCATCTCACCGAATTTTTTCTCACCAAACTTCTTGTGTAGTCGAACTCTTTGTAGTCGAACTTCATCTCACCGAACTTTTTCTCACCGAACTTCTTGTGTCGTCGAACTTCTTGTGTAGTCGAACTTCATTTCGTCGAACTTTTGATCGAACAACTTTGGTGATCGAATTTTGGTGATCGAACTTTGGTGATCGAATTTTGGTGATCGAATTTTGGTAACCGAACTTTGGTGATCGAATTTTGATAATCGAACTTTGGTGCTCGAATTTTGGTGATCGAACTTTGGTGATCGAACTTTGGTGATCGAATTTTGGTGATCGAACTTCTGTAACCGAACTATGTGATCGAACTTGATCGAGTATCATATTGACTTTGAGGAAGATTTCGACGTGGTGACTCTCGAATTTGGTTTCTTTGTGGTCTTCTCGAGCTTCTTTGTGATTCAGAAAACTGTTGAGTTGTGATGAGTTGATTGTATTCAAATTGAGTCTCTTTTATAAAAAATGGTGCTACTGCCATTGCATGCGCTATTATATAGAGAGTATAATATTTAGGTGCTTTTCAGTTGCTTGAGTTGATTGCTTTTGCATGCGTTTTTCTTCAATAATATAAGTTGTCAAGAAGTGTTTGCTTTTAACGTGAGTATGCCAAGTTTGCATGTGACTTTGAATTTTAAACTTTAACGTGTGTGGCATTTGAAGTACTAGCGTGTTGCATGAGACGTGTTGAATGAGACATAAGTATAATAATTGAGTTTGCATGCAACGTGGATGCTTTTGAGGTGAAGTTAAGAAGTCAAATACGTGTGTTGCATTAAAGTTTGATGTGTTGCATTTAAAGTTTGTTGAAGTTTCATTAATTCAACTTTTGATGTGTTTGCATGTGCTTGCATTTAAATCTACAATACGTTAACTGTTTTTAAAATATGTGTCCTTTTGAAAACCAATAGTGCTTTGCATTTAAATGCTTTTTAAATTGTTAACTTTGTAAGTAATATAAATATCGTTAACTGTTTTTCAAATGGTCAGATAAAAATACGTGTTTTGCATTTAAAGTTGCATTATTAAAGTTGCATTTAAACTTTGTGAGTAATTTTCATGTTTGGGATTTATTAAGTTTGAAGCTTATCAATTTTGTGGACTATCTCAAGTTTCTCAAGGATTATCAAGTTTCTCACAAGTTATCAACTTTCTCGGTCTCTCAAGTTTCTCAACGACTTTTCAAGGACAACGACAAAAGACTTAAACCAAACAAATCTCGTGAACAGTAATCAACCGTATACTAGTTCTTTAACCGATCCAATACCATCTTAACCATTCAACAACAACAATGACTACTCAACAAGACATCCATGCAGCCGGTGCTGAAAACCGTCCTCTAATGCTAGAAAAAGGCAGTTATCTTCCATGGACAAGCCGTATGCTTCGTTACTTGAAAACAAAACCTAATGGACAAGGCAAACTCCTGATCAACTCCATCAAGAATGGTCCATTCAAACCTCGTGAAATTCAAGAAGCTGGTGATCCCAATCAAACACCTCCTCTTCCACCATCCTTTCGTGAACAAAAAGAAGAAGAATACACCGAAGAGGATTGGAAACAGATTGAAGCTGATGACTTAGCCATGCACCTAATTCAACTTGGTTTACCACAAGAGATCTTTTGTGCTGTTGACAGCTGTGAAACTGCTTATGATATGTGGGAACGAGTTAGAAGGTTATGTCATGGAACTGAAATTGGTCAACAAGACATTGAAAACAAGCTTCTAACTGAATGGGAGAAATTTTCATCAACTCCAGCTGAACCAATTGAAATCTACTACACAAGGTTTTGCACTCTCATGAATGAGCTCATCAGGACTAATTTGACACCAAAACAGATTGTCCAGAACATCAAGTTTCTTAACAACCTTCCAGAGGAATGGGGACGATATGTTACGATTGTTAATCAGACAAAGAACCTTCATGAAGTGAACTATGATCAACTGTATGATTTCTTGAAACAAAACCAGAAAGAGGCAGATGAGGTTAGGAAAGAAATGCTTGCCAAAAAACATGATCCTTTAGCATTGATTGCTCAGTCACCATCTCCTACAGTGAACACATTACCTTCATCATCCATTCCTACTCAGAACTACTTGCCACATGAATATTCAGTACCACCATCATCAACTCCCACTCAGAAATACATGCCACATGAATACTCTTTTCCACAACAACAACTCTATCCTCATGAACAACAAGTCATTCCACAACAACCATACAATCCTAATGATGACATGACTGCTTTGTCTCAAGCATTTACCCTTCTCTCAAGAGTAGTACAAGGACGCTATTCCACACCTACCAACAACAATCAAAGGATCTCATCAAACACTCGCTATAAGCAGTTTGCTCAACCGGGTTTCAACATGGGTCAACAAGGACAAATGGTTGGAGGATATGGAAATCAACAAGGATATGCTCCTCAGATGGGTAATCAGAACACAGTTCAGAATGTTGAAAATTAGAGGGTTCAGTTTATGGGGAATCAGATGGGTCAGAGGGTTCAGAATGTTGGAAATCAGAGGGTTCAGAATGTTGGGAATCAGAATATGGGAAATTAGATTGGGAATGTTGCTGCTGCTGGAAATGCTGGGAATATGAATCAAGGGAATGGAATAACGTGTTTCAATTGTCAAGGAATTGGTCATATGGCAAGAAACTGTCCCTCCAAGCCAAAAAAGAAAGATCCAGAGTATCTTCAGAAAGCTTTGCTTTTAGCTCAGAAGGACAAGGCAGGGTTTCAGTTAAGTGCTGAGGAAAATGATTTCATGGCACTGATGGATGATGCAGAGGATTTGGAGGATATCGATGCCAACTGAATCTTCATGGCAAATCTTCAAGAGGTTAAATATGACACGGATTCTGAAGCACCTCCTGCTTATGATGCTAATGTGATATCTGAGGTACCTACATATACTACATGTCACAATAATGAAATGTTTGATATGTCACCTCAGAATGAACAGCATCCTGCGACTCCTAATCCCATTTACGATACATATATGGACTCCCCAAGTTATAGTAATATTAATTTGGCTACTCCAGATATGGATCCTAATGGAGGCTTCGAGTCACAGCATACTGAGAATGAAGAGGAAACACGTGCTTTATTTGAATCATTATTGCAAAATTGTGGTATTGAAATTGAAAAGGTCAAAAAGATCAATAGCGATGTTAAGGCCGCTAATGAAAAATTGACCACTGAGCTTGAGAGATACAAGGTGAACGAAAAAGCTTTTGAATTTCACCACAAACGACTGTCAGAACTTGAAAATGGTTACAGTGATTCTATTTCAAGGGAAAAACATTTGCAAATCAAATACGACACTCTTGATGTTAAATTGAACATGCAAATTAAATCCTTAAAAGCAGAAATTTTTGATTTAACCAACCAACTTTCTAAACAAAAATCAACTTGTTCTGATCTTGAAAAAGAAAAGAAAGAGTTGCATACAAAGTTTTCAAAACGAGAAGATGAACTTCTTGATGAAGTACTTGACAAACAGGAAACTATTAAAAAGTTGGAAAGAATTGCTTGTAAAAACGGGTCATTCAACTCAAACGATTAATATGTTAATTAACGACAAAAACCCGATTTTATATACAAGAAAGAAAATGGCTCTCGGTTGTGAAAACCCTTGTTATTTCAAGAAAGCTCAGCAAAAACAGAATGTGCTATTTAATGGTAATCTTATAAATGATGTGCATGATCCACCTACTTGTTATGATTCGTATGAAACGATTGAGCTTACGAAAGAGAGTCGAAACAAAATGAGACAATTAAATAGAGAAATCAAACCAATTGATTATAATGAAGCAAACAAACTTGCTGGTGTTCATCTTGTTAAAAAGGAGTCACCTTTGTTTTTCAAAAAACCAGTGGCTGCCACAAAGTTCAAAGTTGTGTCAAAACACCTTTCTAACATCGAACAAATGTACTCTACCGACACTTCCGCAAGTGAAGCTAGAATACTATTGGCCGATCTTAAAAGGAGAATTGAAATGCTTCAAGATGTTGTGGCAACCAAAACTAATACCAAAATCAATGATTGGTTTTCAAGTTTTCAAACTGCACAGAAAAAGATGTTCGAAACAGAAATTACTCCCATTGTATCTGGCATACATGCAAGAGCAATTCATGTTGAGAACGCAATTATCAAAGAAGTAACTGAATTTGTCAAGGACCACACATCCTTGGTAATTGAAGCCAATGAAAACATTGAAAAAATCAAAGTTTTGGAAAAACAAAATGACGCACTCTCTGAAGAAGCTCTTTCAACTGATATTATGTCCATTATTTATCAAATGTATTCTGTTGAAGACGATGAAAGACTTCGAGCTGAGACTTCCCAAATTGTTTCAAAATATGAAAATGCGTTTGCAAAGCTTGAAAAAGAAAATGTTACATATTTTAAACAACTGGATCGGAAAAAGGAAGAATGTAAATATGACAAACTGTCGTATGAACGTTCTTACAATGAAATGCAAAAACAAATTGATCTTTTGAAGTCTCAGCTTGAATGTCAAAAAGGGAAGGGTGAAGAAATTATTGCAAAACCAAAAATGTCAATTTCCCAATCTGCTCCTTCACCCTTGCCCAATGAAAAAGCAAAAGAGAAAGTAGTTGTCGAAACACCAAATGTGATAGCACCTGGACTTTATAGGATTAGTACCACTATTGCATCTACCTCTACATCTAAAACATATAGGGCGATAGACAAAAGTGTTAAGGAAAATCCAAAAGAGACTAGGAAAGCTAACACTGATTCAAAGGACAACAAGATAAATCCTAATGAGTGTGCCTTACCTTCTACAGGAGTAGAAAGTACCTCTAAGAGCAGCAGACCAAAGCCTAGGAGCAATACAAGGAATAGAGTCGCGCCTGCTTCTAAGAGTGAAACCAAGAATAAAACGAAAGAAGTAGAAGAACACCCTAGGATTTTATCGCTTTCCAAGAAGAAACTTATGTCATCTGAATGTCACGTTAAAGACAATATTTCTAGTACATGTAATGAACCTGTTTGTTTAATGAACAAGAAATCTTTGTCTGAAAATGTGTGTGATGATATTGTTTCTAATGTTGTACATGTGAATGAAATGCCTGCTAAGAAAGATGTTCCTTCAGAAAATACTGCTAAGACTAGATACATTCAAAGCCTTATTGCAAAGTCTAAGAAAACAACTAGTAGTCTGCTGCCTAGGAACTATCTTAAGATGTGCGTATGGATTCCAACAGGTAGAGAATTCAGTCTAGAAAATGGTAGAATAAAAATGGCTAAGGAAGAACCAGTAAAAACCGTCTATGATTGTATTTCTCCTGTTATCCCTAATCCCATGGAACCAAATGATAAACGGTTTCCAAATGCACAATCATCTGTTATTGGCAGGTTTTCGAAATATGTCTTTGGATCGTCGACTCGGGTTGCTCCAAGCACATGACCGGGAATCTGAAGCTGCTGATCAACTTTGTATGGAAGTTCATGGGAACAGTTAGGTTTGGAAATGATCATGTAGCAGCTATTCTGGGTTATGGAGATCTACAGTTTGGGAATTTTTTGATCACTCGAGTTTTCTATGTCGAAGGATTGGGACACAACCTGTTTTCAGTCGGACAATTTTGTGATGCGGATTTAGAGGTTGCATTCAGAAGAAATACATGTTTCGTTAGGAACCTGGTTGGTGATGATCTCTTAACTGGAAATCGTGGCACCAATCTTTATACTATCGACATAAACCAAATGGCCTCGTCATCACCAATTTGTCTTATGACAAGAGCTGACGATACTAAGTCCTGGTTGTGGCATAGACGCCTTTCCCATCTCAACTTTGACACGATAACAAAGCTTGCCAAAGACACCATCATCACCGGTCTCCCTAAATTCAAATACACCAAAGAACACTTATGTCCATCATGTGAACAAGGAAAGAGCAAAAGGGCAACTTATAAACCCAAAACCATTCCCAGTTCGGTTGATAAGTTACATCTGTTGCACATGGACTTATGTGGCCCAATGAGAGTTGAGAGTATCAATGGAAAGAAGTATATTCTTGTGATTGTCGATGATTACTCAAGATATACATGGGTAAGGTTTTTGAGATCAAAAGACGAAGCACCTGGAATCATCATCACCTTTCTGAAGCGAATTCAAGTTCTACTTCAAGCTCCAGTTAGGATTGTAAGAACTGACAATGGCACGGAATTTACAAATCAGGAGTTACGAACATATTTTGAAGAAACTGGAATTACTCACCAGACATCCGCAGTCAGAACTCCTCAGCAGAATGGAGTAGTTGAAAGAAGAAATAGAACGCTTGTGGAGGCTGCTCGCACTATGCTGATTTATTCCAGTGCACCGTTATTCTTATGGGCTGATGCTGTTTCCACTGCATGTTTCACTCAAAACCGATCCCTTATCCATCCAAGATTCAATAAAACCCCATACGAACTAGTGAACAACAGAAAACCCGATATCTCTTATCTTCATGTATTTGGCGCTTTGTGCTATCCTACTAATGACAGAGAGGATCTGGGGAAGCTGACGGCTAAGGGTGATATTGGTATCTTCATTGGTTATTCAGAGAACTCGAGGGCATTCAGGGTGTATAATAGAAGAACGAAAAGAGTAATGGAGACGATGAATGTGAAATTTGATGAGATTTCACAAATGGCTTCTGAGAGACTCGCTCTAGAACCCGCGCTTAACCCAATGGCTTCTAATCGTATCGGATTAGGACCCGCACTACAAAGTCACACTTCTGGACACATCAGTTCAGAACTCACACCCCAAGGAGCTCAGTCAACTAACAATGATAAACCTACAAATCAAGAACTGGATAATTTCTTCGAGTTTATGTATGATGAATACTATGGTGGAGCTTCAATAGATACATCACAACATCGTTCCGCTGCACCCGCTCAACATCAACCACCACAAGATGCATCTACTACAATTGAATCTGAAGCACCAACTCCCTCCACGTCAACATCATCTACATCTACTCCTGCCAATCTAGTAATTGAGAATGTTTTACCAACAGTTGATGAGCAAAACCCAGCAACACCAAATCAAGAAGAACCATTCCAAAACGATGTTGTGTTAGAAGAAGAAGAACCATTTGAAAACCCATTTGCTACGGAATCTGCTGAATCTTCTTCTCGGTTATATGAACCATCAAACACGCATTCGTTAGATTCAAGATACCCTTCAACGTTAAAGTGGACTAAAAACCATCCAATAGAACATGTCATTGGTGAACCTTCTAGGCCAGTACAGACGAGAAGACAACTCGCTACCGATTGTGATATGTGCATCTTTGCCTGCTCAGTTAGTTTGAAAGAGCCAAAGAACATTCGGGAAGCAATGTCAGATGATGCATGGATTGAAGCAATGCAGGAAGAACTTCTCCAATATCGACTTCATGACACTTGGGATTTAGTGCCAAGACCTCTCGACAAACTTGTCATTGATCTTAAGTGGATATGGAAGAATAAAAAGATGAAGAGATGACTGTTATTCGCAACAAAGCTCGTCTCGTGGCCAAGGGATTTAGACAGGAAGAGGGAATCGATTTTGATGAGTCATTCGCGCCAGTAGCTAGACTTGAAGCAGTCAGGATTTTCTTAGCATACGCGGCTCACAAGAACATCACGGTCTATCAGATGGATATCAAGACGGCTTTCTTGAATGGAACTCTGAAGGAAGAGGTGTACGTGAGTCAGCCAGATGGATTCGTTGACAAAGATCATCCCGACTACGTCTACAAGCTCAAGAAGGCTATCTATGGTCTAAAACAAGCCCCAAGGGCATGGTACGATGAACTCTCATCTTTCTTGCTGTTAAATCATTTCTCCAAAGGAACAATTGACCAGACCTTGTTTACCAAAAAGTTTAAAGATGACATTTTGATTGTTCAGATTTACGTGGACGACATAATCTTTGGGTCCACTAATCCTGAACATTCAAAACATTTTGCAAATCTCATGAAAAGTAAATTTGAAATGTCTATGATGGGCGAATTAAAATTCTTCCTTGGACTTCAAATCCATCAATCCCATCATGGTATTTTTATTAATCAAGCAAAATATAAAATTGAGATTTTAAAGAAACATGGAATGGAAAATTGTGACTCTGTTGGTACTCCAATGGTCACCTCACCTAAAATTGGTGCTGACCTATATGGGAAACCCATTGATCCGAAGAAATATCGGAGCATGATTGGGTCTCTCATGTACTTAACTGCTAGCCGACCCGATATACAATTTGCTGTTTGTTTATTAGCACGGTTTCAGGCAAGGCCTACCGAACTTCACCTCAAAGAGGTTAAACGGATCTTCCGGTACCTTCGAAGAACCATTAACATGGGACTTTGGTATCCGAAGGATTCGGAGTTCAATCTAACAGCCTTTGCAGATGCCGATCATGCTGGTTGCCAAGTCACTGCAAAAAGTACATCCGGAGGAGCACAATTTCTGGGAGAGAAGCTAGTAGGCTGGTCATCAAGGAAACAAGACTGCACAGCGTGTTGTGCCCAAGTTCTATAGATAAGGACACAACTCACAGATTATGGCTACTCTTTTGACCACATACCTATGTATTGTGACTCGAAAAGTGCCATAGCCATCTCGTGCAATCCAGTTCAGCACTCCAAGACCAAGCATATTAGAGTCCGCTACCACTTCATAAAGGAACACGTCGAAGAGGGTACTGTTGAATTATTTTTCGTGAAGACTGAATACCAACTTGCCGATCTATTTACTAAAGCCCTCCCAACAGAGCGGTTTGAATACTTAGTTCGTCGAATTGGAATGCAAATCCTAACTCCCGAAGATTTAAAAAGTCTTCTCAAATCTTCTTGAATTTATTTTCAAATGCTTCGCATGTAAATATTTTTGAAAAACAAAATACAAAATTTGAAAAACCAACAAAAATAAAATATAAAAATATAAAATTTCAAAAAGACATAAAAAATATAAAATACAAAATTCAAAAATATTCTTCTCTCGACATGTCTCTTGTATAAATCAATATTCTATACGTACCTAGAAATGTCATTCAACAATGATACGGGCATGTACAGATGCTTGAGCGAGAGTTCATTTAAACATTTTCTAAAACATGTCGATCTCAAAACTTTCTTCAATATGGCTTTCGTGCATTTCAGTACGGAACCCGTTCTTAAACGTGAAATCTTTTAAATGTAGCTCGGGTATGCCGGAAAAGGTTTCAAATAAAGACTACATTGATGACTTCTGATTATTTCCGATCAGGACTCGCAATGTTAATGGCAAATCAAAACGAATCTTGAGCACATGATCAAGATTTTTCAAAAAGATTTTTCAAAATCTTTCTCAAATTCTGTGCTCAAGAAACTCCCTCTTGAAACTCAAATATTTTATAATATGCTTTCTTTAAGGGGGAGTATAAAAAAAATGCAAAATGTTCCATTTTCATGCTAAAAATCCGTCTCTCTCCAAAAACACTATCATTTTAATCAGTTGATATCAAAAATATCAATGCTATTTTTGAGGGGGAGAGGACGTGATTAAAATGTGATCAAAGTTCGTGGAATCTCAAAGTATGCTCTCCAGACAAACTCAGTTCTAACCCTCGAATTGACGAAACTTGATGTCCGTTATCGAAAAGACTTGTCCGGGACGGGTAATAATTTCAAGCTGGTTTTCCAGTAATGTAAACGTGTCTCGCAAAGGACTTGTCTGAGTAGAATGTACCAATTCGAGAGATGATCTTTGAATATGACCGGGACGGGTAATAATTTCAAACTAGTCTAACTAGTGATGTAAACGTGTCTCGCGAAGGTCGTGTTCATTGAAAATCGATCAATTCAAAATGTGCGAACTCTACCCAACATGTGCAATCTTACTTAAAAAATGCATGAGCACATGTGAAGGGGGAGTATTTCAAAATTATAAAACTCCCAAAGTGGTAACTAAATGTGTTTATTCATAAACACTTTGAGAGATTTTCAAAAGGTTTTATGGCAAATCTAGGATAGTCATGGTGTTATAAGGTGACTAAGGTTAGGAAAACCGTCCTATGATCCGCCAGAGCCGGAGGGATCTACCCAAGGACAATTCCAATAGAATAGAATTAGAAGTCCTTAGGTAAGATTGAAAAAAGGAGTAAATGAGAAAGGGACAGAAGGGGTTGAAGAATTAAAAAGAAAAGTTGAATGAAAGGGTGAAAAGAAATAGCCCTCCATGAAAACTTAGGGCAGAAACCGGGTAAATACATCTAGCTATCGGTATTCACTAAGGTGATACTGATATTGAAGACAAGACATCATGGAACCCAGTGACGCACTGCACCACCCCTCCTAGCCACTCAGATATCTCTTAAAAGATATTTGTTTCATTTCTCACGGAGAACACTGCATAATCTATCGGCCTCTCATTCCGAGATGTGTTGATATTGAAAAGGTGGCACTCTGCTCCATGCCTCCGACGACTAAAAAACCAAAACGCACAATAGAGTCTAGAGCCATGAGATTCATCAAAATATCTCGTTAGTAACACTTCCAATATGATACACTTGTGTTCGCCAAAAAGGACACAAGTTGTAAGAGTCTTAATGAGATCTAAGGATCTTGCCATTTACATCATGATGGTTACATGCTTCAAACGGTCTACAGTCGTAGGGTGATCTCTAGCGACTCACTGAATCGTGGGTGCACTTCGGTGTGTCCGTGTAAGCCCTCTCGGGGGTATCCGGTTCAGAACGGCCTGGGGGAGATTAGAGAAAGTCTACACACTATGCTGTTGACGATCTCGAAGTCCTAACCCATAAGTGCTGGATGATTATTACTAACGGTTTTATGCAGCTACCTATAAACATCCATTAACCATCACCACATACATCATTCATCTTCACCTCAGCATACTCATACTTATGAAGAACATCTCCAACAAAGCTCAAGTGTAAAAGTTCAAGACAAGAAGATCAAGTTAAAGACAAAGTGAAAAGACAAAGTCAAGAAGCTAATCAAGATTTCGAGAACAAGTCCATATGATAAAAGATTATGGGGAGATTGTTAGCATAAGTATAATGTCCAAGATGTATGAGTATGTTGAAGGTCACGACGCATCATCACATGAAGATATTGATTGAAGGCAAGAACATCCACAAAGACGATTCTTTGAAGATCACATAGCATGAAGGAACAAGAACAAAGACTATTATACAACGACACACGAAGCACATGGAAATGAAGATGAAAGACCAACTCACTCCGAGCATGATTTGAATGACCATCCCTTAGGGGGAGATTGTTAGGATTTATAAAAAGTGATGGTCATCGTTGTTTTTATATTTTGTATTTAAGGTGTCGTTGTGTATAGTTAGCTTATTTAATCATTGGGCTTGGACATAGGTTTGTTAATTAAATGTTGTGTTCTATTTGAGCCATGTAAAAGCCCAACCCAAGTCCAAGCCATCCTATCTCTAATAACTATAAATAGGACCTCCCTACACCATTTGGGAGGTTAGGTGTTCTTGAAGGGCTCTCAAGGTAGTGTAGTCAATTAGGGTTTGTATCATTGTTTTAAGTGTGTGATTTATATGAAGCTAATATTACATGTTCCACTCTTATTTCATTGATCATTCCTAGTTGTTGATGTATTGGTTAGGATAATTATTAGTATTAACAAATCTTTTATGTATTTATCTAAACATACTATACATAATAACCGACTCTAATACTCTAGCAACACTAATAACGTATTAGCAATACTAACTAAATGTTCTAGCAGTATTAATCTTGTAGCAACATTAATCTTCCATTAGCAGCATTAACTTCATAACCAGCAGCATTAATAACTTGTTGTATTTCCTTTGTAGTACCTGAGCAGTCTTAACAATGTCAGCAGCAGTAACTTCAAGAAACCTTTAAAACCCAAAACCTGGCTCTGATACCAATTGTGAAGATCGTTTATAGCTAGAGGTTGTTTAGACCTCATCTAGGGATTACACAATAATAATGATAAGAACAATACAATGCACAGCGGAATAACAAAAGTATCATTACTATTGCTACAAGGTTTCTTCGTCATCATCTCTAACAACTACTAACAATACACAAACCCTAGGCATCCATTGTAGGAACTCGATGCCTAGACACACACACACCCCTTTCCTGGAGTTACATCTTGACTCCTTTATATATTAATGAACACCCCATATCTTCTTTATATACTAGAGGATTAGGGTTACAAAGGATATTCACTAAAAATATAAAAAATATTCGGTACAAGTAAACTTTCATCCTTTGTCTTCTTTAGACCTTCATCTTTCATTCTTCACTTGTGTGGTTTTGTACTTATCAACTCAAATTATAATTCCCAACACAATCTATACCATACTTACCCTTAATACGTCTTTATCACTCAACAGTACCTTCACATATATATACTAGCAGTACTAACTTATAGTTTGTACTGTAAGTTATCCTTCAGCAGTCTTCAGTTATACACTAGCAGTTTGTACTATTAGTGTATTCTTCCAGTAGTACTAAGTCAGAAACATTTAATTCCTAACAATCCTCCCCTAAACTTGTGATTTTCCCTTAATCATCAAGTTTCTGTGAATTAAATGAGGACTGTGAGGACTCTTCCAAACACTACATTGTCAACCTTAGTCTTCTGGCTTTCATTTGTTCATGTAGTTGGAATATCTTCCTTATCAACTCTCTTGCCATCTCTAAATCTTTTTCCACTTTGAGTCTTGATGCCAGCATAACCATTAATATTCCTACTCTCAGTGGATAATCTCTTTCAACAAACATATAAACCTCCACTCCTGCTGTTGTAGAAACTATGTGAACTCCACAGTTATTAAATAACTTCCATGTGGTATCCAGGTCATTAGCTTGAAATCTCCATAGTGAATCATTTGCATCTGGTTCATATAATCTTTTCAGCTCAACCCATAGCTCTTTATCTTTATCATCTGTAGGATCTGTAGTCTTGAATCTTTCATGAACTAAGCTCCAAAGCTTATCCAAGTCATCTCTGTCAAAAGCTTTGATCATATCTTCAAAGAACTTGTAGACTTCAAACTTTCCTCCTACTCTGATAATTTTCCATCCCTTGATTCTTCCATCTGAGTACACCTCCCATTCAACGATGGGATGTTTGGCTTGAATGGGATCAATATTTAGAGCTTCTGGAATTACCACCATCATTCCATTGATTTGTTCATCAGTCAATTTCTCTTTTTCCTTTTCTTCCTCTGCTGATTCTTCTTGAACTGTTTCTTCTTCAGTTCTTTGCTTCTTGGATTCTCCTGATTCCAATTGGTCTGTTGTTCTTTTCTCTCCTCTTCCTTCACTTCTTTCTAGATCACCTCTCAGAAACATTTGCATTCTCCTATGAGTATCAATGTAGATCCTTTCAATCTCTTCAAAAGATCCTCCCTTGAAATGATGTTCTTTCCAGGTGTCTTGATGCTTTAGGTAAGTCTTCATATAACTTAATTGTTCTTTCCTGGTAGGGGGCTTCTTTTGAGCAGCTTTCTTTTTACTTTGGCTCTTTCTGATCTCCTGCAGTAGGTCATCAATAGCTTGTTCTTGTTCTTCTCTTGTAAACTGTGACCTTTCTTTTTCTTGTAATTTTGCAGCTAACTCACTATCAGCTAGAACCTGAGCAGCTCTTTCTTCTTCTTCAGTATGAAATTTGTGTTCAACCATGAATTTGGCCAATCTTTCTTCTTCAGCTGCCCTTGCTAACTCCTCTTCACAAAATATCTAAGCTAATACTTCATCAAAAGCAATCTGAGCTTGGCTTTTCTTGGTTATTTTCTGAGAAGACTCTTCTTCTATCATTATCCCCTTACCCTTGTCTAATCTTGCTCTCTTTGGCCTTCTTGTGTATACTGCACCAGCAGTACCTTGAGAGCCACCAGTACCTTCTTCTGGAATACTAGTAGTACCATGTATAGCACTACCAGTACCTTCTTGCTTTCCACCAGTACCTTGATCCATTTGCTGTTCTTGCCTCCCCTAAGTATCAAACTCCTATTGAACCAAAAAAACACGAGGATCTTCATCTAATTGGGCAATCTTCCTCCCCTGTTTGGAGGATTCCTCACCATTGTCTGCTCCCTGATCATCTGAGGAACTGGAAGAAGATGATTCAGTTGATTCCACCATTTGGGCTAACCTCTTTTTCTGAGTCTTTACCTTCTGTTCTAGCTTCTTGACCTTCAAAACCAGTTTAGTATATACCTTCCCAAACACCTGCTTGTGGGTAGTGAGCTCAGCTTCCAAAGTGGTGACCTTCTCAGATAATTTTGTACACAAATCCGTCAATTCTTTGAGTGTCTTACTGTCCTCAGCACTTCCTGATGTGTAACCTTCAGAGAGAGGTGCATCATGGGGCAAAGACTCATAGTCCACCACATGGTGAGCTTCTGAGCCACACAATAATTCTAGTTGGCTTGGGATTCCACTAATAGTACTGGGTTCAAAGGAACATGGTACTATTGGTGTTGCCATAGGTTGGGTCTTATTTATGTTACTTCTGTCCTGCCCAGCTTCTAAGCCTGAGACAGTAGAAGCAACCCTTCCTATACTGACAAAGTCAGCCTCATCTAATACATGGGGAGGGGTAGGGACTCTGTGCTGAGGAACAATAGAGCCCTATCTGGATGAATACCTATCTGGTTATGAAGTTGGTTGTGAAGGTGATTGTTCTGATGTTGTGGGTGTGTGTTGGGAGTCAACGGGGCTTGTTGATCCTTCACCCTGTACCTGTAACATTGAATTAAATAATGGAACTTCTTCCCCGATATACCCTTTTGAGGCCATCTTAATATTACTGAAAAGCTTTTGGGTAAGTTTGGGTGTTGGATAAACATGTTTATGAGGAAGAAGTTGATATTTCCTTATATTCAAAATAGTTTGGATGAACTTGGGATACATCAAAAACTTTGATTTGCTATCAACATTTTTAACCATTCCTTCAAAGATGAGTTTTGAAAAATTGAAAGTTCTGTCAGTAGCTAAGCAGATGAGAGCAGTTGCAATATTGCTACTGAACTGTTCCCATGAGGTTTTCTTAGGACTGACACAGTGAAGGATGGCGTGTATAAAAAACGTCCATTGTGGGGCAAAACAACCATTTTGAAAAGTTAAAGATTGTGATTGGACTTTTTACCCCATCCTGGTTAAAGTTTCAAAGATTTCAGTATTTGGCATAGCACTAATACAATTGTCATCATTCAGATGGAGATGCCTCCTGAGTGATGATTCAGTAAGAGTGATGGATTTGCCATCCATTGTGGCATTTAACTCTTTGTCTCCATTATCAAATGTTTTGACAGTAACAGTCTGCCAAAACTCTTTGATGTGGGAGACATAGATAGTGGGATTTAATGCAAAAGAATACCTTGTGTGGGAACCATTTAAAAAGTCCACTATATGATGGAATTATGTATCATCTTCTGCTTTTTCCAAATACGCGACCATATTATGCTTATCAACAAAAGATAGAGATGCCATTATTTTTCAGTAAAAGTGTGATTTGACTGCTGGGAATAGTGTAATTTTAGGTTAGAAAGTAGATGAAGAAAATGAATTGAGATATTATGAAAGACTTATGAGGGTTTCTATTGGACCGACTTCAATTAAAATATAACTTTTGATTGAAGTTAAGGTGAATATTATAAATTAAAAGTAAAAATATCCAAAAAGGAAACCCTTAAAATAAGGAATTGATCAGTAAAAATCTCAACTAACTCTCAACAGCTATTTTCAAAAAGCTGTTATTTCGCACCAGTACTCACGTCTATCCAGCAGTACAAACTTAAGCCTACCAGTACTAACTTTTTGCCTGGCAGTACAAAGTTTTTGGAAAAATTAGACTCAGTAGTATGAACTCAAGTTTGATTAAAAACCATACTGCTTACAACCATTTTGAAGGGATTAAGTGTAAAGACAGACACTTAATCATAATTTTGGTTTAATGAAACCTCTGGTTGTGTGAGAACCAATTATTTCAGTTAAAAATAACTACCTGTGATCAGATAAACTCATTCAAAGAGCTTTCCTGACAAGGTTTCCAGCTCGTGGCAGTTGTTGCCTCTAACACAAATGTGTTAGATTCACGTTTGCTCGCTGTTCTCTCTACCAGATATCCTTAGACTAACACATTATACATAAAAGTATAAAATGGTAGAGAGTGAGTTAGGTCAGTTACTATCTGACTAACTAAGCCATAAATTCCAATTCAAAACATCATAATAAGATTTCAAGAAAGAAGTTTTAAAGAACCAGTTAACTTAGGTATAAAGCCTTTGTTAATAGATCCCCAAACTCTGTCCATTATCAACCTATTATGTCAGCAAGTAATCCACCATTTGCTGCTCACACAATGCACTAGTAATTCCTTTGTGCTTAAAATTCCATACTTGCAATTGTTAGTCCAAAACCAAGAAGAAAAATTGCAAAGCATTTGCTTCATAGCAGTATAAACAAATGACTAACAGTTCTAACAAATAGTCCTAATTTGTACTAGCAGTACAAATTATACAAAACAATACTAATTGACAAGCCTAGCAGTACAAATCCATTTTAATGTACAAAAACACACATATTAAAAACTTTAAGGGTTAAGCATTCCAATACTTGCTACTAAGTATTGAAACCTTCCTACATCAAAGGATTTTATGAGAAGATCTGCAAAGTTTTGATCAGTATCAATTTTAACAACTTGAACTAACTTTTTCTCTTTGCAATCTCTAATAAAATGATGCCTAATTTCTATGTGTTTTGTTTTAGAATATTGCACTGGATTTTTAATAATGCATATTTTACTGCTATTGTCAATATATATCATGGTATTCATAAAATTATACTCATAGTCAAGCAGTTGATTTTGAATCCAAAGCACTTGACCACAGCAACTTGCAGCAGCTACATACTTAGCTTCAGTTGTAGAAGTTGCCACAATTGTCTACTTCTTACACTGCCATGATATAAGTCTGCAACCAAGGAACTGACAACCACCAATTGTGGATTTCCTATCCAGGCTTGCACCAGCATAATCACTGTCTGAATATGCCACCAAATCAAAAGGTGATTCTCTAGGATACCACAGACCCATCCTAGGTTGACCCTTAAGGTATCTAAAGATCCTTTTGACAGCAGTTAAATGAGAAGCCTTGGGAATGACTTGAAACCTTGCACAGGCACACACAGCAAACATGATATCTGTTCTTGATGAAGTAAGATACATCAAGGATCCTATCATTGATCTGTAGGTGTGTACATCAACACATTATCCATCAGCATCTTTAATCAAAGGTTTCTCTGGATCAACTGGTGTGCTTGCCACTTTAGCATCAGTAAACTGAAACTTCCTTAGTATCTCAGTCACATATTTATCCTGAATGATAAATATGCCTTCAGTTGATTGCTTTACTTGCAACCCCAAAAAGAAGGTAAGTTCCCCCATGGAACTCATCTGAAACTTATCATGCATAAGTTTCTCAAATTCTACACACATCTCCTTCCTAGTGGATCCAAATATGATATCATCCACATAAACCTGTACCAGCAAGATATCCTTCTTGTTCTTCTTGATGGATAGAGTCTAATCAATCTTGCCCCTTTGGAATCCATTCTCTAACAAATAAGAAGCCAAAGTCTCATACAAGACCCTTGGAGCTTTATGTAGTCCATAAAGAGCTTTCACAACCTTGTACACCTTGTCAGGATGTTCTGGATCAACAAAACCCAGAGGTTGTGAGACATATACCTCCTTTTCAATAGTACCATACAGGAAGGCACTCTTAACATCCATCTGGTAAACAGTAAAGCCCATGAAAGAAGCATAAGCTAAGAATAGTCTGATTGCTTCAATCCTAGCTACTGGTTCAAAAACTTTTTCATAGTCTATTCCCTCTTCTTGTGTATACCCCTGGGCTATAAGCCTAGCCTTGTTTCGGATCACAATTCCCCTTTCATCCCTCTTCTTTCTAAAAACCCATTTGGTTCCAATTACTCTCATACCCTTGGGTAAATCCACTAGTACCCAAACCTTCTGAATCTTGAATTGGAGAAGCTCCTCTTGCATTGCTTCTACCCAGCTTGAGTCTTCTAAGGCTTTGAGAACATTTTTGGGTTCAGATTGTGAAAGGAAACACACAAACAAACACGTTTTGCATCTTCATGCTTCTTTTCTTCATAAATAGCACTAAGAAACCCTTGTTCGTCTGAAGTCATAGTCTATATTCTTATCTTTACACCAGACTGTATGTCTCCAATCACATTGTCTAGGGAGTGATCTCTGTGTATCCTTGTGTGTGGTGTAGAGAGAATTTGATAAGTAGGTGGTAGATTGTTGATATCCACCTCATCTTCTGAGAAATCAGTAGTATTAGTATCTGATGGGCCAGCAGTATGAACATTTTGCCCAGCAGTACTAACTTGGGGCTCAACAGTACAATCGCCATTTGTACTGTTATCTTGATTCTCTTGATCTTCAGTTCCATCTACATTGTTTTCATCTTCAATACCTTATTTGGCTTCATCAGTAGAAGGTTCACTTGTTGCCATTAGTAAATGATCTTGATCTTTCTCCTTTCCCAAGCCTGCTTCATTTGTTGCAACATCAGCTTCTGAACCTGCAAAATCATTAGAATAGGTTCCTGCAACAACTGGCACATAGTTCATTGATTGGGTTAGAGTATCAAGGTCAAATAGCCATTTTGGACCTTCACCTGCAACATTAGATTTATTTTCTAGAAACTGAACATGCAGGTTTTCCTCATCTTTCCTTGTTCTTATGTTGTATACTCTAAAGGCTTTGCTATTTAGTGAGTACCCAACCAAGAATCCTTCATCTGATTTGCCATCAAATTTGTCTAGATGGTTTAAGGTATTTAGAATAGTTACATGACACCCAAAAGGTCTTAGAAAACCTAATGCATGAGTTCTACCCCTAAAAAGCTCATATGGTGTCTTGTTGTGAGGTTTAACTACCAAAACCCTATTCTGCAGATAACAAGCAGTATTAACTGCTTCAGCCCAAAAAGTGATAGGCAGCTTAGAGTCAGCTAACATGGTTCTAGCAGCTTCTATTAATGTCCTATTCCTTCTTTCAGCAAGCCCATTCTGCTGAGGAGTTCTAGCAACACTAAACTCTCTTCAAACACCTTTTTCCTTACAAAACTCATCCATAACTCTATTTTTGAACTCTTTCCCATTGTCACACCTAATGACTTTTACTTTCTTATCCACTAAGTTTTCTATCTCAGTTATAAATGCCTTAAGAATGCTAGGTGTCTCATCCTTAGAACCTAAAAAGAAAACTCATGTGAATCTACTATAGTCATCAGTAACTTCAAGATAGTACCTTTTATGCATAATAATACTCACAGATGTAGGGCCAAACAAATCCATATGTGGCATAAACAAAGGTTGATTAATAGAGTTGTGGGTCTTGGGTTTAGAAGAAGCCTTGTGTTATTTACCTTTGAGACAGGCAACACAAGTCTGGTCATTTTCAAAACGTTTATGGGCAAGCCTCTCACCAAACCAGCTTTAACAATTTTATTTATGGTTTTAAAATTTATATGACCAAGTATTCTATGCCATAACATGGACTCATCCAATGTGGCTTTTGCAACAAGACAAGTAACAACTTCTTTAGGAACAATCTTCTTCATATCAACACTGTACATGTTGCCCTTTTTTGGAACTTTAAGTAGAACTTGACTTTCATCAGGCAGCTTAAAGTATGGAGAAAGTACAAGACATTCAGTGTCAGTAAAAAGAACCTTGTTCTTTTTTTCACACATTTGTGAGACACTAAACAGGTTATATTTAAGCTCTTGCACAAAGTACACATCTTCAAAGTCTAATTTACTGGTTTTCAAGGTGCCTTTACCAGTAATCCTTCCTCCTATTCCTCCCCCAAAGGTAACATATCCTCCATTCATTGGTTGAAAGTCAGAAAGATAGGACATGTTGCCTGCCATGTGCCTGGAATATCCATTGTCTATAAAACCTTGATCTTCCTCATCATCCTGTGAATGTCCCTGCACATAAAATAAGGAAATTAGTTTCCTTGGGGTACCCAAGCCATCACAGAATTGGGTTTGCCTCGTGCATCAATATAGTCAAATCTTTTTAATACAATTGATGCACCATTAGGTTTGATTGGTCTCCATACCCAACATGCTGAGGCCTTAACAGCATTTGCCTTTTTATCCCTAGCAGTGTTTTTAGGCTCACCAGTACTAACTGTTGGTCTGGCAGTATGAACTGCTGGCCTGGCAGTTTGAACCTTTGGTTTCCAAAATTTGTTTTGAACAACTGCTTTCTTTTGAAAAGGCCTTTTAACAGTTCGTTGTGCATGTTTGAAAGTTGGTTTTGCACTTGAAACTTCTGGTCTAGGGTAAACAGTTTTAAATGGTCTGGTGGTACTAACTGTTGGTCGAGCAGTACTAATTGATTTTAGGCATACTTCAATAAAAGTTCCCTAGGAGTCATTCTATTAGCATTGGGGTGAGTTTGAGACCTGTTTGAGTTCACCCTATGACTTATGTTCCCAATTACCATATTGTTCCTAGTAACCATCTTTCTTCCATGATGGTTATGACAGAAAGCCTCTAGGTGGTCAAAGTTACCACAAGTAAAAGAAGCCTTTCTGTACATGACAAAGTCACTTCCTAGTTGATGTGACTTGAGGTCTTTCCAATTTCTCTGGTTACCTCTTGGCTTGCCTGTGGACCTATACATCTCAGAATACCTAACAGTTTTCCTAACTGGTTTTACATTAGTTGTAGGCTTAACAGTTTCATCACTAGCCACCTTAGGAACATTGGTTCCTTCTATCTTTACCACATCAGGTTTAACTACAACTTGATCTTCCTCATCAGATTCCCAATCCTCAATGATGGGAGCATCTGAGTTCCTATTAGTTGATACCTTTTCCTCAATAAGAGAGGTGTCACTTGCACTTTCAAAAGGCTCATAAGTTTCTACAGATTTATTAGCAATTGAATTTTCTTTAGGCTTACAACCATATTCTAACTTAGGTTATTGAAACTCAGTCAAACCTGTATGCTCTAGCTCAATTCCTGGGGGTGCAGGCACTCCTCTATGAGGAGGCGGACATGTTTTATACCCCAACCCAAATTTAGCCTTATTAACCATTTGACACTCTATAATTTTATTAACACCTTTTGAGGCATACTCTAAAGTGTCTACAGTTAATTAAATGTTTTCTTTTGCCTTAATGATTTTATCTAATTCAGATTTAAGCAAACTAATCTCAGCATTTTTTAGAGTCAAGTCTCTCTTAAGAACAGCTATGTCCTCAGTAAAAACAGACTCATTGTTCTTATAATGCACTATTTGTTCTTCTAAGACTGCTAAACCTCTTTTGTGATTAGACAAGTTATAATTTGTTTGGTTTAATTCAATCATCTGCTCATCATAGTGTTTCTTTAAAGCTTCATATTCTTTAAGAGCAGTACATGTTTTAGAACAACTTTTAAAAGATAGTACCTCTGAGTCAGAGAAGGCCATAAGTACCATCTCAGCAGGCGCTTCCTCTTCATCTGCCATGAAGCTCCAGTCATAGCCTAGACAATCAATAGCCACCATAGCCTTTGAAGATATCTCAGGTACTTCCACTGCCTTGGGCTTGCTTCCATAACCCTTGCTCCTGCTATCTTGTTGCCTGGGTCTTCTACATTCCTTTGAAAAATGCCCCAACTTGTGACAGTGGTAGCATTCTACCTTAGATTTGTCAAAACCAGCAGTATCATTACTACTGATGTTGATCTTCTTGCCAGTTCTTTGATAGAATTTCATAGTCCTTATGCTAACAAGTGAAATATGCCACTTGAGATCCATCTCTTCCAAGTCATCATCATTAATCTCCTGGAGATCTTCATGTGTCAGCATTGACCCATCATTCTGGCTGGTCAGGAATGCACAATAGGTAGTATCATTCAGGATACCAGTGGTACTGGTAGATGAGCCAGCAGTACTAACAGTAGGTGGTGCGTGTCGTGTGTCGTTGCGGTTTAGCAGTTTTAATGCCTACTCAAGTTTTAAATTTATATTTAGCCGACTTATCAATAACACACACACTTAACGAGCAGTGTACCCGGTCAGTATGAATATAATGGTAAGTAGAGTGTCGATCACTAAGAGTGGAACGTATTATCTAGTTATTCTAATCAGTATTTTAATATATTAAGTTAGCTATACAACCTATTCTAACGCAAGGGGGTTCAGCCTGAGAGACTGGCACGATTTGGTTGCAATTAAATAATAAACTAAACCAATAGGCACGAATCAGCAAGTAGCACACACGTACACAGATAAATACTTGAGACAATAAGAGGGCTGTCCTTATGATAAGTAGTTTGTCACTTGTTTTATTGCTAGTGTTATATGACGTGTATAGTTCGATGCAACGCACCGAGATTAAGTCCTTTCTCGTTGGTTCTAATCTTATCGGCGAGTAAACCCTTAATGATTACTTATGACTATCCCGTTTATCTTTCTCCTACTTTTCTACAGACCATAGAATGCATAGGCGATCTAATAAACAGGCGAGGGCAGAGGCATGGCGACCCGATCAACGCTCAGCTAGACACAGAGGTTATCAATGCACTAATAAAAGTCACCAATGACATCAACATATAAACTTTAATTAATGAGAAAGCAGTTTTAAGGGAGTGCAATCTTTCCGTTGTCACATTACACAAGCCACCAATCTTGATGAATTAAAGTTTACTAACACAATAAAACAAAACTACTTAATGAATTAAACACATGCAGCACCTTCTTACAGCTCTTGTATCTTTGATTTGGGTGTGTCTTGTGCTGCTGCCTTGACTGAATTCGTCCTAGGTTTCTGGTCTTCGGTCTTCGTATATAATATATGTCACGACCCAAAAAGCTTCGGAATTCGTCTGGTCTTGGGGTATTTATAGTTTCTGTCTGAGGGTAAGATGCGGCGCATTTACTTAACTTCGCGTGGGGTCCAAGATTATAATATTCAGGAATATTCGTACACCGCCAGAAGATGCGGCGTAACTCCATAATAGGATGCGGCGCATGTCCTCTTGTATCTTGGATCGTATCTGGTGAAATATTGATAGTGATGCGGCGCATGTCATAAGTGAGATGCGGCGCATCTGGAGCAGAATAGTCTTGATCTTGTACATTTCAGTAGACTCTTAACTTCTTGCATGTTTTGCTCCATAATTAGTCCAAAATCGCCAAGTTTCACCAAATGCTTGTTTTCAACTGAGAATTACAAAAGTAAACGATTAAGTATCAATCCTCATACATAATATAGTAAAACAAGTCAAATTAATAGGATAAATGATAGTAATAATATGTACTTATTTGAGTTCATCAGTAGGGTTAGCAGTACTAACTCCTACAGCTACTTTCACTTCATCTGGACTTGAATTACTGGGAGATGACATAAAAGCCATGTTCCCAGTGCTTGAACTAGCACTTCCAGCTTTCTTCACATCCTGTTCAACAATCTTGAAATTGTTGTATAAGTCATTGAGGCTCATAGTATCAATGTCTGGCTTATTCTTCCAGACCACCACATGCATAGCCCATTCAGCAGGTAGACTCCTCAAGAACTTGGAGTTCAGATCTTCCTGAGGGATGTCAACACGAAGCACAGCCAGTTGGCTGACAATCTTTTGCAACTTGTTAAACATGTGATCTAAAGTTTTCAAAGTTTTGCTTTAGTAGAGTCTTTTTGGTCTTCTTGGTGGCTTCATTACCACCATACCTAGTAGTGATTGCCTCAAACAAATACTTTGCATCCTTGTATTTGCTGAAGTTTAAGAGTTGATCATTGGGAATGGTCATCATCAGCAAGCTCCTAGCTATGACATTGTTTTTCTTTTGCAGCTTCTCTCCTGCAGTCACTGGAGACGTATTCACAATAGTGTATTCTTCACCATTGACTATTGTTACAGATGTGGAAGGCTTAAAAGAGTTGCCTTCTTTAATGATCTCCCAAAGTGCATAGTCCTGCACTTGGAAGTACTGTTCGATTCGAAGCCTCCACATCTCAAAGTCGTTTTGCTTCAGCATAGGCAATTTAGCAGCCATGTTAGTCTTTGTAGTTTCCTTGTCTATTATCTTCAAAAAGAGTTCTTCAAAATCAAAGTATCAACCTGGCTCAGATACCACTTGAGAGGATCAAACACTTAGGATGTAACTCCTTTATAATGTGTTTAAGATACTTTGAGGTTATATTGTTAAGTATGCGGAATCTACTTAACAATACTTAGAAGGTTTTATTTGATGTAACAGTAATGCAGTATGAACAATGAACACAGTGTTTAACTCTAAACGATTCAATATTATTCAGGAATAATACGAGTGATCTCAATATCACTAGGGTTACAAAGACATTGAATCTTAACAAAACTTGCATGACTCGTACCGTACATCTAACCTAGGATCTCCTTTTATAGACATAAGGAGTCCTTTACAAGATAAGTATCTACCCGTATATTTCTAACTAATTGTGATATACATACAATCTATACCATACTTATCCTTGATATGTCCTTATCACACAGCAGTACCTTCACATTTATATACTAGCAGTACTAACTTATAGTTTGTAATGTTAGTTATCCTTCAGCAGTCTTCAGTTATGAACTAGCAGTTTGTACTGTTAGTGTATTCTTCCAGCAGTACTAAGTCAGAAACATTTAATTCCCAGCATTAACCTTTGTGCAATATGTTCCCTAACAACCCTCATTTGACATGACCAAACAACACATGCCTCCCATCCCTTTCTGTTTTCCTTTCGACAGTACCGAGTCACAAGCCACCCAAATCTCACTTTTCCTTTCTTTTCATGTACCATACCTAAGCAAACTAGCCTAAAGAATAAACAAGTACCCAAGCCATGCCTTGACTACTTTGACCTTGTTAATCATAGGATACTGTGTTGCCATCCTACTAATCGACGTGACCATTCATGAGCATGTCCCAAATTCTTGGTCGACCTACCTTGCATGCTAGGATACAACAAGACATTTTTTCTCTTTTGTTAGTAACCATGCAACATGGGAATAAAAATACTCCATAAGCCAAGCTTCGACTTTCTATTTAAACAATCAAACTAATGCACTAGGACACACGATGCGCGCGTGTGTCGTTGCGGTTTAGCAGTATTAATGCCTACTCAAGTTTTAAATTTATATTTAGCCGACTTATCAATAACACTTACACTTAATGAGCAGTGTACCTGGTCAGTATGAATATAATGGTAAGTAGAGTGTCGATCACTAAGAATGGAACGTATTATCTAGTTATTCTAATCAGTATTTTAATATCCTAAGTTAGCTATACAACCTAATATAACGCAAGGGGGTTCAGCCTGAGAGACTGGCACGGTTTGGTTATGATTAAATAGTAAACTAAACTAATGAGCACGAATCAGCGATTAGCACACACGTACACAGATAGATACTTGAGACAATAAGAAGACCTGTCCTGATAATTAAGTAGCTTGTCACTTGTTTTATTGCTAGTTTTATATGAAGTGTATATAATCAACCCTTTCTCGTTGGCTCTAATCTTATCGGCGAGTAAACCCTTAATGATCACTTATGTCTATCCCACTATCCTAGAATATTGAGCATTTGTGATGCCCACGTTTCGTATACGCTAGAATAGATAGGTGAGGAAGGGGTATGGCGACCCAAGCAATGCTCAGCTAGACACAGAGGTTATCAATGCACTAATAAAAGTCACCAAAGACATCAACATATAAACTTTAATTAATGGGAAAGCAATTTTAAGGGGTGTGCATGATTTTCCGTAGTCACATGAGATCAGCCCATCAATCCTGATGAATTAAAGTGTACTAATACAATAAAACAAAACTACTTAATGAATTGAATACATGCAGGACCTTCTTACAGCTCTTGTATCTTCGTTCAGGGTGTGTCTTGTGCTGCTAATACGTCTGAATTCGTCTCTGGTTTGGTACTCGTACGTATGGTATCTTGCACACAAAATTCGTCTGACTTTGGGGTATTTATAGTTTCTGTCTGAGGGTTAGATGCGGCGCATAGGATAAGTAGATGCGGCGCATTGACTTAACTTCGCGTGGGGTCCAAGATTAATATATTCAGGAATATCCGTACACCGCCTTAAGATGCGGCGTAACTCCATTTCTCTATGCGACGCATGTCCTTTGCTGTCTTGGATCGTAACTTGTGAAATCTTGATAGTGATACGCCGTATGTAAGAAGTATGTTGCGGCGTATCTGGAGCAGAGTGATCTTGATCTTGTACATTTCAGTAGACTCTTAACATCTTGCTTGTTTAGCTCCATAATTAGTCCAAAATCGCCAAGTTTCACATAATACTTGTTTTTACCTGAGAATTACAAAAGTAAACATTAACGTATCAATTCTCATATATAATATAATAAAACAAGTCAAATAAATAGGATAAATGATGATAATAAAATGTACTTATTTGAGTTCATCAAATATCCCCCCACTTGAACTTTACTTGTCCCCAAATAAACCTTAGAATAAATCTTATGAAAATGTATCCTAAAAGATATTATGATTTATTTTTATATTTAAGCATGTATTCGTTTTGTCATAATTGCACAACCAAACACTTAACGAATTAGAAATAAAATAAAATATTTCGATAAAAGCAAATCTAATCGTTTAACTGTCCAGTTGTGACGAATATTCTATCATAAGCTTGGTAAGTATACGCATCTCCCCCACTAAAGCCAAGGAATAACAAGTCTAAAGCAGTAAAAAGGGTTTGTTGGTTAAGGGTTAATCATCCTTCTTAATCTCTATCGATCTCACATTCCAGAAAAGGCGACAAAATCACAAATACATGATCGAATCCACGACCACGATACTTGCAATTGCTCAAATCCTTAACTCGAATGGGCTAAAGATAGGACCAAGTAATCTTTACCAATAATATTATATCAAAAAGGGCGACAAAATCATAAATACATAGCCGAATCCACGACTACGATACTTAAGATTGCTCAAATCCCTAATCTCAATAAATCAAAGGTTTGGATGAAGAATGATATAGGGTATGGATAATATTTGGGATACAAATTGGTGTAAAATGAAAAATAAACAAAACAGATAAATTAAAATCCTAAGTGTGGTAAATTACTTTCCCAACCATCCCATGAATAAGAATCATATCATTGAATAACTCACGCTTTAACACTTGAAACACACGCTTTAGGTAGACACGAATTATGCTCAACAATATCTTAATCAAAGAATAACCTTAGTTGGCGTTCCCATAACGGCCAACTCCCATTCAATCCATAAATATAATATACAACAACAATTAGTGGTGATATCTCCCACTTAATACAAAACTTTACATAAGTTGGTTAAAACAAACTTCCAACTTTTCCTTTTTCTTTTTCTTTTCTATACTTTTTCTTTTTTTCGATTTTTTTTTTTTTTTTTTTTTTTTTTTTTTGACATCAACATATATGTGTAAAATTTCACAACTTTTCTATCACTTATTTTTCCGGATAATTTTTTCATACTCTTCATACTTTCAGAAATAACTGTAATAGTGAAAGTAGTAAACACACGAAAAATAAACTCAAAGTTATACAATATTTACTTTCATACCAATTGCATTGTGCAATTTCCCGACCTAACCAAAGATAATGAATTACGCACGCGAACACAGGTAATGTAAGGAAACACACATTGCCTAAAGCAATTAACCACGGATTTTAATCTACAGGGTAGGCTAAGGTGTAAGGGTGTAACGAAACATTATAACAAAGGTGTAAGAAACGAAAGGAATGGTTCTGAGGGTTTTTCTAGGGGTATCTAACTCTAAAAGTGAGAGTAACAAAGGGTTTATACGGCGGTTAACTAACCAGTGTAGTTAGTTAATATCACATACCATATAAAGGCTATTTGGGTGTAATCCTAGAAATTTACCAATTTAGACAAGTCATTCCAATTATATAGATAATACTTATTATGGTGGTCTCGAATAGTATATAAGCCAAGTTCTAAAGTTTACAAGTCACCGGCACACTCATAGATTTGTGAATTTTGATAAGTTCACAATTTTTGGAAATAATGTTATGTGTGCAGCTATGTAATTTAGACTTTAAACAAAAACATGCTAGAAAAATGTTAAAATTTAAGCATATTAAGTATATTTTAAGCATATTTTGAAAAAGTTTAAGACAAGTAAGTGTTCTAATTCTCCAATCCCCCCACTTAAGTTAAACAACGTCCTCGTTGTTTGTGTCAAAGATTAAAAACTGGAAAATAAAAAGAATTAGAACAGAAAACTCCCCTGAGATTTGCTCGGTATGATCCTCCATTATTCGTATAAGAGCAAAAATCAACTTTCTTGTGGATTAGAACGTTTAAGCTTCACAGATGATGTACCCACAAAAATTGCAGGAATCTATAATATCATTAAGACTTTAACACACCTGAGTTAAGAAGGTTCAAACTTGCATAATACATTAGTAGTTAGTAACAATAAAACTTAAAAAATTTAAAATGAAAATCATCAGTTCAGTCGATACGCCGTATCTTAGGGAAGAAGATACGCCGTATCGAGCCTGGAATAAATACGAATCAGAATAAAAGATGCGTTGCATCCTTAACCAGGGATGCGCCGCATTAAAATACTGACAGAAAGTTTTAATGTTAAAAATAAAAAAATGTAGAAAATTAAATAGGATATGACCAGTGCAGGCGTTGCGTCGCTGATGCGTGCGTGCGTATGCTCTAATTTATACCCACGGTATGTCGTTGTGGTTTTAGCAGTATTCAAGTTTTAAATTTATATTTAGCCGACTTATCAATAACACACACACTTTAACGAGCAGTGTACCCGGTCAGTATGAATATAATGGTAAGTAGAGTGTCGATCACTAAGAGTGGAACGTATTATCTAGTTATCCTAATCAGTATTTTAATATCTTAAGTTAGCTATACAACCTAATCTAACGCAAGGGGGTTCAGCCTGAGAGACTGGCACGGTTTGGTTGCAATTAAATAATAAACTAACTAATAAGCACGAATCAGCGAATAGCACACACGTACACAGATGAATACTCGAGACAATAAGAAGACCTGTCCAGATAGTTAAGTAGCTTGTCACTTGTTTTATTGCTAGTTTTATATGAAGTGTATAGTTCGATGCAACGCACCGAGATTAAGTCCTTTCTCGTTGGTTCTAATCTTATCGGCGAGTAAACCCTTAATGATTACTTATGACTATCCTATTTATCTTTCTTCCTACTTTTCTACAGACGATAGAATGCATAGGTGATAAAATAAATAGGCGAGGGCAGAGGCATGGCGACCCGATCAACGCTCAGCTAGACACAGAGGTTATCAATGCACTAATAAAAGTCACCAAAGACATCAACATATAAACTTTAATTAATGGGAAAGCAGTTTTAAGGGAGTGCAACCTTTCCGTTGTCACATTACACAAGCCACCAATCCTGATGAATTAAAGTTTACTAACACAATAAAACAAAACTACTTAATGAATTAAATACATGCAGGACCTTCTTACAGCTCTTGTATCTTCGTTCAAGGTGTGTCTTGTGCTGCTACTTCGACTGAATTTGTCCTAGGGTTTCTGTGGTCTTCGGTCTTCTAAAACTAGGGCTCTCTTTTCAACCTCTCGAATACGTCTGGTCTTGGGGTATTTATAGTTTCTGTCTGAGGGTAAGATGCGGCGCATTGACTTAACTTCGCGTGGGGTCCAAGATTAATATATTCAGGAATATTCGTACACCGCCAGAAGATGCGGCGTAACTCCATTCTTAGATGCGGCGCATGTCTTCTTGTATCTTGGATCGTATCTTGTGAAATCTTGATAGTGATGCGCCGTATGTAATGAGTAAGATGCGGCGTATCTGGAGCAGAATGTCTTGATCTTGTACATTTCAGTAGACTCTTATCTTCTTGCTTGTTTTGCTCCATAATTAGTCCAAAATTGCCAAGTTTCACATAATACTTGTTTTTACCTGAGAATTACAAAAGTAAACATTAACGTATCGATTCTCATACATAATATAATAAAACAAGTCAAATAAATAGGATAAATGACGGTAATAAAATCTACTTATTTGAGTTCATCAAATATCCCCCCACTTGAACTTTACTTGTCCCCAAGTAAACCTTAGAATTAATCTTATGAAAATGTATCCTAAAAGATATTAGGATTTATTTTTATATTTAAGCGTGTATTCATTTTTGTCATAATCACACAACCAAACACTTAACGAATTAGAAGTAAAATAAAATATTTTGATAAAAGCAAATCTAATCGTTTAACTGTCCAGTCGTTACGAATATTCTATCATAAGCTTGGCAAGTACACGCATCTCCTCCACTAAAGCCAAGGAATAACAAGTCTAAAGCGGTAAAAAGGGTTTATAGTTTAAGGGTTAATCATTCTTCTTAATCTCTATCGATCTCAAATTCCAGAAAAGGCGACAAAATCACAAATACATGATCGAATCCACGAACACGATACTTGCAATTGCTCAAATCCTTAACTCGAATAGGCTAAAGATAGGACCAAGTAATCTTCACCAATAATATTATATCAAAAAGGGCGAAAAAATCATAAATACATAGCCGAATCCACGACTACGATACTTAAGATTGCTCAAATCCCTAATCTCAATAAATCAAAGGTTTGGATAAAGAATAATATAGGGTGTGGATAATATTTGGGATATAAATTGGTGTAAAATAAAAAATAAACAAAACAATAAATTAAAATCCTAAGTGTGGTTAATCACTATCCCAACCATCCCATGAATAAGACTCATATCATAGAATAACTCACGCTTTAACACTTGAAACACACGCTTTTAGGCAGACACGAATTATACTCAACAAGATCTTAATCAAAGAATATCCTTTAGTTGGCGTTCCCATAACGTTCAACTCCCATTCAATCCATAGATAAAATAAACAACAACTAGTGGTGATATCAACCACTTAATACAAAACTTTTCATAAGTTGGTAAAAACAAACTTCCAACTTTTTCCTCTTTCTTTTTCTTTTCTTATTTTTTCGATTTTTTTTTTTTTTTTTTATTTTTTTTTTTTAAAGTTGAAACATAAACATAGATGTGTAAAATTTCACCACATCACTATAATGATAACTCTGGATAATTTTTCCATACTTTTCATGACTTCAGAAATAACGGTAATAGTGAAAGTAGTAAACACACGAAAAATAAACTCAAAGATATACAATATTTACTTTCACTCCAATTGCATTGTGCAATTTCCCGACCTAACCAAAGATAATGAATTACGCACGCGAACACAGGTAATGTAAGGAAACACACTTTGCCTAAAGCAATTAACCAACCACGGATTTTAATCTACAGGGTAGGCTAAGTTGTAAGGGTGTAACGAAACATTATAACAAAGGTGTAAGAAACGAAAGGAATGGCTCTGAGGGTTTTTCTAGGGGTATCTTACTCTAAAAATGAGAGTAAACAAAGGGTTTATACGGGGGTTAACTAACCAGTGTAGTTAGTTAATAACACATAACATTTATAGGCTTTTTGGGTGTAATCCTAGAAATTTACCAAGTTAGACAAGTCATTCCAATTATATAAAATAATACTTATTATGGTGGTCTCGAATAGTATACAAGCCAAGTTCTAAAGTTTACAAGTCACCGGCACACTTATAGATTTGTGAATTTTTAAAAGTCACAATTTTTGAAAATAACGTTATGTGTGCAGCCATGCAACTTAGATCTCAAACAAAAACATGCTAAAAATTTTTAAATTTTGATATATTAAGCACATTTTAAGCATATTTTGAAAAGTTTAGGACAAGTAAGTGTTCTAATTCTCCAATCCCCCCACTTAAGTTAAACAACGTCCTCGTTGTTTGTATAAAAGGTTAAAAACTGGAAAATAAAAGAATTAGAACAGAAAAACTCCCCTGAGATTTGCTCGGTATGATCCTCCATTAGTATAAGAGCAAAAATCAACTTCTTGTGGTTTAGAACGTTTAAGCTTCATATTGATGTATCCACAGGAAATGCAGGAATCTATAATACCACCAAGACTTTAACACACCTAAGTTAAGAAGGTTCAAACTTGCATAATACATTAGTAGTTAGTAAAAATAAAACATAAAAATTAAAATGAAAATCATCAGGTCAGTCGATGCGCCGTATCTTATGGAAGAAGATACGCCGTATCGAGCCTGGAATAATTACGAATCAGAATAGAAGATGCGTCGCATCCTTAACCAGGGATGCACCGCATTAAATAAACTAATAAAAAGTTTTAAAGTCGAAAATAGAAATGCAGAAAATAAAGTAAGATATGACCAGTGCAGGAGATGCGTCGCATCTCAGGATTGAGATGCGCCGTATCCTCTGCGGGCCTGACTGACTCGACACAGAACAGAATAGTAAAAAATTTCTCCGGGTTGTCTCCCGGTCAGCACTTGTCTTTATTCCAGAGTCTTCAAGTTAGACTCACGTTCAGCTCTTTATTCCAATACTTCAGGTTCAAACTCCACCACCTCGTTCTCAGTATCCTCAATTTTATTATCAAAGTATTTCTTCACTCGTTGCCCGTTTACTTTGAATATATAACCATTTTTATCGCATATTTCAATAGTTCCATATGGATACACTTTCTTGACAACGAACGGACCCGTCCATCTTGATTTAAGTTTACCAGGATACATCTTTAATCTGGAATTAAATAGTAGCACTTTCTCTCCAATAGTAAACGTTTTATCCCCATGTAACCTCGAGTCATGCCATCTTTTAGTTCTTTCTTTGTAGATCTTAGTATTTTTGTAGGCCTCATCTCTTAGTTCATAGAGTTCATTAAGTTCCATGAAACGGTTCTTCGTTGCAGCTTCCATATCCATATTACAATTCGTCAAAGCCCAATATGCACTTTGTTCAATTTCGACCGGTAGGTGGCATGCTTTTCCGTATACAAGACGAAATGGAGTGCATCCCGTTGGTGTCTTATAGGTTGTACGGAATGCCCATAAAGCATCATTTAACTTGTCAGACCACCCTTTCGGATTATATCCAGTCGTTTTTTCAAGAATTCGCTTTATAGCCCTATTGGTTACTTCAGTTTGCCCATTGGATTGAGGATGGTATGCGGTGGAAACCCTATGATATACTCCATATTTTTGCAAGGCTCTTCCCAGATGGTGATTACAAAAGTGTGTTCCCCTATCACTAATCAATGCTTTAGGAATTCCAAACCTAGAGAACAAACTTTGCAAAAATTTAAGCACTACCTTGCTGTCTTTTGTTGGTAATGCTTGCGCTTCGACCCATTTTGATACGTAATCAACAACAACCAAAATATATTTATTACCTTTAGATTCAGGAAACGGTCCCATGAAGTCCAATCCCCATATGTCGAAAACTTCACATACATGGATATAGTTTTGAGGCATTTCGTTTCTTGATGTAAGCCCTTATTTAGCCGACTTAATGCCTACTCAAGTTTTGAGGCATTTCGTTGCGGTTTAGCAGTATTAATGCCTACTCAAGTTTTAAATTTATATTTAGCCGACTTATCAATAACACACACACTTACCGAGCAGTATACCCGGTCAGTATGAATATAATGGTAAGTAGAGTGTCGATCACTAAGAGTGGAACGTATTATCTAGTTATTCCAATCAGTATTTTAATATCCTAAGTTAGCTATACAACCTAATCTAACGCAAGGGGGTTCAGCCTGAGAGACTGGCACGGTTTGGTTGCAATTAAATAATAAACTAACTAATAGGCACGAATCAGCGAATAGCACATACGTACACAGATGAATACTCGAGACAATAAGAAGACCTGTCCAGATAGTTAAGTAGCTTGTCACTTGTTTTATTGCTAGTTTTATATGAAGTGTATATAATTAACCCTTTCTCGTTGGCTCTAATCTTATCGGCGAGTAAACCCTTAATGATCACTTATGTCAATCCCACTATCCTAGAATATTGAGCATTTGTGATGCCCACGTTTCGTATACGCTAGAATAGATAGGCGAGGAAGGGGCATGGCGACCCAAGCAATGCTCAGCTAGACACAGAGGTTATCAATGCACTAATAAAAGTCACCAAAGACATCAACATATAAACTTTAATTAATGGGAAAGCAATTTTAAGGGGTGCGCATGATTTTCCGTAGTCACATGACATCAGCCCATCAATCCTGATGAATTAAAGTGTACTAATACAATAAAACAAAACTACTTAATGAATTGAATACATGCAGGACCTTCTTACAGCTCTTGTATCTTCGTTCAGGGTGTGTCTTGTGCTGCTAATACGTCTAAATTCGTCTCTGGTTTGGTACTCGTACGTATGGTATCTTGCACACAAAATTCGTCTGTCTTTGGGGTATTTATAGTTTCTGTCTGAGGGTTAGATGCGGCGCATAGGATAAGTAGATGCGGCGCATTGACTTAACTTCGCGTGGGGTCCAAGATTAATATATTCAGGAATATTCGTACACCGCCTTAAGATGCGGCGTAACTCCATATCTCTATGCGGCGCATGTCCTTTGCTGTCTTGGATTTTAACTTGTGAAATCTTGATAGTGATACGCCGTATGTAAGAAGTATGTTGCGGCGTATCTGGAGCAGAATGATCTTGATCTTGTACATTTCAGTAGACTCTTAACATCTTACTTGTTTTGCTCCGTAATTAGTCCAAAATCGCCAAGTTTCACATAATACATGTTTTTACCTGAGAATTACAAAAGTAAACATTAACGTATCAATTCTCATATATAATATAATAAAACAAGTCAAATAAATAGGATAAATGATGATAATAAAATGTACTTATTTGAGTTCATCAACACACAAAGCACAAGCAAACATACACACACTCAATTTCTTACTAAGTGATCAGGAGAGAAAAGATACGAGGCTGAGTTTCACAATATTGGGGTTTAGTTCGAGTACCAAAGGGATTAATTTCGAAGTTCTTATAGCTATTCTCTCGCCAATCTCATTTCGAAGCTCGTACATTATCTTCACCACCTTTTGGTGTTGTAAGTCTCCTAAAGTAATTTCAATATATGTAGTATAGTCTACATTTAAGTTTTGTAAAACTAAGGGTCGAATGATTTATATATAACATATAAACACAAGTCTTAACCATCTTCACACCACTTAAGAATCAGGCTCACTTTTTTAAACCTTGCGCTTCTTTTTGGGTTTGCAAGTCCAGCCCGTTTCACCATAAGCATATCAAATAAGCCAAGTCAATAAGCTAACCTAATAACCTTTAGCACTCTATGTTTTAACCTCTAAGCTAAGTACACAATATGGATTAATATAACTTCTTTAAAACCATAATGGGCCTTAAAGCCCAATAAGCTTAAAAACCATTAATAAGCCACGAGACCAATAAGCTGACGAATAAGCTGTCCTAACAAGTCACTCATGTTTTTAATAAGTTGGAAAAGCGAGCCAAGGGCTTGGCAAACTCTCGGTTTCATTTTAAAACTAAAAGGGCCAAGGATTGGGCCTTGCGGCCCATAAACAGTTTTGTACTAGTATTGCTAAATAAGCTGAACAAATAAGTTCTAATAAGCTATTGGAGGTTAACTTTTAAAAAGAAAATAAAACTTTTCATTTTACTTATTTTTGGACTAAAAATGCAAAAATTCATAGTAATTGGGTAAAAAATGTATCTTTCAAAAAATTAAGGTTTGGAAACAGAAAATTGGATTTTAACTATAAAAGTCAAGGGTAGAAACTGTAATTATTAGAAAGTTTGGGTAAAAAGGGTATTTTGAAAGTTTTGGACTAAAATTGTAAATAGTATAAGCATTGTGTTAAAAATGTAACTTGTGTATAAGTTAAGGGTAAGTTTTGTAACTTTATAATATTTTTGAGAAATATATATTTACATCTTAGATTACGTTAAAACTTTATAAACATGACTATATCAAACATAACTAACATTTTCAAATGATTAATACAATTTAACTAACGATTAACTCAAAAATAAATAATACAAACATGTTAATAACATATCGTTCACTGACTTAAAATATTTAAAATAAATATTTTGACTTATCATCCACTAGCTTTGTTATACTAAACTATTTTATTACAAACATTGTAATATCGAGAGCATATATACTTAAACGAATACAATAATTATAACTAAATAATATTTGTAAGGACTTTTGTTTTTGAACTTTAAGCATTTTCATGCAAACATCGACAATCCAACAATTAGTAACAAATTCTCAATTTGCTCACATCGAGTCCTAAAACAACGAATTTAAAACTTGCCGTATTACCTTAGGTCGCAAGTCAGAGGTATTCACTTATGTCACCTGATATTATTTTTCCTCGACCACTAAATCACTAAGGTGAGTTCATAGTCCCACATTTTTATACATTTTCAACCCATGGAGAGATACATGCTCTAAACATGAACACAAGTATTTTTATGTATGCTATCCTGATTTGATATTGCTTAAGTTCCCAACTATTGCCGCTATAAGTCCCTCATATCATGAACCATTAATCACTTGCGAGTGAACGCGAATTTAGTGAATAGATCTATTGGTAGTTGACGCCCCATTTGGTTACCGGATATGTAGCCAATGCACTTTATTTGAACTAAACAGGAGGACGGCAACCTCCTGCCCGAGGGCATTATTATTAACATCATCTCTATGATGTTAGTACCTAACGTCATTATTATATGATGTCACCTGTTAACGTTTGCGTGTCATGAGGCTTAAGGCAATATACATAATATACAATACTGCGGTATTGCTGTTTTTACTTTAATTGTGTTTCTATACAATTAACTACTTGAAACATGTGTTTGAACTATTACAACTCAAACACTGTGGATTCACTCAACTTTTGTTGACCTTTTTAGCATGTTTTATCTCAGGTAATTAAAGGCATATGTCACGGAGTTGGCATTGGACCCCCTTGATGATGTTAAATGATGTTATCATTCGTTACAAACTTTTTCGTATCTCTTGTGAAACCCCAAACAATTTGAATCTATGTTTTGTACTCTGAATCATTAAGTTTTCAATGAATGATAATTCTTTTTAAAACATCTCTTTTGAGTCATTTTCTATACTTATGTCTGTGAACTAAGAAGTAATACCCGGTTTAGTCTTCCGCTGCTACATTGAAATTCACGGGGTGTTACACACAATCGTGAAAAAAGATCGAGGATAAAAAATTGTTAGTCTAAATCATTGAGGTTTTCGATTACGTGTGATACTTTTAAGAACATTTGTGGAAACATTGATTAGTGTCACTAAGTGTAGAGTAAAGTTTGACTGTTTGACACTTGTAGTTCCTGAGCCCGTTTTATTTTCCATGCAAGGTCCTTTTACCTAAGCTTAAGACTTTTGTGTACTTTACTCGTTAAAGGTTAGTTACTTTTCCATTTGAAGTCCAAACATCGTTAACATGGGATCATTGCAGAAAAATTTTGTTTTCTCCCCCTCGAATTAGCATTTATTTTGGGAAAACTTTTTTGTACATTTTAATTCGAGAGATCATAGAACTTTTGAAAATGAGTTTTTAATACGAATGATGATAAAACAATTTTTCTTGAAGACTTATGATAAGGTGTGCAAAATTCATGATGTTGTGAAAAATTTTCCCCCCTCAAAATATGTTCTCGATTTTGAATTAAGAAGATGTTTTCATATGAGGAACATGTTTTGAAGAAATGTTGTTTGCACACAAATTTTTTTTTTTTTTTTTTTTTTTTTTTTTTTTTTTTTTGGAAAATAATATTTACAAAATGTATTTTGATGTTTGACTTTTTCAAGTGAATTTGAGAAAGTTTTCCAGATCTTCTTGAGTCAAATACCGCATACCAATTTGATGAACTAATTCCACAAATCTTGCATGAGGTAAGGCTTTGATGAATAAGTCGGCCAACTGGTATTCCGTACGCACAAAATATAATTCAATTGTACCCTTTTCAACATGCTCCTTGATGAGATGATATCTTAGAGCAATATGCCTTGACTTTGAATGTTGAACTGTATTGCCAGAGATGGTAATGGTACTCTTGGAGTCACAGTACATCGGGATTTTGTCGAATACATAGCCGTAGTCCATTAATTGTGATCTCATCCAAATGACTTGAGCAAAACATGCTGACATGGCAACGTATTCTGCCTCTGTTGATGACAATGAAGTGCAATCTTGCTTCTTTGACTGCCATGATACGAGCTTATCTCCGAGAAACTGAACACCAACAGACGTACTTTTTTCGTATCTAAACAACCTGCATGATCAGCATCTGAAAAGGCTATTAGTTCAAAATCAAAATCCTTCGGATACCAGATCCCCATGTGAATGGGTCCCTTTATGTATCGTAGGATTCTTTTAGCCTCAGAGAGGTGTCTTTCAGTTGGGTTTAACTGACAACAGGAGCATAGATATACGGCAAATACTATATATCTTCTGCTGGCTGTTAGATACATGAGAGACCCAATAATACTTTGGTATTTTGTTTGGTCAACTGGTTTCTATGAATGGTTTGTTTAGCATGAATGGTTTGTTTAGCATGAATGGTTTCCACTATTTCTTTAGTACGAAGATTCCAGATGCGAAAGCCTTTAGAGTTTTCACAGTATCCAATGAACACACCGATGTCAGCTTTAGCTTTGAGCTTGCCAAGGTCTTCACGATCATTATTTGGGTAAAAAGAGCACCAAATACATGAAAGTATTTTATATTCGGTTTTCGATTATGGACAAGATCAAAAGGTGTTTTGTGCTGGCGCTGGTTGATCATACAACGGTTTTAAGTATAGCATGCAATCAAGACAGCTTCTGCCCATAAGTAATCCAGAAGTTTAGCATTAATCAACATCGTTCTTGCAGCTTCCACCAACGTCCTGTTGCGTCTTTCAACAACCCCATTCTGTTCTGGACTTCTTGCAATGGAAGTTTGATATTCAATTTCTACTTCTTCAAAATAAGCTCTGTTAGGTCACAAGTTTATCACACAAGATACTAGATCTAGAGAGAGAAAGTTAGAGAGAGAAAGTTAGAGAATGGAAGGTTATGCTTAAGAATAATGAAATGAGATTAACATTAACCAACACCCTCTCCCTACAAGGGAGGGGGTATTCATAGTAAGAGTACAGGTATGGGCGTTGCCCTTGATAAAAGATAAACACAAGGCCATGGCACATGGGCCTTTTTCATAGCCCGAACCTTAATAACTAACATAAAGGCCTAAGCAACCTATTACAAAGTATGACCGATACTTGATAATCTATGACGTGTTCCCAACAATCTCTCCCTAAGTATTGGTCATCGAGGTTGCTTGACGTCATCGTTTCTTCATTGGCTTTGACGTCTTTTTTATCTTTGTTCTTTTGTTCTTATGTTATGTGATATGGTAATGTCTTGATCTGCCTTCCACCAACGTTCTTTAATCACGATGTATTTATGTCTTTTCCACCAAGTTCAAATGTCTTTTGACTTTTGATCTTCATATTTCAAGTGGTTCTCACTTCATAAGCTTCAATCTTAGACTTGTGAAAGTTTGTTATGCTTGATCTTTGACTTTTCTTTGACTTCTTTGAACTTTTGTTATCCCTTAGTCTTTGTGAGAACTTTTCTTCGGGATATGAGCATGATGGAAGTGGTGGTGGTGGAACTCCTAGTCTCCATGATTACCTGCAATTTAGACAGTTAGCAACAAATCATCCGGCACTTATAGGTTTGGACTTCGAGATCGTCAAAAGCATAGTGTGAAGAGTTTCTCTAATCCTCGCCAAGGCCGTTCCTTAACTGGATGCCCCCGAGAGAGCTAACACAGATACAACAAAGTGTATCAACGATTCAGGTGAGCCGCTGAAGTATACCGAAGTATCACTCCATGACTGTAGACCGTTTGGTACCACCTCGAACACTAAGCGTAATCCACAAGGGATTACCGAAGTAACCTGCTGGCAGGGCTGTTTGATGTTGACCCTGGCAGAATTTCCATTCAATCATTGAGAATCACAATTTGTGAATTCCCTTATGAATGTTCTTGGCAGATTACTAAGACCTGCGAAGGACTCTTGTAATTTACAACTGGTGTTCTTATTGTTGAACAACCAGTGTAGAAAAGTTAAGTGTTCCTATGAGATCTTTTTAGGTATCTCGCGGCTCTGGACTCGATTAAGAGCTTATTGGTTTTTAGTCGTCGGAAGCATGGAGCAGAGTGCCTCCTCTTCAATATCAACACATCTCGGAGTGAGAGGTCGATAGATAATGAAGGGTTCTCCATGAGAAATGAAACAAATATCTTTTGAGAGACACTTGAGTGGCTAGAAGGTTTAGTGCAGTGCGTCACTGGGTCCATGGCGACTTATTCTTCAATACCGGTGTTACCTTAGTAACAACTAGTAGCATATGAATTGAACCCGATTTCTACCCTAAGGTTGAACATATGGAGGGCTATTTCTTTTCACCATTTTTCTTTACTTTTCTTTTTCATTCTTCAACCCCTTCTTCTCCTTTCATTTCTTTACTCCTTTTTTCATTGTACCTAGGACTTTCTAGTTCTAAACTATTGGTGTTGTCCTTGGGTAGATCCCTCCGGCTCTGGCGAATCATAGGACGGTTTCCTAACCTTAGTCACCTTATATCTCCATGACTAACCTATGTTTGCCATAAAACCAATAATTTGAAAAGTTCTCAAAGTATTTATGAGTGTAAAACTTATATTGTTTACACTTTGAAAGTTTTGCATTTTTCAAAAATACTCCCCCTTAACATGTGCTCATAAGTGTTTAAAGTAAATTTGCACATGTCGGGTAGAGTTAGCTCTTTTAGAATTGATTGATTTCAATGAATATGACCGTTGTGAGACACGTTTACATCACTAGTTAAACTAGCTTGAAATTATTACCCGTCCATGCCATATTCAAAGAATAATATCTCAAAATCGGTACATTCTACTCAGACAAGTCCTTTGCGAGACACGTTTACATCACCAGATAAACCGGCTTGAAATTATTAACCATCCAGGACATGTCTTTTCGATTACTGACATTTGATATTCATCAATTCGAGGGTACAATCTGAGTCGAGCTCATACGAGATTTCAACTTTGAATTATCATATTTTAATCACATATTCATTCTCCCCCTCAAAAATAGCATATTAATGTTTTTTTGATAAAATTTTGATTAAAATATGCTTTTTGAGGTTTACGGGAAGAATTTCAAGAACTTTTGTTGTTTTGAACAAAGATTTTTGTTTCAAGTACTCCCCCTTAACAATGGCGTACTTGTTCTTTTGAGGAGAATTTTGAAAAACTTAGAAAAATTCTGGTTAATTCTACTCAAAAGTAAGAAGCTTTCGCTCCTTAGATTAGGATTGAGGCACTGAAGCGTACCTCAGGGTCCTTTTTTACAAGAACGGGTTATGCACTGTTATCTGTGCACAAGCCATTGTCATATAAAACAAATAATGAATGATGACATAATTTTGACAATGATACCATTGGTTTTCCTCTGGACGGCGGAAAGTAAGAATGTTTGGATTTCTAGCTCGTCTATCCACATAGCTCTCCAGTCTTCTCATCTGCACCCGAAACTTAAGCCGTTGGTCAATTCGTGCCAAGAATTTGACTGCTTGCTTCACATCGCTTCTCTTCCAAGTCATGTGCCTCAGCCAACCCTGCTTCCTTCCTTGTCTATGATTCTCCAGAATGTGTTCAAGTTCAGCCTTTACTTGTACCAAAGTTTCATCGCTAAACTTATGAATGTCTTGATAGCCCATAAACTTTGGTCTGCTAGATCTGACGAACACTACTCCAAATGGTTTGTCGCTGAAGGTATATGGTTTCTTTTCTGCTATACCCAGAGGTTGAATATCAGGCTTGATTAGATTCAACTTCTTCTGGTAGCTTTCCACCCCAAGATGAACGTCTTCGACTCATGTTCTGATCACAATACTGCGGATGTAAATCAGAATAGAGTTGATGATGTCGTATTGGAGACGACCAGGAAGATGCTCGAGTTTCCCCTGAATCTTGAGTAGATACATATCTTCAATTTCGTTTATATTCAAGTAGGGATAATCAGCTTCGTTAAATGTGTATCCCTTGTCGTCTTGCCTTCTCACGGTGATCTTGGTGAGAAAATTATGCCCATACTTTGACTCTATCTCAGCACTTGTAATGGAGAGAATCCTACTTTTGTGGTAAACCTTATGCTTCGAGGTAAAAGTAAGTCTCCATTTGTAAAACCATTTCCTCATATCAGGCCAGTGGAAGATTCCCAGAACGGCTTCATCATTGTATTCGCCAATCGAGTTGCTGAATAAGTCGGTGATCTATTCTTCAAATCCTTCTAACACATTTGTAGCTGCCTTGAACTTTGTGAGGGAAGTAGCGTATCATTTATCTGGTTTGTTATTTCCATAAATCAGATACTCCAAGTCGTTGTTGAAGAAGTAGGCTTTAGGTATCTTGGGATTATAGGCATGACCGATGAGGGGTAAGGGTTGTTTGTAATCACGAAGTTGGAAGTTATCGGCTTGATGAGAAGATATTGTGTCATCCCAGTTAACCTTTTCAGATAAAGCCCGTGCCACTTGTTCCAGATTATACTCGAATTCCAGTTGTGAAGTTGTTGCAGTCTTGAATTCGAAGAAGCATGCTTTGGGGATTTTGATGATATCGGATAGTTGTAACTTCTGAACCTTCATTACTTTCTTCAGTCTCTTGGTGAAATCCAAAATAGAGCTTTCTGCAGGTGCTTCATCTTCTGGAATATCTGGATAAGCATCCACCATCACTTCAAACCACTCGAACTTTGCAGCATCAGGGTTGACCCATTTTGGAGCAGGTTTGAGAGGTGCATCAGCAGGTGGTGCAAGAACAACTGAAGCTTTGGGAGGAGCAGCATCAGGTTCAGCTTGGTCAATGGTTAAATCTTCATGATGTTCAGCTTCATCAAGTGTTCCGGTCTCTTGAGGTACAAATTCCTCTTCACCTATTTGCTGAATGTTGGAAGGAGGCAATGTTGTAGAAGGGCCAGCCAATTTTGTTCATTTCTTGCTTCTCTTTGCTTGGTCGTCTTTGTCATGATCATTACGACGACGCTTGCTGGGCTTGTCCCTCTTGCACGACTCACCTTTCTTCTCAGCTTTCTACATTGATTTCATTAAGGCTTTGCGAAGATCTTCCTCTTCCGGATCATTGATAATAGCCTCTAGCAATTGTCCTTTAAGATCAGCAGCTGAGGGATTTGATGGTTTTGTCTGGATTGTGAGCGGTGTTGACTGGATGTGATGTGCCACAATACCATCAAGCTTCCTCTTGACAAATTCCTTAAGTACATTTGGAAGTGTCTCATGAAGATGTCTGCTGACTTCTTGTGGTAAGTGATTGCTGAGATATTGCTCTATTGCAAGCTCAAGATCGTATGATTTAAACTCATTGATTTCAGTTTGTTGTGCTATCACTTGAGTTTGTAATGCGGTAAGCTGCTCTTTCAGGGCTTTAAGTTCACTGTTGTCTGGTTGTTGAGGTGTGGATACTGGTGATGGAGGTATGATCTTGGAGGTTTGATCCACAGATAATGGTGGTGGAGTAGGTATACGGTTGCCACCTTGATTTTCATCAACTTGGTCGTCATCATCCTCATCACTTTCATTTTCTTTGTCATCATTATCTTCATCTTCTTCATCCTTATCATCTTCATCATCATCTTTATCTTCTTCATCTTTGTTTTCTTTTTCATCGGATTCAGATTCTGAGGGTGAGGGTGTGTGTATTAGTTGATCCGACTCTTCCGATTCACCCTCAAATTCATTTGGTGAGGTACTTGCAAGTTTAGACTTGGTAGCTTCAGAATCATCTTCAGACTAAGACAAGAGTTCTTCTTCCCTAACCTATGATGCTGTTCCTTCACCTCTCTTCTTTTTTTCGAGTCTTTCCAGATCAGCCAAGTATTTAGCCTTGTTTTCATTCATAGCCTTCTCGAGTTGTGCAATCTCCTCTTCTTCGGTAATAGGTGGTTGAAGAGTGTCATCAGGTTTAATCTTAAATGATTTTCCCTTGCCTTTGCCTAGCCCTTCATCATGCTTTTCCTTCTTTACCTGCATAATTCTTTTTCTTCGGTTTTCCCTTAGTGTTTCTTCCTCTTCTTCTTCTTCCTCAGTGGATTCATCTTTGAGCATTAGTTTCTTCTTTTTAGCTTGGGTAACTTTCTTTGTCCTTGTAGAAGCTGTTATGACTGTTCTTCCTCTTCCTCTACCTCTACCTCTGGTTGCAGCTTTACCCTTTACTGTAATCCCAACCGTACCTGCCTTTTCTGCTTCGTCATACCATACATAAGCTTCAGTTGCCGTTACTGCTTCTGATAACAACTTGGGTGGAATTCTTAGACCTTTTTTGGTGGTGTTGGTCGTATGAATTCTTACCCTGGAGAGTACATGGTCCACCAATATGGTATGAGCTTTCTCATTCATACGTTTGTCAATCTCTGGATGTTTTTCCATGTAGTGTGCAATCAGAAGTTTGGTAAAGCGTGGGAAGGGTATCTATTATCCCTTCTTCTGGCCAAACTGATGGGCTTGGAAGATCATGTTTGTCCAGATGTACTGGGCATAATCCATATAGTAGAGGTTGATGACACCCCAAAAGAACATTAGATGTTCGAGTCTGGGGTGCTCAAGACAAGTCTCCTTCCCGGTAATGCAGTGGTTCACGATGGTGTAAATGGTTAACCAGGGTTGAGGAATGTGCTTTCTATCCACCTTTGAATGTGAAGTGAGTTCTTCACCCGAATCATCATAGCCGATGTGTTTTAATGTCTTGACCATGAGTTCAAAGGTAGGATCTTTAAGGAACCTGGTTTGTTTTCCAAATGCTATTGGAGGAAAATCAAGTACAGCACGAAGAGTATGAACATCAAACTGGATCTTCTTGTTATCAAGGGTAGCTGTCATTGTTTTGTTGTCTCTGCTGATGAGTAGTGTGTGCCAGATCTAGTTGAGTTAGATTTCCGGTACAGTGGCAGACTTGGTCAGAACATGCTTACAGAAATGTCTCTTCAGTATCTCCACCATTATCTGGCATGAAGGATGGCATGGTAGCTTCTCCAAGTCAACTTTGGAATTAGAGTCACTTATCTTCCTTTCATCACCTTCTGGGATCAAATCATTCCTAGCAATGGATGTTTGAGACATGATGAACCTGTGTAGCACAAACACCAACAAAAACACACAATGAAAATTGTATATATATGTTTGTGTAAATCACTTATTACATGATCTGAGCCTAACTAATATGATGCATCACATAGAGAGACATGTAACATGATCATGAATAATATGAACACATCAAACAAACAACCATATAGGAGCAAACACATTTTCCATTCAACTAAATTCTGCACTTAGAAAAAAAATTATACCAAGTCTGGAAAAAATGGTTTACTCGGAGGATTTTGGAATTACTCGAAGAAAATGTGATATATTACCCTTACTCGAAGAATTTGAAACAAAATTTGAAAATATCTGCTCTTACTCGGAGATTACCATTTTCCTTACTCGGAAACATTTAAAGAACCCTCCTAACTCGGAGACAATGATAAACATTTGTTACTTGGAGAATCTGATAAAAACTTGGTTACTCGGAGAAACTGATAAAATTTTTTTACTCGAAGAGTCTGATAAAACCATAACTTGAAAACTTTTAATAGAAATCCTTAGTTGAAGGATATTTCATTACTCGGAGAGTAAATGAAATGATCCTTACTCGAAGGATTTTTATAAAACTTTTCTAAGTTAGAACAGATGTTGTTTACTAGACAAGTTTTATAAAATACATCAAAGTAACAAGATTCAATCTGTTACTTGAAGGATTTCTTAAAAAAATTCTAAGTAACCAAAATCAGACTCCTTACTCGGAGACCTTCATAACATAGTCGAAGGATTTCATTGCTTACTCGAAAACCTTCAATGTACTCAAATTCTTTGTTAAGCAGTTTTAGTCATCAAGCAATTGCCAAATATTTTCTTAAACATGTTCTAATCATAACCTATTACCCAGAAATCCATACCATCAAACAAGTTGTTCATCACAGATCATTCAGCCTTATGAGAAACTTCGACTAAGAGCAATTGTTAGATTCAGGTTATAGGACTTTAATCATATTATCTTGGAACTCATATAAGCATATCCCACTTCTCAAAACACTTACCCAATACACCTACAAGTGCCAGCCATTTATACGACCCTATAAACCCTAAATTACTCAAATATCACTCACAGATGTTATGCAGTACAATTAGGCATAATTAAAACATTCCTAGACATGTTGTGATGCTATTATACTAACTTAATTAGATTAAAAGCCAACAAACAGGAAATGCCCAAACCAAATTCTTATACCCTAAATCGACGAACACACAATTTAACCACATAGTTGTTATGAAAATTCATGCGAGTGATTATACTACATAACTAAACATGTTTAACACTTACAATTGAGATTATATCGAAAATCAAAATTCTTGAATGTGTTAGATATTTTGGCGGGATTTTGCAAACGTTTCTGTGTTTTGTGTGAGTTTAAAGACTGATTTTGGTCTTATATAGGCTAAAATTTGTTATGTTGACACTTTAAGTCCCTTAACCTATTTTTCTGTTCACACAAGGTCCTAATGTGATAAACTTTTGACATTTTGACAAGACTAGCCCTTGAGGTTTGTATTTGTTAAAACCTTGGTCCAGTTTGTTGTAAACTTGAGTTATTTTTTCATTTCTCCCCCTTGAACTAACACATACTTTTGAAATTTTGACAAACTTTTAGTTCAAGAGATCATGGAAATATGGTATGATGAAGATTTTGATAAGAAATGTGCAAAAGTTAGAAAAATGCTCCCACTCAAAATATGTTCGTGATTAAAATTGATTAATTTTGAAATTACGAGAACATATTTGATTCGTTTTGAATTTTGCACATTTAAAAGAGATGAAAATTGTTTTTTTTTAAAGAATAATAGGAAAATCTTCTTGTATTTTTGATAAAATATTTACAAAGATAGTTTTGATGTTTGACTCTCTTAATTTTGTTTAAGAAAATTATTTAAATCCTTTGGAGTCAAACATCGCATACCAATTTGGTGAACTAACTCCACAAATCTTTCATGAGGCAAGGCTTTGATGAATAAATCCGCCAATTGGTATTCTGTACCCACAAAATAAAGTTCAATAGTACCCTATTCCACATGCTCCTTAATGAAATGGTATCGAAGTGCAATGTGCTTGGACTTCGAATGCTGAACGGTGTTACACGAGATGGCAATGGCACTCTTGGAGTCGCAGTACATCGAAATCTTGTTGAATTCATAACCATAGTCCATCAGTTGTGATCTCATCCAGATGACTTGAGCACAACATGCTGACATGGCTACGTATTCAGATTCTATTGACGATAACGAGGTACAATCTTGCTTCTTCGACTGCCAAGAGACAAGTTTGTCTCCAAGGAACTGCACTCCTTCAGACATATTTTTACGTGTATCTAGGCATCCAGCATGATCAGCATCTGAAAAAGCAATTAGTTCAAAGCCAGAATTCTTCGGATACCAGATCCCCAAATGAATGGTTCCCTTTATGTATCGAAGGATTCGTTTAACCTCAGAGAGGTGTCTTTCAGTAGGTCGAGACTGATAGCGGGAGCAAAGATATGTTGCAAATACAATATCTGGTCTGCTCGCTGTTAGATACATGAGTGACCCAATCATACTTTGGTATTTGGTAGGGTCAATTTGTGTCCCATGTAAATCAATGTCCAGCTTTGGAGATGATGCAGATATTAGAGTATTATATGTGTCATACCTTGTCATGCCATGTTTCTTTAATATTTCTAGAGCATATTTGGACTGGTTTAGAAAAGTAACACGAGGGGATTGATGAACTTGCAGTCCTAAGAAGAACGTAAGTTCACCCATCATAGTCATCTTAAAATTTTGTTTCATTAGTTTAGCAAAAGCATTAGAGTATTTTTTATATGTTGAACCAAAAATGATATCATCAACATAAATCTGAACAATTAAGATGTCCTCCCCGTGTTTCTGTATAAACAGTGTAGGATTAACTGATCCTTTGGTGAAATGATTAGCAAGTAGAAATGCAGACAGTTTATCGTACCATGCCCTCGTGGCTTGTTTAAGGCCATAGAGGGCTTTCTTGAGCCTGTACACATGGTTTGGATGTTCTGGTTCGACGAAGCCCTCTGGTTCTGTGACGTACACTTCTTCACGGAGTTGTCCATTCAGGAATGCAGTCTTCGCGTCCATTTGGTAAACGGTGATGTTCTTGTGGGCAGCATACGCCAGAAACATGCGAATGGCTTCAAGTCTAGCCACTGGTGCAAAGGATTCTTCAAATTCGATACCTTCTTCTTAACTGAAACCTTTAGCAACCAGACGAGATTTGTTACGAATAACTGTTCCATCAGCATCCAGCTTGTTCTTCCAAATCCATTTTAGCCCGACAACGTAGACTCCATCAAGTCTTTCTACCAGTTCCAAACTTCAAGACGTTTGAATTGTTCAAGTTCTTATGGCATTGACTCAATCCAATTGTCGTAAGTTAAGGCTTCTTTAATATTCTTTGGTTCTGATTGACAAACGGTGAGTGCATAAATGCAAGTTTCACCATCTGTGTGGAGTCTTTTCCGAGTCATGACTGGATTGTCTAGATTACCAATCACGTTCACTAAAGGGTGATCTCTGGCCCATTTGTGGGTAGAAGGGTAGTGTTGAAAATTGTTGTGCATATTTGACGGATCCAAGTTACTCATTGACGACTCAACAATATATGGAACGGTTGGAGCCGAAGCAAATGGATTGAAGAAAGCATTTCCATCATAATTTGCGGGTGTGGGTACTTCTGGAGGTAAGAGGGGATCTTCAGCTGCAGTCTCAGTATTAGAAGCTGTTTGTTCTACTGTTGATGATGTTTCTGTTGGAGGTGCATCTGAAGGAACTATTGTTGTTGTAGTCGCTGGTGTATCAGGTACTGGAATTTGGGCAGGTTGTGCAGCGGAACTGGTGGATACATCTGGTGCACGACTACCGAGAGAATCATCGAACAGTGGAGCAAACAAGACTTCCAAGTCCTTGCGATTGAGAGAGAGTGGTGCAGCTATCACAACCCGCTAATTTGCAGGTCAATACTACTCAACAAACTCGAATTTATTTCCTGGACATTTACTTGAAAACAATTTGCATATAATCTTTTACTTGAACTGACGTGAAAACCTAGAATATATTTCTAGTACACTAGGACTTAGGCTAAATTTAGTCCACAACAATCAAGTACCTTGTTCCTACTCCAATTCACAATTTTAAACTCTAAAACAATTTCCTTTTCTTAAATTACTTACGGTTGTCAATTCAACAAACACTATTCGTAACTCAAAATTTAACACCCGATATACCCAATCCTCCCAACGATCATTTCTAATGTATTTTTATACTTCCAAAAAGATTACAAAATTTCCAAAAATATTTTCTTACACCTAAAATAATTTCTTTCTATCCTACGTTTATTTACGTATAACTTTCGTGAATCACCAAACCAACAACCAATACCTATTTTTAACATCCAATACATACAATATATATACTCTTGTATCAATACACATTTTATCCTATTTTTGCTTAAGATTTCCGCCCCCTCCTCTTGATTTATAAATAATACTAGACAAGAATTACAAACATTTATTGAACTCCATGACTCCAAAATGGCAAGTTTAAGACTTTCAAGTCTTGACCAAGAAAATATTGCCCCTCCCCCTTTTGATCCAATTGGCCATGCCCTCCCCCAAACCCAAACCATAATTAATTTGACTACTACTTGGACTTTACAAATCTCTAGATATATATATATATATATATATATATATATATATATATATCTCAAGTTACCTCATTCTTGCACTAGTTAGTTCAAAGAAAAAAAAACATAATCACTTCCCATCTACATACAATTCGACACACAAGGAGGAGCAAGGAGGAAAGATCTTGATTGTGGCTAGGTTCAAGCATTCTTAGGGCATTCTAACAAGATTTTGTAACAATAATCTTGGGGTTAAACAAGTGTCTTGCACTCATATCTCACTAATCACTTTTGTAAGTAACCTTACACTAATAGAACTCCATGTTTTTCTTTATGTCATAATGCTAGTCAAGTATATACTTAGTTATCACTTGGTATATGTTGATAAAGATTTACATTCACAATGATTTTTTAGCAAAAGATTATGTTTTGAACAAGTTTTGGTTATAAGAAAACTAACTAGTGAAAATCTTCACAAGAAAATATTGAAAACATTATATCTATACATGTATGCTAGTAAATTGTAGTTTTAAACATTCTTGATAATTATTACATGGACCTTAAAATATTGTTAAATTTATGGCTAGATCACTATTGTTATGTTGAAAAGTTGAGGGATGAACTAGGACTAGATTTGAAGTGGTTGTCAAGAGGTTATAATAGCTAGAAGGTTTGGAAAATAGTTTGGTACTAATAAATGTGATTCTGTCCCATTTTTGTTAATACAGAAAAATCAGTAGTGTGGTGATAACTTTAAGCTATAAATATAGAAAATAGACTTAATAACGAAAACGTAGCCGCTTGAATGAGTTAAAATGAGCTTATAACGAAAAAGATATGCTAGTTTCAATTTAGACGACGAAAACATTATTTTCAGAAAATAAATGAATCTGTCCAGAATTTTGAAAGATAAAAACTGATGATAAATGGTATCTAGACTAGCCGAGACCTTGAAAATACGATAGTATACTTAAATACTCACGGGGATAAGTCAAACTTAAGAAACGAAGCTACGACGCAAAAGTTATGGCCAAAAGAAGGTTTACGTCAACATATACGTTGACAGCCTATTATTTTCTCTATTAGAAAGCTGTTAGGAATTTTAGAATTGGATTTTGAACCTGTTGAAGTACATTGTGGCTAAAATAAAGTAAACAGAAATGGTAGAACATTATATATACTTATTAGGTGCGTTATAGATTTTTGACATAGCCATTAACTTGACGACTAAAATTTGATCGTGAGATAAACAAGTTACGTTTTTTAAAGTGGTAATTTTCTAAATAAAGGATCAAAGTGACGCAACTATATTTTGACGACAAATATTACAACAACATGTACAAGTGATAAAGTAAAGTATGAACTTGCGTGCATGGCCTTGTTACCGAACCTAAGACACATGCATTATTTAGGTTGCGGTTAGGGTATTGGATCTATATTTCCATTTGCCAAGTTTCAAATCGGGATTTACTTTTGCTAAGGAGAGTTTCATAGCCCCGATTTTACATTGTTTATACATGATTTCTAAACCCTCGGGGTGGGAATACACTGCTTGTTTTTACATACGAACACAGGTACTAAAATTGTTACTTTGCCTAACTTACCACATTGCCATTAAAGTCCCCTGCGAATCATGAACCGTTAATTACTTGTAAGCGCGGATATTATGAATAGATCTATTTGGGTTGACACCCCATCCGAGTTGGTGGCGCCAACTGGGTAAACGAACACATATCATTCGGATTATTTCCGAGTGTCTGGCAAACACTTATTTGGGGCATTATTATTATTGTGCTTGATTGCATACCAGTACGTCGAGCTTCGGGGTCATGAGCTTAGGCACTGTATATATTATTTTTGGCTGTGACATTATATTTGTTGTAATTGTCTGCTATTGAAATCTTGTGGTCCGCACTACTATTTACTTAAACCTATGATCTCACCAACATTGTTGTTGAACCTTTTAGCGTGTATTCTCAGGTAATTAGGCGATGTTGATGCACCTCTTGCATGGAGTACTTTTGAGTCACATTTTGGAAACTCATCATGATGAAGATTTTCTTGCATTATTTAGCGTTTGGTTATGTATTTAAATCTTAAATTTTGATGGTGAACTCTGATAACTATGTTTTGTAAAACGTTAACTTTAAATCAAACGCTTGTTCTTAAAACGACTCACTTAGAGGTCGTTCTTTATTCCTTGCACTTTGTGACCACAAACATCACGCCCCCGGAATTCCATTCCGCTGCAAACACAGATTTTAGGGGTGTAACAGCAGCTGATTAATCAGGGTAGTTCAGACGGTTAGAAGCGGGTCCTAAGCTATTTTGCTCAGAAGCCATATCGGTGAGTTCATCAAAATGAGCGTGTATTGTCTCTTGAATTTCCCTAGTTCGACGGTTCCAGATACGAAATCCTTTTGAATATTCATAGTATCCAACAAAGATTCCAAAGACAGCTTTGGCTTTTAGTTTTCCAAGGTCATCACGATCATTATTTGGGTAACAAAGGGCCCCAAATACATGAAAGTAATTTATGTTCGGTTTACGTTCGTGAACAAGTTCAAATGGAGTTTTGTGGTGCCTTTTGTTGATCATACAACGGTTTTGAGTGTAGCAAGCGGTTGAGACCGCTTCAGCCCAGAGGTAATCAGGTAATTGAGCGTTTATTAACATCATCCTTACAGATTCCACTAATGTCCTATTACGTCTTTTGACCACTCCATTATTCAAAGGGCTGATTATTTAGAACCCTTTTTGCTCATAAGATAAGTAAGAAAGCGTTAGTGGGATTGGCGGGATGATGATGAGTATAAAAATCAATAAAGAAGAAATGGCAAGAGGCAATAGATGTTTGGTGTTCAATCCCTACTTTCTCAAAATACTCACGAAGAGTGTGATTCTTAAATTCGGTTCCGTTATCTGTTCTGACTTTTCTAACGGTATTGCGGAGCTGAACCTGAATTTTGGTGAAAAAGGTGATGATCATAGAAGGAGCTTGATCTTTGGTATGTAGAAAGTAGACCAAAGTCCATCTAGAAAAATCATCGATGATTACCAATATGTATCTCTTCCCGTTGATTGTTTGAACTCGCATCGGGCTACACAAATACATATGTAGAAGTTGGAGAACATGATCCTTACTGTGCTCAGTTTTAGGAGGAAAATGAGCACGAGTACTCTTCCCTTGTTCACATGTTGGACTAAGGTGATCTTTAGCGTACCAAAATCTTGGAAGATCGTAGACTAATTTATGATGAGCAAGATCTGTCGTTGTCTTGAAATTCAAATGAGTCAAACGTTTATGCCATATCCATGATTTTGTAGAGTGTGCCTTGGAGAGTAAAGAAATTATAGAAGAAGCGGTCATGTCTGAAAAGGAAATGGTGTAGAGACTCGTTTCGCGTTTTCCTGTCATAAGGTCGTTTCCTTGTAGGTCACGAACGAAGCAGGTTTTCTCCCTAAATGCAACTTCCAAATCACCATCACAAAACTGCCCTACTGAGAAAAGGACATGTCCAAGGCCTTCAATGTAGTATACACGGCTAATCTCGATGTTTCCGTTGACATAGTCCCCGTAGCCCATGATAGCGGCAATGTTGACTAGAAGTTTGAGGTTTCCTGTCATGTGTCGGGAACATCCGCTATCAACAATCCAAAGGACGATTTGAATCACCTGCATCACAAGAAGATAATGCAAATGGAGAGTTGGTAACGATGGAACCCGTTGGGTTAGTCTCACATTTATTAAGCACTTTGGGTAACCAAGTAAAACTAGGTTTCCTCTGTAGCCAGCGTTGCCATGTCCAACTAGATTCAGCCTTCTTCTTAGTGTATGCACTAGGTGATTGGAGTGTTTGAGGTGCAACTATGGTTTTGTTTACAGCATTCTTAGAAACTACACCTGGCGGTTTTCCTAAGATTGACTTAGAGGCAGCGGTGAGCCCAGAGGAAATGCCATATGTACGTTTCTAATTACGAAACAAAAGGGACTTTGCAAAACACTTTTTATAATTACCAGAGAATATGCTATTTCGACAAAAGACACAAGAAGCATCAACAGTAAAAGCATTCATAACATTCAAAGGGTTCTGAGTATCAGCATTTGTTACATCATGATTAGAAATACAAGTTTCTATATTTGATTCTACATCAGACACAACATGCTTTTTATTCCCATTCCTAGTATGGTCTTCTACTTCTTTGTTCTTTAGTGTGCCGCTCTTTCGTTGCCAGATACTAGTAGTCTTCTTTTTCTTTGGCTTAATCGTAACGTTGTGAGGGGTGATTATTCCTGTAGAAGTCGAAGCATTCACATTAGTGGTCGGAGGGGATGCATTCCTAGGTGTTTTATCCACTTTATACATGACTGGTGCAACCACAATTGTGTGGACAAATTTCCCTTTTTCAAGTAATTTGATTTTTTCTTTTAGCTCAACGATGATGTGATTCTTTTGCTGAATTTTAGAATCCAATTCTCGGTTTAAGCGAACAGTGTCATTCCTATTCTGACAAACTTTATCAATGTCCTTTTCATGTTCAAAGAGTTGACATTTTAAAACAGCATTTTTTTTTCAAGAATTTGAATTTTGGAAGCGTGACTGTTTTGAATAGACATTGATTCTTTTTGAGTTTGCAACTTTAATTCAAAACTCAGACTTTGGGTTTGACACCATTGCAACTTTTGATTGAGTTTAAAAATCTCTTTTGAAAGGTTGTATTTCACATCATCATTAACTTTGCTTAATCTCTCATTTTCTCTTTTCAAACTTGCATCTTCAAGTCTCAGCATATCAATATCAACAGAATGATCATTGATGATGTACCCTTCGAATGGGTCGAAGGACTCCCCTTCGAGCCTGTGCGAAGCCCTCTCTTCGGAGGCCCATGTTAATCTCCTAACACGTTTGATTGGCATAAAACCATTCATCTATGAAGTGGTTACCATGTGGGAATCCGCCAATCGAAGCCTTAAGCCCTTCAGGGTATCTCCCACGAAGGAACTAAAACGGAGATCTACCTTGACCTAGTCATACCCACGTCTCCTCTTCCTTTAGGCTTTCCCACCAAAGTATAGATCGTGGGCTACAAAGCCCTAGCGGTTACCACAAATCATGGGATGCCCCCATGATCTCCGAACAAAGTGCAACCGCCCTCTAAGGCCTATTTCTCCCCTATAAATAGCATTAGACGGACCATAATCATGGTATGTTAACGGAACGCCAACGTAACTCTCTCAACTTACTACAAACCTACCATAACACATACTTACTCGCACGCCGGAGGTGGTTCGCAGGGTCCAACCCCTGCGCAATCACTTAACGTAGTGTTTTAGTATTTCTTATTTCAGGTTAAAGACAAGCTTGGCGCAATCCCAACACCCCATAAATCCTTTGATCATCATCGAAGGCCTGGTCGTACAATTTATTGTACAATCAGTGGCGCCATCCGTGGGACCGTTACAATTGGTCTCGTTATTTCCAAGCTTATAACCAACCAACTACTTTCACTATTATTCCGGCATGGATCAAGGGAGAGAAGATACTCCCCCACCGGGTTTCTCGACCTTGGCGCCAATACCAATCAATGACTCTAACAACATTCCCCCAATAACCGCTTCCACGTTCACAACACGTTCTCACCCAGAAGTAACACCTAACCACCATGCTTCGACCTCAGCCAATCTGGAGCCTATTATTAGCCCAGCCTTTGTCGAAGCCAACCACGAAGCATTGGAATCTCTCTTAAGGGCTCGCAAAAGGCAAGTTAGGAATGCTGAGATGCGAAGGGAATTGGAATACTCAAGTGATGAGTATGATGAAGAGATGGAAACGGAGCCTAGGCCTCCGGCCCATGGACCAACACTTTCAGCCCTAAGGATTGGGTCACCAGTGGGTCGAAGGCTAAGCCGAAGGTCCGTTGGCTTAGAAGGAGTCCCAGAGAGGGCTCCGACAAGAAGAGAAGGGGTGGTTACGGAAGGCTCCAATGGTAGGAGCCAGCGAAGTGAAAAAATGGGGGTGAATCTACCTCCGTTGTTAGCAGCTCATCTTGGAAGGACTGAAGCTGGGGTTCCGTTGCAGCCTTCTCACGCATCAGGCGTAGAAGGCAATCCATCTACAATTAATATGGGAGGAAATCTTCCTCCCAATGGTATGTACCCTTCGTTCCAAACTCAGTCTTATCCTCAAAGTTTATATCCTCCAGTAAATGGGCAGCCTAATAACCCAAGTCTCCCTCAACCCTATGGGAACATACCCTTCGGGCATCCTATGGTGTACCCTTCGTATGCCATGGGAAACGGTTATCCGTTCGCCATGAACGCACTTATCAGTCCCACCCAAGCCAAACTCCTATGGGAATACCCCCAAACAACAATCCTTACAATATTGTCCCTATGTATGCACCACCTTATAATTGTCTATACTCGGACCCTATGGGTTCGGCTACACCTTTCGTGAGGTGGATAGAAGATTACCCATTGCTTGATGGGTTGAAAATGCCTTCGCATATTGGGACTTATGATGGGAAGGGGGATCCGGACAACTTCCTACATTTATTCGAAGGGGCTATTAAGATGCAAAAGTGGGTTATGCCCGTGGCCTGTCACATGTTTACTTATACCCTGCGGGATTCTGCCCGTATTTGGTGGAATGGACAAAAGCCTGGTAGCATTGTCAATCTTGATGATCTCAAGGCTAAGTTTCGATCATACTTCAGTCAGCAAAAAAGTTTACCAGGACCCATCTAACGGTGCACAACATCAAACAAAAAGAAAACGAAAGAACAAGGGCCTTCGTTACTAGGTACACCGATGAAACTTTACAGATCTTGGGTCTACTTGAAGATCAGCGCATTTCAGGTTTCGTACATGGTCTTCGAAATCGGAGTTTGGTGGAATTCTTATCCACTGACCTTCCGACAACTTACAAAGGGTTAATGGAAAAGACATATACTTGGATTGAAGCAAAAGAGGTATCTAATAATGGTGCTCCGATCGACCGAGACAAAAATAACAAGTTCTCGAAGCATTCTGTGTGGGAAGGGTCAAAGAACAAGAACAAACGCAGAAACTGGTTTTCTTCGTACAAAAGTCCTAATCACGGTTTGCTGGGAAGTTTAACTAAGTCTCCAAAAGAAATACTTGCTACGGAGAGGGTTGCCAAGGCCTTCGAAGCTCCCCATCGCATGACAAGCAAGGGTAAAAACAGGGATACAAGGAAGTATTGTCATTTTCATGAAGATTATGGCCATGATACCAACAGTTGCAGGGAGCTAAAGAAACAGATAGAAGAGGCTATAAAGTCCGGGCAATTGGCACATCTGGTGAAGGGTATCAAGAAGGGGAAGGAATAAATGTCCGACACTCAATTGGCTAAAGATACTACTCCTCTCGAAGCCCCAATACTCATGGTTCGTTGGGGCGAAGCCGGCTTAAAAAGAAAGGTAACGGAGCAGGAGGTGAGCGAAGTATGGGAGGTAACATTTCCTCCCATTACAGGCCAAGTCCTTTCTAATGATCCAGTGGTCATCAAAGTTCTAGTCTTCAACCGAGAACTAAACAGAGCCTACATGGACTGCAGAAGCTCCTGCGAAATCATATACGAGCATTGTTTTCTTAAGCTCAAGCCTTCGATCAGATCGCAACGGGTTGATTCGTAGATACCTTTGGTAGGGTTCTCCGGTGAGCATTCTTTGCCTCTGGGAGAAGTGCAATTGGACATAACAATAGGAGAAGGCAAGCTCGCAAGGACATAAACCCTCACATTTGCTATCGTAAGATCCGATTCTCCTTACAATCTGTTGATAGGAAGGACCGCCATGCAAAAGATGGGTATCGTAGTCTCCACCATACATGCAGCAGTAAAATTCCATACACCTTATGGGATAGGAACCATATTCTCTAGTTACAATCAGGGGAAGACCAGGGATATGGGCGAAAAGATCAAAGAAAGTCCCGAAGAGCCTCCAAAGGCGATTCTTAGTTGTACGGACGCCGAAGAACGTATTGTGGTAAATGAGCTCTATCCAGAGCAAACGATGGTAATCGGAAAGCAACTCCCTGCCAACTTCAAGGCAGACTTGGAGAAGCTACTCAAAGCCAACAAAGATGTTTTCGCATGGACGTACTCAGACATGACAGGGGTTCCTCGGACTCTTATGATCGGTGACAAGCCTTTCGGCACAGAACACAAGCTTAATGAGTTCAAGCACATTGAACCAATTAAGCAGAAGCGGCGAAGCCTGGCACCTGAAAGAAACGCATCTGCTTGCAAAGAGGTAGACGAACTTGTACAAGCGAGAATTCTCAGAGAAGTGAAATACCAAACCTGGGTGGCGAATGTGTGTTGACTTCACCGACATCAACAAAGCTTGCCCGAAGGACTGCTACCCTCTGCCAGAAATTGATTGGAAGGTCGAATCCCTCTCAGGGTTCCCTTTGAAATGTTTTCTTGATGCCTACAAAGGGTATCACCAAATACAAATGGCAGAGGAAGATGAGGAGAAGACATCCTTCTACACAGGAAAGGGTGTCTATTGTTGCAAGAAAATGCCCTTCGGTCTAAAGAACGCAGGGGCAACTTATCAACGTTTGGTAGACAAAGCCTTCTACAAGAAAATAGGAAGGAACCTGGAAGCCTACGTTGATGACATGGTAATAAAAAGTAGGACTGAGGAAGACCTACTCTCTGACATTCAAGAAACCTTCGATCAATTGAGGGCAATCAACATGAAGCCTTACCCAAAGAAGTGTTCCTTTGGCGTGAAAGAAGGACGATTCTTGGGGCACCTGATTACAAAGAAAGGGATCAAAGCTAACCCTTCGAAAGTCAAAGCCATCACTGATCTACAAGCTCCAAAGTCATTGAAAGAGGTGCAAAGCCTGAATGGGAAGCTCGCAGCACTCAGCAGATTCCTGTCGAAAGGGGCAGATCGTTCTTTACCATTTTTCAAAACACTCAAGGGGTGTACGGATAAAAAGACTTTCCAATGGAGTTGTGATGCAGAAGCCGCTTTCCAAAAGCTGAAGGAATTCATGGAAATCTTACCAACACTCACAGTCCCAATCAAAGGCGAAGTGTTGTTCATGTACATTGCGGCATCCTTCGAAAGCATTAGTGCTGTTCTTTTGGCAGAAAGGGATAAGAAGCAAGTCCCGATTTACTTTGTTAGCAGGGTCCTGCAAGGGGCCGAGTTGAACTATCCAGAGTCGGAAAAGCTTATCCTAGCTTTGGTTTATGCCGCAAGGCATCTTCGAAGGTACTTCCAAGCTCATCCCATCACAGTATTGACCGAAAAGCCAATTAAACAGATATTGTCAAAGCCTGAGAAATCGGGTAGAGTGGCAAAATGGGCCATCGAACTGGGGGAGCATGACATAGAGTACAAAGGTCAAAACTCTGTCAAAGGCCAGATACTTGCAGACTTTCTTGCTGAAACACCCTCCGGACGTAGCCAAGACAAGGAAATACCAAAAGAAAAGCCCCCAAAGACGAAGGAGGGGTGGAAACTATACACAGACGGAGCCTCAAGCTCTGATGGTTCGGGAGCAGGTCTAATGCTGGCAGTTCGGAAGGAAAGGAGTATACTTATGCATTACGTTTTGAGTTTGAAGCTACCAACAATGAAGCTGAGTACGAAGCTTTGTTAGCCGGTCTTCGACTCGCAAAGGATATGGAGGTTCGAAACCTCTCCATTTTTGTGGACTCGCAGCTAGTCGCTAACCAAATCAAGGGCTCTTATGAAGCAAGGCAGCCCACCATCAAACAATATTTGGATAAAGCTAAAGAACTTCTTCAGGGTTTCGCATCTTATGAGATAGCACATGTTCGCAGAAACCAAAACAAGAAAGCGGATGCTTTGAGCAAGCTAGCTTCGATGGCATTTGCTCATCTAACAAAGGAGGTTTTAGTGGAAGTATTGGCTGATAGGTCAATCAAATGAGGTGAAGTGTCTGACATCGTACCCGAAGAAGGCACCAATTGGATGACTCCAATTAGGGAGTATTTGATCAGTGGTATCTTACCAGAAGATCCTAAGCTTGCTCGAAAGGTCAGGGTCAAAGCTCCCCAATATAGACTTATCGGGGACAATCTCTATAGGAGATCTTTCTTATCTCCATGGCTTCGTTGTATGGGACCGAAACAGGCTTCGAACATCATCTATGAAGTACATGAAGGATCTTGCAGTCTACACGCAGGCCCTCGTTCCGTTGTCTCATAAATAATGAAGCTCGGATATTATTGGCCGTCTATGCACAGGGACGCAATAGCGATAATACAAAAGTGCGAAGCATGCCAGATCCACTCGAAAGTTCCAAGAATGCCTAAGCAAGATATGACCTCCGTCACTTCGGCATGGCCCTTCTGTCAGTGGGGAATTGATATAGTCGGACCCTTACTGATGGCTCCAGGAGGAGTCAAATTCTTGGTCGTAGCCATAGACTATTTCACCAAATGGGTTGAAGCCAAGCCTTTGGCATCAGTAACAGGAAGGCAGATGGAAAAGTTTGTTTGGGAACACATAATCTGTTGATTTGGGGTTCCTCAAATCATCATATCTGACAATGGAAAGCAGTTCGCCGAAGGGGTGTTCCCGGTCTTTTGCGATGGCTTAAAGATCAAACAATCATTCACTTCCGTCTACCATCCTCAGGGTAATGGGCAAGTTGAAGTCACCAATAGGGACATTATTAACGGAATTGAGAAGAGGTTAGGACGAAGCCATCATGGGTGGGTAGACGAATTACCCAGGTTCTGTGGGCGCAGAGGACGCACCCCAAGTCAAGCCATGGGGAGACTCCTTTTAGCCTCACTTATGGAACGGAGGCAGTCATACCTTCCGAAATAAGCATTGAAACAGAGCGCATTCAGACCTTTGAAGAAAAGATGAATTAGGAAAGGCTTGGGGAAAACCTTGATCTTCTTGAAGAAAGAAGAGAAATAGCCTCAATCAGGGAGGCTATCTACAAACAAAAGTTTAAAAAGTACTACAACAACCGAGTTCGACCTTCCACTTTCAAGCCAGGTGAATATGTCCTTCGGTTAAACAGCGCTAGCAAGGCCAAGTTCGAAGGCAAGCTAGGGCCCACATGGGAAGGACCCTACGTCATATCTGAGGCCTACGGCAATGGAGCCTACAAGCTCGCAACGCTTAAAGGTGAGATCATGGATAGGACTTGGAATGGTACCAACATTCGTAAGTTTTACATATAAGACTTACTATTATTAAAAGCACTCAGTTTGTTTTTTCAAATTCATGTAACGCATTCTTCTCACTTGGGGAAAGAAGCATTAATGGTAGGTGTCTTAGTATTCATTTCTTAAAATGATGTAATCCTCCCTACCCACTTAATGATATAACGCATTTCCCTCAAATCTCTTGTTTCGTTATTTACAACAAAGATTTTTCCAGCCAAGTACTTTACAAGTTTCAATGTCGAAGGATGAAGCAAAGCACATGTCTTGTATAAAAATAACATCCATTACAATTCACATTAACTTTCCTATAAAGTCTTAGGGTATTCTAAGCCCTTCACAACTTAAGGATAAAGATGGAGTGGGTCGCGACCCTCTGTCGCAGTCAAATTATACGATTGCTAAAAATCTTGGTCCAAAATACACACAATAAGGTTATAACCTTAGGTTGTATGTGTACGTTTAATATAAGCGTAAGAGAAGAACAGCATGACATTAAAAAAGGTACATTATCCCTTAAATGGTACTACTAAGATCATGCGTGGTCAGAGCCATCAAAAAATGCTAAAGTAATTGTTCGAAGCATGGGCCCAAGCCCAGCATGAAGCAAAAAAAAAAAAAAAAAATTTGTCAAACCAAATAGGTGCAAGCATAATGGGACATTGTTCAAAAAGGGTACAAGTCACCCTTAAGACTAAATTACTGCCAACATGGCAGCCCTCATGCATTTTTCGAGAAATTAGGGTTCTTTGATGGAGACGGAGGCCTCATGGATGCAGTCTTCTTGGTTGGAGAGGAGGGTTGAACCTTCCTCGGTTTCTTTGCCAGGAGATCTTCTATTGAAGCTGAAGGGTCTTTGGTTGCTTCGGTAAGGAAAGGGTACTCTGCTGTAGTGAATGCATTGCCAGCATCAATATACTCTTGCTCAGAATTCGGACGATAGTAGGGTATCTCCGACAAAACCACAGGTTTCTTTGTTTGAGCAATTTCTTCTAATGTCGCACATGTACCATAGAAAATAGCCGTGTTCACCAGCCTCCCAATGACTTCCCCCACCTCATCACTATGGTACAATTCCATTGCAACATGAGGAACAACCTTCGAGACCACCTCAGCTCTATCCTTCCTAAATTTCTCACATTGGAGTTTAAGTTCATCAATCTCCTTGCAAAGCTGGACATCCTGCTCAACCAATCTAGCATTTTCGGCTTCGAGACTTACACATGTGGAATTAAGTGTTGTAATCTGTGCTTTATACCCAGAGACCTTAGCCTCCTCCACCCACAATCTCTCACAGGATTCCCTTAACTGTCCTTCGAGACTATTGATTTTCATTCGCATATCTTGGACAATTGGATTCTTCTCTAAATCCTCCAATGCTTCTTTGCACTTGGCTTCCAATTCATCATACTGATGATCCCTGTCCTTCTCTTTGGCTAAAATAGCATCCATTTTACCCCTCACAACCACCACCATTTGCACCAATTCCCTTGTTCTTGAATTAAGACGGTTATCCAAAACAGCCTGTCTAGCATAGCTCTTGGAATGAAAGTTACAAAGTTCCTCCATTGACATATTGTCTAAAATCCCTTTCCAACTGGGAGGTGTCATCTTGTCAACCAATTGGTGACACGCAAGGGCACTCGGAAGTACCTTCGTATCAGGCAAACCTGCGAAAGATATAACAGTCAACTGCATGAAGTGTGGTATCTATTATGCACGTAAATTTTCACTTACTAGGAGTTTGATCTTCGGGAATCTTTAGGGTGGTAGGCACGAAGGTTTTAGCATGAGAGCTTTTGGGTTTAACCATTCTTGTTAAGGGGTTGGAAGAGATAATTTCCTTTTCGGAGGAGTTTTCACAGACATAGCAACTCTTCCTTTCCTACTCTTCTTGTCTGATATGCCAGAGAACCATGCGAGCCTCGCTTGAAATTTCTTGATAAGGGGGTCATCAGAATCTGCTACATTTTCCACAAAGTTTGACATCTCTTCATCGGTAACTCATATTGACGGAGAGCCTACTCCATAGCTCACATTTTTTGGATCTTGGGGGATGAAACTAATTTCTCTGGTACCACGGGCAACAACAAAATTTCTAAATGTCATTCCTGCAACAAACAAAGGAGAAAAGATAAATATCAGCAGATAAGTATTTTACTTTATTTCAAATAGGTATATCCATACTTTTCCCTTCACACATTATCTCAGGTTTCAGCGGAGAGCCTTCCCAATGATCAATGATGTCCGCCATATAAAGAACCGGCTCAGGAAATGTTTGAACATCAAAAGGGTGGCGTGCCAGACGCTAGTAGAGGGGATTGCTCCTTATATGATATGGTAAAGGGTCATCAAAGCGTTCTAGTCAAACCGAAATGCTTTATCTAGTAAGGCTGGATATTTTAAAGGTATGATCGTGTTTTATACATAAAAGAACAAGCCTTTCCATTTTCTTATATTGGCAAAGGGTTTAGCAATTAAATAAGGCACATCATACTCAAATCTCTTGGCCAAGGTTATCCAATCACCACCCGGACAAAGGTTGATGAACCCTCTAAGAATAGTCAGATTCGGTTCATAGCCATAAGCTTTGCACACAACAATGTATGTGGTCAACTTGGCTAGGCCAAATGGATTTAAACTTGAAATATGTACTTGATAATATTGTAAGAATTCTAGGATTAAGGGATGAATAGAAATCCTAAAGTTGGATTTTGTAAATGCATGAACATAAAGCCCCACATACCCAGGTGGAGCATCAAAAACATTTTGGTTTTCATTTGGAAGGATCACTTTAAACTCCCTGGGTATGGGGTATTTTCCAAGAAATACCGTCAAAGCCTGCTCTGATGAGTACATTTTTGCTCCCTAATAATTCTTTTCGATGCCATGCTCATTTTGAATTAGAAACAATAAGAGCAAAAGGAAAAAGGATTGGGGAGGAATAATTACCTTTAAGCTCAACCGAAGTACGAAGCACAGTGTTGTGTATGTGTATTTTGGGCGAAAAAGAAAAAGTGATATGGGGTTAGGATTATGAAGGGTTTATGTATATCCTTTGTAGCTTTATCCTAGCCATCCACGTGCAGTTTTAATCCGAGACATACACGGACTCTAAATTGTTCTTTAAATTTTGAAAAGATGTTTGTGGTTACCGAAATCCTAGCTGCTGTAGCATAGAGTGGTAGTTGCATATTTATTAGCCGCATTTACTACGCAAAGTCTATTTAAGCACTTATCCTTCCTCGTACGAATTTGTGATGAAAGGGATAGAGTGTAGCATGTTTTTTGAGTCGAATGCAATTTATACACGTACGTATATATCACTTTCGACTGGGGGGCTTGATGATGTACCCTCCGAACGGGTCGAAGGACTCCCCTTCAAGCCTGTGCGAAGCCTTCTCTTCGGAGGACCAGGTTAATCTCCTAACACATTTCAATGGCGTAAAACCATTCATCTATTAAGTGGTTACCATGTGGGAATCCGTCAATCGAACCCTTAAGCCCTTCGGGGTATCCCCTACGAAGGAACTACAACGGAGAGCTACCTTGACCTGGTCATACCCACGTCTCCTCTTCCTTTAGGCTATCCCGCCAAAGTAGAGATCGTGGGCTACAAAGCCCTAGCGGTTACCACAAATCATGGGACGCCCCCATGATCTCCGAACAAAGTGCAACCGCCCTTTGAGGCCTATTTCTCCCCTATAAATAGCATTAGACGGGCCATAATCATGGTATGTTAACTGAACGCCAACTTAACTCTCTCAACTTACTACAAACCTACCGATTGAACAAATAATTGCACAACCAAGCCTTCGATGGTGATCAAAGGAATAATGGGGTGTTGAGACTGCGCTAAGCTTGTTCTTAACCTGAAATAAGAAATACGAAGACACTACGCTAAGTGATTGAGCAGGGGTTGGACCCTGCGAACCACCTCTGGCGTGCGAGTAAGTATGTGTAATGGTAATGTAGGTTGTAAATAACGAAAATGAGGTTAACTTACATTGTTCATGCCAGACTAAGCTATTTATAGGGTAGAAATAGGCCTTAGTGGGCGGTTTGCACATGTTTCAGAGATCATGGGGGCGTCCCATGATTTGTGGTAACCGCTAGGGCTTTGTAGCCCATGATCTCTGTTTTGGCGGGAAAGCCAAGGGAAGAGGAGATGTGGGTTTGACCAGTTCAGGATCGTCCTTCGTGCTAGTTCCTTCGTAGGAGATACCCCGAAGGGCTTAAGGCTTCGATTAGCGGATTCCCACATGGTAACCAGTTCGCAGGCGAATGGTTTTACGCCAATGAAACGTGTTAGGAGATTAACCTGGGCATCCGAAGAGAGGGCTTTCTACAGGCTCGAAGGGGAGTCCTTCGACCCGTTCGGAGGGTACATCATCAAGCCCCCCAGTCGAAAGTGATATATACGTACGAGTATATATTGCATTTGACTCAAAATATAACCCATACACCATTCGTTTTGTCACAAAAACGTATAACGAGAAAATATAAGGATTTAAACTGATTTCCGCATTAAATGCAAAATCATCATTATCCGCCCACTCACCCATAGCCATAATAGCCGGATCTTCGGTAAACGCAAAACGTCATTTCAAATTTTGTACCCATTTGAAGTCTGCTTATGCATTAGATATAGATGAAACACGTGTGTGGCTAGGATTAAAAAACATGATGGGTATTTAAACCCTTAAGATGGTAAACCCTAGATCACTTTCACCTTCCGCCCGAAATACACAAATACCCATCTGCATGTTTTTGCTTCCGTTGGAACGATAAGGTAAAAATTCTAGCCTTTTTCTTTGATCTTTTTACTATTTTAATAGCAATATGAGCATGGCAGCAAAGAGAATAATCAGAGAACAAACATGCACTTTATCAAAAGCAGCATTATCTAATTTCCTTCATGATTACCCCTTACCTGCTGGGCTCGAAATCATACTTCCAAGTAAAAGACAAAATGTTTTTTATGCCCCCGCAGGGTATGTGGGCTTGTATGTGCACGCATTTACCCAGTCAAACCTTCAAATTCCACTTCATCCTTTGATTCTTGAGTTTTTGCAATACTATAAGGTGCACATTTCCAGATTTAACCCCTTTAGGCTAGCCAAACTGACCACCTACATTATGATGTGTAAAGCTTACAGGCATGAGCCCTCGTTAGATGTTTGTAGGGATTTTATAAATTTGTATCCCGGCGGAGATTGGGTGACTATTGCCAAAAGAGGTGAACATGATGTTCCCGTCCTTGTGACGAAGCCCTTTTTGAATATAAGAAATTGGAAAGGTCAATTCTTTTATGTTGAAAGTACAATTATACCGTCCGATTACCCAGCTTTGCTTGACGAAGCGTTTATGTATGATAAGAAGAAATATAATGACCCGTTGCCCTACGTGGGAAAACCCTGATGTACTCGACTGAAAAAATTGATGATGATGACATTCATGGTGAGCACGCCACTCTTCATTTTTCTTTTCTGAAAATGCTCCGCATCTTATGTTTTTCTTGCTTTTGCTCTTTATTTAGGGTTGCCCAATACCAAGGAGCTGCCTGATGCCCTTTCCTACCGCTTACTTGTTGAAAATGTTACTCCCGCTTCTTGGAGGAAAACGATGAATGAGATATCTACTGAGAAGCTGTGTGATCTCTATGACAAGAGCTACATTAGGCAGGCCATGTTGGATAACCATTTTAGTTTTCGTACAAGTGCGTTGATTAACAAGGTTAAGGAGGGGAAAGAGGAGGTTGCTGTCATCGTAGCTAGGGAGCAAGAAAGGGAGGTTAACTATGCTAAGTTGGAATCCAGATGTGATGAAGCAATGGTAGATTTTGAGAAGCATCCCAGATACGAGGCCCTTCGAGCAAAGATGGAAGATCTTGAAGAGCAGTTGAAGAAGTCGCAGGCTGAGTGTGGTAGGCTAAAGGTGGAGGAGGCTAAGGTTGTTGGTTATAAGACCCAGGTGAGTGCCCTGGAGTCTAAATGTGCTGGTTTGGAAACTGAGAGGGTCAAATTGGTGAAGCAGGATGTCAAGCACTGTCAAGAGTTGGATGAGTTGAAGTTTGAATGCAAAAGTTTGAGGAGAGATAGGGCTGAAGTTGTATCAAAGGTTGTCCCCTACATTGCTATGGAGCTATACCATAGTGATGAGGTTGGAGAGGTTGTGGGGAAGCTAGTAAATGCGGCTATATTCCATGGCAAGTGCACAACTTTGGAGGAGATTGCTGAGACCAAAAAACCAGTTGTGCTGTCGGAGGTACCATACTACCGTCCGGATTCTGTGCGAGAATATGATGAAGCCGGAAATGCATTCACCACAGCAGAGTACCCCTTCCTTGCCGTAGCAACCAAAGATCCTTCAGCCTCCATCGAAGATCTCCTCTCCAAAAAACCAAAGAAGATACAGCCTCCATCTCCGTCCAAGAGGACCTTATCTGTGAAACCTATGTCTCCAGCTCGCCAAGAGGATACAAGCTCTTCTAAAAATGCTTGAAGGTTACCATGTTGGCATTAATTCAGTCTCTGGCGTTGGCATGTACCCCTTTTTAAACAATTTACCATGGCTGAAGGCATGTGTCTTTGTGTTTAACAATTTATGGTGCTTTTGTCAGGCGTGTAACTGTTTGAACAATTTATCTTTCGTATGTCTGGCCTTCGACCCGTAACTTAGACAATTATTCACATGTTTATGTTGGATATGGCCTTATAAATGCCAATCGTAGGGATTACATCCCGTTTTTGATATCATGCTTATCTTCTCTTACGTTTTTTTTTCTTTTTTTTAAAAAAACGTAAGCATACATCCTGAGATTATATCCTCATTGTGTGTATTTTGGACCAAGATTTTGGCAATCGTATAATTTGACTGCGACAGAGGGTCGCGACCCACTCCGTCTTTATCCTTAAGTTGCAGAGGGCTTTTATTACCCTAAGACTTTATAGGAAAGTTAATGTGAATTGTAATGGATGCTATTTGTATACAAGACATGTGTCTTGCTTCATCCTTCGACATTGAAAATTTTAAAGTACTTGGCTGAACAAATCATTGTTGTATAAAATGAAACAAGAGATTTTGAGGGAAATGCGTTATATCATTAAATGGGTAGGGAGGATTACATCATTTGTAGAAATGAACACTAGGACACCTACCATTAATGCTTCTTTCCCATATGAGAAGAATGCGTTACATGAAATTGAAAAACAACTAAGAGCTTTTTGTCTCTTTTTTTTTTATAAATATAAGTCTTATATGTAAAAACTTACGAAAGCTAGTATCCAGCTCTTCGGGCTCGCATGCTTTGTTTTCGCAGCCTCTCTCTTTGTCACTGGACCCTTCGATTTGGCTTTGCTTGCGTTTATTTGAAGGACATTGTAATACCTAAAATTCTGATAACCTGTAAAATTACCTAATTACCCCTGAAATCATAAAACTTAAATAAATCACTTATAAAATTCTGAAATGATTCCAAACCTCTGAAAACGAACTATACATGAAGTAAATTAATTTCTGGGACAACATTATATTATTTCTGAATGTCCAAAAATTAATGTTACACACAATAGATGTATATGGACCGAAAACTTTATTTAATTATTTACATTATATTTTTAATTAATTAGAATCAAGATAACTAACAAATAATTTGTAAATAAAGCAAGATTTCAAAAATATGATTTTTTCAAATCAAAGACCGGATATCCAGCCCATCCCTCCCCCTAAATCATGGCCTTTTTCATTATTTTATTAACTCCCTATTTTGTTTAGCCAAAAACCCTAAATCGATAACCAAAAATCACACACACTCCATCCCAATTTTTGGAAGAGATCTAGCATTTTTTTGGTGTTCATCAAAGTCTAAGGAGGTTGGGAAAAATAAGTTTTGGGTCGTGGAATAGCTGATTCGATCGGTGGTAATTTTCTTATGTCGTGTATTCAATCTGAGAGGTACAAATCCATACACCTAAATCTACACGTTCTAAAATCGTTTTGATATTTTTTTGATGTTAATTAGATCACATATAACTCATATAAATTATATAAATCGAATCATGCAAGCTAAATCATGCGTACGAAAAATATACAAATAAAACACACGTAATTTGTAAATATATGTGATACGAATTTCTGGGGGTTATGATTATTTTATTTGGACCTCATATGAAGTATATGATCTGTTAAAAATGATGGAACGAATTATAAAGGCCTAAATATGTCGTGGTAATTATAGGTATCAAAAACGTATATAAAATCTAAAATAAGCTATGCGATTTTCTGGGCTTGTTATATGATTTTTATGAGTTCCTTATGCATCATATAACCTGAGAAAAATATTGGTTCGAATTTTGGAAGCTTAAATAAAGTGTGGCTAATTTTTATACAAACCGGATTTTAGGAAAAATAAAGAAACAAATAAAACCTAATCGAAATAATTAGGGTTAGGGTTTGTGGGGACATGATCTGGTAATTAAATGTGTTTTAAGGTTTTAATAATGATGGGTCAATGATTGGATTTGATTAGGGTTTGGAATTGTATCTTAAAAGTTAATCCGATTGGTTTTTAAAATTGTAAGGACCTGTTTGGCCAACTTTGAAAATTGTAGGGTATTTTTATAATGTTATATACATCTGTAGGAAGGTGGGAAAATATAACTTGAGGGTCCTAAGTGTAAATATTGCAAGATAATGAATTAATTGTATTTATAAGGTACGAATTGAAATTTAATAAAATAGAGGGACTAAAAGTGTAACTTCTGGAATCTTGATGTTATTCTGAGTAAATACTGATATTAAAATTGTAATGTGTAATTTTGAGGATTTATGGGTTAAATATGTAATTGTTATGAAATTATGATTTAATTTATATGTTTTGTAAACTTAAAGGACCATTTTTGTAAATTCTGAATTCTGGGGGATCTGATTCATACTATACATAATTCTGAGGTTACATTCTGTAATTTTGAAAAATGAGGTGCTTGTTTGGTAAATGTGAATATTGTAGGGATTTAATTGTGAATATTGTAATTAGAAGGTTTGTTTAGTAAATTATATAACTAGAGGGGTATAAAGTGTAAATTATGAAACTTAAGAGATTAAAATGTCATTCTGAATAATATGAGTATTTAATTCAGTAACTTAAAGTATTTTCATGTTAGACCTTTGAATTAGATGAATTTACAATTAAAACCCTAAACTATGAAAGTTTGTCATAAATAACCCTAAAGTTTGTAACTTGATAAAATATAACTAAATACCATAATAATCCTTAAATGAGGACTTAACCTAATCTGTAATATTAATATCTTGCTAAGTATGGAAATCTGTTAATTATAGAAAGTTACTAAATCTGGAAACTTACTAAATCTGGAAAGTTACTAAAAATAGAAAGTTACTTAAAATGGAAAGGTAAACTAAAAGTAATAATCTGAATTAGAATCTGTTGTAATTCCGTCTTCTACTCCTTTAGGTGTAAAGAAGGAGGAGCCCTGATTCTGTTCCGTGTTTGTCTTGCTTATTTTGCTTTGCTAATAAGGTACAGATATTCTGCCCTTTTTCAGTAAGGGTGTTTTCTCTCCCTTCATTCTGATTTAATCTTGTTCCATATTAGGATTTCCCATACCATTGCTATATTCCCTTCTGTTTGTGAACCTTTCATGTGATCTCTTTGTTTTGTGAGCCTTCTATGATCTCCCTCATGTTCTGATCTGTTTTATTCTGAGTTGATGTCCTTATTATAATCTTCTTTGCTTTGAACCTTTTTAATGATTCCCTTTTGTTACGACCTCTGATATAAAAATCTGTTATGTGAAAACCTTTTTAATTATGACCTGGAAATATTTTGAGAAAAATCAGTTATTTTAAAAGAATGATTATGAATGGTGATATGATACTATTTTATATGACATTTGTTAACTTTTGTGAAAACTAGTTTTAAAGAATATTTTTATGAAAAACCGTTTTGAAATATTATTTTATGAAAACTATTCTGAAATATCATTTTATTGAAAACCATTATTAAAGGATTGCTTTAAGTGAACTTTTGACAGGAACTTCTAAAATGAACTTTTGCTACGAACTGTTAATTCTGAACCATTTAATATAGTCCTTTTAATCTGAACTTAAACTTTGATATAAAATTTAATCTGATATACTCTGGTTTGAACCTTTGATATTTATTTCTGAACTGTTTGACATGAACCTTTTGCCATGTACCCTTAAGATATGACTTTCTGGTTTTGATAGTAAATCTGACCTTTGGCCTACAGTCAGATATCCGAGCCAATCACTAGGCATGAGGGTTTCATGTCTATGTCATTGATGCACCGATGGCATGACTCTAGGGCAGGAGAGTGATGACCTGTCCCGTCCCTGACTTTATTTTATCTGGTGTGTATTGGTAGACTCTGGCCACCTGGGGCGTATGGATGCATCCTAGATCTGATCTGATTTTTGTTATCTGTTACTGTTTACTGTTATATATATATCTGGTAACTGATGGTGTGTGCGATACACGTTTTTCACATTATCTGGGAGCTGATCACTCCAATTGATACATGAGGACACCCCTCATATTATCTGGTTACTTGAGAGGCATCCCCTCTAGATTGCTTATATGGTTACACTGTTATGATATTATCTGTTATCTGGGCTCGTGATGGATTTCTGTTTTCCTTGTATTATAAATCTAAATTGTTTCCTTTTTCTTGTTCTTTTTCCTTTTTCTTTAAACCTGATTCCTTATTTATTCCTTACTCTTATTTCTTCACTCTGATTATATCTGTATAATCTGTATTCCTGATTTTCTTTGTACTGCCATCTGTTACTGTTTTGTTATCGTTATATCGGTTCACTGAGCTCTCGTAGCTCAGCCGCATTTCTTTTCCTGCGGCAGATCTTAGTAGGAAGCTGGGAATGAGTGGAGAGTGTACCTTTGGATTTAGAAGATTGGATAGCTATTCTGGATTAGAGTTGACTAGAAGATAATATATTTTAGAATTAGTGTTCTTGTAAGTTTTTCATTTGTAACCATGTAGATTCAGTATTTCATTTGTAATCCTTTGAGATTTTTGTATTACTGTAGATGTATGCTTTGCTTTGATCTGATATGAATCCGTTATTGTGATATCTTTACCCTAGTCGGGTTGGGGTGTTACAATTTATGGTATCAGAGAGACAGGCTGCGACTCGTAATACATTTACCCTTGACCTGTGAATTCTGGACCACTAAGTTTCCACTGTAGGCGCTCGTAGGACAACCTTTGATAATTTTGCTTTAGGATTTCCCTATAGGAACTTAAATTCTGACCAGTGAGGAATGGGTAGACTATAAGTCATATGTTTAAGTAGCATTTCTTCCGAATCACTCTGATTCGTGCCTTGCTTTTGGTTAAAGCCTGTTGAAACCCTATTTGGAAAATTTAGAGCTTATGCCTTGCACCACCTATGATTTGAAACCTAAATAAAACCTGAAGCTTTGAAAATTGCATAGTAATTGTCTGACACTAATTGATCCTTGCCTTCAGATTTCGACTCCAACCTCTGAACCTTTTGTTAATCATTCTGATGCCTCTTCGGGCATTCTAAGAATTCCCTTGACGATGACATACTTGATACATTCTGTTAGTTGTTTCTTGTTTCTAATAATCGTCTATGAACCTTTTGACACTATTTGATTTCGTCTTAACCATCTCTGTGCCCATGAGAAGTCTTGTGGTGTTTAACCACGAGTATAAAAATGTTCTCCCTCTCATTCTGAACGATAAGACTTTTCTTTGTTGATCCGTCTTCCTTTGATAGTAACCTTGATTTTATTCTGATAAAGGATTAATTGATTTATCATTCAATGGTGACGACTATCCTCCTATGTCTCACCTTTGGCGTTTGAAACAATTTTGAAAACCCCTACCATGATTACCGATTGTTAAATTTTGCTACCGCTACCTGATTTTGACCTTCACTTCCGATCTGTTTGATAAACAGTCTGATATCTTTCCGACCATCCCGAAGGCCGTTTAACCCCAATGCGTTTGGCACCTTCTATAAATTGATTACCCGTGCTGGATATAAATGTACCACCTGATACTATTCTGTCTTGCAAATCCATTACTATCTCTATTAGAACTCTTGTGATTATTAACCCTGGATATAGAAGTTTATTCCCTCCCTTGAATGATGAATCTTATTTGCCAATCAGTTTTTCCTTTGGAAGGATTTGATGCAAATACTATCTCTTTATGAAAGTGTTAACTGAGCATGATGATGCTGATAACCGATGTTCCATATGCCTCACTTTGACAGTATACGATGTTCGTATTACCGATGATTCACAACCTACCTGCCACTTGTGCTAAAAGCTAAACAAAACTCCAAACACCTTGAACTGTTCGCTTATCTATCCCTAACACCTTGATGAACCATGTACTTGACTCTGACATATGAACTATCCGTCTGGTTTAATGACCATATTTGTTCTGCGGATCTGTTTACTATTGATATACTTGATTTTGGAGATCTTTGATTATTGATGGCTGGCTCTTCGTAAAAGCTACCATAGACTACCGCATCTGAAATGTAACAATCTGCTCCACCCTACTTTTTATTATGATAACCTTTAAACGCTCAAATCTGTTAAACTTAACACTGCTATGGAAATATTTACCCTGATCTCATTTAATTGTCAAATTCTCCTGACACCTTTTAGTATCCACCCTTAGAAAGCTTTGGCACTGAAAGTTTTGGTTGTACAAATTTTCTGGCATTTTCTGATAGAACTCTTGGGTTTTTCCTCCTGTTTGAGAAGTAGAATTGAATCTGAACTGATCGCAGTTGACGAACCATGATGTTATAGAAGTAGAGAGATTGAAGAAGCTGATGAGACATGTTTTTGTCCACATTGAATACCCCTATTAAATTATGAAGAAGAAACAGAAAATTTGGCATCAGCATGTCGACTATCGTAAACCTAACCGTAATTCTAACCGAGATCACTTTTCATTTCTGCGTATCAATGATTGATTTGTTCCACTTTGAAACTCTGTATCAGACAACCTCATTTAATGTTTGAAGGACTGAAGAAGCAACCACAAGAACTCCTAAGAAAGGAGATGACTAACTGAGAGCAACTTCCGTAAAGTATTTTAGTTTTATTCTTAAAGATTGGTGATGTGATTTAGATATGAAGTTTCCCTGAAACGATTCATGAAAGCTATCTTCGTACTCATTGTGACCATCATGAGTTTTAAATGATGCCAATTTTATTGGCTAATGAGAATCATGTTTTCGCGAGTAGTTGGACAATTGTCATAGTATGACAACCTGTTCATGCTCTAAGACGAACGAGGAACATGAAGACCATCTTCGTATTAAGTGGAATGACCTTTGTTCTGGAAGAGTAGATGTGATTGGCGTTCAGAGATAGTAGCAGACACCACTACCAAGCATCCAATGACGACAGCAATCTGAGTTGGCGAATTCCGAACTGTGCTAGCAGACTTGTCCAAGACTCGCATCTTGCTTCTCTATTCATTCTAGTTGTACTAAGATGAATTGGAGCAGAAGCAGACTTGAGAATGGAAACTGAGATCATGATTTTGAATGGAAGAAAATTCTGAAGCGAACGTTTGGTTTGGAAGAATGAATTCTGTGATGGATGAAGCTAGGGATGACGTAATTCATTTCCTCTTGACATATTTAAATTTTTGTTACCTAATGATAAAACTCTTTGAATGATTTAGGTTCTCTGTAGTAATTCCGCTCTGTGTTCATTCTGCGTATGTCGGACGATGATTTTGTTATGTGAAATTTGACGAATGATGGATGATCTGATGTACCAAATTCTGATTGACATTCTGGGACTTCCGTTAACTTTTTCGAGTGATTCGTTCCCCTCTTAGTTAGGGTATTTGATTTTGATGACCTCTGAGACCGTAGGAAGACTAGGTGGATTAAGATAAGTTTGTTCTGTTCACCCCTTGATATAAAGTATGACCATCATGAGGGCATATTTATATGTTGCCAGTATTATGACGTCTGGCCAACGTGATAATACTTACATCATATAACGTGCACTTGTTGTGGGCATAGGATATTTCGAGAAGTGCCTTAGAACTTTAGAAATTATGATAACTGTTGGGATTATCTGCATTAGTGAGACTGTAAGTTCATTCTAATAGTACGCGTAATCTGCTTTCACCGTTCTGTGAATTGATACGTCTGGATTCTAGTCACGCATTCTGCTGACCTCTGAACTTCTGATAATAATATTAGGTTCTGTTATAGAACTCTTCCAATTGATGTGATCGATAACCTATTCCTATATATCCTAATCTGATTTTTCAAATCAAATCCTGGGGATGGCATATCCGTCAAACTCCTGTGTAATTCTTACGTCTCTTCCGAGAGAATCCGACTATCATCTATTAGGTCTGGTATGCCATTTGTTTAGTTTCCGTTCTCTGTCCTTTCTGCTTCCTGCAAATTTCGAGGACGAAATTTTTTTTGTTAGTGGGGAAAAAGTTGTAATACCTGAAATTCTGATAACCTGTAAAATTACCTAATTACCCCTGAAATCATAAAACTTACATAAATCACTTATAAAATTCTGAAATGATTCCAAACCTCTGAAAATGAACTATACATGAAGTAAATTAATTTCTGGGACAACATTATATTATTTCTGAATGTCCAAAAATTAATGTTACACACAATAGATGTATATGGACTGAAAACTTTATTTAATTATTTACATTATATTTTTAATTAATTAGAATCAAGATAACTAACAAATAATTTGTAAATAAAGCAAGTTTTCACAAATATGATTTTGTCAAATCAAAGACCGGATATCCAGCCCATCCCTCCCCCTAAATCACGGCCTTTTTCATTATTTTATTAACTCCCTATTTTGTTTAGCCAAAAACCCTAAATCGATAACCAAAAATCACACACACTCCATCCCATTTTCTGGAAGAGATCTAGCATTTTTTTGGTGTTCATCAAAGTCTAAGGAGGCTGGGAAAAATAAGTTTTGGGTCGTGGAATAGCTGATTCAATCGGTGGTAATTTTCTTGTGTCGTGTATTCAATCCGAGAGGTACAAATCCATACACCTAAATCTACATGTTCTAAAATCGTTTTGATATTTTTTTGATGTTAATTAGATCACATATAACTCATATAAATTGTATAAATCGAATCATGCAAGCTAAATCATGCGTACGAAAAATATACAAATGAAACACACATAATTTGTAAATATATGTGATACGAATTTCTGGGGGTTATGATTATTTTATTTGGACCTCATATGAAGTATATGATCTGGGAAAAATGATGGAACGAATTATAAAGTCCTAAATATCTCGTGGTAATTATAGGTATCAAAAACGTATATAAAATCTAAAATAAGCTATCCGATTTTCTGGGCTTGTTATATAATTTTTATGAGTTCCTTATGCATCATATAACCTGAGAAAAATATTGGTTCGAATTTTGGAAGCTTAAATAAAGTGTGGCTAATTTTTATACAAACCGGATTTTAGGAAAAATAAAGAAACAAATAAAACCTAATCGAAATAATTATGGTTAGGGTTTGTGGGGACATGATATGGTAATTAAATATGTTTTAAGGTTTTAATAATGATGGGTCAATGATTGGATTTGATTAGGGTTTGGAATTGTATCTTAAAAGTTAATCCGATTGGTTTTTAAAATTGTAAGGACCTGTTTTGCCAACTTTGAAAATTGTAGGGTATTTTTATAATGTTATATACATCTGTAGGAAGGTGGAAAAATATAACTTGAGGGTCCTAAGTGTAATTATTGCAAGATAATGAATTAATTGTATTTATAAGGTACGAATTGAAATTTAATAAAATAGAGGGACTAAAAGTGTAAATTCTGGAATCTTGATGTTATTCTGAGTAAATACTGATATTAAAATTGTAATGTGTAATTTTGAGGATTTATGGGTTAAATATGTAATTGTTATGAAATTATGATTTAATTTATAAGTTTTGTAATCTTAAAGGACCATTTTTGTAAATTCTGAATTCTGGGGGATCTAATTCGTACTATACATAATTCTGAGGTTACATTCTGTAATTTTGTAAAATGAGGTGCTTGTTTGGTAAATGTGAATGATGCGTGGTTTTGTAACCTTACAACAGGTTTTACCTCTCGAGGGATCTCAAGAGGCTTACAACCCCACCAGGCAGTGTACCTGACCGATGTAGTATAGTGTAGTGGTATGTACGGGGGATTGATCGTTCTCCACAGGGAATAGTGTTCGTTAGGTGTGAAAGACTACTCTAATTAGGTCTAAGGGTTGAGGAAGATTCTTTTTATGTTTTTTTATATTTTTTTGAAAGCAAGTAAAATCTCGGTTTGAAAGAGTGGGCGGAATTAGTTGCTAATCAACTAACCCAAATTTACTACGAATGCAATAAAATAAAATAACAAAAATGAAAATGTGGTGAGAAACTTATGTGTAGAGAAATGTGTTTACTTAGATTTCCTTACTCCCTAACTATCTTTTACCGGTTAATTAGTGTGTATTAGTCGCGTGGATGACGGGTGTATTCCTTAATACCATTCGTGGGGTGGCGTACTTACTTCCCCAACTCTACAAGCTCCTACTTCACTCCTATGTCGAGCCGGCTAGGAAGCTCCTAACATGGGATCACTAGAATTCGCTTGTGCATTAAATACAACCATAAAAACCTTTAGTACGCATTTGGTTCATGTTTCTTAAGACGTTCAAGCAAGTTACCGAATAGGAAGTTAGCCAGTTTTCTTAAGCCTAACATAGATAAACAATCATCCAATACAACTAATAACACACTAATAACCAATAATCAATAGCTAGGTTTCATTAGATCTAAGCAAACACAAGATAAATTTAGCCTAACATGTTAATCAAAAGACAAGAATAAGATAAAATCAAACAACACATAGACATATTGAATGATTAATTGATAACTTATCTTCAATGTAACATGGAAGATCTTCAAGGCAAAAAGCCTTGAAAAAGGAGCTAAATTCGTCTTAGGGTTTTCTCCCAAAATTCCACACACTAAGCTCTCTCTAATGACAAAAAATTAGAAAACTATATATAGATTTTTGGATCTGACGGCGTCACGTTATGGAGTGTGACGCCGTCACCTCGCCGCTTCTAGGGTTCCCGGATGACCTTCTTGACGCCGTCCCTCTTTAGCTCTCAAAAATCCATTCTGGCTTATCAAGGCTTGACGCCGTCGAACCTTGAACGTGACGCCGTCCCCTATTGATTTAAGCCGTGACGCCCTTGATCAAGTTAAAGCGTGACGCCGTCAGAATTCACATGCTATTTTCACTGGCTTATCATGAGTAAATTTCACGTCCACCTTTTCTTGCCAAGGCATGACGCCGTCTGGGGTTAAATGTGACGCCGTCAAAGGTAACTTTCAGCCGATTTTGAGACTTTGTCGTTTTCTTCACTTTTATGCTCCAAAAACGTCCAAAATGCCTCCTTTTCCAGATTTCTCTCCAAAAGTACCTAAAATGACAAAAGGAACGATTTAGGGCAATATTTGATCAAATAAATACGATTTAAGGCTTAAATGAACCCTTAAAAGCGGTACACTTTTCGCTTCATCAGTGAATATTGTAGGGATTTAATTATGAATATTGTAATTAGAAGGTTTGTTTAGTAAATTATATAACTAGAGGGGTATAAAGTGTAAATTATGAAACTTAAGAGATTAAAATGTCATTCTGAATAATATGATTATTTAATTCAGTAACTTAAAGTATTTTCATGTTAGACCTTTGAATTAGATGAATTTACAATTAAAACCCTAAACTATGAAAGTTTGTCATAAATAACCCTAAAGTTTGTAACTTGATAAAATATACCTAAATACCATAATAATCCTTAAATAAGGACTTAACCTAATCTGTAATATTAATATCTTGCTAAGTATGGAAATCTGTTAATTATAGAAAGTTACTAAATCTGGAAACTTACTAAATCTGGAAAGTTACTAAAAATAGAAAGTTACTTAAAATGGAAAGGTAAACTAAAAGTAATAATCTGAATTAGAATCTGTTGTAATTCCGTCTTCTACTCCTTTAGGTGTAAAGAAGGAGGAGCCCTGATTCTATTCCGTGTTTGTCTTGCTTATTTTGCTTTGCTAATAAGGTACAGATATTCTGCCCTTTTTCAGTAAGGGTGTTTTCTCTCCCTTCATTCTGATTTAATCTTGTTCCATATTAGGATTTCCAATACCATTGCTATGTTCCCTTCTGTTTGTGAACCTTTCATGTGATCTCTTTGTTTTGTGAGCCTTCTATGATCTCCCTCATGTTCTGATCTGTTTTACTTCTGAGTTGATGTCCTTATTATAATCTTCTTTGCTTTGAACCTTTTTCATGATTCCCTTTTGTTACGACCTCTGATATAAAAATCTGTTATGTGAAAACCTTTTTAATTATGACCTGGAAATGTTTTGAGAAAAATCAGTTATTTTAAAAGAATGATTATGAATGGTGATATGATACTATTTTATATGACATTTGTTAACTTTTGTGAAAACTAGTTTTAAAGAATATTTTTATGAAAAACCGTTTTGAAAGATTATTTTATGAAAACTATTCTGAAAGATCATTTTATTGAAAACCATTATTAAAGGATTGCTTTAAGTGAACTTTTGACAGGAACTTCTAAAATGAACTTTTGCTACGAACTGTTAATTCTGAACCATTTGATATAGTCCTTTTAATCTGAACTTAAACTTTGATATAAAACTTAATCTGATAAACTCTGGTTTGAACCTTTGATATTTATTTCTGAACTGTTTGACATGAACCTTTTGCCATGTACCCTTAAGATATGACTTTCTTATTTTGATAGTACATCTGACCTTTGGCCTACAGTCTGATATCCGAGCCAATCACTAGGCATGAGGGTTTCATGTCCATGTCATTGATGCACCGATGGCATGACTCTAGGGCAGGAGAGTGATGACCTGTCCCGTCCCTGACTTTATTTTATCTGGTGTGTATTGGTAGACTCTGGCCACCTGGGGCGTATGGATGCATCCTAGATCTGATCTGATTTCTGTTATCTGTTACTGTTTACTGTTATATATATATATATATATATATATATATATATATATATATATATATAATATATATATATATATATATATATATATATATATATATATATATATATCTGGTGACTGATGGTGTGTGCGATACACGTCTTTCACATTATCTGGGAGCTGATCACTCCAATTGATACATGAGGACACCCCTCATATTATCTGGTTACTTGAGAGGCATCCCCTCTAGATTGCTTATATGGTTACACTGTTATGATATTGTCTGTTATCTGGGCTCGTGATGGATTTCTGTTTTCCTTGTATTATAAATCTAAATTGTTTCCTTTTTCTTGTTCTTTTTCCTTTTTCCTTAAACCTGATTCCTTATTTATTCCTTACTCTTATTTCTTCACTCTGATTATATCTGTATAATCTGTATTCCTGATTTTCTTTGTACTGCCGTCTATTACTGTTTTGTTTTCGTTATATATGTTCACTGAGCTCTCGTAGCTCAGCCGTATTTCTTTTCCTGCGGCAGGTCTTAGTTGGAAGTTGGGAATGAGTGAAGAGTGTACCTTTGGACTTAGAAGATTGGATAGCTATTCTGAATTAGAGTTGACTATAATATAATATATTTTAGAATTAGTGTTCTTGGAAGTTTTTCATTTGTAACCATGTAGATTCAGTATTTCATTTGTAATCCTTTGAGATTTTTGTATTACTGTAGATGTATGCTTTGTTTTGATCTGATATGAATCCATTATTGTGATATCTTTACCCTTGTCGGGTTGGGGTGTTACAGACATATTCTTATATGCCCTTAGGACTTTGGGTAACTTATCTGCCCACTCCTGCTGATACTGCTCCAACTTTGTCTCGATTTCAATGACAATGTCTTTGTCGACACAATTGAATATTTGCTTCACATTCAGGCTTTCGCAGAAAGGAGGGAATACTCCTTCGGCAAAGTGTTTCCCTTTATAGGAAGTGATGACTTGTGGGACCCCAAACCTGCAGATTATGTGTTCCCACACAAATTTTTCCACATGCTTTCCTGTTATTGATGCCAAAGGCTGAACCTCCACCCATTTGGTGAAGTGGTCTATGGCTATGACCAAGAATTGTACCCCTCCGGGGGCTGCTGCTAGGGGTCCGATTATGTTGGCTCCCCATTGGCCGAAAGGCCTTGCTGACGCGATAGAAGATGTGTCGTACTTTAATGGGTTCGTAGTTCTTGAGTATGTCTGACATGTTGCGCATGCTTTAATTACTTCTGTTACATCTTCCAATATGGATGGCCAATAGTACCCCCATCTTGCTACTTTTTAGGCGATGGATCTAGGGCTTACGTACCTTCCACAAGATTCTTTATGAATATCATAGAGGATGCTTGAAGCCTGCTTCAATCCTACACAACGAAGCCATGGGGACGAGCAAGACCTTTTGTAAAGGTTTTCCCCTATAAGTCTGTATTGAGGGGCTTTTACTTTGATCTTTCGTGCTGTTTTTGGATTAACGGGCAGAATACCATTTATAAAGTATGTCCTTATTGGAGCCATCCAGTTAGAGCCTTCGTCAGAGGCTTCATCTTGTGCGATTGATCTATGGACCAATATTTCTACTAAAACCTCTTCGGGCAGACGAGCCATGGCCATTGAAAATAGCTTGCTCAGGGCACCTGCTTTCTTGTTCCGGCTTCTACGAACATGCGTTACCTCATATGGTTTAAATTCCTGAAGAATGTCCTTGGTTACGTCCAAATACTTCTTGATTGTAGGATGTTCTACCGCGTGGGAGCCTTTGATTTGGTTGTTAACTAGCTGTGAGCTTACGAAGGCGGAGAGGCCATCAGCCTTCATGCCTTTTGCGAGCCAGAGGCCAGCTAACAGAGCTTCGTACTATGCTTCATTGTTCGTAGCCTTGAACTCAAATCGCAGTGCGTAAGCGCACTCTTTTCCTTTTGGGTTGATTAGGATTAGACTCGCTCCCGAACCATCGGAATTCGAGGTCCCGTCTATGTATAATTTCCACTTCTCCTTCATCCTTGGTGGCTGATTTCTGTCCTGACTGTGTTCGTAAGGTGCTTTAGCGAGAGGACTTCCGAATATCTTATTTCTGACAGAGTCTGGCCCCCTATGCCTTTTTGATGATTTCGAAGCTTGCAGATTATTGGTAGCTTGGACTTTTGAAGAATTAACCTTGAACTATTGCTTAATTGGTTCGACGTGTTTGGAATTATCTGCGTCGGAGGACTTGCCCTCGGTCCTTAGTGTTTGAGAGGCTTCAGCTATGTTAGAACATGTCCACGCGTGGGTTTCCTTGTTGGCTTTGCGCAGCTTATCCAAATTTGTCTTGGGATTAGTAGGGAGTTGCTCTTTGGTGACCATCGCCTGCTCTGGATGGTACTTATTTACCACAACTTGCTTTTTGGTGCTCGTATGACTTGGAAAAGCCTTCGAAGGCTCCTGAGGGCTTTCCTTGATCTTTCTACCAATTTCTCTTTCCCTTCTATGACGATAACAAGAAAGTACGGTTCCTATTCCATGAGGTGTGTGGAATTTTATTGTCGCGTGTATGGTGGATACCACGATGCCCATCCTTTGCATAGTTGTCCTTCCTATCAGTAAGTTGTAGGGGGAGTTGGACCTTACGATGGTGAACATGAGGGTTTCTGTTCTCGTGAACTTGCCTTCTCCAATGGTTACTTCTAATGGAACTTCTCCCAGAGGCCACGAATGCTTGCCAGAGAATCCTACCAAGGGTATCTTCGAGTCAACCCTTTGAGACTTGATCGAAGACTCGAGCTTTCGGAAGCAATGCTCATATATGATTTCACAGGGGCTTCCGCAGTCCATACAAGCTCCATTAATTTTCTGGTTAGAAATGAGGACTTCGATGACCACCGGATCATTTAAAGAGACTTTACCTGCGATAGGGGGAAACGTTATCTCCCTTATCTAGTTAGTCTCCGGCTCCGGCACCTTTCTTTTCAAACTGGTTTCGCCCCAATGAACCATGAGTATTGGGGCTTCGAGAGGAGTAGTATCTTTAGCCAATTGAGTGTCGGTCATCTTTTCCTTTCCCTTCTTTATACCCTTCACCAAGTGTGCCAATTTCCCGGACTTCACAACTTCTTCTATCTATTTCTTTAACTCTCTACAACTGTTCGTATCATGACCATAATCTTCGTGAAAGTAACAATACTTGCTGGTATCCCTGTTTTTGCCCTTACTTGTCATACGAGGGGGTGCTTCGAAAGCCTTAGCTGCCCTCTCCGTAGCAAGTATTTCCTTTGGAGACTTGGTTAGATTGTTTAACAAACCGTGTTTGGGACCTTTGTCGTACGGAGAAAACCTGTCTCTATTCTTGTTCTTGTTCTTTGACCCTTCCCATAAAGAATGCTTCGAAAACTTGTTGTTGCTCTCTCTGTCTATCGGAGCCCCATTACTGGATACCTCTTTCGCTTCGATCCAAGTATATGTCTTTTCCATTAACCCTTTGTAAGTTGTCAGAAGGTCGGTGGACAAGAATTACACCAAACTCCAATTTCGATGACCGTGTACGAAACCCAAAATACGCTGATCTTCATGGAGACCCAAAATCTGCAAAGTCTCATCAGTGTACCTAGTAACGAAGGCCCTTGTGCTTTCGTTTTCCTTTTGTTTGATGTTTTGCACCGTTATATGAGTCCTTGTGAACTTCTTTTGCTGACTAAAGTGTGACCGGAACTTAGCCTTAAGATCATCAAGATTGACGATGCTACCAAGCTTTTGCCCATTCCATCAAATACGAGCAGAATCCCGTAGGGTGTATGTAAACATATGACAGGCCACCGGCATAACCCATTTTTGCATTTTGATAGCCCCTTCGAACAAGTGTAAGAAATTGTCCGGATCCCCCTTCCTATCATAAGTCCCAATGTGCGAAGGCATTTTCAACCCATCAGCCAATGGGTAATCTTCTATCCACCTAACGAAAGGTGTAGCGGAACCCATCGGGTCTGAGTATAGACAATTGTAAGGTGGTGCATACATGGGAACAGGATTATAGGGATTGTTGCTTTGGGGCATTCCCATAGGAGTTTGACTTGGGTAGGACTGATAAGGCGTATTTATGGCAAACGGATAACCGTTTCCCATGGCATACGGAGGGTACGCCATAGGATGCCCGAAGGGTATGCTCCCATAAGTTTAAGGGAGGCTTGGGTTATTAGGCAGTCCATTTACTGGAGGATATAAATTCTGAGGATAAGACTGAGTTTGGAACGAAGGGTACATACCATTGGGAGGAAGATTTCCTCCCATATTAATTGTAGGCGGATTGCCTTCTACGCCTGATGCGTGAGAAGGCTGCAACGGAACCCCAGCTTCAGTCCTTCCAAGATGAGCTGCTAGCAATGGAGGCAAAGTCACCCCCACTTCTTCCCTTCGTTGGCTCCTACCGTTAGAGCCTTCGGTAACCGTCCCTTCTCTCCCTGTCAGAGCCCTCTCGGGAACTCCTTGGAAACCAACGGACCTTCTGCTTAGCCTTCGACTGACTGGAGACCCAATCCTTAAGGCCGATAGAGTTGCTCCTTGGGTCGGAGGCCTAGGTTCCATCTCCATTTCTTCATCATACTCATCACTTGAGTATTCCAACTCCCTTCGCATCTCAGCATTCCTGACTTGCCTCTTACGAACCCTTAGGAGGGATTCCAACACTTCGTGGTTGGCTTCGACAAAGGCTGGGCTAATAATGGGCTCCGGATTGGCTGATGTCGAAGCATGATGGTTGGGTGTTGTTTCTGGGTGAGAACGTGTTGTGAACGTGGAAGCGGTTATTGGGGGAAGGTTGTTAGAGTCATTGATTGGTATTGGTGCTAAGGTAGAGAAACCCGGTGGGGGAGTATCTTCTCTCCCTTGATCCATGCCGGAATAATAGTGAAAGTAGTTGGTTGGTTATAAGCTTGGAAATAACGAGACCAATTGTAGCGGTCCCACGGATGGCGCCACTGATTGAACAAATAATTGCACGACCAAGCCTTCGATGGTGATCAAAGGAATAAGGGGTGTTGAGATTGCGCCAAGCTTGTTCTTAACCTGAAATAAGAAATACGAAGACACTACGTAAGTGATTGCGCAGGGGTTGGACCCTGCGAACCACCTCCGGCGTGCGAGTAAGTATGTGTAATGGTAATGTAGGTTGTAAATAACGAGAATGAGGTTAACTTACATTGTTCATGCCCGACTAAGCTATTTATAGGGGAGAAATAGGCTTTAGTGGGCGGTTTGCACATGTTTCAGAGATCATGGGGGCGTCCCATGATTTGTGGTAACCGCTAGGGCTTTGTAGCCCACGATCTCTGTTTTGGCGGGAAAGCCAAGGGAAGAGGAGACGTGGGTTTGACCAGGTCAGGATCGTCCTTCGTGCTAGTTCCTTCGTAGGAGATACCCCGAAGGGCTTAAGGCTTCGATTGGCGGATTCCTACATGGTAACATGTTCGCAGGCGAATGGTTTTACGCCAATGAAACGTGTTAGAAGATTAACCTGGGCCTCCGAATAGAGGGCTTTCTACAGGCTAGAAGGGGAGCCCTTTGACCCGTTCGGAGGGTACATCATCACCTACCATAACACATACTTACTCGCACGCCGGAGGTGGTTCGCCGGGTCCAACCCTTGCGCAATCACTTAACGTAGTGTTTTAGTATTTCTTATTTTAGGTTAAAGACAAGCTTGGCGCAATCCCAACACCCCATAAATCCTTTGATCATCATCGAAGGCCTGGTCGTGCAATTTATTGTACAATCATTGATAATTCTTTTTAATTGCTCAGATAATTCTTTCATTTTGGATGGCGCCAACCTATACGTTTCTAGCGCCACTGGTGCCGCTCCCATTACTAAATTGATCTGGAATTCCCCTTGATGGACTGGTGGAAGACCAGGCAAATCTTTGGGAAATACTTCAGGAAAATTCTTAGCTACTGGCACATCTTCAAGTCGCTTCTCCTCCAACTTCTTTTCGGTCACTTGAGCCAAAAAGACGTGACATCCTCTATTGATATACTTCACAGTTTTGATGTACGATATGATGCTTAGTCGAGTCTTACTCTGTTCACCACGAATGATTATAGTTTCACCTTCGAGAGGGATGTGGACGAATTTCTCATCACAGATGATTCTAGCATGGTTCTTGGATAGCCAATCCATGCCGATGACAACGTTGAAACTACCAAGTTTAATAGGCATGAGGTCTATGTCGAAAGATTGGTCAAGTAAGAGTAAGGTACAACCTTGGATTATAGTGTTAGTACCTATTAGCTTTTCGTCAGCTAGTTCGATTTCATAAGTACTGTCTAGTTTAGTTGGGGTGATGTTAAGTAGGGAAGCAAATGAAGTAGAAACAAAACTTTTGTCGGCTCTAGAATCAAACAAAACTTTAGCAAGATGATTGTTAAGTGAGAACGTACCCGTGACTACGTCAGGGTCTTGCTGAGCATTTCCTTCTCCCAGCGCGTAAAATCTCCCGCGAGCATTGTTATTACTCTTGGCATTTGTCTCCGGGAACCTATCCTTGTAGTGCCCTTTCTCATCACATCTGTGGCATAGCACGGCCACTGGCTGCAAATTAGCTCCAGAAGCTCTGTACACTTTGTTCTGATGACCGATCCTTTGGTACTTTATACACCTAACAGTGCATGGCCTGGTATGATGCAGTTTGCATCGGTTACACAGAGGTTGTCTTCCAGCATAACCACCTCCTTCAGTAGGTGTGGCAACATAGGCTCTGGCAGCTTCCTGCCTGCAATTTTGTCGGTTGTGGTGGTTGTTTCGGTTCTGTTGGTAGTTCTGGTTGTTTTTACGATTGTTGTTGTAATTATTGTTGTTGGGGTAGTGGTTGTTGTTGAGAGTGGTTACGTTGTCATCAAACCTTCATTTGTGATCATTGTTCCCTTGTACAGGACCTCGTTTGATTTCTCGGTCCAGTAACCTCTGAGAAATTTCAATAGCTTCCTCCAGTGACTGTGGTTTAGATGAGGTGACATTCCCTTTAATGCTTCTAGGCAACCCTTCAACATACTTTTCCAACAGTTTTTCAAGGTCTGGTACCTTGGTTTGACATAGCAGAGCAAGTTCTTGAAACCTTCTGTCATAAGTCTTAAGATCGTTTCCCTTCACTACCAGGTGATGGAATTCATCTTCTAGTTTCTTTATCTCGGTACGTGAATAATACTTCTTCAACATCTTCTGTTTGAAGTCAGCCCAGGTGATCTGATAGGCTTCTTCAATACCTATAGTCTGAGCAGTAGAGTTCCACCAGGATAGAGCATCCTCCATGAGAGTTCCCGTAGCAAATGAGACCTTGCAGTCGTCAGTGCAACCGCTTCTCATGAAGACTGTCTAAGAACGCTCAAACCAATTAGCAAGCTCAGTTACTCCCTATGTACCTCTAAAGTAGGTTGGTTTGCAACTCATAGAGTCTTTGTAGGTGCATTTGCGAGCTACAGTTGTCTCGCTCTCTCCGGTCGGCCTAGTGGTGCTACTAGAACGAGCAACTGCTGTTGCTTGAGCTTCCAGCGTTGTAGCAACACTATCAACAACTAATATTTGGATCGCAGCCTGAGTCATGGCTGGTCCTGATGTTGTAGTGGTTGTTTTTCTACGAGGAGGCATATTTCTATTAATACCACAAGAAACACGAGTTTAGAATTTATTTAGTGACCATGTTATCTTTGAGTAATTCAATCAACAAGGTAAATGCATAAACATTATAACAATACTACCACAATACAACTCATAACGAAGTTGAATCGTAAAATCACGATAGATACGAACACTGTTATGCAAACATACAAAATGACCAACCCTAAACCACATCAATAAGTATCATAACATAGCAAGAACCATAATCATAAATATCCTCACGACATGTCTGAGCATAGTCACAACACACATGAATATAGTAAAACAACCATAGCAACATAAATTAACATCAATTTATAGCAACCATAACCAACAATACTGTTTTAATAACTTGCTCAATTATTTACAAAACAACAAAATACAAAATCTTTTATTAATTCCACATGCGGCAAGCTAAGATGTCCAAGCTACAACTGATACATCACTAATCTATAAACTGCCTAGTGGGTCACCCAATCTGCGCTGGAGCTCTCGAACCATCTCCGTCAAAGCCTCCACTCTCTGATCTATGTCCCTTTCCCTGGTCTGGGAGTCCTCTAGTGTCTGTCTGAGAGTATGAATGTTGTTGCTGGCCACAGTGAGCTCATAAGTCTGACGCTCAATCACCTCCTGCATCAATGCGGAAATGTCTCTTAATTCCCGCGTCTCCTGTCTCAAGCCTCTCTCCCAACCCAGTAACAATCTCTCGAGTCTCCTGAAGCTGAGTACCCATCAAGTCAAAAACCTCCTCCATAGCTACCCGGCCAACCACGAGATTCTCCACCTCCTCCTCAATGTTCTCGATACGCTCGAGAGGGATCTCATCAATGAAGTTAAGGATCGCGTCAATACGATCCTCATGTCTGGTAAGTCTGGCAGCTAGCAGAGGAATAGTATGGTGAATAGGCTCTCCGGTGACTGAAAGAACCCTAGAAGCAGCAGTGGAAGAACTCTCCCCCAATTCAGTAGCACTCGGGGCACCCTCTTCGGCCCTCCAGCTACGAATACATAATAGTAGAAATGACCATCGTCGAGTATTGACCCTCCTATAGGGTCTGGGATGAGCAACAACCTCGGCATCAGGGTCAGATAGTGAAGGGATCAAAATACGTGCCATCTTGCGAGGTGGTAGTGAGGCACTGTGAGCATGTGGTGGTGAAGGAGCAGGTGATGGAATAGGGGATGAGGATGGAACAGTAGTGGTCTGGTAGTAGAAGACAGCAGGTGGTGGTACAGGAGATGATGAAATATTTGGTAAATGTGGTGAAAGTGGTGATGTATGTGGTGGTAGCATATAGGGGTGGGGTTGTAGTACTGATGGTGGTGGTATGGGGTGCTCAAGGGATAAAGGTGGTGATGGTGGTGAAAGTATGGGAGCTGGTGGTGGTGCAAGTGGGGCTGGTGATGCACGTACTCATTTCTGAGCAGTGTGGATCCTGACAGGACCTCCACGAGAGTGTCGATAATATCGTCTGATAAAGCAAAAAGTGTACCGCTTTTAGGGGGTCATTTAAGCCCTAAATCATATTTATTTGATCAAATATTGCCCTAAATCGTTCCTTTTGTCATTTTAGGTACTTTGGAGAAGAAATCTGGAAATGGAAGCATTTTGGACGTTTTTGGAGCATAAAAGTGAAGAAAACGACAAAGTCTCTAAATCTGCTGGAAAAGTACCTTTGACGGCGTCAAGCCCCAATGTGACGCCGTCAACCCTTGATAAGCCAGAGAGGATTTTGGAAGATTAAAGGGGGACGGCGTCAAGAAGGTCGTCAACCCTTGATAAGCCAGAGAGGATTTTGGAAGATTAAAGGGGGACGGCGTCAAGAAGGCCATCAAGAAACCCTAACCGCGGCGAGGTGACGGCGTCACGACCCAAAGGGTGACGCCGTCAGATCTGTTTTCCTATATATACTTTCATAATTTTTAGTCATTAGTGTGCAACTTTGTGAGGAGAAACCCTAGACGATTTTTCTGCCATTTTTAAGGGTTTTATACCCTTGGATCTCCCATGTTCAATTAAAGATAAGTAATCAATTAATCATTCAATATGTCTATGTTTTGTTTGATTATATCTTGTTCTTGTCTTTTATTTAACATGCTAGGCTAGATTTATCTTGTGTTTGCTTAGATCTAATGAAACCTAAATATTGATTATTAGTTGTTGGTGTGTTATTAATTGTATTGGATGATTGTTTATCGATGTTAGGCTTAAGAAAACTGGCTAACCTCCTATACGGTAACTTGCTTGAACGTCTTAAGAAACATGAACCAATGCGTACTAAGGTTTTTATGGTTGTATTTAATGCATGAGCGAATTCTAGTGATCCCATGTTAGGAGCTTCTTATCCGGCTCGACATAGGAGTGAAGTAGGAGCTTTGTAGAGTTGGGGAAGTACGTACGCCACCCCACGATTGGTATTAAGGAATACACCCATCATCCACGCAATTAATACACACTAATCAACCGTAAAAGATAGTTAGGGAGTAAGGAAATCTAAGTAAACACATTTCTCTCCATATAAGTTCCACAACCTTTTTATTTTCAGTTATTTAATTTTATTTGCATTTGTAGTTATTTGGGTTAGTTGACTAGCAACTAATTCCGCCCACTCCTTCAAACACGAGATTTTACTTGCTTTCATAAAAATATAAAAATACAAAAAGAATCTTCCCTCACCCTTAGACCTATTAGAGTAGTTTTTCAATCCTAACGACACTATTCCCCTAGAGAACGATCAATCCCCCGGTACTTGCCACTTCACTATACTACATCGGTCAGGTACACTGCCTGGTGGGGATTGCAAGCCTCTTGAGATCCCTCGAGAGGTAAAACCTGTTGTAAGGTCGCAAAACCACGCATCAAGTTTTTGGCGCCGCAGCCTAGGGAGTAGTTATTGCTTAGGTTGAAGTTTTATTTTTATTAGGTCTACTCACAAGATTCCTATCAAGTGAGATTTTTTTCTTTTTATTTTGTAGCTTTCTCGTAGTCTATCTTTTCTTTGTGATTTTGTTTGTAATTTGCTTCAAATGGACTTTTCACTTAGACTTCTAAGATTGCAAGATATGGTTGAGTGGCTAGAACACCAAGGAGTTCAAAATACCTCATTTAGAGACACCTATGAATCATATGAGCCTTCACCTAGGATAGATTCTTATGAACAACCTCCATGTTTAGGATCTCATCTTAGTGAGGCCAATAGGAAAAGCGACCTAGTTTGCCAAGGAATTGTGGATAGAGCCGAAGCAATAAACCATAAGTTGGATGAAGCGCTAGGTTTGTTATCATCACTACCTAAGAAAACAATTGATGAGGATATAGGTGATCTTGACACGTGGAATGATGAGGTAAACACCATAAGCCCACAAAATACTCAACCATCATTTGAGGCACCCACACCGCCCGTGACTTACCCGGAAGAAGTAGAAGAGACTTTAGGAATCCCGATGGAGGTAGAACCCTTGGACCATGCACAACTAGAGGATATAGGTTTGAACACTTTTAGTGATGACCTTATCTTAGTTCTAGGGAATTTCCTAGTGTTGATGAGCCGGAACCTCAACCTTTACACAACTTTTCATCCTTAGATTTACATCTAGGAGACAAAAGAGGAACCGACCCACCCATAAACCAATATTATCCGGGTAGTTTTAGGATGAAGGAAGCCATTCACTCACCCCCTTCACCTCACGTGGCATATTTCCACCCTAAGGGTGTGTATCGCTACTTCCACCCGCACTTAATCCTAAGTGTAGGGAAAACCTCCCCTATTTCCGTTAAATAAGGGTAGAGTCAGGCTTGTGACTCGAACAAAAACAAGCGCTTCTTGGGAGGCAACCCAAGCTTTATTTGTTTTGTTGTTTGTTTGTTTGTTTGTTTGATTTTATTTGCTTCCGTATGTATGTTTAATTTTTATTTTTTTTATTGATTCATGTTCGAAACTAAATTGTGAAAATGCTTTATCTTGTTTTTAACTTCGTCTTAACTACATATAAAGGTATTTTGCAAAAGTTAAGTGTAAGGGAAATCCAAATCGGTTTATTAGAACAAATGAACATGAATCATAACAATATTAAATTAACATACATATTAGTAATTGTTTGAGTCAAATGCTTGTATCGAGTCATAATGATATTTTGCAGGAATTCCAGGAAGTAAGGTATAGGTTTTTCCTAGAAATTTTCCGGAAAACTTAACATGAGAATTCTGTCAGATCATTTTACGGTCGCCTTCAACCCGACGGCGTCAGGTTTTAATTTTCTGAAATTTTTGAAAGTTTTGTTTTTCTTCCGGAATCATAAAATGCTTTATTAAATCTCTAACTTATAAACTCCAGGAATCTGCAAAATAATCATTCCACAAGCATTATATCCTTATACAGATTTATCCCGCCGATGTTATGCAGGTTTTCTTGTTTATTTTCTCAGGTTTAACAGGTTATTTTGGACAAGGAGATGTATGTGGAATCAAGCTTTTGGCGATGCTTTAGTCTTGGAACTTCTACATTCTCTTGGAAGAAGATCTAACCATGTTACCCCTTTATCCACCGAGCGAATCAGGGGAGTATTTGATTTCATTCTTTTACCTTATTTACTTTTACATCTTGTTATTTGAACATTGGGGACAATGTTCATCTTAAGTGTAAAGGGGGGTAAAGTACGATACTTTAGAGAATGCAATTACGCTTGATTTTCGTTTGTTTAATGGTAGATGTGTAATAAAACTGAGAGAAATACCTGTTAAGGCAATTTTAGTGCCAAATTTAAAATTTTTACAACATATAGGAGTGAAACTTTGATCTTAATGAGCGTCTCACGGATAGGAGTTATATGACTAGCACAAAACCGTACCACTAAAAAATTTTCCACCCCCAAATATGTGAGGTTCGCCCCTAGAATTGTAGGAAAAGCATTTATGCTATGATGTGTGTACCGGTAGCACTTAGATTCTAGAACTTGCGTTAGGACCATTCCGAGGCCACAAGTGAGACTACATTCGTGTAGTTAGATTTACTACATGATAAGAGGCATTAGGATTAACCCATTGTTTTACACCTGTGTTTTTGTTATAATTACATTGGCTACATTGGTCAAGTAATTCTCCCACACCCTTTGCGTTGTACTCATTTTTAGTACACGATACCCCTAGTACACCCCTCAGAGCCTATCTTTTCTTTCTAACTTTAAGCATTTTACTTAAAGGAAGAATTTGTTTACACCCCACTTAAATGTACACCCAAAATCGCCTTAGCCTACCTTGTATGCACTCATTTTTAGTGCATTATTGTGACAACATTTGTTTAAACCCCAAGTTAATTATCTAATTGATTACATGGTTGCTAAGTCGAGTCATATCTTTGTACATATTGTTTTGGGACGATTGGGACTCATGGGTAAAGTACTAGTGTAATGGAGTAATGGGGAAGAACAATATTATTACCCCCATATGTGCTAAATATTTTAAAAGTACTCCAAGTGTTTCGATTATCTTAATTCGAGTCATTAGAATAGTTAATTGTAAAGTTATGTAAAAGTTCAAGTGTAAGGGGAGAACCGAGGCCCCTATGATGTTTTATTTTGGATGGTAGGGCAAGAGTGTATGCAAAAAAAAAAAAAAAAAAAAAAAAAAAAAAAAAAAAAAAAAATCGAAAAAAATCAAGAAAAATACAAAAAAAAATGAGAAAAAAAAAGAGTAGAAAAAACATACGGACTACCATCCCGTTTCATTTTATGTTTATTTTATCTTTTTGTTATTTTTTTCATTAGCTTAAGTCGAGTCTAGTCTTGGCTTAGCAACGCCATATTTTACATGTAATTAATCAAGATCTTTAACTCGCCACCAGTAAAATATCCCTTATCCAACAAAACCGTGTTTATCATATCCCTACACCTAACGTTATAACCTGTTTAAAAGCATTCTTTGATAGTTTATCTTAGGTGCTTACGCCTAGTGGAGGAGGTTTTTGATCCTTTCCCAAGCCTATGGTAATCTATTTGCTATGACAGGTAGTGAGAGATATTATTCATTTTCATTTATGAGATATACTTTTATGACACCTGAGAGATGTGAGTATCTAAACACTACTTGTGAGGTGCTAGTGTGTAATCTCCGTGCTTATTATGATTAAAGTGGAACGACTATTTGTTGTAATTACTTTTATATTAGCGTTAAATGACCCCTAAACTTGTATTTTGATTAGAATAAAAGCGCATTTGCTTGGGGACAAGCAAATCTCAAGTGTAAGGGTATTTGATGAAGCGAAAAGTGTACCGCTTTTAGGGGGTCATTTAAGCCCTAAATCGTATTTATTTGATCAAATATTGCCCTAAATCGTTCCTTTTGTCATTTTCGGTACTTTGGAGAAGAAATCTGGAAAAGGAAGCATTTTGGACTTTGTTGGAGCATAAAAGTGAAGAAAACGACAAAGTCTCTAAACTGCTGGAAAAGTACCTTTGAGGCGTCAAGCCCAATGTGACGCCGTCAACCCTTGATAAGCAGAGAGGATTTTGAAATATTAAAGGGGGACGGCGTCAAGAAGGTCGTCAACCCTTGATAAGCCAGAGAGGATTTTGGAAGATTAAAGGGGGACGGCGTCAAGAAGGCCATCAAGAAACCCTAACCGCGGCGAGGTGACGGCGTCACGACCCAAAGGGTGACGCCGTCAGATCTGTTTTCCTATATATACTTTCATAATTTTTAGTCATTAGTGTGCAACTTTGTGAGGAGAAACCCTAGACGATTTTTCTGCCATTTTTAAGGGTTTTATACCCTTGGATCTCCCATGTTCAATTGAAGATAAGTAATCAATTAATCATTCAATATGTCTATGTGTTGTTTGATTATATCTTGTTCTTGTCTTTTATTTAACATGCTAGGCTAGATTTATCTTGTGTTTGCTTAGATCTAATGAAACCTAACTATTGATTATTGGTTGTTGGTGTGTTATTAATTGTATTGGATGATTGTTTATCGATGTTAGGCTTAAGAAAACTGGCTAAACTCCTATACGGTAACTTGCTTAAACGTCTTAAGAAACATGAACCAATGCGTACTAAGGTTTTTATGGTTGTATTTAATGCATGAGCGAATTCTAGTGATCCCATGTTAGGAGCTTCTTAGCCGGCTCGACATAGGAGTGAAGTAGGAGCTTGTAGAGTTGGGGAAGTACGTACGCCACCCCACGATTGGTATTAAGGAATACACCCGTCATCCACGCAATTAATACACACTAATCAACCGGTAAAAGATAGTTAGGGAGTAAGGAAATCTAAGTAAACACATTTCTCTCCATATAAGTTCCACAACCTTTTTATTTTCAGTTATTTTATTTTATTTGCATTTGTAGTTATTTGGGTTAGTTGACTAGCAACTAATTCCGCCCACTCCTTCAAACCCGGGATTTTACTTGCTTTCATAAAAATATAAAAATACAAAAAGAATCTTCCCTCACCCTTTGACCTATTAGAGTAGTTTTTAAATCCTAACGACACTATTCCTCTAGAGAACGATCAATCCCCCAGTACTTGCCACTTCACTATACTACATCGGTCAGGTACACTGCCTGGTGGGGATTGCAAGCCTCTTGAGATCCCTCGATTGGTAAAACCTGTTGTAAGGTCGCAAAACCACGCATCATCGTCCAAATGGTACTGGCTCATAAGGCTTAAGACTCTAACTCGCCTACACTGGCGGACCGGTGAAGGTGAGGGTGGTAGTGACAAGGGTGTGTCAGAACAGTCTGAATCAGATAACTCATCATCCACCTCCGATCTAGAGGAGTGATGAGGGGCTGGTACAACTGGGAGTGGTGGTGGTAAAAGGGAAGTCTCAGTAGGTAGCCACTGTTGGGTCTCCATATACAGATCCAAAGTCAGTAGGGTGTAGGTAGGGGAAACTGGATGATCTTCTGGTGAGAGGGGTACAGTAGGTGCAATAACTGGAGTAGAGGCGGCTTCACCCTCTTCGAAGGGCTCGGTCTCCCATGAAGTGACCTCAGATGGTACGACGACAAGAACAGCCGGTGATACTGGTAGAGTGTCATATGTCTTAATGTCCGACAGGATGGTTATAGGAGTCAACGAGGAAGACATAGTACTGTAATATCCCAATAATAACGAATATAAGTCATTTAATATGAATAATGTTAAATATCTACCAGTTATGATGTCTAAGAGTTATAATATCCAAAAGTTATGCATCATCTGCTAAGCAAATCTCAATGCATGATGTTAGTAAAGTGTTGGCACGGAGGGCGTAAGGTGGTAAGGTGTAAAATGGTCCATTTTGAAAGCGTAGTTATAGTCCAGTGTTTTGAAAAATCACTTGGTTCTCTATAACCTTGGCTCTGATATCAATCTCTAACACCCCATAAATTTCAATGTAGCAGCGGAAGACTAAACGGGGTATTACTTCTTAGATCACAGACATAAGTATAGAAAATTACTCAAAAGAGACGTTTTAAAAAGCATTATCATTCATTGAAAACTTAATGATGCAGAGTACAAAACATAGATTCAAATTGTTTGGGGTTTCACAAGAGATACGAAAAAGTTTGTAACGAATGATAACATCATTTAACATCATCAAGGGGGTCCAATGCCAACACTGTGCCATATGCCCTTTAATTACCTGAGATAAAACATGCTAAAAAGTTCAACAAAAGTTGAGTGAATCCACAGTGTTTAAGTTGTAATAGTTCGAACACAAGTTTCAAGTAGTTAATTGTACAGAAACACAATTAAAGTAAAAACAGCAATACCGCAGTATTGTATATTATGTATATTGCCTTAGGCCTCATGACACACAAACATTAACAGGTGACATCATATAATAATGACGTTAGGTACTAACATCATAGAGATAATGTTAATAATAATGCCCTCGGACAGGAGGTTGCCGTCCTCCTGTTTAGTTCAAATAAAGTGCATTTAGCTACATATCCGGTAACCAAATGGTGCGTCAACTGCCAATAGATCTATTCAATAAATTCGCGTTCACTCGCAAGTGATTAATGATTCACGATATGAGGGACTTTTAGGGTAATATTTGGGAACTTAAGCAATATCAAATCAGGATAGCATACAAAAAAATACTTGTGTTCGTGTTTAGAGCATGTATCTCCCCACGGGGTTGAAAACGTATAAAAATGTGGGACTATGAACTCACCTTAGTGATGTAGTGGTCGAGGACAAATAATATCAGGTGACGTAAGTGAATAGCTCCGACTTGCGACCTAAGGTAATACGGCAAGTTTTAGATTCGTTGTTTAGGGACTCGATGTGAGCAAATTGGGAATTTGTTACTAAGTGTTGGATTGTCGATGTTTGCATGAAAATACTTAAAGTTCAAAAACAAAAGTCCTTACAAATATTATTTAGTTATGATTATTGTATTCGTTTAAGTATATATGCTCTCGATATTACAATGTTTGTAATAAAATAGTTTAGTATACCAAAGCTAGTGGATGATAAGTCAAAACATTTATTTTAAATATTTTAAGTCAGTGAACGATACGTTATTAATATGTTTGTATTATTTATTTTTGAGTTAATCGTTAGTTAAATTATATTAGTCATTTGAAAATGTTAGTTATGTTTGATATCGTCGTGTTTATAAAGTTTTAACGTAATATAACTTGTAAATATATATTTCTCAAAAATATTATAGAGTTAGAAAACTTGCCCTTAACTTATACAAAAGTTACATTTTTAACCCAATGCTTATACTATTTACAATTTTAGTCCAAAACTTTCAAAATACCCTTTTTACCAAAACTTTCTGATAATTATAGTTTCTACCCTTGACTTTTATAGTTAAAATCCAATTTTCTGTTTTCAAACCTTAATTTTTTGAAAGTTACATTTTATACCCAATTACTATGATTTTTTGCATTTTTAGTCCAAAAACAAATAAAATGAAAAGTTTCATTTTCTTTTTAAAAGTTAACCTCCACTAGCTTATTAAAGCTTATTTGTTCAGCTTATTTAGCAATACTAGTACAAAACTGTTTATGGGCCGCAAGGCCCAATCCTTGGCCCTTTTAGTTTTAAAATGAAACCGAAAGTTGGTCAAGCCCTTGGCTCGCTTTTCCAACTTATTAAAAATATGAGTGACTTGTTAGGACAGCTTATTTGTCAGCTTATTGGTCTCATGGCTTATTAATGGTTTTTAAGCTTATTGGGCTTTAAAGCCCATTATCGTTTTAAAGAAGTTATATTAATCCGTATAGTGTACTTAGCTTCGAGGTTAAAACATAGAGTGCTATAGCTTATTAGGTTAGCTTATTGACTTGGCTTGTTTGATATGCTTATGGTGAAACGGGCTGGGCTTGCAAACCCAAAAAGAAGCATAAGGTTTAAAAATGTGAACCTGATTCTTAAGTGGTGTGAAGATGGTAAAGACTTGTGTTTATATGTTATATATAAATCGTTCGACCCTTAGTTTTACAAAACTTAAATGTAGACTATACTACATATATTGAAATTAGTTTAGGAGACTTACAACACCAAAAGGTGGTGAATATAACGTACGTACTTTGAAATGAGATTGGTGAGAGAATAGCTATAAGAACTTCGAAATTAATCCCTTTGGTACTCGAACTAAACCCCAAGATTGTGAAACTCAAACTCGTATCTTTTCTCTCCTTATCACTTAGTAAGAAATTGAGTGTGTGTATGTTTGCTTGTGCTTTGTGTGTCCTAGTGCATTAGTTTGATTGTTTAAATAGAAAGTCGAAGCATGGCTTATGGAGTATTTTTATTCCCACGTTGCATGGTTACTAACAAAAGAGAAAAATGTCTTGTTGTGTCCTAGCAAGCAAGGTAGGTCGACCAAAATTTGGGACATGCTCGTGAATGGTCATGTCGATTAGTAGGATGGCAACACATTATCCTATGATTAACAATGTCAAAGTAGTCAAGGCATGGCTTGGGTACTTGTTTATTCTTTAGGCTAGTTTGCTTAGGTATGGTACCTGAAAAGAAAGGAAAAGTGACATTTGGGTGGCTTGTGACTTGGTACTGTCGAAAGGAACAAAGAAAAGGAAGGGAGGCATGTGTTGTTTAGTCATGTCAAATGAGGGTTGTTAGGGAACATATTGCACAAAGGTTAACAAGGTTAAGTTTTCAAGCATGTGATAGTGATTTATTTATTGCTTAGGTAGAGTGTTTAGAGGAGGGGCTTGGTCTTGTCCTTGTACGCAACATGTAAAGAAAAAAGAAAAGAGGTGCTAGTTTGGTCTTGATCGCACGGACGAAAAGATAGAAAAGAAGTACACAGCATGTACTCAATAGATTCAACATGAAATTGGTAGACCTTGAGTTTTGTTAATTGCGATGTTTTACATGTTTTGGGGTTTTGGATTTGAGTTACAAAAATATAACACGCTTCTATTAGGGTGCGTTTTATGTGTAATTGCAAGGGTGCGTTTGTGTTCGTTTATCACCAGGCCATGAGACCAAAAAGAAATATAAGGGTTTGTATGATTCACATGGGCTACAAGCCCAATCGGGGTGGGTTTGTTTGGTTTGTTTTGATAAGCCCATGAGAAAGTGTTGAGTTTGATTAATTAGCCCGATAATAAATCTATTGTCGGTATGTTTGTAAGCTCGTTCGAAAAGAAATGTGAGTTACGTCGCATAATTAGTTGATGAATAAAATTCGTAGATGCAATGAAAGAAAAAAAATTAACTCGTAAAAATGGTTAATTAAGCTTTCACATTGAGTTATTTCATGTTTATCATTAATAAATGACTGGAAAACTACATGATACTACATTGTTAATTTCTCATTTTCTCATGGTTGTTGTCTAATCGTTCCCTAAATGTTTCAAATGATTTCAACGGTCAAACAGGCATAATCAGAAACTAGGGTTTATGTAATAATCGATTTGGGATATCTTTTTTATGTGTTTTTTAGTCTAATAATCAGTTCATATAGCTTTAGAGAACACTAAAGAATGCTTGATTGGTGTGTGTACACGATTAGAAACAACATAGGTTTAAAATCAAGTGATTTAGAGTTTAAAATGTCGATGTCTTTGCTGCTACCACTAGGGCGATTGTTTGTACAATGCTCATGCATTATGATGCTAACATGCGTGCAAAGTCTCAAATCATAACCCCAAACCATGATAATAATCAGAAAATTTCGAGTGAAAGAATGACTTAATCTGTGATCTTGTGTGTTAATTTGAGAATTCTGAGCACTTAGAAAGATTTAGAATGAGTTTTTTTTTTATTCATCTCTATGCTTGTTTGTGCCTAATGCATTTTTCTATGTACAAGTACATGTCATCCAATTTAAAGTCAAAATATGTTTCATCAAAATTTCAACTATTGTCAAAATGTTTCTTATGGAACATATTTTGAGGGAGAGAAAAATAGTCAACTTTAACAAAACTATTTCGTTCATGTAGTTGCATATTTTTAAATCGTTAAAAACCTGTGATGCTCATGATCTCTACTGTACCAATCGGTCGTGAGTATTTTTCAAAGTATAAAATTAACTAGATATTATCGTGCGGTGTTTGAGGTCTTACGGCTCAAATGAGAGAGGTCAAAGGGCTAAATGTGTCAAAAGGCTAAACTTGAAAGAGGACTCAAATGATGAGAAACAAGTTTTTCAAACTCTACACTCTCGTTTTACACCGGTAAAGCAAGTGTGGAGACCAAAGCAAAGTCGTTCAAAACGTTTCAAATTTTCAAAATCTGGAATGCTTTGGCTGCAATATAAGAATGACTTTGCTTTGAACATCCCAAATACCAGAAGATTTCCATTTATCACAAAAACAACTCTTCAAAAAGAACCCATGAGGTTCATCTCTAGATGAAAATCTTCTTCTTCAGATTTTAAAACTCAAAGAGAGACACCGGGTTTCTCAAACAACTATCAACAGAAAAGGAGTTTTAAATTTCCATTGATTCCACGAGTGTCATTTCAAAATGAAACAAAGGTTTTCAGTCCTCGTTGGAATTCAACATCTTTTAATCGGATTGACAAAACCTACAAATGGATTTCAAATTTTGGTAAACCCGTTGGCGCCGTACTTAAATGGGTTCCCGAGGTTGTTGTCTAATCTGGTATTCAAGCATTCTTTGTTGTATAATACTTGATTGTGTTTTCTAAAACCTTAAGTATAATCATCTCACGAATTTTCAAAAGTAATTTTTTAAATACGATTCAAAATTCTTCTCAAGAAGACTATCTCTCAAATAAACTTCATTATTTGAGGGGTAGTATTTTGTTAAAAGAAAACAAATTTGGTATTAAAACGATAGCTTGTGTACATATAACAGTGCACAACCCGTACTTTGTAAAGAAAGGATCCTGAGGTACGCTTCAGTGCCTCTGATGAGACGAAAAGTGTACCGCTTTTAGGGGGTCATTTAAGCCCTAATTCGTGATTATTTGATCAAATATTGCCCTAAATCGTTCCTTTTGTCATTTTAGGTACTTTGGAGAAGAAATCTGGAAAAGGAAGCATTTTGGACGTTTTTGGAGCGAAAAGTGAAGAAAACCGAAAAGTCTCCAAAAATCAAGCTGGAAACAGAGCTTGACGGCGTCACGCTTTGTAGGTGACGGCGTCACGTACTGGCAAAAGGATGAATATGAATTTACACGTGACGCGCCAGAAGGTTTTGTGACGGCGTCACGTGTTAATGGATGTAGGCCGTCAAGAGTTAAGTTAAAGAGAGACGGGCCAGAGGATTTTTGAAGGTGACGGCGTCAGGACTCATCCTGACGACGTCAGATGCCATAGAGTGACGACGTCAAAATGACAACTTGCACAAGAAGAAAAGTCGTCACAAGTTAATCAAATCAATCATAACTTACGCGCGGAGTAGCTGTCACTGTTTTGGCCATAAAATCTTCATACGAACTCGGATTTAGGTGATTCAAGAGGCCACGGAATCGGGACGAAAAGATCTACAATTTGGTGAAAAAGGGGAGCTGACGCCGTCACTTGTAAAGGCTGACGCCGTCAGATCGATGCGAACAGAAAATCAGCTATAAATACAACATCACAACTTCACTTTTTGTAAGCCCTAAACCCTAAGTCCGATTCTAGGGTTTAGGTAGGTGTTTTTCCAGCAACTTAGAGGGTTTCAATCACTTCATAAACATCAAATATTGGTTTGTTGATTCTAACATTATTATGTCTTTCATTATTATGGTTGTTTGCCCTTCATTGATCATGCTTTGCTAATTCACCTTGTGTCTACTTATGATTGTGTGAAACTTGTATATAATTAATTAGATCTTATTGATTCCTTGTTGATGTATGTGTCTATCGTCATCAATAAAGGTGTGACACTTCAATAGATCTAATTGGTTTAGCTTATAATTCTTGTTTCCTATTGTCTCTTGTTTGATTGGGTGATATCGATGTTAGGCTTAAGAAAACTGGCTAACCTCCTATACGGTAACTTGCTTGAACGTCTTAAGAAACATGAACCAATGCATACTAGGTTTATTTGGTTGTATTTAATGCATGAGCGAATTCTAGTGATCCCATGTTAGGAGCTTCTTAGCCGGCTTGACATAGGAGTGAAGTAGGAGCTTATAGAGTTGGGGAAGTAAGTACGCCACCCCACGAATGGTATTAAGGAATACAACCCGTCAATTAAAACAAGGTGTGACAATTCAATAGGTAGAATTGGATAGCTAGCAAGGAGTAATACATCATAGGTAGATACGCTTCACTTCCCTTGTAGAACCCTAGTTTACTTTCCTGCACATTAGTTTAATTAGTAGCTTTTGGGTTAGTTGATTAGCAACTAATTCCGCCCCTTTTTCCAAAACCAGAGATTTTTACTTGCTTTCCATAAAATATAAAAATACAAAAAGAATCATCCCTCACCTCTAGACCTAGTAGATAAATTTCAATCCTAACGAACACTATTCTTTGAGTTGAACGATCAATCCCCCGGTACTTGCCACTTCACTATACTACATCGGTCAGGTACACTGCCTGGTGGGGATTGCAAACTTCTCAAGATCCCTTGAGAGGTAAAACCTGTTGTAAGGTCGCAAAACCACGCATCAAGTTTTTGGCGCCGCTGCCGGGGAGTAGTTATTGGTTAGGTTGAAATTTTATTTTTATTAGGTCTACTCACAAGATTCATATCAAGTGAGATTTTTTCTTTTTATTTTGTAGCTTTCTCGTAGTCTATCTTTTCTTTGTGATTTTGTTTGTAATTTGCTTCAAATGGACTTTTCACTTAGACTTCTAAGATTGCAAGATATGGTTGAGTGGCTAGAACACCAAGAAGTTCAAAATACCTCATTTAGAGACACCTATGAATCATATGAGCCTTCACCTAGGATAGATTCTTATGAACAACCTCCATGTTTAAGATCTCATTTTAGTGAGGCCAATAAGAAATGCGACCTAGTTTGCCAAGGAATTATGGAGAGAGCCGTTGCAACAAACCATAAGTTGGATGAAGCACTAGGTTTGCTGTTATCACTACCTAAGAAAACAATTGAGGAGGATTTAGCCGAGCATGATCACATTGATCAAAAAGACCTAGGTTTTATGACCAGTGACTTTGAATCTCAAGGAACACATGATGAATCCTTTAGACAAATTGAACATAAGATTATTGAGGAAGATCCTTATGATTCGGACATTGAAGTTGAGATGCCTAGAGAAGCAAGTGAGATACTTAGGAGAATGCTTAGGATAGATTCTACCAAAACACATGGTCAGGATATAGGTGATCTTGACACGTGGAATGATGAGGTCAATAACATAAGCCCACAAAATACTCAACCATCATTTGAGGCACACACACCGCCCGTGACTTACCCGGAAGATGTAGAAGAAACTTTAGGAATTTCGATGGAGGTAGAACCCTTGGAACAAGCACCACTAGAGAATATAGGTTTGAATACTTGTAATGATAACCTTACCCTTAGTTCTAGGGAATTTCCTAGTGTTGATGAGCCAGAACCTCAATCTTTACACACCTTTCCATCCTTAGATATATTTCTAGGAGACAAAAGAGGAACCGACCCACCCATCAACCAATATTATCCGGGTAGTTTTAGGATGAAGGAAGCCATTCACTCACCCCCTTCACCTCACGTGGCATATTTCCACCCTAAGGGTGTGTATCGCTACTTTCACCCGCACTTAATCCTAAGTGTAGAGAAAACCTCTCCTTTATCCGTTAAATAAGGGCAGAGTCAGGCTCGTGACTCGAACAAAAACAAGCGCTTCTTGGGAGGCAACCCATGTTTTTAATTGTTTGATGTTTTTATTTTATTTGTTTGTTTGTGTCATATATGCTTAATCATAATTGTTAAATTTTCATGTTTCGAATAATTTGTGAAAATGCTTTATTTTGTTTTTAACCTCGTCTTAATTGCATATAAAGGTATTTTACAAAAAAAAGATAAGTGTAGGAAAGTTTATATTTTGTTAAAAAGAACAAAATTCGAACATGGAAAATTCACAATTGATGATTAGCATGTATTCTATCTTGTTTATGCGTCAATACTTGTGGACATGTTTTATGAGTCCCTATTTGTAAGTCATCCCGCAAGTATCCTATCCTTTTATTGCTTTGTTTTGTTTTTATTTCTAAGCCTGGAAATACATCTAGTTGTGGTTTTTCTTTGTTCGGTTTGATGCTTTGGTTTTTGTGTTTGTTGGTTACAGGTATTATTGGATAAGAAGATGTACGTGCAACACATCAAGAGGATGATTATATTTCTGGAGTGAAGCTTATCATGTTCATTCTCTTGGAGGGAGATTTAACCATATTATCACATCATCCATACCGAGCGAATCAGGGGAGTATTAGTTTCTTCCATTCTCATTTATTTTTGCTTTTACATCTTTTGTCTAGAACATTGGGGACAATGTTCGGATTAAGTGTAGGGAGGGTAAATTAGGATTCCTTAGAAACTACAACTTCGCTTGATTTTTGTTTTGTTTAATAGTGAATGTGTAATAAAGCCAAGAGAAATATTGGTTAGGGCAATTTTAGCACCAAATTTAAAATTTTTTACAACATATAGGAGTGAACCTTTGATTTTAATAAGCGTCTCATGGTTAGGGAATTGTATGACTAGCACAAAAACCATACCACTCAAAAATTTCCTCCCCAAATATGTGAGTTTCGCCTTTAGATCTTTCGGAAAAAACATTCATTGTTGGTGCTTATGAGTGTACCGGTAGTTTATAGATTCTAGAACTTGCGTTTGTGATGCATACCGAGACCGCTAGTGAGACTACATTCGTGTAGTTAGGATTGACTACATGATAAGAGGCATTAGGATTAACCCATTGTTTTACACCTGTGTTTTTGTTATAATTACTTTGGCTACATTGGTCAAGTAATTCTCCCACACCCTTCGCGTTGTACCCATTTTTGGTACACGATACCCCTAGTACACCCCTCAGAGCCTATCTTTTCGTTTCGACCTTTAAGCATTTTACTTAAAGGAAGAATTTGTTTACACCCCACTTAAATGTACACCCAAATCGCCTTAGCCTACCTTGTGTGCACTCATCTTTAGTGCATTATTGTGACAACATTTGTTTAAACCCTTAGTTAATTATCTAATTGATTACATGGTTGCTAAGTTGAGTCATATCCTTGTACATATTGTTTTGGGACGATTGGGACTTATGGGTAAAGTACTAGTGTAATGGAGTAATGGGGAAGAACATCATTTATTACCCCCATATGTACGTTAATATTTTAAAGTACTCCAAATGTTTCGATTATCTTGATTCGAGTCATTAGAATAATTTTATGTAAAGTATGTAAAAGTTCAAGTGTAGGGATGGTACAAAGAATCCCTAGTGATGTATTGTTTTGGATGGTAGGGCAAGAGTGTATGCAAAAAAAAAAAAAAAAAAAAAAAAAAAAAAAAAAAGTGAAGAAAAAGCATACGGACTACCATCCGCCTCTATCTTTTATTTATGTTTTGTTTTGTTCTATGTTTATTAATTCGTGATTAGTTTAAGTTGAGTCGAGTCTTGGCTTAGCAACGCCTCATTCTGTATGTAATTGACCAAGATGATTGACTTGCCACCAGTAAAAATATCCTTATCCAACAAACCGTGTTTTCCTTATCCCTACACCTAACGTTACAACCCTTAAAAGACCTTTTTGATAGTTTATCCTAGGTGCTTACGCCAATGTGGTGGAGGTTTTGATCATTTCCCAAGCCTATGGTAATCTATTTGCTATGACAGGTAATGAGTGATATTTCTCCATTTTCATATATATATTTACAACACCCGAGAGATGAGAGTATCCAAACACTTAATGTGAGGTGCTAGTGTATAATTTCCGTGCTTGTTTTGACTAAGGTGGAACGATCATTTGTTGTAATTACTTTTATATTAATGTTAAATGACCTCTAACTTGTATTTTGATTGGTGGAAAAGCTCATTTGCTTGAGGACAAGCAAATCCCAAGTGTAGGGATATTTGATAAGACGAAAAGTGTACCGCTTTTAGGGGGTCATTTAAGCCCTAATTCGTGATTATTTGATCAAATATTGCCCTAAATCGTTCCTTTTGTCATTTTAGGTACTTTGGAGAAGAAATCTGGAAAATGAAGCATTTTGGACGTTTTTGGAGCGAAAAGTGAAGAAAACGGAAAAGTCTCCAAAAATCAAGCTGGAAACAGAGCTTGACGGCGTCACGCTTTGTAGGTGACGGCGTCACGTACTGGCAAAAGGATGAATATGAATTTACACGTGACGCGCCAGAAGGTTTTGTGACGGCGTCACGTGTTAATGGATGTAGGCCGTCAAGTGTTAAGTTAAAGAGAGACGGGCCAGAGGATTTTTGAAGGTGACGGCGTCAGGACTCATCCTGACGACGTCAGATGCCATAGAGTGACGACGTCAAAATGACAACTTGCACAAGAAGAAAAGTCGTCACAAGTTAATCAAATCAATCATAACTTACGCGCGGAGTAGCTGTCACTGTTTTGGCCATAAAATCTTCATACGAACTCGGATTTAGGTGATTCAAGAGGCCACGGAATCGGGACGAAAAGATCTACAATTTGGTGAAAAAGGGGAGCTGACGCCGTCACTTGTAAAGGCTGACGCCGTCAGATCGATGCGGACAGAAAATCAGCTATAAATACAACATCACAACTTCACTTTTTGTAAGCCCTAAACCCTAAGTCCGATTCTAGGGTTTAGGTAGGTGTTTTTCCAGCAACTTAGAGGGTTTCAATCACTTCATAAACATCAAATATTGGTTTGTTGATTCTAACATTATTATGTCTTTCATTATTATGGTTGTTTGCCCTTCATTGATCATGCTTTACTAATTCACCTTGTGTCTACTTATGATTGTGTGAAACTTGTATATAATTAATTAGATCTTATTGATTCCTTGTTGATGTATGTGTCTATCGTCATCAATAAAGGTGTGACACTTCAATAGATCTAATTGGTTTAGCTTATAATTCTTGTTTCCTATTGTCTCTTGTTTGATTGGGTGATATCGATGTTAGGCTTAAGAAAACTGGCTAACCTCCTATACGGTAACTTGCTTGAACGTCTTAAGAAACATGAACCAATGCGTACTAGGTTTATTTGGTTGTATTTAATGCATGAGCGAATTCTAGTGATCCCATGTTAGGAGCTTCTTAGCCGGCTCGACATAGGAGTGAAGTAGGAGCTTATAGAGTTGGGGAAGTACGTACGCCACCCCACGAATGGTATTAAGGAATACAACCCGTCAATTAAAACAAGGTGTGACAATTCAATAGGTAGAATTGGATAGCTAGCAAGGAGTAATACATCATAGGTAGATACACTTCACTTCCCTTGTAGAACCCTAGTTTACTTTCCTGCACATTAGTTTAATTAGTAGCTTTTGGGTTAGTTGATTAGCAACTAATTCCGCCCGTTTTTCCAAAACCAGAGATTTTTACTTGCTTTCCATAAAATATAAAAATACAAAAAGAATCATCCCTCACCTCTAGACCTAGTAGATAAATTTCAATCCTAACGAACACTATTCTTTGAGTTGAACGATCAATCCCCCGATACTTGCCACTTCACTATACTACATCGGTCAGGTACACTGCCTGGTGGGGATTGCAAACTTCTCAATATCCCATTTTTGAGGGGGAGAAAAACAAAGTGTGATTAAAATATATGTGGAATCTCAAATGAGCTCGACTCAGATTTAACCCATGAATTGACGAAACTCAAACGTCAGTAATCGGAAGGACTTGTCCTGAATGGGTAATAACTTCAAGCTAGTCTAACTAGTGATGTAAGTGTGTCTCGAATAGACTTGTCTATGTAGAGTGTACCGTTTCGAGAGATTTTCCTTGAATATGACCAGGACGGGTAATAACTTCAAGCTAGTCTAACTAGTGATGTAAGCGTGTCTCGAATCGGTCATGTTCACTGAAATTCAATCAATTCAAGAAGCGCAAACTCTACCCAAAATGTGCAAATTTATCTTAAAAAACTTATGAGCACATGTGAAGGGGGAGCATTTCTGAAACGTACAAAACTCTCAAAGTTTTAACAAAATGTGTTTTATAATCATAAACACTTTGAGAGATTTTTAGTTAAGATTTTATGGCAAGTGATCGACTGTGAAACAACCTAGGATAGTCATGGAGTTATAAGGTGATTAAGGTTAGGTTTTATGTCCTATGATCCGCCAGAGCCGGAGGAATCTACCCAAGGACAACACCAATAGTTTAGTACTAGAAGTCCTTAGGTGTGATTGAAAAAAGGAATAATGAAATGAAAGGAGAAAGAAAGAGTTGAAGAATTAAAAAGAAAAGTAAAGAAAAGGGTAAAAAGAAATAGCCCTCCAAAAGTTCAACTTAGGGCAGAAACCAGGCTCAATTCATATGCTACTGAGTGTCACTAAGGTGACACCAGTATTGAAGACAAGACGTCATAGACCCAGCGACGCACTACACTTAACCTTCTAGCCACTCAAGTTCTCTCAAAAGGACTTTTTTCATTTCTCACGGGGAACCCTGTATAATCTATCGACCTCTCACTACGAGTTGTGTTGATATTGAAACAGGAGACACCGCTCCAGTCTCCGACTACTAAAATCAAAAAGCACTTATCGATTCTAGAGCTACGAGATTCATCAAAAGATCTCTTAGGAACACATAAACATTTCTACACTTGCTGTTCGACAATAAGAACACTAGTTGTTAATATTTGAGTCCTACGTAGATCTTAGCAATCTGCCAGAACAGTTATGAAAGGATTTACAAATGTAATTCTCAATGATTGAATGGAAATTCCTGCCAGGGTCAACATCAAACAGCCCTGATAGCAAGTCACTTTGGTAATCCCTTGTGGGTTACGCTTAGTGTTCGCGGTGGTTTCAAACGGTCTACAATCGTGAAGTGATAATTCGATATACTTCAGCGACTCACCTAAATCGTTGATATACTTCGGTATATCTGTATAAGCCCTCTTGAGGGTATCCGATTCAGGAACAGCCTTTGTAAGGATTAGAAAGAGTTTTCACATTAGTTAATTATCTCGAAGTCCGAACTTGTAAGTGCTGGAAACTTTATTTCTAATTGTTTTCATGCAGGTACTCATGAAGACCCGGAGTTCCAGCTAGATGTAACCATAACTACCACCATTTTCATCAACTACACTCCATCTCCACATGCTCATACCAACATCAGAAATTCATTCAAAGTTCAAAGAAATTTCTCATCAAAGATCGAAGCAAAAGTTTAAAAGAAAAATATCGAAGTTAAAGAATGAGAATCACAGAATGCACAAAGTTTCAAAGTCAAAAAAGTATGAGCATGGTGGAAAAGACGTAAAGACACCGGAGTTAAAGACGTTGATGAAAGGCAGATCACAAAATTATCATATCACACAGAACAAGAACAAAGAACAAAGATACAAAAGACATCAAAGCCAATGAAGCAAAGAAGATGTCAAGCAACCTTTTATGACCAACCCTTAGGGGGAGATTGTTGGGAATACATGTAACTATTAGCAAGTCTTGGTCATTATGTTATGTAATAGGTTGCTTAATGAAGGCCTTTATGTTTGTTAGTTATGGTTTGGCCCTATTAGAAGACCCATGGGTCTTGCCTTTTATTTAGTTTCTAGAAGGATGCATAAGAGTGTTTCCCTAACACTCTTGTCCTATAAATACTACCTGTATACCTCACTTTGAGGTGTTGATTATTTCATTAATGCTACTAAACCTTTGTCATTTCTATTCTTGAAGTAATCGACTACTATCATCTCTCTATCTCTTATTTCTCTCATATCTATACTTGTGTTACAACAATCAAGGTGACCTAACACTTCGCATGTTTGGTTGATAGAAATTCATAATATTGTGAAAAGAGTCATTATGTTTATTATTGTAAAAAAATTATTACAAAAAGTTTATAAAAAATTAAAAAAACAAGAAAAAAAGTTTATAAAAAATAACTTATTGTTAGGAATATAAATATTCATGTAAAGACTCGGTCACCCCAAGTATCTGTTAGCATCAACTAGCTCGTAGGATTATTAGTATTATTATTATTAGCTTAGTTACAATTAGTAGTTGTGGAGTGGGTCGGGTCTTTACCCACTGTCAGCTCACTCTACAGCCCACTCGGGGCACTTATGTTAGTAACTATAAATACCCCTCTCCACCTAGGGAGAGGGTTGGAACCTTTCATTATTTCAATACAACTTCACATTTCTCTCTCTAGAGTTCCCATTCTTTCTTTCTCTCTCTAAATCCATTCGGCCAAATCTCATCTTTTATGTGTTTAAGTGATTGTGAATATGTTACAATTGGTATCAAGAGCCATGGTTAGGTTCTAGTTATTACATATTCACGGATTTGTGTTGAGATTCTGGTACTTTTGTGTTATTTTTGTGGGTCGCATAGTTTAGCCAAGAAAATCATTGGTTTAGCTTTGTTTGTGGTTCAAATTGTTAAAACTTAGTACTTTTGTGTTCACATAGTTCTCTAGTTTAGTTTCTTGGCAATCTACGGTTGATTTGGTGTGTTTCGTGGAAGATTTAAGGATTTTCTTCACTGCAGTTTGAGTTTCTGACGCGCATTCTTCGCTGCGGTTTGCCTCTCGATAAAGGTTTCTTGTTTGCGGTTTGTGCTAGTTTGGGAAATTTCTGACTGTGGTTTGGTGATTATCGGGTTTGCGGTTTGGCATTTAACCTAAAAAGGGAAACACGACAAAAGGTACTGAAAGTGACGTGTTTGTCCTTTGCTACTACGGTTTGTATGTTCTGGTCCGTTTGCGGTTTGTCGTTTAGTAGTTGCGGTTTGACCAGTCCTGCGGTTTGACCAGTCTTGCGGTTTGACCAAGGTGTTGCGGCTTGACTCTTTGCGGTTTAGGTCTTTTGCGGTTTGACTCTTTGCGGTTTGGTCTTTGCGGTTTAGGTCTTTGCGGTTTGACTCTTTGCGGTTTAGATCTTTTACGGTTTGACTCTTTGCGGTTTGGTCTTTGCGGTTTGATTCCTTGCGGTTTAGATCTTTTGCGGTTTGACTCTTAGCGGTTTAGGCCCTTGCGGTTTGACTCTTTGCGGTTTGGGTCTTTGCGGTTTGACTCTTTGCGGTTTAGGTCTAAACATTGTGATTTGTATGATTGCGGTTTGAGCATTACGGTTTGATACTGAAGTAATACTTTTAGCTGCGGTTTGACTCAAGTAATCCAATCATGGTTTATTCTTGATTTTAGAAAATCCCGCGAAAGATTCGATTTCTCGGTTTAAATCAAAGAATTGTAAAATCCCGTATACATTATGGCTAGCATAGCAAGCAATGCTTCAGATGACATTCAAGCTGCCAGGTCCGATACCCGCCCTCCTATGCTTGATAGGACAGATTATGAATCGTGGGCACAACGAATTCGACTCTACTGCTTGGGAAAAGAGAATGGAGTTAACATTCTCAAATCCATTGATGAAGGACCGTTTCAGATGGGCACCACGAGAGATACTGTTACTACCGATGAGAATGGAGCTGTCACACTTGGAATTGACAGGCCACGTACTTACAATGATCTTAATGAGGAAGAAAAGAAGTGGTATGATGCTAACATCCGAGCTTCCAATATTGTAATTCAAGGCCTGCCCAAAGATGTTTACAAACTCATCAACTTCAACACTGAAGCCAAAGCTATTTGGGACAATGTCAAAATGCTTCTGGCTGGATCAGAACTTACAAAAGAAGATCGTGAGTCACAGCTATATGATGAGTTTGAGCATTTCAAGATGAACCCGGGTGAGAACATCACTGATTACTATGTGAGATTTCACAAGCTTGTGAATGACATGAGGATCATCAGGATGACCATGCCTAACATCCAACTCAACTCAAAGTTTGTGAACAACATGACACCAGAATGGGACAGATTTGTTACTGCAGTGAAACTCAACAAAGGATTGAGAGATACAAATTATGAACAGCTGTATGCCTACCTACAACAACATGAAAAGCATGCTGCTTATGATCGTCTGTTGAGAGAAAAACTCAATCCAACTGCACCAAATGATCCACTTGCATTTGTTGCAAATGTTCAGCCAATCAACCAATCTTCATCTTATCAAGCTTATCATCATCCCTATTCATCACCATCTGCTATGAATCCACAACTAGATTCAGGTTACACTCACACCGACAAAATGATTGATAACCTCACCAACCAAGTTTCCTTACTTGTTCAACAATTCAAAGCAACACTCCCTCAGACTAATAATCAACTCAGAACTTCATCAAACCTACGCAATCTGGAAACTGTGGAGGATGGAAGAATTGTGGTTCAGAATGTTCAGGGGAGGCAGAACTTGAATCAAAGGAAAATGGGTCGAAGTAATGTGCAGATCAGAGTAGGGAATGCAAATCAAGGGCAGGGGAAGCAAACCAAGTGTTACAACTATGGTGGACTTGGACACATTGCCAGAAACTACAATCAGCCAAAGCGTCCACAGAACTCTGACTATTTCAAGGACAAGATGTTGTTGATGCAAGCTCAAGAGAATGGAGCAGTGTTGGACGAAGAAGAGTTGTTGTTTCTTGCGGGCGATGAAGGAAATACTTTTGATGCCGATGTGGATGAGCAGCCAGTTCTGGACCATGCACTAAATGATCCCAACATCTTCAAAGTTGATGACTGTGTTGCTTTTGACTCTGATGTAGATGATGAACCAACTGCTCAAACTATCTTCATGGCTAATCTGTCCTATGTTGTCTCATCACCTCAACAAGTTGGTCCCTCTAATGCATCTGTGATTTCTGAGGTACTAAACCTTTATGACACATATAACGTGGTAGATGAACGGAAGATTCCCAACGAAGTACAACAGACAGATGTGGTTGAATCAGATACTGTTGACATGGGAAATAGTAATATTATTCCATATGAACAAAATGTGATTCACAACAACGTGTCTGATGTACCAGGTTGTGCATCTTCTGTTAAAAATATTGCTTGTGTTGTAGATAATGCTTGTGTTGTAGATAATGCTTGTGAGTGGCATGAGAATACTGTGTTTGTCCCTGATGACACCTTGACCACTAGACTAAACATATATAAAGATCAGGTGGCCATATATGAACAACGTGCTAAATTTGAACTAACTGAATGTGAGCAGAAAATGGAAAGTCAAATGTGTACACTTATAACAGAACGTAATGTAAGGGAAGAAACATTGAAACAAGAGTTGAATTCTTTGAAAAAACAACTAGATCAGAATGTTAAAAAAAACAGGAGGCCTAAGAGCATTTAAATACACTAAAACAAGATTTCAAAGAAAAAGAAACAAAACTCTTAAATGATTTCTCCATACTTAAAACGTTGAAGAATAAGCTTGAAAACAAGTTGTACACACAAGACCAGACCAGACAAACTGCTCAAATGATTCAAAAGCACAAAAAGTTGTGTGATAAGCATAGTGAAAGTAATGTAGGTGAACCTAAATTAGCTCTCCTTAGGAATGCTAAAGTAGCCCAACCTGCCTTATATGAGGCAAATGTGATGATTATGCCTGGTTATGCCCCTCCTGATGTTTCATCATTAGAAGAGAGTAATGAGATAGAAATGAGAAATAGAGAAAGAATGACTAAGAAAATGAAGGATCCCAAATGTATAGCCAATCGAACCATAGTCAAACCCCATGATTATTATGAGGAGAATCGATTGACTGCGTTTGCACCTCAAAGGAAGTTAACGCCTGAGAAAATATTTTGGTCTTTAGACATAGAAAAAAGTAAGGCCGATGAACTTAACGACAAAACTCCATCCCTTAGGAAAATTGCGGTTGCAATAGTGTATCCCCCAATACACCTAGGCATTTAGTTCCCTTAACTCTTCCCACAGAATGTAAAACCTTAATTAGCATATATGTACTTTGTCAACTATTTGCTGATTTTGATAAAACATGTAAGAAGAGAATTACACCAACAGGAATTACTGAGGGAGAAAGGGGTTTTGAACAGACAAAAAGGTGTTACTTAACTGAGGTCATTCCATTCTTTAAACTACTCAAAGAACATTTTGAAGGGATGCAAAAAACCCTTAAAACTGAAGTTAATGAGATGAAAGTAGTGTTTAAAGATATGGAAAATGAGGTAGCTCAAAGTGCGATAGAACTTAAGAGTCGTGAGATTGAGAGAAAGAATATTCTCATCACCAATGAGAATTTGATTGCTATATGTATTGCACAGGATATATTTTATACTGCTACTGATGCTGCATTAACTGCCTGTCAATTTCATGAGTATTCTATTGCATTGAATGTTACCCAGAATCGTGTTGTTGAGCTTGAGGGGGAGAATTTGAAATTGCAAGAAAAAATTCATAATGATGACCATGATAACATGGTCATGCATTTTTCAAAACTAGAGGTTGATCATCATAATTTGCAATTAAAATATCAACATTTAGAAGAGAGATGTAAACTATCAAATGCCAAGACATCTTTGGATGCTCCTGAATTTGATACATAATTTGAATTAAGCAAACGCGATGAAAAAATTCAAGCTCACACTAACACGATTCGACAATTGAGGGCCCAAATTGCCCTACTAATGTCTAAAAAAAGTGAAGCAATTGGCACCAATAAACCATCGCCTTTAGATTCTCAGAATTTTTACTATCAAGACACCATCAATAATTTACACTATGAAAATGAGTGTTTTCGAACTGAAAATTCAAAAATCAAACAGCATTGCAAAGAGTTATATGACTCAATTAAAGTCACACGAAACTGTCACAATGATAAGATAACTTCTTTGTTAAATGAAATCGAGAATCTTAAGACTCAGGTGAAAGGGAAAATGCCAATTATCACTTGTGAAAATGTTGTTCCAAAGGTTTCTGCTTGTAGTAAGTATGTTGTTGATGTTGTGCCTATTCCATTTCCCCTTAGGAACAATAGGTCTGCCCATCAAGTATATCTCAATCACCTTAAGGATAGTCTTGATACACTTCGTGAGATAGTTGAAGAGGATAGGATAGATAAACCACTTGAAAGTGCAGTTGTAGATGTTTGCTTCCTAGCAAAACGGTCTCAGGAGCTTTTAGAGTATGTCATTGGCACGGATCCTAAGAATGATAACAAAAGAGATAGATTTGTTGCATCATCATCTACGACTAAGAATAAGCACGTAACCTTTGATCTACCACTGAGAACATCAGAACCCAGCACATCAAAATCAGGAAAGCAAATGACAGTAAAACAAACTAATGTTCCCATCATTACTTCTACAGGAGTAAATGGTGACACCAAAGCTGGAGGGTCAAAGCCTAGAGGCAATGCAAGGAAAGATAGGACTACGCCGGCTAAGAGTGGTCACGAGAAGAAAGTAGAAGCCCAACCTAGGAGCAATAAGTTTGCAATGAATGGAATGAATCGTGTTGATTCTAGTATTAGAAGTACTGTAATTAATTCGAAATTCTAATTCTGTCTGTAAAACATGTAACGATTGTTTAATTTCTGGTAATCATGATGATTGTGTTGTGTCATTTCTGATGTCTCCTGCACTACCCCAAGTTAAGAATGTTAGGAAAACTGAAATAAGTAAGAAAATTTGGAAAGCAACAGGAAAAATGTTTGCTAATGTCGGGTATCAATGGAGACCCACTGGAAGGAAACTCACTTTAGGAGATCAGTGCCCCTTAACTAGATTGAATAACCATAAAGTTGTGAAGGTTAAGGAATGGAAACCAACTGGTCAAATTTTGCCTTTAGTGATACAATGCCCTGCTACTAGGTCAATTGCTACTTCTTGTGTAGTTTCCAATGCAAATACAGTAGCATCTGTGAATCCTGTAGTTCCAGAATTTGTGTGTGCTAACCAAACGGACCCCAGCTGCACGTGGGGATCCACATTTTTCAGTTATCCATCGTTGTCTGTTTTCAAATGCAGGTCGTATAAATCGTCCTTTGGTATTTGGACTCAGGCTGCTCAAAACATATGACTGGGGATCGCTCACGGCTCAAGAATTTCGTGAAAAAGTTTATCGGGACCGTTAGATTCGGGAACGACCATTTTGGGGCAATTATGGGTTACGGAGATTATGTGTTTGGTGACAGTGTAATTTCCCGGGTATACTATGTGGAAGGACTAGGACATAACTTGTTTTCTGTTGGGAAATTTTGTGATTCCGATCTTGTAGTTGCTTTCAGAAAACATACTTGTTTCGTTAGAGAGTTGGATGGTGTTGATCTACTTAAAGGAAGTCGTGGCACCAATTTATACACCATCTCTATTGAAGAAATGATGAGATCCTCTCCTATTTTCTTGCTTTCAAAGGCCTCAAAGACTAAATCTTGGCTTTGGCACCGTCATTTAAACCATTTAAACTTCGGCACCATAAATGACCTTTCCCGCAAGGATCTTGTACGAGGCATGCCCAGATTAAAGTTTAAGAAAGCTCATCTGTGTTCTGCATGTCAACTAGGCAAAAGCAAGAAGCATACTCACAAACCCAAAACTGTCAATACCATCATGGAAGTTCTTCACACCCTTCACATGGATCTATGCGGACCAATGAGAGTGCAGAGTATCAATGGAAAGAAATATGTTCTTGTGGTGGTCGACGACTACTCTCGGTTTACTTGGGTAAAGTTTTTGAGAACCAAGGATGAAACTCCAGAGGTTATTATTAAACTAACCAAGCAGTTACAAGTAAGGCTGAACAAAACTGTCAGAATCATCCGGACGGACAATGGAACTGAGTTTGTTAACCAACAACTTAGTCAATTCTATGAAAGTATTGGCATAACTTATCAGAAAAGTGTTGCACGCACTCCTCAGCAAAACGGCGTTGTTGAAAGACGAAATCGTACTCTAGTAGAAGCTGCAAGAACTATGCTAATATATTCTAAGGCTCCGATGTTTCTTTGGGCAGAAGCAATTGCTACTGCGTGTTACACCCAAAACCGTTCCTTGATACACACTCTTCATAACAAAACTCCTTACGAGCTGATACTGGCAAGAAACCAGATCTTTCCTTTCTTCGAGTGTTCGGTGCTCTGTGCTATCCGACAATTGACGGTCAAGATTTGGGAAAGCTAAAGGCTAAAGCAGACGTAGGGTTCTTCGTTGGGTATGCACCAGATCACAAGGGATATAGAATCTAAAACAAAAGAACCCGACGAATCATGGAAACGATTTACGTGACATTCGATGAGCTGACTGAGCAAACGGCTCCTGAACAAACCGGTTCTGGACCCGCACCTAATCTGGACCGCTCCTGAAACACCGTTCTGGACCGTCCGAACAAACGGTTCTGGACCCGCTCTGAACAACGGTTCAGGACTTGTACAGAATCCCACGCCTGCAGTTCCTTATGTACCTCCCACCAGTGAAGAGTTGAAGAAGTTATTTGATTCGATGTTTGACGAATACTTTGAGCCACCAACGGTTAATACTACAACGGAAGCTCCACCTGTACCTCCTGTTGTTGATGCTCAAATTCCACAATACTCAGAAGGTCCATCGGTATCTGTCTTAATCAGTCAAGATGCACCATCTGCCAGTCAATCTCCCTCATCATCAAATATTCAATCTTCTTCGATACAGCAAGGTTCTGTAGAATACAATTCTTTTGACGTGAATCCTTTTGCTCCTGTTGACGATGTTCCATTTGAAAATGTATTTGCTCCAGAGTCTTCCACTGATACATCTTCTTCAGGAGATCACAACACGGCAATATCAGTTCAATACCCTCAACCACATGATCATCTCAGAAAATGGACTAATGATCATCCAATTGACAACATCATTGGTAATCCTTCCCATCCAGTATCCACGCGAAAGCAACTTGCTACTGATGCACTGTGGTGTTTCTTCAATTCCGTACTATCCAAAGTCGAACCAAAAGACTTCAAAGAAGCCATGTCCAAAGACTGTTGGTTTAATGATATGAAAGATGAAATTCATGAATTTGATCGACTTAAAGTATGGGAATTAGTGCCTCCTCCAGATTGTGCAATGATTATCTCTCTCAAGTGGATCTTTAAAGTGAAACTTGATGAGCATGGTGACGTTTTGAAGAATAAGGCACGGCTTGTTGCAAAAGGGTATCGACAAGAAGAAGGCATAGACTTTGAAGAATCATTTGCACCGGTTGCTAGAATTGAAGCCATCAGAATCTTTCTAGCTAATGCTGCCAGTCAGAATATGATTGTCTACAAAATGGATGTAAAGACAGCATTTCTAAATGGTGATCTGAAAGAGGAAGTCTATGTCAGTCAACCAGAAGGATTTGTGGATCCTGATCGTCCTACTCACGTCTACCGTTTGAAGAAGGCTCTATATGGGCTAAAGCAAGAACCCAGGGCGTGGTATGATACTTTATCGAAGTTTCTTCTGGCTAATGGTTTCTCCAAAGGTGTTGTTGATCCTACACTATTCACTAGGAAATCGGGCAAACATCTACTTGTTCAGATCTACGTAGATGACATCATCTTCGCCTCTTCCGATCCTAAGGAATGTGATAGGTTTTCTAACGAGATGAGTTATAAGTTCCAAATGTCTATGATGGGACAAATGTCGTTCTTCTTGGGTTTGCAAATATCTCAAAGTCCCGGAGGCATCTTTATTAATCAATCCAAGTATGCAAATGAAATATTGAAGAAATTTGGTTTTTATTCAAGTGATGCAGTTGACACCCCTATGATTGAGAGATCGAAGTAGGATGATGATCTCTCTGGGATCCCGGTTGATCAAACAAAGTTTTGAAGCATGATCGGATCTCAGATGTATATCACCGCTAGTAGGCCAGATCTATTGTTTGATGTATCCATGTGTGCTCGATACCAGTCCAAGCCTACCAAGAAGCATCTGGAAGCAGTAAAGCGGGTCTTTCGATACCTTCAAAGGACTATTCACATGGGTCTCTGGTATCCTAAGGACACCACCATGGAACTCACGGCATATGCGGATACAGACCATGCAGGGTGTCAAGATACTCGTCGGAGTACGTCAGGAAGTGCTTAGTCTTTGGGGGGAAAGTTGGTTAGCTGGTCATCTAAAAGGCAAATAAGTACTTCTATATCTTCTACAGAGACTGAATATATCGCCATGTCTGCGTGCTATGCTCAAATTATGTGGATGAGATCACAACTATCGGATTATGGCTTTGCTTACAACAAGATCCCTCTGTATTGTGATAACAAAAGTGCTATTGCTCTTTGCTGCAATAATGTCCAGCACTCCCGACCAAAGCACATTGATATCCGGCATCACTTCATCAAGGAACAGGTGGAAAAAGGGGTTGTTGAACTTTACTTCATGAGGACAGTGTTTCAGCTGGTTGATATCTTCACTAAGGCGCTTCCGAGAGAACGGTTTCTATTTATTCTCCCGCGACATGGCATGAAGAGTTTGACTCCAGAAACACTCAAGGGTCTTCAAGAAGAAAACGAGGAGTCAAGGATTTGCTTCACATATCCTTGTATATATTTGTATATATCTTAAAACAAAAAGGAAATAGAAAAATATAAAACCTATAAAAACCCTAAAAATCAGAAAAACAAAAAATACCAAAAATAGTTCTTCTAGGCATGTTTCTGTTTATCGATAACATTTACGGTCCTAGAAATGTCATTCAATAATGACACGGGTCTTTAAATGAAGCTCGAGCAGAAGTTATATTAACTGGTTAAAACATGTCTAATCGGCTTGCAGTTACTTCAGACTGCAACCCGTGCATTATTATGGGGAAAGCATGTCGCCAAAAAGACGGCTGTTCCTCCAACAGGGTGATGTTCACCTGGGTATAGATTACTTTATATCCATGTTTCTTCGATTTGATGTACGTTTCAGTGCATCATTCCTCGTATAAGAAGAGAAGTCTTCTTTACTTCGCAAGTACTTTCCAATCTATGATTCTTCAGGAAAGTAGTTGTATGAAAACTTGATGGCACCATGATTTTTGAATATCAATCAGAATTGAATTTTTCATAAAAATCTATCATTCAATCAATGACTACAGCTATTCCATTAGAAGACGGGTCATCGATTGAGGGGGAGAGTGATGATTTTCAAAATTATATATCATCAAAACATGCTACTTTGTACCAAATAAGCAGTGAATTTTATGAAACTTGTTGCTATGTGTCAGTGTATGATTTTTGTTAAATTCAAAATCTTCCAAACTAATCATACCTGACACTAGCATTCTCCCTCATTGATTGAGGGGGAGCATCGTAATGTTCCATTATCAGAATATATGTTAAACCTGACCACATTTTCTCACAAATTTTCTAAACATATTTAAATCAATTGGGATCACAAATCTCAAACGGTTTGAAATTTTTGATCGGGGGAGAGAATGTGATTTAAATATGAAAATCTAATAAAAATGTGATCTTTTGGACTCAAGTGTAGGCTCTCCCATATGTGCTAAACTCTTTCGTATATCGATGCACATATTGAGGGGGAGCAAATGATTTGTGATGGCAATTGTGAAAGAATACCAAAGACCGACCATTTTACTTTATGTACTGGAGTTATAAGGATGGTGAGGTTAGGTATTAGTTCCCATGATCCAGCCAGAACCGGAGGGATCTTCCCAGGGAAAATCCTCTAGTTAGAATATAAGTCCTTAGGAATGATTAAAAAGGAGAAAAGTGAATAAAGGAAAAGTGCCGACTGAGATGGAGCTAGTACTGGAACAAACCCAACAAGGGGCTAGTAATGAAGTCTCGGTAAGCGCTGAAGGGGTTGAAGAATGAAAAAGAAATGTAAAGATAAAGGGTGAAAAGAAAGAAGCCCTCCTTACACCTTAGGCAGAAACCGGGTCAATACATATGCTGTCAGAATCACTTAGTTGATTGCTGACATTGAAGACAAAGTATCATGGACCCAGTGATACGCTGCACAACCCTCCATAGCCACTCAAGGTCCCTCAAAGGACTCTTGTTTCACTTGTCACGGAGATCAATACATTACTATCGTCTCTGTCACTCCGAGTTAGACGATATTGAAAAGGTGGCAGTCCTCTCCAGCCTCCGATTACTAAATCAAAACGCACTATTGAGTCTAGAGCCAAGAGATCATCAATAAATCTCATTAGGACACACTTCCAATATGCTTGTTGTTTCATACACCGTGAAAAGCATGAAAATATATATGAAGAGTCCTACGCATTATCCTTGTGGTATTGCCAGAATATTTGAGTGATACGTAAAGTACTCACAATGAAGATGGAAATACTTCTTGAGCCAACATCAAGCAAGCTCTTGGTGGGTGACATGTGAGATCCTTCATGGATCAAGCTTGTGACAACTGGAAAGAAACGATGGGGCGATTCACATTTGAATCAAACTTGTTCCAGGAAATGGATTGACGGATGCTTTTGGAAAACCTTTCAATTTGCTCACCAACTGAGTTTCGAGCACATTGATTGTGAAAATTTTCTAACAAAAGTGTTTACGACAGAAATGTGATTCAATTTATTAAACCCTCGTCGTGTTGCACAAAATGTTTATCCAGTGGCACGCGAGTGATTTTTCTAATCAATTTCTCTTCAATCAGTGGGTATTAAATTCACTGATTCACTCCACCGTGCTGTCTTCTTTGAGACGTTCCGGTATGAGAACATGCTTAGTATGATGACTCTGACAATAATTTGTTGGAAGACTCATTACTAAAAGCTGGAAATTCCTGTCAAGGAGAATCTTCTTTAAAGGGGATTCTACCTGATCACAGGTCGGTCTTCACAGAACCGAAGGTTAATCCAACCACACCGAACGAATGACAAAGCCATATTCGTTCTCCAACTTTATTGCTAACTATCTTATTTCAGATTCATATAAAGATGGTGATGGTGGTTCCTGATTCCGGCATAGATGTGTCAATCCACACTCCATGCTCACACTTCCAATACATTATCAAAGACATCATGATAGATAAAAGACCTACAACACAACATCGGAAACTCTGATAAAAGTTATCATGATTCATAAAAGTGTGAGCATGCGAGTCCAACAGTCACAACATATCACACGGAGGCAATATTACAACGGATGAGCTTGGAGATTTACGGTGGCTGATGATCTCAATGAATGCTCAAAGATCACAACTTCACACAGAGACGATACTGCAACAAGTTGACTAGAAGACATATGTTGGATGTTATCCTCGAAGAATCCTCAAAGATCATCCAAGACAAAAGATCAGTCATCAAAAGGTTCACTGCTGAAAGTACGAAATTTCAAGACTTTGAAGAATCAAGAACTACGAGCTAAGAAGTCAAACACCTGATAGAATTCTAGAATTCAATATATTATTTCCGGGGTGACCTCCCTTAGGGGGAGATTGTTAGAAATATAAATATTCATGTAAAGACTTGGTCACCCCGAGTATCTGTTAGCATCAACTAGCTCGTAGGATTATTAGTATTATTATTATTAGCTTAGTTACAGTTGGTATTTGTGGAGTGGGACGGGTCTTTACCCACTGTCAGCTCACACTACAGCCCACTCGGGGCACTTATGTTAGTAACTATAAATACCCCTCTCCACCTAGGGAGAGGGTTGGAACCTTTCATTATTTCAATACAACTTCACATTTCTCTCTCTAGAGTTCCCATTCTTTCTTTCTCTCTCGAAATCCATTCGGCCAAATCTCATCTTTTATGTGTTTAAGTGATTGTGAATATGTTACAGTTATTATAAAAAAGTTTATAAAAAATAAAAACAACAAGAAAAAAAGTTTATAAAAAAATTATAAAAAATAAGTTATTATAAAAAGGTTTATAAAAAATAAAAAAAATACAACAAAAACAACAAGAAAATGATTTATAAAAAAAATTCAAGTAAATTAAAATTCCTCACTTTCTGGAGGCATTCTAATTTTCTCCAATTTGTCAATTCGTGGAATTTTAAATTCTTTCATTTAAGTTACCAAACACAGTATTTGAAGGAAATTAAAATGCAAATGTCATGAAATTCCCCCAATATACTCGAACCAAACGCACCCTAAAGAGATAAAACCAAAACTGTGCAACGGCGTCCAAATCTTCACTTTTTCTTTATTTTACTTCAATTCATGCCAATTTCCGTGTCTTTTCACCAATTGCTCCATTTTTACATATGATACGAAATAACAAACAATTAAGTATCATTTCTTATACAAATACATAATAAAAGAGCAATAATTATGGGATAAATGATGCATAGGAACACTACTTATTTGATCACATCAAATATACCCCCACTTGACTTCTACTTGTCCTCAATTAAACTCTCGATTTTAACTTATAAAAACATCTCCTAAACAAAAGTATAGGAAATAAAGCTTAAATAAACTACTCAATCAAAAATACACATAACCAAACACCTCACGAACAAGAAATGAAAAGACTCAAACCACTCAAACTAATCTATGTGGTATCATTTAGTGAATCGCTCAATTGCTCAGTCATAGCGAATATTCTATCATAAGCTTGGCAAAGATACATATCTTGACCACTAGAGTCTATACGCAACTAATCTAAAAGGCAAATGAGTTAAAATGTGAAAGGCTTAGTGGGTAAATCATTTATAAATGACCACCCCTTAGGGGGAGATTGTTAGTATTTATATTTTATATGAAATGATGGTCATTTATATGATACGAACCTTGTACGTTGTAATAGATAGGTATAGATTAGTTAGTGGGCTTCTGGACTTACTTCAGCTAATATGTTAGAAGTTATGGACTATTGGTCTTAGTTAAATACGTAATCCAAGTCAATATCAAGAACATAGCCCACCAAAGGCCCATGAACCTTCCACCCATGTATAAGTAACATAATACACCTTATTTGTGAGGGTTGTGAGTGTGTATTTTGCGTGTGAAAGACTAAAGAAGCTCCACCATCTCTCTACATTTCTATTTACTTTCTCTCTCTACATCTCTCTCTCTCTCTCTCTCTCTCTAAAAACTGTCTTTGATAATTATATTGTGATTGATAACATGAGTTTAGGTAACCCACATGTGGCTATAGGAATGGAAATCCACATTTATACACAGGGAGATTCTGAGAATGCCATCTAACGCAAATAGCGTTCAAATTGAAGGTTAGGAATATTTGTTGATAATTATATCGTACTAAAACCGAATTATTTTTTGTTGTTTTGAATGTGTTTAAAGATGATAAGTGGTGCAATAGTAACGTTAAAGGAAATAAACTCATCAAGTTAGTATTCAATTTGCGATTTTATTGAAGAGAGGCATAAGTTCTTTGGTGACTTGTTGTGTTTGCGGACACGATGGGTTTATCTAATGTTTTAGATTCTTCGTTGATCTTAGCCTCATTGTACGATATGCTTTTTGCTTCTTGTGATTTTGCTCATATATAGGCGGTTTGAGACTCATGCCTTTTCTATGTGGCCATTTGTTTATGTTTATTAGAGAAGAAAGCCCAACAGAGACAGTCGCACATGTTTTGGTAGGTCAAGGATCTGAAAATACTCAAAGAGCTTTGGAGTCATTGCTAAAATCTTAGGCTTCACTTGTGTAGAATTAAGATTATATCGAAGATCCTCGACACTTCTTGGGAATTTTTAGCTTCGTGACCTCTTAAAGTTTGCACAATCGCCTGCACTGAGTTTCTGGCTACAACACCAATTCCCAAGCTCCAGTTCAATGGATGTTATATAGTATAGTAGTTTTCTGTGTTATAGCTTTTTGTTTTTCTTCAAACTTTTTGTATATATTCAGACAGTTTAATATATGGTTGACAGCTTCTTTCAATGTATCTTCTCATTGGTTTTTAAAATGTTGAGCTAAATTTGTTATAGATGTGATATATTAGTTGTTTATTTTAGTTAGTAATGTTTTATAGTTAAATTATATTTTAGAGTTAATAATCTGTTAGTTTATGCAATGAGTTTTATGTGGCTACCCAGTCGATCATCAGATACTAGAAACGCTTGGCTAGCATTTTTTGAGTTCTTATTTAGCAAGGACTTGGTTACGATGGTGCTGAACGGTCTATCAGGTGGCTGTAATAAGAAGGATAAGGCAACATGGGCCTATGATTTGGCTGAAGACATTGTTAGTAGTTAAGCATAACGAATGAGAAACAATATTTGTAAAATGTGGGTGGAAATCGTAGAGGGGGTGAATACGTTTTCCTTTTTAAAATCTTAAAACATTTTGTATCAAATTATCTATTAAGTTAAACTCAATATGAGAAGTGTGAATAATAATTTATTAGACCATATCATATAATTATACACATAATCACAATATAAACTTCTAACTATAACACAATCAACATCAAAACAACACAAGCAACAACCAACACATATTTGCAAGCATAGATATAAAGCGATAAATGCAAGAATAAATGAAAAAAGATAAGAGAAAAGAAATGAAAACTGGACACGATGATTTATAGTGGTTCGGCTACAAGGACACCTTCCTTGCCCTACTCCACTCCCCGAGTCACCTATTCGAGAGTTCACAACACTATTCAACAAGCTCCCTTTAGGCGGAGAAAACCGTATACACTTTCGCTTACACCAATTTAACGACACAAAGCTAAATGTCGAGTTCTAATCGTAGCTAGAACAAACGATCTTCAGACTTCTTCACAACTTCTTCACGACTTCTTCACGCCACTACTTCTTCACGACTACACTACTTTTTCACACTACTACTTCTTCACAACTACACTACTTCTTCACACTACTACTTCTTCACAACTACATGACTTCTTCACACTACTACTTCTTCACACCTCTTCTTACTCACTCAGTTACTCACTACTAAGTAAGATCATCTTGATCTACTTATTACATATACTTACATAACTCACAACTTCATATCAATACTAACTAGACTCTAATACTTCTTTGACTTGATGATAGGAAGTATTCTTCACTTGCACTTGTGGAATTAAGCTTGAATCACTTGGAAACAAAACTTTATAATTACATGATCAAAGGGTTTAGAAAGAGGTTTAAGATAGATTTGGACAGAAAGTTTTTAGTACAAAAGGTTGGGAAAAAGGGTTGGAATGGTCCAGTATTTATAGGAAAAGTTTAGGGCTGGAGGAGCGTGGGCGGTCCCCTTAATTACTAGCCGGCCCCCTTAATAATTAAGGGGACCGCCTAGTAACTTTAATGGGGCCGCAGAAAAAAAAAAAATTCAGAATTTTTTTTGTCCTTTTGTGGGGAAGGTTTTTTCTGGGAATTCTAGCCGTTTTTTTTGGGTAAAAATTTGAATTCAAAATATTTATTTTGAATAAAACATTTCTTATAAATACAAAAACATTTTGTATAAGTTTAAAAATTTTTGTCCCATTTTATAAAAAATGTAAGATTTGTAAAAATAAAAATTCCTTTGATCATTCAATAAAATAAAGTTTGTTTGTTCATACCATTAGTGATTAATTGTTGGATGCAAACTTATTTGTTGTTGAAGCATGCTTGAGACGTCGAGAGATGTTTTCGTATGAATGCATAGATGATTTGTGATCACGAGTAACTTAAGCACTTTACGTTATGTGTTATAACTTACATCTTTGTCATCATCAAAACATGAAGAGGATGTTTACATTAAATATCGTAATATTTATGCCAATAGATAGAATTCATCATCATCGACAAAAAACAAGTAACTTAACTTATCATTCATTAAAATAACCACCATGTAAATTAGATTAAAAAAATAAAAAAATAAAAACTGACCCAAAAACCACATCTTCATAATAAACTGGTAGTTAGAACCCCCCCCCCCCCCATCTTCCTAATAAACCGCACCTTCTGAGGTCCCTTGAGCTCTGTTTCTTTAATCGAAATCAATAGACCTGGTTTTCAAAACGTCACATTTTTAAACGCCCCTCAAGAAATTTGCAGTCTACACGGCATCAATGGAACCCGTCAGCCTTTCAAGCTCTTCAAGCATACCTTCTTTCTCATTAATAGTGTGACAACCGTCAAACTCATGTTAGTAACCATACATTTTTTATAACGTCTCATACTAGACTTACTTGTGTTAAGTCCATTTTGTGCTTGTCGGGTCACTTTTGCGTTTTGATTGTCATTTTCTTAGGAAACCTCATTTACAAATGTGCCTTATAACTAGGACCTTGTTTAAACGTCGTATAAAGTCACGATATGCTCATTTCAACTTAAAAGGTGCCTTATAACTAGGACCTTGATTAGACTTCTTCTCCCCCTTTTTTCGAAGCAAAAAGGTGGACTCCTAGACGAGACTTCTACTACACATCAACCCTTGGAATAGAAAGGCGAGCTTGAATCATCCTAAGTGAAGCCTTGATCCAATCAACCTCTAAGACATTGACATCCCTTGAAACTTGACTCTAGCGGATCCATGGATCAAATAAATTGCAAACTTTTAACCTGCATCAAGGGTTAGTTTCCTGCAAATATATATATATATATATATATATATATATATATATATATATATATATATATATGATAGGGGTGAAATACACATAGCCAAAGCTCCCCCTTGGTGTATGCTTCCCCTTGGTGTTAACTCCCCCTTGTTTGGGGCACCAAGTAATTTAGAAATGGAAGAATGCTACAAGGCAAAGTTAGTAGAAAAGATGCACAAATACATAATGATGATGATAGATATATGCATGACACTAATAGGGGAACAAGATATGAATGTCTTAGGTATATGCACTAAAAATATGACACATGCAATGATTAGGACTCAATGAAAAGATATGGATGTCTTAGGTATATGCACTAAAAGTATGACACATGCAATGATTAGGACTCAATGAAAAGATTTGATCGACATATTTGACCGACATAAGAGAGTTAAAAGAGTTGAGGATGAAAATGGTACGTTCTTTTAAAAATGTAGAAAAATGAAGAAGGATGAGCATGAATGGAAAAGGAAGGTGATGACACAAGGTTGACAAATATGGTTTAGATTAATATATCGTTTGACAAAGGTGGATGATTGGGAATGATGGAATTTTTTTTAGGTGTTTTGTTAGTTGACGACCGAAGGTGGATATGTGAAATGAGGTGGTTGAGTGAGGGTAAGGATGTTGGATAAATTGAGGTATATTTTTGGGTGCATGGATGTTGGAGAGTTTGGTGGTGGAGAGTTTGGAGGTGGAGAGTTTGGAGCGGAGGAGGTTGATTGAGGGTTAGAGTCTTGTGTGCAAGTGGAGGTGTTGGATGAGATCTAGTGAGAAGGTACTCAATCCAAGTGAAATGCTCATTTAAAGCAATGGTTTGTTTTTGGAGAAAGATACAACAAGGACAATTGTTGACATGTTTTTCAACTTGATTCAAGTTGTGGGGTGATGAAGGTGAACTAGAAGGGGGTTGATCCAAGTTGCGTTGAGCAAGGTGTAGATCAAGAAGAGCACTAAGCTCATGGGCTTCTTTATATTCTTCAATGAACTTCAAGTGATTGGAAGAAGGTGATGATGGTGGAGTGTGGTTGTTATTTGGAATGGATGTTTGGACATGCAACATAGGAGTAGGAAGTGGTGGTGATACTTTTGGTGGTGGAGACATTTGTGAGTTTGGGTAATTATTAGTGGATGAAGATAAAGGTATGGAAGAAAAAGGGTGTTCCATAAGTGGAGGGTGTTTTGGATGGTGCATTGATAGGTGGAACAAGATGTGAGGTGTCGGTGATGAGGTTAGGATTGTTATTTTGAGATTGAGCATGTTCTTCACAAGAATCATTTGGGTGAGATGAAGGTGTATTTTTGGGAGCAAGGATGGATGGTTGGTTATTATGATGAGGTTTGTGAAAGGGTTCATTTGAGTGAACATGAGGTTTGAGTGTAAGGTAGAAAGATATATGTGAGTAAGTGTGTTTTCCCTTCCCATTAAATTCGTGCTCATCCGGACATTGAGTGTGACACAAATAAAGACAAACCAACACGAAAACGATAAGCTTGACAATGACACGAAGGATGAAGGATAGCATACAACGAGGTTTTCATAAAGGTTAACGGAAGGTGTTTGACATCTATATAATAATAGAGTCATGACTAAAGAAATAGACATGAACAATGAGTGACATTTTAATTTGCATTTCGCTAATTAAAAAATACTTAAACGTTTCGGACGAAATATTTAAGTTGTCACATCTACTTAGAGAGGTATTAGATTAGTATCTAACTATCTCTTTGACAAAGGAGTGGATTGTTTGGAAGGAAACAAGATGATGAATAAAGAGGTGAGTATGCATGGAGACTCTAGGACACTTAAGACAATTTTGAGACTATTATGACCTATCGGATTGTGACACTAAGCTTCTCCTGAAATAAGGGTATAAAATCTAAAGAAAAGAAATATATACCTAGATGAATGAGACATGTAGAGTTAAGCATGTAAAGTCATTTAAGCATGTATTATAAATAAGGGATAATTCTAAAAGTAGACCAAACACAAATGGGAGGTTCCCTATCTACCCCGAAATCCGAAAATAATTTTGTTGCCCAGGGCAACCGGTAATTTTTTGGGCAACTGAAGGATTTTCAGTGTATTTTTTGGGCAACAATCGCCATTTTTTGGGCAACTGGGGACATTTTTTGGGCAACCGGGGTATGGTATAGACCATTTGGTGTTTGGTCTATTTTGGTAATTATCCCTATAAATAAATACAAAAATATATCATATCAGAATAGTTAGAGAAAAACAAAAACTATTATAATAAACATGCATTCAATAACTAAGCAAATAATTACAAAGGCATGCAATCAAAACATATAGGAGCAAGTAAACATCTAGAAATTTTATATATGCAAGATGACATAAATCTAGGAATGAAAAACTCTAATGAAAAACAAAGTTCATAAAAGTAAACTAGCGTTAGGTATATTTAGGAAGAACAATGTAATCAAGTTGGAGAATGAGTATGAGACTATTACTAGTGGTGCTCAATTCAGGCTAAACACGACCATTTTTACGGGTTACACACACCCAACTTCTCACATAGAAGCAATTCAACCGTTAGGTCAAATTGAATTTCTAGTCAATAGATTCTCCAATAGTCATTCTCTTTTTAGAAGAAATTAAGTTCCTAAATTTACCTATCGAAGAGTACCAAATATGAAGTTTGCTTGGTTCACTAATACTTGGCTTAATGTGATTCAAACATCATCTTTTTATGAGGGTAAATCTAGATGATATATTTTACTCACGATCCCAATAGAGACGTGTTGAATGTTTAGATAAGAGTAAACAAAATGTTTTAATCTTCTGTTCATGATTTACCGGTTGTTTGGTTTTGATTGCATATTACTTGATAAATGTGCTTGATTTAAGAATGCTCCTTAGCATATCTTGTGAAATGAATCTCATTAAGATTATTTATCTTAAATGAGTTTGTGATTCTCAAATGATATTAAAACTAGACATTTTTATATTCTTAAATATGTATTTTAGCTTGGAGTTATGATTTTAAGTAGTATGAGCAAATTTTACATATGTTGTTAGTTTGCTCATGTTTGATTTTTTGGATATGACACATTTATCCATTGCATTGCAATGTAAATTGCTTGAATATTTCGGACGAAACATCCAAGTCGTCAATCCTACTTCATTGTATATTTTATGCATGTATTAAACATGTTATTCTAATATTTGGAACACAACCATTGGACAAGTAGACTCAATATGACATTATCAACACACGTGTGAGTTATGATCCAATGCATATTCTTTTCATCTACAAGGAATGTAAATATTTTCATATCAATCTAGTGTGATTGAGTGTGTAGATTCAAGACTATATCCTTTGTTGTAATTTGATATAATCTTAAAACTAAACAAATAATAATCCAATATCTTGTCCATACTCAAAAACATGTCAATTAGATTTGATAAATATATCAACCATAATTTGAATAATAAATCGATATAATATCAAGATCTTTCTTGACCCTCACGAACACTTATTTAAAATAAATAGACATTTTGATAGTGTGTTCCGTCAATCCTAAGATTATTTATGAGTGAGGTTAGTGAATGATTGAAAGTTAACTTATTGCTTCATTATTGTTATATATTTTGTTTATGTGAAAGACTATTTATTGTTACGTATAATGAACACACTTAGATTTTAAGGAAAAGCTTTTTCTTTTATATAACTACTTAATGTATTAAAATGATCCATTTACACTTGTTTAAACAACCTGAGGTAAAACAAGGTAATTTGTTGAAAATATTTAAGCGTGTTGTTGAGAATAGATTAAATCGTTTGAAATATTTAGGTGACTAGATTTAACTCATTTACAAGATGTTTGAGTAACATTAAGCCATCTACACCTATATGCAATGCAAGAATAATTATGCAAACTTAACGCAAGAAATCTAGCATAAGATCTAGTTAGGCATAAATGGAAGACTAGCTACAAACTAATAGAGTACATGGTATATATGCTAAGATATTCAAATAGCTAAATTTCAAATAGCAACAATCATCTAATATACTCTATTAACAAAATAAAGACACAAAGAAGTTCACATAATCATAGAGCATAATACATAAAATCACTTGTCGTCGTTTTGTGTATTACATACACCAATGTTTACTTAGCTCAATTTTATTTGAAAATAGGTTAGTTTCCTCCCCATTTTATAATTTAATTAAGATCAATATTTTGAAAGTTGATCCGTGCTAAATAGTGTATATAAATATTATGTAGACCGATACACGTGAATAAATACAAATCACCCCTTTAGGAAAAAGGATACTAGCAAAAACTCACGTTTGTGTGTGTAGTGTGAAACCAGGTAAGTGATTACCCAGATCGTTTCCCAACAAGGTGCGAATGGGCAATTGTTTGAAGCTTGAGATTAAAGTGACAGATGATTAGATATTTTGGATTTTGCTTGATTATAATTCTAATTGATATATGAAAAACAAATATACAAAAGAAAATTAAACGCGAATTAAATAAACTAAAAACGCGTAACGGGAATTCTAAAAACGGGATAAAAAGTGAAATATTAGAAAACTAATCCTACAAGTGTAAAATTATTTTTCTTAAATCCTAAATAATAAAAGAAAATTTTAGAAATTAAAATTATATTTTTCTGATGTTTATTTTATTTAATATGAATTAAAAACTATTATAACTAATTAAAAGGTTTAAAAATAGTAAATGACTTTAGAAAAATATGAAACTTTGCAAGAAAATCTAAAATATTATTCTTAATCTAGGAAAAATAAAATTAGAACTTTTAGAAACCCTAGTAATCAGTTTGGGCAGATAAGCAGTTTGGGGATAAGCCAAAAATAAGCTAAAAAGCCCGAAAATTTACCAAAGGTTCAGGACTAGTTTAAACAACTTAATCAAGCATGAAACAACTTAATATGATCAAATAAGCAATCATGATAAGCTGATAAGCACTGGAACAGTAGTAGCAAATTATGCAGAAACTATGGGCTAATCAGCCAACTTGCAGAGCAATTTTAAGCACTTAATTAAGCTGAAAAGTGAAAACTTATGGGGGAAAAATCTTGCTAGTACTACTGGCTACACAAAAACACAAAAAGCCCCAATTTTAATGAGCCAATTGAACTCCAATTAAGCACTAGATCAGGTGGTTTAAAACCAAAAAAACTGTGCAGGCTCAGAACTAGTTTGACGGGGTAAATTGCAGACCTAATTTCAAGCAAGGAAATAAGCTCAGAAATGGAATCCCAAATCAGAAACTTAAAACCTATACTACTAACTATCTCTAAACCAAAAATCAGGAACTTAGCTTAACAAATAAGCACTAAAAACTTGGCTAGAAAAGGTATGCAGACTGCTATGGGTCTGTGTATGCAGAAAATGTGCAGAGGTGCACACACCAAAGAAACTTTTGATCAGGCTTCTAATTTACTCTAGATGGACCAAAAGGATCTCAGAAATGCCAATGAAAAGGTCACAATAAGCTTGTGGCTTATTATGGCTTAATTGGACTTTTTTTAGGGCTGAAATTCCCACGGTCCACTCAAAGGTGCAATTTCTATCTATAGGGCTAATAAGGACTTACAAACAGATTATTTGGACTAAATTAAGCTGGATCAAAGTTGATGAGATGGTCAATGTACAGTAACAAGCTGAATGGACCAACTTAAGGTATGAACCAAACACCCCTTTATGGTGTTCTGTGTGGGATTTTCAAATGGAAATCTAATTTTTAGCTAAGAATTTTAATGAACTAAGTTTAACTAACTTATTTATGAACTAAGGAGTGATTAAAAACTGGAAATAAGCTATTAAAAAGCAGTTTACTAGATTAAGCTATTTATGGCTTATTTAACTGATTTTAAGCAAAGTATAGAACAAGCTATTCAAAACTGATAAAACAGATCAAATATAATTAGAAACTATTAACAAGCAGAAAAACAATACAATAAGCTAAGGATAAGCACTAGTATAGTGAAAATAGAAATTAAGCTAAAATTGATAAAAAGCTTACAACTTGATATGGCTTATAGAACAGAAAGAACAAGATCAGAACAATCCTAGCTTGTTGTCAACAAGCTAGAAACCCAGAAAAAGCCTTCCTGAATAGCTTTTCTCTTTTGAACAGCTTATCTTGAGCTTCTTTGACTTTCTTTGACTTTTCTTAATATCTTAGAATAGGACTGAGCTAAATTAAAATAAGCTCACACTAAGCTATATTAAGCTTATATGAGCTTATAGAAACAGATAAGAGACCATTTTTAATAACATTTAACCTAATTCGATTTCTTAGTTCAACATGAAAATTTAAAAACTTGAATCAACATTCACTAATGGAAATTGTAAAGAGATTAATAACAAACAGATTTATTTTAACTTGAATTGATTACTGAAACTTGAAATTAGAAACTATGATTACTGAAAATTAAATACGATTATGCTAAATTAACTACTTGCCCATTACAGGCTACATTGCTTCCTATTTATACTAAAAATGAAGTGGGATTTGTCTCTAATCTTCCTCTGATCATATCTTGGCCTTTGAATCCTTCTGAAATCATCTCAATCATTGAAATGGATTTTTGGCGGGAAAAATGAGATAGTGGAAAAATCCACTATCTCTGATAACTCAAAATGATGAAGAAGCAATTAATGCCTTTTGGCATGTTAGGTAGAGTGTTTGAGGAGGAGGGGGTGGTGTGTCAGGAAGGCGGTGGAAAATGGTGGTGGTATGGTTTTGGGGCGTTGATGGTTTTAGGTGAAAGGTTTGACCGAAGTCAAACCTTTGGTTAGCTAAGGGTCGAGTTGGTTTGTTGTGTGGGTTGGGCTTGGGTTGTTTGTTGTGTGGGCTGGGGTATGTAACTGGGTTTAGTTTATTGCTGGGTTTAGTTTATTTAGGATAGGATTTGGATTTTAGATAAACCTTAGGGACTAAAATTGTACAATGCTGAAAATCCAAGGACCAAAGTTGCCAAAAGTGAAAACTAATTCCAGGGACCATTTGTGTTATTTTTGGTATTTTGGGAGTTGACTTTGACTCCGTCTTTGACTTTTGTCTTAACTTGTTCAAATGCACAATTATTGCCAAGTCAATCCAAAAATGTTCGTTTTCGTCCCGTTTTCAATCCTTTTGCACATGAAACAGATAAAAACACAATTCAAGGATATTTTCTGTATTTTGAAGCATTTCTGAGTGTTTTTAAATGATTTTGCAGTTTAGATGGGACAAAAATGATGAGTATTTACACACTCATCAAAAGTATAAATACTTAAATTTTTCAAAGATATACCAACTAGAAATGCCCGGCTCGAAGGAAAAAATAAAATACAAGTTTTTCGTCAAAATGGAACACAAATTTTTGACCACCGTGTAGTATTTTGACTTTATGACTTATTTAAGTTTGTAATGATTTCTTTTAAGTATTTTTAAATGAAAGTAGACTCAATTACCTTTAAAACGCCGGGTGGTACGACTTCTATGGAGTAACGGTTAATTTTATATGATTTTGCAAGGTTTCTGAAAAACTGACGAACAGATAGGCGAAGAGGACCGTCCATCTGGTACTCAAAATTGCATTTTTTTGTAAAAATTTGTTTTCTGACTTTGCTAAAAGTTGTGAAACTTTCTGAATTTGATACCGACCATATAATACTTACTTTAAGCATAATTTTATCTCGAGCTAGTATAATTAGTGTATATAACATCAAAACTAATACAAGTTAATCAACAAAACACTTATCATATTTAATCCTCCTTAATGGGTAATTTGATACATGGATTGTTGATACAAAAGTTGGACGTTCCTTGATTCCGTACCAATCAGATCTTAATGCTCGAGACCTGCGCACTAAGAAAACAAAAAGACACCGTTAGGCTTATCGTGGGATTGTCTCCCACGATTATCCTCCGGCGTGAGAGTAAGTAATCGATTTAGGGTTTGTAGAAGAGTTAGGGTTTTGTAAGTCGTACCTTTGTGAGGGTTGAGATGCCCTCTATATATGGACACGAAATCCTTATTGGTTTCGTGTTCCCCAATCTTCGGTCTATCCCGTGTAGGGCGGTTAGTCGATATATATCCCATAAATAGAAGATATATTATCGTAGCCATAAATAACGTTGGGTTTGGGCCATCGTAAGCCCAAACCGTTATCACAATAGCCCATATCGTGACGGGCTAGAGTCCATTCGTGATGGACTTAAGTATGGGTCGGGTTCGTGACCCGAATACGGACTATACGTCATCATGTCCCCCCAGTCTAGTGTGCGCAATGCGAAATTGCGGATGCTAGACTAACTAAAAAATATTCCTTGATGCGTAGCGGGGAAGTTTCAAGTATTTCCCGCCAAAATTAGCAAGTTAATCTAGTCCAAGTATCTTCTTCGAAAATCGTGAGGGTGGGTGAAAAAGTGCTTTACCTTTTGGGTTCCCAACCATCCGATTGGAGCAAGTGGGGTACACATGTCGTGCATCCATGAATATGTGTACCCTATATAAATTGTAGCCGTCATTTGACTGTGGTTACCACAGTAAAAAGAAATAATCATTTTTCGCCATTGTTAAACCTTCAAGAAAGCGATCAACAAATCAACAAAAGCGAAGATAATAGCGCGTACGCCGATAATAGGTATCATGGTTCTTCAATTATCTTAGATTAGTTCCGATATATCTGAGGATGAACTTCGTCAGTTCACCTCAGACTATTATATCCCTCTTGCATTGCATCCAGTAGTTCCGGCCGCGAATGCGTCAATAGCGAATTTCCCGCAAGGGAAGGTGGGGGTTTATACGCGCTTCTTCGAATTTGCGAACCATCGTGTTCCCATTTCCCTATTTTTGTGCGATATCTTAAACCATTATCGCTTGCATATCTCTCAACTGCACTATATAGGTGCGGCGAAAGTTACCAATTTTGAGGTAAATTGTCGCTTGTTGGGGATTGAACCCACAGTCCATCTATTCCGCGCGTTTTACCACACGTCGTGGTCAAACGGGTGGGTCTCTTTTGCTAAGCGCGCGGGATCTCTGCAGTGTTATACAAAGAAATTAGACGCACTAAGTGTATGGAGGGAAAAAAATTTCTTGATTGATAGTGCATTTTTTCCCTGGGTATTTGAGTTCTATACTCAAGAATCGTTACCGAGAGATGAGCGCCCAGACCCCGGATTGTATAATGTGGCGGATGCGGATACGATAGACACCAATCGCATACCTATTGAACCGTATCCAGAGGAATTTTTGGTGCACATGGGCATCAGTCGTAACTACTTTGGTAGTCCGGAAGAGGTGCCAACATTTTTGGATGAAAACAGCCGGGGTGGGTTCTTGTCTTTTCCTTCCTCTTCACTTAGTAGTTGTAAGCATTCTTTCCTTTGTAGTTTATCTAACACCTTTGCTATTTGTTTGTTGCTTTGTTGCGCAGAGATGGACTTGTTTGATGTTGTTCGTTTGGCGAAGCCCACAAAGGTGATTGTAGGGGTGCGCCCCTTGAGAGATGGGGAGCAGCCATTGCTTGAGGCTACTGCAGGGCGCACAATGTTGATTGCGCAGGAGGAGACAGAAGAGACAGAGGAGATAGGGGAGGTTCCTGCAGGTGTCACTATGGCAACTCCCCTGCGTAGCTTTCCCTCTGCTGGGTCACAGATCCCTGTTGAGTTGTTGCACGTAGACTCGTCGGAGAGTGCGATGGACGAGTCTGGAGAGGAAGGCTTGGTGCGGAAACGCAAGAGGTCGTCTGGTGATGATGGCGCGGGGACATCAAGTAAGCGCCCTGCTCTTTTTGTCGAGCGACCCACCGAAGAGGATGCGTCATCGCATAAAACTCCTCCCCCCACGTAAGCGTTTGTGTCTTTAGATCTTCAGTCCTTTATTTCGCTATTAGTATGATAGAGTAACTTTGTTATTTGCGTGTAGGGCTGAGACTGCTGTTGATGATGATGGCATGTGGAGAGTTCGCCTCCCAAGACTGATGTTGGTGAGTTTGGGCCTGAGAGTCCAGTGGATGAGGAAAAATCTGCTGGAGATGCGCCAAGAAGTAGCCTTCTTGAGGAGTTGGCGTTGGCTGCTGCGCACCAGGCTTCATTGGTTGCGCGGCTACAGGCTGAGTATGCTGGTGAGAGCAGCCTGGTTGCCCAGAGGGATAAGGAGATTGAGCTTCTAAGGGCGCAGTTGGCTGAGGCGCAGGCTGAATTGAGAACATCCGCTATGTATGACCAGAAGGTTGCTGATGAGAAGATGTTGCTCATGGCTGATCTGGCTAAAGAGCGCACTGGAGCAAAGGAGTACAAGGCCTCCTGCCTTTGGGCCATGAGATATATGGAGCTGAACAAGGGGAAGCTCATGTCTGATTTGGATGGATTCCGCAAGGCTGTGGAGAGCTTGCTGGAGAATCAGGAGAGCAAACTGCGCAAACTCAGCATTGAGTATGATGAGGAGTTGTATCCTCATTTGGTATCAACTATAGCTGAGCGCAGGTGGCTTATCAGCCATGGTTTGCGTCTTGCCGCCATGACCACGCTGGAGTCTCGAGAGGTTAAGGAGTCCTTCGGGAATGTGGTTCAATGTGCCTTAGCGCGTGGTAAGGCGGAAGCAGTAGAGGAACTGTGCGCGGCCAAGGTTTTGGCGATGTCTCCCTCAGAAGTGCCTGGTTATAATGAAAATGCTTATGGTGAGCTTGTTTCTGCTATGGAGAGGTTAAAACTTTTTGAGCTTCCTCATATAGCGCAGCTGGAGCGTGACCAGGATTTCCCTATCAGTGTGATTATGGAGGGTTTGACCTTGGCTAGGCATTCATCCGAGGGTGCTGAGGAGCAGCTTTACTATTTTTTGAAGCCGGATGTGTCGCAGCTACATGTGCCCATTTTTGCGCGCCCTCGTGATATCCTCAACCCTTTTACTCTTGAGAAAGAAATTCCATTGAAGACATCCTTGGAAGCTCATGAGATGAGACTTGCCAAGAAGAAAGGTCAGAAGGGGAAGGCTATCCTGTGTGGTCTTGGCGCAGCCCACATTCCTAGATCTGATGGGGTGCCTGTTAGCGTACCAACAGTAGCGCCCAAGGATGCTGAGTTGTTGCAGATGCTTACAGATGCTAGTCATGTGGCGCACCAGGCAGGTAGCTCAGGGCTAAGGCGTACTCGTAGCATGTCTTGGTAGTTTTGGTGTAGTCGTATTTTGTTATATGTCCACTTTTTCCTTGTACATATGCTTGTTGGATGTGTACTTTTGATGAACTTGTTATAATGAAGCGTTGATTTTGAATAATACCATTGTATGCATATTATATCAAATTTGGCTGTTTGTATAGACACATTTAAAGAGTTTATAATCACTTGTATCATAATCGTGTATGAGATTTGTGACATAAGCGTGTATAAATTTATGACATAGTCGTGTATGGCATTATCGTGTATAACATAATTGTATATGAAGTGCACAAGTTGTTGTATATCAATCGTGGGATGCACAAGTGTATGGATTGCAGCGTACTGCGAATACCATGTTAAGGGGATAATTGTCTTAACTCCTAATTTGTTAAACGCGCACAGTATGCATAGTTGCGCATCCGTCGTGAGATGCGCATCGGACTTACTCCAACGTCTTGAGAGTAAGGTGTTCAACAAGGATTCGTGATCCGATGTTGATGGGTTTGCAACCCTCTTACTCAACGAGTCATTTATTAGGTTTACTCATCCTTTTACCATCGTGGGTTTTTAATTAGTGCATGCACGCCATGTAGGCAAAAGATAATATAACAAACAATATTGAGACATAAATTATATGTAAGCAATAAAGTAAAGTGTGTCACGGAGTTAGCTAGAAACCGCAACATTTTATTAATACTTGCAAGTTTTTGTAAAAAAGGTAAAAAACATTTGTCTAAATGAAACAAAGAATGTAAATACACGGATATTTATTTGGCACTTACTAAAGTGCGTATGTGTCCATGCATTGGGTCGTAACCTTTCCTAAAGATAGCATCTCTTGAGATTGCGGATATTCCATGTGCGTTGTAGCTCACGGCCTTCCATGTCGCGCAGCTTGTATGCGCCTTGTCCTAGTGCTTCAATGACCTCATAGGGTCCTTCCCACTTTGGTCCAAGTTTACCTGTGTCTTCTGCGTGGCTTGCATCATTAGCGCGGTACACAAAGTCGCCAGGTCTGAATGAGGTGCTTCGAACTTTAGCATCGTAGTATCCCTTCATCTTTGACTTGGTTTTTTGCCTCTCATATGGCTGCGCGCTCGCGCCTTTCCTCCAACAGGTCCAAATCTATCCGTCGTTCGTCGTCATTGGCCGCGACATTAACTTCCGCAGTGCGGATAGTTGGCATCCCAATTTTAGCTGGTATAACAGCTTCTGTCCCGTAGATAAGGGAAAAAGGAGTGTCTCCATTGCTAACTTTGATCGTCGTGCGATGCGCCCATAAGACATGCGATAACTCGTCCACCCATCTTCCTTTGTGTTTGTCCAGGCGCGCTTTAATTCCTTCGCCTAAACTGCGATTTACGCGCTCAACTAAACCATTGGTTTGTGGGTGTTTAACTGATGCAAAGTGTTGTGTGATATTTAACTCCGCGCACCATTCTTTGAACGGGTTATCACGGAATTGTTTTTCGTTGTCCGAAACAATTTCCCCAGGTAGTCCAAAGCGGCATACAATATTTTCCCAAACAAATCATTTTACTTGGTTTCCTGTGATTGTCGCAATTGCTTTTGCCTCAATCCACTTAGTAAAGTAATCTATTGCCACAATAAGGAATTTCAGTCCTCCTGCTGCGACAGGGAAGGGACCCGCAATGTCAATGCCCCATTTATAGAATGGCCAAGGAGAAGTAATAGGCGTTAGCTCTTGTTGTGGTCTGCGCGGGATGGGTCTATGAACTTGGCAGTCATTGCATTTCCTTATCACATCGCGCGCATCCCGATGCATAGTAGGCCAGTAGTATCCTGAGCGCAATGCGTGTGCTACGACAGACCGTGGTCCTAAATGCGTACTACATGAACTAGCGTGGATCTCTCGGAGCACGTAATCTGCCTGAAGAGGTCCAACGCACCGAAGCCATGGTTGTAGGAATGAACGACGATATAGGATACCATCTCTAAGTTCGAACCTCTGCGCCGTGCGCCGTATCCGTCGAGCGTCTTTTTGCTCCTCGGGCAATTTGCCCTTGTTTATAAAATCGATAATAGGGGTCATCCATGTAGGATCCTGTTCTTCTATCACCGTAGATATCTCCATCTCCGAGATGGACTTGTTCTTTAGAATCTCCACCAATACTTGTTTTGACAGGTGCGCAAAGCTTGTAGATGCAATCTTGCTCAGTGCGTCTGCTTTTTTGTTTTCCCCTCTAGGAACTTGTTTGATGGTAAACCTATCAAAACTTTGAATTAGTGACTTTGTCTTTTCAAGGTATTGAACCATGTTGTCCTCTTTAGCCACGTATTCTCCCAACACATGGTTGGCTACTAATCGAGAATCCACGTTTGCTTCTAGGTTGCGTACACCCATTCGAGTTGCAATGCGCAATCCAGCGATTAGGGCCTCATATTCTGCCTCGTTGTTCGTGGCTGTGAATTCAAAACGCAGTGCGTAAGTGAACTCCATTCCTTCTGGATTAGTGAGTATAAGGCCAGCGCCCGACCCATCCACGCATGAAGATCCATCCGTGAATAAGATCCATGGCTCTTGTAGTTCTACCTTGTTTTGTGGAGATGCGACATCGGTGTTTGGCTTTTCGATGATGAAATCTGCTAGTATTTGGCCTTGACCGCAGTGCGTGGCCTATAGGAAATGTTATATTCGCCTAGCAGCACACTCCATTTTTGTAATCGCCCCGATGCGTCAGGTTTAGAGATAACTTGTTTGATTGGTTGGTCTGTGATTACCGCTATTGGATGCGCTTGAAAGTATCTGCGCAATCTTTTGGCGGCGAACACTAATGCTAAGACCAACTTTTCCATTGGGCTATAGTTAATCTCTGTCTTCTTGAGCGCTTTGCTTACGAAGTATACCGGTGTTTGTACAGAGTTCCTCTCTGTCAGTAGTACTGCGCTGACTGCTCCATGAGTCGCAGATAAGTAAACGATTAATTCCTCCCCTGGTCGGGGTGCGACAAGCTTAGGAAGCGCTGCTATATGTTGCTTAAGCTGTGTAAAAGCCTCTTCCGCTTCCGCAGTCCAACGGAAGTCTCCCTTTTTTGTACACTTCTTGAGTGTTTTAAAAAGAGGAGTGACTTATCCGCTGATTTGGACAGGAACCTGTTCAAACCGGCTAGTTTCCCATTTAGAGACTGAACTTCTTTCAGCGTGCGTGGTGAAGGAAGTTGGATGACAGCCTCTGTTTTTTCTGGGCATGGCTTAATTCCATCTGGTTCTATCAGATATCCCAAGAACATGCCTTCTGTAGCACCGAAAGTGCACTTCTTGGGATTTAGCTTCATGTTGATCGCCCGTAGCGTTCTAAATGTTTCTTCTATATCGCGCACCACTTCGTCTTCAGTGTGGCTTTTTATGACAAGATCATCCACATAAACTTCTAAGTTGCGGCCCACTTGCTTTTCAAATGCATTATCTACCAATCGCTGGTAGGTGGCGCCCGCATTCTTCAGGCCAAAAGGCATCTTTGTGTAACATAGACCCCTTGGCTATGTGGAAAGCTGTTTTTTTCCTCGTCTTCCTTGGCCATTTGGATTTGGTGGTATCCTTGTATGCGTCTAAGAAACATTTAAATGGATATCCACACAGAGATTCTACCTTCCAGTCTATCTCTGGCAGCGGATAGCAGTCCTGTGGACATGCTTTGTTGAGATCAGTGAAATCCACACACATCCGCCAACTGCCATCACCCTTCTTGACCATGACTGGATTAGAGAGCCAGTCATGGTAATAGACTTCACGCATGATGCCTGCGTCCACAAGTTTGTGTACTTCCTCCAGAATGGCTTTTGCGCGCTCTGGAGCTTGGCCGCGCTTTTTCTGCCGCACTGGGGAATATCCTTGTCGGATTTTTAGCTTGTGTTCTGCGATCGAGCGTGGCACACCAGTCATGTGCTTTGGTTCCCAGGCAAAGATATCTAGATTCCTCTGTAAGAGTGCGCACACGCCGCTCTGCCTTTGTCAGACAGCGATCCTCCGATTGATACTTCTTGCTCTGGGTAATCGGGGTGAATTGCGACCTTCAAGTTTGGAACTTTCGCTGCGCTCTGTTCTGGGACGTGCGTCGTCTCACATGTAATCGTGTTACATTCTTCTGGTGGCGCAGCGTTGTTGTAAATGGTGACGATGCCGCCTTCTACTGGGAATTTGAGCATCCCATGCGCTGTGGATGGTACCGCGCGCAACGCCGAGATTCCTGACCTTCCAATAATGCCATTGTATGGCGAAGGAGATTTGATCACCATGAAGTTCATCCAGGCTGTCGTGGAGTGTTCCTTATTACCGACAGCGACTAGTAGGCGCAGTTGCCCCATAGGCCATATCTTTTCTCCTGTAAAGCCAGTAAGCGCAGTCGTGGCTGGACTTAACTGTCTTTGTATTTCAGGACGCAATCTCTTGAAGCAATGTTCATACATTATATCCGCTGATGCGCCCCCATCGACATACATGCGGTGGATGTCGTGACCCCCCGCAATTATTTCAATGGTAAGTGGTTCTGCCGCTGCGTTGTCCGCAGTCAAGGTGGGGAAGGAGATTTCGCTTCCATGAGAGAATTTCTGGCTCACCTTTTGCCTAGTCTTTCGCTGCCATGATTGTATCATGTAGATAGTAACAGCTTTTTCCTTAGGCGCTTCTTTCTTGCCTCCGGTTCTCTGCTTGTCTTTCCCCTCCTTAATATTCTTAACGAGGTGGTCCAATCTGCCTTCTTTCACTAGTTTCTCGATTAGCTGGCGTAACTGGACACACTCATTAGTGGTATGGCCCTTCTGTGCGTGATACTCGCAGTATCCGTTCCCTACGCGCCGATCCTCCGGGGTGCGCATAGGTGGGGGTCTTGGAAAGTTCGCACCTTCCGTCGCGAATATCTCCTTTGGAGTTTTTGTTAGTGGGGTGTACTTATCGTTTCCCCTTCCGCTTCCTTGGGTGCGATAACTTTTGTTACGATTGCCACTCTGGTCATTGGATTGTCTCCTTGGCTCTTCTTGTGACCTATGGTTCGAGTAGCCTTTTTTGCTATCCGCAGCGGCTGCTTCTCCTTGAACGAAGGACCTCGTGCGCTTCATGAGTTCGTCAAAGGTGTGGGGAACCCTATCGTTTAACTTTTTTATTAAATCTGGGTTATTGATTGCATTCATAAAACCCGATATTTTTAGTATCTCTGGGCACGCTTTGACTTGCATGCATTCGTCCTTATAGCGCTCCATGAAAGCGCTTGTGGATTCCCCTTGTCGCTGTTTTACCCTAGCGAGCTCAACAGGGTTTTTGGCGCACTTTTTTCTTTGAGTAAAGTTTAAACGAAACGCCTTTCGCAACTCTTCAAACCCACCGATGCTTCTGCGTGGAAGCTTATTGAACCAATTGCGCGCGTTCCCTACTAATGTAGAGTTAAACATATGGCACCACACAGGTTGTGGCCAATTTTCGATAGTAGCTGCTGACTCGAAAATTTTTAGGTGATCATCAGGGTCACCTGTCCCATCATATGTTTTGACATTAGCAGGCATGCGCCTTCTCTTATTTTCCGAAAAATCGCTGATGCGCCTAGTAAACGCATCAACTTTTTGACGACGCCAGGGAAGAGACATGTCTTCATCTTCCTGGTCGCGGTATTTTCCTCTTGATTTCCAGTGTCCAGTTTCTTTGTCCTCGTTGTCCGAGGAATCACTTGAGGATGGGCTTACTCTTTTGCGACGCTTGCGTCGACTATCATCGGAATCTGAGCTTGCTCCTTTGTGGCGCTTGCGCCGACTATCCTCGGAATCAGAGCTTGAAGGGCTTTCACTTGGGGAGCACCGTCGCCCAAGCCTATCCTGAACCCTGCGACTGCCAAGCCTAGCGTGGACATTGGCGCGCCGTTCCCCATCTTCATGCTCCTCCAGATGCTGAAAGTCGGCTGTTTCATCATCCACAACCTTCCTTCCAATCCTGGTAAACACTGGGTGTTTGCGGCTATCCCTCTCGCGTTTTTCCTTTCGGTAGCGCGGTGGGGATGCTTCATACTCAGGGTCGAAGTTGAGCCTGGCGTGCAGACTTTGGCTTGACCTCTTCTTTGCCTCCTCTCGCATGAGCGCAGCCAAGGCTTCGTAGTTTTGAGATACGAAGTCACTTGGCGCCAATTCAGGAGTGACTCCTTCTAGCGCGATGGAGTCTGTTTCTAAAACAAGATCCTTGTTTCGGATAGGCGCATTGGGAGGCTCAGTGAAGTTCACCTCTGGCATGGCGAGAGGAGTGCGCTCCAGTTCTATCGCGCTAGTACTTGTTGTAATAGCGGGGGTAGTCCTGGTAAGTGATTCCACCGTAGGAAAGACCAGATCTGAGTGCGCTCATAAGCTTCTAGGTGTGCTGGTTGTCCCAGAGGCCTGCTTGGAGGCCGCGTCAGTTTGCTGCTTCTTCCCTAGTAGGTCGTCATGCGTTTTCTTCGCATGCGGACTCTTGTGGCTTCCGTGTTTCGTCATTCTAGTTCTTGGCAAAGTTCTTAGTGTAGGGTCCCACGGATGGCGCCACTTGTTGATACAAAAGTTGGACGTTCCTTGATTCCGTACCAATCAGATCTTAATGCTCGAGACCTGCGCACTAAGAAAACAAAAAGACACCGTTAGGCTTATCGTGGGATTGTCTCCCACGATTATCCTCCGGCGTGAGAGTAAGTAATCGATTTAGGGTTTGTAGAAGAGTTAGGGTTTTGTAAGTCGTACCTTTGTGAGGGTTGAGATGCCCTCTATATATGGACACGAAATCCTTATTGGTTTCGTGTTCCCCAATCTTCGGTCTATCCCGCGTAGGGCGGTTAGTCGATATATATCCCATAAATAGAAGATATATTATCGTAGCCATAAATAACGTTGGGTTTGGGCCATCGTAAGCCCAAACCGTTATCACAATAGCCCATATCGTGACGGGCTAGAGTCCATTCGTGATGGACTTAAGTATGGGTCGGGTTCGTGACCCGAATACGGACTATACGTCATCATGGATCGTACTCAATTTTTAAAACCATTTGTTTTAAAAATTAGAGCGACGTGGCTCCTGATACCAATTGTGGAAATCATAGAGGGGGTGAATACGTTTTCCTTTTTAAAATCTTAAAACGTTTTGTATCAAATTATCTATTAAGTTAAACTCAATATGAGAAGTGTGAATAATAATTTATTAGACCATATCATATAATTATACACACAATCACAATATAAACTTCTAACTATAACACAATCAACATCAAAACAATACAAGCAAGAATCAACACATATTTGCAAGCATAGATATAAAGCGATAAATGCAAGAATAAATTAAAAGAGATAAGAGAAAAGAAATTCAAACCTGACAAGATAATTTATAGTGGTTCGGCTACAAGGACACCTTCCTTGCCCTACTCCACTCCCCGAGTCACCTACTCGAGAGTTCACAACACTATTCAACAAGCTCCCTTTAGGCGGAGAAAACCGTATACACTTTCGCTTACACCAATTTAACGACACAAAGCTAAATGTCGAGTTCTAATCGTAGCTAGAACCAATCTCACGAGTTCTTCACGACTTCTTCACAACTTCTTCACGACTTCTTTACGCCACTACTTCTTCACGACTACACTACTTCTTCATACTACTACTTCTTCACAACTACACTACTTCTTCACACTACTACTTCTTCACAACTACATGACTTCTTCACACTACTACTTCTTCACACCTCTTCTTACTCACTCAGTTACTCACTACTAAGTAAGATTGTAAAACCCGAAAATCTAAAACATGCAAAAATTACCAAAATGCCCCTGAAAACTTTAAAAATTAATTAAAGCTTAATTAAAGTCCCGAAACGATCCCAAACTTCTGGAAACGAACAAGATATGATACAAAATAATTTTGACGACTTCGATTAATATTTATTCAAGTTATGAAATGACCAAAATACCCTTGTGTGTACCGAAAATTTAATTACACTATTATTATCATTTATAAACCATTTAAAATACAATTTAAATTAGGAAAATGCAAAATAAAAGGAAAACTATGATGGGCTTTTGTGAAGGCCGGTTCTTTGGCCCTTATACCCTCCCCAAACTCGGTCCTAAAAAGATATAACCAATCCCTAAATTGTTTTCACCTCAAAACCCTAAAACACAAAGTGCCGCCACCATTAATAATTCATCCACACCTCCATCCGATTTTTCTGCATCAAGAGCAAATTTTCTGGAGTTCTTAGGGTTGCCAAGAAGGTGGGAAAAATAGCTACACACTCCTAGAGTCGATCGTTTGATGGTAGTGAATTATTTGGGTCGCAAATTAGAACCGAGCAATAATAAATCAAAGCGTGAAATCCGGCCATTCAATAATTGATTTGGTATTTTTCTAACCTTCTACTGATCATATACATCATGTAAAAATTATTGGAATTGAACCATGCATTGTGTTTTGGTCGAACAAAATTAATAAACTTATAAACCCTAGAATCGGATTAATTCTATAGAGCATGTATACGATTTTTATGAACCTTGTATATATTTTTCGTGGGTCTCTTATACATCATATAACATGGGAAAAATGGTAGCTTGATTTGTGGATGTCGAAATTGTGAGTTTTGGAATTTATGTTAGATCGGTTCTTAGAAAATAAAAAGAGAAATTGTGGAAAAATGGTGAAACCGATTTGCCTAGGGTTTATTTTGAATGAAATCTGGAAATAATCATGATATAATGATGATAGATTGATGAGATGATGATTGGGAATTTTTAGGGTTTGATTTTGTACATAAAATGTTAAACCGATTGGAAAATAAATGTTAAGGGGGCGTTTTGTAATTTTTAAAATTCGTGGACCATTTTTGTAATACTCTATAAAACCAGGGCAATATGAATAAAATATGTCTTGAGGGTGCTATTTGTAAATTATGGAAGTTTTGGAATTAAAATGTAATTTGTAAATTATGTATATTCGAATTTGGAAAATAAATAAAACGAGGGACTAAAAATGTAATTTCTGGAAACTTGAAGTGGTTTTGTGTAAATAATAATGTTAAGAGTGTTTTGTGTAATTTGGAGTATTTATGGGTCTAATATGTAATTATGGCTAATTATATAATTTGTTTTGTATTTAAATAAGTACAAGGACTAGTTTTGTAATTTACCGAAGTTAAGGGGCTGTTTGTAACTTAATAATATTGAGGGTTATTTTCTGTAATTTGAAGAAATAAAAGGACTTGATGTGTAATATGAATCTTGTGAAGGTTAATTTGTGAATTATATAAGTATAAGGCTTAAATTGTAATTAATAAAGTAAAGGGGTGTAACTTGTAAATTATGGAACTTGAAGGCTAAACATGTAATTCTGGAAAGTATAAGTGTTTGAAAGGTAAAATGATAAGATTTCAAATGTGGACCTTTAACTTTGGTAAATTTGCATTAATAACCCTAAACTATGAAAGATTATCATATTTGATCTTAAAATTTGTATAATGAGTTAAAATGAATGTTCCTCCCATAAGAAGCTAATTGAAGACTTAACTTGGTTTGTATCATTTGAATATTCTAAGTATGAAAACTTACTAATTATGGAAACCTGCTAAAAATAAAATGTTACTAAAAGTGGAAGTTACTTATAATGGGAAAATGACTGAACCCCTTTCGTATTTATATCTTCTACTCCTTTAGGTTCGAGGAAAGAGTGATCTTGAGCCCTGTCAGCTACTCTTGTGTTCTTTGCTTGCTTTTGAATAAGGTACAGATATTCTGCTCTTCTTGTAAAGAGCCTTCGTCTCATTTCTGATTCCTGATTCATTTTATGTTTTCCTTGTATTGTGAACCATAGATTTGGACCTTTGCTTTAACCTTTGTCTTGAACCTTGTCATGAATCTGAACTTGAACCCTGATACACTTGATATGATCCATTTGACTTGAACCTTTGACTTGAACCCTGCTATGACATTTGACATGACTTATTGAACCCTGATAACCTGAATAATTAAGACCTTGGGTACTTGAAGGTTCATAGAATTTTATAACAACTTTTTAGATATATATGAAGAAGTTTTGAAACATTTCTTTAAAGGACTTTTATTACGAAACTGTTCTAAGGACCATTTTATATAAAACCATGTAAAAAGGATTTCTTTGAATAAACTATTATGAACCTTCTAGTGTTTGACCTTCCTGATATTGACCTCCTGTTAATGAACCCCTGCATTTATATCCTGTCTTGAACCCTGATATGAACCCTGATATGATACCTGACATTTGATACCTGAGACTTGAGACCTGACACCCGAGACTTGATACCTGACCTTGACCCACAGTTTGAGACTACGAGCCACCCACTAGGCATGAGGGTTTCATGTCCATGTCATTGATGCACCGATGGCATGACTCTAGGGCAGGAGAGTGATGTCCTGTCCCGTCCCCGACCTGATTTGATTTGTTATGTAGAGAAGACCCTGTGGCCTGCGGGGGCGCATGGATGCATCCTAGACATGTCCTGATTTGTTATGATTCCTGTTATATCCTGGTGACTGACGAGTGTGTGCGATACACGTCTTTCACACCCTGGGAGTTCGCGACTCCAACCCCTGGAGGTATCCCTCCACCCTGTACTTGGTATGCTGAGGTCACCCCTCCATACACCCTGATATGTGACTTGATATGGTTTGACTTTGAGATTGATTTTGAGTTTCTGGGCTCGTAGAGGATTTCTGTTTACCTGAAACTTTGTAACCTTATGACCTGATACTTGACCTGATACTTGACCTGACATTTGACCTGACTTGATTCGACTTGGGATTTTTGGTGGGTTCTGGTTTCATTCACTTTCACCATTGTAACCATTCTAAATTCCTGGTATGTCTGCATAACTCTTGTATTCCTTTTCCTGACTCTTGTTACTCCTGGTATTATTTCATTTACTTTATTATTCCGTTATTACTGCTTTGTTTCCGTTATATCTGTTCACTGAGCTCTCGTAGCTCAGCCGCATTTCTTTTCCTGCGGCAGGTACATTTAAGCTAGGAGCTGGGTTTTAGCTTGGGATGAGAGCAACTTGTGTGAAGTTTAGACCTTGTCTTTCTAGTGTGACCACTTGGATATTATTTATGTTATGCCATTGTTTGGGCAGTTTGGATTCTGTTTTGTACTTCGTTATTTCCATCTTGCTCTTGATATAAGTCGTGTTGACTTATTTTTCCTTGAATTTTAATGTCAAAGCTTCCGCTATTTTATTTCCTGAATGCTTGTATCTGATATGAAGCCATGTATTTGTGACACCTTTACCCTTGCCGGGTTGGGGTGTTACAATTTATGGTATCAGAGACAGGTTTCAGAAACCCTTAGAGCTTAGGCTCGTGACCTGTGAGGATTGGGTAGACATTAGGTTTCCTTTCGCGTACTCTCTTTTCCTGTTATGCTCTGTCATCTTTCCTTGATTCTGCTCTGTCATATTTTCCTGTTTTGCTCTGTCATATATTCTTGATCTACTTTGTCATATTCTACCTGAGTTGCTAATCCTTTTTGTGATCGTTCAGATGGTGAATACGCGCTTTACTCAGTACACTAATGGGGAGGATGGCCCCAATTTTGAACAGATGATAGCCGCCGCTGTGGCTGCTGCTATTCCGCAAGTGGTGACTCAGGTCACCAATAACATCAGGGACGGTGCAGGTTCTTCTGGTGGTGGTGGTGGTGGTGGTGATGCTCCACCCCCTACTCCACCCACTGCTCCTCCCGCTGCTCCTCCTGTTGGCATTCATGTGTGGATCGAGAGGTTTAACAAGCTTAAGCCTCTCTCTTTCAGGTCCGCTGCTAACTGCTCATGAAGCAGAGGACTGGATCACACATATCGAGAAGTTGTTTCGTGTTCTGGGATGTGCTGACGAGTTTAAAACTCGGTTGGCCACATTCAAACTGGAAGGTGATGCCCAAAATTGGTGGGTTGCTCTTGTTCAGGCGAAAGGGGATGATTTTGCTGAGACTTGTTCGTGGGCGGATTTCATCGAGGTGTTTTATAGACAGTATATTCCTATGTCGGAGCAGCTAAGGTATGAAAGGGAATACGGGTCGATTCGTCAGGGTGATCAGGAGTCGTCAGGAGAGTTTATGCAACGGTTTTCTGCGTCTGGCCAGTTTTGTTGGGCCAGAGGTCACTGGTGATGCAATACGGCAGGCTCGTCATTTTAAATGGGCTTTAAAAGGGTGGGTGTTAGACCGGATTGTTAACACTCCGTTTGAGGATGTGGCTGGAGTTCAGGACGCCGCGCGTAACATCGAGTTGTTACATGCGGACAGGGTGGCTAATAAGCGTGATAGGGACGGTAATCGGGTGCATTCCAAGGGGCAGAGTCAGCAGGACCAGAGTAGGGATTATAAGAGTCATCGGAACCAGAATTATGAGCGGAAGGGGCAGTCTAGTGGGGGTTTGGAATCACGAGATCGGGCGGACCGTGGTCATGATCAGCGAGGTCGGGATTCAAGGTCAGCTTCTAGGCAGGATGGCGATCGTCGGGTGCGCAGCGACAGTCAGGGGTCGGCTAGTTGTCCACAGTGTGGGAAGAATCATACGGGATTTTGTCGTACGACTTCTGGAGCTTGTTTTCGGTGCGGTTCGAGGGAGCATAAGTTGAAAGATTGTCCTAGGCGAAATCCAGAACCACTTGAGAAATATCTTGGCCCTCCTTCTCCTACTCCTACTACCGGTCGTGTTTTCTCGTATCCTCGTGACCAGGCAGATAAGGCGTCTGGTATGTCCTTGTTTTGTTTTCCGTTCTCTTTCATTTCTATGTCCTTGCAAATTTCGAGGACGAAATTTTTCTGTTAGAGGGGAAGAGTTGTAAAACCCGAAAATCTAAAACATGCAAAAATTACCAAAATGCCCCTGAAAACTTTAAAAATTAATTAAAGCTTAATTAAAGTCCCGAAACGATCCCAAACTTCTGGAAACGAACAAGATATGATACAAAATAATTTTGACGACTTCGATTAATATTTATTCAAGTTATGAAATGACCAAAATACCCTTGTGTGTACCAAAAATTTAATTACACTATTATTAATCATTTATAAACCATTTAAAATACAATTTAAATTAGGAAAATGCAAAATAAAAGGAAAACTATGATGGGCTTTTGTGAAGGCCGGTTCTTTGGCCCTTATACCCTCCCCAAACTCGGTCCTAAAAAATATATAACCAATCCCTAAATTGTTTTCACCTCAAAACCCTAAAACACAAAGTGCCGCCACCATCAATAATTCATCCACACCTCCATCCGATTTTTCTGCATCAAGAGCAAATTTTCTGGAGTTCTTAGGGTTGCCAAGAAGGTGGGAAAAATAGCTACACACTCCTAGAGTCGATCGTTTGATGGTAGTGAATTATTTGGGTCGCAAATTAGAACCGAGCAATAATAAATCAAAGCGTGAAATCCGGCCATTCAATAATTGATTTGGTATTTTTCTAACCTTCTACTGATCATATACATCATGTAAAAATTATTGGAATTGAACCATGCATTGTGTTTTGGTCGAACAAAATTAATAAACTTATAAACCCTAGAATCGGATTAATTCTATAGAGCATGTATACGATTTTTATGAACCTTGTATATATTTTTCGTGGGTCTCTTATACATCATATAACATGGGAAAAATGGTAGCTTGATTTGTGGATGTCGAAATTGTGAGTTTTGGAATTTATGTTAGATCGGTTCTTAGAAAATAAAAAGAGAAATTGTGGAAAATGGTGAAACCGATTTGCCTAGGGTTTATTTTGAATGAAATCTGGAAATAATCATGATATAATGATGATAGATTGATGAGATGATGATTGGGAATTTTTAGGGTTTGATTTTGTACATAAAATGTTAAACCGATTGGAAAATAAATGTTAAGGGGGCGTTTTGTAATTTTTAAAATTCGTGGACCATTTTTGTAATACTCTATAAAACCAGGGCAATATGAATAAAATATGTCTTGAGGGTGCTATTTGTAAATTATGGAAGTTTTGGAATTAAAATGTAATTTGTAAATTATGTATATTCGAATTTGGAAAATAAATAAAACGAGGGACTAAAAATGTAATTTCTGGAAACTTGAAGTGGTTTTGTGTAAATAATAATGTTAAGAGTGTTTTGTGTAATTTGGAGTATTTATGGGTCTAATATGTAATTATGGCTAATTATATAATTTGTTTTGTATTTAAATAAGTACAAGGACTAGTTTTGTAATTTACCGAAGTTAAGGGGCTGTTTGTAACTTAATAATATTGAGGGTTATTTTCTGTAATTTGAAGAAATAAAAGGACTTGATGTGTAATATGAATCTTGTGAAGGTTAATTTGTGAATTATATAAGTATAAGGCTTAAATTGTAATTAATAAAGTAAAGGGGTGTAACTTGTAAATTATGGAACTTGAAGGCTAAACATGTAATTCTGGAAAGTATAAGTGTTTGAAGGGTAAAATGATAAGATTTCAAATGTGGACCTTTAACTTTGGTAAATTTGCATTAATAACCTAAACTATGAAAGATTATCATATTTGATCTTAAAATTTGTATAATGAGTTAAAATGAATGTTCCTCCCATAAGAAGCTAATTGAAGACTTAACTTGGTTTGTATCATTTGAATATTCTAAGTATGAAAACTTACTAATTATGGAAACCTGCTAAAAATAAAATGTTACTAAAAGTGGAAGTTACTTATAATGGGAAAATGACTGAACCCCTTTCGTATTTATATCTTCTACTCCTTTAGGTTCGAGGAAAGAGTGATCTTGAGCCCTGTCAGCTACTCTTGTGTTCTTTGCTTGCTTTTGAATAAGGTACAGATATTCTGCTCTTCTTGTAAAGAGCCTTCGTCTCATTTCTGATTCCTGATTCATTTTATGTTTTCCTTGTATTGTGAACCATAGATTTGGACCTTTGCTTTAACCTTTGTCTTGAACCTTGTCATGAATCTGAACTTGAACCCTGATACACTTGATATGATCCATTTGACTTGAACCTTTGACTTGAACCCTGCTATGACATTTGACATGACTTATTGAACCCTGATAACCTGAATAATTAAGACCTTGGGTACTTGAAGGTTCATAGAATTTTATAACAACTTTTTAGATATATATGAAGAAGTTTTGAAACATTTCTTTAAAGGACTTTTATTACGAAACTGTTCTAAGGACCATTTTATATAAAACCATGTAAAAAGGATTTCTTTGAATAAACTATTATGAACCTTCTAGTGTTTGACCTTCCTGATATTGACCTCCTGTTAATGAACCCCTGCATTTATATCCTGTCTTGAACCCTGATATGAACCCTGATATGATACCTGACATTTGATACCTGAGACTTGAGGACCTGACACCCGAGACTTGATACCTGACCTTGACCCACAGTTTGAGACTACGAGCCACCCACTAGGCATGAGGGTTTCATGTCCATGTCATTGATGCACCGATGGCATGACTCTAGGGCAGGAGAGTGATGTCCTGTCCCGTCCCCGACCTGATTTGATTTGTTATGTAGAGAAGACCCTGTGGCCTGCGGGGGCGCATGGATGCATCCTAGACATGTCCTGATTTGTTATGATTCCTGTTATATCCTGGTGACTGACGAGTGTGTGCGATACACGTCTTTCACACCCTGGGAGTTCGCGACTCCAACCCCTGGAGGTATCCCTCACCCTGTACTTGGTATGCTGAGGTCACCCCTCCATACACCCTGATATGTGACTTGATATGGTTTGACTTTGAGATTGATTTTGAGTTTCTGGGCTCGTAGAGGATTTCTGTTTACCTGAAACTTTGTAACCTTATGACCTGATACTTGACCTGATACTTGACCTGACATTTGACCTGACTTGATTCGACTTGGGATTTTTGGTGGGTTCTGGTTTCATTCACTTTCACCATTGTAACCATTCTAAATTCCTGGTATGTCTGCATAACTCTTGTATTCCTTTTCCTGACTCTTGTTACTCCTGGTATTATTTCATTTACTTTATTATTCCGTTATTACTGCTTTGTTTCCGTTATATCTGTTCACTGAGCTCTCGTAGCTCAGCCGCATTTCTTTTCCTGCGGCAGGTACATTTAAGCTAGGAGCTGGGTTTTAGCTTGGGATGAGAGCAACTTGTGTGAAGTTTAGACCTTGTCTTTCTAGTGTGACCACTTGGATATTATTTATGTTATGCCATTGTTTGGGCAGTTTGGATTCTGTTTTGTACTTCGTTATTTCCATCTTGCTCTTGATATAAGTCGTGTTGACTTATTTTTCCTTGAATTTTAATGTCAAAGCTTCCGCTATTTTATTTCCTGAATGCTTGTATCTGATATGAAGCCATGTATTTGTGACACCTTTACCCTTGCCGGGTTGGGGTGTTACAATTTATGGTATCAGAGACAGGTTTCAGAAACCCTTAGAGCTTAGGCTCGTGACCTGTGAGGATTGGGTAGACATTAGGTTTCCTTTCGCGTACTCTCTTTTCCTGTTATGCTCTGTCATCTTTCCTTGATTCTGCTCTGTCATATTTTCCTGTTTTGCTCTGTCATATATTCTTGATCTACTTTGTCATATTCTACCTGAGTTGCTAATCCTTTTTGTGATCGTTCAGATGGTGAATACGCGCTTTACTCAGTACACTAATGGGGAGGATGGCCCCAATTTTGAACAGATGATAGCCGCCGCTGTGGCTGCTGCTATTCCGCAAGTGGTGACTCAGGTCACCAATAACATCAGGGACGGTGCAGGTTCTTCTGGTGGTGGTGGTGGTGGTGGTGATGCTCCACCCCCTACTCCACCCACTGCTCCTCCCGCTGCTCCTCCTGTTGGCATTCATGTGTGGATCGAGAGGTTTAACAAGCTTAAGCCTCTCTCTTTCAGGTCCGCTGCTACTGCTCATGAAGCAGAGGACTGGATCACACATATCGAGAAGTTGTTTCGTGTTCTGGGATGTGCTGACGAGTTTAAAACTCGGTTGGCCACATTCAAACTGGAAGGTGATGCCCAAAATTGGTGGGTTGCTCTTGTTCAGGCGAAAGGGGATGATTTTGCTGAGACTTGTTCGTGGGCGGATTTCATCGAGGTGTTTTATAGACAGTATATTCCTATGTCGGAGCAGCTAAGGTATGAAAGGGAATACGGGTCGATTCGTCAGGGTGATCAGGAGTCGTCAGGAGAGTTTATGCAACGGTTTTCTGCGTCTGGCCAGTTTTGTTGGGCCAGAGGTCACTGGTGATGCAATACGGCAGGCTCGTCATTTTAAATGGGCTTTAAAAGGGTGGGTGTTAGACCGGATTGTTAACACTCCGTTTGAGGATGTGGCTGGAGTTCAGGACGCCGCGCGTAACATCGAGTTGTTACATGCGGACAGGGTGGCTAATAAGCGTGATAGGGACGGTAATCGGGTGCATTCCAAGGGGCAGAGTCAGCAGGACCAGAGTAGGGATTATAAGAGTCATCGGAACCAGAATTATGAGCGGAAGGGGCAGTCTAGTGGGGGTTTGGAATCACGAGATCGGGCGGACCGTGGTCATGATCAGCGAGGTCGGGATTCAAGGTCAGCTTCTAGGCAGGATGGCGATCGTCGGGTGCGCAGCGACAGTCAGGGGTCGGCTAGTTGTCCACAGTGTGGGAAGAATCATACGGGATTTTGTCGTACGACTTCTGGAGCTTGTTTTCGGTGCGGTTCGAGGGAGCATAAGTTGAAAGATTGTCCTAGGCGAAATCCAGAACCACTTGAGAAATATCTTGGCCCTCCTTCTCCTACTCCTACTACCGGTCGTGTTTTCTCGTATCCTCGTGACCAGGCAGATAAGGCGTCTGGTATGTCCTTGTTTTGTTTTCCGTTCTCTTTCATTTCTATGTCCTTGCAAATTTCGAGGACGAAATTTTTCTGTTAGAGGGGAAGAGTTGTAAAACCCGAAAATCTAAAACATGCAAAAATTACCAAAATGCCCCTGAAAACTTTAAAAATTAATTAAAGCTTAATTAAAGTCCCGAAACGATCCCAAACTTCTGGAAACGAACAAGATATGATACAAAATAATTTTGACGACTTCGATTAATATTTATTCAAGTTATGAAATGACCAAAATACCCTTGTGTGTACCAAAAATTTAATTACACTATTATTATCATTTATAAACCATTTAAAATACAATTTAAATTAGGAAAATGCAAAATAAAAGGAAAACTATGATGGGCTTTTGTGAAGGCCGGTTCTTTGGCCCTTATACCCTCCCCAAACTCGGTCCTAAAAAATATATAACCAATCCCTAAATTGTTTTCACCTCAAAACCCTAAAACACAAAGTGCCGCCACCATCAATAATTCATCCACACCTCCATCCGATTTTTCTGCATCAAGAGCAAATTTTCTGGAGTTCTTAGGGTTGCCAAGAAGGTGGGAAAAATAGCTACACACTCCTAGAGTCGATCGTTTGATGGTAGTGAATTATTTGGGTCGCAAATTAGAACCGAGCAATAATAAATCAAAGCGTGAAATCCGGCCATTCAATAATTGATTTGGTATTTTTCTAACCTTCTACTGATCATATACATCATGTAAAAATTATTGGAATTGAACCATGCATTGTGTTTTGGTCGAACAAAATTAATAAACTTATAAACCCTAGAATCGGATTAATTCTATAGAGCATGTATACGATTTTTATGAACCTTGTATATATTTTTCGTGGGTCTCTTATACATCATATAACATGGGAAAAATGGTAGCTTGATTTGTGGATGTCGAAATTGTGAGTTTTGGAATTTATGTTAGATCGGTTCTTAGAAAATAAAAAGAGAAATTGTGGAAAATGGTGAAACCGATTTGCCTAGGGTTTATTTTGAATGAAATCTGGAAATAATCATGATATAATGATGATAGATTGATGAGATGATGATTGGGAATTTTTAGGGTTTGATTTTGTACATAAAATGTTAAACCGATTGGAAAATAAATGTTAAGGGGGCGTTTTGTAATTTTTAAAATTCGTGGACCATTTTTGTAATACTCTATAAAACCAGGGCAATATGAATAAAATATGTCTTGAGGGTGCTATTTGTAAATTATGGAAGTTTTGGAATTAAAATGTAATTTGTAAATTATGTATATTCGAATTTGGAAAATAAATAAAACGAGGGACTAAAAATGTAATTTCTGGAAACTTGAAGTGGTTTTGTGTAAATAATAATGTTAAGAGTGTTTTGTGTAATTTGGAGTATTTATGGGTCTAATATGTAATTATGGCTAATTATATAATTTGTTTTGTATTTAAATAAGTACAAGGACTAGTTTTGTAATTTACCGAAGTTAAGGGGCTGTTTGTAACTTAATAATATTGAGGGTTATTTTCTGTAATTTGAAGAAATAAAAGGACTTGATGTGTAATATGAATCTTGTGAAGGTTAATTTGTGAATTATATAAGTATAAGGCTTAAATTGTAATTAATAAAGTAAAGGGGTGTAACTTGTAAATTATGGAACTTGAAGGCTAAACATGTAATTCTGGAAAGTATAAGTGTTTGAAAGGTAAAATGATAAGATTTCAAATGTGGACCTTTAACTTTGGTAAATTTGCATTAATAACCCTAAACTATGAAAGATTATCATATTTGATCTTAAAATTTGTATAATGAGTTAAAATGAATGTTCCTCCCATAAGAAGCTAATTGAAGACTTAACTTGGTTTGTATCATTTGAATATTCTAAGTATGAAAACTTACTAATTATGGAAACCTGCTAAAAATAAAATGTTACTAAAAGTGGAAGTTACTTATAATGGGAAAATGACTGAACCCCTTTCGTATTTATATCTTCTACTCCTTTAGGTTCGAGGAAAGAGTGATCTTGAGCCCTGTCAGCTACTCTTGTGTTCTTTGCTTGCTTTTGAATAAGGTACAGATATTCTGCTCTTCTTGTAAAGAGCCTTCGTCTCATTTCTGATTCCTGATTCATTTTATGTTTTCCTTGTATTGTGAACCATAGATTTGGACCTTTGCTTTAACCTTTGTCTTGAACCTTGTCATGAATCTGAACTTGAACCCTGATACACTTGATATGATCCATTTGACTTGAACCTTTGACTTGAACCCTGCTATGACATTTGACATGACTTATTGAACCCTGATAACCTGAATAATTAAGACCTTGGGTACTTGAAGGTTCATAGAATTTTATAACAACTTTTTAGATATATATGAAGAAGTTTTGAAACATTTCTTTAAAGGACTTTTATTACGAAACTGTTCTAAGGACCATTTTATATAAAACCATGTAAAAAGGATTTCTTTGAATAAACTATTATGAACCTTCTAGTGTTTGACCTTCCTGATATTGACCTCCTGTTAATGAACCCCTGCATTTATATCCTGTCTTGAACCCTGATATGAACCCTGATATGATACCTGACATTTGATACCTGAGACTTGAGACCTGACACCCGAGACTTGATACCTGACCTTGACCCACAGTTTGAGACTACGAGCCACCCACTAGGCATGAGGGTTTCATGTCCATGTCATTGATGCACCGGTGGCATGACTCTAGGGCAGGAGAGTGATGTCCTGTCCCGTCCCCGACCTGATTTGATTTGTTATGTAGAGAAGACCCTGTGGCCTGCGGGGGCGCATGGATGCATCCTAGACATGTCCTGATTTGTTATGATTCCTGTTATATCCTGGTGACTGACGAGTGTGTGCGATACACGTCTTTCACACCCCTGGGAGTTCGCGACTCCAACCCCTGGAGGTATCCCCTCACCCTGTACTTGGTATGCTGAGGTCACCCCTCCATACACCCTGATATGTGACTTGATATGGTTTGACTTTGAGATTGATTTTGAGTTTCTGGGCTCGTAGAGGATTTCTGTTTACCTGAAACTTTGTAACCTTATGACCTGATACTTGACCTGATACTTGACCTGACATTTGACCTGACTTGATTCGACTTGGGATTTTTGGTGGGTTCTGGTTTCATTCACTTTCACCATTGTAACCATTCTAAATTCCTGGTATGTCTGCATAACTCTTGTATTCCTTTTCCTGACTCTTGTTACTCCTGGTATTATTTCATTTACTTTATTATTCCGTTATTACTGCTTTGTTTCCGTTATATCTGTTCACTGAGCTCTCGTAGCTCAGCCGCATTTCTTTTCCTGCGGCAGGTACATTTAAGCTAGGAGCTGGGTTTTAGCTTGGGATGAGAGCAACTTGTGTGAAGTTTAGACCTTGTCTTTCTAGTGTGACCACTTGGATATTATTTATGTTATGCCATTGTTTGGGCAGTTTGGATTCTGTTTTGTACTTCGTTATTTCCATCTTGCTCTTGATATAAGTCGTGTTGACTTATTTTTCCTTGAATTTTAATGTCAAAGCTTCCGCTATTTTATTTCCTGAATGCTTGTATCTGATATGAAGCCATGTATTTGTGACACCTTTACCCTTGCCGGGTTGGGGTGTTACAAAGATCATCTTGTTCTACTTATTACATATACTTACATAACTCACAACTTCATATCAATACTAACTAGACTCTAATACTTCTTTGACTTGATGATAGGAAGTATTCTTCTCTTGCACTTGTGGAATTAAGCTTGAATCACTTGGAAACAAAACTTTATAATTACATGATCAAAGGGTTTAGAAAGAGGTTTAAGATAGATTTGGACAGAAAGTTTTTAGTACAAAAGGTTGGGAAAAAGGGTTGGAATGGTCTAGTATTTATAGGCAAAGTTTAGGGCTGGAGGAGCGTGGGCGGTCCCCTTAATTACTAGCCGGCCCCTTAATAATTAAGGGGACCTCCTAGTAACTTTAAGGGGGCCGCCTAGAAAAAAAATTTTCAGAATTTTTTTTGTCCTTTTGTGGGGAAGGTTTTTTCTGAGAATTCTAGCCGTTTTTTGGGTAAAAATTTGAATTCAAAATATTTATTTTGAATAAAACCTTTCTTATAAATACAAAAACATTTTGTATAAGTTTAAAAATGTTTGTCCCATTTTATAAAAAATGTAAGGTTTGTAAAAATAAAAATTCCTTTGATCATTCAATAAAATAAAGTTTGTTTGTTCATACCTTTAGTGATTAATTGTTGGATGCAAACTTATTTGTTGTTGAAGCATGCTTAAGACGTCGAGAGATATTGTCGTATGAATCCATAGATGATTTGTAATCACGAGTAACTTAAGCACTTTACGTTATGTGTTATAACTTACATCTTTGTTATCATCAAAACAAGAAGAGGATGTTTAGATTAAATATCGTAATATTTATGCCAACAGATAGAATTCATCATCATCGACAAAAAACAAGTAACTTAACTTATCATTCATTAAAATAACCACCATGTAAATTAGATTAAAAAAATAAAAAAATAAAAATTGACCCAAAAACCACATCTTCCTAATAAACTGGTAGTTAGAACACCCCCCCCCCCCCCCATCTTCCTAATAAACTGCACCTTCTGAGGTCCCTTGAGCTCTGTTTCTTTAATCGAATTCAATAGACCCATGGCTTTCAAAACGTCACGTTTTTGAACGCCCCTCAAGAAAGTTGCAGTCTACACGGCATCAATGGAACCCGTCAGCCTTTCAAGCTCTTCAAGCATACCTTCTTGCTCATTAATAGTGTGACAACCGTGAAACTCATGTTAGTAACCATAGAGTTTTTATAACGTCTCATACTAGACTTACTTGTGTTAAGTCCATTTTGTGCTTGTCGGGTCACTTTTGCGTTTTGATTGTCATTTTCTTAGGAAACCTCATTTACGAACGTGCCTTATAACTAGGACCTTGTTTAAACGTCGTATAAAGTCACGATATGCTCATTTCAACTTAAAATATTAAAGTCACTCACAATTATAAACTTAAGACGTTTTATAATATAACTTCTACGTTACCCGATAAACTCAAGAATCGCGTAAATCTTTTACGTTTACATATTTATACTCTTTTAGACAAACCCATAGATACACATACTATTAAAGTACTAGAGTCATTATATTTAAGAAAAAGTTCATTTCACATTTTAAAATTCACCACATTTTAAGTCACCCGGTAATTACGTTTATGCGTTTTAAACCATACCTTTTTACATCTTACATTTTATTTACACACAAAATACTTACATAAACATTTAAAAAAAATAAAAATAAAACGAACCCCGCCCCCCTTATACCAAGGCCGGCCTTCCCCCCTTGGGACTCAAAAACCCAAAACCAAATTAATACTCTAAATTTTTAGTGTCTCAAGCTTCATCATTTGATTTCACCTAACTTCACACACACACACTTCACTTTCAAATCACACACATACAACTCTCTTTAGGGTTTTAAAACTTTCTCTCCTCCCTTCCTTGCTCACCATAGCAAACCACCATAGAAACCACCAAATACTTGATTTTCTTCAAGTTTATTACACACGAAGTTAGTCTTGTTCTATATAACAAGTTTCTAGCTTTTTGTACACCAAAAAACCACCTCTTTGAACCACGAATCCACCACAGCCCTGGACTCATATTCATATTATCATAAGCTTCTTGAAGGTATAGTAAGGGTGCAAGACGACCTATGTCAATCTTTCACCCGAAAGTCTTTGAAAGGCCTTAAAACCTTTTATTTTGTATGTTTATTATTAGATCTTTAAAAACCTTTTTGCTTCAGAGTTTATTGATGTTAAAATAGTCCTAATGAAGTCACAATAATGATTAGGAAAGAGTTTTATACGATCTCGCAAGTGTTGGTATGATAGGAGTTTAGAAAGGTCACATAAAATCATAATTTTGGGACTTTTTGAACACTTGAAAATATATACAGAAAAATGAGGTTAAGAATCTTTTTGCTACCAAGATTTTTGCATAAAAATAAGTTATGATATAGCTAATATGAGTTAGGGTGTTGTTTAGGTCGTTTAGGAGTGTTTGGAATAAGTTTTGCATGCATTGGTTGGATAAAAACCCTATTTTGAGGGTTGATTGAAATGGATAGTCAACTTGTGTGAATCATAAGTTACTCAAAAATGGGTCTTTTGCATGATTCTTAAGCCTAAAATAAAGTAATTTGAAATAACTATCTAACCACAGTAAGTTTGTAAAAAGATCATATCGTTTGGTCGGTAAAATAAGGGGTAAGAAACTGAGTTGTCAAAACAATCATGCACCCAACTTCAATCATGCATAACTCTTTCATTTTTCAAGCTTTATCATCCAAACCAAAGCTCACAGTTAAGTTTATGTGTTAAGTTTAAATGCCATTGGTTTCTTGAAAAGAAACCAAGTATTGAACCTTCCATGACCTTTTCAAGTCGAAGTGTTAAAACAGTTTCATTTCCAGTTTTGTGCACCCAACTTCCAAAGACTATAACTCATACATACTTTGCATTGGTGACTTGAAACTGAAATGATAGTTAGTTTTAGGTGTTAATAAGAGTCTCCCACTGGCCCAAAGCATAAACTATGATTAAGACCACCTGCTAGTAAAAAAAAGTCGATAAATCCAAAACTGAGTCCAATTCGAATCGTGTCTAAAAGAGCAAGTAAAACTACTTAATAAAATCCACAAAAATTCATATACCTTCTTAAAAGTAGTATAAGAACTTGTATAAGGGTTAGTCTAGAAAAATGTTTTAACTTGGGCAAAACGGTCGCCCGAAGTTGTATTAAAAATGGGCCAGATTTGGTGATTTTATGTATAATGGAAAACGTGACATTTTTAGGCAAGTTAATAAACAACTTAAATAACATATGTAAAATATTTTCCGAGCATATCGTGTAGAGTCTAATTACTGGTATTTTACTTGTCTTCGGTCCGTAGTCGAAGGTGCGGAATCGTCGGATTTGCCTTAATCGTCATTTGAGCCGTTTTAGTCCTCTTTGTACTCTACCGTTCAAAGTAAGTAATCACGTCCCCGCTTTTACCGTTTTACTACGTTTTTTGGGGTGAAATGCATGATATTTATTATTTGAACTAAATCTTGGTTGTATGCTTTCATGAATTGTGTATTATTTTATATACGTATGACTTGATAAAAATAACTTGCATATTATTTTTAAGACGTAAAAGACTTTAATTAAATTTAAACTTCACGTATTACTCTATATATGTATGATTTGATAAATGTAGACTTCGCGTATTCTTTTTGATGCGTAGCATCTTCGCGTATTACTTTATATACGTATGATTTTTATGGACATAATCATTTGCAATAGCATATATTTTGTGTTGGATGTGTAGAGTACCGACGTACCCTAAGGGTCGTACCGTACGTACCCCCTTGCATTGTTAGTCCCCCTTCGAGTACCGCACGTACTCCAATTATTACACACCGCTCATGTACCCCTTGTTTACGGGTGTAGGTATTATGAATAGCGCTATTAGAGGTCGGCCAACCTCTCATTCCCTTGTTCACGGAATCGCTTAGTATTTATATAGGGGCATTTGTTGCATAACACTACTTTACATGTCATTTATTTTTTTGACATACGTGTACAACCTAGTGTTCTTGACTTACTACGTTTGGAAATACTTCATTATCATGGATTTGCGTATGAATCTATATGTTACAAGTTTTGTATGGGCACGACATGTAATAGGATATATTGATATGAATTTTGCCATGAGGACTTATTTACAAATGCTTTCCCTTTTATATAAAACTTGTGTACTCACCAATTATTTTCATAGTTGATCGTTTCCTCTCATGCATTTCACCTTATCGTCAGTAAGATTTTATGAAGGCATTTGCATGAAGTCATCCATTTTCGTCCTTTTTATAGATCATGTCCAACGTCATGACATATTTCAAAAGACTACGTTTTAATTTCAATGATTTACTATTTTTCGAAATACTTCATTATCATAGATTTGCGTATGAATCTATATATTACAAGTTTTGTATGGGCAGTACTTGTAATAGGCTAGATTGATATGACTTTTGCCATGAGGACTTATTTACAAAGGGTTTCCTTATTATATAAAGCATGTGTACTCACCAACTATTTTCATAATTGGCCATTTTATCTCATGCATTTCAGGTGATCGTCAGTAAGATTTTATGAAGGCATTTGCCTCAAGTCATCAATTGTAGTCCTTTTTAAAGATCATGTCCAACGTAAATGACATATATCAAAAGACTATGTTTTAATTTCAATGACTTATGTTTTATTATCCAATGTTGGATGAAAATACTATTTGAATGTTGTGAACTTTCTTTAAACTTAATGTATGGTATGTTCTACGATTTTTTGCTTGTGCCTTTATATGTTACATTCCGTGTTTTCGCTTTAGCGGGGTGTGACAAATAGCCTGAAGTAGCTTTGTCCAAACCCTCCTAAGCTCATTTGCCAACCTGTAATCCTCAACAATTGATTAGTGAAAATAAAGAAGCATCCGGTCCTTCATGTTTGTCGAGTAAGTAGCAACTGCATGATCATCAAGGCGCACAAATCTAGCCATTATTATGATTTCCTTTGTGAGACTTTTTTTTTTTTTTTTTTTTGGTTGTTAAGAGTATGAAATTGAATGCCATGAGGGCTCCTTAAATAACAAAATGGGTGAGAGATTCGACCGACTGAAAGGATAGGAAGCCGCCGAGAATTTCATGATGAGACTCTGACAACTGAAACGTTGGCGTATGTGTTTTCCAAGTTTTACATAAAGGGTTTGTATTTGAATAAATCCAATGGGCTTAGGCTACTTGCAGTAATAAGGGCCAATCCTTCCCATTTTCTCTGCCACGTCAGTTTTCTCTCTCCAACGACCTTCAGGCGATTGGGTGCCCCAGTAAGGCGACCTTCATCCATCTTTTTTTTTTATTTTTTTTTTTTTTTATCTTTTTAACATTTTTACCGCAAACTTAAATTTCATTAAAATAATTAAAATGTTACATAATACTTAAAATAAATTTAAAACATTACAATACTTATTAAAAAACTAATAATCTAGGTTGTGTCGTTCCTTGATTGAATCCTTCATTTCCTGCATCTTTTGTCGTAAATTTGCGGGCAAAGACGGGTCGATTGATGTGAGATAGAATAAGAAGTCTTTATCCCATTTCTTTTGCCGGTCAAATTCAAGTCTTTCTTCTTCGATTTGAACTTTTTTTGCTTCTATTTCCATCTCTTTTTTCCTTTGCTCCAACTCTTGTTTCTTCAACAAGTTGTTCTTCAAAATCACAAGCATCAAGATTCATACGGTTAACCTGAGAATAATGTTGATAATTTGAAAAGGAGGAATGTGATGAATCCATTGTTGGATGATACACCGATTCGGGTGAGCCATACATAGATTGTTGGCTTCGACGGAAGTGGCTTTGTTGTTGTTGTTGGTTGTTTTGATACGGGGGAACAAATGCACGATTTATAGAAAATAGATTGTTAGTTTGTTGTTGTGGAGGTTGTTGCGGTTCATAATCTAAAGTAGCGGGTCAGAAATTGACGTTTGGTGAGACATCGGTTAACGGAAATTCGGATCCGGTTTTAAGTGCGGAATGTTTTGTGGCAATTGGGATTTTCGGCCTTTTTGTTGTGGTGTTTTCTTAAACATTTTGAATTGAGATAATTGTGAGATTTGTGGATTGAAGTGTGTTTATGTTGTGTATTTATAAGTGAAATATTTTTTTTTTTATTCATTCAAACCGTTGACTAGTTCTCAAACGGTAGGATTTCAATTTTTTTTTTTTTTTTTTTCAATAAAAAAAAAAAAAAAAAAAAAAATACAATCTCAATCGATCGCTCACACGACCTCGATCCTCATTTTTGTTCCAATCGATCGAGTGCCGATTTTCACTGCAACAAGGACGATTCAATCGATCGAGTGGATCGATCGATCGATCCATTTCACTTACTGCAAGCAGCCTTAGTGCATAAACTTGGGGCATAAACTTATAAAAAAGCTAATTAAATAGTAATTACTGGCAAAAGAACTAGATCAAAAAATGGAATCGAAGACCGATGTCATTTGGCATATCAACAAAAACCAAGACCTTTATAGTAGAAACCACTTAAGAAAGCCGGTCTCAGGTGAAAAATAAAAATAAATAAATAAATAAAATAAATAAATCAAAAACCTTGAAACCTTTGACGACAGTCGAAAAGTTACGTCGAACAGAATTGTTATATACATCTTAAAGGAATGTCTGTAGCAACTAAAGATATAAGTCTTGCGTTTATTTTCCAAATGAAACAATATTCAGTGAAAATTGAGAATATCATGATGCTGAAAAATTAATTATGGAGAATAATACCGACAATAAATCAACAATAACTGAAGCCAAGAAAAAATGAAACAGTAACGTGTAAAAGCACTATGTCGCAACGCGCGGGTGAAAATCTTTGTTACACACAAACTTTAAACAAAAAATTATATGTATGATTAAGATTCCCTACAACGCGCTGGTGCATTATTCTCGTTTCAATATGATAGGGTCACCGAGACTTGGGATTTGATGGCACGATCTAAAATCATATTTTATGCTTGAATGCACTAATGTAAGGGTTTAAAAAGTTTTTGAGGTACGGGTATTCATGCTAATTCTATAATGTTATAACACAAAAGTTAAGGCTACAAAACTTTTATGATATAATCATTTAAAATTGTTTGATAAAACTTTTATAATATAATCACTTAAAATGGATGGATATTGTTTGATAGAACTTTAATGATATAATCACTTAAAATTGTTTAATTACTTTACTTTCTTTACACAAAAAATATTGCATATGTTTATATAATCTAATTTTATACGTTTACGTATAACTAAAATAATTCAATTCATATTCTTTGTCTATGAATGTAATAAAATTATAAAAACATAAAAGTTCAATTATTATAATTGTCATTTCTTCTAACTAAATAGTTTATAAACAAAAAGTAAAATGTATTTATAAAAATTCTTCCCTAAACCAACATTGATTATTATAATAAGTCCACCGTCTATATCATTCAAATAATTGTAATCGGTTTGACCTATTACCCGAAAAATAATAAGTTGATTTTAATTTCAATCACTATTTTAGAAAATCGTACTTAGGTAAAAATATTGCAATATTGGGTTTATTTTATTCAAAATTTAATGACCTTTTTATTGGTATAGTGTTTATACCAAAATTGCTAATTTTGGCTTATTACCAGAAAAATAAGATGTTGACTTTAAAACTTTAATCACTATTTTTTATAAAATCTTATGTATGTCCAAACTATTCCAATATATGGCTCATTTAATTCAAAATTTAAAGAGTTTTTTTGTTGGTATATTTTTATAAGAAATTCTAAGTATATATTAGATAGTTGATAAATAAAGGTTGTTATATATAAAAATTGTAAACGGTAAAAGTTAAAGGTAGTTTTTGTAAGTTGTTACATAATTTAAGGGTGTGTTTTGAAATTTTAGTATTAAATCTATATACATGTATAAAATTATTAACAAAATATAGTTTGTTGTGGTTTTATAAATTGTTAGATAGTTATGCGTGCGTTTTGAAATTTGTTTTATTTTTTGCGAAAAAAACAGTTACTTTTATAAATAAACTTTAACATTTTTTTATAAAATCATGTGTACGTTAAATGCAAACTTTGGCTCATTTTATCTGCAATTTAAAGACCTTTAAAGACCTTTTTATTAGTATTTTTTTTTAAAAAGTCAATGTGTCTTTGTGAGATATTTGATAAATAAAGTATGTTATATAAAAAAAAAACTGTAAAAAAGTAAAACTTCCTAATACATTATGTAACTTGTGACATAGTTCATGGGGTATTTTGAAAATTTATATTTTTTTTCCTCACCAAAACATCGTCATCCAGACCCTAATGTATATAAAGATAATTAAGCACAAAACAATCAAGTCGTTTATATGACTTTGTAAATTAAGTTTTCAAACTATTAAGAAAATTGATTCCAATTCAAACCTCACCTAGAGATGAGATCAACGTAGATAACAAATTGTATAAAGATTGAATGAACAAATTGTAGCTAATCATTTTTTTATTAAAAATATAAATATAATAATAATAATAATAATAATAATAATAATAATAATAATATAATAATAATAATAATAATAATAATGGATATGAGTTTCTCCCATTTTCATTCTCTTCTTTTGGGGAACTTAAGAAGGATGCAGTGACCTTACTGAAGCGAATTCGAAAGTTCTCGATGACTCAAGACATTAGAGCACGTGTTGTTGCTCATATTTTTAGTAGGATTAGATTTTTTATAGCTAGAGGAGTGAGGGCCCAGTTAGTATCTCGACTCCCTACTAACTTCTTGTAAATCCTATGATTTTCTTATAAAATGATGTTTTATAATAATAATAATAATAATAATAATAATAATAATAATAAATAAAAATAATAATAAATAAAAAAAAATAAAAATAATAATAAATAATAATAATAATAATAATAATAATAATAATAATAATAACTCATTTACATCCTTTTTCTTAAAAATAAAATATTTTGCAAACGGTAATTCGTTAAGCGACAAAAAACACACTATCGCAACGATAATTTTTTTATCTTTTAGTAGATGGGAACTTCGATATACTTTCAACGAAGTTCTTTTTCAATTTTTTCTTTTTTTCTTTTTTTTTTTCTTGAAAAATCACATATGATTTGCTCTTTTAAAAATCACATGTGATTTCACAAATCACATGCGATTTTTATAAATCACACTTGATTTTTGAATAACAAATCAACTCTAATTTTAAAATCACATGTAACGCTTAGCAGTTTGTGATATATTTAATTTTTAAAAAAGAATAATTAAAGTGAGTTTTTTTTATAAAAAAAATAAACAGACAGTATTTGTTTGTTAGATATTTAAAAAATTTGTGATATATACCGAACTTTTCTCACCCCACTAATTGCATCAAGATAGTACCGTTTTTCTATTTAAAACTTGTAAAACAAGATCGCTTGGTCATTTTGAGGTTTGACTCAACCACATAATTCGTGTAAGGATTTTATCGATATTTTCGATAAAAGCATGTCTATTTTTCCGATAACCATTTTTCTACTTTTTCCTGGGTGGTATCATAATTCAATTCGTGTAAGGATTTTATCGATATTTTCGATAAAAGCATGACTAATCTGTTTATAAAAAGAATGATTTAATTCATTCAAGTTAAATCAAGATAAGAACCATAGCATTTGTCATTCAGAATCGTTCACTTGTATTTGGATAGATCGTTAGGTTAACAAGTCCAATATAATTCTCTCGCTATATCCAACTTATGTTGATTAAGGGTTTTTAATATATTATTTTTGTTTTTCACCCAAAAAAAAAATAATAATAATAATACTGGAATGATTACATATATGGTAACTAAAATGAAAAGATTAATGTGTGTAAATGAAGAGATCATGACTATGTTATAGGTTGGTTCAGGACATGAAAGAAATGATGGGTAAATGGTGGGGTTAATAGGAAGTGTGACAAAAAGGATGTAGAAAAAGGTCATTAGCTTTTTTTCTCTCCACTTCCGCTTTTCCTTTTGCTAAAAGTCAAACACGGATTATGGCCTCTTTCAACCACATCATAATGATACCTTTCACCACATAAGAGATCCGAACACAAGATTTGTTCATCATTGCGTAATATATTCTTTTTTAGTGAGTAAAAGACGACATACATAAATCGGGAAATTTAAGGGAGATCAATGATGTCGAGAATTTTATAAATGTTGCCTTTTCAAAAAAAAAGAAAGAAAAGGATATGCATATATAAACGTCATTTTAGAAATACGAATGTTTATTGAACCGAACTCAAACAATAAAAAGCTTCTTTTTTTTTTTTTTTTTTTTGGCCAATCAAAATAAAATTAAGGCTCAAATTTGTCATCGGGTATAAACTGAAACAAGTTTGATTCATAAAAAAAACAAATAATATGAACCTAAGTTTAGAATTTTCAGTTTTCGGCTTTTCTAAAAAAAAAAAGAATTTTCAGTTTTCGTAACTTTTTTCTAAATATATAAGATTAACATATTTCTTTCGGACTTAAGTTTTTTAAAATGTAAAAGCTTTATCATGATTATTAAGTTGATAGTAATTACAAATACACTGTGCAAAAAAAAAATACTCCGTTCAAAAAAAAAAAAAATACACCGTGCATGCACGGTGCACGGTGATATGAAAATAAAAGCACGGCTTTTATATTAAACTGATATTGATAGTAAACTCTCGTGTACGCACATGGTTATAAACTTGTAATTTTAATAAAAGAATGTAATTTTTAGTCCATTACTTAATATTCCGATAACAAGAAAATGTATTTCAAGAAAAAACGGATAAACAAATAAGGTTTTTTTGTTGTTGTTCAAGTATGTCAAATGAGAAGGACTTGCTTTTACCTCAAATGTACGCCACTTATCTGCAATATCTTTATAAATTATGATCGTTTCCGAAATCCTTCTCTGATGACCTCAGCATGCATACCACAAAAGGGCCAAACTAAACCGGGTTTTTGATTTTCAGAACCCAATGAAACGCCCGAATAATTTCTTTAAAAATAATTAAAATAAATAAATAAACAGAATTTCCCAAAACCGGCGGTTTGAGGTTTTGATCATCTCCAAAAATGACGGTTTTAAGTGCCTGACCTACATAACTTCATTTTTTCAGAAATGTGTCATTAACTAATACATAATTCTTTAAACTAAAGATATGACTGATACGTTTCATATTAAACATAATCCAAGTGATGCATTAAGTTTTCATATGGTGGCATCTTTATACCATAGTGGTAGCTCTTAGTGTAATAGAATTCTGCCAGTGGCAGATACGTATCCCAACTGTGGCCAAAATCAATGGCCACTGCTCTAAGCATGTCTTCCATTGTCTGAATTGTTCTTTCGCTCTATCCATCAGCATGAGGATGATAAGTTGTGCTCTAGTTCAACGACTACCAAGATCCTCCTGAAATTTCTTCTAGAATCTACAAGTAAATATGTTGTCTCTGTCTGATACAATAGAGACTAGAACTCCATGTTTAGCTACAAATTCATGAAGATATAATTCAGCAAGATATTTTAATGACGACACTTCTTTGATGAGTAGAAAGATTGCACTCTTGGTGAGACGATCAACTATTACCCATATATCAACATGTTATCGAGGCGTCATGGGTTACTTTGTAATTAAGTACGTAGTGATCTTTACCCATTTCCACACATGAATTTCTAATGGTTGAACCTTTCCAAAAGGTTTCTGATGTCTTGTTTTGACTTGTAAGCATGTAAGGCACTGTTCAACATATTTCACAATGTCTCTTTTCGTTCCTTGCCACCAATAATCTGACTTGAGGTCATAATACACTTTCGTGGCACCTGGATGAATATAATATTTCGACTTATGAACTTCATCGAGTAACAATTTCTTGAGTTCTTTAGGATTTGGAATCCAAATCCCGCCGAAACGAGTTCTGATTCCTTGTGAGTCTTCAAAACATTATGAACTTAGCACATGAGATATTCTATATTAACATCTCTGTTCTGCCATGCTACTTGCTGATCTGTCTTGATATATTCAAAGAAATCGGGAGTGACTACCATTTTAAGTGATTTAACTATCAGTACATAATGCCTTGCTTTTCTTCTCAACGCATCTGCCACGACATTAGCTTTACCTGGATGATAAAGAATTTCACAATCATAGTCTTCGACCAAATCAAGGCAACTATTTTTTTTCATGTTTAAGTCACACTGATAGAAAGAGTATTTGAGAATATTGTGGTCGATCTAAATCTTAATTTTCAAACCGTAGAGATAATGTCTTCAAATGTTTAGCTCGAACACAACTACCAAAAGTTCTAAATCATGAGTGGGGTACTCTTATTCATGTTTCTTCAGTTATCTGGACGCATAAGCAATAACTCGGCCTCGCTGCAAAAGAACACACCCAAAGCCATTTGACGATGCATTACAGTAAACTTCCATATATTCGTTCCCTACCAGCAATACTAGCATTTGTTCTTGACTTAATTTCTCTTTTAATGTCTGAAATGCTACTTCTTGATCTTTTTCCGACTTGAACATAGCATTCTTTCGTGTAAGTTTGGTAAGGGATGGTGCAATCTTGTAGAAATCCTGAATAAAATGGCGGCAATACACCGCAAGATCAAGAAAATATCTAAACTATGTCGGGGTTTTGGACCAATCAAAATTCATAATTGTATTTATCTTTGTCAGGTCCACTTTAATTCCTTTGCAGTTAATTAAATGACCAAGGAATTGTACTTAACGTAGCTAGAATTCCCATTTTGAAAACTTAGCATAAAACTTCTTGTGACATAACATGCTAAGAACTTCTCAGATGAACTTCATGTTTGCTGGATGATTTTGAATATATCAAAATGTATTCAATAAACACTATGATCAATTTATTAAGCATCAGAAAACAGACCCGATTCATCAAGTCCATAAAGGCTATTGGGGCATTCATTAAGCTGAATGACATAACAACGAATCCATAATACCCATATCTTGTGCGAAAAGCTATTTTCGGAACATCTTCTTCTTATATCTTCAACTGATGATAGCATCATATTAAATCAAACTTGGTAAAGAAACTAGCATCCTAGAGCAGATCGAATAATTCATCGATTCTGGGTAAAGGATACATGTTATTGATGCTCACCTTATTAAGTTCCCGGTAGTCAACAAGCATACGCATACTGCCATCTTTCTTCTTTACAAACAGAACTGGGGCTTCCTACGGGGAACTACTTGGACGAATGAAACTTGTATCAAGGAGTTCTTTAAATTGCTTCATCAGCTCCTGCATGTCTAATGGAGCGATTCAGTGGGGAAACTTTGCTATTTGAGTACTCCCATGTATCAAATCAATAGAAAGCATACATGTCTATCAGGCGGAAGGCCTGTGAGTTCATCTGGGAACACATCAGAGAATTTACGAACAACGGGTATATTATTGAGGTCTTTAACACTTTTATAAGAATCTATCACATGGGCTAAATAAGCTTGGCAACCACGTGCCAATGCTTTTTCGCTCAAGCATAGGTGCATAGAGCCAAACAAGTTTCCTTACGTTCACCATAAATGAACACTTCTCCCCCACTTAGAGTCTTAACACGGATTAACTTAATCTGACATGATATGAGAGCCTCATTCTTACCATGCCAATCCATACTGATCACAGCATCAAATTGCGTGGTTTTGTAACCTTACAACAGGTTTTACCTCTCGAGGGATCTCAAGAGGCTTACAACCCCACCAGGCAGTGTACCTGACCGATGTAGTATAGTGTAGTGGTAAGTACGGGGGATTGATCGTTCTCCACAGGGAATAGTGTTCGTTAGGTGTGAAAGGCTACTCTAATTAGGTCTAAGGGTTGAGGAAGATTCTTTTTTTATGTTTTTATAATTTTATGAAAGCAAGTAAAATCTCGGGTTTGAAAGAGTGGGCGGAATTAGTTGCTAGTCAACTAACCCAAATTACTACGAATGCAAATAAAATAAAATAACTGAAATGAAAATGTGGTGAGAAACTTATGTGTAGAGAAATGTGTTTACTTAGATTTCCTTACTCCCTAACTATCTTTTACCGATTAATTAGTGTGTATTAGTTGCGTGGATGACGGGTGTATTCCTTAATACCATTCGTGGGGTGGCGTACTTACTTCCCCAACTCTACAAGCTCCTACTTCACTCCTATGTCGAGCCGGCTAGGAAGCTCCTAACATGGGATCACTAGAATTCGCTTGTGCATTAAATACAACCATAAAAACCTTTAGTACGCGTTTGGTTCATGTTTCTTAAGACGTTCAAGCAAGTTACCGAATAGGAAGTTAGCCAGTTTTCTTAAGCCTAACATAGATAAACAATCATCCAATACAACTAACAACACACTAACAACCAATAATCAATAGCTAGGTTTCATTAGATCTAAGCAAACACAAGATAAATTTAGCCTAACATGTTAAACAAAAGACAAGAATAAGATAGAATCAAACAACACATAGACATATTGAATGATTAATTGATAACTTATCTTTCAATGAAACATGGAAGATCTCAAGGCAAAAAGCCCTGAGAAAGTAGCTAAATTCGTCTTAGGGTTTTCTCCCAAAATTCCACACACTAAGCTCTCCTTAATGACAAAAAATTAGAAAACTATATATAGATTTTTGGATCTGACGGCGTCACCTTATGGAGTGTGACGCCGTCACCTCGCCGCTTTTAGGGTTCCCGGATGACCTTCTTGACGCCGTCCCTCTTTAGCTCTTCAAAAATCCATTCTGGCTTATCAAGGCTTGACGCCGTCGAACCATGAACGTGACGCCGTCCCCTTATGATTTAAGCCGTGACGCCCTTGATCAAGTTAAAGCGTGACGCCGTCAGAATTCACATGCTATTTTCACTGGCCCGTCATGAGTAAATTTCACGTCCAACTTTTCTTGCCAAGGCATGACGCCGTCCAGAGTAAAGTCTGACGCCGTCAAGAGTAACTTTTAGCCGATTTTTGAGACTTTGTCGTTTTCTTCACCTTAATGCTCCAAAAACGTCCAAAATGCCTCCTTTTCCAGATTTCTCCTCAAAAGTACCTAAAATGACAAAAGGAACGATTTAGGGCAATATTTGATCAAATAAATACGATTTAAGGCTTAAATGACCCCTTAAAAGCGGTACACTTTTCGCTTCATCAAATACCCTTACACTTGAGATTTGCTTGTCCTCAAGCAAATGTGCTTTTACTCTAATCAAAATACAAGTTAGGGGTCATTTAATGCAAACATAAAAGTAATTACAACAAATATTCGTTCCACTTTAATCATAATAAGCACGGAGATTACAAACTAGCACCTCACAAGTAGTGTTTAGATACTCACATCTCTCAAGTGTCATCAAAATAAATCTCATAAATGAAAACGGATAATATCTCTCACTACCTGTCATAGCAAATAGATTACCATAGGCTTGGGAAAGGATCGAAAACCTCCTCCACTAGGCGTAAGCACCAAAGATAAACTATCAAAGAGGGCTTTTAAATGGGTTATAACGTTAGGTGTAGGGAAAAGGAAAACACGGTTTTGTTGGATAAAGGATATTTTACTGGTGGCGAGTTAAAAATCTTGATCAATTACATGTACTATACAATGTTGCTAAGCCAAGACTAGACTCGGTCTTAAGCTAATGATAAAATAACAAAAACATAAAATAAACATAAAATAAAACGGGATGGTAGTCCGTATGTTTTTTCTATTTTTCATTTCTCATTTTTTTTGTGTTTTTCTTGATTTTTTTTTTTTTTCTTTTTTTTTTTTTTTTTTTTTTTTTTTTTTTTTTGCATACACTTTTACCCTACCATCCAAAATAATACATCATAGGGGCATTGCATCCCCCTTACACTTGAACTTTTACATAACTTTACAATTAACTATTCTAATGACTCGAATTAAGATAATTGAAACACTTGGAGTACTTTTAAAATATTTAGCACATATGGGGGTAATAAATGATGTTCTTCCCCATTACTCCATTACACTAGTACTTTACCCATCAGTCCCAATCGTCCCAAAACAATATGTACAAGGATATGACTCGACTTAGCAACCATGTAATCAACTAGATAATTAACTTGGGTTTAAACAAATGTTGTAACAATAATGCACTAAAATGAGTGCATACAAGGTAGGCTAAGGCGATTTGGGTGTACATTTAAGTGGGGTGTAAACAAATTCTTCCTTTAAGTAAAATGCTTAAAGGTCGAAACGAAAAGATAGGCTCTGAGGGGTGTACTAGGGGTATCGTGTACTAAAAATGAGTACAACGCAAAGGGTGTGGGAGAATTACTTGACCAATGTAGCCAACGTAATTATAACAAAAACACAGGTGTAAAACATGGGTTAATCCTAATGCCTCTTATCATGTAGTAAATCTAACTACACAAATGTAGTCTCACTTGTGGCCTCGGAATGGTCCTAACGCAAGTTCTAGAATCTAAGTGCTACCGGTACACACATCATAGCATAAATGCTTTTCCTACCAATTCTAGGGGTGAACCTCACATATTTGGGGGTGGAAAATTTTTTAGTGGTACGGCTTTTGTGCTAGTCATATAACTCCTATCCGTGAGACGCTCATTAAGATCAAAGTTTCACTCCTATATGTTGTAAAAAATTTTAAAATTTGGCACTAAAATTACCTTAACAAGTATTTCTCTCAGTTTTATTACACATCTACTATTAAACAAACAAAAATCAAGCGCAATTGTATTCTCTAAAATCGTACTTTTACCCCCCCCCCCCCTTACACTTAAGATGAACATTGTCCCCAATGTTCAAATAACAAGATGTAAAAGTAAAAAGTAAAAGAATGAAATCAAATACTCCCCTGATTCGCTCGGTGGATAATGAAATTACACGGTTAAATCTTCCTCCAAAGAGAATGTTGAAACTCCATGACTAATGCATCGCCACAAGCTTGATCCAAAAACATTTCCTTGTCCAAAATAACCTGTTAAACCTGAGAAAACAAACACGAAAAACCTGCATAACATCGGCGGGAAAAAATCTATATATAAGGATATAATGCTTGTGGAATGATAATTTTGCAGATTCCTGGAGATTATGAGTTGGAGATTTTAATAAAAACTTTTTATGAAAACAAAACTTTCAAAAATTTCTGGAAATTAAATCTGACGCCGTCAGGTTATAACCCCTGACGCCGTCAGAAATGACCTGACAAAAATTTTCATTTTAAGTTTCCGGAAAATTTCTGGAAAAACCTTTACCTTACTTCCTGGAAATCCTTCAAAACATCATTATGACTCGATACAAGCATTTGACTCAAACAAATACGAATATGTATGCTAATTTATTACTATTACGATTCATGTTAATTTGTGTTCTAATAAACCGATTTAGATTTCCCTTACACTTATCTTTTGCAAAATACCTTTATATGTAGTTAAGACGAAGTTAAAAACAACATAAAGCATTTTCACAAATTAGTTTTTAACATGAATCAATAATAATAAAAATTAAACACACATACGGAAAATAAAATCAAACAAACAAATAAATAAACAAACAAAGCAAATAAAGCAAATAAAGCTTGGGTTGCCTCCCAAGAAGCGCTTTTCTTTATTAACGAGTCTTGTAGCTAGACTCAAAGTCACGTACATTACGTGACTCCATCATTCATAATGACGTATCCCTGATAGATATGATCCTTGTTGTCAGGGTGGTGGTGTCTCAATCGCTCGACATTCGCAGTTACTTCACCTCCTCCTTTGCTGGTCAAGCTTACTATCCCATCTTGGTGTAAACTTTTAATTGTGAATGGTCCGTACCACCAGGGACTGAGTTCATTGGTAGGTGCTTCTGTTTCTGAATGCCTTAGGAGCACTGAGTCTCCTTTTGTAAATTCAACGGGGTTATTGGGTTGCTCATCAGCCTCAATATAATTGTTATTTCCATCCTTACATTCCCTAATCTCATTTTCCATATAACTCTTAATCCTTGCCTCCCATGCAAGAATTTTCTCTCGAACATTACCACGGACTATATTAGTGTTAGCCTCCATCTTCTTCTGCAGAGCAACATCTCGTATATGTCGTGGGATCGTTGGGAAGTTTATTGTTTTCTTCCCTTCTTCATTTGGATGGTGCTATTTTCGTAATTGATTTGTGCTCTAGTGGTAGCGAGAAAGGGTGCCCCAAGGATTATTGGCATATTCATATAATTTCTCTCAATGATCATGAAGTCGACCGGATACAGGAATCCGGCAACGTTGACCAACACATCTTCTGCAATTCCTAACGGATACTCATAAGAATGCTTTGCAAAGGAGAGTTTAGTATGGGTGATGGATGGCAACTCATCGGTTAACTGAACATAAACGGATAAAGGCATCAAATTTACGTCGGAACCTTGGTCAGCTATCGCATCCAGATACTTGTGTTTTCCAATGCTGCATGGTATTTCAAAGACCCCGTAGAATTTCTGCTTTTCCACTAACTTTTGTCCTATGAGGCATTCATACAATTGCCCACCGGGTAATATGTCAGATTTATCATCCGGTTCCACCTTCTCGGACTTCTTGTTGGGTAGATGAATACGTCGATAGTTTCTCACCCAATCGTTTATGGTCTCCTTGTTTATTTCGTGCTTCAAGTAATGCTTCACTTGTTGTGACACTGGCGGTTCAACCAATTGGCGCTCCTCAGAGGGCGCCTCCTCTCCCTTGTCGGAATCGCATTTGTACGCATTGGTGTTTCCATTATTAAGTGGGATGAGGTCAATTTTGTTAACTTCCATAGTTATGGATTTCCCTCTTCCATCATTTCCGCCCTCTTGGACAACGGAGGTGGCCTTGACAAATTTAGTGTTAGGAACATCAGCGTCATTCCTCACCAGCACCTTTTCAGGGGCTTTTGTATTTGTGTATTCTTTCAAAAGATTCATCATCTCCGCCATCTTCTCTTCCATTTCCTCCTTTTGTTTGTAGACGGCTTCCTCAAATTTTGCCAACCGTTCGGAGTGTTTTGACATGTACTCTCTCATTCGAGCTTCGAATGTTGGACTAAGTTCCTGAGGTGGTGAGTTGGGTGGAGCGTGCTTATGGAAGGGTTTAGTATTTTCCCTACGGGGTGATTCGGACAATGGTATTTGCTTAACGCTTGAGACTGAGTTAATTGTTGCTTTTTGTGGACTTAAGGGTCTCTTTTTCTTTTCCATAAGATATGCAACCCTTTTCTCAAGTTCACTAACGCTTTCCTCAGTGATTTGGTTGGCTGTATCGGGCGATGAATATGTCTTGACTGCCGAGCGCACGTCGTGGGAGACTTGCCACAATTCATCATCGTCGGATGCAAGCTCATCAATGATCTCCCATGATTCCTCGGCGCTTTTGTCGCGCAATCTGCCCCCGGCGGCTCGATCGATGGCACGCTTGGTGTGGTAATCAACATGGTCATAGAAGATTTGGATTTGAAGCCATAGATTTATACCATGATGAGGGACTTTTTGAAGTAAGTCCTTGAATCGAATCCATGCCCCGTAGAGGGTTTCACCTCGACGTTGTTCAAACATCAAGATATCCTTCCTTAGCTTGGTAGTTCTTCCCGGTGGGAAAAACTGAGCAAGGAAACGAGTGGTGAGATCATCCCAAGAGGTGATGGATCCTGCGGGTTGACGTTCTAGCCACTGACTAGCTTGGTCCCGCAGAGAGAATTGGAAGAGACGCAATCGGGTCGTCTCTCGAGTGGCAACATCAAGGTCTATAGAATCAACGATTTTAAGAAAGTCCTTGAGATGTTGATTAGGATCTTCAGAACGAAGTCCATGGAATGCGCATCCGCTTTGCACCAACCGGATGGTGTCGGATCGCAAGGGTGTGATATTGGCTCCTTGAGTGAGCTCAATGGTGTTTCGATAGCCATGGTGGCTAGGACGGGATACTCTCCTAAAGTACGGGCTCTAGGAGGTGGTGGTGGTTGTTGTGGTGGTGGGTTGTGGTGGTTAAGGATATTACCATCTTCCATGATGTCGGATGGTATGGTTACGAACAAAGACACGAAGAAATTAGATAGACAAAAGAAATCCTAGAAAAATAAAATAAAAATCTCACTAGAAAGGAATCTAGTGAGTAGACCTAATAGAAATAAAAATTCAACCTAAACAATAACTATTCCCTGGCAGCGGCGCCAAAAACTTGATTGCGTGGTTTTGTAACCTTACAACAGGTTTTACCTCTCGAGGGATCTCAAGAGGCTTACAACCCCACCAGGCAGTGTACCTGACCGATGTAGTATAGTGTAGTGGTAAGTACGGGGGATTGATCGTTCTCCACAGGGAATAGTGTTCGTTAGGTGTGAAAGGCTACTCTAATTAGGTCTAAGGGTTGAGGAAGATTCTTTTTTTATTGTTTTTATAATTTTATGAAAGCAAGTAAAATCTCGGGTTTGAAAGAGTGGGCGGAATTAGTTGCTAGTCAACTAACCCAAATTACTACGAATGCAAATAAAATAAAATAACTGAAATGAAAATGTGGTGAGAAACTTATGTGTAGAGAAATGTGTTTACTTAGATTTCCTTACTCCCTAACTATCTTTTACCGATTAATTAGTGTGTATTAGTTGCGTGGATGACGGGTGTATTCCTTAATACCATTCGTGGGGTGGCGTACTTACTTCCCCAACTCTACAAGCTCCTACTTCACTCCTATGTCGAGCCGGCTAGGAAGCTCCTAACATGGGATCACTAGAATTCGCTTGTGCATTAAATACAACCATAAAAACCTTTAGTACGCGTTTGGTTCATGTTTCTTAAGACGTTCAAGCAAGTTACCGAATAGGAAGTTAGCCAGTTTTCTTAAGCCTAACATAGATAAACAATCATCCAATACAACTAACAACACACTAACAACCAATAATCAATAGCTAGGTTTCATTAGATCTAAGCAAACACAAGATAAATTTAGCCTAACATGTTAAACAAAAGACAAGAATAAGATAGAATCAAACAACACATAGACATATTGAATGATTAATTGATAACTTATCTTTCAATGAAACATGGAAGATCTCAAGGCAAAAAGCCCTGAGAAAGTAGCTAAATTCGTCTTAGGGTTTTCTCCCAAAATTCCACACACTAAGCTCTCCTTAATGACAAAAAATTAGAAAACTATATATAGATTTTTGGATCTGACGGCGTCACCTTATGGAGTGTGACGCCGTCACCTCGCCGCTTTTAGGGTTCCCGGATGACCTTCTTGACGCCGTCCCTCTTTAGCTCTTCAAAAATCCATTCTGGCTTATCAAGGCTTGACGCCGTCGAACCATGAACGTGACGCCGTCCCCTTATGATTTAAGCCGTGACGCCCTTGATCAAGTTAAAGCGTGACGCCGTCAGAATTCACATGCTATTTTCACTGGCCCGTCATGAGTAAATTTCACGTCCAACTTTTTCTTGCCAAGGCATGACGCCGTCCAGAGTAAAGTCTGACGCCGTCAAGAGTAACTTTTAGCCGATTTTTGAGACTTTGTCGTTTTCTTCACCTTAATGCTCCAAAAACGTCCAAAATGCCTCCTTTTCCAGATTTCTCCTCAAAAGTACCTAAAATGACAAAAGGAACGATTTAGGGCAATATTTGATCAAATAAATACGATTTAAGGCTTAAATGACCCCTTAAAAGCGGTACACTTTTCGCTTCATCATGCCAATCCATACCAATCACAGCATCAAATTCCCCCATAGGCATTGGAATCTACCTGAAATATTTCATTATCGACTTCTAATTCACAATTTTCAAAGTTGTTAGCCACATGTTTTATCTTACTATTCGCTATTTCTACATCTAATGGAGGCTTAAGCCGGTTAATCCGGGAAGTAAAGTTTTGACTAAATAATTCTGACACGAATGATTGATTTGCTCCCGTATCAAATAACATACGAGCAGCTAATGAACTTACAAAGAAGGTATCTGTCACAACATCAGGTGATTCCTTTGCTTCCTCGGCTCACATCAGGAAAACACGACCCAAAGGTCTCTGCATAGTAGGAGGTTTAGGAGCTCCTGCTGGTTTTGGTGCTGGGAGTGCTCCTCTTCTATCCGGGTTCCTCCTTAAATCTTGTTGACATGGAGAATGCTTGAAATTTAGACATGCATCACATGTATGATTTGGTTGATAATGTTTTCTGCAAACTTAAAGTATTTTTATTGCAATAACGGCTGATATGACTGTACTGTCCACAATAGTAACAAGTTGTACTTCCTGCACGACACTCACCAGGGTGATGCTTCCCATAATTTGCACAGAGTGGGTAATCTTTTCTTTTAACTCTCTAAGAACCACTACCAATTCTTTGCTTCTTTACTGATGGACCACTATAATCGGCTTTTCACTTTGGAGAAGATCTGTCAATCTTCTTTATTTCTTGTTCCCATTCTAAAGCTGCATTCATCAAGTCATCAAAACTCTTCCACTTCTTCTCTGAGATAAACTCACGAATATCCCTTTGTAACATATCACAGTAATGTCCCATGAGTGTTCTTTCCCTTTTAGCATACTCCGGGCAAAAGCTAGCCCGGTCAAGGAATGTCATTGTAAATTAGTGAATAACTGATGAGATTGATACATCGATAAGAAGTCCCGATGTATTTTCTTGATTTCTGCCCAGGAGAAAAAATATGAATAAAGAAGGAGGTTTCTTCATCTCCACATCGGTCGGGGTGGACAAGTAGAGAACTCTTTATAACTATATTGATGTTCCTTAACTTGCAATTAACCACTAGTTACTTTTGGTCCTGTCACTGCAAGGGGCCAGTTTCTCCAGCTCGGATCTTATTGAATTATTATTGAATGGTCTTGTTAATGTTTTCATTGATACTGTCAAGAAGAATGGGCAGTGAGGCTTGTTGAGCTTTCACAACTCTTGAAACACGATATCTCTTAACTAGTCTGCCACAAGATTAGGAATATATGAAAGGATTATGAGCAAACAACACAACGGCTTTCACACTTGTCTTCACAAAAATGACGAAGGGTCACACCAGTGCACTCTAAACCGAATAAGCAAGCGGAAATAAGAAACAAGTTACGAAATAGATTGGAAATGGAATGGAAATTAAGAGTAAGTGAAAATATGACATTATTTTCATTAAAGGGTAAAATTATAATTATCCGGAGTGTATATATTTATCCAGGATTAATATATTAAGCACTAAAAGGCAAAACCATAAACCTTATGGGTATAGATCGGCTGAATCCCGAGGGAGAGATTAAGTTTGACAATTTGTCAAACTTGTTTACTTAGGGGTAATTAAAAGGTATCCTATATGTTTTAAAATACTCCTTGGTGCATACCAAGGCATCCTAGAAACAATTATTCACTCCTCATATAACCCTAAAACCAACTTCCCTATCGTCCTCTCCTCCAATAGGTCGACTTTGGGTTTCTCTAAACCCTAAGTCGATAATTAGACTTCTGGTCGATTACCCGATTTCGTACTCACCTAATTTGCGTAGGTTCAAAGCTTTAGTTCTACCTGTGTAGTATCGGTGTATACCTGACGCCATCCAAGTGGCAATTCATCTCCATAAACACTTTTATGGATCGATGAAGGAAGCATCAAGAAGAAGAAGGCGATTTCGTGGACCCGGCTGACTACAGATCAGAGTTACAGCTTATTTCTTGCAGGGAAAAGTAAGTGACTCTATAAACACTCTTAATACGTGTTTAGATTACGATTATATTTCTGATTCACATATCTTGATATTAGGGTTTGGTCTGCATGGCCTTTATGTGTTTATTTTTCGTTGTGCATGTTTATAGGCCATGCGGGTGACCACGAAATCCCTACAGTGGTATCAGAGCCACCCTAATTGTATATAACCTAGCTAGGGTTCTTAGTAATTTCTTCTTTTTGTCATAAAAATCGAATCTTGATTTGGTTATGTGGTTGTTTAGTCGATTCTTACAAATTAGGGTTTTAGGGTTTATGCGATTTGATGACAACTATGGTTTGATCACTCTAGTGATCAAATTAGGGTTTGTATTTTTTGATCACACAGGATCAGCTAAGGTTTTCTAAACCCTTATGGAATCAATTATATGAGGATACGAGGGTCTCCAGGATCAAATGCGAGAAACCCTAATTCAAGTTGTCATCAAATTACAAATACTAGGTTCTTGTAATCAAATTAGGGTTTGAGGTTTTAAATCACATAAAGATCGAATCTTTAAGGTTTCTTAAACAGTAAAGTTTTCAACTTTATGAGGACACAAGGGTATCAGGAATTAAAACCTGAAAGAAACGCTAATTCCAGATAATCACAGAACCCTAATCCGTGAAAACCCTAATTCTTGTTTGAAAGCTTTTTTTACCTTGTATGATTTAAAGGTTTTAGTTATTTTTAGATAGTGTAAATTTTACTAAATATATGACAAAGGTATGTTTGAAAACTCGGGGTTACCAAATTAAATCATATGGTAAACAAGATAGCTTAAGGAACAAGAGATATTGGCTAGGGTTTACCTATGTGTAAACTTAGACTAATGTGCCATCCATAATTGTTACACTCTCTTAGATCAGACCTATAGACAGTTGATGCTAAAGCATGGTATATGTGAGTACATGAATGACGCGAGATGAGGTGGCTATTGGATTTAGTGGTCATATGCCAAAGTAGAAGCCAATAAACTGCAAAGCTACTGGCCTTTATGGTAGAGTCTATTGGCAAGTCTATTGGCTATCCGCTAAAGCGGACCTAAGGCTGCATGGGAGACTAAATATGCCTGATTGCTGTCGGAGTCTCAGTCCTATGATTTGTCTCAGGGAGGCAATCAATGACCTTAAAGTACCTACCTAAAAACTATCACAAGGTAGGTTATGCCAAAACGTTGTGCCTTGTGATGGTATAATATGGATCCTATTGTAATAAGTGAAATGATAAGGTTTAGTAGCTAGTATGATAAAATGATGGAATTCGCTAATTGTCTTTATTAAAAACTATAGATTGCATGATATAACAACAATATTTGGTTCTTGAGTTTTATGCTTAGTAATATTATTTTTTTTGATTGGTAACTCTTCAAGGAAATGTGTGTTGGATAAAACCCGAGATAGTGTATCTGATAATGATTTATTTGGCACCTTTTTAAGGGTTCATTTAAGTCTAAAAGTCGTATGTAATTGATCAAATATTGCCCTAAATCGTTTCTTTTTGCATTTTAGGTACTTGGGACGAGAATTATGGAAACCGACATGTTTTGGGCCAAAATCGACAAGAAAATGAAGAAAAACGACCAAGTCAAGAATCTGTCAAGATGGAGACCTGACGGCGTCACAGTCTACAACCTGACGCCATCACTTGTATTTGAAGACCCAAACTCGGTGCAATTTTATAACGTGACGGCTCAGAAGAATTATAACGTGACGGTTTGAAGACACACCTGACGACGTCATGACGGCGAATTACACAGACGAAACCCTAATTGGAGGCGAGCTGATGGCGTCACAGATTGCAAGTGACGCCGTCGCGGTTGTAAATCTATATATATTTTTCGAATATTTTTCATTCAATGTAACACTTGGGAGGACATAAACCCTAGACGATTTCCAGCTTATTTGTAAGGCTTTTTCAGTCTTTTTCACCCATGTTTAATTGAAGATAAGTTATTCGTTTAATCATTCAATATGTCTATGTGTTGTTTGATTATTTATTTTTTTTTCTTCGCTTTAACATGCTAGGCTAGATTTATTTGTGTTTGCTTAGATCTAATGAGACCTAATTATTGATCATTGAATTGTCATCTCTTGTTTCATTGATTGCCTCGCGTTAGGAGTAGGAAAACTGGCTTCTCTCTTATATGTGCTAGCTTGAACGTCTTACTAAACGCAAACATAGAGTGCACTATTGGTTTTTCTCGTTGTATTTATTGCGTGAATTGCGACTTGTAGATCCTGGAAAACTTAATAGACTTTAAGGTTTTTAGGGGAGACTTATATGTTCATAGAGTTGGGGACTTCGGCACCTCCCCACGACCAATATTAAAGAATACAACGCTTCAATTAATACAAGGACGTGACAATTCGACAAATCAATAGGAGATAACTAGGGAGTAAGGAAATCTAAGTAAACACGTTTTCCTCATTATAAGAGTTACCACTTTACTTTTCTTGTTTATTTGTTTAATATAGTTTTATAGTTAGTTTTGGTTTAGTTAATTAGTAGCTAAACCGTCCAATCTACAAACCCCGAGATTTTAATTTGCTTTTAATAAAATATAAAAATACAAAAAGACTCATCCCTCACCTTTAGACCTATCTCGACATATACTTCGGCCTTCACATACACTATTCCCCTAGAGAACGATTAATCCCCCGTGTCTTGCCTATACTACACTACAACGGTTAGGTACACTGCCTAGGAGGATTGTAAAACTTCTTGTGAGGTCTTACAACCGTCGCATCTAGTTTTTGGCGCCGCTGCCCGGGAATAGTATAGGTTTCGATTTCTATCTCGTTTAGGTCTACTCACTAGATTCCTATCAAGTGAGATTTTGATTTTCTTTTTATTGGCTTTCTCATAGTCTTAATGTCTTTTCTTCGTGTGTTTGTTCGTAGAAATTTTCAATTACCTGTCCCAGCCCCCATTATGGAGGACGCGAACGCACCAAACCTTTCACTCGATCATCACTTTGGTAATGACTTTGAAATTGATGAATCTGATCATGACACTGACCATAAAAATGGCCCTTTTTATTTTTCGGATTCTGATGAGGATTTAGGTGATGAAGAAGTTATTGATGAGACAATAAAAGATGATGAAGTAGATCATCTTAAATATGTTGACCCTAGGACAAGGATTGAGAAAGATAGCCTCTTTAATATGCAATTTCCTTGTAAGATTGGATTTAGAAGTTTTGATGCTTACCTTAACTCGTTTTTGCCAATGAATATAATATCTCGTGCTAATTATATAAAATCATGGTAAAAGAGTTAGAATATCAAGGAAACAATATAGTGGCTAAGGTTGAACCTTCGCATATTTTTGTCTGAAGCTTTGTTTATTTGGTAGATTTTATGGTAATGGAGGATTTAGGAGAATTTATTGATGACAAGTTAACCCAAGTCATATTTGGAAAACCATTTAAGAGGCTAACTAAGTTAGATGAAAGACTTATATATGGGTTAATTACATTCTCAGATGAAGACGAGGATTTTGTTTATCAAATGCCCCATCCGCACCCTAGGTTTAAGGACTTTACAATTGAGGCATTTAATAGATTGGCTCCTATTTCACTTTTGAGCGAGAATGATAAAAGGAATGGACTTAAGTATTCACATGAAAAGAATAAAATATATTATAGAGGATGTTTAGAGTTAAATGAGGAATACAAGAAGGATGATGCAACCATTAAATGGCTCACATATGGATATGTGAGCATTGATGATAATAGATAAGGCCATGACTTTGAGTCTAGCTACAAGACTCGTAAATAAAGAAAAACGCTTCTTGGGAGGCAACCCAAGCCTTTTAATTGTTTGATTGTTTATTTTTATTTTCGTTTTTTTCATATATATGTCCTGTCATCATTGTTTAATCTTTCATTTTTTGAATATAATTTGTAAAAACGTTTTATTTTGTTTTTTAACCTCGTCTTAATTTCATATAAAGGTATTTTAGAAAAAGATAAATGTAGGGAAAATCATATTTGTTTCAAAGAATGAATTCGAACATGAAAGTTAACAATTGATGATTAACATATATTCTATTGTATTTGTGTGTTTGTTTGAGTCAAATGCTTGTATCGAGTCACAATGAATGTTTTACAGAATTTTCAGGTTTTAATAATTAGTTTTTTCCAGAAATTTTCTAGGAAAACTTAAAAATTATGTCAGGTCTATCCAGACGGCGTCAGGGTTTACACTCGACGGCTTCAGGCACTGTAGCAATAGTTTTCATATTTTTTTTTTCTGTCGAAACTTAATTTTTGAAAATTTCCAGAATTTTAAATTTCCAGGATTCTGTAAACATTTATTTTGCAAGCAATATATCTTATTTGCTTTCTAGGATTTTTATTTTATTATATATAGTGTTTACCGCCGATTTTATGCAAGGTTTCATGTTCGTTTTCTTAGTAATTTACATGTTATATTGGACAAGAAGGCGAAAGTATACATTGGAAGTGAAGCTTATCTTGTTTATCTTTTTGGAGGAGGATTTAACCATATTTCACATCATCCATGCCGAGCAAATCAGGGGAGTATTAATTTCTTTCATCTCTTTTATTCTTTCCGTTATCATAACTTTGATACTTTTTAAAAACATTTGGGACAATGTTCAATTTAAGTATAGGGAGGGAAAAATGGGATACCTTAGAAACTATAACTCGCATGATATTTGTTTTGTCTTAGAGTAATTGTGTAATAAACTGAAAGAGATACTTGTGAAGGTGATTTTAGCACCAAATTTAAATTTTTTATGACATATAGGAGTGAAACTTTAGTTTTAATAAGCGTCTCATGCATAAGAATTCTATAGTGAGCACAAAACCCCTTCCACTCAAAATTTTCCACCCCAAAAATGTGAGGTTCACCTTTAGATATTTAAAAAAAAAGCATTCATCTTTAATGCTTATGATTGTACCGGTAGTATATAGATTTTAGAACTTGCGTTTGTGATGCATCCCGAGATCGCTAGTGAGACTACATTCGTGTAGTTAGGATTTACTAAATGATAAGACGCATTAGGATAACTCTTGTTTTAAACCTGTTATTATAATTACATTGGCTTCATTGGTCAAGTAATTCTCCCACACCCATGCTATGTACTCATTTTTAGTACAAGATACCCATAGTACACCCCTTAGAGCCTATCCTTTTCGCGGTTCTCGTGATATTTCGGTGGATTCCGAAATATTAATGAATAACATTGTTTACAATCCACCCCCAAATGTACACCCAAATCGCCTTAGCCTACCTTGTATGCACTCATCTTTAGTGCATTATTGTTACAACATATTTGTTAAACCCTTTGTTAATTGTCTAGTTGATTACATGGTTGCTAAGTCGAGTCATATCTTGTAAATACAGTTTTGGGACGATTAGGACTCATGGGTAAAGTACTAGTTATTATGGAGTAATGGGAAAGAAAGTCGATGTTATTACCCCATATGTACGTCAATGTTTTAAAGTAGTCCACGTGTTTTGATCCTCTTAATTCGGGTCATTAGTTAGTTTTATTTTTTTTAAAGTTCAAGTGTAGGGATGTAACTATAAATCCCTTTTGTATGGATGTATATTTTGGATGGTAGGGCAAGAGTGTATGAGAATATATATATATATATATATATATATATATATATATATATATATATATTAAATATATATAATATATATATATATTATATATAGTGTAACTTTCTTTCATTTGTATGGATGTATATTTTGGATGGTAGGGCAAGAGTGTATGAAAATATATATATAGTGTAACTTTCTTTTCAGAACTACTTTAAGTGCGAGAACTGCGAGAACTCTCTTTGAACCATTAGATTGTTTGATCAATGGCTATAATTGATTGTGCCATTAGTGTAATTAACTAAAAGATTAGGACAATATTTTCAAAGCTTAAAGGGTAATTATGGGATTTCAATAAAAATAAAAATAAACTACACAATAGGAGGAGCAGTTACAAACTATCAAATACTATCTTTTTCAAAACAGTTAATAAAAGTCACGATCTTCTTCCCCATCTCAACCCTAGCCGCCACTCCTATCTCAATCACTCATTCATATCATCTTTTAATGATCATATTGTTCCGATTTGTAGATGTAAATGAAGGATGTAGAATGACAAGGTTTCGATTTGCTGGAGGGTTTTGTTCGTGACTGCTGGTAAGTGTCTAGCGGATCGTGTACGTTTCGGTTTGGGTTTCGATTGTACCTCGTTGAATCTGGGTGTTCATGTTCACACTCGTGTACGTTCATTCAGGTTCGTGTTTTCAGTTTTGATCATACTTTTCTAGCCTAGAGATATGTTTTGAACGACCATCTTATGAAAGCATACGCTTCATGTATTCTTTTTGACTAGGTAATCTGTTATGTGGTAACCTGATCTTGATATATTAAAACCATGATCTAAATTCACCATTAAAAATGAATAGTTAAGTAGCAGGTCTTCAATCGGCATACCATAGACTTTTAGGTAGCTGAGCATATTATGTGTATACGGAATCGAGGAGAATTTGTAAAACGATATGGGCTGTATATGATGTCTGTCAAGCTATACATCTTGTGATAAAACCTAAGGATTTAACCATCATTTCTCTTTGTTTGCCTAACATATTTGAAGTATCTCTAATGGCTACAGCAGAAGAACTCTTGGTTTTGGTATGGTAATGTTAGTCTTGTTCACGCATGCATTTCTAATTAATAGAGCCTAATTGTTTATGTTAATAAATACAGGTTCTCTGATTTAACTGGAACAGGCTATAGTGAAGGAGCCATTGACCTTGCTCAGTTCGTGATGGATTTTCTAGTATGAAACTCTTGGTATGATGCAATACACTATTATAATGTTTTTTGTTAATCTAATTTAGCAAGCATTTTCAATGTATTGATATTGGGTCTTGATTCATAGCCTTTTAGATGAGTTGTATCCCACGTTATCTCTATGACGCAACCACGCAACAAATCCGTTTTTAATTCCTTTACATGATAGAAACTGTACAGTAATGATCACTTTGTCTTGCATCTATGCTCATTTCAAACACATTCAAGTATTTAACCATATATTTTTTAATTAGTGGGATCTAATTAATGAAAACCATATATGTTTGAGAACATGATGTTTTTAAACATGTATGTTCTGTTCAAAACATGTATGCTTTAAAACATGTATGTTTTAGAAAATGTATCTTCTGTTCAAAATATGATGTTTTTAAACATGTATGTTCGGTTCAAAACATGTATGCTTTAAAATATGTATGTTTTGTTTAAATTATTACTTATAAACGGAATGCTTAAAACATGTATATTTTAATAAAATTATTGTTGCTAATTTTTGTACTTTTCTTTGTATCAGGTGTAATTACAAGAATGTTCAGGGCTACGGGTGTGCATATATGTCCAAATTTTGAAAAAATGTTGATGGCTACGCGTGTGCATATATGTCCAACTTCTAAAAATGATAATAACATTTGCGTGTGCACATATGTCCATTTTGTGTTGAATATTTATTAGTGCTCACTTGTATAGATAGATTAGATTCATATATTTATGCTTTTGCGAAATTTGTATTTTAGTCGTGTTTCAATCGATATCGAAGTTTGTGTATGACATTTCTATTCTTGGTTTTTTATAAATTTCATTATATTAAAAAACCCATATGCACCTAACTATTTCTGAAATCATATATTGTAGCACTAAATCTAGAAATATGCCATCTTAAAGAAAACATATATGCACTAAACATGCTAGCTTAAAAACATGTATGCACTAAATCTGGAAAAAAAAATGTCTTTTACTATTATACCCTTTCGGATTAAATAAAAAAGTTTAATATTAAAAAATATATCATTTTGCATTGGTATTTTGCACACTATGCATTATTAGGAGTACATAAGTGGTTCTCGCAGTTCTTGTAGATAAGGTGGTTCTGAAAAGAAAGGGCCCCTATATATATATATATATATATATATATATATATATATATATATATATATATATATATATATAAAATGAAAAAAGAAAAAAAATGAAAAAAAAAGATAAAAAAATTGAAGAAAAAGAAAGAAAAAAAAAACATACAGACTACCATCCCGTCTTTTTATTTTTGTTTAAGTCATGAAAGTGTCAAAAAAATACAAAAAGTGTTACTAGTTAGTGAGTCGAGTCTTGGCTTAGCAACGCCACCTTGTACATGTGATTGACTTAGATAATTGACTTGCCACCAGTAAAAATTCCCTATATCCAAAAAAACCGTATTTTCCATACCCTTACACCTAACGTTAACAACCCTTTAAAAGCCCTCTTTGATAGTTTATCCTAGGTGATTACGCCAAAGTGGTGGAGGTTTGATCCGTTCTCAAGCCTATGGTAATCTATGTGCTATGACAGCTAGAGAGTGTTTATTCTTCCCGTTTCCATTCATGTTATATAACTTATACACCCGAGAGATGTGAGAATCCAAACACTCTATGTGATGTGCTAGTATATAATTTCCGTGCTTATTGTGACTATGGTGGAACAAATATGTGTTTTAATTACTTTTATACCAATGCTAAATGACCCCTAACTTGTAGATTGATTAGATAAAAGCACATTTGCTTGAGGACAAGCAAATCCCAAGTGTAGGGATATTTGATAAGGATTTATTTGGTACATTTTTAAGGGGTCATTTAAGCCTAAAAGTCGTATGTAATTGATCAAATATTGCTCTAAATCGTTCCTTTTTGCATTTTAGGTACTTGGGACGAGAATTATGGAAACCGACATGTCAAGAATCTGTCAAGATGGAGACCTGACGGCGTCACAATCTACAACCTGACGCCATCACTTGTATTTGAAGACCCAAACTCGGTGCAATTTTATAACGTGACTGTAATACCTCGTAAAAATCCCATGTCATTAATAATATTAATCACAAATTAATTTCCCATTATTATCTAATAACCTTTTATACGGGTTATATTTTTTTTATAAGATATATGTATGTGCATATGACATCAATCACCAGAATACCCCAATGAACTTGAATGCCCCTGAATAGCTCACTTGCGTACCAACCATAAAAATTACACGAATATTACAAATTACTACACCGATTGTATTAACGAATGAATACACGAAAATCACTAATCATTTCACCAAATACATTACTACTTACACTTAATACATTTTCTTTCTTTCATTACACATGGGCCGAATACCCTCAAGCCCACTTCATTCCCTTTTTCTTTTCTTCTTTTGGGCCGGATCACTCCCACAAGCCCACGCCCCACTCTTTTTCTTTCTCCTCTCTTGGATCAAGCCACGAGCCCACACACATGGATCAAATAACACAAGCAATTACCAAATCCCATTCTTTCTCTTTTGCTTACTAAGGAACGACCCAAACAAACCCAACTTATAACATTTCACTTCCCTTTTGTTGCCCCCTCGTTAAAACCCAACCAAACCCACTCTTAACAAACTTAGTTAACATAACTAAGATACCAATCCTATCACTTGTACTTAATGTCTCCCCCCTAATCTCACCACCCTTTAGTTAAACACATTAACCACTAGTAAGTCAACTTTTATGGTTTTTATCACCACTAATCTTCTCTTTTCCCATGCATGATCAACTAAAGATTGTGTACATTGTCCTTTGATACCCCATCACACCACCAAAACTGGATTCCCTCCCCTTGTATAATCGTATACCACCTTGAGGCTCCAAATGAGGTGACTACCTAGTGATGTACCTAGAGGCAAAGGTCAAACTCTATGCATTAGGGTCGAACCCCATATAAACACGACACACCCTTAACAAATTCCTCATATGAAGTATAACACACAATACTCTTAACTTGTCATTACACAAAGCAAAACAATACCACTCTCGTCCCACTTGTTTACTGTCGAACGAAGAAGAGCAAGGAAGCAAGGTTTTCGAATCATCTTGGGTTATAGCTTGATCGTGGGTATCATTGGAAGGATTTGGGTTAAGTTTTGTTCGAAGCCTCGTTAGTCATCACCTTCACTCGAACGTCCCACCATCCTTGGTGTTGTAAGTATTCATCACTTCTATCCCTTCGTTCTTATTACTCTTTCGTTTACACACTTCACTACACATCACAACGTAATATAACAACATGAATACGAAAACACACGTTAAGATACCAACACACAAACATAACACAAGTCACATGTACGCCTAGGATTGTCTCGTTAACTCTTGTTCTACACGTACAACACATATAAAAATCATCACCATTCGAATCCTAACTAAGAGGTGAAACAAGATAGCTAAACATGCACAAGAAACGACCTTAAAGCCACACGATACAACCCCCATTTCTTCCCACAGTCGAACGCTACAACCTTTTCTTTTTAAAACCACATTGGGCCACGTCGGGCTTATAAGCCCAAACCAAATTATTTTGTTTTCTAAACTAATTTTACAAACTGTGATTATGTCGTGTATTAAAAACGAGTACTATGATTTACAAAATGTATTCGAATGAGATACAGTAAGCCTAGACGAGCTAAGAAAGTATAACACTTTCGAAATATAAACATTGGACTATTTTTGCAACGAATATGTTTTGGAAGGGTACAAAGCGTAACTTTTGATATAAGGAGGATTAAATATGAAAATGGTATTTTTAATATAAGTCGAGGGACTGAAGCTGTAAATTCAGAAAGTTATGATCTACAATGCAACATTTAACGCTTGGACTAGTTTTGTAAAAGTTTCGTGGTTTAGGGACCAATTGTGTAAAAATCCGAAAGATAAAGTATTACTAAAAGGGGCAGTTTTGTAATTAACGAGGAAGTCAAGGGTTAATGTGTAAATATATATTTTGGATTAAAACTTATAATTATTTAATCTTCGAGGGTTAAATGCGTCAATTTTATAAACATAAGGATAACTGTGCAAATGTACAAAAGTAATATACTTATATTATTCCACATTTCTAACTTCACAATTTCCCACGAGTATTTAACGTAACATCTTGAAGTCACCATTTTGATTACCCTAAACGACCACGTCACCTGAATACGTCACGATCTCACATATAGTCTCACATTCACCATTTCCCCATATTAAAATCAAATGGTTAATAATATTCTAAATATATCACATTATTCTAGGTCGCAAGTTGGGAGCTATTCATTTCACTATTTGATTCACTACCCGTTTACTACACTACTGAGGTGAGTTCATAGTCCCACTTTTTACTATGTTTTCAAATCCAGTTGGGAGATACATGCTATAAAACCGAACACAAGTATTTTTCTGTATGCTTCCCTGATTGATATTGCTAAGTAATATTTGCCTAAGTTATTACCCCGCCAATTTAAAAGTCCCTTTATCATGAACCATTAATCACTTGCGAGTGAACGCGAATTCTGTGAATAGATCTATTGGAAGTTGACATCCCATTTGTACTAGCCGGATAGATAGCCATAGTGTTAGCCGGATTGATAGACAAATGCACTTTATTCGAATTTGAGTATGGCAAAACTCCTACACCAGGGCATTTATCACCCATATCATTACTATGATTGGGATATTTATTATTACTACCCCTACACGTTAAGGTTTGCGTTTCATGAGGCTTAGAGCAATATTTATCTATTTATTACCCCTGCAATATCATTGTTTTCACTATTATTTACCTTGTGTTCAAACTATTACAAATAAAACACTGTGAATTCACTCAACCTTTGTGTTGACATTTTAAGCATGTTTATCTCAGGTAATTAAAGAAATCTCAAGCACGGAGTTGGCACGGGCATGGAGAAAAGACCCACCTTTATTTCAAATAACTATATCATTCTTTTCAAACTCATCATCACTTTTGTGAACTACTACCCCTTTTGATAACAAATATGTAATCTCTGAATATTGAGTTTTCATTGAATGATATAAACTTTCCCTTTTTATCAAAAATCTATACTTATGACTGTGATATAGTTAGTAATACCCCGTTTAAGTCTTCCGTTGCTATTTAAAAATTAACATGGTGTTACAGTGACAGCTCAGAAGAATTATAACGTGACGGCTTGAAGACACACTTGACGGCGAATTACACAGACGAAACCCTAATCGGAGGTGAGCTAACGGCGTCACAGATTGCAAGTGACGCTGTCACGGTTGTAAATCTATATATATTTTTCGAATCTTTTTCATTCAATGTAACACTTGGGAGGACATAAACCCTAGACGATTTCCAGCTTATTTGTAAGGCGTTTTCAGCCTTTTTCACCCATGTTTAATTGAAGATAAGTTATTCGTTTAATCATTCAATATGTCTATGTGTTGTTTGATTATTTGTTTTTCTTTTCTTCACTTTAACATGCTAGGCTAGATTTATTTGTGTTTGCTTAGATCTAATGAGACCTAGTTATTGATCATTGAATTGTCGTCTCTTGTTTAATTGATTGTCTCGCGTTAGGAGTAGGAAAACTGGCTTCTCTCTTATATGTGCTAGCTTGAACGTCTTACTAAATGCAACCATAGAGTGCAGTATTGGCTTGTATATCCTGGAAAACTTAATAGACTTTAAGGTTTTTAGGGGATACTTATACGTTCATAGATTTGGGGACTTCGGCACCTCCCCACGACCAATATTAAAGAATTCAACGCTTCAATTAAATAAGGACGTGACAATTCGACAAATCAATAAGAGATAAATAGGGAGTAAAGGAATCTAAGTAAACACGTTTTCCTCATTATAAGAGTTACCACTTTACTTTTCTTGTTTATTAGTTTAATTTAGTTTTGGTTTAATTAATTAGTAGATAAACCGCCCACTCTACAAACACCGATATTTTAATTTTCTTTTAATAAAATATAAAAATACAAAAAGACTCATCCCTCACCTGATGTACACTTCGGCCTTCACATACACTATTCCCCTAAGAACGATGAATCCCCCGTGTCTTGCCTATACTACACTACAATGATTAGGTATACTGCCTAGGAGGATTGTAAAACTTCTTGTGAGGTCTTACAACCGCCGCGCCATTATACCAGTGGCGGCTGGTATATGTAGTCTTGGAGAACCTGTCATGTTAACATGACTAGATCATTAGACTCGCAAGAAGGATAGCAACATGTATTTCGTGCAAGGGATACCGTAAGGTATAAGATCACGAAATAACTTCAACATGTGTGCTAGATGGCGGCGTACTTATCTCATAATATTCATCATGTTAGGATGAAGGAGGTTTAATCATCTTAAGTAACTTGGCTATCCATAACTATTGGATAATAATCTCATTCGACGGCGTTTGAACAAGGAGGAGAATATGCGATGATGTGCTGTAGTGAATGCACCTAGGCTTAAGACCATGTGAAAAGTAAAATGTTTAAAAGCATAAGAACAAAAATGAGAGATAAGGCTTGATAGTATAGAATTATCAATCCAACAGTTGAATGCAAGTATTTTTCTCACAAGATGTTTGATGTAAAATCAAGGTGTCTTGAGGTAACTGAGAAATCTCGTAGACAATGTATTTCGCGAGAAATCTATGATTATAGATTGTGTTTGTTAATCACTTCTATAAACAAATAGTCTATTTAAGAACCATTAAAGTTAACTAATTATGCGAGGGCACATAAGAGTTACTTGAAGTGATAAGGAATGCACTTGACTAAAGTTGTTGAAGCAACTTTGTCGAGAAGTACAACTATAACTCTTGCTTCAACAAAATTTGTCCCTCCATGGGTCATTGGTGAAATAGTAGCTGACATAAAAGATTGAGCATTCCGACATACAATTCTCTTGTGTTCGTTGCGCCCATGTAACTATGTTGCGCATCAGATGGAGAGTATTGCTTTTATGTCTGTCGCAAACTTTACTTGGGATGTAAACTTTTCTGTTGAAATCACCTCTATTACGAGGAGTGATTTGAAATGAATTTTGAATTTAGTTTTTCGCTCAAAAAAAACGTAAAAGGCTACAATATATCTTAATCAGCCGTTTACCGTATGAGATGGTACAAAATCTTTTTAACTGCATCTTTGTTATAATTTTCTTAACAAGATACTTGTCGAAGTCGACATAAACAAATGACAAACAATGTTTAAGTGACCGTTGAAGATTTGAAGTTGTTTTCACATTCTTGCAGCGTGAAAACATTTGAATACATAGGTGACATGCATATACATCATCCCCAATAATATCCTTGGACAACAAAAATAGAAATGATGTCAACCTAAAAAGCTGAAACCCTTTATCTCATATTACTTTTATAACTTGTCCTTTTATAATTATATGGACTTTTTTCTTTTAACTAAGATCATGGGGATTAGTGGGAACACATCTCTTTATAAAGTTAAAATTTTGAATTTTATTTCTTTATATGTAAATTTGAAAAATATCTATCATTATTACAATTGATAGTTATACTATATTTCTATTATGCATAAATTTTGAATAATACTGGCCGAATTGTTTTCAAAGATTATACGAAATTATTTTGTCTAATTTACAAAAGCAAAATGTCCAATGCTATTCAAGTGAAAAATGTCTATTTAGAGGGTGTTTTAGATTGCTTTTTTATTTCTTCTAGTAAAAAACAATGTACTTTTAATGAATGTTTGAATGTTCTTTTTTAGTAAAGACACAATAACAAATACCAGTAATACTTTGATAAAAATATTCAATCTTATGCATAATATTCAATCTTATGCATTTATTAGGCTAAACACAGTAATGAGGGTCAATCCCTCCCATTTTTCACGTCAGCTTTCTTTCTACGGCGACCTACGGGCGATTGCGTGCCACAGTAAGGCGACCTTCATTTTTTTTAATATTTTTTGCTTTTTTTTTTTTTTTTTTTTCTTTTAAAAAAAAAGAAATATTTTTAACCCAAACTTAAATTTCATTAATAATTAAAACCTTACATAATAATTCAAATAAAATTAAGACATTACAATACTTATTAAAAACTTAAACTAAAAATCTAGGTTGTGGCGTGCCTTGATTGAATCCTTGATTTCCTGCATCTTTTGTCGTTGTAGTGCGGGCAAAGATGGGTCGATTGGTGTGAGATAGAATATGATGTCTTTTTCCTGTTTCTTTTCCCGCTCAAATTCAAGTTTTTGTTGTTCTAGTGCAAATCTTCTTTCCTCCATTTCCGCTGCTTTCTGATCTCTTTTTGCTTGCAGCTCCAACTCATATTTCTTTTGCTCCAACTCTTGTTTCTTCAACTCGTAGTATTCGTCTGCCATCTCCTTCTTCTTTCCCGATGCCATGGACGTAATGTTTTTCCATTTGTCGGCTATCCCTTCCATATACGAAGACTTGGAACTCTCGGATGATTTCTTCTTATGTTTCTTAGCTTCGTCACATCCCATTGGTCGTTCATTTCGAGGCTCTTCAGAAGTAGGAACATCCGAGCCGGTTTCAGAAGTCTTGGCTTTTTTTCGACTCGTTTCTTGGCATTCAAATTGAGGTATCTCAACCAATGTTGCAAAAATCGGTCAACTCGGCCGATTAATCACCGATTACAAGGTAATCGGCCCTATACCTTGTAGATTTTCAAAAATCGGTCAAAAAATCGGCCAAAAATCGGCCGAATCGGCCAAAAATCGGGCCGAATCGGCCAAATCGGTCAGCTTTGAAAAAATAAAAATTTAGGCATTCTACTTAATTTGGGGATCGTTTATTTCACTTATAACGCACAATGAGCCTCATAATCAGAATTGGAGCCTTTTATTGAGGTTTGGAAACATAGTAGGCTTGGAATCAGTTACTATCTTTAGTTTGGTCTCCAGAAATACCCAAAACATGCAAAAAATGCCAATCCGATTAATCACCGATTAATCCCGCCTCGGCCGATTACTCGCTGCAGGGTGGTCGACCGCCCGGCTACCGATTCACGATTTTTGCAACATTGATCTCAACATACTTTCAAGCCTCATGATCCTTCAAAATTTCCCAACAATGCTCCAATGTAAATGCATGCTCATACACCAATAGGTATTCTTCACACGCTCGTCTGTAAATATTGAAGTCATTCTCACCACTTCCATAATTCTTATTAACATTGTTGTAAATAGCACAAAATTGACCAACTCTAGGACGAATCATATTTTTTCACTTGGTAATGATCGAGTTGTAAGTTCTATTTGCACCAACTTCTTTTTCAAAGTAAGCAATAATCTTCTTCCAAAATCCCTTAGCCTTCATATTGTTTCCCATCACGCTATTCTCGGACACATCACACCAAACTCGGCACAACGTCATCTCTTCCTCACGTGTCCAATTCGTCGAATCATTCTTGGCATCTTTCTTGGCATCATTCTTTGTTGCCTTTGTAGCTCGTTTCGTTGGCTTCTTAGGATTGACCGGTAACATCTTTTCAGAAGGAGTGTTTTCGTCGTCGTCATCATCATCATCATTTGGAACCGAATCGTGAAACGATCCATGAGCCGAACCTTGACCCATTGAATACTCTTGACTCAGATAACCTTGAGCCGGATAACCCGAACCAGTTCCCACATAAAAATCTGGATTGTTGTATAATTGTTCTTCAAAATCACAAGCACCAAGATTAATGCGGTTAACCGGAGAATACTGTTGATAATTTGAATGGGAAGACGTCGATGAATCCATTGTTAGACGATACAACGATTCTGGTGAGCCAAAAATAGATTGTTGGGATAAGCTTCGACGGGATTGGCTTTGTTGTTGTTGTTGGTAGGGTGGAACAAATTGACGATTTATAAAAAATGGATTGTGAGTTTGTTGTTGTGGAGGTACTTGCGAATGATAATCAAAACTAGCGGGTCGCAAATTCATGTTTGGTGAGACACCGGTTAACCGGAAATTCGGATCCATTGTTAATTGCGGAACGTTTTATGGCAATCGGGATTTTCGGCCTTTTGGTTGTGGTGTTTTCTTAGACAATTTGAAATGAGAGAAGTGTGAGACTTGTGGATTGAATTGTGGTTATGTTGTGTATTTATAAGTAAGTTTAAAGTGTTTTTTTTTTTTTTTTTTTTTTTTTTTTCCACAAACCGTTGCCCAACGGTAAAGTTTCAATTTATTTATTTATTTATTTTTATTATTTTTTTTTTGCAAACCGTTGCCAAACGGTTGGATTTTGGTGCTTTCTCCCATGAAACAAAACAAATATACACAAACGATTATCGATCGCTTGCACGACCCTTATCCAAAAAAAAACCAATCGATCGAGTAGCTCCAATAAGGACGATCGATCGTGATCGATCAATCGATCGAATGCATGCCGGTTACTGCGAGTAGCCTTAAAAAATTTGGATCGAATATGATAGTCTAACTCTAAACTAAGTTAAATTAAAAATCAAATACACAGCTCTTACTTGTTATGAAAAAATGTTTTCTGCTTAAAAAAAAAAAAAAAAAAAAAAAAAAAAAAAAAAAAAAAAAAAAAAAAAAAGATTTGATACCAAAATTATTTATCTACTTAAAAGAAACAGAAGTAGAGGTAGAAAAAAATAAGCAATGTCAAACACATTGGGTAAGAAAATAAATATTCTAAGGGGCTGTAAGGGTGGGGGGGGGGGGGTGTAATGGGTAGAACAAATGCCCACATATTCAATATTGTGTTGAAGAAAGGAAAGGTATGATTACCGCATAGGTAACACCTTATAATAAATTGGGTAGTAGATTACCACCACACTCATTCCTTAATCCTTACTTTCCTTCTTCTTCCACGTAACAACCAATAAATATTCTAATTCAAACAAAACCTTTCTCTCAAAAATCTTTCAGTCATCATATTACAATTCTCTTCGATTTTCACTCATTTTTTTTAGCAAAAACATTTTCGTTAACTGAGGCAATAATAATAATAATAATAATAATAATAATAATAATAATAATAATAATAAAACTTATCTTCAGTAGGATTAACTTTACTATAGCTATAGGAGTGTGAGTTCAAATAGTATCACGACTCCCCACTAATTTCTTGTAAATCCTATGAGAATCTAATAAAGTGATGTTTAAAAAAATTTAAAAAATAATAATAATAAATAAATAAATAAATAATAAATAAAAATTTATGGCAAGAAATGCAACTTTTGTTTGGTAAAGTAAATTGTTATCTAATAACTTGTCAACATCTCTTACCCTACGCCATTGATGAATGACGACTATTTTATTTGTACATTTTAATTACGGAGTACTTTTTATATGCTATGTAAGTGTTTGTCTAATGAGTACCTTTAGGTCAGAACGTATTAATCAAACATAAACTTTCATTTTCGATTCGAAAATGCATTTAATGCACATTAATCAAAATAGATAATTATTTTAATTAAATGTTAATCTTAATTTAATGAACATCAAGTTTCCTTATTTAAACGTATAAAACAATGCTTCGAAAGCACTTCTTAGACAATCTCCATATTAATTTGTTTTTCTCTAATTTTTTGTCTTTACTTCTTATATATATCTTTCAAGTTTCAACTTTTGCCATTCATAATGCTAAAAAAACGTTTTACTTAAGTCTCATTTTGACTTTTCATTTATAGTTGCAATGTTGAATGCTTTAGTGCATGTTCGCTCGCTCATCTAATAAGCTTTCTCGGATGGCTTAAAGTCCAACTCCATATATTTTATGTGGTAACCATAAGTTTATCATGATTTAATCGACGTTTATAAGCGAGGGGAATAAATGATCTAGCTTGGAAAATGGACCTTTTACATGAATACAATCTTTAGCTTTTAACGAAGATATTTACCAAATTAGGTGGTCATTATTCAATATAGAGGTGAGATCTCATCCATTAGGTGATCATTATTGTGCTATCTAAAGAACAAATAGGAAGATCTCATCCATCTATTCACCTTCAGTCTAATGGCTGAGATGGAAGCCAAAAATTACAAACAAAGGCACATTAGTAATTTTACCCGTCTCATTTAATACATCACTTTCTCTCTCATAAAAAAACCTATATCTATTTTCTCTCTCCTTAACACTCACCGGAATCACCTAACCACCACCTGAATCACCATGAAACCGCCGTCTCCGGCAACCACCATTGCCGGAATATTTTTCGGCCAACCACCAACTTACCCCAAAACATAGATCAGGCCCCCCTATCATATCTGGAAAGTTTGAAGACCCACGGAGTCCATTGGACCCTTGTTCGAAGCACCACAGCCACCACCACTGTCATGCCACCACCCACCGCCGGAATCATCAATAAAATTCGTCGGATTCATCAATAATGTAGTTACACAAGATGTTTTAGATGATTTACCAAAAGATAAAGATAAAGATGATGCAAATACCTTGAGATGTTTCAGAATAAATATGATTTACACCTCACACGTCTATGAATACCTTGGGATTCTCCTTGAAGGGCGTGAGCGTTTTGTAGATTATGAATCACATGAGATTCAGCATGAATCCCATGTGATTCATTATGAATCCCATGTGATTCATAATCAATCACATGGGATTCAGCATTCAGCATGAATCACATGGGATTCATCATTAATTACATGTGATTCATTATGAATCCCATGATGAATCCCATGGGATTCAGCATAAATCAAAAGTGAATCCTATGTTATTCATTATGAATCCCATAGGATTCATTTGAATCCATGTGATTAATTATGAATCCCACGGGATTGACTAATGAATCACATGGGATTCATAATGAATCACATGGTATACAGCCACCATCTTTTGTCCACCAGGAAAAACTTTTTTCCACATGTCTCACACATGCCTTTGACTCCAAATCTCAACACCATCTCTAACAAACACTCTCACACAAAAATTTATTATAACAAATGGGCAACTGTAACAATATTCTGGCAACACTACCGCCACGTCAGCAAAATCAACAACAAACTCAACAACAACCTAACGGCCTAACAATCCTCTCACCTTCAGAACCACCTCCACCACGCCACGCGCCACCTCCATCCCACGTGCCACAACCCCACGCGCCACCGCGATGAGGTCTAACTGAGATCGGAAACTCATCAACGCGGTCTAACTGAGATCGGTTCCGATTACGTTTTTGTACGCGACGGATAGGAGGTTCCGTTCTTCGATTGTGAGTTCGGTTGTGGTGGTGCAACCAACGCGCCGTCCTCACATCCCACGCCACAGATCGGAGGTTGTATTTTCCGATCGGAGGTTATATTTTCTGATAAAGGTTCCGCCGCCACAGATCGGAGGTCTGCATTCCATGAATATCTCCAACTTTACCAAGGTCTGCATTCCATAAATATATTATGTGAGAGAGTGAGTAAAATGAGAGAGTGTGTGAGAGAATGAGAGTGAGTGAGATAATGAGTCGTGTGTGTGAGTATAAATGACCAACCTATCCTTCTATATAATTAAATAAGACGGATGAAAAATAGATCCAACCGTCAGATCAAACTGAGATCAATGGCAAGGATGAAGCGGTTTGCTCTCTTTTTTTTTTTTTTTTTCTTTTTTTTTTTTTCGTATTTTACTTTCCTCATTCAATATATTAGTAGTAATGTTTTTCAAATTGAAAGAAGTTACACATTTTTGCATATAAAGAAGTATAATAAAGTGAGACAAACGTACATTCAAGATCACTAATTTTTCATAAAGGAATTTGGCATTTCTGAACAGAAGTAAAAATTCACAAATTAGTTAAATTATGGGCCTTAAAATAACACATAATATGTGATGAACTAACTGTTCAAATAAAACTTAGTTTCAACCAAATCCGAATTAACCAAATTAGATAATAATGTTTTATTATAAAAGTCTAATTTTTTTGTTGACAGATTACTTGTGCTTTGTTATAAAACGAGTACAAAAAAAAAAGAGCGAAGCCGCAAAATATTTATGAGTACAAGACATTTTCGAGTATAGAACAACAATAACATTAACATCACCTTAAGAAACAATTAGGTGGCGTTTAACTGGAACACATTTTCTTTCATTTCCTATTTCTTGTTTTGTAGGAAAAGAGATGGGAGTTTTATTTCCACAAAACAATGGAAAATTTAGAAAACGCGTTTAATTTGAGAAACATGTGTTTGTGTTTTCCATTTTGCAAAACTAGAAAACATTGTTAAGTGTTGTTGTCTTATATCTCAATTCTTTATTCACCTTTGTAATATTATAAAAAACATCTTCAAAACACAAAAACAAATATTATAAACTAACCAACTAAATTATAAAATAACTAAAAAAATATAATACGAGAAAATAAAGAATTAAAAAAGTAAAATATAACATCAAATAACATGAAAAAATCTTCAAGCGACTATAATTCAAAAACGTAAACATTTATTATTTAATTAATTTTTTTTTTTTTTATTATTATTATTATTTTAATTTTTCGTCTGTTTTTACGTTTTGTTACTTTTTTACGTTTTCGTACGTTTTATTACGTTTTCGTCTGTTTTTTTTACGTTTTCGTCCGTTTTTACGTTTCCGTAGGTTTTTTTTACATTTTCGTCACTTTTTTTACGTTTTCGTCTTATTTTTTACGCTTTCGTCATATTTTTTTACGTTTTCGTCCGATTCTTTACGTTTTCATACGATTTTTTAACGTTTTCATTCGATTCTTTACATTTTCGTCCGATTCTTTACGTTTTCGTCCGAATTTTTACGTTTTTGTCCGATTCTTTACATTTTCGTCTGATTCTTTAAGTTTTCGTCCGATTCTTTAGGTTTTCGTCCGATTTTTTATGTTTTCGTCCGATACTTTACGTTTTCGTCTGTTTTTTTACGTTTTGGTCTGAATTTTTACGTTTTCATATGTCTTTTTACGATTTCGTCTATTTTTTAAGGTTTTCATCAATATTTTTACATTTTCGTCTCTTTTTTACATTATCATTTGTTTTTTTACGTTTTCGTCCATTTTTTACGTTTTCGCCCGTTTTATTATGTTTTCGTCCTCTCTTTTATGTTTTTTTACATTTTCATCCATTTTTTTTACGTTTTCTTACTTTTTACGTTTTCTATATTATAGTGTTTTCATCCATTTTTTTACGTTTTCGTCCATTTTTTACGATTTCGTCTGTTTTATTACGTTTTCGTTCACTTTTTTACGTTTTCTTCTATTTTTTGTATTTTCGTTTGTTTTTTACGTTTTCGTCAGACAAAACCTAAAAAAAGACGAAAACGTAAGAAAACGTAAAAAACATAAAAGAAGGATGAAAGCATAATAAAATGGAGGAAAACGTATAACAACAGACAAAAATGTAAAAAATAGATGAAAACGTAAAAAAGGCAGAAAATGGATGACAACGTAAGGAAATAGACTAAAACGTAAAAAAATGGACGAAAACGTAAGGAGGCGGACTAAAACGTAAAAAAACGGATGAAAATGTAACAAAAACCAGACGAAAACCTAAAGAAAAAAATGGACGAAAACGTAAAGAAAATACGAAAACGTAAAAATTCAGACGAAAACGTAAAAAACAGACGAAATCGTAAAAAATCAGACGAAAACGTAAAAATTCAGACGAAAACGTAAAAAAACAGACGAAAACTTAAAGAACGGACGAAAATATAAAAAATCGGGCGAAAACGTAAAGAATCGGACGAAAACGTAAAAAACCGAACGAAAACGTAAAGAATCGGACGAAAACGTAAAAAATCAGACGAAAACGTAAAAATTCATAAGAAAACGTAAAAAAAACAGACGAAAACGTAAAGAATCGCACGAAAACGTAAAAAGTCATACGAAAACGTAAAGAATCGGACGAAAACGTAAAGAATCGGACGAAAACGTAAAAATTCAGACGAAAACGTAAAAAAAACAGACAAAAACGTAAAGAATCTGACGAAAACGTAAAAAGTCGGACGAAAACGTAAAGAATCGGACGAAAACGTGAAGAATCGGACGAAAACGTAAAGAATCGGACGAAAACGTAAAAATTCAGACGAAAACGTAAAAAAATGGACGAAAACATAAAGAAACGGATGAAAACGTAAAGAATCGGACTAAAACATAAAAATCGACGAAAACGTAAAAATTTGGACGAAAACGTAAAAATTGAGACGAAAACGTAAAAAAAACGGACAAAAACGTACAGAATCTGACGAAAACGTAAAAAGTCTTACGAAAACGTAAAGAATCGGACGAAAACCTGAAGAATCGGACGAAAACGTAAAGAATCGGATGAAAACGTAAAAATTCAGACGAAAACGTAAAAAAATGTACGAAAACGTAAAGAAACGGACGAAAACGTAAAGAATCGGACGAAAACGTAAAGAATCGGACGAAACGTAAAGAATCGGACGAAAACGACTAAAAAACGGCTGGAGCGACACCGGCGAGGGTGGTGATGGCTGATGTGGGCTGTGGGAGGGTGGTGTTTGGCCTTAGGGTATGGCTGGAGTGTCTGATTATGTTGTTTTAAGGGAAATAGAGTAGAAATAGGAAATAGGAAAATGGGGAAAACAAAAAAAAATGTTTTGTGGTTTGTTTATTAGAGTTGAAAATAGAAATTTTGTGTTTTGGAAAATATTTTGTTGGAAAACGTTAATTTGAACATGATCTTTGTTTTCCTTATTTTCTACAAAATATTTTGTGGAAAACAATGGTGTTTTCCTCCAACTAAACGCACCCTTAACTTCCCACAACGTGCGGGCATTCAAAATTTTGTTTAGATCATCCATTTCAGATAATATTGACATGAATTCAAAGGGAAAGAGAGTAAAAATCTAGCGAAATAGATAATTTATGCACAAAGTAACGTGTGTTGAATAATGAAACCCGTAGGTTATTATGTTTATTGAGCCACAACATATAGATGTTACATGAGTGGAATTTGGAACCCTATACCCACAATTGGGCTTGGGCTTATATATCATCTAATATTCGCCAGCAATTCGAGAGGCGAAATTGCGACAGCTCGAATTGGAAAAAATAATTTAATTATTAAAACATAAAGTTGAGCATAAAAACAAAACTAAAGATAGTTATCTTGATAAAAAAAATTAAAGATTTTGATAGTTACCCAGTCGCAATAGATAAGCATAATCGGAAAAGATTATTTTTTTCTTCTTCTTCTTTTCGCGACTGTCTTGACTTATAACACTGATGGAGCATCCGACCAGTGGAGGCGGCAACTTCGGTATGCTTTTCTTTAGAATTTATTATGAATCTAAGCCCGCTAACGGCGTCAGCTAACTCTAAGTGGTTTGAGAGTTATAAGCAAAACAGTGAGCCGATTGTATTATAAAAACCCGGTTGCTTGTTACAGCGTGTGCCGGTAGCTACGACGGCGGTACCAAAATGCTTTTCTTCGGAATTTCATTATGAAAGTTACATGAGTGAAAACTCTAAACCCAAAACGTGCTTGAGCTTATTTATCATCTAATAACGTGGGTGATTTGTGTGAGAACGTAGAAATCATAGAAACATCTATTGGAGTTTACTTGTAGCAACCCGTAATTTTCCATGTCAGCATTTATTTTTTCAAGCTTGAAATTTACTATTCATGAATTACTATTCATCATTTCACAATTCACCATTTCAGTATTCATCGTTTTTGAAGTCAATTTGCGACTTTCAGACATTGTCAAAAAAAAAATTTACTGTTCACGAAACACCATTCACTCCCCGGAGGGAAATCACTATTCATAGCTATTATTCATCATTTCTCAGACTATGAATTTAGGTTATATCTAGTCCACAACGGTCCAATACCTTGCTCCTGCTCCATTTCACAATTTTGAACTATAAAACAATTTTCTATTCTTTAACTACTTACGGTTTTGAATTCAACAAACGTTATTTGTTATTCAATATTTAAGACCCGACATACCCGATTCTTTCAACGATTATTTCTATCATATTTTTATACTTCCAAAAATATTACAAAAGTTCCACAAATATTTTCTGACGCCTAAAATAATTTCTTTATAACTTACGTTTAATTACGTATACTTTTCGTTAATCACCGAAACAACAACCAATACTTATTTTTAACGCCCAATACCTACAATATATACATTTTTGCATCAAAACTATTCATTTTATCCTAAAACTAACCCATTGCCGCCCCCCCCCTCCCCTTGAAATATAGATATTATTAGACAAACATACATATACATTAATTAGCACACAAAGTTGCCACTTTTGGAGGCTAAGCCACCAAAGTTGTCTCCCTTGTCCCCCCCCCTCCCCCATGGCCCCCATTCGGCCCAACCTAACCAACTAGGCCAAATCATGACAATTGACTAACTATTAAACCTTTGACAACTTCCTAGTATAAATAGGTTCAAGTATTGTCATTTGCACTAGTTAGTTCAAGTGGAAAACAAAAATAACCCTTTCATACAAACACACCAAATCGACCCACTTTGGAGCCAAGGAGAGGAGAAGAGTTGTTGTGGCAAAGATCAAGTACATTAGGGCATATTACCAAAGGTTTTGGAGCATAAGTCTTGTGGTTAAGCTAATATTTTACAACTTCCATCTCACAAATCACTCTTGTAAGTGATCTTACTAACTTTTCATGTTTTTCATGTTTTACATGCTTGTCAAGTATCTATACTTATTATCACTTGGTACATGTTGATGAAATTTACATTTACTATGATCCTTCAACAAAAGTTTATGTCTTAACAAGTTTTTATTACAAATAAACCTTATAAATGTGTATACTAGTAAACATGTAGATTTATATGCTCTTGATAATCATTTACTTGGACATTGAGTATGATTAAGTTTATGTTTAGATTACTATGGTTATGTTGGGAAGTTGATGGAGAAACTAGGACTAGCATTGAAGTGGTGGTTAAGTGGATATGTTAACTAGAAGAGTAGAAAATGTGGTTTTGACACTTCAATAAACAATTTGTCTCGTTTTGAATAAATTGGAAAAATCAGTAGCTCAGGGGAATCATTAGGCTAGAAATATAGAAAATAGACTTAATAACGAAAATATAGCCGCTTGAATGAGTTAAAACGGGCTTATAACGAAAAAGATACGCTATTTTCAAATTAGACGACAAAAACTACATTTTCTGAAAAACCTGAAAAATACATTCTGTCCAGAATTTTGAGAAGTGAAAAACTGAGGTTAAATGATATTTAGACTAGCCGAGACCTTGAAAAGCCTAGAGTATACTTAAATACCTTCGCGGGGATAGTTCAAACTTAAGAAACCGAGCTACGACGCAAAAGTTATGGCCTAACGAATGTTTGCGACGACATATAATTTTGTCAGCCTAATCGGAAGCTGTTAGGATTTTTAAAAAGTGGATTTTGGACCTTTTAGTGTACATTTTGGTTAAAATGGCGTGAACGGAAATGGTAGAACGATATATATACTTATTAGACGCGTTAGAGAACTTTGAAATACATATTAACACGACGATTAAAACTTGGTTATGAGATAAACAAGTTATGTTTTCTAAAAAGGTGGTGAATTCTAATAAAGGATCAAAATGACGCAATTGTATTTTGACAACAAATATTACAACAACATGTAAAAGTGATAAAGTAGAGTATGAACTTGCGTGCATGACCATGTTTTCGAACCTAAGGCATATCATTCATATTAGGTTGCGGGTAGTTTTCCGAGCCTCAATTCCGTACACTGTCTTTTCATTATCGTATCAGTTGTTCTAGGTGAGTTCATGACCCCTACTTTTACTTGTTTTATAACCGTTTTGGGGGAGAATACATGCTCGCTTATATTTAAACTCTATGCTCATTTTACTTGAAACGTGAATCGTTTTCTCAAACATTACTGATTGGTTGAAACACTTGATCGATTACTCGAAAGTATTATGTGTTTATCTGTTACACACTTGATTATTTTATTATGGACACAAGTGCATTAAACTATTTCATATTTCCTATGTTATGAACCGTTAAGCGCGAATGTTGTGAATAGATCTATTGGGATTGAACTCCCCGTCCGGGTGGTGTTCCCCACCTGACTGTGATGTCAAACGGACGCATAATCATTTGTGGAACCTTGGATGTCCCAGGTGGACATCTACCAGAAACTTTGGGTGTCCGGGTGGTTTCCCCACTTGACTGATATGTCAAACGGACTGTGGTTTCCCCACTTGACTGTTATGTCAAAAGTATGCCCAAACTATAACTATTAAGGCTTCGGTGTCACGAACTTAATACTACGATAACCTTTTCTATATTTGGAATATATTGGTCTTTGAATTCTTGTGGTCTATATATTACTTTTGTTTACCAGAACCTAAACTTATTTGGCAGTGGATCGTAAACACACAGGTTGCAAGTCTTGTATGGGCGGGACTTGGGACTGAGTGGATTTACAATGCCTTTGCTGGGAAATCTTTATTTCAATGCTTTACATTTAAACTAAACCTATGAACTCACCAACTTCGTGTTGACCCGTTTTAGCATGTATTTTCATGTTCTCAAAGTGTTAGCTTACACTTGGCGGCTTTTGGCATGGCATGTCATGGTTATAGGATCAAGTCACTCTGATATTCATTGGGGTCCGTTTTACATATTTTATGGGCCTAATTCCGCACTAAAGTTTTATAATGTCAATATAATACTTTTGTTAATGAATTTTATTCTAAATAATTGTGGTAAAAAACCGTTCTTTGTACTTGTGTTGTGATACCAATTGAGTAGCATCCCAAAGACATGTATGCTTCCGCTGGACCCGATCTTGGGGGTGTTACAGATTGGTATCAGAGCCTCGGTTATAGAGAACTGGGTATTTTTATAACCTAGACTATAACTACTTTTACGAAAACGTAACCCTATGACCGCCACGTGTCTGCCTGCCTGCCTGCCAAGCTGATGCCTCATTTGTGATTTGTTTGCTGACAAATTTGATGAGATTTGTGTCTTATTATCGGATTAATCATACCCACTTATTCTCGTTAATTACTATAATTGTCTTCCATATAAGCATGCTCACGTATCGTATATGTCATAGCGTTGCACCTTTCCTTACGAAATCTCATCATTCGACCCCGAGTTTGGTCACTTGCCTTAGTCTTTCAAAACGACTTCTAATTGTGAAGGACATATTATTAGTATAACTGAGGCGGGTATTTTAAAATTCATTGAACCTCGGTGGAATATAGACTGGTCATCTATATTCGACCAGGGACAGTGGGACATAGCCTGACCACCTATGTCCGACTTAGAGATGAATTTTGCAATACTGGGAGTAGTTATAATTGAATTATGTCCAGGTTGATTCCCTACTCGATTTCTAAAGGTTTCAAAAATTTCTATGTGTGTATACAATCGTTGCATGGACATTCACATCTACATCTAACCCATTAGCACCACAATACTTTCTCGTCACAGTACTTTTCTTTTAAATGAAACCTCGTACTTTTTGAAGGTCCTTTAAACGTTCCCAAGATACCGTGATTAATACAAATGATCTATGAAAAATTTCAACATCGTACGTAATATCGTTTTACGTGACGGTCTACCAATATCCGATTACCTTGCTCACTATTTCTGGCGGCTAGTTTAAACACTCGTCCCATATTTTAGAACGTCTACATCATCTTGTGAACCACCGCCTAGAAGCACGCCAATTAATCATAACACGACCTCAAGTTTTCATTTTACGACAAGGCACTTTAGAGCACCTACTTTTAGGAAACGTATTTATTACGCCTCACTCTTCTTTTCTTGTTTTGAAGAGAATGCCACCAAAGAAACAAAGTATGAGTGCAGCTGCTATCCATAGACTCGTTTCTCAGCAAGTTGCCGCTGCTATGGCTGAATACGAGACCCTCCGCAACAGTAGTAGTGGCAGAGAAACCAGGGGAACGGAGACCAGGGATAAAACCGTGGCTCGTGGTTGTACTTACAAGGAATTTATGTACTGCCAGCCTCAACATTTCAGAGGCAAAGAAGGGGCTGTCGGCTTAGTTAGATGGTTAGAGAGGTTGGAGTCGGTTTTCTGCAGGTGTAACTGCGCGGAGGACTATAAGGTGAAATATGCTATGGGTACCTTGTTGGATGGTGCCCTATCTTGGTGGAATGCTTATGCTCAGTCAGTAGGACTGGATGCTGCCTTCGAAATACCTTGGGCTGATTTCAAGGAAATGATAAAAGCGGAGTATTTCCCAAGAAATGAGGTTCAAAAGATGGAAGTAGAGTTTTGGAACTTAACTGTGAAGGGAGTCGACATTGCAGCTTATACTGAGCGATACCATGAACTGGCTACTCTTTGCCCAGAGATGGTTTCCACTACCCGTAAGAGGATCGAAAGGTACATCTGGGGACTTCCACCTAGTATCAAGGGTAATGTTACCTCATCAAAACCCAACACTCTCGAAGAGACAATTCGAATGTCTCATAGTCTGATGGACCAAATTGTTCGAGCAAGGAATGCTCGAGAAGATAATAACGACAACCACAACAACAACGAAAACAAGAGGAAAAAGGATGACAACCAAGGAAACGATCAAGTTCAACAACCAAACAAAGGACAAAAAGTGGTTAAAATCTATACTGCAGGACTACGCACCAAGAAAAGATATACTGGGAATTTACCCTACTACAACACATGTAATCTCCATCACCTAGGTCACTGCAGCGAACAGTGTGGGTTGTGCAAGAAGCGGGGTCACCAGACCAAGGACTGCAGGAAGCCTGCAAATCAGAGGATCCCGGGGAGTTGCTTCAAATGTGGAAACTTAGGACATCTCAGAAAGGATTGCCCGGAGCTAAGGAACAAGAAAACCAAAGCCTAAACTCTTTAGTGTTGTATTTCTTTTGCGTTTCACTTTAAGTTCTATCATATAAGTTTCGTGTACTATTATGAATTCCTATCTAATGAATGTTTTATCCTTTATCGCCGCAATGCGACAAACCTCGTTCATTACATTTACTATTTTGCTACCTTTAACCCAACCTTGTCTTGAAAAGCTAATCCCATTGCATATCACGTTCCAAGCCTACAAAGTCGAATTCCTATCGTTAAGGTTCGATGGAATTCTCAAGGAAATCCTGAGATCATCTAAAGCAAGAACATACATCTGTATAACGAACGAGCTGAATTCAAGGACTGAATTCCTTAAACGGGTGGTGACTGTAGCAAACCGTGATTTTTCACGTCAGCATTTATTTTTTCAAACTTTGAAATTTACTATTCATGAATTACTATTCATCATTTCACTATTCACCATTTCAGTATTCATCGTTTTTGAAGTCAGTTTGCGACTTTGAAACATTATCAAAAAAAATTACTATTCACAAAATACTATTCACTCCCCGGAGGGAAATCACTATTCATAGCTATTATTCATCATTTCTTAGACTATGAATTTAGGTTATATCTAGTCCACAACGCTCCAGTACCTTGCCCCTGCTCCATTTTACAATTTTGAACCATAAAACAATTTTCTATTCTTTAACTACTTACGGTTTTGAATTCAACAAACGTTATTTGTTATTCAATATTCAACACACGACATACCCGATTCTTTTAACGATTATTTCTATCATATTCTTATACTTCCAAAATTATTAAAAAAGTTCCACAAATATTTTCTGACGCCTAAAGTAATTTCTTTATAACTTACGTTTAATTACGTATACTTTTCGTTAATCACCGAAACAACAACCAATACTTATTTTTAACACCCAATACCTACAATATATACATTTTTGCATCAAAACTACTCATTTTATCCTAAAACTAACCCATTTCCGAACCCCCCCTTCCTTGAAATATAGATATTATTAGACAAACATACATATACATTAATTAGCACACAAAGTTACCACTTTTGGAGGCTAAGCCACCAAAGTTGTTTTTGTCCCCCCCCCCCCCCCCCCCCCCGACCCCATAGCCTCCATTCGGCCCAACCTAACCAACTAGGCCAAATCATGACAATTAACTAACTATTAAACCTTTGACAACTTCCTAGTATAAATAGGTTCAAGTATTGTCATTTGTACTAGTTAGTTCAAGTGAAAAACAAAAATAACCCTTCCATACAAACACACCAAATCGACCCACTTTGGAGCCAAGGAGAGGAGAAGAGTTGCTGTGGCAAAGATCAAGTACATTAGGGCATATTACCAAAGGTTTTGGAGCATAAGTCTTGTGGTTAAGCTAATATTTTACAACTTCCATCTCAAAAATCACTCTTGTAAGTGATCTTACTAACACTTCATGTTTTTCATGTTTTACATGCTTGTCAAGTATCTATACTCATTATCACTTTGTACATGTTGATGAAATTTATATTTACTATGATCCTTCAACAAAAGTTTATGTCTTAACAAGTTTTTATTACAAATAAACCTTATAAATGTGTATACTAGCAAACATGTAGATTTATATGCTCTTGATAATCATTTACTTGGACATTGAATATGGTTAAGTTTATATTTAGATCACTATAGTTATGTTGGGAAATTGATGGAGAAACTAGGACTAGCATTGAAGTGGTGGTTAAGTGGATATGTTAACTGAAGAGTAGAAAATGTGGTTTTGACACTTCAATAAACAATCTGTCTCATTTTGAATAAACTAGAAAAATCAGTAGCTCAGGGGCATCATTAGGCTAGAAATATAGAAAATAGACTTGATAACGAAAATATAGCCGCTTGAATGAGTTAAAACGGGCTTATAACGAAAAAGATATGCTATTTTCAAATTGGACGACAAAAACTACATTTTCTGAAAAACCTGAAAAATACATTCTGTCCAGAATTTTGAGAAGTGAAAAACTGAGGTTAAATGATATTTAGACTAGCCGAGACCTTGAAAAGCCTAGAGTATACTTAAATACCTTCGCGGGGATAGTTCAAACTTAAGAAACCGAGCTACGACGCAAAAGTTATGGCCTAACGAATGTTTGCGACGACATATAATTTAGACAGCCTAATCGGAAGCTGTTAGGATTTTTAAAAAGTGGATTTTGGACCTTTTAGTATACATTTTGGTTAAAATGGCGTAAACGAAAATGGTAGAACGATATATATACTTATTAGACGCGTTAGAAACTTTGAAATACATATTAACACGACGATTAAAACTTGGTCATGAGATAAACAAGTTATGTTTTCTAAAAAGGTGGTGAATTCTAATAAAGGATCAAAATGACGCAATTGTATTTTGACAACAAATATTACAACAACATGTACAAGTGATAAAGTAGAGTATGAACTTGCGTGCATGACCATGTTTTTGAACCTAAGGCATATCATTCATATTAGGTTGCGGGTAGTTTTTCGAGCCTCAATTCCGTACACTGTCTTTTCATTATCGTATCAGTTGTTCCAGGTGAGTTCATGGCCCCTACTTTTACTTGTTTTATAACCGTTTTGGGGGAGAATACATGCTCGTTTATATTTAAACTTTATGCTCATTTTACTTGAAACGTGAATCATTTTCTCAAACATTACTGATTGGTTGAAACACTTGATCGATTACTCGAAAGTATTATGTGTTTATCTTTACACACTTGATTATTTTATTATGGACACAAGTGCATTAAACTATTTCATATTGCCTATGTTATGAACCGTTAAGCGCGAATGTGGTGAATAGATCTATTGGGAATGGACTCCCCGTCCGGGTGGTGTTCCCCACCTGACTGTGATGTCAAACGGACGCATAATCATTTGTGGAACCTTGGATGTCCCAGGTGGACATCTACCAAAAACTTTGGGTGTCCGGGTGGTTTCCCCACTTGACTGATATGTCAAACGGACTGTGGTTTCCCCACTTGACTGTTATGTCAAAAGTATGCCCAAACTATAACTATTAAGGCTTCGGTGTCACGAACTTAATACTACGATAACCTTTTCTATATTTGGAATATATTGGTCTTTGAATTCTTGTGGTCTATATATTACTTTTGTTTACCAGAACCTAAACTTATTTGGCAGTGGATCGTAAACACACAGGTTGCAAGTCTTGTATGGGCGGGACTTGGGACTGAGTGGATTTACAATGCCTTTGCTAGGAAATCTTTATTTCAATGCTTTACATTTAAACTAAACCTATGAACTCACCAACTTCGTGTTGACCCGTTTTAGCATGTATTTTCAGGTTCTCAAAGTGTTAGCTTACACTTGGCGGCTTTTGGCATGGTATGACATGGTTATAGGATGAAGTCACTCTGATATTCATTGGGGACCGTTTTACATATTTATGGGCCTAATTCCGCACTAAAGTTTAATAATGTCAATATAATACTTTTGTGAATGAATTTTATTCTAAATAATTGTGGTAAATAAACCGTTCTTTGTACTTGTGTTGTGATACCAATTGAGTAGCACCCCAGCGATATGTATGCTTCCGCTGGACCCGATCTTGGAGGTGTTACATTACTCAAGAAGTTTTTAGCAGGCAGAAAAATGATATAAAAACACAAATTGACATGTCTATCTATACTTTTAAGTTGATATAAACGGTAGACGTAACCGAATTTTCTATTTTTTATTTTTTATTTTTTTATTTTTTTATTTATTATT